>CM076600.1:78529166-79923333 GCA_038502835.1 Octonoba sinensis | reverse complement strand
ATGAGGAATTTGTCGCACTTGATTAACGTCTGATTTACGTTACTTTCAATCATTCAGTAATATCGCGAACACTATTAAAAGAAATGTACAGTTAACATTTATATTTGTGGTTTTATGCGGAGAGAGTTCTTAGTTTGTTTCCTGATCTTCCTAAAAATATTCTTAGTCAAACGACAAGTGTCAATTTTGAAAGTATCACTTGCTTTAACTCATCTTATGTGTTGTGTATTCAAAAGTTATTTGATATTATTTTAATAAATTATATAAGTAGAAAAGGGATAGCGAATAATTCCCACACATTTTTTTCATTCATGCGTATTCAAAAGTTATTTGATATTATTTTAATAAATTATATAAGAAGAAAAGGGATAGCGAATATTTCCCACACATTTTTTTAATTCATAGCGTTTCAATAGGTTAAATTATGTGGGAAATTCTATGCATGAGTTAAGTTCAGAATAATTAATAGAAGCAAAAATAAAACTTTTTGAAAATGTGCTAAAATATTCTGACCACTTTTAAATACTAATCAGACAGAAATTTCGCAACAGCTTGGATATAGGGTCTCGTTGGCAGTTATTTCTGTTGGCGATCAAAAATGTTGCCAAAACAATATGCCGCCAACCAACAAAATCGCCAATGGGCCCCTATACCAGAGCTGTACCAAAAATTTGATAACTGTATTGCTCTTTAGGCACCTCCCACAAAAACAGCGGAATAAAACAGCATGAAATTTTAAATCAGAAGTGACTGTGATCTGAATACGATCAGTCCTTTTGCTTTCCACCGTTTTTACCCCAAAATGAATACTATCTTAATTTATTCCCCACTTACCTTATGAATGTGATCAATCATTTTAATTTCCATTCGGATTTTTTCTTGTAACTGACGAACTCCAAAATCACTTTTTCCGTCTTTTTGTGATATTTGTAACGTTTTCATATCCGGTTTCGTAACCATATGTAGTAAGAACTGCTAAAATGGTTCGTATTGAATACTTGTAGTAGAAACATTCTATGGGACGTCTTTGCTTCGTCAATCAATGTTCATTTTCCAATCAAATACTGTTGTTGTTCATCATTATCTGTCGTAGATCCGGGGAAAACACGGAATTACTAGTTCTCACAGTCTTGTCCATTTCTTATTCGGTCTTAAGTTAGTTAATTAGTTGATAATTAAACGATTATTTTAAATAAAAAAGGAAAACCACTTGTGGCACTTGCTGCGTAAACTGCAAAAGAATTTTACGAAAATTTTATAGGGAAAAACTGCCGCTTCTCCACCATGAGACATTGGCAACAACACAATGCTGATGGAATATAATAATATCTTTCTGAACTACAGAACTCTTCAAAGTATGCTTAGCAAAGCAGTTTATGCTCCATACAATTATTAACATTTCGCAATGTTATATTTATTTATTTAATTATTTCTTAAGAAAAAAATTTCGAAAAACGTTTCTGATATTGAGTTGAGCAAAATATAAGATGTACTCAATATTAGAAACATGGTTGGCTTTTAGCTAGAGTTAAAAATATTTCGCATAATATGAGCTCCATTTAAAAAAATAGACCTTATAATATATATTTTAAATGAATACAAAATCATCGTTACGTAGTTCAAATGTTATAAAAACTACAATTCTAAACTTTAGATCAAAAAAAAAAAAAAAAATTGTCGTAAATCAGTGTCTCATTTCACGAATAATTCACAAACTGCAGTCAGCAAACTAATTATTTTTCGTGAGTTTTAAAAATATTTTATTGTTATAAGTCAATTCGGAAAGAAATTTAGATCTTTTAAAGGGTACAAAAGAAATAACGCTTTGTTCCCACAAATATTAAATATTTTGCATTATTAACGTTCTAATGATTCTGTTCCTTAAAAAAGAGAACATTATGATGTGAACTATACATTTCCTAAGAACTAAAATGTTTATCTTTTGCACGAAAAATGAAATTAAAAAAAAATTTTTTAATCATGAAATATAAAAACAAAATTGCATTGCAGGCCCATGTCTTGGGTTTACAAGGAACCCGTTTTTCCATTAAAACCGTGAGCTTGTGGATCCAAAGACATTCTGCAAAAGTCAAAGACCACATCTGTAATCGGATGTCTTTTCACCCATAAGCTCACATCTTTTTTTTTTTTTTTGCATAGAAAAAATAAAGGGGTTCTTTGTTAATACCCTGACACCCCCTCTAGAATTCGGAATTTTCCTTTTTGTGCTTTTAACGTTGCATCCTTCAATGAATTTGCAACTTCAAAATTATCCGTGATTGAAAAGTTTCGAATATCTTGAGGCTAATATATTTTGTCCTACCAAGGTGGTGAAGGGACTACAATCATTGTGTCTTGTGGTTGAATGGAGCCAAAATGCTTGTAGTTGAAGTCAAAAACTGCCAAAAATCATGAGATACCGAACTTTTCGGATTTTGGACTATCGGGAGACTTGTCAAAATGTTTCTCTGATAATACCATGACATAAATGAAGTTGTTGAATATTACAATTGTACAGGCAACGTCATACGCCGCAATGGCACGACTCAGAATGTATAACTCAATAAAACTCTAACGTTGAAGGCTTTGGACTTGGACCACTATTGTTATAGATACGCTCAAAATAAGCTTCAACTCTTTCCGATGGAAATCAGGAGAGTTAATCTCATTATTTCATTGTGGCCATCGCAGTTTGAAACAGTAATGGAGGCAAGGATGCCTGTGATTAAGATAACTGACACCGTGACCTTCTGCGAAAGCTCATCGGTCTTCCTCAAGGCAACCTGGAATGGATGCCTTTTTATGGGGAGAAAAATAGAGATAGGTAGGATGGAGATTAATATTTAAGAAGTACAATGTTAGAGAAGCAGAAAAAAATTAAATTTTAGGATGGAAAATATTGGACACACGCACACTAATACATATTAATTAAAGTTAAGGTAAGCTCATATTTAACTATTAATATCATGAAATAACTAAATATTAGCTGTTTCTTCAGAGCAACTTTGTGATTAAATGTATCAAATTGTTACGCTTTTTTCTATTGATTAAGTCTTAATACTTAATCGTATCGTCTGTTTTCTTCAACGGAAACCACCCTCGCTTTTGCGCATGCGTCATGTCTTTGATATTTATTCGAAATAGGGTGAAAAGAATTATAGAAAAGTAGGAATTTCAAATTTTTACGAGGATTAGCATTTTTTTCTTTATTTTTTTAACGCTTAAGATTAACAATAAAAAAGATTAAAAAGTTAGAAAAGTAAAGATAAGAAATTGTAAATAGAATGAAAAGCAAAGAGTTTCACAAGAAGTTGTTAGAATTGAGTATATTTCATAACTTTCTACGATGTAGCAAAGACATAGCTCCTAAATGAATTCACGGCAGACTGAAAGAAGTAATCGTAGATTAAAATTTATGAACTTCTAAACTACCGTATTTAAGGAAACTAATCACTATACGTCCTAAATTCCTAATCTAATTTAAATCGTGTTATATATTTTTACTGGAGTGTTAAATGATAACTAATAAATTATTATACAGGCCTGCATGAAAAATTAGGCACAGAAACAAACCAAAGGTAAAAGCGAAATTGTGCATTTAACTCGCTAATATTGAAGCTAAGTAATCCTAGAACTAATAGTAAATTGAGCAAATCATAAATTTATCAAAAGCATTGAATTGAAACGAGCGAAAACGATGCACCAGCTTCTGGAACCAGCGAAATTACGGTGCGACCTGCCAGTTAGTAGTATCGAGGCATTTCAATTAACTTTTATAATAGGTTTTTCGCATTAATGATTTATAGTGCTCGGCTGAACGTGTGCTAAGAAAATAGAGTTTAAAGTTGGCTCAAAACAACTATGAGCTTATTTTTCCCTTTTATTTATCTAGACTCACAAGAGCAGATACATGCTTCTGGAAATTAAGTGTGCCATCAAGTCAGTAATCATATGATGGCAAAGCATGATTTGACATACATGATCTGCTAAGGAATTCGGAGAGTAATTTGAGATTTAACTAGCATTTGAATTTAGAGATGAAGAAATAATAATTAAAGATTAAGCCATAAAATTCTCAGAAAAAGACAATTTTGTGAAGTAAATAATACAGAAACCAGTCAATCTACGCGATGAAAGAATATTAATAGCTTGGAAAATAATATACCAAATGTGATAAAAATGTTACATAATTTTGAAAGAATTTGTCATGTGCAGGCAGTGTAAACAATCACAAGACAAAAAAAAAAAAAAAAAAAGAAAAAAAAAAAAAAAAGAAAAATAACGCCTTCATTACGAATCGAAAACCAGCACTTCCCGAAGCCTTCCCCTACTAGTTGAAATAGAAAAATCTTAAGCGAGATGTGATAAATTGCTTTCTGGGACTTCTGATTAAATCTTAAATTATGAGTTCTTATAAATTTGCATAATTGTGGAGGCACAGTAAACAGAAATTACAGAAATATAGTAAACTATTAATGGCAAGGGGGAAAAATTGCAAGACGTAAACAATTGTTTGTGAGACAGCATATGATCAGTCATAGGATGTTAAGTATGAAACGGAAACAGTACTATTCTCCCATTGTACAAAAAATAGTGTGGGAAAGTAGAATAACAACAGTTTAATTACTACTTCAAGAAAGATCTCCCATTCCCTAACGTTCCAAACCCACAACTTCCCACAGGCTCACGCCCCTCATTATGTCCCCTATCACGATATTAACACCCCTCGAGAAATCGATTGGGAAAAGATGAGGTAACTTTGGTTTCCACTTCATCTACCCCCACTCTCTCCAGGTGTAAGCGTGAATTACACACACAAAAACAAAGGCACACACCAAATCGCAGAAAAATAATCGACACTTGGATAGATAGATTCGAATCAGGGGAGTTTCTGAGGCGTGCTGGTCACCTCCTCTCCGACGGGACCCCCGGAGTTCTCAACCCCTCTGCCCGTAATAACCCTGGGGCGCTTTTCATTACGGCCAGATCCCAAACTCTCTTCATTATATCAGGCGGTCTCCTTTGTGGAAGCCTTGACAAATCAGCCCTATAAATCAAAATATATTCGCCCACCCCTGTACCCATCTTTTTCTCTCTCTTAATGTGGCTAATGTTTTAGGACGACGGGCGGCCGGGGACGATCCAAAACCGACGGGGGTGGGAGGTGATTTGGAGGGGGGCGCAGAACCAAGAAATACGGAATATGGCGGCCGCAATTAGCGAGTGCTGCCCCCTAGGGCACGGCTGCCAATGACACAGGAATAGACGATGATGGATCACTGATTCTTCAACTGCAGTATGATTTTTTCTTTCTTACCATCGCTTTCTACTAATCACTTTTCTTGGCTTCACTTTTTTTTTCCTCCGTTTCCCCCTTCCCGCAACTTTTTAATTTCTGACTTCTCATTACGTGTCAGATCCGCAGACGTTTCCACTGGTGCGTCACTTTTGTTGCACAGATCAAATTATATTTAAAAATATTTTTTCGGCGCCGATTTTCTCGATTGTTTGATAATACTCCGCCGGTCTTTTTTTTTTTTTTTATTTTTGCAGAGTTATTTTATTTTACCTTTCCCTGAATTTTATATCCAAAAGAATTAATAATACCCTACGGCGCAGAAAACATAGATTTTTGTTTATTTCGACAGATTATTATTCTAGAAAAGCCGGCAGCTTTTACACATAAATAATCTAAAGATTTTTTCTTTTTTTTTTTCGAAAGACCAAAAAAAAAACTGTTTTTTAAGGAATTATGCGGTCAAAACGGCACTGAAATATTTTAACCTCGTGAAAACATTTGCTCTTTTCAATGTGATTAATTTCCCAAAACCAAAAAAAACAGAGATATCTTTTTTATAAAGTTGATGAACTTTCATCAAAAGTGAAAGGTGGATTGTAATTTCAGTGATTATGTATGTAATTTAAGAATTTTGGGTTCCCTAATTTGTGTTCGTTACGTATTTTGCATAAATATTTTAATTTGGATAAAATATAAGTCGTTTCAAATGCACTCACTCACCTTTAAGAAAATGGGCTAAACATTTTACACAAACGAAAAATACTTTCTGTGAAAACAAATAATAAAAATTTGTTTGCTATAATTTAAAAATCTGATTACTAAAGAAACAGTACTACTAAATGACATGAAAATTTTCCTGAACATATTTCCCTTATTACTTTATGTACACACCAATTTCTTCCCCATACGTTCTAATTTACAAGCATTCTCTTCATGTAGGTGATTATCCAATTCGTTTTCTCTTAGTTCTAGAATAGGGAGAAAAAGAGACCGTCTCACCTGTTCTACTCCCTGTAAAGTTTGCATTCTGACAAATGTAGTGCTTTTGCAGTGAAGTCTTTTTAAGTTGGACGTTTTTGGAACTGAAAAGCACGATTTTAGAAAATTTCTTATTTAGCTACCTATATTTCTTTTGGATTAACAACAGTAACAGAGCATGAGAAGGGTTTTACACATCTTTTTTTTTCTCTTTTTGACATTCATCTCCAGTCATGTTATATTTCTTGATAATAATAATACAACATTCCGATTTTTAGTACTGCTATGTTCTGAGTATGTAATTTTGCGGAAAATAACGTAATAATAATAATAATAATAATAATCACATTTGATAAATTTTAAATTGAATTAAATACTATAGACCATTACTATTTCATTTTTTACTGTAAAGAAAATTATGTAAGTTTCTCTCTAAGGCAGGTACGGGCAACCTTTGGAAAGTTGCGGGTTAAACTTTAAAATTTTAATTAAGTCGCGGGCAGTAGATAACCAGTAGTTGTGACAAAAATAGAAATATTACGGTTCAGTTTATTATATATATTTTTGAACTAACTAAAATGTAACGATGCATTTACAAGTACTAGTATAATGTCATACTGACTAAGGTATTTACTTACAATCAGCAGACTGCGATATTTCAGCAGCAGATAGATCAGTAGAAATTAAGGATATACTATTATATATAATTTTTATAAAATAATATCTAATATAATTGTTAGGATTTATTAGCTTCCTTACTTTTAGTTTTCTTACGCTAATACCATTAGAAAAGAATTTAAAATGTTTCACGAGCCGCATCAAAAGGGCCGGGCGTTGTTCATATATGCTCTAAGGGATAAAAAAAATTTGCTTGCACAACTGCAGGCGATTCTATTTAGATTTGTATGAAACTATAGTTTGGATAAAAATGTATTGCTTGTTTCGATTTTATATTTTACCTCTGATGATAGTTACCCTTCCAATTGTTTATAGTCAGAAGAAATGCACTGAAACCTGAAATATAAACTTATTTTTGTGCAAGTACAACTCAAAAAGCATTTTTTTCCGTTTTACCCCGCAATTGATTTTGGTTTTATCCTAAGAATGATCGTTTGTTGAATGATTTAACCGATATTATCGAAGAAACGCTCGTAAATGTTCATCAGGTTGTATGTTTGCAGCCTGTGTGGAATAGTTCTATAATATAGCTCTATAGAATAGTCTTCTGTGGGAAAAAGCCATATGTATGTGTGGAAAGGTCGAGTACCACTGATGTAGGGCATATAGTAATGATGAGCATTGGAATAAAATTTCCACATTTTTTTTCTGCATAAAAAGCAACACGGCACACCAAATGGAAAGAATTCCCACGACCCCTAAATGTATTTGCAAACAAAGATAATGAAAACACACCTTTATGATAAAACTGAAGCCTACAGAATACTCGCAGTTCATTGCACAAAGAGACACATGCTTCCGTTTTCTGTTCACGTACGAGGCACGGGGATGCCGGAGTGCGGCGCACTTAAAATGCCACCAGCCATATTGTAGCACAAAAGAGGGGGGAGGGTGCAGGCCCCCTGCAATCGGGGTCGGCCTTGTTTTTGGAAACACCAGCGAATTTCCCACCTAATCAGTTTAAGCCTCCTCCTAAAGAAAAGGACGCGAGAAATCAAATTCATTTGCAGCCATTGAGAGAGTCAATTCAATTGGACGAGGGTGTTAAGTGCGAAGGACCCCAGATTTTATTTTCTCTCCCCAAGAAACAGCTTTAACCCCGTAAATAGCTCCTTCCGGGGGCTTCATTTTAAGCAAATGCCCGGTGACAGGTTGGATTGTTGAAAGGACCCGACCCTTTGGTCGAACGTTCCGGGGTTGCCGCTGACAACAACATTTAAAGAGACGAGGGCTCTAGCGGCGCTCTTATGTCGACGCCAAATATTTCGTACCGTTGCTTCCATTCTCACCGAGTAGCTATTGTAAACATCTCGGAATTTTTTCGGTGGAGAAGAAAATTTAAAATAAATATGCTCAGTACCACCCCATTAGATTCACATAATTCCGGAAAGCGTGCAAATGCTGCAATATATACATCTATATGTATAGTCTTCTAAATATTTTACATGTATCATGTATGTATTGGGAAGGGCAGAAACAATATTTAAATTTAATAGCACACAGGATATTTTTAGATGACCCGTGAGAAACATATCCCCGCCTTAAACAGCTTCGTCGTGATGGTCAAATAAGCATCCAGCTTTTGTTATGACGTTCTTCAAAGAATATTCGACTGCCGTTATGAAAATAACTTTTCAACGAGAATATAAGAGAGAAAAGAGAAAACAACTTTATGTTAAAGGCAATATTGCAAAGAATATTGCAGATAAATGCAAGATGATGGGACGATGATAAGGATATCGCATTGCCAATACTTATCTTCTTCAGTCATGTCCTTCGTGTAGAGGGGTTACACATGTAGAAGATCTACATGTTTAACCCCTGTACATGTAGAAGGTCTACCCTGTGGTGTGATATTTTCACAGCCCCAGGGGCTGTGAAAATAGCACCCCACAACCCGCTCTTCTGTATCCCAACTTTTTATTTTTATTTTAATATTGTTATTATTTTATTTATTTATTGCATAGTACATTTTTTTATTTGTTTTTAATTTTAATTTTATTTATTTGAGGGGAAAGAATGTATTTTGATCTCAGTTCTAGATCACTGAAATATGTAGCTTTAAAAGGATACTGAGAAAAATACCAGAAAACTGGATTGATTCAGGAAACTATTAATTATTTTCTGATTCAGGAGACTATTAATTCTTTTCTCATCTTACTTTTAAAAGTGGCTTCAAATCATCATGGGCGGAAACGGAAGTAGTTTTCATCTACATTGAAACTTAACTTAAGATCCCACTTACAAATAATAAGACTTAAAACTTGCTGCATTAACTTTGTTTAAATATATGACATTTTCAATTATTCATTACTACATAAGAATTGTGCACTGACTCATGGAAACGCGATATCCATACATTTTTAACGTTAAATTCCTAGCCCGTAAAATCTTAGTTCCGTATAAATGTTTGTTTTGTCGTCTATGATATCAATAGATATGTGTAAAAGCCATAAAAGAATTTATATTGTATTTGAAGCTTTAGGGCGTGAAAAGGATACGATGTATTTTTATGCTTTTGAGTGCCTGTTAACTTCATTATTCGTCTGACCATCGGAGAGAGAGCGATGTTCAGTTTGCCATAAGTTAACTTTCGGAATTTATCTCAGATTGATTATGAAAGTTCACTACATCTTACATTCGCAAAAGCTAAATTAATCCAATCGACAACTTTATTTGCGGGATGATTATTTCAAGCTTCTGTTTCGCAGTTGAAACTTGTAATGTTTGTTACTCAGGTTTGAGCCAGAAGACGCCAAACAGCCAACCTTGGTTCCCCTTCTGTAGGGATCCGTATTAAAGTCTCCCGGGATGTCGCGCTCCATTCTATCCCAATGAGTCGCCCCAGAAAACCGGTTGACATTTTAACGAACCGTCGCCGGAGCTCCCAAGGGGGACCACTTTCATCACATATTGCGTAAATGGAAATTGCTTCGTGAGGCTCCTCTATCCACTTTAGTCGATGGTCTTTATTTAGTAGCCTTCTCTGTTTTCTCCTCAATCTAGACTTTTTTTGTTCCTTACCTTTTTTTTTATGGGGTTTGTTTATTTCTTTCTTTCTAAATGTACATTAGGGACCGTTCATAAATGATGTCAAGCTTTTTCCCCACATATTTGACCCCCCTCCCCCCGTTGTCACAAAATGTCACACTTCAACGGACTCCCCTCCCCCCTTTGTCACATGTCACGCTATGTTGCATAAGCAGGATGTCACACTTCTTGGTACCCCTCCCCTTGTCACACTTTGTCACAATTTCACGAACCCCGCTCGAAGCGTGACATCATTTATGAATGATCCCTTATGTCGAGTTGCAAAAAAATGCTTAAATTGCTATACAAAATGCAGAGTACATACAGCAAAACCCAGAAGTTCTCATCACCCACCCCCTGAGTCCAGAAAAAAAAACTAATCCCCCCCCCCCCCTTTTAGTGGCGTAGTCGGTACCATGATCTCCTTCTCTCGTGGAGAGTACCCCTGACATAATTTTTAATACCCGAAGTAATTGCGACCGACCGCTTTCGAAAAATCATTTTCCGTCAATCGAAAAAGTTTCAATTTTCAGATGCAATAATGCAATTACATAACGCTATTTCTTGTTCAAAAGAGTTCCATAAAAAGTAAAACAATAGCAAAATCGAAACAAGAATAAATTTGTACACTATTAGCATGCAAAATTCTAAGCAAGCATTCCTGAAAGCTTTTACGTTTTTTTTTTTTTTTAATTTTTACGAAAATTCGTCAACATTTTCTATTTTACGCTGATTTTTTTTTTTTTTTTTTACGATTTGTCTCAGTTCTCCATGATTTTGGCGATTTTTTACAAAAACGAATCAATGCTCCTCACATTTTAGCAATTTCTTGCCAAGTTTTGTTCCATGACTGCAATATATAGAATTTAATATACTGGTTGGCTTCCTTAGATTTTCATCGTAATTACCAGATTATTAGATTGTAATGAACATGTTTTGATTATTCAAACTATAATGACTGTATTATTCAGTGGCGGATTTTAGTTAGGGGGGTACTGGGGCAAGTGCCCTTCCAAACGAATTAACAGAAATTTGTAACCATTCCTTAAATATTCTCTCGTTTTTCTGCACTATATTGTAGATTAATCGGTTTTAAGGGATCCTCTAAAGAACATAAAAACTCTGATGGGAACTTTATAATGAAAATATTTACGAGGACGAATCACTTTTTGCTTCTTAGTGCCCCCTCCAGAAATTGTTCCTGGGTCCGCCTCTGGCATTATTTAGAAAAAGTACATTTTTTTTTCCTAGCCAGAAAGAAAACGTTTTCACCATTCTCTGCGTTCATCTGAATTTTTGAGAAAAATTTACAGAATTTTTATATTTTTATCTTAACCTTAAAAGATTGCAATGTATGTGGCAATCTGAATTTAAACTTTGAAATGCTCTTTACGAACAAGTATTAATTTAAAAAAGAAAATAGGGTAACAGCTGTCATAGAAACGTAACGTTGCAGATGTGAGGATTTAGAAAAGGGAGCAGATAAAGTGGATTTCGTGACTGGTGGGAGCTTTCTTGGTGTTCTCTTAAGGTTCTCTTCTTCTTCAGATCCAGCAATTTACACTGCTGCAAGTCCCCCCCCCCCCCAAAAAAAATCAAATTTTACAAAACAAATGTACCAAATGTGATACAATTTTTTTTTAATATTAACAATATTATTAGTCAATTAGTATTACAACATTTCGGGCAGTGGTAGTAGCCTAGTGGTTAGCACGTCGGACTTCCACCTGGAAGGTCGCGCGTTCGATACCCACTGAAGACCACCATGTATACTTGGGGATATGTGCATGTAAAACCCGTAGACCCCACTACCTCTCCCCGTGCGTAAGCAATCTTAAGGCCTCGGCTAACAGGTAGGGGTCTGGTGTAGAAAAGTATTACAACATTTCAGTTTCTAAAAATTAACGAGAAGTGAAAATGTAATGATTGCCAGGCAGTGGCGTACGCAATGGGGGAGGGGTTAGGGGTTTAACCCCCCCCCCCTGATCCCTAAATAATAGTGCTTTATCATATACTCGAATTTCTTTTAGTAGTTTCAGAAAATTATGAACCCCCTCCACCACTTCAAAAAATTCTGCGTACGCCACTGTTGCTAGGAACAATAAGATCATTGTTTTTTATGAGGCAGAAGGTAAGGGGGGGGGGTAAACCAAAGTGAGAAAAATAAGCGCATACTCGTATAAGTTAATTACACGAAAATATAAACCAGTTGGTCGTCAAAGGTGGCTAGGGAAAAATAAATGCTGGCTTTCTTTTAAGGAAAGTCATATGCATTATGTTTAATATATTCTGCAGAAATCGTAATGAAAAATAGCAAACCGTTTAAGAGAGTTTGCAAGAAGAGCGGAACAATCATGAAGAGACCACAAATGCAAAGTAGATGACGATACATTATTAAAGAAAGTGGTACCTCCCCTTCCTTTAACAGTTCGTAACCCGAGGGGATCCAGCAATGACACAAATAATTTCTTTTCGCACATGCTTCACAAACCTGCCCACCTATAATACCTCACACACGCACACACACACACACACACATATACACTCTCACGCATGCAACTGGTCACGCACGCACACAGATTAGGATTGTCCAGGGGAGGCACAAACAGAAAGAAATAAGAGAGGCACGGGTGGAGGGGGGAGGGTGACAGAAAAAGCAAGAAGAAATTCTCCATCGAAAAAGCTATCATTTGGTCGTTGTTGTCACTTGGTCAACTCGGCAAAGCTCTCAAAGCAAGAAGGATTACAGTGATTGAATATGATGAATGTTCCCCCATTATGGCTCATTACTCAAATGGTGGGCCACTTACCTGCGCGCAACAAAATAGTCCCGGCTTTTCTTTCTTCATTACGTTTCGGTTTTTACGGGAGCCGCCGTAGTCGTATTAGTAATTGGATGGTCTATCCCTTGTTTATTAGATTTGGTCTCACTCTGAAAACTTCTTTCTTTAACCCTCCCTTTCTCCCGCACCTATGATTGAATTCATAGTAGACTGGAGATTGATGTGTCTATAAAGCAGTGAAAGCACACAGACTTGATTTTCAAAGCACTTGTGTAACTTATTATCTATTTTGTTACAGAAATTATCCCTTCATATCAGATTATTGAGTTCGTGCGTCTTGTTTAATGGAATCGAGTAACTATACAGTCAGAAATCGTGTTATGTGTGTAAAATCCGTTAATATTTTTCTGATAAAATGCAAAATTAAGCACGTTTATAAATAAACTTGACATTTTTTTTATATAACCATTCAGCTTCTATGGCTTTATGGTGTTTCTGTGGCAGTTTCACTTTAAATTAGAACAATCATTTGAGAAAGAGCAGCACTAGCATAACTTTTTATAGTTGTAAGCTATCTGAAAATTTAATGACAATATAGAAAATATTGTTCAATTATGAAAGATTTGGTAAATCATGTTTTGCAGATGACCTACAGACTTTAAATTCACATTGAACTTCTACTCGGCTATAGTGTCGAATTAATCACAACTTCAAGTATTGTGGCAGTGTTGCAGTATTGGGATAGTGTTCCAACCTGACCCAAGTGAGAAGCATCAACTTGACCCATACAACCATCATTACGCTAACTCCAGACGTAGAAACAGCCGCTTGAATGTAAGCAACTTCTGTTACTTAAAATCTTCTCCCTTATTCAAGGAACGCCGTAATATGTGTTTTATGTGATGTAATCATTTAAATGCCCAATACGACAAGTGTAAGAAATCCATAAAAAATTTGCTTTTGGGCAGAGCATTTTTTTACCAATAAATCACAAACGAACAAAGACCGGCTTACGTAGGTCGTATTAGTTAAGTCGATTGAATTTTAGCCATTACAGTTTTCTGAAAAGTAGACAGTTTTGAAATAAAATATAAACAATAATCTTTGGGTATGTAAAGTGTAAAGAAAAGCATAAAGTAATTCATTTCATAGAATTTTGCTTCAGGAGACAGGAGTATAGAGTATTTTTCAGCGGAAACACTACAAACAATATTGTTTGTTTTTTTTCAAACGAGAGCAGTTTTAAAGAGAATAAACGAAAAATACTAATTTTTGTTTCTTACTTGGAAACAAAAGATTAACACACTTCCGGGTGACCGGGAGAAGGTGACGCCCAAAAGATGCATTGAGCAAGTAGACTCCCGTTGCACGCCCCACAAAGATTCAATATACAACACTCAGAAAAAGGCTGGCAGAGTACAAAGAGAAAGAAATGAACAGAACCATTACGCAGTAGCCCTTCTAGTAGATGGTGCAATACTGCATTCTTTCTTCGGCTAATGGCCTTGAATATTATTCCCACTAATAGATGGCATAAGTGTAAATCTCTTCTTTAGATTTTATCTACGGATTCACACAACGAATGTTATACCATTACGTCACTTTTTAAATGGTTTTATTAAATTACGACTGAAAGTTTTGCACACGTTGAAAATGCCATGTATTAGTTTAATGTTAACAAGATAAAACTTGTGTTTAAGAGGAATTCTGTTCAAAACAGAGCTAAATTAATATGCAAGGAAGTTAACAGTTAAAGTTTAAAATCATAACTTCCCCAAATACAGTAACTTTATAGAATAAAATGACTTTTTGTGAAGTAGTTTCCATTCTCTGGTATGAATATTCAGTTTTATCAAACAAATGAATATCCATCCGTTACGCTGTACCCTTTGTAGTAGATGGTGCAATGCTTATCTTTCTTCGGCTAATGGCCGAACTTTGTGGAATTAATTCAGTTACGTTACTTTATGGAATAAGATAACTCCTTGATGCGTCAATATGTTCCTAATCCCTAATATGAATATTAATTTTATGGAGTTAATAATTCAGCAGTATCTTTATTTAACGAAAAGACTCTTTGATAAATTAATGTCGGACTCCCTTTCCGTTTTTCGAATTAATGGAAATTTTAGGGTATCTTTGGTGAGGTTAGGGAAAGAGGAGGACTACGGGATTCGGATGATTTCCTCCGTAAAATTTTCAAAACTCAAGTCTTAAAAACACATTTTTAGACCATCTTTGTCGTCATTAGGAAAAGGAGGATGAGAAACAACCTCTGTATCTTTACGAAATTTAAACCCTAAAAATTCAATTTTATGCTGTGTGTAGTTCCTTTTCCTTCGTGAATTTTATCGTGCGCATTTGTAGACTATCTTTGTTGACTTTAGTGGAGAGGGGAACAGGGATGGGAGTTTAATACTCTCAACAAGGATAGTTTTAAATTACCGTCATACAATGCAATTCTATGCTATATGTGGCGACATTAAGGGAAGGAGGAGGGGGGGTCGGAGCTGCACTACCGATTTTTTTTTAAAATTGAAGTAATAAAAATCTATTGTTTGCTTTTCTTTGCGGACGTTAGGCCCAAAAGAGGTCGAAACTTTTCTCCGCAAAATTTCCGAAAATTAAGTCGTAAAAACTCACTTTCAAGGTATCTTCTGTCCCGTTAAGGAGGGGTCATGATCCCCGTCTTGGATACACACTCGGATACCACACTTGAATCTGCCGCCCCCAGAAATTGCCGTTCGGGACACCTTCCCCAGTTTTACCACCCCCTCCCCGCCCTAGATCTGGGAAGAAAATTTACATACGAGGATTATGGTTAGAGCTTACAAATAATTGTCTTGTTGAAATAAACATGAAAACGATATTGAATGAAATTAGTTTTCTAAGGAACATGGGAAAAAAATTATGTAACTATAGGATATTCCTTGCTATGAATTGTTTAAAAAGAGGAAAGAAACCGTATAAGTTTAACTGGCACTCGCAGCGTTCCGCTAATTTGACTCTCAAAGTCAATACAATGTCATGTAAATCTTATGCTAACAAATTAGGCTGAATTTTACAGAATCTTTAAACCCACTCATCTATATTCAATCACTTTTTAATTCAGTACGACTTAGTAATAATCTACTCGAGGTACTTTAAGCAAGTGAGTGGGCTCTTCAACTGTAGTCAAAAAATCGTGTCTTTGGAAACACACTAACAACTAATAACGGCATCAACTATGGAAAAAATAATCGTCTTGGTCCTTCTGTGGAATTATTACATCCCTAACTAAGAGCCTATTTGAGCCTAATATGTGTGTGCTCTGAAAATGTAGCTGATTGGTTCGCGAAAAATGCCAATCTGAATGGGAAAGGATTTGTTGACGGGCACATTTAGGGCACGGCTCCTTCTTTAAATGGTGAATAATAACTTCAGAGTGCGATGTTTCAAGTCATCTTTCTTGTATTAACACAAATAATGATCATTACCGAATTCTGATTCTATTCATCCATCAGAGGCTGGAATTTTCGAGAATCGCAAGTTTAGAGGCATTTATTTAGAAAGAAAACTTTATTGAAATGCTTCTAATAACATACCCTAATTATCTGTCGATGGTATCGTTTCTTGAACAAGCGTGCCTTCTTCTTCTTCCAACTCATGTTAGCTTGTTATGTGCAGTTTTATTTATTAATTCTTCAGTTTGATTGGAGTATGAAAATGTTTCGCTTTTGTATTTAAATCTATGACTTGGGGTATTTAGTAAAAATTTTATAAGGGCACTAATGAATGCCATTTGTGTAAGTAATAAGCATATTTTTAAAGAAAATTATCTGTTTTTTGATATGTATCAATTTTATTTTACAAAGTTTAAAAAAAATAAAAGCTTCTTTAGTGCTTAATGTAGTTTTATACAAAATATTCTTTTCAAAATGGCTAACTTGGCTTTTGTAAATTATGTTAGTATACAGATAAGGGTCTAGATTACGACTTTTAATTCAAAGATTATGTGGCTACCCAAGTTAAAATGTTGTATGATGATTGGACAAAGGAGAATGGAAATTCGAAGAAAGCTTATTGGTGTGTAAGGCAATTGGAACTTCAAGAAAATCGTTGGATTGAGGGCCCTAAAAGTTGTTTGAAATTAATTTATTCTTCTTCAAATGCCCCTAATAGTGTCTTTAGAAGTGTTTTTATGTCAAATGGATGAAAATAAGATTGTTCTATAGAATAAAAGTGTTTCAAAATTAGCAGGACTTTCTCGACTTTTAAAATGTTTAAGTGTTATGAAGATTTCATTATAAATATAATATGAGTTCTTAACATTTCCAACTCAATAGAGTTACACTAAAATGAAGACAATTTGGGAAAATCCTGAAACCCTCTGTCTCTCTCTTTGTTTTACCACAAGTAAAACTAAAGCACAAATATTGAAAAAAAAATTCTGGAAGGATGTTTATTTTGTGAAACTAAATATGAAGCAAAATAAAATATAAAATTCTTCTTTTAATGTGATTAGTTATCGTTAAGGCGTCTTTTTTCAAACCAGTCTCTGAAAAAAATCAATCTACCGAGAGAAAGAAATCGGTTGCCTAGATTAGATATCCAAAATAGAGTCACAATAACTAAAAGTTTCGGAACCACTGCCATAAACACTTAAAAAGAAAAAAAAAACTTTTAACATTCATGACCTCTTGCTTGTTCGGGGGAGAAATGTTTGATAATTTGAAACAGGTCCTTACACTTGTTACCTCTATGTTTTTTTTATTGGTTTCCTTTATAAGGTCAACTTTTGCAAGGTCGATATTTATTGTTTTATGATTTGTACATGTTATAGTATATTTTACAATGCAGGTTAGAAATATAAAAAAATTAATCTTGATAAAATAAAAATGAGGCACCTATTTTCCTTGAATTATTGCTCTTGTAACTTTTTTCACTCCTTGTAATGTCGAAAGGATCCAGTGCGGTCATTTTACTATCCATGCTACAGTTCCAAGTATTAAATCTCTCTCTACTACGTCATTTACCCTAGTAGAAAGTGAAGTAAATAAATAAAATGTGTGAATTTTGTTTAATATTTTCAGTCGGTTAATAAAATATTCAACCAAATTGAAAATTATAAAAAAAAAAAAAGACCAAGAAAACTTGAATCCAACGTAAAAATTTGTTTTATTTAAACGTATACTTTATTCTCAATACGAAGAATATAGAAGAATTGCAAGTAAAATAAAGCAGTATGTACTACAGATAACTTGAGAAAAAAATCAGTATGTGCTATTAAAAAAATAATTACACAAAAGTTTCGCTCTTTATTAAAAATATTAAAAAAAGTCACAGTACTTTTAAAAGATTACTTCCCCCATATCATCCATTCATAAAAACCACTAATTAATAATTTAAAATGTAATTACGAAGCAATGATCTTGATGTCAGTGAAAAAATTATCTTACTTTCTATTGTTTTACTGCTAATAACTGGCGTTAACGATGGTCACTTGAAGAAAAAATATACCCCATGATAATCGTTTCTCTAATTAGTCCAATATGCAGATTTATTTTCACGAAGTAAGACTTAAAAAAACAGATGAAAAACCACTAAAAAGCCGCTAAAACAAAATGTTAAGATCCCGATGAAAAACTTATTAAGGTGATGAAGAAACTAAGAAAAAGTCAAACAATATTCCATAAAAACACAAATACAGGAATCGGAGAAGCATAATTGCTTTAATGACTAGGGTAAGCTAAAAAGAAAAAAAAATCTACTACATGCATGTATTCCAATTTTCCTTGCCTCTTAGATCCCGGAATGTCTCTTCTGATCTTTTCTGTAGTAATAGACAGTCGGTACCTTATCCCTAATGACACTTCCGACAGTAAAAAAAAGGGACATGATAATGGGCTTGAACAACAAAAAAATCATAATGCCTGGGTAGACTTTGAAATTGAGGAAAGATTTATCATTTTAATTGTGGTATTGCGGGAAAATGTTTACTTTTTTCGAACATTCTTTCTTCCAAGTATTTAAATAAGCTGTCTTAGGATTCGTTTAGAAAAAGAATTGCAGAGTTGGAATTCAGATATTTGAAAAATAATGAGAGATGTATTAAGATCTTTGTTTTTGCACTTATAAATTTATTACTTTTCTAAATCCTTTTTAATGATGGAAAAAATATTTTTTCCTTTCATCTGCATCATTAACAAATTAAAAAATTCAAATAAATGATGACTTATTTAACATATATCATTGGAATAATTAAAGTGAAATTGAAATGATTAATCTCGTTTTCAATATTTCAACATGTGACATTTAGTTTATTTTAGGTGAAATACTTGGTATATTTGTTTAACTTTCCTGTATATTCACTAGATAATTTCGCCGGAAAAGCATCTGATAAAAGACATTTTTTTTTATATTTTCATAAAAGTAAACTTCTAAAAGTGAAGTATAACAAAAACCAGAAAAGAAACAGTGGGGGAGAAAAATAAAGAAAGGGGCACCTGAAATTATGAAGCAGTTAATGTAAAATTAATTTTTATTCATGTCTGAAACAGTAAAGACTCTAAAGCATTGTAAGAAGTTACTGGAATAAAAATTGTGCCCAGAACTATTAACGTTACCAGGATTGACAAGAAACACGAGCAATAAAAGTTCTTATCAAACACTGATCCAATATTATACGAGAACCTTGTTTAATGCATAAAAATGCTTCAGAATATGCGCGGGAGCAGTTTAATTTAATCCGTGCATTGCATCAATGTATGACTCCGATTTCACCCAGATGCGTGAATAATCCCCTATTAAAGCGAAGAAGGCTTTTACAGGGAGAAAAAGGGATTAGGAAGGCATCCATAGTTTAATTCACGAACCGTGTCTTTTTACTTGTAGCGCTCTGGAACCTTTTAACTTCTCAAACAAACGGCAGATGTGCTGAAATGATGTAATCTTGAACAAATATATTTTTTTAAAAATGCGTCATGCATTTTTAAAATTTGGATAAGCTTAAAAAATGCATTTTGTAGAATGATTAACCTTTCTATCTTGAATACATAACAAAGAAAAAATGCATTATACATTTATAAAATTTGAATGAATTTAAAAAATATATTATGTAGAATGATTAACTTTTATATCTTGAGCACACACAAAAAAAATGCATTAAACACTTTAAAAATTTGAACTGAGTATGTAGAAAATAATACGATGCAATATTTCTCAAAGTTTCATACTTCTGAAATTGTACTTTATTTTACCTACTTTTTATTTATTCACAAACGAGGTAAGTACACATAATTTTCGAAATATCTTTGACGTTATTTTTATTTTTATTGTTATTCTTTAAGGAAAGCAAGAAAGGTTCTTTTATCTCTGAGCTGCAGGAGTGTAAGATTCTGAAAGATTCTGATATTGCTTTTCAGCCATTTCAGTTCAACTGGTATTAACTTCAAAAGCATATATCCTGTAAAAATTTTCTATTTCTTTCCCCAATTCTCCCATTATCATTAAACGACTTTATAGTACATTCTACCAAAGACAACAAAGACGGGAGACAGAAATGAAAATTTTCAGCTCACGTCATTGGTTCTAATTAATTTAATAACCAGTTCCTCGAATTGACTGATCGGCACTTTTTATTATCTGCTTAAAAAGGAATTTCCCTCAGCCAAGAAGAGAATACTCATAAATTTACCACTTACAACCCCCGTAAGAGTATATACACCTTCTGGCTGCCAGCCCCGCACGCACACAATCCTAATGCCTCGGGTAAAAGGTAGGGGTCTTGTGGAGAAAAGTATGTACAACTGCAAAAGATGATGGGCCTTTAAATTTCCACGTAGCATCACAATTGCCACCTACTGTTATTTCTCTACATTTCCTGTCAGTTAGATGATCCAGCATCCTTCATATTTTTCTCTGTTCAAGTATTACGAGTCACTAAGATTTATTTCAGTTTTGTTACAGATTGTTTTATACACTGCAAATAGCCTATTAAATGAACCACAAAGCGTTTTGACAGCAGATAATCGATACCTAAAACATCTCGTGATATAAATGAATCTGGAGTCTGGAATTTATTTCACTTGAAGCTTTTAAAAAACAGAATACCTTTTAAAAAAAAGTCATAATTTCTCCCGATAAAACCAACCATAGCTTTAGATTCTATTTTTATTAACGCAAAGTACTTTTAACAGCATAAAACACTTAAATGAAGAAAATAAAGCACTTTTATGTACAATATGTATTTCAAATTTCCCATCATATGATTGTACTTTGGTATTAAAGCTAAAGAAGTTAATTTTTTAGAAGAATCATTAATCATGTTTCTCTTTAAATAATGTACTGGTTTCTTAAAAGCTTGGCCTTTTTAGGTATTTTATCTGATGCATTTTTTCTTTTTTCAATGCTTGAAATACTACGTATAAAAATGTAAAATTATAAACAAATTTTCTGCTCCAATGTACATGCTCCAATGTCTGGCAATTGCAAAGTAAACAAATTGTTCTTGACGAGTTCAGAATTTTTAGTTACATCTACAGCTGCAGATGAAGGTATTTTTACCTTCAAAACAGTGCAACTGCAAAACAGTGCAACAAGCGTTAAAAATAATTTTTAAAAATCTGCAGAAGAACAACGCTGAAATTTTAACTGAATATAAACAAAAACTCAGCTGACTGATAATTGTCACACGATGCAATGCTAGAAACAGCTACGCGTTTTTAATTATATATCTTTTTCTAATAAAAGTTTTTACTTTTTACTATCTTACTTTATTTATTAATTTATTTTTCACGTTGCATTTCTAAAACTTGTAGCTTTTTTTTAAAAATTGTTTTATTTTATTTTATTTTTATTTCTTTAGCATAAAAATAGTCTGCTTCCTTAAAGAGCTTGGAAAAAGTATGTTAATAACGCATGCTAGAGCGTAAACAATTTGCGTAACTCTGTAAATCAATCCATCATTCATTCATTCTGAATGCTTTTCTACATCCATAAATATGAAATCACTGCTGTAAACAGCATCCGATGATCGCTAAAATTCATCAGAAAGCTGCCGATAATCCGGCAGTTAATATCTTGAAATCGGCAAACGTCAGTTTTGAGCGACTCCCCCGACAGCTGAGTCATGAGGGTCACCCGAAGACCCCAGATTAATCTCGACGCACAGAACCGTTCAGCAGATTTACAGATAATTTATGGTCTTTAACGCACACTTGGCTGGACAGGAATACCCCCTCTGGGGTGGGATGGAATAAAACTTTGGTTAGCCGCGCCACTGAATCATGAGATAGGATCGTAGTGAAACGATTCTACTGAATATTGAAAAATTATCTGCCCACCCTTTCCCCCCTTCGAGTCGATTCTTTTTTTATTAGTATTATTATTCCTTCATTTTGTCCATTTGCATGCTTGTTGCTTCCAGGGAGGAATTTGCCATTATCGATGGATCAGGAGAAGGGCGGTGAAAAATTTTGATTAAATTTGAAAAGAAATTTTTTCTGCTATTTTTACTTGGCATGCAAAGCATATCCTTGCATTTGCTTGTAAACATTCAATACTGCAATTTAATATTTTACTGGAAAGGAAATTGTAATATTTTTGGAGTATATTCCCATGCAATCCCCAGTTGGAGAAAATTCCGTAGTTCAGAAAAGTTTAATAGGTCCTTAAAAAAGTAATAATAATAGGTCCGCAACGGTAGAATTTGGATTTATTTTAAAGGTATTTCAGTTAAAAGTTTGATTAAAAAATTTTAACATTGCTATAATTTAAAGCTTTTAAATCTAAAAGTAATGATAACATAAAAAAAGAAAAACCGAAGAAAATGCAGAAATTTTGAACATAGTTTAAATTTTGGTAAAAGAAATAGGCTGTAAGTGAGAAAAAAAATCGAAGTAAATTCAGATTGACCAAGGTAATTGAAGGGACTGTGATTCAAACTTATGAAATCAGAAATTTAAAACCTTTTACGTTTCATGCAAAAGAAAGAGTAAAATATTTAACTCTGTTACTCAGAGTAATGTTGGCCAAATCCAAATATAATGTCCAGTACTTTTTGGATTTCCTTTTTTCGTTTGTCAGTTTAACCACACCGAAATTACATTTGAATTCTTAAGAATTAGAATTATATTTGAGTTCTTAGAAAAATAATGCCACAGAGAATTTTTTTGTAGAAACTTTTCACAATTAAATTCACACTTCCTTGTGAAAATACACAGGAGATTTCAATTTCTAAAAAATTCTATAAGAAACAAGTTAGATTTTAATGTACATATATTGCTTCGAACCTCGGCAACGGAACAATAGTTCATATAAAGTTCTTTAACTGTGAAACATGAGGGGATAACTGAGTACATGCTCAAGTTCTTCGTGCAATTTAATCATCTAAGAGATTCAATTCAGTTCATCATCCATGCCTGTGAAATTCATTTTCAATCCACAATTCAAATTTTGGAAATTAGTTTCTAAAAAATCTAAAAGGCTGGTTCTATTCTAAGAAATTTCGGCATCAAAGAGCATTGAATCTTCAATGCCTTTGGTCAAAATGTCCAGAAATTCTATTTTTGAGAAGTTACCTGTTGAATAAGTGCGAAATTATTACAGACTTATTGAATACATTAGATTTCCAACAAGGATTCGCTGATGAAATATTCAAATCTGTATAAATTCACATCTTAATAATAATTCCTTGAATTAAAAGACAGTACGTATATTGAATGTTTTCCCACGCAGAGAAATCAAAACTCTTTCAGCGTATGCAAGAAATTTTCTCCAAAAAAATGCAAACTCAAAAGAACAGTCAGTATCCATAGGAGCTCCTTAACAGGTCCTGTATCCTTGTGGAGCAACAGCCACTGAAGACAAGAGAGGGTCTTATTCTGAGGTCTTTATATCCGTCCGTGAACAATAATCATTTTCTGGGAAGAACCACCAATAGAAATTTGATCGCCATTTAGGACCTATGCAATGCTTTAACAATACGTAATCATCTGCTTAAAAGTGGAGCGCACTCGAACGCTTATTTCAGCAATATCTGCCTCCCTCTCTGAGAATGTTTTTCTATAGAATAAAAGGAGCTCTTCGAAAGAGAAATCCACCGTTGGCTTTTGCAACAAAAGCTTTTTCTCCCGTCTCTTTTTATTCTTGTTTTCATTATGTTTTCATTAGGGCATTCTTTCGGTTCCTTTATGCACAGATCGCTTATTATTATTATTCGAATACTTGAACAGACGAACGTTGTCGCGCTTATAGATTTTGAACGGCCTACTTGTAGACACCTCCCTTTTATTAGCTTTATGCAGACAGATTGTATCCATACTCACCAGGGGGAACCAATGGGTTGTGTAATTGACTGTTGCTTCCTGCAGAAGAAAGGTAAAGAGAGTGAGAATACATTCTCGTCTTTTTTTCCGTGCTTTTGGTTTCTTTTCAAGTAGATTTGATAGCGATAAAATTTGCTTTTACATTTGTCTTAGTGGTCGTATTGTTCACCGGGCATAGAGAAAATGATCGATTTAAACACATGGAGATGTCTTAATTTGAAGGCAAGGCGCTCACAAAAGACGAATATTGTGTTTATGTTGCACGCAGCTTTTTAGCTTATTGCATTCTAGTTTAAATTTTGCTTTCTTTACTTATAGCTAGTATTTTATAACGCTTCCAGAAAATTTATTCACATAATTTTTGAAAAGACTTCATTGCTTCATTTTAGTATTTAGTCAATATTACCCTTATTTAATAAAACTTATTGAAAATGTTTAGTTTATTTATTTTGGAAAGATGCCTTCTTTATTTACAATATATGCACTGCTCACTATGCAATATGTGCATCTAATTTCCTTAGCATAAAATTTCTTGAGCTAGGACATTTCAGGAAGTAAGAAGCAAAGGGATGTAAGTGACCAAAAAAGATTCTGAGTAAAACGTGTTCAAACTTGAATCCTCAAGGAACTTTAACGTTACTTTTTTTCTAAATCACATTGGGGCGGAGCAACAGTTAGAACATCTCTTAACATAATACAGAATGGTGCCTTCCCTACCATTTGCACTAGTTATCTCAAAATTTTCAATTTTGTCACTTACACCCCTTTGCTTCTAGGTGCTTCATTTGCAGAGTGGAAAATCCCAGTAGGGAGGTGGAGGTGCCCCCCGCTATGGAACGGCATCCTCCATCACCAATTACACCAAAATTTTTAATATCTTTATGACACCTTCACTTTTTTTTAATGCGACAACATTGTTTTGTTTTCGGCCCGACAGGCTGGAAAAATTTCGCTCATATTTATGGCAGCAGGTTTAGGAAGCGCTTTCATTCATTCCAGTAAAATCTGGAAACATCACAGTGATACAAAACGAAATATGATCTCAGTCTCCTCCTGACCAAAATCTTTTGGTTTCCACTGCTACTGTAAGACACTTTATAATGCTGAAGCTTTATTATTATTAATATTTATCAAATGGAATTTTTTCGTTACTGAAAAACTAGAATATTTTATTGGGATGTGAAAAAAAATGTTTCAATGTTTTTTTAAACTAGATATAATGCTACGTCTGAAGATCTTTGTTAGTCGCAATATAGTTAATAGTTTACTATAATTGAACCTTAATGCACCCTTTTCTCTAATATTTAGTTTTTTTATACAAAATTGTGTGACTTGCGCGGTTTTTCCATCTTTGATAGAATAGTTTCTGGAAACTTTCTTTGGATGTGTTTCCCAAACAAAGACGATTAGCAATCTATTTTAAACACTCCAAGGAAATGTGAGGCACTGAAAAGCAAAGGGGTGTAACTGACAAAATTAAAATTTTGGAGATAACTAGTGCAAATGATACAAGAAACACTGGTCCTTTTTGAGAAAATTCGTGACAGTCATGACGGATGTTCTTTCCAGCGTTATCCAAAAAAAAGAAACAAAGAAAGAAAAGAAAAAGTAACAATAAGGATATCATTAAATTTGAACTTTTCACTTTTTCTCTTTACCATAAATCTCCCTTAGTTATACCACTCTAAATTTTATTGTATTATATTATCTTACTATGAAACATTGTTACCCGAAGGTATTACAGAAACTCGACCAAGTATCCTTTCAAGTCCTGATTGAGCCTGAAATCCGAACTGGGGAATATTTCCTTGTAGCAAAAACTTATCAGATATAGAATAATTTATAATTATTTTTTCTTTTTTTCTATAAAGATAATGAGATAACTAACACCGAATCTCGGGTATCGAAGAAAGTTTACCAGTATACGCTGGGTCATAAAAATACTTGGAAAATATTTTTTTTTAGTTTTTTCGGCTGTGCCTGTTGGCCAACTTATATGCATACGTTTTTTATTACTAACATTTTCATTTTGCAAACATTAATAATAACAGATAATGGTTCAATAGTTTGTCTACGTTTTCTATGTGTGCACTTTTTATTTCATCTTATATCTCTACTCTATACTTTGGTTATTGTTTTCATAAGAATTCATGCGAAATATTATATGTGTATTTTCATTAGTAAAGTGCATTTTTGTAGGTAAAATTTTTATTTTCACCTCTTTATTTTACTGTTGATTCAAATTACAAATTTGATTCTTTTCCATAAAATGTAATTCTTTTGCTTTCTAGAATACATGTCAAAATTATGTAACCAATAATTCCACAATTAAAAATAAACATTTTTAATGTATCAAAATATTGAATAAAAATCTACAAAACCACTTTTCCTTAACTCGAGTAGATTTATTAGGTGTATAGAAATGAAGCGTGACAGAAAGGTTGTAATCTGAAGCAGTCATTAGAAATTCTGTTAATATTATTCATAAATCCTGTAACTATGCAACGTAGAATATATACATACTATACATGGTGCTTGGACAAATTGCAATGCTAACTACTGATTTTTCACCGAAATTATATGCTCAAAACAAAGTCTAATGGTAAACTCCGGCCTTTACCTATTTAATAACGTGTGGGTGTTTTTTTTCTTTCCAACAATGTTCAGTTTTTAGTAAAAATTCAATCCCGAGTACCTTTATGGAACCAACGACAAATTGAAAAAGAAAAATATTTTGTTCATCTTATCATTGTAAATAGCTACAAGAAAACGCCAAATTTATTTGTGTGTTTCTGGCTTGTAATAACACCGCAGAGTTTGCACAAAACTTTACCAAGCTTTCAAAAGACTTGACAGCACACAAGATAAACATCATACTTTAATTTAAAGTAAGAATATGACTACCTGGTAAATTATGAACATTGGAAGCAATTTTTTAAATTATTATTTATTTATTTTTGCGCATGCGCGAAAGACAGCAGTCTTTTAATTTTTGTGATTTCAAATCCAAGTATACATGTTAACTTATAAAAAAACAAAATAAATAAAAATTGCAGTTGAATATCTGTAAAATTCAAGTAGATACAAAAGATTTAGCGAGTTGTATTTCAGTGTTTCTTGCTACAATTAATAATGAAGGATTGATCACAAATGCGCAAATTTCAACCACTAATGATTAAGAATACTTTTAACTCGAAATCACAAATTTTTGCGTACCTTAACCTCAGAACTAATGTTTTAATTTAAGCTTGCATTTGTTCTTTTCACGCATTTTTTATCACAAATCACAGCATAAATACACAGAATAATTGCGAACATGTGCGTCTGATTCGTGAACAATCCCTTTTCGAGAACGATTGAAATACAACTCATTAGATCAGCAATATCCTTCCGAGTTCACGACATTAAGATGGAACTACAAGTTGCCACGTATATTTGGGTATAAAATTATGAAAAGTTAAAAATTGTTACATTTCACGCTTGCGCAGCAAAAATGATTTCCTTTTAACCGGTGGCTCCTAACCTTTTTCACCTGGCTACTCCATTTTTAACAAATAAGCAACCACGACCCCATATACGGGATCATTCATAAATGATGTCACGCTTCGAGAGGGGGAGGGGGGGTTCGTGAAATTGTGACAAAGTGTGACAAGGGGAGGGAGTAACAAGAAGTGTGACACCATGCTTTATGCAACATAGCGTGACGCGTGACAAAGGGGGGGAGGGGGTCCAAGGAAGTGGGCCATATTGTGACAAAGGGGGGGGGGGAGATCAAATATATGGGGAAAAAGCATGACGTCATTTATGAACGGCCCCTATGTACACACTACACACACACTTTCACACAAGAACTTTGACTCGAGAATGATACGATACATTACGAGGCAGTTTCTGAATCCAACCCTACTCTAAATGTGTTTATACTATAATGTCCAAAGACTGTAAAATAAACAAATTTACAGTGGAGTTGAACTGAAAGATAGCATTTCTACTTTAACTCTTTCTTTTGTGTGTGTGTGTGTCCAGTCTAATTGAAAATATAATACTGGAAATGTAACTAAATTTGGTACACACATTGGCCTTAATGGGAAGTAGAGCTGATTAGTTTTGGGCGGTAATCCCATCAAGAGGGAGGACTCGGTGAAACATTTTTCTTGTTACGCGTTACTGCTCTCAAGAAACAATCGAAGGTTTAAAAAATTTGTGGTCGTCATATAATGAAAAAGACACTGCTTTTATTTGAATATTTCTGTAAATTTCTTAAATTTATTCGAATTCTGTACAACATTTGAATCTTTTTCGTATATTATTTAAATATTTTACCATATTTGAAAAAATAAAAAATAATGAAATTAATATTTTGATGGTTTTTCTTATTTTCGGACATGGCGAAAATTGTCACGTCACTAGACAATTTCTTTAGTGCAAGAAAAGAGTCATTTTGTCTAGTGGAAAAGTTTTTTTATTTAAAGTTAAAAATTATGTAGTGACGCCATGTGTGGTCGTGATTCACAGATTTGGAGCCCTTGCTTTAAACGCTCATAATTAATGAAATATTCACGTTTTTTTTCTTTTAACATATTATTTCCCTCGGATGATGTCCTAAAGATTTTGAAAGATATGCTTACATCTTCGTGAACAAAGTGAACATATGTGGTATCTTTACCAAAATGCATTGAATAATTATATGGTGAAATTTTTAAGAAATTTACAGCTTTTTTTCAGCTCCTTAGCATGCAGGAAAATAGAAATCATTTTTTTTTCCCAATCTGCTATTGGTCCCCTAAATATCATCACTAACTTCAGTAAAAAATCGAACTAGTGTTTTATTTAGTCTTATTCTTCATATGCCCTGCTTAGTAAATGTTTTTCAGTTTTAATCAACTTTTACTATTTTATTTTATTTGTTTATTGATTCGTTCAATACATTATTTCATTTCTCCAATATTAGATGCAAAACTTTCAACAACAAAAAAATTGCTCCGTCACATTAGTTGCGGGTGGGATGACGTTACTAGTCATGGGTCTAATCATTCTTTATAGTTTATACAGTTGAACCTCGATTTAACATACTTTGATTTCCCGAATTCTCCGATTTAACGAATTTTTTTTTCTGTCCCAACAAAAAGGGTGTTAAATGCTCTTATTTAACGAATTTTTGCTTTGATTTAACAAACAACAATTGCTGAGAAAAAATTCGCACATAAAGCTATAACTTTGAATTTTTCGCACATAAAATTTTGAATATTGCACACCCTAATCCAAGTGTATAATACAATTTTTTCCTCATTTCTGGTGGATTCAAGAGGCAGTCTTTACCCCTTTTCAATGTAGAAACGTGGCAAAGAACACAGATAAGGTGGGTCCTAGAATGGCTGTTTGCTGTTTTAAAAGCAAGTAGCCTTAAATAATTTAGATCAGTTTAAAGTTGATTTCTTAATGTATAATTTTTAAGCTAGTAGTAAACAATAATCATTCCTTTTTTCATATATGTATATATTAGGGTATTTTACATTGATACTTTTATACCGTACTCTTTACAAAAATTGATATTGGATTTAACGAATTGCTTTGATTTAACGAACGGATTTGTCAGTCTCAATCAATTCGTTAATTCGAGGTTCAACTGTATGCTTTAAAATCAATAAAAAAAAATTAAATTCGATATGACTTAAATTTCCAACTAAAAACATTAGACGATTGTTGATCAAGACTATACGATGTCCGTACACTCCCATATTTCTCGCTTGCAAAACTATTTATCACACATTAAATGGAGAATGCCAAATGACGTTAAAGAAAAACAAACTAATCTCGTATTCTACAACTAAACGCGTGACAAAGTATTTGAAGAGTCTAGCCATACACCATCCATCAGTTCATTATAAAAAGACCCCCGATTCCTCCTCGTATTACATGAAACGCTCCATTCGATCAACTAAAAGCGACTGGAGCAGATAAACGAAATAAATATCAGGAATGATTCTCCTTCCACGTGTATTGTGAAAGCAGATCTTCAATTCCCTTCGCTTTCACCTATTGAGAATTCCCAATAGGTTATAGGAATATCGTTTGGCGAAGGAAGTCTCTTAAAGTGGAGTACTATTCCACAATTCAAAAGGTTTCTTCTGTGAATCGCAATAACGTTAGAAAGCTAGCCTGAGTGCCAATCACGCTGATTGGCAGTTGATTGACACGCCTACTGTCACGCCCACTGACTAGATGGCAGCACTTACAAGCTGGGTTCAAAAGCGGCGGTGAGTTCTCTGTTTATCTTCTCTGCTTCGTGACATTGAAATTTAACCACACACATTTTTCCTTGTCACATGTTGAAAATAACATAACCGCTGACTACAACGAGCGTAACGTAATGTCAGCTACTGAGAAAGTTTTTTAAGTGAGACCGCTAAGAACTTTCTATCTCTATCATTAATTTTTTATCTAAAAGAGAAAAATCGTTTTGTGCAGTTCATGTCGATAAAGGGTCATAAATGATGTAACGATTCGAGGGGGAGGGGGGTTTCGGGAAATTGTGACAAGGGGAGAGGAGGAGGCAACAAGAAGTGTGACATCATGCTTATGGAACATAGCGTGGCATGTGGCAAAGAGGGGTATGAAGTATGACATTTTGTGACAAAGGGGTGAAGGGAAGAAAAATATATGGGGGAAAAGCGTGACATTATTTATGGACGGTCCCAAAAGTTGAAACTTGAAAGTTGTATTATTGCGCAACGTGTGTCGCAACTTTATGTGAATATTTTAAAGACAAGTAACGTTCCACTAGCCATCAATATGTATATGCATGAGAAAGGATAAGCTCCAAACATTTAACATCTCGAACCAAAGCTTCGCCAATTTATGTATGCAAAATATATAAATTGGTATTTGACGTATAAGTAATGTAGGAAATTATTGAATTCCGATACAACGAAATTTCCGTTATAACGAACATACCGTTACGAAGTATTTTCTTGGTTCCTTTAGCTTCTATGTAACGGAATTTCACTGCATTTTTGGAATATATATTTTAACTTAATGGCATTTCAATTAATATTTTACAGTTATAATTTTCAAAAAAATTGCATAATGTAGCAAATTTTGTAATTTAAATATTTAAAATATTAAACTAGTCTTCAATAAAAGAAAGATTTATCTAAATGTTAACAAGCAAAATTATATATATAGATAGATAGGTAGGTAGATCCATAAAGTTTTAAAAAGTAAATAATATCAAATAACATTGTTAAAAAATAAACAATAAGTGGAGCATGCTTCAGCTGGTTCATTATTCTTTGCTATTATAATATTTTAACTTGCATTTTTCGGTTATTATGGAATGAACTATCGCCTTTAAATTTTACTTGATGTATGTCCAAGAGAGTGCTGAATTAAAATTTCACATTTCGGGGTAAATCCAAGAAATATAATCATAAAATCATTTAAGGTACAATATTTAAATGCTCCTCCAGTCATTCTTGCATTTTTGAAATTCTGGAAAGTATTCAGCTTTAGCAAATGGCATTGCACTATGCGAAGAAAATGAATCACTGATATATTAAGTAAAGCACCGTTTATAAGTCTCTCAAAAGACTGGTATAAAACGCCGTATAAATGAAATTCCACTAGACTATTGATTATTACAAATTTGGATATATAAATCTATAATGAAGTATTTTTTTAAATTTCAATTTTAACTGTTATTTATTTATTTTTATTTTATTTTTTTAGGATAGCACTAGTATATCTATGTTCCTTTGAGAACAAAATATCAGTAAAAATTCGTAGCTGGATGTAACAGCACAAAATAAAGAATTTGTGCTGTGCAAAACTACCTCAAACAATGTGTAAATACGCTTAACATTTGTAAATAATACAATATATTTTTGTAAGAAAAGGGGTTTTTTTTTTAATGTTTTACCTTTAAAAACGTTTTTTAGCTTTTTAAATGCTTTCCAAATGCAAATAACATGTAAACAAACAAGGGATTTCAGGGTAGATTTTGCGACAAACAAAGTGCTTTTAATATAAAACTCAGAAATGTAAGAAATTGAAATTAGCTCCGAGTGATTTCGAATTTGAGATTTTGTTCTGTAACCCTTACATATTGCGCGCGCAAATTGATACCAGTGCATACTTTGGGAGTTTTGTAAAGGCCAAATTGATAGTTCAAAACAATAATGGAAGGGTCTACAGCAAAGACTAGGAAACTCCAAATTTCGAGAAATGGATAAACTTATAAAAAGTCAAAAACTATAAATTGCTTTTCTTTTCTTTTTTTTTGATAAATTCCCTTGTATAATTCTGTTGAGAATTAACCTGGCAAGTTTCATGCATTGCACAATTCTATAAGATTTACTTTGTGTATACAAGGATGAAATATACCTATGAAATTATGGTTTAAACTGCTTCGGACGTACGAAATATATTCCTCAGGGCGTAAAAATAAATGCATATACATTACAAAAATCTTCATTTCAGCTCTTAAAATTCATATAATCTGTTGCATCGTCAAAATATTTTCTGAAAATGCTCTTAGTACGTTATAACTGCCTATCACAATTTAAAATTAAAATCTTTACAAATTATCTTGTTAATAAAAATAAGGGGAGGGCGATCTTAGGCTTATATTCATCTCAAAATTTGAGTTAACTTTATAAGAGCGAAGAAAAAAGGAGAGGAAAAGAAGAAGATCCCCCTTTCCCCACACACACTAAAAAATTGAAAATTTCAAAATTCTGCGTGACGCTGCGAAAACTGTAACAACAAAATACGAAAGACCATAATAAGTGTGAAGGCGCAGTTGACTGCATCTTTTAACTGAATGGAGAGAGAGAGAGAAGCAGAGGATGAAAACGAAAATGAAAAAAAAAAAAAAAAGAAAGAAATAAAGAATGAAATCGACATCAGGGAAGCTGGGGATGAGTGCTTGATACCATACAAAATGCAAAACACATTTCAGCTCTACCCTGCCGTAGATTATAATACCAGTTATATGACACCGCCGACCACGTGCTACAAACCGTTCTCACTCCCCCTGTTGCGTATATATATAAATATATATATATCGCGCTTATCCCTAGGCGGCGTTTCCATCACCTCGATTCAATTAACGCCGTTTTCGCTCAGCGATGAGACGAGACACGTAGGGAAGTATGATAGTATGTTTGTAATATTTGGCGCGTTATCGCCATCTACGGCCGAATTCTCCAATCTTTGCCTTCCGGATATTTTTAGCAGTCTTTCAGCAAAAAGTTTTCTGACACAATAATGTTCTATATACTCGCTTTGAGATCAGATATTCTCTTTATTTTAATAGACAAGGTGAAGATCCTGACTTTCTGATGATGATTTTTTATTCTTTATAATTAGAGACATTCTCTAAATGTACGAAATGTTTTTTTCAAAAACGCATAAACAGTACACAGGGAGAATACTCACTTAGTCTTCCATATGGCAATTTTCAACCTTCTCATGTATTTTGTAAACTTTCATTATTTCCTGGACACACTATTATCATAAGTTTCTTAATTATTCTGCAGTAGAGGGCCACCGTCCTTCGTTTGCTGCCACTCCCCAACCCCCAGAACTGCAAACAGTTCCATTGATTCTTGTGGTATGTTTGCCACAGAAGAATACAGTAGAACCTCTGTTAACCGATTAATTGAGACCGATGGTAAGCCGGTTAGGTAAAAAATACTGTTAAAGCGGGGGAGAGCAGAAAATGGGAGATATATTATGCAATTTAAAAGAGTGGAGGTGTGACGATTTATTGCGTCTTAGTACACTTACGTTGAGAGTTACATGCCAGTTATCAAGCGCTAGTAAAGAAGTCTGTGACCCGTTTTGGTTTCCTACGAGAAGCGCGGCCCTTCCCCGCATAGTCTGGGAAGATAAGAAATCAACAAAAAAATTCACTCGAGCACCGCAGCACCTGCTTCTTCCGTATAACCAGCCCTCTAAAAGCTATTTTTGTTTTTTGAAAATTTGGGCCGGCATAAAGCGAAGGCCGGTTAATCCGGAGCTAGTTAAGAGAGGTTCTACTGTACTTGCTATTCCATTGTTTGCGGATGAGAGAAGCCATTCTGTACGGAAGAATAGGGTTTAGATAAATCATTGATAAAAATTTGAAAAGGAAATTAAAAGTAAATTTCAAAATAAATACACATTACTTTTGTAAATAACTCAGAGGTTTCAAAGTCACAGTACAGAGCACCAAAAGCTGTACAGAAAACTGAAAAAAAATTTTAACGCAACGTTGCATTTTCAATATATTACATATCTCATCGTTTTTCAACCTGGTCGAGATTAGTTTCACGACAGGTCACAATCTGACCAAAAAAATTTAAAAGCATTATTGTATTTAATAAAATGTCTTAAATTATAACCAAGAGCTACAAAATTTGTTACTTTAGAGATAAATTTTGAAGCAAAGGGGATCTTTTTAATAAGGTTTTCAGATTTTAAGGAGACCATAACACTAAAAATGTTGAGGAACGACGGTATCATTGTAGTATTTAATAAAGTTTTTTAAATTATAACCAAGAGTGACAAATTTATTACTATAACAAAATTTTGTAGCAAGGGGATTCGAAGGCTTTTTAATTATATTTTCAGCTCTTAAGGGAATAACAACACTAAAAAGGCTGAGAAACGATGATCTAGTGTAGTGTTTCCCAAGCAGTGGTTCGCGAACCCCCAGGGGTTCGCGTGGTGTGGAAGGGAGGTTCGCGAAAAATGATATTGCAATGGCGGAATTTAATTACTAACGTAAAAGAAAAATGGAATAATAAATTCGTACGAATGAGGATGGTATGTAAAAATAATTTTTTTTAAAATAAATTGTTTTCCGGTTAATGCGAAAAAGTTGTGAATAGGCATAGAAAGCTTACGAAAAAAATTTGAAATGTACTTATTTCTACTATTATCTTATTTTGAATACTTCAAATCTGTTACTTGAAAATTTGAATATCAAAGTGAATGATATTCATTGATTTATTTTAAATTTTAAAAGTATATTTCTCCTACCATTTTCTAATTTTTCCTCACCAGCGCGAAGAAAGAGTGGAAAATATGAAAATTTACTAAAGCAAAATTTTGCATTATTTTCGGCTAATTTCTCATATACAGACCTCAAAGAAGGATGGGAAGATATTTTTTTCAAAAATTTTATACTTTGTACTCACATTTATCATTTTATTTCAACAAGAATTTTGTATATTTCAACCCAAATGGTGGAACGAAACGATATTTATTGATTCGATTGATTCGAAATTTTGTGTGTGTATTTCTTAGGCCATTCCACAACTTTTTCACACTATAAGGAAAATAATTTTTAAAGATATGTTTTATGAATACATATGTTTACTGCCCTATTAAGAATTAAAAAATCTATATTAAAAAGTAACTGTAGTTTTTATTTAAACTAAGATGTTTTACAAGTATATTTTCCTATCTTATTTATGAACTACTATAAGAAAATTTGTTGACTCAAACATTCGCTGCATCGAAACTAGGAATGTCTTCCGGCACTATAAACGAAGTAAATACCTCCTATGCAGATTTAATTTTTACAACACTTCCATTTCTGCATTTTTGTTGAATTTTATATTTTATTGTTTTATTATTGTGTTTACTTTATTTTTATTATCTGTCTTATCTTAGTTTTATACCCAGATGAATTTCCTGTCGTTTAGGCTGTATGGTTATTGGTTAACGACGATGAACTGAACTTTTGGAAATCTTCAAACGCCAGGGCATCTGATGAGTAAGTTTAATCGATTTCCATTCACCCTTTGCAAATGGTTTTTCTCATTTAATTTATTTCGTATTTTAACATGTATTTATTTTTTGCAACTCAAGCACAGGATGTTTACACTTTTACAAACAAATGAAGAAAGACACGCAGAAAAAATACTTTTATGTGAGAACAACAAATACGGTACCATTAGTTCGTTTTCAAATTTACATTAGTTCGTATTAAAAATTATGACCAGTAAATGGCATCTTCCATTGTTGAAACATTGACAAAGCCTTTATTTGATGTAATGCATAGTTCTTCGGCTCATTTCCGATGGTATGGTAGCCGCTGCCGAATTATATCTTTAAATTATATAATTGTACGTTAAATTAGTATTTGTTTGTTTAATTACACTTATATTTAATAAATGAATGTTGTTGTTTTTGTTTTGCTTTTCCAAAATGCATTGATTTTGAAAAAAAGAAAAAGGTTAAGAATAATCTTTAAGAACGTTCTGGAGTGACAAGGTGACAGCTGCAAATTTCTCACTTTCAACTTTTTCATGCTTCGAAACATAAATTTCACTCCCCCCTCCCCCCTCAATTTTTGAAATATTTCCCTGAATTTAATTTTAAATCTTCATTATTGTAATTTAAAAGTAAAACAATTATATAAAGTTTCATACAATTGAAGTGTATTTATATTTTGATGCCTTGAATCTAGTTGCAGTAGTTTGGCCCATATATATCATATATATATATCATATATATATATATATATATGGAGAGAGAGAGGCTAGGGGCTCATTCATAAATGACGTCACGCTTCGAGAGGGGAGGGGTAGCAAGAAGTGTGACATCGTACACACTCTCAGAAACGCATACTCAAATCTCACGAAACTTTCGTCGGATTTGACGAAATGGCTTCGTGAAAAATTCTCCGAGTATACCTTTCGTCAAATTGGCGAAATTTGTGTGGTAACTTTTTTAAATCACGTGATCGCACGGGGAAAGAATCGCTATAAATGACGAAATTTTCTTGACGATTGAAGAATCGTCGAAAATGAGGATTCTATTTTTGAGAGCGCATTTTGATTTCTATAAAAACATTTAAAATCAGCAAATTAAACTTTTTTTTGCCAATGTAATATAGCGTGACATGTGATAAAGGGGATAGGGGGGTATGTTGAAGTGTGAGACTTAGTGACAAAGGGGGGAGGGGGGTCAAATATATTGAAATAAAGTGTGACATCATTTATGAACGGTCCTCTAGTTCTATGACAGCGATATGTACTATGTCAATGGGAAGATGCACTGTAACCACAATGATATTTGGCGACAGAATCTCGAGCTTATCGGCCCATCTTCATCAAGCGGCAACCCTGCGCTCATCGCCACGTTCACACCTTCCAACTTGGGGCGGCCGATGCCACGCAAGAGTTTTGAAGCGTTATTTGGGCAAAGGTGGCAATAACGCTTGACTAGATATCTATGGGTCAGCCAAATGCGGAGGCATATTGAATAACTCCTGCACCGAGTATCTGCGACTCAACACGAGCGCTTCCTTTGAATCTAGAAGAGCAACATCTGGTCCCGCATTTAGCGAAGACGACTTGGCCGCTAATCACAAAGGGACTACTCTGCGCGAGAATATATATATACAGATATATAGACACAAACACCGGCGCACCCCCAGTATAAGATAACACCTCACCCCAAACGCAGGAATTTACACAATAGAATGTCACAGCTGGAACTATATTCCTCCGCTTAATCATATTAAATTTTGCTCTCCTAAGAAGAGGCAAGGAGTGAAAAACTTTTGTTTGTTGCGGAGGAATTTCATCCCCGTAGGATAAAGAATCTAAACAGGGCGGGCTGTTACCCGCTCTTCTCCGGGCTTTATTTATATGGATATTATTCTTATTCTCCTGAAGCGTTTTCTAGAGGGATAATTAAACTTTCGGTGGATGGGGAAAAGTTGCTGATTCTGATTTGCTGTTTTAGGCAGCGCTGGGAAACCTAGGGCAAAAATGAATTTTCTTATAACTTCCGAGTAAAGTTTAGCTGCCGTTTTGGGAACATTTTGTTCAATTTGTGAAGTGGTGTGGCAATGATGCTGAGTTTCTAGGAAAGACTCGTTCTTTCGTTTAATTTTTATGAATTTCAACAAAGGACGACCTCGATTTGCTTTTAAAAATCAATCAACTTTATTTTCTCCGCATTTGAAGCTCAATCTACGCCGTACTGCTCATTTCTTTCGAGCCCAACGAAGTCTTGAGTTGAATTAACAAAATAATACAATAAGCAGAGTTGCTGAATGTACTTACACACAACACTTCTTACCAGGGCGGTATTCGGCGCCCTTGGACATTATCAAAATAGCGCCCCTGGACCTCTCTCATCATACAATCTAAAATATTATCAATTCAATTGTGTATCATTTTATTGCGTTTTCACTTGTTTTAAAGACATTAACACGTTGACTGCCAACCTACGAGATAACTCGGAGTAGATGAACTTGTTGAGAGACCAAGTTATATAAGTTGTCTTGTTGTTGCTGACTTTTTTTCATTTTTCAATATATTTATAGAAAGTTGGTAATTTTTTACTTAATAAAATGTTGTGTACAATATGTTTTAATTAAATTAAACTATCGTCTGGAGATCCATAAACTACAAACAGCGCTGGCAATCAACGTGTTAATTTGACATACATAAAAAATACCGTTTCTTTCTAATGGGTGGCTGTTGGCTTGTGCCAATTGCAGACCTAGTGCGTTTCACAGGGAATGGGAATGGTACCAGCTCTTTTAGCAGCACCACATTGGGTGTAATACCAACGCCCCAAGTGAATTTTGATGCCCAGTTCTTCCTTCACTTGAAAGGTGGAATACCTGGGCTGTGTTGATGTGAAATTGCACTAGGAATTTAATCTAGTCTTAAGTTTCCAAGCTAAATAGACACTCAAGGGTTCTTTTACAGGTTGAATAACTATGCGACGTGGACGCAGACGGTTTTTTGCATCTTGAAAATCCCGGGTTTGAAACTTCGTTCGAGGCCATCTCAACGCTACCTTGCCGGTTCAAATACCTAATATTTTTTTTAATCTCAACATTCATAAAGCAACAGCAAAAAAAAAAAAAAAAAAGCGTTCCCCCCCTCCCATCAAAACACGTTTTTTATTTTGCCAATATTTATTACGAAAAGCGTAAAGGGAACTCATAAACGGTATTAAGGCACGTTTGAGCGCGTCAGGGAGCATCAAAAGCGCAACGGGTTAATGAGCCCTTCCAGAAAAAACCGCTTGAGTCAGCGTTAGATAGGTGTCACTATCATAGGGCTTGCTTATGTTACGACTTATTGCAACAACTCGAATTGGTGAATTAATTTTGTGAAACAGGAATTATTTTATTTATTAATTTTTTCAATTTTTTTTTTTTTTTTTTGCTCCGACGCTGAGGCACCCCCAAGATGCTGCACTCTCAGAAATGGAGCTCTCACTTTTGACGATTCTACAATCGTCAAGAAAATTTCGTCATTTATAACGATTCTTTCCTCGCGCGATCACGTGACTTTAAATGGTCCCCTTTCGTCAAATACGACGAAAGTTGATGAGATTTGAGTACGCGTTTCTGAGAGTGTGGTGCAAATGGATTTTGCACACTTTGCACATTGGTTGGGCCGGCCCTGCATCTCCGGAAAAGTAAATAAAATGCATGAAAACTCAAATAAACACAGTTAGATAGTTGTTTATTTAACCTTTTCTCATTTCTGATGAACTTGTCAATACGTATTGAAATAATAAATGTATATTCTTAATGCGTATGAATTTAGAAAAAGCATTTTTGGGGCAGTGTTCCTTAACAATGAATCGCTTTTATAATGATGATCTCTCTCTCTATATATATATATAAATAATTCTCTCATGTGGCTCTCAAAAGACGCGTTATTCGTTATTTAGCTATAAGATTTGCTACACCTACAAGCTTGATCACGCGAATTCTTTTCCGAAAGGTAAACAAACACGAGCCGCGGTTACCTTGGTTTCATATCAAGGAGCCAATCGTTACTTAGCGTCAATTATTATTTTATTGGGTTCTGTTTTGTTTTAATTAATTTCACGCTTAAATAACTTCAGTGGCAAGACTTTTGTTATAAATCGTTTTGAACGCTGGTTAAAAAGATAGACGATATTTATTTTAAATAAAGTAATGTAATTTTGGATGCAAATCTGTACAATTAAAACAGAGAGTTTGGATGTCTGTGTGTCACTGTATGTTTGTGTGTGTGTTTGTAGGTCGCCTCCTCGCTAGATGAACAGGTCTAGAACTATGCTTATTATGTGACAGGCGAACCAGAGCTGTAGCCTTTTTGTACTTTCATAAACTCTTTAACACGGCCAATAAAAAGCGGGGCCTGGGCCGGAATTATTTGCGGGGCCTATATATATATATATATATATATATATATATATATATATAGGGTCGTGGTCTAAACGAGATTAAAAAGTTCCAATGGAAAAGTAGTTAGCAGCCACAAAAAATATTTAGTTATTTGTTTTACATATTTCGATTTATATCTTGCATAGCCATTTTGCTTTCTGTTGAATATTTTATATACAGCTTAACATATTTGATTACAAGTATTCACGCTCCATAAGGAAAATGTATTATTTACAGATTAATGAATCATGATAGTTAAAAAAATTTAGAAACTGTATTTGGATGCCTTTACTAAATTTGATTTACTTTCTTGGATGCCTAAAAGCAAATTCATTTTCAACCTTATCAAAATTTGGCTTCTTTACAAATTCTGATTCAATCGAAAAGATTGCCGAAGATGTCAATTTTTCTTGGCCCAAAGTAGATCATAAATAATTTTTATTAATTTCAACCTTGAAAAAGGTCTCTCATATGTTGCTACTGGTATTGGCTGCGTTAAAATTTCTCTAATTGCAGAGAAAAAATTTCCACAAATATGCGACAAATTATTTTTATTTTTGAAAAGGGCTGTTTCCAATATTGAATAGTTGACTGGCAAAATTCGACGGCAAACTATCAAAACGAGTTCGTCAAGTTCACTCACAATATCATCTTTTAAAGCCTGACCTGCAATGTGACAACAAATTTTAAGCTCTATCTCTGATAAATTCTTGATATTATTTGAATTATATAGAAAGCCTAATGTTTTTTCAAGGCCCCCATGAAAATTTCCAAATCTCTTCTCCAAAAATGTCATAGCATTGTCAATTAATACTACGAAAAACTTAATTCGAAAATTATCTTCAGAAGACAAAGATTCGTCATCAGTTCCTTTATACAGAAATTGTCCTGGTTTCCGAGCTACACGCCGCTTTTCAAATTCTGGTATAACTTTCAGTTTTTTTGTGCTAGCATTTTCTAGTGACGACTAAAATCCGGTTTCTCTTTTTTTTTTTGCTTTTCCCCCCTAATAAATCGCACAATTAGTTAGCATTTAAAAAGTATACCTTTGCTTTGATAACTCTGTTATTAAATATTGCTTCATTATGATAATAATAATTCTTATTATATCAACAAATTAATTCAAACAATTTCAATGTGTGTGTGTGTGCATTTATTTATTGTTTACTTCAATCTTCACTAATTAACCTTTACTTCCAGCAATGTTCGAGGGTTGACTTTTACGAAATGAAATGTTAGGACAGTTTAAAATAAGTGTAAGATTCAAAAAACGAATTGAATATTTTACGTCTTGCAAAGTTCTGTTAATTTACGAGAAAGACACATAGTTAAGGAAAAATTTTTAAATTATCATGTGGGGCTAGGTTTCTTCACTTAATAAGGGTTGATTTTTTTTTTCTCTCAATGATTCAAACTTTTCACAGGTTCAAGATTTAGGTACTCGATATGGACGCCTTGTAACCTTGTTAAACTTAGATAGGTTTTTCACTTACTGCAAATAGAATCAAGAAATATTCCAAAAATGTATTGTTCTAAAATCTGATCTATTATCTAACCATATAGAAAACCTTGAAAGGTTGAAATTTTATAAATAAAATTCTCTCTCTCTCTCTTTTTTTTTTTTTTTTTTTTGTTTTTAAGGTTTTGAGGTTTTGCCCGGGGCCTAGAAGGAGCGCGGGGCCCGGGGTGGCTTCCCCGCTCGCCTCGCCCTCTGGCCGCCCTGCTCTTTAATTCTGTTTTAAATAATTTATCGCTCAACAGTTTCTTGTCGCATTATGTATGCTAATAAGGGTACAGTAAGCAGCTTTAGTCACCCGAGGTAAAGGCTTACTTTTTAACAATTCATTACAGCATAGGTTGCTTTTTATGAAAATATATAAAGTTTTCAATAGTAGAAATTAGACAGTTCCGTTGTATACCTTGTTGCACACTTTTGTTACACAAACTCTTACACCTCTGCACACTTAGGCATGAATACATGCAACCATATTATCCTGTGGAAAGTAACTTTGCATACCATTCCATTACGAGAAAAAGCATGTCAGCCAAAAAACCAACACAACATTCAATCACTGTCTTTCTCTCAGAAACAAAATATGTTGGAAGAAAAAAAAACGCATATTTTCTCAATCACAAAGTGTCAGGTTTGCCACGTCATATCAGTTCATCTAGCAATTCGCAGACAAATTTGTATATCATTTCATCGAACACCAGAAATGGTCCTTAAAAAAAATACTGCAGCTGCCGTGTAGAATGAGATATTTTATCTGATCAACGTAGCAGGCCTGTCACAACGAAGACGAGTACTTCATGTCGAACGGCAGCGAAAAGCGCGGAGATCTCCTAAGACGATTATTTTAAACTGCTCACGATTATGTTCCTTCAAGTCTGTTTCAATCTTGCTTGAAAAGTGATGTTTTTCTCGTATTTTATTGATGCGAGTTAAAGAGGGATTAAAACACGGTCTTGATTTCATGATCTAAAATCAAACTCTATTAGCATTATTCTTCAATTCGCCAGTAGGAATTCAAATCGAAAATGGCGTCATTTTTGACTGAATTCCAAACCTTAAATCTTCATTGAGGCAACGTTAATATTACAATATTAGAATGTTTACCTAATATAAGCATTTGTACAGAGACATAAATACTAAAATGCATCTAAATAAAATAATTATAACAAATTGCAATGAGCTTTTTTGAAAAATCTTTGCTTTTGTGGAGACTTTTACACTTTATTAAACTTAACAGTTATCACATCCTACATAAGTTAAACTTTTAATTCAACAACTGGGTATCGAGGACCAGAAGTGGTTCAGCAAATTCATTGAAAGTAAGGAGTACGGCTGGTTAATACACCTCTACGCTTGCCAGATGCGGTTTGGAGGAGGAGGTTCAGCCGCGATCGCTCAGCTTATACAAAACATAGCCACCACGAGCGGCTGCGGACATTAAAGACGTATTCCAAAAATACTTCTTCAATTCCTAAGTGGCAATTCAAGAGCCCCACTCGAAACAGGTAGGTATTAAAAAGTTCTGTGGAAGTTAATTGGAAAACAAAACTGGCAGAAAACGTACGTGGAAAAGTTAGAGAATATTTTATCTTCTCAAAGGTTAGAGAAGGATTTTGTCTAGTATTGAAATGATAACACTTGAAAATAATGAGGATGAGGCTGATGTTTGCTTTTAAAGCTATTAATAATTACGGTTTTATTTTATCTTTTAATGATTTTTTTTTTCACTTTCATTTTGCGGCACTGACAAATATTCAACCACAAAAAAAAAAAAAAAAAAGTCTTTTCCCTTACATTTGTAAAAATCTTTATTTAAATTTAGGAAATATATTTTATAACCAAAAAATAATAAAAACATGTTTCATGTAGTTAAAATAATGAATTTAATGTTTGTTCTGAGTATTGAAATTAATATTTTAAAAGGAAAATTTTTCTAAAAGGGTATTATGATTCGATGAACAAATAATCTGGAAGACCTATTGTATCGATGCCTAAAATTTGAGTTCAAAATATGTAATAGTTTTTTGCTAAGATTAGAAATATGTTATAAAATTATTTAAAAATAATGCTTTGATGGTGTTTAATATCAAAGCATTACTAATTGAAAGATGATGTTAAAAAAGCTCAATGCAATAAGTTTTTTTTTTTAATGCAAATAAAAATAAATACATGCGATATATATAAATATCGCATGTATTTATCTAGGGTTTATTTGGTTGTTTTATGAGCTGTAGCTTATAATTACGAGAGTAATACATACTTTTCTCCATCGGACACCCTTGCACCTTTTAGCCGAAAGAGTAATACATACTAGTTTTCATAGGTCACCCATAGGTGTAAGCAAAGAAACATGGCATTTTAGTAATTTTATGTTAAAGTTTTGGCATTTCTCTCATTGCTCCTTAACTGATTCTAATCAACATGTCATCCAAATTCAAATCATATAGAATCCCTTAAATTATAAAAAGGCTTTATCGTAAAGCCTTTTTAATTACCAGCCACTAAATCTACATAAAGAACAAATCATATATAAAATTACATCTCTTCTTAATAAGCAAAAGACAACAATGTTACTGCTATTTCAAAAAAAAAAAAAAAATGTACTTCCAAACTATAATCATCTTTTGTTTATAAAATTTTACCTGTTTGGTGAAAATAAATACCTTTAACTAAATAAAAACTTGCTGAGAACGTACTCCAGCAAGTAGTATATATATATAATAAGGTTAGTTTCTATGAAAACATCTTGATCTTCGTCTCAGTCTCAATGTGGAGAATCATTAGTCTACGGTGGAAAATCGTTAAGTAAGTCTCTACCAATAAAGTAGCATGTTAAGTACAATGATGTTTCCTAAAACAATTTTCAAAAATATTTTCTGAGCAAAAGCTCATATAAAAATCACATTTTGTATTTAGTATAGTGTAATTAGTGTAATACTGTAAAAGAAAAGCATTCCAATTAGAATTTAGAGTTAGTTCTCCTTTTATGACTTCTAATCAAAATTTTATTTGAATAAGTTTCAAAGAAGATTTTATTCTCACGTTGAGTGATACTTTGCTTGTTATCCTAGTGCTCATGATAACTAAATAATATGGAATTTGTATTTATTTATTTGTTTATTCTTCTCCCTCTATTACTTCTTAAGTCACCGGTCAGGTTCAGATTTATAAAAGATTCAAATTTTTTCGTAGATTTAACGTTAAATTTTTTTATCTGTTCAAAATTTAACATAAATTATTCAAATGAAATGAAAAAAAAAAGGAAAAGAAAAAGGCGACTAAGGGCTTTTGAGACAAAGAATTTTCGAACAAATGTCTTGTTTAAATCGGATAGCTCATTGAAAATGTATTAAAGTGGACATACACACACACACACATACCTCAATTTGTAAAACTAGTTTTAATGTTTTTCTTTTGACGTATTTATTAACTTACATGCTTTACTTTCCACTCTTTGTCTTTTATAGCGACATTTTTTATGTAGCTTAAAAACTAAGTAAACTCATGTATTTATTTATTTTTATCTTCTTTCTTTTTCATTTTCTACGAGAAAAATAATTTTTAATTTAGACAATTAGAAAAACGTGAAAAAAACTAGTGCCTTTTAAAAGTCCCATTTCATTCATAAATGTAAACTACTAACAGTTTGTAAGCCAAAACAAAACTTTTTTTACATGTACTTCAGCATTTTTCTATCCGCTGAAATGTAAACAATATCAACAGATCAAGAAGCGGTGCCCCTTAATGGAGTGGGAAAGAGGCCAAATTCTAGAAAAACACTTTCTTCGCATCAAAATTTTTTCTTGGACGTTTTTCTTTTTTTCTTTTTCGTCTTCTTTTTTTTTTTTTACTTGTGCCCGTTTTATCGATATAAGCTCGTATCCATTCTCCTTTGTGTCCTACAATCGAACTGCGACCATGATCGTAAGGGGGTGAGCAGGAAGCCAAGAAGCTGTCCCATCTTGTGTCGGGACACCCCTCCCATCCCCTCGGAAAGAGGGACCGTAGAATGCTAGAATTCACTCGACATGACCTCTGCTCCCAACATTTATGGCCTCCCTCCATTCGAAATCACTCGTTCGGGGGCTTCTGTATTTTCTAAGCCCTTTTCATTCTCATTTGATGATCAATAGGGGGAGGAATGCGTAAAGGCCAGAACAGGGAGCAGGGACACCCTGCATTAGTTTCTTACAGCCTCCATGTCTATCTCGCAATATACTCAAATCCATGTCCGCTGTTTACGAGTTCTTTCCCGCCCCAAGGTCACCATGCTAGCTGGAGGTCAAATTAGTTACAATCAGATAAACGATATTTTCTTTCCCCCTCGTCAGCTGATGAACAATATTACCCAAACAATTCTGAATCAAGATGGCAACAAAGCCAATTTTCCTCAAGGGATTCCTGCTGCAAAAAGTTACCATTAAATTTTTACAGCAACAATTAGCGTTTGAAAATCAAATTTAAAAATAGGCACTTTTTGAATATTAATCTACCTACGATTCATAAAGCAAAATCGTCCTTTAAGCTCCTAAAAGTTTGACAGGCTGCGAGACTCGGAGTCATTGCAACTGTTTTGAATTTTTTATGTCATCACATTGAAATACGTTTTGTGCTATTAAATTATGAAACGAAATAATTTCAATCCCGAGGACTATTTGAATCAGACTGAAGCAATAGTTCTAGAAAGATAATTATGCAAAAAATTTGAATTTTTTACGACTAATTCGAATCTAAAAACAAAGTAAGTGAGCGAGAAAAAAAAAAGCATAATTTGGTTTAAGTAATATCTAACGCAATAAAGATATATTTACGCTTTTAATTGAATTCAATGTAGAAAATATTCCATGAATTCTTTTGTTGTTGTATTTTATTCACTCCGCTGAAGAAAAAAAAGCTGTTTTTATGATTCAAATCTAAAAGGCTCATTAATGAAAAACATTTTTAAAATCCCCCAGCTGCAAATTATTCCATAAAAATGTAAAATTTTGTTTTGAAAAATAAAAGTAATTTCCAGAAAAAAGATTCAAATATTGATAGTAAGCAAACATTAGAAAAAATATTTTCTGTATTGTTTCTGTACAAGTTGTATATTGAATTAGTCAAACGTGTTACTATGGAAAACCGTTAATTTGAGGTGAAGAATGCCGCAAAAAATTACTATGAGCGATGTCGCTAGATACGGTTACGATACAATGCCTGTTTTGACTAGTTGGAGTGTTTATCCTTACAATCTTTTATACCGCCAGGGTACAGGAAATCCCGGAAAAAACATCAAGTTCTTATTGAAGGGAAAAAGAACTTGAGAGAACTTTAAAAAAGAACTGAAAAAGAGCTTTAGAACTTGAGTTATAAAGTATAAAAATTATTTTATACTTTATAAAATAATTTTTATTTTAAAACTTGCTTACTATATTTTTGAGAATTCGACAACAGGGGAAAAAATCTGTTCCAATTAGATTTGCTAATTATTTGAAGGAGAAAACAACTACTTAATTTCGCAAGTGAAAAAAGTATTAAAGTTTTTTTTCCATGAAAAATATAACATATGTATATGGTTTGAAACAGGTAGCATGAATATATGATTAGTTCATTTTTTATGCTAAGGATAGATGAACGAAAACATATGGAACTAATTTCGGACAAAATTCAGTCAATTAGAAAATAATTGCCCAGTTGCTTGCGAAATGTTTTGCACATACATTTACAAACTGTATTGCGCATTTCTTTTCGAAATGTATTGCTCGTGCATTTACGAAATGAATCGCCTATTTATTTAAAAAATGTCTTCTACACTTAATTACCAAATGTATTAAATATTTATTTACTAAATGCATTAAATATTTTATTTACTAAATGTATTAAATATTTTATTTACTAAATGTATTAAATATTTATTTACTAAATGTATTAAATATTTGTTAACTAACTGTATTAAATATTTATTTACTAAATGTATTAAATATTTGTTAACTAACTGTATTAAATATTTATTTACTAAATGTATTAAATATTTATTTACTAAATCTATTGCACATTTATTTACGAAATACATTGCTCTTTACTTACAAAATGTATTCATTGCACATTTATGTATAACACAAAATGGTTTGGCTTTCACGTTCACTTATTAGCAGTTGTCTTGGAAAACAATTTCCTATAAAAAATCATATTAGGTGTCGATGGAAAAAAGAAAATTGAAAAGAAAGATGGACAACATTGGAGCAGTTAAACAACCTCATTTTTCACATTTTGTACCAGAAAAAAAAATCAAAACCATGAAAGATATGTTGTCGTAGTGAGTCATATGCACAGGTATGTCGGGGGAGTATAGAAGAGGGGTGTGTGGGTCGACCCTTAGAACCCGCACCTGGACGAAGTTCCCAGCGGTGTTTTATTTTATAGTTTTTTTTTTTTTTTTTTTGTAACCATTTCGTTTTTTATTTCGTTCTGTTCTCTCTGTGTTGCAGCTCCCATCCCTTACGATGTAAGTTTTTGCTAAGTTTTACTTCAAAGCGCCCCCGCTCCGCCTTATTGGGGGTCTAGCTGCAATAAATCAGTGAAGAAATTCTTTCTCATTCTACAAATGCTGCTGGAAAACTAAATATTCAGCGTGGGAAAGACTAAAACTTACTTATTTTTGAAAAAATAGCTTTGAATGTGCTAACTATGCCAATAAAACATACCCCCGTTTGTCATTATTTTGCAGGAACTATTATTTTTAGAAAAAATAATTTCTAGTGAAAAAATACTGAAACAAAAACTATTGTTTTCAAACAAATGTATTCGAAAGAAAAAATACAAATATGTTAAATTACTCTAAAAAATTAGCTTTTTAATTCAAAAATTGAAATTTTATTCTTCTTCTCATGCACACAGCCGGTTACCAGCCAAGGCTGTCTCGGTCAGCTTACACCATCTTAATCTATTTGATGCTATAGTCTTCCATCGGTTAACTCCCAAATCCTTCAACCACTTTTCCAATCTATCCATTCACCTTGTTCTTGATCTTCTTCTTTTCCAATCTGGAGTTTGAAACGTTAATTTCTTAACAGGATTTTCATCGTTATATCTAAAAATATGTCCTAACCACCTAATTTGGGATACCTTGATTACTTTTAATATGTTAGGTCCTCTGCATTTCGATTGAAATTCACGATTGTAACGTATTCTCCACATTCCGTTCATACACTGTAATTTGTTTTCACCACAGTAAAACTATTATCGCAACAAATAAAATTCATTAACAGGGATACTACTTGATACAGTTTTTGTACTTGAACTTCGTAAACATAAACATGCAATGAATAAACCCTTTTTAACCTACTTAAAGTTTAAAAAAAGAATAAGGTTATGAACGAAGGCTTAATGTATCGTAAAAATATCATTGAAAAAAAAATAATTAAATAAAGATTGCAAAAATAAAAATAATAATAGTAGGGTACTGATATGAAGAAAGTGTGTGTCTGTCGGTCAGTATGTCTCTCAACCCCCCCCCCCCCCCAATAACTTTTGAAGGAATTGTCCGATTGGAAAGATTTTTTTTTTTTTTTTTGCATTCGAAAGGTCTTGGCGAAGACATCTCAGTTCCATATTTTGTGCTTCGATTTGAACAATTTTTCGTTCAATTTTGGAAAGGTTCAAAAGATCTTACCAAAAGCACCTATGGGGGAAAATAAAGCAAAATTACGTAAACTCTTGGCATAAGATCCAAGCTCCTTTGAACAAGCTTATTGGAAAAAGCTCTCAATGGGAAACATTTTTTTATTTGAAAAGTTCTTCTTCATTTTTGAACAGTTCAAAAAAAAAAAAAAAAAGCATTATCGACTACTGAGAAATTTCAAACCTATATAAATCTTGTTCTAACAAACGGATTTGCTTGGAACAAACTTCATCGAAAAGATGCTATGACGTAGAACCTGTATAGATACGAAGTTCATCCAGAACTAAACGAGTCTATTTTCCGAAGAAACTATTTAATTTGGATTTTTAAGGATATTTCCGAATTAATAAATGAGTGAGAGAAGGTATAAATAAAATATAAACTGAGGAAAAAGATATATTTGAAGTAATTAAGAGCTAAAGCTAAATGAGAAAGCGAGAGAGAGATAGCTAGATTAACAATTTGATATTGGTGTATACGGAAAAATAAGCTCGTATGGTTCTAGTCGGAACTTCTTGTTTAACATACGCTCTTATTAATTTGCGCCAAAATGAATTCTTGAATTCAAATCACATTCCATTCTACATTTTAATGCCACTCATTAATTAAAATCATGTGCTCTAAAACATCTTTTTCCTCGGTAAAAGCATTACCGCAGAATATATACATTTACACATGAATGCTATCATACAGTTCTTACTCAAACTTTCTTAAAATAAACAAGCTATGAATAAACTTTTTTCAAAATGACCTCTTTGATTAGTTTTCTTCAAATTGAATGCAAATCATATTTTATTTTAAATTTCAATACCACTCATCAGTTAAGCTCGCCTGCTGTACAACTACAGTATGTACTACTGTAAAACTATTATTTCAAAATAAATACAAGAATGATATTTGATGCAATTCTTACCAGAACTTTGTCAAAATAATTCACAAACGTTTAAAACGAATTTCTTTTAAGGTTTAATTTTAATTCTGTTCCTCCAAACAAAGATGGTTTTCTTTTTATTACTGTTATTATTGGATTGGTAGAACTTTATGGGTACACTTACCACTTAACAAGATTTTCTTTTAGTACAAATTGTTTTATTTATCCGTGTCAATATGGATGGTAAACATATCCATCTTCAGGTCATTTGAAATCATTGATCAGACAATATTTACTTGTTTTAAAGCTGTCTGTTACAATTTTCCTTTACCAAAGCATAAGTATTGTTATGGGATAACGTTTTTAAGAGGACATTTTAATGCTTAGTCTCATTTTGTCATTAAAAAGCATATATAAATTCAGCTATTTGGAAAAAAAAAAAAAGGAAATTTTCCCAACGAATCAAGAATGAGAAGAAAATTGAAAAGAAAAGAAAAAGAAAAAAAAAACTCTTTGTGCTTAAAAAAAATTATTTTAGATTCGAAACATTTACATTCAAATAATTTTCCTTGCGCATTCTACGAAAACTTACTTTTTTTATACGTTTAGTTAAAAGTTTTTAGTAAAATAAAAAACAGCTGATTCAAGTTTAAAACAGGTTACTCGAAAGTTTTAGAAATTTTTAAGTGAATTTAATTCGCAGCTTTAAAGGTTCTGTAAAGTAAAGTTCTTAGATTCTTTACAGTAATGATCCCTCTTGGTAAACAAGAAATCTCAGCATAAGTGTTGCTTTTCAATGGGAGAAGATTATTATCAAACTGAACAAGATTCTCAATCAAATTTTAAGTACTTTTCTTCACAAAATGGACAGAAAAGGTGTTCCTTTCACAAAAACATCAGCAACATTAACCAGTTACATTGTGGAAAGAACACACAGGTTCCGCATTTAATATCATGCACAAACATATCAGGCACAATTACAAGATTATACATCTCCAAAAAGAGCATCCGTTTCCATCATTAGACATCACTCCATCAGTCCCGGCTCATGAAACGCTTTTTCTTTCTTGCAAGGAGGAGAAGACCACCATTTGTAATCTGTCCAGATTAGCCATTGTCGACGGATCCTTCTCATTTCACTAATGAGCGTCACTTTCAACAGATGAAGAGATGTGATTCGTGAAAAGATGTCCTAAAACTACAGGTGGGGAGAACAAATTAAATCACTGGGAAGTCCTATGTACAACAAGAGACTGAGGAGGCCCTATAAAGTCTCTTCCCACAAAGGAAGGACTGATGTTTTGTGAAGACGAAGACACTGCAGTACAGAACCAAATACGTGTGCTTAGGAAGAACAATGCGTTTTAACAGACTATTAAACCTTCTCCAATTTCAGGGTAATTTATTAGAAGAGTAATATTAGCATGAAGCTACCATCCTTGCTGAAACACCTTGCTAATTCGACCCAAGACATAGTTCCACCCACAAAACTTCAGTCCGAATATAATCTCTCTCTGTCTCTGTTGCCATAATTCAATTTTCAAACTATAAATCTTTTCTTTAGTGCTTTTGTTTACTTACTAGCATTTTTTGAAGTCCTTTTCTTTTGCTTTTCGGATAATCAAAAAAAAAAAAAAAACGAAAACTTACTGCTTATTATTAATCTTAAATCATACAGAACAGAAGAGGGTAGTTCCACCGTTGGTTCCACTGCAACACCTTCAAGCAAAAATTTTGTTGCCTAATTATAACAAAGTTACATTATATGATTATTTTAAACATAACATTACTCCTCGAGTGTATAATAAAACATCATATGTTTCAACGTTCATATATATGTTTAGAAGTGCTCATCAATGGATTATGCACTATTATGTTGGAAGCTTTTAAGAGACAATTTTTTGAAAGACAGCAGTAAAAATGATGTATAAAAACTAAAAGTTAAGATTGTTGCAGTTAAAGGTTCAATTGAGAAATGGATTTATACAATTTGGAATTTTTTTTTTTTTTTTTGCTTATTACAAAATATCTTTGCTATTCACACACATCTTTCAGCATATTCGAACATAAGACAGGTTTTGATGTTCGATTTTTGATGTTCTTATAATAGTTAAACAGGAAAACAAAAAACCTATGAACGACGGTAACGATTATAAAAAATAATGCTCAGAAATTTCGAATTAAAAAAGTAAATGCATAATGAATGAAAAAAAATGAAAACACAATAAATGAATTTCGAAAATGAAATAATGAAAATAGGGAAGCAAAACAAATTATGATTTCTTTTTTTTTTTTTTTTTTTTAAGAAAATGCATGTGCAAGTTTTTTTACACATCCGTAAGATAACGGGCTCGACTGGATTGACGTCGATCACAACACATGAGAATCGGTCAATAATTGAACATCCATAAATTCAGAACAATTTGAGAAACGTTTTTAGGTTGGTTGCAAAGATTCAAATCATTTGAGCTATTATATATTCTTGAATGGTTAAAAGGCGAAAGGATATTACAGGTAAAAGCTTACCTTTGTTAGCACGGCGTTATAGATATGGTGTAACATTATATGACAAAGTTCCGAAAATAGTAAAATTGCCAAATTTCTAGAAGTTCTTGACAGAATTTTAATTATGTCAACAAAAAAAAAAAAAAAAAAAAAAGACTTTTAATTTTGAACTTTAAGATATAAATCAAGTTTGTATGATTATTTATGTATTATTCAAAGATAAATGTAAATTCAAAAGTAATCACTAGCAACAGGCTCTGGTCCTAGCTAGGTTGAATTTAGTAAATTTATCAAATCTCAACGAAGGTGCTATATTTCAGAAATGAAGAATATGTATATTTCAGGTTGGAGAGCTAATAGCAGCGTCTGTGAAAACTGAAGAAAACAGAGCCTGGACTTTAATGGAAGTTGAAAGCTATGATGAACCTTTGGGACAAGATTCCTCTTAAAATATATTACCCCATTGCAAGTAATAATTGCTTCTGTTGAACTATTCCAACTACCTACAACCCTATTGAAGTAGCATTTTTTCCTAATTTCAAGATTAGTCTGGTATTTGGAAAGCTTAAAACAATGCATGACCTCTGGTATGTGCAAAAATATACCTCATCAACATCTTCTATTTTTATAAATTTAAATAACTGAATCATGTCCCCTCTACTCTCTTTTAATCGAAACTACACATTATGGATTTGAAGTCTAAAATAAAAATCAAGATCTAAAAGTCCTTTTGGTAACAGAGTGCCTTCATTTGAATCCTTTCCAATATAGTAATATCCTGCTTTAAATATGGAGACCACAACTGTGAATAGCACACCCCAAATAAGATCGAACCAAACTTCTATATAATGTATAAGAACATCCTTAGACTTATTCGAAATAGCTCTATTATAAACTCAAGTATTCTTGATTTTCAACACGAAAGGAAAACAAAAGGTGGAGACTGATTTCAATTCGGTCGACACATCACTCACACCATGAAAGATTTTACTTTTTTTTAGTAGAACAGATCCATTTATCCGTTATCACACACATTACAAAATTCAATATTTCATTTGCATACTTTCTGTACCTGCGTGCATCGATCTGCTTTTCAAAAGCGCCCGAAGACCTATTTTTGCCTATTTTAGTAAAAAATAACTCTCCTCTTTTACTGCTATGCATGTTTTCTCCTGAACGCAATTTAGGTTACGGTCAAGATCCATTCCCTAGGAGCGGAGTCGACCCATTGGATCAATCAAAACTCTCATCACTTCGTCCCGTAAACTTATACATTAAAAAGTTTCAGCCTTTAGTTATTTAGTTATTATTTAGTTTAGTTATTAGTTATTAATTTTTATTGTACACTGTCTTCATGCAAAAAATTTGAAAACGCTTCAATTTTTGATATTTTCATGTCTTAAGATCATACTGAATTTGGTAGTATGTTGCACAACAAAAAAAAAAAAAAAAAAGAAAGAAAGAAAAAAAAAACAATGGCAATTCGTTGTTTACAAAGTATGGTGCTTAATTTTATTATATTAATAGTGCTTTACACAAAAGGAAGCACCAACATATAGAAAAATTAATCATCATACTTCGTAGCTGTCGAATTGACAACGGTTTTTCATGAAATATACCATCGACTTTTTTTTCTTAGTTACTTACTTTTTAGTTTTATCAAATCACTCTTAAGCAATGAAAAGTTAAGTTTTTTTTTCTTTTTGTGCGAAAAATTAAAAATATAAAAAACAGTGTTTTAAACAAATTTGTTTTAAAAACGTTTCTTTCTTTTTTTTTTTTTTTTTTTGCTTTTCTTCTTATTCCTTTTTTTTAATCCAATTTTTACTTACTATAATTTTAAATGTTCAGTTTTAACTCATCGCAGTTCTGCTCTAGCGTAAATCAAGTTTCCTAAATTCTCCTACAGATGGATAAAATACTAGTTCAGTTGAATAACTGCACAACTTTGACTTTAAAAAGTACATATATTCATGGAGTATAACTCAAACTCTAGTCGCTAAGTACTGGTATTATGTATCCAAGCTGTAAACAAGCGGACTAGTTTTACATAGTTTCTATCCGTTCGAAGACAGTAATATAAAAACACAAAGTTGAATTTTTTTCGTACATTTTTTTCATTTTTTTAACGTTTATTTTGAGCATACAATAAACATTGTTTTACATTTTAATAGAAATTTCTGATTTTTTTTGGAATTCAGTTAACCACATTGAAAAGATACATTTATCGTAAAATGTATAGTTGTGTCACGATTTCCTATTTATTTCTTTCTTCTCATTTTAATTAATTACTTTTATTAAAAATGAAGTACACGTCTAATTTGTTTTTAGATATCAGTATACACAACCTATTGTTAGTTATAGCATTGTTATACGTGCAAACTTCTACTTATTTCTGCTGTTTAAAACAAAAGCTTTAAGAACGTTCTCTTTCTAAATATTCGAAATTTATGGAAATTGACATACCAATCCCCGTTGTAAATGCATAGAGTTTTAATTGCTTGAAGTTTCCTCGCGAATTCACTAATCTCGATTTTTTAGCAAACCTTGCGATTATCTCAAGCTTATTCCTCCTAAATTCATTTACATCATCTTGATAAATTTTAAATATATTTTGACAAAGCAATGTTTTTTTTACTTACAACAAAAAAAAAAAAAAAAAAAAAAAAAACAAGAATAAAAATTTGATGCTTAAAGAAATCTTCTGATTTCATACACTAGCATGCATTTTGACTTTTAAAATTCTTCTGATGTTTCTTTTTTACTCTAATAATGAAAAATTCGTCAGCCTAATAATTTTGACAAAATTTATTGCTGATATAATTCCTGACTTTACATAACAAAGTCAGGTGCGCGTAGGACAAGAATAGTTTATTAATTATACAAGTTTATTGCTATAAGCCAGTTAAAACATCGAAAATATAATCCTTTAACAGTAGATAAATTCCCCAACTTCGTTCACTACGCGGTTAGAACCTTTTCAAATAAACGACTCAAACGAAGATAACCTAGAGCTGTTCTTTTCTTTTGAATTCACGTATATAAGCCGACGATTCATTATTTTTGATAATTTTCTCCACAGGAGGTTGGCAACATGAGCCCCAAAGCCTTCCCAGAAAGCAACAGACGGATATTAAACATTGCTTCAGCGCTCGTTAAGCAACTCTTCAAGAGCGGGTCTAGCAATTGTTTTGCCGAGAAGACTTTTCTGCGAAAGTTTCTGAAAAGTTTTCCGCTTGCTTAATACGAATTATATATGTGCTCAAAACAGGGGTGGGGAATTGGGACGATGAATGTTGGCTGTCATGTCTCTCAGAGAACCCTTCATTGTTGGAAAAGTTTAGGAAACATTTAAAACTTCCACTTTTTAAATGAGCATCCACTGAAATTAATTGAGTTAGCCCCAAACTCTTTTGGAACAAACTCTTAGAGGATACGTTTATGTTTCAGAAATAGGAACCTGAAAAATTCTTAAGATTTTAATGTTTAGAAAGGAATGTGTTTTATGTCGAAAACAGTGAAATTTAAGTACAATCTTCTAACGGAAAGGTAAATGAGTCGGTTACAAGGTTAAAATGCCTTACTATTACAAATCATTATTTCATATCTGACTTGCAAATAAGCCTACATTGTAAATCAAGTAAACCATTCTTACTCGTGGAATTTGGCACAACTTATTTAAATAAATAAATAAAAGAATTGAAATAAAATAAACGGCTTTTTTTAAAAGTGAAAAAAGCTCAAAATACTTCCTAAGGATTTTGAAATTATAATTTTTAAAACTTGGGAACAAGACGTTCTCCCTAACTCTATAACATATAATGTTAATGTATAACTTCTAAAATTAGCATTTGTAAGTTATTGTTTTATTTCATTTTTCAACCATAAAATTAAAACTATTCAGAATATAGCTCAAATTTAAATCAATAAAAGTTATCGCCGCTCAATGTAATAATGTCCACATACAACAATGATTTACTTAAAATGAAGTTTATTCAAAATAAATAGTTTTTTTTTTAAATATATTTATTTATGTACTTATTATAAGTAAATAAATAAATATATTAAAAATATACATTTATCTGTGTATCGGTAAGGTCTCAATAAAAACGATCTTAATTATAATAATATTATGCATGTGCAAAAAAACGGCATTGATGTTCTTTGGATGTGTGTGTGGTAGTTTTAATGCAAATCATTATATAAATATTGTCAATTTATTGCATTGTAAAAATGCTGACAGCGAAAAATTTTTACCTTTAGCAACATAAAGCACCAAAAGGATAAAATCTTACCGCCCCCCCCCCCCCCACACACACACAAATATACACTTCATATAATGCATACTAATTTTCAAAAAGAAAAAATATATATATGTTAGACTTTTTAAATCTAGAAGAAAATAAGTTATTCTTTGTTGTGTGACATTCCACTGCTAATGAACATGTCTTTATATTCAAAGACATTTTATAACGTTTTTGTTCATGTTGCTACGAAAGCGTACTTTTTCTATTTTTTCAAAATATAATTTTATTTATAAATCATTATTATCTATATATATAAAAATGAATGTATATGTGTTTGTCCTTTATACATTACAACACCATTCATCCGATCGCCATGAAACTTTGGGAAGTTGTTGAATACACTCCTGCGGAGGTTTCTAGACCCGTTAGAAAAGAAATCCGACAGGTAGTTCCTTTTTTATTCCAATTTTACTCAAATTTCTACATAAATTCTCCAATATGGGGATGGTAAAAACCTTGCACATATCAATATAATATATCGAAAGCGCTGATTTTTATGCACAAGATGAAATTTGTTCGAAGTTTCCAAGTCAATAAGAACGCCAGTTATAAGCTCTTTAGTTCGATTTCTTAAGGCTTACCTGGATCCAGAAATAATAATTAGCAGTTTCCTCAACTCTGAAATCTATTTTTATATTGAAATTAGTGTTTGCTTAATTTCAATATAAAACTTATTTTTCAAAATAGAGAGACATGAGTTCAGTTTTCAACGGAAAAACAATAATAACGCATACCTTCGATTGAACGTTTTTCTCAAATTAGCAATAGGTTTTTAATTCGAGATTGAACTTGATGAAAGTATTGTTTCCCCGATTTAACGATTTCCTTGATTTAGCAATATCATTTAAATAAATATCGCCAGAATAGGAATGCGTTTGGTTTATACTAGATTTCAAATAACGTAGCGAATATGACACGCTACAATTTGACTTTTTAATGAGTCATTAGCCGGAACTTTGCACAAAGTTTAATCATTACTACCAATAAAGCGTATTTTCGATTTAAAGTTTTTCTCAAATTAGCAATAGTTTTTAAATTCGAGATTGAACTTGATAAAAGTTCCGTCTCCCCGATTTTACGATTTCCTTGATTTAGCAATAGCATTTAAATAAATACCGCCCCGAAAATTTTACGGACGTATAGTTTATTCTAGACTTCAAATAACGTGGCGAATGACGACACGCTTTAATTTGACTTTTTAAATTAGGCGTTGGTGATAAACCGGCGATAAAGAATACTAACAAAATTGTGCATGCGTTTTTTAGGTATGGTGTACAGTATCATTTAACTATATAAATATTATCACCTACTATTTCATCTCTATGGTACCGCTAGCGAAGCTTCATTTCATCATAAAACTTATCTTTCGGTTAGCGAGACAACAGTTCACCATGGCTGGGAAATAAAATAAATATGATATTGCAATCTCATTCTTGCAATCAATCTAAGATCATCGCCAAGACTAAAACTCATTCCAGATGAAAAGTAACGCAACAAATGACGCCGTGCTGCAATTTGGCAGTTTTAATTACCCTCTGGTGACAAATCCGACCCTACTGATGGAATTGTTCCCAAGTTTTCTTAATTGATCGTTCTACATGTTATGTTACTTTTTCAAGCATTGCATTGACAATGTCTGTTTTTTTTTTTTTTTTTTGACAAATAGACACACGATGTTTTTCAAACAATGCAGGCTTTATACCGCAGGAGATTTTTTTAATAATCTTAGCAAGAACAGCGCCGTAGGCGACGTTTTTAAAATTCAGCCCGGGCAACGCCGTGCGGGCACCGCTAGTATAATATAATTTTTGCTGAAGCAGAACATGCCCTCAGTAATCTTCCATCTTAGTTTCATACTCAAAAAAAAAAAAAGTTTTATAGGAATTGAAAGCAATTACAGATCAAGAAAACCATCAAAAGTAGGACATATATAACCGTACTAAATAATAAATAATGAAAATTAGTTTAAAAATCTTTAAATAAAGCATGCCTTATTCTTTGCGAACTGAGGAAGAGCCAGAAATTTCCCCAATCTACCTCCGAACCATCAACATCCTTAATCACTGCGGTCCGCTCGAACGGAGAGTGCTATTCAAATGCAAAAGATTCCAACCTAAGTGATAGAATGAATCAGCAATCTCAGATTTCTAGCAAAATGCGCTAATTGAAAAAACGAATCTTCTCCCTATCGGGTCTTTTTCAGATGGAACGGTTTCAGGGAATGGGGATCCCTAGCGGAGCTTTATTAATAATCTTTTGTGAGGGTGATGTAGAGATAATCCCCATCGCTGCATCCCCAAGCAATCAATTCGTCTGTTCCCGTATCTATCAATGATGTCCGAATCATTGCATCGTCACGGAGTGAATTGAATGATTATAATTATGGGAATGCATGCAGGGCCATCTGGTGGCATAATAGCTTTCTATTATAATAAAATCTGCATTTTGTATTAACATCATGATGTTGTGACATACGGTAAATAAGATGATTTTTACCAACATATTCCAACGGACAATAAACTTAATGTAAAGACCAAAAGATTTTTATACATAGAATAAAAAACTAGACATATCGTCTCACAATTAATGTCACAAGTTGTCAATGTAACCCATGGATAAGGATCAATAATTTTTTATTACATAACTACCTGACTATTGGATTTAACAAGCATTCCGATGAAGTTCGAAAACAAGTGGCATCTACCGGTTATGTAACGATTAGTCAATTAACAATTCTGTACATTATAATGGCCATTGAACGAAGTTCTATTTACTCGTAATTACGACTTTATCTTCTGTCCCCCAACAATCATTCCCCACAAAACCCCCACAACTGGTAGTCCTAATAACTTTACCAACTATAAAAATAATACAGTAACATCCATTTTAAAGGTCTGATGCGTTGCAATTGTCCATATATGAATTACTCATTATTCTAACTTGTTTGCCCGACTGTTCAACAATAGCAACCATTCTGTATAAAACTCCAAAATTTCCAATTAATTTCTTACAACAAACATACGATACAATAGCAATTGAATACAATAATTTCATATGCTGATTAATGACCTGTAGATGAGAATCCTAATCTGGTGATAAGTTATTTGCTACATACAACAGCCATTGGGTATAAAATTACAAATCTGGTGAGTTTAACAACGTTGCCTAATGTAGAAACAATTTAGTATGAGCACATTAACGATGTCGTGTTACAATAGCCAACTCTGATGTCCTCATAACTTAAAAAACGGTAAAATCAGCAAACAAATCTGAAAAAATAATGTCAGCACGTGTTTAGGGGTTACAAGGAATGTCTTTTTCAATGCAGTAAAGGATCTGAGCTTTCAGAATAAGCAATGAAACACATTTCGGGTTCATAATAACCTTCATTTCATCTTACCTTTCATTACGGAACTAGAAGGTATCATGATTCTATATTTTAAACATGAGTCTGGATGTTTGTTCATTTGAATAATACGTCTACAAGAATAAGTTAGATACAAAATTAAGTTATCCGACTACGTCAGTTTTTTTTGGCGATTTTGAAAGTTCTCAAATTTTCGGTAGCTAGTAAGAAGAGTTGCCAATTGATGCCACTTGAGAACAGCCTAGCTGCATCGTCACTTGATTGTCAAACTATTTAGAGCAAGGTTCCTAAAAACGCCAGAAATTCCATCGTCGAAAATTTTCAAATTGTCTCATAAAAGAAAAGATTGGCAAGGTTTGATAAAAAAAAGTTGAATTAATTTTTAGCTATTGCGAGTTTTAGAATTTTTCCACATAATTTCAACAATATAGAATTGAGCAAATACTCTCAAATTTTTAAGGTTTCCATCATTTTACAGCTGAGAATGCACTGAAAAAGACATAAACTTTCATTTTTAAATTTTGATGAACGTATACGAGGCATAACCTGGCAACTTCTTTCAGCTATTTTGACAATTTACTTGCAGTTATTATTAATATAATCTACTTATTATCGAAAGCCCTTTCAGATGCGGGTAGACTACCATGTGCCCAACCTACAAGGAGAGAAGGAAAAAATAAATGTCTTGGCTTTATGCCTACTGTCGTTTTATATTACAGCAGCACAACGAAATAGTGATGGAAATGTATACAGAAGGAATTTAGTCTATAATATTGACCAAAAGTTTGTCAAAAAAATAACGTTTCCATTCCTTTTTACCATGTTTTCCAATTGCGTGCCAACTCTACCGGCATTGTCGACAGGGTGGCGTAGTGGAAAGGCTCAAGTCTCGTACGCCCAATATCGCAGGTTCGAACCTGGCCCAAGTCGGTGGATTTTCAGGATGCAGAAAAATCGTTTGCGCTCATGTCGCATGATTGTGCGGCATGTTAAAGATCCCTTAAGTATCCATTTAGTTTGGATACTCTCGGCTAAATTAAATACCTAGTGCAAGTCGCATCAAATGAGAGTTCAGGTGCCGCCATCTAGGGGAAACTGAGCGTCCAAATTCTCAGTGGCAATGGCATCCACCGACAGTGGTGCTACTTGAAAAAATGGGTGCCGATTACCGGGGTACGCACTAGGTCTGCAAAGGCTAATGACCATACGCAGCCCCATTAGAAAGAAAAAAAACTCTACCGTCGTTACCTTACTATTAAGTTGCTTACATGACATATTTAGCGAAGCTAAAAACTGTCCGCCCAAAACATTGTACACAGGACAGTTAAAAATTAAATTCACACCAACACATCCTATGAAAATAGTTTTTTTAAAGTATGACACTTTTAAGGAATAATTTTCATTCAAGATTTTTTAAAAATATGTTATTAGGTAGGTATTTCTAAAAAAGCAAGTGCAAGAAGCCGCAAAGCTGCTTGTTTCAATGTTCAGCAGTTAAAGCACATGCAATATCGAACAAACAAACAAATAAATATACATAAGCAAATGTTTTAGTTTAAAGTTTATTTCTGTTCACTTCCTGACTTAATAGCTTAATAAATAGGGTTTTGTTTGATACAAAATTACACATTGCCGTTGCATTTTCCGGCGGAAATCGGAATTGAAAAATGAGCCGGCAACAGATGTTATTTAAATAATTACTCGATCATCCTTTGTGGCCGATCCATCTATTCCAAATCGGCATCCTGCATCGCACATCAATACCCCCTCCACGACAAAAGGCCGCTCTTGTCCAAAACAGAACCTCAAAAGCATCGCGACCATGTAGCGTGCTGCGACCGGCACAAAAGGAAAGACTATTCTATAGCCACACGTGGTATCCCTTATGAAGTCCGAACTCAAACAGTTATGTTTGGCTTTAATATCGCCACTGACAATGAGAACACGAAAAGGTCCGACTGTCTTTTGAGGACACGCGAATAGGTTTCCTTTCTGATGGAGCCCCCTTCTTCATCGTCGATACCAACCCCTCAAATTACGTGATTTCGGCATTATGTCGAAGAGTCATTACTGAGTGACAGCGGCTGTTAGCACAAAAGGATCAGGCGATCAAAGTGTGCACAAAATCAAAGGTTTGGCTGAGGAATTTGACTTTTTTTGGCGAATTTGCTTTTATGAAAGGGTTCCCAATATGAAATGTATACACTGTTTTCAAAGACACAGCTGTTTTAATCTCATATATTTCGCGACTTTAATTCATGTGCAGTTTAGAAAGGCTTTTTACTGTATCATTGGGAAAATCGGTGTTTTATACATACTATTACAATACCCTCAACAGGTGTTACAGTGAGAAACACGAGAAATTTTGATTTGTAATCACACAAAAAGAGACTTTGAAATATTCAACGCTACATTAAAATAATTCCTAGGAAATATTCGTTTCTATAAACCAGGGGCTCCCACCAATGGGTCGCGGGGCATTTCTTATCGGATCGTGACGTTATATATAATTTTAAAATACATAATGTCATTCAAATTTGAAACTATTATATGAATACAAATTTTGGCATCATTTTTATTTTCTTTTATTACGATGTTGCTCTTCCACAAACACATAAGTAGCATTTCCGCGAAGATCAAGATGAAATTAAGGTTAATTATTCTGGTATGATGCATTGTTTCCCAATAAGACTTCCTGAAATGCAGCGTAATATGGTAAAAGATTTTTAGCATTCATCATGGTTTACTATAAGTATCGACTCTTAATAAAATATTTTGAAGAAATATCAGTACACGGACGTTAAGGGCTCCGTATGAGAAAAGATTGAGAGCGGGTGAAACTAAGGTGTAATTGGGGGCGAGGGTTCCAGAAATTACCACACTCTCAGAAATAGAACTCTCATTTACTCGACGATTCTGCAATCGTCAAGATAATTTCGTCATTTACAACGATTCTTTCCACGCGCGATCACGTGACTTTAAAAAGTTACTACACAAATTTCGCCAATTTGACGAAAGGTTTACTCGGATCATTTTTCACGAAGCCATTTCGTGAAATACGACGATAGTTTCGTGAGATTTGAGCATGCGTTTCTGAAAGTGCAGACTCCAGGGTCTGGCAGTTCTGGTGAAGGGATCCGTCGGACTTAAATCAAATATACAGGTAATTTGCGACTTTTCAAAAAAAAAAAAAAAAGTGTGATTGTTATCAATCACACAAAGCAATTTTATTAAATTAAGCTCATATATTAGTTTTATTTTATTTTTTTTTTTTAATATTTTTTTACCGATTAAAGATTCTCATTATTTTTTCCCCTTTCGTGTTTGTTCAAGTACGAATTACACAACTTTGACTGTTCCAGCGAGAGGGCAAAAATCTCGCCAAGTGAGATGGCGTATGGATTAGGTTGATATCGATTGAGCCGAAACACACATGCATCTGTGATATTTCTGTAATCATTCATTTCCCAACTAGTGCGTTTTGTTTTGTTGCTACCACTTTCCGATCCTCCGTTCCCCTCATCAGTCATAGAGAAACTGGAGAATTAATAAAGTGTTCGCCTGGGGGACGGCGAGAAAAGGTATAGTTATACTACCCTTCCCCCCAATTTTCCGAGGATGGAACAAATACCTGTCGGTTAACAATAGAGATCGGTGGGAAGTGGAAAGCCTGGTATTGGTATTGGATTTTGTAAGGCCTCTGCTTCTTCTGCTTTTCTTGCGAAGGATATTCATCTCATTGATGTTGCTCCCTCCCCCGTGTTTCTGCGAGTATTTGTGGTACTAAGTAAATTGATGGGAATTGAGAACTAGTGGAATTTTTCGCTTCCCCTATGAGAATAATTGGTACTGGATGCCATTTCATTCGTTCGTAGTAGCAACTGACGGTGATTTATTCACCACCTCTCGCTTAAATTGCTCTGGATTTCAATTACTCTCATCAAATAGGTATTGAAGAGGCTTTTTTTAAAGATTTATATTTTTTTAGGAAACGGCAAAGCCTTCAAAAGGACAAATTGGTTTAATTAATAGCTAATAAGGATCAAAATTATGTAATTCAAATATTTACACATTATCAAATTTCGTTGCCATAGTAATAATCGACATGACGTATAAGAAATATTATTCTAACTATTCTTCCTTCAGTTCAAAATCCTTCCCATTTACTTCATGTTAATTTTCACATTCTCAGCTGTATGGCATAAAAGGCAATTATAGTTTGTGTAATTAGAATAGGCGCATCAAGGCCGCGCTTCCTGTTTTGTCACCATGGCAACTGCGAGAAAGATAGCAGAGCCAGACTTTTTTTTGCAATGCAGTTAAGGCAATTGCATTACTACACCTCCGATTCAAAATATAAGAATAAATGAGAAAAAGTAATAAGAAAGAATTTATTTTCCATCTGTTTTTTTGATACTAAGTAAATGCAATTAAATTTCTCAAATCTGGAACGCTTAGATAAGATTTTAATATTCACAAAACATAAAATACAATAAATTAGGTATACAATAGCTTTCTGAAACATCAAAATATTAAAATAAGATTTATATTGGTTCAAAATATTAGAATACTTTATCTTACGCAATCTGTATTTGCCATTGAGAAATAAACCTGATTTTAATCCGCCTATTATTATTATAACTAAAACCACAAACTTATACTCGCCACACCAAGTGGGGAAAAAGTTCCTAGCACGGAAATCATGGCGACCAGAAGGGGAAAAGGTAGAGTTGTGTGACCTTGACAAGCCGATTCTAATTACACAGGCTATAGAACAACGGTTACTATTCTGTCGTTTTTGAGGTGATGTTATCCATCTGAAGTTTTGCAGCATTTCCTATAATCTGTGAACTCGAAGAGTACAACTTCACTTTCAAGAACATTTCAACATACGACATAAAACACAATTGTTCTGATAGATAAATTTAGCTCTTATTTCCAAAAAGTACTAAAATTACATGTAACACTAACTTTACATTTCAATAATTTATATACACTTACAATTTCACCAATCTAACAAACTATTTATAAAGTGCGATTAGTCAACACTATCATAGATGTTGGACGATTGGCCAAGCCGCACACCGAGTCAACCTAAAAGTAGCTTCCACATTCGTCTAAATTCTCGTTCCCCCTCCCCCATCGGTGCACACCTGTATGCACACACACACACACACACATATATATTAGGGATGTAACGAATAGTGATTTGGCTGAATAGCCAAATACCGAACATTCGGCCACTTCTCCCAGGCCGAAGCCGAATATTCGGCCATTTCTTCTAGGCCGAATAGGCCGAAGCCGAATATTCGGCCAATGTCTTAGGCCGAATACCGAATATTCGGCGGCCGAATATTAAAATTTCTATAAAATCGTTGTAATAGAAAGTATTTGACAAATTTAAAATTGTTGACAAAGTCAAACACCAATTACACACAATCTGTGATGTATGATTTAATTCTGTTTGTTAAAAATTTAAAACTACTTTAAATTAATCTATTTCCTCTATTGTTTTGAATGTAATAAAACTAAGAATTTTTCACCCACAGGTGGAATAGAAATGACAGATTTTATGGTAGTAAGCATTAGCATTATTTTACTAATTATTTAATTCAAATGAAAGAACTACTATTGCTTAGTAAACTTTTACCTTGCTCAAAGCTATTTTATGAAGATATTTTAGAAGTTATAAAAGTTAATATTTTTATTTTATGGGTGTTTTTTACATACCTATCTTTAAACTTAAACGATCTATTAAAATTTAATACACTTAACTGGAATATATTTTTATTTTCAAAAACCCCAATAACTTATGCTGTCTAAATATTCATGATATATTCTAGGCTTTTCACATTTCTCTCTTACCCAATAATAACAATAAATCAGTCTACTTAAACAAAGCCTGACTTCTACTTTGTTAATAATAACAAAATTAATTTTTCATATATCATAATTAACTCTTGCCAGCTTTTGAAGCAAATGCTAAATATAAAATACAATATTACAACTTTAAAATCTGTTTTTGCTCAGTCAAGCCTAAAACTAGGTTTAAAAAAAGTAGTTTTTTTCTAAATTATTTTTATTTTTTAAAACTATAAACTAATGTATTATTTTGCAATAATTATTATACAATTTTAAATGTTTAAAATCGACTAATTTCTTTATTTTTTTTACATTTCTACTGCAGGCAGAACTATTCGGCCGAATAGTCCATCAATACTCGGCCAGGCCGAATATTTGGCTTGGTGATGAAATTATTCGGCAAGCCGAATATTCGGCCGAAGGGCCGAATACCGAATAGTGGCCGATATATTCGTTACATCCCTAATATATATATAACTTAATTTATTTATTCATTGTCATAGAAGGTCTACAAGCTGAATAACTTGTTATGTGACTCAGCGAAACAAAGTTTTAAAATTAAAGAGAATTGCGTAACTACTGGGCTATACAAGCAAATTGAAGTGTTTACGTTTTATAGCAGTACACATAAGATATTAAGGCTTGTTGTCCGACATTAAAAATGCATCTCGCAGAAGTTCAGACTAGAAGCTTGGGGTCAACAACATCATGACGATGAGATTCAGAAGGGGGAAAAAATGGCAAATGCACTTGGCAAAGTTACATAAAAATGAATATGCAGGTTGTTTTAAATGAAGAAATCAATTACTTTATAAGGAAAAATAACATTTATTACCTGAAAATAAACTCGTTGAATTATTAGAACAAATTAACAAAAAAAAAGTATTGCTATTCTTATTTAAATCGAGATACTGTACGTAAATAAAGTATTTGAAGTAGAAACAATGTGGCTCCTTAAAAAAAAAAAAAACATGAACTTCCATCTTGAACTTGACAAGCGCAATTTCCTGTATATACCAACGTCAAACTTGTAATCTAACTATCTCTCTCTGTTTCTCATTTAGCATTAGTTCTTTATTACTTCAAATATACATTTTCAACGGTTAATACCTACTGATTCACTCATTCATGCCATGTAAAAAATAAAAAAAAATCTTTTGAATGGGACAATTCTTTCAAAAGTTAGATTCCTTGAAAACAGACCGACAGACGCATTTTCCCCATCTGAAAATCGTCAGTTTTTTATTTTTCGTTCTTTATTTTAATTACGTCTCTTATTTTTTTACTTTTCTTTTTTCATATACTTTTTTCCTTCTTAACCCTACTTCCCCTTAAAAGGTAAACTAAAAAAAAAAATATGAAAAAAGGCTTAATGTATTTTCAAAATATCGTTAATAATAGGGATGTAACGAATAGTGATTTGGCCGAATAGCCGAATACCGAATATTTGGCCACATCTCCCAGGCCGAAGCCGAATATTCGGTCATTTCTTCTAGGCCGAATAGGCCGTAGCCGAATATTCGGTCATTTCTTCTAGGCCGAATAGGCCGAAGCCGAATATTCGGCCAATATCTTAGGCGAATACCGAATATTCGGCGGCCAAATATTAAAATTTCTAGAAAATCAATGTAATAGAAAGTATTTGACAAATTTAAAATTATTGACAAAGTCACCAATTACACACAATCCATGATGCATGATTTAATTCTGTTTGTTAAGAATTTAAAACTATTTAAATCTATTTTCTTTATTCTTTTGAATGTAATAAAACTAAGAATTTCACCCACAAGTGGAATACAAATGACAGGTTTTAAGGTAGTAAGCATTAGCATTATTTTACTAATTATTTAATTCAAATGTAAGAACTACTATTGCTTAGCGAACTTTTACGTTGCTCAAAACTGTTTTATGAAGGTATTTTAAAAATTATAAAAGTTAATATTTTTATTTTATGGGTTTTTTTACATACCTATTTTTAAAATATCCATTAAAATTTAATACTGGAATATATTTTTATTTTCAAAAACCCCAACAACTTATGCTATTTAAATATTCATGATATATTCTAGGCTTTTCATATTTCTCTTTCACCCAATATGCACAATAAATCAGTCTACCCAAACAAAGCGGACTTCTACTTTGTTAATAATAACAAAATTAATTTTTCATATCATAATTAACTATTACCAGCTTTGGAAGCAAATCCTAAATAAAAAATACAATATTACAACTTTAAAATCTGTTTTTGCTCAGTCAAACCTAAAACAAGGTTTAAAAAAAGTTGTTTATTTTTTAAAACTATAACCTAATGTAGTCTTTCGCAGTTTCGAAATTGAAATTCGAAAAACTCAATTTTACACTATTTTTGGTAAGATTAGGGGAGGGGAAAAGGGGATCTTCCTCGAAATTAGTTGAACTCGAAGTTCTAAAATTACTTGCATAGGCTGTCGTTCGACGCGTTTAGCGGAAGGTGGACGGCCCCAGCTCTCTTTCTGTATTGCTTACAAATTGAAATATTAAAAGCATATTCGAAAAAAGGCAAATGCCTAGGATGAATAAATTAAATCGGCGAGTTCGATTCAGTTCAAAACCATGTTTGCATTCATTAAAATGCATAAATACCTCAACTATTTTTTAAATTCTTTATTTAAAAACAACGTACTTATTCTATTTTGAATGTGTGTATCACGGGAAGTTGCAACCCCCCTCCATTAATCCGGCACTGCAGCAGTGCCCTGTCAACATTTTCAAAAGAAAAATTGAATTCTTCACCGCTCCAGTGAAAGTTGTTCGCTACTTGTTTTTGGAAATAATGAATATTATTTTTATGAGTAGATACTATGTTACTAATAAGTTTAATAATCTATTAACATATTAAAATTTTTCATCCCAGTTGAATTAAACTGGTTTGGCGAGCCGCTTAATTGAATAATAATGCTTGAAATCGATATATATTGTTTAAGGCCCAACAACATTCTAAAAAAGAAAATCAAATTTTCCACCTCTCCAATAACCATGAGTGATTCAAAGCGGAAAAAAAATTTCCGAACTTTACAGAAAATTTTCAGAAAAAGTATGCACCATCAATTTAAAATAAAAAACTATATAGGTTAACAACCCGCCCCCCCCCCCTCAACACACAGTACATACGCAAATATATATATATATATATATATGTAAGAAGGGTTTCCAAACAAATTCTTCAAGAATTAAATGGGGCTTAAAACCCAGAAGTCGTTGGCACAGGGTTTTGTTTGAATTTTTATTGGTAAATGTAAAAAACACAAATTTTTTAAATAAACATTTAAAAAAATTGTTAAAAAAGGGAAGGAAACAGGTCTCGCACGTTTTCAAAAAAGCGGAGGGAACCCCCGAAAATTTTTGCTACTGGGTTAGTACGAAATTTAAAATGGAGGGAAAATTTCTTAAAAAACTAAAGACAAAAAATTTCCCTACACCACGTGATAGCACGTGGTTTAAATAGGAGGGCCATATGGAAAATAAAATATATTATTGGCTTTAATGCCGTAGACAGGGGCTGGCCTAAGTCTACGGGGAAAAAAATAGTCTGGAGGGAATTAATGAGGGAAACCAACTTGAGCTTAGGCATGACCATATATGGTAACGCGTTAGAGAAATTTATGAGTGAGCCAACCCTGAGTTGTCAAGTTTAATATGGAAAAAGCCAGACAAAGGAGACAAAGGACTTCTCCATATCACAGCCTGACAAAGGATACAAAGGATTTTTCCATATTACATCCCCCCTCCCCAAAAGTTCTATTACTTTAAATATTGAAGAAGTGAAATATCTGCAGCCTTTTTCCCCACATAAATTGATGTATTAAATTTTATATAAACATATCACATTTTGAATGAAATACTATACAGTTACAAAAATTACTGAACATTTTCATCACAGATTATTATACTCTTACTAAACGATATTTACAAAATTGTATTTACAGTTCAGTTTAATTACAGTTGGATTATTCTGTTGCAGTTCAAAAGTGAATGACTTATATCACATTATTCATGTGATAGTTTGAAATTTGTTGGTGGGTAATATTTCCTCAATCTTGACACATGTACTATGTCTGATTTTTCTTTGCTGTGTGCATTTGGTTTATTGATTTCATAAGTTACGTCCGTAACTTTTCGAAGAATTTTATATGGTCCACTGAACGGTTGCGAAAGTTTTCGTGAATTCGGATATTTGAATTCTTCATATATCACAAAGTCATCTGCATTAAAAGATTTGTCGACAAATCTGGCATCGTAATATATTTTATTTTTTTCATGATACTCTTTAGTTCTTTCCACTGCCAGTTTTCTAGCTTCCTCAACAGGAGGATAAATGTCTTCATGTACTGGATTTTGAAAAGGCACTGTACCGTACATTAAATACGCAGGTGGGAACTTCGTAACTGAGTGTGGAGTTAGGTTGTATTCTTGAGTCACCTGCTCTAATAATTTAGGCCATGGCACGTTTCCAGAAGCTGCGTTCACTTTGCACTTTAGGCGAGTGACTATTGTTTGGTTCAGACGTTCCACCTTACCATTTGTCTCTGGTCTATGAGCTGTGGTTAAAAGCTGTTTAATTTTGTGGTGCTTTAGAAATTTCTTGAAATGAGATGAAGTAAATGATGGATTTCTATCACTTAATACACTTTTAGGTATTTGAACACTGAAAATTTGTTTAAGAAAGTTGACGTAAGTTTCGGTAGTGATTGATTTTGATGCAAAAGACCACATGTATCTAGTATGATGATCTATAAACAATGTTAAATATTTTTTCGTGGAATTGTAGTAGTTGAAACCACCCACACTATCTACTGCAACGAGATCAAATGGTTTATCAACTGGAGGCATAGACTGTAAAAGGCCAAATCTTTTTTGTCGAGGCTTTTTGTTTACCTGACAAATATGACAATGTTTGTTAAATCCAGTTATATCTAATGTTATATTTTGCCAATAATATACAGGCGTAAGTAAATTAATTGTTTTTTGAATTCCTGGGTGTCCAAACTTTTCATGGACAGTCTCAAGTAATTTACGGCGTAAAGAAAAAGGAACAACAATTTTAGTAAAACCCTTTTTACGCAGGCATAACACGTTATTAATTTCGACAAAATTACCAGTTAAATTGTCATTTTTTTGAGCCTCTTGAATTTCATCCAATTGCAGTAGATGCGAAACGTGGTTTCCTATATTTTTTTCAACACATTCATTATTTACAGGTATATCTCTTGAGAGCATGTCAGCCTCGAAGTTTGTGGTGCCTTTCGTATATTTAATATCATAGTCATACATACTTAATTGTAAGGACCAGCGGAACAAACGACCTTTTAAGTTTTTTACATTTTTGAGCCAAACTAACGCCGCGTGATCGCTATGTATGACGAATTTATGGCCAAAGAGGTAGTGGTGGTACTTATTTAAAGCATCCACAACAGCTAGACATTCCAACTCAGTAATACTATAATTCTTCTCGTAATCTTTTAATGAGCGGGAATGGAAAGCTATGGGATGTAAGGCACCCGAACTGTCTGGCTGTTTTAATATTGCTCCCACACCAGTTTGACTTGCATCAACACAAATATGACATTCTTTTTTAGGATCAAATATTTTTAAAATTGGTTTACAAATTAAAGAGTTTTTCAAAACTTGAAATGCTTCTTGGCATTTGTCAGTCCATTGCCAAGTTGTATCTTTTTTTAGCAAGTGGTTTAATGGATTTCTAATAGTTGCATATTTATCTATAAATTTATGGTACACATTTATTGACCCCAGAAATCTTTGGAGAGATTTAACATTTTTAGGCGGTTGTAATTTTTTAATAGCCTCAATATTACTATTATCGGGCGTTACAATACCATTACAAATTTCATACCCTAAAAATTCAATTTTAGTCTGTAAGAAAGAACATTTTGATGCTTTTAACTTTAAATCTTCCTGTCTGCATATCTCAAACATTTGTTGAATATGATCTAAATGTTCTGAAAGGGTTTCAGAAAAAACTATTATGTCATCAAAGTAATTGGCTGCAAATTTTATTTTATGTTTTGTAAGTATTCGACGCAAAGTTCTTTGAAAAATACTTCCTGAATTTTTCCACCCGAAGGGTAATTTGTTCCACTCATATAAGCCACTATTAGTGACAAAAGCGAGCTTTTCAGTATCGTCGGGATGAATTGGTATATGCCAATATCCGGAAGCCATGTCTAATTTGGTAAAATATTTGCTTTTCCCTAATTTATCTACAAGTGTTTCTATCAGGGGTAATGGTTCTGCGTCGGACTTAGTAATTTGATTTAATTTTCTGTAGTCTATACATAATCGACTTTTTTTATTTTCGTCTCTTTTAAAAACTAGTGTAACAGGTGCAGAATACGGCGATGAGCTTTCTTTTATTATATTAGCCTTTAATAACTCTTGAATTTGATTTTCAATTTCTTCTTGTTGCTTTGGGGAAGTTTTATATGCCCTTAACGACACCGGTAAGTCGGATGTTAACCTTACCCGTTGAGGTTCAATTCTAATTGTTCCAACATCATATTTATTTTTGGAAAATATATCTTCGTAATTTCGCAATATTTCTTTTAACTTTGAATTTTCCTCAAATTCCGAATGTCCATCGACAGGATCGCGACATTGTAGGCCTCCAATGCCGCAACCAGTCCCAGAAACATCGGACGAAATACGAAAATGATTATTCTTTTCGCAACTCATTTTTTCATTTCTATCTTTCTCTTGACAAGTTTTCTTTTCCGTGCTACTCTTTTTCTTTTCATTTTCGTTATAATGTAATTCCGTCACCCTTTCCTTAGTTTTACTTTCTTTCGGATCTTTCACTCTTTTAATTTCCTTATCAATTTTCTTGCGTATTTTTCCCGTACTATTATTTTCGTTTTTATTTTCTTTTACTTTATTTCCACAGTTCCTAACTAGGATTTCAGGTAAAATATGCAAAGACAAGTCATTCGGTTCGGAATCAGAAAAGGTGATCAGTCTTCTCTGATCCTGCATAACGACATGTCCTACACAATCTATGACCAAACGAAATCCCCCGCAACTCTTTAAACCTAATATGGCATAAGGTAAATCGGTGTCTAGAACATAAAATTCCACCGGTTTAACTATATTGCCGACCTTAAGGTAAAGAATACACGTTTGGTTAAGCTGTAGCATTCCCTTCGTTTGTTTTATTTTTACAGCGATTTTTTCTTTAATCGAAACATTTAATGTTTTTGCAATTGCACTCGGGATGATATTTAATGTTGAACCGGTATCAACATTTAAATAAATAGTCTTTAAATTCGAATTTGTATTTTGAGTGTACGCGTCATTAGATAGTTGATAATCATTTTTAAATTTCGCCTCATTTTTAATAATATACCCGGGTATTATTAATTGTCATACTTCGTTAACTCTCTCATTTTCTTCTCTTAATTGATTATCTTTTTGCTGAGGCGGTAGTTTAAATCCAGCATTCGATGTATTTGGCTTATTCACACAAGTTTGTCCCCAATGATATGCGTTGGAGATTCCTTGTTTTGCGCAAAATTTACAAGGATTAGGGGGTAACTCCTGCGAAAAATGTGCAGTCTGTCTTTTTACTGCATTTTGTCTTTCATTATAACCTACAAACCTAGGTTTATTCTGTTGGTAAAAATTAGGTTGGTATACATTGTTACTATCTTGACGAGAATAGTTATTTCGTTGACGAAAATTACTTTGGTCATGATTTTTTGGCATCCAATTTTGATAAAAGGGGGGCTTCACCCTAAAAATATTTTGTTGCTCCCCTTTATAAGCGGACTTGGGTGTTTCATGTGGAACTTCATTTATTAATTTTGAAACTACCTGAAGCCATTCGGTGGGAGTTTCTGGCTCTTTTATTACCAAAAATGCCCTAACTTGGGCAGGTAGCCCCACTGAAAGCCCCTCAAGGATATGTTGATTACTAAGTTTTATTTTTCTTCCCATTTCTACTTTTTCCGTAAAATAGGAGTATAACTCTTTCGGATTTCCAGAAAATCTTAAATTTTGAAAATCAAGAAAACTACTTGCTGGAGTAAAGTAATGTTCTTCAAAAATTTGAATGATTTCATGAAAGGAATTACAGCAAAGGCATTGATTGATGTAGAGCTTTAAGGCTGACCCGCGAATAAACTTCTGAAAATTTTTTAATTTCCAATTATCATTTAAATTGTTCTGAGCCGTTTGCTGGTTAAAGTGAGCTAACCATGCTGAAAAATTTATCCCTAACTCTGGTTCAAATAATAAAATTTCAGGTGAGCTACCCGAAATTTTGTCTTTTATTTCAATTTTTGAAGTAGAAGAGCCATCTGCCAAACTTATCTCTTTTATTTTATCACTAATCGTTTGACATTCTGAATCCATTTTTATTAAGCTTAAATCGGCAGTTGCCTCTGCTTGAGTTTCCGCATCCTTACGGTTTAAGTTATCTCCATCCATGTTTGAATTTTCTTTGTGGGAAGACTCTAAGTCAGAATTTTTTTCATTTTCAATGGTCTTGCTCATTTTACCACTACGTAATAACATAATTCTAATAACACACAAATTTTTGACATTTTTCCTTTTTTACCTTCCCACTTTAACAACAAAAATATTCCGCGTAAACAAATGCATAACATCTAAAATATATACAGAACTATTCATAATACTGCAAAAAATATACCATAATTTCAATTACACAGCACATTGATAAATTTACTATTTCAAACATCTTAATGTCAAAAAAAAAAACCCGTGCTGACAAGATCCCTTTTAAAAATTTAAACCGATAATTAATATATCATCAAATAAAGAACTTATTCTTCCAAAGCACATGATCAATTTATATCATAATAAATTCTAAAGCAATATCATGTAAAAAAAAATCCTAACGGGAGAAAAAGATATTCATATAATTATAAGATATTTATGAAGAAAATTCGAAATAATACCATTTTGGAATAACACATTAAAAATGACTCTATCCAAATTCCCTTTAGCACATGAAAATAATTTCAATTCTAAAGCACCACAACATAACGACCCTTTCGTTTAATCACTCCGCAGAACGCAAACACTCTTCGCTTCTAAAAGCCACAACGGGGGCGAGCTTCTCCCCACTCGGAAAAGGAGCGCACATCGGTTCATTGAACCGTCTAGAAAGATGATCCACGCTGCTACGACGTCGCGGCACATTTCAGATTTAGTATTGCTTTTCTTCGATTGTTTTTTTTTTTCTGCAGGAGCCCGGATAGGAACATAAATCCTACCGGCTTGTAAGAACGGCTGTCCCGTTCTATCTTCTACAGCTGTGGCCGCTAAAACCCATGTAAGACGAGGCACAGGGTTTCGTTGCAATTCTTTATTGGTAAACTTTAACACACAAATATCATAACATTAATATTGTTGGAACGAAGGACATGAAGTCATCAGCACGTTTCAAGAAGCAAGAACCCCCGATTTTCGTTCGGGCAGTCGTATTTATATGGGGGAAAATCTCTTAGACTGCAGACAACATTCCCTACACCACGTGATAGCACGTGGTTTAAATAGGAGGGCCATATGGAAAATAAAATATATTATTGGCTTTAATGCCGTAGACAGGGGCTGGCCTAAGTCTACGGGGAAAAAAATAGTCTGGAGGGAATTAATGAGGGAAACCAACTTGAGCTTAGGCATGACCATATATGGTAACGCGTTAGAGAAATTTATGAGTGAGCCAACCCTGAGTTGTCAAGTTTAATATGGAAAAAGCCAGACAAAGGAGACAAAGGACTTCTCCATATCACAGCCTGACAAAGGATACAAAGGATTTTTCCATATTACATATATATATATAAGCTCAAAAATAATTCTTCAAGAAATTAAATGAAGGGTCTTATATACCAGAAGTCTTTTTTTTTCTGGAAAGGATTATTGTATTGAGTATTTTAAAGTAGTACAAAATAGGTAGAAAGAAAAACACAGATATTAATTGTCAAAGAAATCTTAAAATAAGTAAATTTTAAAAATTTCGGATTTTTTTTTTTTTTTTTTTACTTTCGGAACAGGTGCTCGAAGATTTTCGGAAATGTCGGATCGGGAACCACACACGCAGTAAACATTATTTGCTACTGATGTTATTGTAACTGCAATTTTTAATGGATTGCATCTTTTAAAAGATAAATTTCATTGAAATAATCAATCAAATCTGAAAAGACTTTCTAAAACACACTGATTTTCGTTACATGCAAGGCCGGCGCCATTGTTGTTTTCATTCATCCTCGGAATTTCACTTTAATTCACTTTCAAGAACTCGTGTGAAGTAAAGAAAATGCTGGAGGATTAATATTTTAATTGTTGAATTTAAAGAATATTGAACAAATTAAAAAAAAACAGCTTCGAAGAGCAAACCACCAAGATATGATAGAATTTTGTGCCAGTTTTCGTAATCGTACGTTGCGTAGATTTTGCTGTAGAGCGTATAGCCACAAGGGCGTTGCCAACTCGAAAGTTCATCAAACTTTCATTTTATATATATAGACTAAATATGTAACGAATTTTCGGGATGTAACGAATATTCGGTATTCGGCCCTTTGGCCGAGTTTTCGGCCTGGCCGAATAATCATCTCATCACCAAGCCGAATACTGAGTAAGGTCAATTCGGCCTGGCCAAATATTGATGGACTATTCGGCCGAATATTTCTGCTGCAGTAGAAATGTAAAAAAATAAAGAAATTAGTAGATTTAAACATTTAAAATTTTATTATAATTACTGCGAAAGACTACATTAGGTTACAGTTTTAAAAAATAAAAATAATTTAGAAAAAAAAAACCAACTTTTTTTAAACCTTGTTTTAGGTTTGTTAATAATAAAGAAAGGTCAAAAATAAATGAAGTAATGAAATAAATATTGAAAAATAAAAGAAATGTAAGTAGGGTTTCGAGATAGGGAAAATGTCTGTTGGTCTGTCCCCCTGATAACTTTTGACAGAATTGTCCGATTCAAAGGACATTTTTTTGCATTCGAAAAATCGGGCCGAAAGCATCTCATTTCCATATTTTATTTTTTGAATTGAACAATTTTTCTTCAATTTTGAACAGTTCAAACAATCTTAACCTATGGTCAAAAATGAGGCAAATTATGCAAACTCTGGGAATAAGATCCAAGTTCCCATGAACAAATGTATTGGAAGGAGCTCTCGGCTTGAAAAATCTTTTGGAATTGAAAAATTTTTGATCAATTTTCAACAGTTCAAAAAAGAAATCAACATTATCCCAACGTGGAAATTTTAATCCTATATAAATCCTGATCTAACAGACGGATTTGCTTGGAACAACCTTTATCGGAAAGATGTCATGACGTAGAACATGTATATAGATCAAGTTCATCCAGAACTAAACGAGCCTATTTTACAATGAATTTTTTTGCTCTGAATTTTTAAGGATATTTCTAAATGAATAAATACATGACTGAAAGAATGAATGAATAAATAAAGGAATGCGGTATATTTGAAATAATTCAGCTAACGGGGAAAAAGAGACACTAGCTACATCAGGGGTCCCCAACCTTTTTGTACCTAAGAGCACATACCAGAATATCGGTCGAATGTCGGGCACCATTTTTTTTTTTCAAGAAAAATTTATAGTTGGTGGACATAGTTAATAATACACACCATATAATGCGCAGAAAGTTTAATTTCAAAAATTAATTTAACATATATATAAATATAATTAGTACTAATATTTTTCTGTGAAATAAATTTTTCCTTAATTGCTTGCAAGACATACGAAGTATAAAAAATATTTATAAACTACATAAAATACAGTCAATGTGTTCTTTGGCATTGCATTTCACTGACCAGCGCTTCATAGTTGGGAGAATATGATGAAGTTCCTGTTCGCAAACAATCGTCAAGGTGTTCAACTGTAAGTAGAAATCTATATTTTGATTTTATGATATTTATTATTGTAGGGTTGCTAATAGTTATAGGGACCCTTCTTCATATACTATAGATTCTAAATATTCGCTAGTTTCAAATGGAAAACTGAAATATTTTATCGTTGGGCACAAGCAGCGGGCTCACCTAGACCGATCGACGGGTGCCATGGTGCCCGCGGGCATAGGGTTGGGGGCCCCCGAGCTACATCATATATTTTATGTTGGTGTATACGAGAAAGTAAGCTCGTAAAGTTCTAGACGGATTTTTTTTTTCGAAAAGTAGCCCCCCCCCCCTTCCCTAAAAAAAATAATAACACAATCCAATTTATCCCTTCTTCGTGTATGATTTTTTACAAATTTTAAAACCTTGGTCACTCATACTGTTCCTAAATTCAAAACTGAATAACAAAATTGTAAAAAAAAAAGCATTTATTCAAATAAATTCACAAGTTTTACAGAATATGATTCATACAAATAAAACATTGATATGAATATATTCTATACCTAGAGTTATATAATAAAATTTGAATTTAATAAATATACGAACCGCTTTGAGCTACACAGAGATTCTCAAGTGTGCAAGAATCGCTTGTATCACATACTTTATTAAAATATTCAATTAAAATTGCATAATAATTTATAAGCATTACCAAGGCTGAACTTGATCCAGTTAGTTAACTGTTACTTAAACAGTTAACGATCAAGTTCAGTCTTGGCATTACACTTTAGATATTTCTTGCATATAATGAGCACATTTTTCTGATAAAATAATATTTTTCTTCTACAAGAAATAAAGTTATATATATGAGAATTTTATTTGATTTCATACATTCAATTTTATGATTGTAAAAGAATTAATTTAATTATATAAGCTTAAGTTCACCAAATATTGAATAATAAATAATGTCATTGCAAAAATCTATAACAATCTTGTTTGTATCTTGTTTTCTTGCAAGGAAAAATATTTATTACGATAAAAATAGTAAAATAAAGGACCAGTAAAAGAAAAAATATTTCCAAGAAAATAAAACCTTTAATGAATACACGATAAAAAGATAGAGTACACGTTATCATAAGTTCGCCAAGCAGTTAGCTATAAGTCACATTTTTGTCTTAAAATTAATGAGTAAGTTTAAATAATTTTCAACTCGTTATTTAATGTCCTTTGTCATATACAATTTTTAATTACTAGCAATTGCGTTTTTGTTATTAAGAAACATATACATCACTCTGTTAGTTAATATTTCCACGTCAAAAATTGCAACACAAGACATGTGTATTGCGATTAGTGATTGCAATACCGGTATACTGAATGTAACATTTCATGTTATTTTTCAATTTCTTAAAACTGGCATTTTCGGTACTAGTTTAAAAAAGCTAATGTTTTTTCAATTTAAAAGATTTTAGTTTACCTTATTAGACATCTACTGTTATTTTAAAATCAATAATTAATTTGAAGACAAACTTTGGCAGAGTATCAATGAATAAAAGCACCTGTAGAATACAAGAAGATATTTTAAAGACTAGATAGAGTGGTGAATCACCGCACTTTCCTGCATTTATGTGCATAATTAAAAAAGAAAAAGAAAAGGAAGAAAAGAAACTATATCTAGACTTAATGACTATTCAATAGATGCTTAGTAGCTGCATTATTTTTCTTACGCTCTCCTTTTAAGGATATAAAGTAAATAAAAAGGTTTTTTTTCTGTTAATAGATATATAACAGACGACATAAGGCAAATTTTATTTGATACAATTTACTGTTCTTCATTAACAATGCCATATTTTCCTTTTATTGTGTTGTAACACTCTAATATGTAATAAAAAAATTTCACGTTAAGAAAGCACAAATTAGCATTAAATAGTTCATTTTTACCTTTATATTTTCTGCTCCAAATGTCATAAAATATTATGCTGATCTTCTTATAAATATTTGTAACATTTGATCCCTTGTTTTATACTTGTCCATAACAAAATTTATGTTATTAAAGTTTACATTTTTTTTGTGTATGAAACTGAAAAATAAGTAATGAAACAAGTATGTTTATGTTCCTTTTTTGTAAAATTTGTAATACCGGTATTCTGGTATCACGTTTAAAAAGATACCGAGAACCGGTATAGTATTTTTGGACCGGTATTGCAAACACAAATTGCGATGCACTAAAAGCGTTTTAGAGCTATTGCTTTCCATAAAAAGTAAAACTTAAAATCGCTTGGAGATAATACAACATATAAAATGGAACATGTTTAGAAATTATGACCGATGAATTTTTGATTCTGTATCGCTATTATATACATTAATCACAAAGTAATACACATAAATTTATTATCACATAATTTACAATATTTAACGAACTATGTTTAAAATCTTTGGATGGAATGTCAAAATCGCACTACATATTTTAATGGTCATTATGAGCTCATGTGCCTATTTGTGCAAAGAAAAGATTTCATTTTAATATTCAAAATATTGTTGACACTTGAGTTTTTTAACACTAAAAATAGGGATGGCTAAAAAATTTTCAACAAGACCAGAATCTGTTCTAATAAATTAGGGTGGAAATATTAAAGAATTTATAACTGCTTGTACCTCAAATAATTAAATAACGTGTATAAGCTGTTCCAGATGGTAATAAGACTCTGGTTCACCAAATAAAATGATTTATAAAAAACAGAGCTTTGATGTTTCAACATATATCTAATGTCTCAACAATATCTAAAAGCAGAGATTCATGAGAAAATAATTCAATGGAAAGTTAACATGTTAAATGATAAAAATGTCTTTCATTATTTAAATTTAATTTTAAAAAGTATACCCATCACAAAACCATTAAGAAATTAATAAGTTAGCTTCCAGGAAATCCATTAACCCTGTTTCTCAATTTCAGCGTATAGATATTACAATAAAAATATCGTACTAAAAATATGACAGTGAAAAGACATTTGATTTTTAACACATAATCAGATATGTCTCATTTGTTAATGCTATATGATTTAGATAGATAAAAATTTGCAAAACCTTCTTGTTTTTAATTTAATACACAATTGGATTGATGTATTCACAATTGAACAACACTCAACATTCACCATTGAATGTTGAAGCATATTCAAGTATGCTTCAACATATATGAAAAAAAATCATGCATATGTATGAGGGGGAAAAAACTATTAAACAATCGGTTGATTTCAAAGGGAATAATTTGAGTTCATTTCTGGAATTCTGCTTCGTTTCAAAGAAACTGTATTCAAATGATAAAGAATTTTTTCCCCTTATACATATAGAAATAACACTTATAGCTAAAAATTCATATAAGTAAACGAAAGGACTAAAAACATTGAAGCTTATAAAAATACATTTACGATAATTTTTACGATGAACATAAGATATTAATATACATACTTAAAAATAATTGCATGGAATGTTACATTGACATCTTAAACTAAAAAGAAAAAAAAAGTGATGAGGAAAACATAAAAGAAGGGTTAGTTGCCTAGTAGTTTCCAATTTGAAAAGCTGTCAGGGTATCCTGTCAAAGGCATATAAACCTTACAGTGTGAGTTTACTGAGCATATGGAAAAGCATTAATAAGCCCCACCGGAATTAACTTCAATTAACATACAATACGGAAAAAAGCATATTTAATGCAATCATGCGTATAAAGTCGGGAACAATTACATAATAAAACACTGAAGATGTCGGGTTTTTTCCCTTTCTTTTATGTCCCGCTGACACATAGATGAAAAAAGGTAACATCTAAACACTACTGGAAAATAAATCTTTGTATAATAAATGGGAGCTCCTTTCCATTACAAAATGTATCTTATAGTAACACTTTGCGAATAAGTCCATTAAATACATCATACCATCTTAATATAAATACTATCTGAAATGACAGATTTGGGGGGGGAGGGACTTTTAAAAAATCTCCACAAAATTAGGGAAAGATGAGAAAAGCCACCAAAAAAATATTCTATAGCTGCAAATGGTGAATATGTGACGATCAATCTGTCATATTTGGTATGTGAACGAACATCACATGCCAAAGAGTGTCAAAGCAACTACTAAATATTGGATGTGAAGTTATGTTTTCAGCATTTCTCTTTTCCTTAACAAAAAAGCTATGACCTTTAAGGCATGATTGTGGTGTCAATTTGTACGCATTCCAAGAAAGAATCTTATCTGTTGTAGAATTTATATTCTTGTTTGAACACATTTACTTATAAAGGAGAAATCATCGTTTGTTATTATTGGAGAAGATATGAACAGAACTCTATGTTTAAAAAATTAATCCTCCAGAATAAATACTTATAAAAAATCACTTATACACCTCAAACAAATAACTTCATTATTTCTGGGTAGAATTACATACACAGAAAAGATACAACTAAAAACCATTTTTCCACAATTTAGCCTAACTTGATGCCTGCTATACTACATATATTCTCATAATTAATAATAACAACAAAGTAAGAAGAAATACTTACTAATAGTTAATCCACATTTTTTTCTACATAGTACAAATTAAATTAAATATGAGTCCGCTACGTGGCTTTAATATTCAGAAAGAATGGCAGTCAGGCTGAGGAAGGGGGAACCAGGAAAGAGTAATTTTAAAAATTCATAGAAAAAGAAAATGTGTGAGAATACTTTAAAAGAAAGAAAGTTGTCATGCTTGTTGATTAGGCTGCCTGAACTTCTCTATTATTCATGATTCAGGTGATTCATTCAAATAAAAATGAAGTCATTTAAAAACTATAAATACTTTATTTAATCAATCGAAAGTCCCCCCTTCGGTGCGACTGTCGCATTGTGTCATTCGCAGTAAAATAGATTGCATTTGCAAGAGCAGTATTACTAAAACACATCTACTATTATAAACATGAAATACAAGAAACTGCCCTTGTCTAAAAAAAGTATACTCTTTCAGGAATACTAAATTGTGTAGAAAAACCAAAAATTTCCATTGAATTTCATCAATAATATTAGTCTATCAGAAATTAGTCCATATTTTCATAAAATGACATGGCTTACTCAAGAGCAAGAAATTATTTGAAAGATTAGCACATATTGCTGACGGATTGCATTAAGTGTAATGTGATCGATCATAAACGACCTTGGTCTGCATTTACATTTTCTTCTTTTTTGCCTCCAAGAGTACACGTGCAGTCGCCTTCCAATAATAAAGAACTTGAGCGGCCAGGACACCGTTGGACAAAGTAGCAATAATAAAAGTAAAGATAATCACAGGATCACCGGTTTCTTGAATGGAAGTGAAGATTCGAGCCATGGAGCCCAGGAAGATCAAGAACACCGTAACGGCGGATATTTGCCCAGTGTGGCCATTTTGATAGTTCTTCGCCGCTTGAATCATCTAGAGGGAGAAAAAAGATCAAAAACATGTAATTAGTACAATAATGTATAACTGGGTACCTAAGCACAAATGCAGTCCTACCATAAAAAAAAAAAAAAGCTCTGACTGGCAGAGTGTCAAGAAGAATCTTTTCAAACTACATATATTAGGGGCGGGACTGCTGGGATACAGAATGGGCCGTTTTTGTTTTCGTTCTAGTTCGTTTAGCATACCTTATTTCTTCCGAACTGATAACATATGCCAGTTTATGAATTCAGTTGCTTTCAACAAACAGAGCAGCAAGCATCCTGTTTATTAAAACGCACCTGCCAAAAACTCGAATGGATTCGTCCTTTTCTGCCATGCGCAGAAGCGTCCAAGTGTCAGAACTTCGAGGTCGGACTGTACAAGAAAATTCATTTAAAACATTTTTTATTTCGTGTTGTCGGTGTGGATCAAATTACGTTGTACATTTCAATGTAATTCGTTTTCTGTTTTCCGGCAGGACCGTCATTTGGGCGATCGGGTTCAATTCCCGCCCTGACTTTAAGAAATGCAATGTTTTTTGTACTTGTATTCATGTATTTCGTTGCTTTTTACCTATAATTTGCATTGAATAGATATCATTTGCCTCTCCCTCCTCCGGAAAATTTTGCAAAGACGGTCCTGATTGCCGGTACACTTAAGGGGTTCAAGTCTTAAGTATAAAGCACACCTACTGAACACCTTGTTTTTACTCACTGAACAAATATAAATCAACAAAATCAAAGAAAATAGGAAGGGTAAAAAAAACGCAGATTTGATATCCCTCCCTTACACGTAATTAGAATAAATAATTTAATTTTGTGTGTGTGTGACAAATAGTTCGTACTTTCACAAATTTGTAATTATCCGAAAATATAAATTCAAAGGCATAGCTTACTAGTGACTTTTGCCACGGCGTTGTAAACGGCGAAAATGTAAAAGAAGTAGCTCACGTCGACTGTTTGCATATATGTTGGCAACTTTATTTCTTTGCGACGAAAATACATAAGGAAGCATTCTTAAATTATGAACTATCGCAGCTGGCACGCGTTTCATACAGTCAACCCCTTTCCCGTACGATTTAATAATGAATTAGGAAAACCCTTTTAACATTTAACCCTTATTCTCATAGAGTAGCATGTATGCTACATGGGGTTTTCCCTTACTTTCTATTTGATAAGTGATGTCAGCGCATATAAGTGGCAAAAATGCTACTTTATGAGAATAAGAAGTTTGCAACAACTTTCGGTACTAATTTTAAAAAAAATCTCAAAAAATGAAATCCACAATTCAATTACTACTGGAAAATAAAATCATGCTTTTCAGGATTAACCAAATTATTTCTCAATCATTATTAAAAGCTTGGTGTGCATTAAAAATGCACATCAAATTTTTAAAAATAGGTATAATTATATTTCTGAGCAAAAACAACAACATAAAGGAAAAAAAGAAGAAAAACAGCTAGTTTTTTACGAATAATATGAAAGGTTAAATATTAACAGGTTGTTACAAGATGTTTTAACATCTTAACATTAATAGACATAATATTGTATAATAATGCTTAAGAAAAAAATTGATGCATGGTGGATTAGCATTTATATAGGACAATAATTTAATTTATTAAAATTTCTGTTGACTCATTTAGACTGAAGTTGCAGCTTTTCACATCGTCAATTAGATTTCATATTCACTTCAAAACACAAATGATAATTCGGAAATCTTAATAATGTTCGTATCAACGCTTAAAAAATGAATAATATCGTAAACAATTCTTCAATCAAACTGATACACTTTTAAGTTTATACGAATAATTCCATAAGACTTTTATCTGATTTAATTATGAAAACTTTTTAAATTGAGTAAAAAATTAAAAAATCCACTCCCTAAATTGATAAAATAAATTATAGTTCAAACGAAAAATTTTCGGATGTAATTTCAGGGGTAAATAAAAAACAAACTTCGATATTAAAAACAAAATTCCGAAATGCCAGATGGAAAGTTTAATTTCAAAAAGTATTCATATAAATAAAAACGGATCAAATTATATGGTAATGCAGGTGAAGCGAAGCATTCCGAATTGAATTGTCGAATCGCAAAAGTGGAAAATTCGAAACTAATTTAAAAAACATACGACCAATTCCCGTCGCAGGTCCCAAGGGAAAAAAATGCGGATCGAAGGTAATATCCGCAGTTTATCGCGTAGATATACACCTCGCAAAACCAGTCCATGCAAAGGCATCCAATTTACGGGTCCGGAAGAGACGAAAGCCAGACAGCAAAAATTTCCAGACGAGATCTTTCAAGTCATGGGCGGAAAAGAAAAACCGAGACAACCTTACGCTCCAGAAATGCAAACGGAAGATGGGAAAAGGGGGGGGGGGATGAAATAAATAAATATTACGTGGAGGCTAACTACCGTCCGTTTTATTTGCTCGTTGCACCATGTAATTACAGCGCACTTTGGCAGCGGGACAGTCCAGTACCAATTCCCGCGCCGGGCATAAATCATCCCTTCTAGAAAGTTCCGCGACCCGTTCAGGAAGGAGGAGGGTGGTTGCAAACTCTCTCTCTCTCATCTCCCCTTAATTCTAGCCAGGATCCGGCACCGCCTACTCGGCAAAGTTTCAAAAGGAATAGCCAAATAAAAGTTGGTAAAAACAAAAAGAAGCTAAATGGCAACTAAATTTGCCGTCTAGAATTGCTCCTTTTCTAAATAAGAAAAACAATTTACATATATTCCCAATTGTAGACAATGTAGCAGTTGAATGGATGTGAGCGGGAAAACGTGCTTTTAGTGTTTCAGACTGATTTGCTCATACACGAAGTGTAAAAGGACACATAATTTGCGAATAAGAGTCAAATTAGACAGGCTACCGAAAAAGTGAAACGGCTTCCCATTCGAATTAATCTAAACTAAGAAAATTGCAGGTTAACGTTACATCAGAACGAGACGAACGAAATTTTTTCAATGGAACTTAAGTTCGTCTCGTTCACTAACTTTTAATTCTCGTCTGCTAACTTTTGAAGAGGGCATGAAAACTGAAAAGAAGAATCTCGTTGCCAGGTTATAAAAACTGTATGAATTAAGCTAGTAAGGAAGAAAACAGAAATTGAGGGGAAAAGTTTATTCTGAAGCTATAAAAAAAAAAAAAAGAGTTGTCTGGAAAACTAAGCATATACAGACTATTATTTATTTCATTAAAATGTATAGAAATGTGAAAATATATTTTTTTAAAACCTGACTTCAACCGTATTGGCATCTGAGGAGCTAAATTAGTAGTAAAGCCAGTTTTTTGAATACTGTAACACGTTTACGTGGTTATACCCTGATGCCACTGAGATTGCACACGATTGGCATACACAATCTCAGTTCCACCAGGCATAAACTTGCCTCGAAAGCGTTCCATTGGAAGGTTTCGAGCGAAACTTGTAAGGTGGAACTGTAATCCACGTCTAAAAACATGAAGAATGCAAATATGCATTCTTTGCTTAAAAACATGTTGATGCTTTCTGAGAAGTGAACGTCCTTACCCAAAAATAGAGATCTGGAAATGGCATAGTATCCGTTTTGAAAGTACACTTACGGAATGCTATAAATGTGAAGTCAAAAGAAATAAATGTTATAAAAGTTCAATTTACAGGTAATTGCAGTTTGTGAGAAAACGTAAAATCGTCTCACATGAGCCATTGAGTTCTACACAATAACATCTGGAATGACATCTGAGCAGTCCGAATTGCTGGTTCTTCTGCTGGAACCTATGGTTGTGATGAACCACTAAAATTTCCAATTTTTATTCGTTTAACGAAATAAATATGGCATTTGATGCTATTTATTTTTAAAAGCACTGATCACTTTCTTATTTTATTCCAAAATAGAAACTAAAAAAAAAACTCAGTAAATTAGGATTTCTGAATTAAAAATATGAAGAAATGAAAAGTAGATAAAAAATTAGTACAATAGTCACTAGTTCACGAGTGAATTTTAGTCTCAGCCTCTTGAATTAGAAAGCTAATGCAATGATCTCTTCGTAAGATACGCTTAACTTAAAGAACTGCAAATACTTTTTTTGTAAAAAGCATTTGAAAAAAAAATCCTCCCTCACCCTTTTTTAGGGTACTCGTTCTCTCTTCACCGTTTCAAGGTCAAAGAAGAATAGAATTAATAATCCGTCAAAAATGGGCTCCATCTATTCGTAATGACAATTGCTAAATAAAAATATCTGAACCAAATGATAAAAAAATACAAGAGAAACTATTTAGCGGACAAAGTACGGAAAAGCAAATTAGAAGGATAGGATGCCGCTCATTGGATTCATTCGTAAAGGCAGGTTTTCTCTTTTGATCAGAAGCTACTAGAGAGAACGATTATGATTCCTGATGATTAGTATCCATGTTGATGCGCAGCACTAATCAAGCCGCAAGCCCACCTGCACAATTGAGAAATCTCCGGCGGTCAGCACAAACAGCCCACCATCATATAAAACAGGAGGAGGCTGACAATTCCTCGATGAGTTTTGAAGCCCAATCAGGACTCGAGTGGAGGCCGGGGCGGTAGTGTCACAAGGGAAGCGACAGAGTCGAAGAGAGGTCTCGACAACGGGGCTTAATGAGTCATGTGGAACCGACTAGCCCTGGTGTCCCTGGCAGGTTGGCGAGCGCGGACCACATGAAAGGTTTCCTCTCCTAATTCGCGGGGACGGTACCGAACCGCTAATCAGGGGGTGGGCCGCAGCCCCCTTCACGACCATATGGAGACGGATTGAGATGGAAGAGGATGGGGAGATGAACTTCCCTGCGGTGCGATGGTGAGAATGTTGAGGCAATCGGTCATAACAAATGTATGCTTTCGATTCCCGCTCGAGAGTGATAGGGGTGTGCTCGTGATCCCACCAATCACAGCGAACTATCCGTTTTTTTTTTTTTGAGATTGTATAATAAGACTCCACAATTAGAATGTTCTCCAAAAGTTTATTATGTTCTTATTCCATAGAATAATTTTAAATAAAAGAAAGAAAAGGGGAGAAACCAAAATTACATTCTCGTCTCCAACAAAATCCATAAGCGGTCTTCTGGATACAGATTGGTTTTCAAAGTACGAGTTTAGCGCTTTTTTCCTTCTGTTTTTTAAAAAAAATCATTTAACTTACTTAAACAACTTAAAGACAAATATCGCTAGTGGAAATTGGATTTCTTGCATTTTTTTTATTCCTTATCAATTGAAAATTAAATAATCACAATCGCGATCAAATTCCCAACTTTTTCTTTAATTCACGTAATATATACATTATACATATTTTGTTATATTTTCTATTCTTCACAATTTCGTGCTTCTGTTTGAATTTCCAATTTTCATTCTTCTGAGACTCATTATTTAAAGCTATGAGAATGCCATTCCAGTTTTTTATAATTACATGTATTTTGCAGGTAAATTATAACAGAAAAAACTAATCTACTAAAAGTGATAAAACTAAAAGTTTTATCACTTTTAATCGCAAATTTATGGTTATATTCGGAATAGGAAAGTGATCTACAATCAAGTAACCTACACATAAAATAAAATAAGGAGTTTGTTATTGTTTGTGGTGCGCAGACCAGAAAAATGGTAAGGCCTAGAAACATGAAACTTGGTATACTGGAGTTGTGCACTTCAGATTTTTGAAAAATCAGTTTTTTAAAAAGTTATTTAACATTTTTTGTGATCTTTAGCACTTTTTATCCAACAAATGTCGCACTAAGTACTAGGGATGTAACGAATAGTGATTTGGCCGAATACTGAATATTCGGCCATTTCTTCCAGGCCGAAGCCGAATAATCGGGTAGGCCGAATATTAAAATTTCTAGAAAATCGTTGTAATAGAAAGTATTTGTCAAATTTAAAATTATTCACAAAGTCAAACACCAAATACACACAATCTATGATGTATGATTTAATTCTGTTTGTTAAGAATTTAAAACTATTTAAAATTAATCTATTTCCACTTTATTTTGAATGTAATAAAACTAAGAATTTCACCCACAAGCAAAATAGAAATGACAGGTTTTACGGTAGTAAGCATTAGCATTATTTTACTAATTATTTAATCGCAATGAAAGAAATACTAGTGCTTAGTGAACTTTAACTTGCTCAAAACTGTTTTATGAAGACATTTTTAAAGTTATAAAAGTTAATGTTTTTATTTTATAGGGTTTTTTACGCACCTATTTTTAAAAGATCTATTAAAACTTAATGCACTTAACTGGAATATGTTCTTATTTTCAAAAACCCCAATAGCTTATGCTATCTAAATATTCATGATATATTCTGCGCTTTTCACATTTTTCTCTAACCCAATATTCACAATAAATCAGTCTACCCAAGCAAAGTCTGGCTTCCAATTTGTTAATAATAACAAAATGAATTTATCATATTCTCCCTTATAATTAGCTATTGGCAGCTGTTGTGAGAAAATGATAAATATAAAATACAATATTACAATTTTAAAATGTGTTTTTGCTCAGTCAAGCCTAAAACAAGGTTAAAAAAAGTAGTTTAGTCTAAATTATTTTTATTTCTTAAGACTATAGTGAACTAAGGTATTCTTTTGCAATAATTATAATACAATTTTAAATGTTTAAAATCTACTAAGTTCTTTATTTTTTTACTTTTTTACTGCAGCGGAACTATTCGGCCGAATAGTCCATCAGTGTTCGGCCAGGCCGAATTTGACATTACCCAGTATTCGGCCAGGCCCAATATTCGGCTGAGTGAAATGATTATTCGGCCAGGCCGAATAGGCCGAATACCGAATAGTGGCCGAATATTCGTTACATCCCTACTAAGTACATCAGAGCAATATATTTTTACCAGAGCGATATACCAGATTGTAGAAAATTCAATTTGAAACGTGATAAGGAAAACAAATTTTTGCAAATCGTGAAATTTTTGTTCATGAACTTTTGAAAGAACGTCTCAAAACGCGATTTTGAAGAAGTTGCATTTATATTAATCGATCAAGCGAAAAGTATAAAAGCCTTTTCTTAAATCTTTTGCTAATATAATGTCTAATTATCTTTTTCTTCAAAAAAAAAGATTTTATTTAAAAATATTCATTACTTTTCATTAATTTTTTTAACAGATATAAGAATTACTTTTGGCATAAGGGACGATTCACGATTTGGCATAAAGGATGTCAGAATTTTTTTTAATATATTTGAAACCCTCCCCCCTTTGTCACAAAATGTCACTTCAACAGATCCCTCTACCCCCCTTTGTCCCACGTCACGCTATATTGCATAGGTATGATGTCACACTTCTTGTTAACCCCATCCCTTCCCTTGTCACAAACTGTCACAATTTCTTGAATCCCCCACTCCAAGCGGGACATCGTTTATGAACGATTTTTCCACTCGCGCTATGACTGGCTGTAAAAAACTTCTCGCCTCTTTCTCGAATGCTAATTTTTTTTTTTTTTTTCATTTTTGCTACGTTTTCAGGTAGTGTGTACACTAAAAAAAAACATACTATCGCAATTGTTACGCTGAAAATTGGCATTCAATCTGAAATTGATATTTAATTATTTCATGAGCATTTCACCTTATTTGAGTACATACTGAATTTAGCAAACGGGGATTAAAAAGAAGTCCACATTAAAAAGAAGACCTAGAAAGAAGTCGCCTCAGAAAAATCCTTAGGAAACCTGCACATCCGGAGAAAGCCATGAAGCCGAAGAACGCGCTGGGCAAGTTTTCTTTCAAAACCCATAAACTCCCATTTTAATTAAAAGCACAGATAAAGAATCCATACAAGATAATACTCCCCCTCCCCTCATTAGCATTTCCGTTAATGGAAAAGCGAAAGCTACAGTCGTGGAAAAAGAGCGGGAAAAAATCCATCACACATACACACACACACCTAAGCGCTCACATCCAATCAATAATGTCAGACACACGTATACATGTACACATGCACACACTCGATCTATCTGCAAATACACCCTTTTACGAATCCACATTTGCAACATCGGAAACACGTCGACTTCGAAAAGACGAAAAAAGAAAAAAAAACGAGAGAGAGATCAAAACAAACAAAATACATCCGAATATTCATTTAAAGCGTGCTCGGGGTATGCCGAAAGGTATTTGTAGGGAGGCGGGGGTCGAGAGATAATTTTCACAGTTAATGCGGATAGCGCGTAATTAAACCTGAAATGATGAAGTTTGGAGAGAGCCGTTTTTGACGGGTGAAACAAAAATGCTTCGACTGCCATTAGCGGAATGTTTTCGCTCCCGCCAATATATTCCGATCTAATTAATAAATTAACGTGCGGCATTATCTCGCGTCGATGCCTTTTTTTGAGCGAATTCACTTTTATTTATTATAAAATGTCATCTCTCGTTTCCCACATGGAAAAGGCGAGCATCCGGACCCCCTTCAGAGAGGGGAGAGCTTATTTAAACTCATTAAGCAGTTGCCATATTTTAGCGAACGCATCATAATTTCTTAGCGAAAGAAAAATCATTTTTAGCAGGAATTCGAGCAAATTTTAAAACTGTTATATAAACATTTACACTGCGATTATTTGTGTACAGATCCTAATTTATTATTTGTTTATAGATCATGGAAAATTGATTCGACGATATTTCAATAACTTCATGAAGGACATAAAATAATGCACGATTAAACCTCAACAAAGGTCTTTATCATCAATAGAATCGGAATGGAATCTTCGAAATGAGTAGCTTTCATCAAGGTAAAGCTACGGATAAAGTCGTATGCTTGCGAAATCTTAATATATTCTCATGCCCTTACGACTTTTTTTAATGCCTTACTTGGAATATGTTACTCTTTATGACAGAGGCACTACTAAAATTTCAAATTGAGGGGGGGGGGATATAACTTCAGCATTTACATAAATATATACGTATGTTAACATGTTATAATCTGCAATACGGCTTAAATTCAAGGTCTTGGCGGGGTGGGGGCCTTTCCACCTGGTTACGCCCTTACTCCATAAAATCATAAGGAGCACATATTTGAGTCCAAGTCGCACTATATTTAAGCAACGGTTACAGAAAATAAACTAAACTGAAGTAACAATATAATGAACGTGACTGAAAGGATGATTTTATGTTTTCAAAGATAATGTCCTTTCCATTAACAAAAAATAACATGTCCCGAAATAAGTAGAACTCCCAGGGCTATGATTGAAGACTTATAATATTATTTGTCCAGTAAAATAATATTTTCCGTAAGCTATAGCTCGACACACCAGAGGTGTCAAACTGCCCACGTGTCGAGAAAATCTGGTGTGCACGGAGCAATAGTTGTCCAGCCAGCGAAATCATTTCAACTATATACAGTAAAAAATCTAGTGGTTATATTGTACCAAAAAAGGGAAGGCTGCGTGCAAAGCAAGGTGCTTAAATCTACATGCAATTTAATTAGGTAAGCATCAAAATATGGTAAAATTGAGCATCATGCTTGTAACCAGAAAATTCACACCATTTTGTGATACAATATACGAGCAAATTTGTATAGTGAATATTTAACTGAATAATAGCATTGTACGCTAAGAAAGAAAGAAAAATTTAAGCCAGAGAAATGAAAAGTATGGAGAGTAATCAATGATGAATATGAAGAAATACGTTTTTGAAAAGAAAAATAATAAAATATTTTTTTAATGAACCCATATTTAAGAAAAAGAAAAGAATTATAAATTTTCACGCAAAAACTACACATAAACGCGTCGCAATACCAAGTAGTAAGTAATTGAAGAGTGAGCGACACCCTTACATTAGAAGTAAATGAAGTGCAAGATATCGATATATTCAAGGATAAGTTGTTTTTCCGGTAAGGACACTGCACTGGCAAAGTAACAACTTTTACATAATTCATTTATTTTTAGAGAGAATTTTTATACAAGGGGTTGGCTTGGCGAAAAAATAGCCAAGTTGAAGACAAAACTTTTATATCTACAGAAAAGAGAGGAAAGCTTTGAAATTTTCTTCAGACGAGACACGTGATGCTCCGTGGAATTTTCCAGGCTTCTTGGCACTTATGCATCATCGTCATATCGATCCGGTTAGACTGAATTGTAGTTAGCTTCCGTTGAATGCGAAGTTTTGTGGCATATAGAGATAACGTTCTGACACATTTCACTTAGTGTTATTTTTAGTACTAGATATTGTTTCTTTGCATAACAAGGAACTAAACTTCAAACTTTAGAGGGGGCGAATTGCCAAAGATTCGCAATTGACTTTTTTAGTATGATTCAAGAAAATTTTATGCACCCGTAAATTAAAACCAATTTCGATGTAAAATGTGTATGCTGATACGTTGCTTTATACTTAAAACTTCTTGTGCAGCAGCACCAATTATATGATTCAAAAAAAAAGAAGCCAAACTATTTTTTTCCTTAAGTATTTATACTTTCATTTTCATTTCCAATTTCTGTATTTGTTAACAGCCTTAAATTAATTTAATTCGGTAAAAGGGCATGGGTGAGTCATTTTTGTTTGAAATGTCACAATCGAAAAATGGAGAATAAAATTTTCCCCGAGCCTTTTGCGCAAACATTCTGGTTCTTTCTACGTATTTAATTGCATATATTAAATTCAACGCATGCGGCGTTATACCCTGCAATTATGAAAACACCCCAAAACAGCAATTAGGAGGTGCCAAGGAAAACTTTTAAACTGGACGTAAGCGAAAGAAAAACGTAAGCTGAAAAAAAAGCGAGATCTTTCTTGACACGAAAAGAAATGCAAGAAGGGAAAACAAAACGCACTGAAAAGCATTATATTTGCTTAATTTTGCAAATATTGGAAAAGCTACAGAATAAAAATACCAGTCACGGAACAAAGGTAACCAACCTACCACACTTCAGAGAACTGAAAATTAATCCTCTGTTTTCATGGTTTCTTTCATAAAAGCTCGTTTCAACTGTAATTACCTTTGGTGTGTTCCCCCCCCCCCCCCCACCGTGCACTATACTTAAAAGATTACATGCAACATGGATGGTATTTAATTTGACCTTAAAACGGAGAGAAAAAAATAAAACTGCAATTAGATTGCTTCGAAATTGAATTCTTAAGTTCCCAACTTTAAAGTTTTTGACTTTCGTGGTTTTTTTTTTTTTTTTATCATGAAAGAATCAAACCTAAAATTTTTCACGTTTCAAGTTTTTCAAACACCATCACAATATTACAATGACCGCCGGCTATTTGGATTCCTGGTTAATTGGATCGCGACGATTTAGAATCAAAACATGTGCAACAGAACTCGAACGGATTGAGCTTTTATGTAACAATTTCGACGGTTAAATGATCACACTACCATGTTAATGGATGAAACTTTACATCTTTTTCGAAAGTGTTTGCAATAAAATTTGCGCTCTCCACACTTTTTTTCTAATAGCTTAGGCAAGTTTTTAAATACCAATTTTAAAAAACAAATGACTCGAAGCATACAACAAAATAACCAAAACCAGCCCCAACTATCTAAAACAGGAAAAGAAATTCAAAAGGAATCTCAGTCTCAGATTATAAACGAAACGGAAGATGAGTCACAGCTAGTGAATCTTGTATGGTTCCAAAAATTAGAAAAAGTACCTCGGTACTAAGAACACCTCATAAGAATTACAAATTCATGAAAAAGACGATTAAAATTGTTTGAAGGGAAAATTAAATAAATATTCTTTAAGGAATGGACGGACTGCAGAACAAAAAGCAGTATTTCATAAAAATTTTCGATTTTTTTTTTTTTAATTTTTTTTGGATATAACGATCAATTATTGATTTAATGATTGTATTTGATTTTCTCCAAATTTCATTCAAATAAGCGGTAGTTCATGTATTTTTAATTTCATCAAACATAAAAACTACGCAGTCCCCCTCTTCTTATTTAACAGCAGCTTTTGTTACTGACACAACAAACGAAAATGAAGGATGCACGAAAATACTTTGTCTCATTTCTCATATAATTTTCGTACTTCTGTCTGTTGTATTTATATTGTTTATGTCTAAAAGTTACGTCACAATATGTCTGCATGTGCAATATCTGACGCTGTATTCATTAAACTGGCCCGCTACCTCGCTGCTATAGGAATGGAAGCGAGGCATTTTGTACCATGTACAGTCAACTCCCGCTATAAGACCCAGTGTTACAACGACCCAATACGCTGTAGCGATGTTTAAAAAAGAACCGATTATCTTCCATTTAAGATAATGTGTTATGAAACAATAGATGTAACGAAAGTCGAAGTACACGATTCTTGATACTCATCAAATGTATCTCATTAATTATTATTTTTTTATGCATTTAAATTCATTAACTTTTATTATTTAAAATTTCATAGAGTTGAACTCGCTTAATACGAAATGTCGAAAATTCGCGATTTTTTTCGTATTAGCCGTTATTTGTAACAAGTAGTGAAACTGTGCAAAAAAAAAAAAAGTATTAGACATGCATGTTTATATTTTAAAAATAATTACTACTATTTAGGGGAGGATGGGGGAATTACACGCATGTGGGTAATGGCACGCATGTTGATTGACGTATTTGTAGTGACGTAAAACACTATTGGTGGGTCCTGTGACCTATTCAGCAGGGACTACAAATACAACTAGGCCTGATCCCGGCAGTTTAGCAGCAGTCGAGTGAAGAATATTTCTCGTGCGTTTGATGTAATTTTTTTCATCTAGTACTTGCAAGGTAAGTTACTTTAACTAATTATTTTAGCGTAATATTTAGCACGATTCTGAAGCACCTTTTTCTTAAGGTTTAGTTCAAGCTTAGTTTTGTTGAATTATTGCATCTACTTTTCATGTTAAGGTTCTGTTTGTAATTGAGTGCACTGCGGGGTATTCGCACGCAGCCATTTTGGTGCTTGATATTCCCTCACCTGACTTGCAGAAATGTAAATGTGATTATAACGGACAATATACACAATTATAACATTTTTTTTAAATTGTAGATACCGAGAGATTATACAAGGAAAACCCTGACAGCAAAACGGACTGAAGAACAGTTATATAAAGCTCTTGACGCTATAAAATCAGGAAAAAAAATTTAGAGAAGTAGCAATAGTATTCGGCATTCATCAGGCTATTTTAAAACCAAGAATAAAAGCAGGAAGCCATCGAGGTCCAAAATTAGGACGAAAACCACGCTATGCGTGCCATTACCCTTCTGGGCGGGGAATACTACGCATTTGCACTTTTTTTTAGTAATTAACTCCTCAAATAAAGTAATTAAGATATACTTATTTGAAGGTTAGAAATGTACTGCTAATTGTCTGTAGAATAGTTTCTGCTCATATTGTTTGGTTTCAGTGTACTATTTGACAAAATATAGAGTTTTTCCATTAAGCACGTGTAATTTCCCCACCCTCCCCTATAATAAAAAGTAAAATAAATAGTGAAAACAAATGATTTATTTTTACTAATATATATCTTTAAATCTTACTAGTACATTGAGGAAAAGTGACTTACCTTTGAAAATTTAACAATTTTGAGAAAAATAATTAATGGTTAGTTGTTTTTTTATGTACTTTTAATTTTATCATACGCATACATATTGCGTATGATAAAATTAAAAGTACATGATATATACGCATTGCGCCAACATACGCATATGTTGGCGCAAAATATTTTTTACACACTGTAGAATTTTTTTTCTCCTCGTTGCAACTCATAAATAGTATCCACCTTTTCACGAATTGATAGTGCTTTTCTTTTTATGCATGAATTTTTAAACAATTACAAAAAAAGCAACGTTAGGACTTGTAAGAAACGTTACCACCAAAGACACCAGAGAATTTTTATTTTTTGCATGAACCTGAGAAAACTAAAACTGATTTACAAAGTGAAATAACGTGCCTTATCGATGTTCTAGAAAAGGGGCTTATAATTAAATAGAGAGACGAAGGTGGTCATTTTCACTGTGCGAAATCTTCAATAACACCTGCTGAAGAACTCTTTCGAAGACGAACGATTCGAAGATTCGTGAGGGTCGTCGATCCCTGAGCAGACTGACCTGTCCGAAAGCAAACACGTGCATGAGATTTATTCTCTACCGAGAAAGATTCAACGTGTGATTCGAAATACGTACTTGGTGGTTTACAATGACTCAAAATAACCAACAATTTTTATAAAAAAGAATTATATGCAATTGAGAACATTTTTTGTGAGCAGGTCAGAAATTTTGTTCGTCTTAGCCAAAATGTGTTTTTAGACTTCGTAATATGCGGGAGATATTTAGTGTAATAAAATAATAAACCAAACTTAATGAACAAAATGTCCGTTTTAGCCATAATTTCGTATTAACCGTGTTCGTATTAAGAAAGTTCAACTGTACTTCATATTGTATATTTTCTCTTCCATTTGAATGTCATGTTTTAGTCAAATATTTAAAAAGAAAGGTAATTACTTTACTTATTATTGCTTCCTTTGATACAGCGGCCATTTAATATAATTACCTATACCGTGAAGCCTGGTGGTGGTCGTTATAACGCGATTAAAGTGCACCACGCATTGCCCATATATATCTCGTTAAGAGCAGCCACAGAGCAGATTTGACGCTAAAATATGGGGGATTACTTAAATCGTTCTCATAAATACTCTTTTCCAAAGACTTTGCACGATAGAGTGTAACAACCATTTCATAACTCCAAACGAAGAGTTGAAATGGGTTTACGTTTCTCAAAGTAACAACGACTGCACAGTAGGGATTCGAACCTGGTTCCAAGCCCAATATTTTACCGTTGGGCTACGAGTCGGTCTGCATAGATTTCATTCCGGAGTTACGAATGGCCTCTACAACATGTTTTAATATGTATATGCTGTAATTATTTATATAAAAAAGCATTTTACTTATTATTGTATCCGTATCCATATACATATTTCACTTCACGTGGACCAGTTACGATTAAATGTTGCGGTACGATACGATACTGACCTGATGCAGAAAACAAACTGTGGTAAAACGATATTTAGAAATTGGTTTTATGATTAGCGTAGAAAAGTAACATGATATTTGTATATATTATCGTAACTTATGGCGTTTAACAAATTTATTTCTATTTTTTAAAAATAATTTCAATGCATAACTCGATTTTAAATTTCCGATTCTTTGTAGTGGCAACATTTTCGTTTGTTTATATCAAGCGGTTTTTTCTGAAGCTTTTCTAATTTTAAAGCGTTTTCCTAAAAGTATTTCCATTCATGACTCAATTTTTAATTTCCGATTCTTTGGACTGGCAACACCTTACATTATTTATATCGAGTGATCATTCTTAAGTTCGATTGCTGAACTTATAGCCCACAGATGTTCTGCAGGGGATCCGCTAGTATGTAAATATTTACCGAAATTTTTTTCACAAAACATTAGTGAACCAAACAGACTTTCTACTGAAATAATCATAAAAGATTTTTCATAAGTACATACAGATAATGTTTGAAGTAATCAAGTTTCATGAACAAGCTAAAAATTAATGTTTTAAAGAAGCGCAATTATTTTTCCATAAAATTTATAATGAATTAATTTCAAAATAATGCGATAATTAAATTTCAAAACTATCTAAAACAACAAAACTCATTTTGTTATTATGCATATATTTTAAAACTGTCAGTGCGTTTTGTCACACACAGTTTATACTTTAAAAAGTTTGACATTTTTTAGCATGCTGGCATGAATTATACATGCTATATTCCCCCCCCCCCCCCTTCCTTTCCTTGCATGAAGTATTTATCAATCCAAATGAAATCGAGAATACGAGAATGTGGTACTAGTAGCGCCATCTCTTAACAATACACGTAATTAGAAAAAGAACTTAAACGAAATGAAACTGCAAGGAAAATGAATTACACACTTATAAACAGGGCTGGGGAGTCGCTTACAGAGTTTCGACCCCAACATTTTTTTAAAAATTATTATTAGTAATACCGTAAGTGGTATTACATTTGCAGATTTTTTCAGAATACTACATCTATACCAATTGCTGTGAAGTTTTTACTAGCATACCTACATATCTCGGCTATCCACTGCTGGGGAGTTTTTTTTTTTCTGTATAGAAAGGAATTTTTTTTCGTATGGCACAAAGTTGTACCCTGTTGGTTACAACTTTGTACCTTTCTCTTTTCTGCTTTGAAAACACAATGAAACTTAATGTGGCACAATCTTGACCATGCCGTTTTTCATACCCGGCTCATCTACTATGCTATGAACAGAGAAACAAAATTTGTTCTCATCATTACATTACAAAAAAAAAAAGAAAAAACATTTAATTGCATTACATGTCAGTTTAAATTCTAAAAAGAATAGTCTATGCTTATAACCCATTACCAATGTGTCCTTGGTGGGCTAATGTCCCTCAAAATTTGTTCTTGGCTATACCACACTACAATCCTAGGGCTTGGCCATGACTAAATTGCCTTTCTTCGTCATGGCAGATGCTAGTGTTCCTCCTACATTGTCAACCTCACCAACCTTCATCCCAGGGTACAGTTTCCCAGTTATTCCACAATTACATAAGCGTACGTGAGTGTTTCGCTTTCAGCTGTATTTTGCATACCATGCTGATGACGCATCACAGCATTGTCATCAATAAAAAGAGGATTGAAGCTCAAAGAGTAAGAAAATTGAGCGGCACACAGTTGTACCCCAAAGTTGTCATTCCTGATAACATGCGAGATTATGACAGAACGAACAAACATTTCGAATTGCTTTATACAGCAAATTGTATATTTGTAGATGATTAATGTATGAACTTATCGAATCGCCAGGCGAACAACTTATATGAGATCCAGATGAGAGACTCTTCTGGTACCTAAAAAGCCTTCAAACACTGAGATCTCAAACAATGTTATTTTTTGATAACTGACCAGGATATTTATTACATATTCACTTAGACTCAACATCATCCTCGCTAACTATAGGATTTTTTTCAAACCTCTAGTTGCCCTTTATTTATGAGTCGCAACGAGGAGAAGAAAAATTCTAAATGTGTAAAAATTATTTTGCGCCAACATATGCGTATAATAAAATTAAATGTACATAAAAAACAATTAACCATTAATAATTTTTCGCAAAATTGTTAAATTTTCAAATGTAAATCACTTTTTCTCAATGTAGTAGTAAGATTTAAAAGTGTATATTAGTAAAAATAAATAATTTGTTTTCACTATTTATTTTACTTTTTATTATAAATAGTAGTAATTATTTTTAAAATATAAACATGCATTTCTAATACTTTTTTTTTTTTTTTTGCAGTTTTACTACTTGTTACGAATAACGGCTGATAAGAACAAATTCGCGAATTTTCGGCATTTCGTATTAAGCGAGTTCAACTATATGAAATTTTAAATAATAAAAGTTAATGAATTTAAACGCATAAGAAATAATAATTAATGAGATCCAACATATTCTTCTTTAAATTTGATGAGAATGATTTTATGTGGCAATTTGCACCGCCAGATGGTATTGACGTTCGGAAACCATGTGTGGCACCACGGTAGTAGTAGTATTTTATTATTACTGCTATTATCATCAGCAGGACTAAATCTGGCCCATGATGCTATACACCCGCAGAAAGTCCAAGACCATCAATGGATTATCAAAGAGATTTTGCTTGCACAATCCTAAGTACGCAAGAAGATAGGCAGGTGAGGCTTGCTAGGAGGGACACTTTATGAATAAATCAAAATTCTTAGTACTCTGCGTATAATTGTTGTTGTTATTATTATTATTGTGACTGACTCCCTTACAAACTATTCATCCTTTTTTTTACTGACGATTTTTTAACCTCTATTCTGATATTTTGTCATTTATCTGGCACTCATGTGGCAGAATAATGATCTAAGATACTGACAATTTGTCACTTTATTTAATTCCCTTTTCTTGCACTTTTGGAACTTAAGATTTTTTTTTTACATTGCGTTGAAAACAGCATCATTGCTTGTAATAGATCAATCTGAATGTCTGAATTGCATGGTTTAGTTTTTTATTGCTTTAAAAAAGCCATGAAAATGACAGCATAAAAATATTCAATTTCAATTTCCTTCAGATTTTTCAGAGAAAATCTTTTTATATTCTTGCTGAAAAATATGGAATAACAAGATGGCATTCTAATTATAAACTTATGGTTTAATCTAAAATATTAAACCTTGTCGCTTTCCAAGTAAGTGATTGTTAAAATTAAATGAGTGGGCAGAAAAATAAAATTTTCGAGTGACACATTAACACCACTTATTTACATAAAAACTTATTTAACATAAAATCATACTTTGTGCATTTTTTTTAGAAGTGCTTTCATCGTTTAAGATACAAAAAATTAAAGGGGCGAAATATATAATGGGTTTTAAAGGCTAGTAATAATTCCAAATACTGTTGGTGACATGCCAGAAAGGAAAATGACATTTAGAAATTTAACTTCATTTTTAAATATACTTTGTCAAAACCACTGAAAAATCACTTTAAAATGTTAATAATTCTTTTAGCAAAATTATTATCTTTTAATTGTTACAGAATAGTATTAGCGTGACAGTACTTTTTCATATTTCGTGAGAACAACCCCATATATATATATATATATATATATATATATATTGTGCAGTTTTTTAAAACTTCAGAATTTATATTTTCTCCTCGTCGTTTTTTTTTTAGTTTATGGGTTTATCTTTTCCAGGCAAATAGATTGACGGACAGGTAGATATAAACATTAACTGGTAATTGTTTTTAGTTTATTCGTCTTCTTTTCTTCTGATACTGTCTTTCCTACTTCGGAAAAAATCTTGTTCGTTGTAATTATAAATATTTTCAAAGTCCAAAGGGTTAAGCCCAGAAGAACGCCAAAAGGGTATGCCCCAGTTTTCTGATTATGCAAGATAATGAGAATCCAACTTGAATGACAAGTTTAAAAATTTTAGAAGAGAATTCATATGAATATTTGTTTCTATAAACTTATTTAAAGCATTTTATCTTATTCGCTGCATTAAATAAAGAAAAGAAAGCGTACAACATTACATGCATTTGAAAACGAATTGAATTAAATCACCTCATTTACATACGATAACAATTAACTTTTACGCAACCAAAAACTGAAATAATTTTCAGTAACCCTAAAACTTAAATAACCGCAGTTCCAAGTTTCGTAAACTCCTCGCAGAAACTTTTGAGTGATCTTACGCGCTCTCATTTCGAGGATAAAAATGAAAATGAAATTTACCTCAAATTCAAGCGTGGAGAACAAGATTATATGAATTTTTGCTGATGGAATCAGGAGTTCCCAGGCTAAAGTCCAACACAGCAAAGAAATAAAAAAAATCCTTAGAAGAAGCATCCATCATGTGTGACGTGTAGGCAACTCATTTTTAATGAGAAACTGCTGAAGAAAAGACTTCTTCGAGTCAGCTGATAGGCAGAAAAGCTTCCACTTTAACAAAGAATGAAAATAGAAGCTCAGGTGATGAAGCCGATACTCATACTTACCGAAACAGCACCAGATCAAAGTAAGTAAGGGAAAACTTCCCAGCTGATATACGCTTCTTTTTTCGCAGGAAACTAAAACAATTTGCGGGAGGTATGATTCAGAATCATAAATCATGCTACATTCCAAAATCTAACTTTATGGAAGAGGAGAACTGATAAATCCTGATGCCATTTTAAAACTTATCTTTATATGAGAAAAATATTCATCTGATAAGTAACAAAAACAGAAAAAGACTTGATCTTCTTTCTTTATTTAAAAGAACGTTGAATTTTTGACGAATATTGTCTTGCTGGCTTAGTTTTTATGACCATTATTAAATTTAGCTGTTACTAAACTAGTTTTTATAAAAGCCACAGTTAGGTTGCATTAACATAAAAGATTACACGTTTGTACCGACTATGCATTTTCCGAACAACATGACGTCATGTTTGTTCACGTATCAGGAAGCAATTTGAAATGAAACGCAGCACATTTCGTCGCAATTTGCACCTATTTGTTGGTTTGTTTAATCTAAGAGGTTTTATGTAGTAGTGCTTCATAGTTCATAGTACACTTTCTTTCTTTACGAAAAATCTGTGAATCAGTTCATGAACTACGTAAATAGCAAAAGTAGCATTTAAAATGAAATATCGTCATAATGTAACACTTTTATCTACTAAAGTTAATATTAATTAATCATTGACCGCTTTTTCTGTAACAGTTCTGCTTTTCTGCAAGAATACTACGCACATTCAACAATCTCTACTTTTCATAAAGACAATGTCTGTGTACCTATCTGTTTCTTGGCTGTCTACAAAACAGACGGTAGAACCTAGAATTTCGAAGTTCGGCACAAATGTTCTTCGAAACATTTCTTTTTATTTATTTATTTTGCGATATTTGATTTTTTTTTTTTTAATTTCACTTTTTTAACATATCTTTCATACAAATTCACTAATATGGAACTGAAAAAAATCCTAGCACAAGTATTACACATCAATCAAAAAACCTGATTTAATTGCACAAGTTAAAACTTGTTTGAAGCCCATAAATTTAAAACACCTAAGCTATAGGATTATAGATGGCTTAATTTTAAGTCCTAATATATGTTTGAGGATCCAGTTGTGCGCTGTAGACAGCTAGAAGTTAATAAAATATCTTTAACTTTTGTCATTACAATTTTAATGTGCGTGTTTCAACTGGTACAATATCATGATAACATAAATCTTCAAATCCTCTAAAAGGTGAATCCTTTACGTTTAGATACTATTCTACCCTTCTTCACATAAATCTGAGTAGCACTTGTTTTGGGTCCCATACGCTGGCCTTTGCCAAATGTTGTTTGGAAAAAAAACTATTCAGAATGTCAAAACAAAAATGAAAGATAAATAAGGAATCCGCCTGATTAGCAACGTCTGATTTTTTCAGGTAAACAACTGGATAATAGAATATCTAATAACTATTCCCGTTTTTTAGAAGTAGATAACCCCTTCTACAGAGGTAATAAATCATTTTAAAATTCATATTTTCACGTCACGGAATATCGCACGTTTTAAGACTAGATAACAGACCACAATTTGCTCCTTTAACCAATTAAAAAAGACAGATGTCTGCAATTTCATGAAAGTATTTGGATCACCATCAGCTGAATTTTGAAAATCATCACGTTGTAAAAAAAATAATGAAATGCCTCTATACGTTCCGTAGAATATTTGGAATAAAAGTACATCAAAGTGACTCCTTTTATGGGAGTTCAATAATTTAATTGCAACAGAGCTTCAAAAGAATCGGTAACCGATCTCGTCAGAAAGAGATGAAAGCGTTCTAACGAAAACAGGTGAAAGCACACCGGACTTTAAACCATGATTTTAACGGCATGTCCCAATTAGAGGAAACGCTCGCCCATGTTTCCTGAATATAATGAAAGATCAAGCCTTGTTCCTTCACACATCACTTGAGCCCACAAATTGGACAAAGTTGTAACCAGATGCCAGATCGAATTCGTCTTCTTATAACAGAGCGATTTAGCTCTGTTATGGATCGGGAATCACGATCATAATCGCATCACACGAGAAGGAATTGGGTTATACTTAGTCGGAAATAATCCATTAATATGAGAGTCAAAAATAAAAGAAGGGAAGAAAAAATTGCTTGAGTTCAATACAATGTTCAAATGTAGAGCTGTATTAAAAACAAAACTATTACGTTGAAGGCTGGCTGAATTATGTAAAATATCAATTAGTTATTAATCTTTCAAAAAACTTTATCAATGTGGGAAAATGCTTGCATGAAGCAGTGGTTCCCAAAATGGTCTATATGGACCCCCAGGGCTCAATTGCGACCTACAAGGGGAACAAGTAAAAAAAAAAAATTGGAGGTGCATGAAATGTAACTAGAGAAGAATCAATCTCATTTAAGTAAGTTATCACCAAATATTAGGCGTAATGCCTCCAACACAAATTTTGCCAATATGATACTTATTTATATGATAAGAGGATCAGATTTCAAACATTTATTTCTTCAAAACTGCAAAAGGTAGAAACACGATTCCAACGTTCCTGGAAATAGGAAATTTTCATTTTTTTTAATTTATGCCTTCAATATGAGCACCATGTATTACACGAAAAATATAAAAACGTTCAACAGCACTCAAAATTCTTTTTCCTCTCGAGTCGCCATTTTGGGTACTATAGATAATAAACATGACAAGCAATAGCGCTAATGCGACCGTAAATGGAATTTCTACCTGGACTGTTCAAATTTTAAACTTTTGTCTGTCCACTAACATTGGAATGATGGTTCTACCTTTTATAATCTGGAATAAATAAATGTCTGAAATCTGATCCATCTTTTTGAATAGCCCTGAATATAGATTAGCATAAAAACTAGGACTTTTAATATCAGTAGTAAGGTCATAGCAGGGGGACCTCTCCTCCTCGCCATCGAATGTTGATGAATAAAAGTGAAATTTTACTTAAGAGAAAAAATAATTCAAACAAAATAATTCTTAATATTTTGTTGTAAGTTATATTATCAGGGTTCGCGCTAAGCCGCGAGATTGCGCGATTCCCCCCAATATTTTTTGAAATCCCACCCCAAAAAAATGTTGTTTGTGCTTAAATTTTAAAAATCCCACTTAAAATTTTGGTCAAGGAGGGAAATCCCACCTTGTATTTTTTCCCAGTGTGAACCCTGATTATGTAACTTTCAAATGACTTGAGCGAAATATGGAAAAAAATTTCACTCTCCCTACTGTTTTAAAACCGCCGCTTAAGTTTACCCCCAGTTTTACTCTGTTTTGGAACTTTCAAACATAAATAAAATACTGCACTAACTGACTTCTAAGCCTACGAAAAACAAAATGCAAAAGGCAACAAGTCGACGGGATAAAAATGCTTGGCAATCTATAGCATAAAAAATACAAGCTAAAAATACAAGTCAGGGGCGGACGCAGGAATAATTTTTGGAGGGGGCATCAGGGAGTATCAAGTGGTTCTCCCTCATAAAACTTTTCAGTTCTCAAAAGAGTATTTATGATTTTTTACTATACCCAAAAAACAATTTATCTACCTTAAAGAAAAAAAAATCTAAGTAAAAATTATTTGATGAGATGATTACATTTCTTTTACTTTTCTCCACCAGACCCCTACCTGTTAGCCGAGGCCTTAGGATTGCTTACGCAAGGGGAGAGGTAGTGGGGTCTACGGATTTTACATGCACATATCCCCAAGTATACATGGTGGTCTTCAGTGGGTATCGAACGCGCGGCCTTCCAGGTGGAAGTCCGACGTGCTAACCACTAGGCTACCACGGCCCTACATTTCTTTTACTCCTTTAGGAAGGGCCTCCTATGAAAATTAAGGGGGGAAAGGGGGGCCCTGTGTCCACCGCTGAACGCGACGCTTTTTTAGGTTTCGCACTCCTTCTGTCCTTCCCCTAGTCATGATCTCATCACTTAACCTTGTTAATCATTTCATAATATTTTATTCAGGTATATTTTTATGTCTTAAATCATGGCTCCTAGTCAAAAAAGTCTTTTGCTTAATTAGTGTAAGGTAGATAATTTATAAGCGAAAATGAAGACTAAATATAATGTATTTAAATATATGAGTTTTGATGGATAAGTTAAAGTAATAATAATAGTAATAATAAATATTTTGCTACACGAAAATGCTTTGGTTCTTTTTTCTACTGCCGATGAAGAAATAGTTTTATGAAACCGCATTGAGCTATTTAAACAAAAGTGCTTGATTTATATAACCTTTTAACAACAGCTACCTAAATATAAATACATAACATTAGAATATTTTCATGTGACCCCATTTTAAATCATATGTGTGAAAAGTTACCATAGAACCATAGTGTGAAAAGAAAATGTCGAAGGGGAAAAATAGGAATGAACATCAGAAGAGTTATCATTTACATTTCATTCGTTGAAAGCTAAACCAAATTAGAAAAATAAATAAAGAAAGAAATAACACATTAAAAAGGGACTGGTGATAAAAATAACACCCACTGAACATTTTATGCAGTGAAAAACAGTAAAACAAAAATCTCGATCCATATAAGGTACTGGGTTGTTAGCATAAACAGTAAATAATTGAAACTCAAAATGAACGCAATTTGGTTTCATGATAATACCTACGTCATAGAATATTAGTGAACATCGTGGCCCTTACTGTTACATACATTTTACATGCTGTATTAAGTCACTGCTACATTATTCTTACAGTACGTGGCGTGTTATGTCAAAGTCCCTCAACGAATTTCAGAAAATAAGCTTTCTAAATACAAATGAGGTTGTTAAAAGCAATGAACAAGTTTAATTAAAAGAAAGAGAGAAATAAAATAAAAGAAAAAAAAAATATTTCTTGAAGATAAGAAAAACAAGTGCGAGTAGCTTAAAATTCCATGCTGTAACAATAAGTTGGGTCACCACACAATGCAAACGTTTCTTTTTCTAGTAAAATAAAGATAATCAAGAACTCCACGTTGTCACCAACAGAGCAAAATAGAATAAAAAAATAAGTCATATTACGGGGGGAAAAGCTATAATTAAAGCAAATGTTCGCACTTAAATGTATTAGCAAAACAGTACCACTAATTCATTTAATAACGGAAAATTGAACAGAAGGGGGAAAGTGAAGGGGGTTTCTAAAACTGGCGAAGAAAATGAAGCCATCCCTACCCCGACCGCAGTCTACTCAGCAGCACATAAGGGGGTCAACCTGCAAGGGGTGCATAACCGACGTGCGTGACCGCAACATCTCATCACCCTTCAGCAAGGCCTGCAATTAGGGCAAAGACGTGCGCCCGCCAAATTGCCACTTGTCTAGGTCAAACATAGTCATCAGTAGGAGGGGCGCCCTCCTCGGGAGCTCCCCCCGTTTTTTGAGAGAAGGGGTCCTGCCACAAGCAGAAGTTCACACACAAATTAATTCCGCTCGAGGTCTCGCGGTTGCGTCAGTTTCTTGCACTCAACTATAATTTCCCTTTTCAACAGGGAGGATTTTATTTATTCTTTACTTTTTTTTTCACTCTCAAAACTTTACGCCATGTGTCTGCATATAAATTTCCGATTTCTGCAGTGCCAAATGCCTCAAAGGGCTCCTTTTTCAAGAAGCGTAACGAGTTAATTGAAAAGATCAGGAAAAAGAAAAAACCTTCGTGCACTCTCGTTAATTTTTGAGATCCTCAATTTTCCAGTTATGTTTGGCTGTGTTTGGTCTATTGTCGCAGGAACCATAATTTTATCTATAATGCGTCAAGCATTTGTAGAAAAAGGACAAAATTAATCGGAACAGAAACGTGCTAAGAGACAATGTGAGTAACTTTCTATTGTTTCCTCAAATACGGATATTAGTTAAATGTATACACCTCTCTTTAGTTTCTCAATTCCCTGGTGATCAATGATACATTAGGACAGCGTTTCCCAGCCGGTGGTTCGCGAACCCTAAGGGGTTCGCGTGGAATCTGAAGGGGGTTCAAGAACATAATATCGCAATGGCGAAACTGCGATATTGAGTGCCATGAGTCCCAATTCAAGAAGAAGAAAAAAAAGGATAATTCGTTCGGATGGGAACATTAACTGATAATGGTTGGTTGACACATGCCAAACGAAACAATAATTTTCAATTTTCCAGTAACATAGTTCACAATTCCAGACGTAGGAAAAGAATTTCGTCCAAGATACTATAAAATTATATAGAGAAGCATTAAGGAATTCCTTACATGAACCAAGTCATTCATTACTTAGACATCGACTATACAACACTCATACACACGCGCGATTGATTTAAAATACTTTACAAAATTGAATTATTCCAATGGAATTCCAATTACACCATTGAATAGTTTTAAAGAGCCGATGTGAAATAATTAGAGCTGTGCCCTAGGAATTGACAAAGTTCCTTAAGTGGTATTTCAAAAAAAAAAAAAAAAAATTTGTAAAATTTTATGCCTTTACATTTGAAATGAGTGAACAAAACTGTTCAAAATATTTACTTTTTCAATTTGGTAAACAAATTATTTTCTTTCTTGAATCTCCATTGGAAAATCTTGTCATATAAACATGTTTACGCAATCGGGGGTGCAAGCCATTTATGAATGGACAACAAATGTGCTCATTTAAATGCCATTTTGAGAAACTGCACACTCCGGGCAGAGAGAGAATGCTCGGTAAGTCTTTGGTAAAACGTGATGTGGAAGCCAAAAATCTCTGAAGGCACTTACGATGGCTGACTTGAGGCCAGAAAATCGTTGTTCCGCTTGATACACAATGGAGGGACGCGAAGAGTTTCTTCGCTAATATTTCACCGCCCCGTTGTTATTATTATTGTTATTATATTCTTCATTATTTCATTACTCTTTCCTCTTTTCCACCGAAAATAGTTCTAAAACGTTCTTTTATCGTACCCGGGCAGGAAAAACTAAAAGAAAAAAGAACGAAGGACAAGATGAAGGGATGGAGGAGTATTCCTTCAGTGGCAAGTTCCCTGGCTTTTAAAAAATTTCATTTCTCGCATAACAAAAGGACTAGCGGAAGATTTTGCTGGCACATGAAAGATGCCGAAGAAGAGGGGGAAGGGAATGGGGAAAGAGGGTATGGAATGTTTTAAAGTAAAAAAAGGAAATAAAGCAGGAGGGTATAATCACCGAGTTGCTTTATATTCGCTCTCTACCCTTACGGACACACATTGCGACCTAACTCCATTTCACGGCCACTGAACAATTAAGTGCAGCCAATTTGGTAGCCCTCTACTTTTAGAATCGTTAAACTCCCTCCCCCTTGCGGAAGCAGAAGTTAGCTCGCCGAGGGTCATTCCTTGAGGGAATTATTAAAAATTATTTTTCGGGTTTTTAAATGTCATTGAAGGGCGAAATTTGCAGAGGGGGAGAAAATTAATGGCCCATATAGTGTGAATGACAGGAAAGTACCCTCTTACCACAGGGCATATCATCCTCTGCCAAAAAACCATAAAACGCATAAAAGAACGATGGCAATCATCAAAAATTATTAATCCCAGTTTTGTACAACGTGATACACAATTTTTAAATTAGGAGCTATAAAAAATCTTTCGCTCAAACACAAGATAGAAATTCAGATTACGAATCACGAAATTACAATTACAAAATAAAACGAGTTTGCCGAAAAATAATTAAGTATTTTATTTTGTTTGAATGCTGTTTTTATGATCACATGACGTCGGCCTTCAAGAAAAACTCACCCAGGCCAAGGAAAATATTTGAAAATCTACTGTAGTAGATAAGAATTTCAATTAGTTCATGATATAAACCAGTATGATGTAGCACAGCTCGTTATAGCGAATATCGATGCCACGAAACATCCCTTATTGCGCAATGAATGTCCAGCCCCATTATAAACGCCATTAAGATAACATATATTCTATTATACCGAACATGTTGCAGCGAAAAACTTCTCCGGTCTCTTGGAGTTCGTTGTAACTGGATTTCACTGTTTTTGTAAACCTACTGTAAGAATTAGGAATATGAAAGAAAATTTTACTACATTTCAACATTACTGAAAAGTTTGGATTGAGTATGCCTCAAGAAGTTACTGTCAGATAGACTCATCGGCAATCTATCAGATTTATCACGCTGTCAGGCACACAGAAGTGAAATTTCTCCGTCTCATAAACCAACTTTTAATTTATTATTTTAAAATACTTATTAAATTTATATTTTGTTACTAATATTTTTAGCGGTATTTTTACAAGAAGACTTTTTTCATGCTTTTCTTTTTTTGTCTTCTCTCAACTTTTACAGAAACGTAGGCTAAAAAAGCACATCGAAAATTGAATGCACATGCTTAACATGTTGAGTGTCAAGCGAATTTATAAAGAAATTGCAGTCAGACCAAGCTTAATAGTGTCAGTCACCGGTAACCGATGCGGTCTGAACGGAACATTCAGTGTCAGCCACCGGTGACTGACGTAGCACTGAATGTGTTAATGATATAATAATGTAATAATTAAAAAAATAAGTAAAGTTAAATAAATCTTTAGCTTCAGCTTTACGTCATATTTTACATTGTCAGCCACCAGTGGCTAATGCGGCTTAAACGAAAAGTTCAGTGTCAGTCACTGATGGCTGACGTGGCGCTCAACGTGTGTTGAACAACCTTAATAAGTACAATAATTTATGAATGCGTGAAAGGAAATTAAAAATTCTAAAACATTATAATTTCAATTATTTAAATGCCATTATTATCTTTTCCATAGGCTAAAAAATTTTAAAATAGCGATTAAAATAAAACACACAGTGAAGTTATTTATCTAAGTCGATGTTAACTTCAGTCAACTGAATGAACGGAATGTGACAAATCACACTGCGTCAACGACGCGAAGCAAAAAAAAAAAAAAATGTTATACTTATCACATTTTTTACTCAACACAAACAAAAACTATCATTAATCAATTATTATTATTATTATTACATTTTCTATTCTTTACTTTTAGAAGATTTTAAGTATTTCACATTGCTAGCAACTTCATTTCATTTCATTGGTTGCGCAATCGTAGATTAAATTTCTCTCAATCAAACGCAAAATACGCAATAATTTTGGAACAAAATGTAAAATCAGAGTGCAGTTTCCACATGTCTAAGATCTTAAACATTCTACAATATCACTTATTTTGATATTAAAATTTAAAATTAGTCATCGATAAGTCAAATAACAACTAGAACACTAACAGTACGCTAGTAATTTCACTTCTAATTTAGAGCGTTCAATTATTGAATTTAAAAAAAAAGGATAAAATAAAAGATGGGAAGTAAATGCTTGACCATGCATAAGAATTAAATAAATAAAAAAAAATTAAGAAATCTGAATTAGCTTTTTCAAAAAATCACTAAAGTGAGATTAATTTTTAAAAGAACGAGTTTTAGAAGAGAATAAACTTCATTAGGCCAGGAAAAGAGAAAAGAAATTCTCTTACAAACTAATCTGGCGGTAGAAACAAAATTAATAATCGATGCTGCATGGTGAGCCTAAATAACTGGAAAACGGCGGAGAATTTAATCTCTTATGGAGAACATTACCAATTCATCCTCATTTCGGAGCAAAAGAACCAGAAACATTTACCATCCGCCTTGTCAGAAATGGCCCACCTGCGGTGCTAGGGAATATTAAAGAGAGGAAAATAAGAAAGAAATCGAACTAAACACAGCGAACTAGACTTCGGACTCCTGCACGAAAAGATGGGAGCTTTTTTTTCTTATTATTCAGAATCACCCTCCTAAAGAGTAATCCAATTTTTGGCCAGATTTCTCATTAAGTTTCAAGAGCTTTTTGCAGAGAGAACGAGTTTTAAAACAGAAATATATACGCAGAAGCACATAGCCGATATTTTATTTCAATGAAAATACGGCAAAGAAAATGGCAAGAACCATTTTTTGAAATGAAAATTTTCGAGAAATACCAATGAGACGGTATTTCTCAAAAAAAAAAAAAAATATGTACATTTGAAATGAAAAAAATGTATACATTGCTTGAAAACTTGAAATTTTACTTTCTTTCTATGGAAGCAAGAATGCTTTTTTTTTTTGTAACTATTGGCTGATCTCGAGAATATTTTGTCATAAATAAAACATTCAAAGTAGTCTAATGCTTGACCTTTTTTTGATGAAGATGATTTTTAGCTTAGAAAATCGTTGTCAAATGTTTGATGAAAACTGGTGCTGATCCGTTTTTAGCGCCAAGATACTTCCAAGGGACCGTTCATAAATGATGTCACGCTTTTTCCCCATATATTTAACCCCCTCTCCCCTTTGTCACAAAATGTCACATCTCAATGGAACCCCCACCCCCCTTTGTCACACGTCACGCTATTTTGCATAAGCATGATGTCACACTTCTTGTTACCCCCTTTCCTTTGTCACAATTTCACGAACCCCCCCCCCCCCGCGACATCTTTTATGAATGATCCCCAAGGGGGATGCCGCAGTCACGCAATGGAGTGCTTTTCTCGCTAATGGCAAGTCTTAAGAAGTAATGCAAAGAATCAAATACTATATATATACAGGGGCAAACCGACGGGGGAAGGGAGGGGAAAAGAACGGTATCCCCCATCTGAAAAGAATAAAAGGCACCGGATAACCGGTATCAGACCGGTTTTTTTAAATGTCCGGAATTCGATCCGGCCACTGCAAGAAGATGTGGTTATCCGGCTCATCAAATTTGACTTTTAAAATGTAATTAATTAGCGTGAAGGGTCTGTTTGTGCGAACGTGACGTTTTGTGAAGCTCTTGCGATCATGAAGATTTTTCGAAAAAGGTTCGCTCCGAGACAATTACATAACAAAAAGGCTTTTACGATATTCCGAGCCCTATAGGGACATTTTGTGCTCTTTTCAAAATCTTCCCAGTTTCGCGACCTTTTTCTTTTGCAGTCAACACTAGGTTATGTTTAAATACCAGCTGGCTATTTCTCCCTGTTTACTATTTATTGCTTATCAACCCCCAGAACTACAGTTTTATTGAATCACTTTGAGCTGTTGATTAGAGCTTGCTGAACTCGCTTATAACTTCTACAGAGAGACTACAACATTATAGTCATCAATTTCAAGTCAGCAATGAAGCGCTATTTGGCCCCTGTAAATGGCTTGTCGAACCTATTCTTCCGTGAAATATAGCTCTCAAAGATATAATGCAGCAGAGTGCTAGAGAAGCCCGCCAAGTTTTTTTTATATAGGAATCTAAATATTTCCAAATACAAAAAAAATTTTAGCAAAGGCAAAGTGAAAGATTTAAAATATCCTAAATAAAAAGGCGTTAGGTAGAATGTTTCTTTTAATTACCCCTTCTGCTTCCGAAACAAAACATACAGATATGCAACGTGTAGTTCGGAAAGAAAAGAAAAAAAATACGAAAGAAAAGAAAAAAAGTAAGAAAGAAAAGGAAAAAAAGCAAAAAAGCAAAAAAATCAATTACATGCTTTTAAAATCATTTTTTAGTCAAACTTCAAAAACAAAAAGAATGAAACATATAGAAGCAGACGATTTTAAATTGTCTATCCAACGTAACAAAATGACAGGGGATATAAATTCCAAAACTAAATTCTTGTTTAAATTCAAAACCTGCGTCATTAAGGCAATGGATCACAAATGAATACCGAGCATATAAGGTAGAAAGCTAAGCTACGTAATATCGCCGTCATATGACAAACCGTGCATAACGGATCGCTAGCGATACATCACTGAGAGGGGAAATTTCATTTTCTCAACCCCAATTTTTTCCCACCCCGTCTTTCTCATAAGCCGGGAAACAAATTTAAGGGAATTTTTAAAACCCTAAAATAGATTTTATAACGATATCTCCTTTCTTTTTAACCGGAAGGGGAAACATCCATAACTTGATTGCCAACAACAAATCATGTCACTTTTTTTTCCTTTTAATGTACAAACATCTATATATTTTCCACTGCTATACATTAAACGTTTTTACTTCTTTCCCCCGTATGCTAGGAAGGATATGACTACAATATATTTTTCATATACATCGAATTTTGCGATACTGCTCTAAAATATTAACTTATACGGACAAGAGTTTTAAATATCTTTGTACAACTTGTACTATTTATAAAAGTCCGTTACAGATTTCGTAAACATATTTTTAAGAACAAAGTTTCAAAGAAAATGACAGGTATCTCGACTTTTCTGGCCTACTTCTCCTTAAAAATGAAAAGAAAGTAAAAAAATGAAATTATGAAAGAAAACGTAATACGTTTTAAAAATTTTGCTAAAAACAAAAAAGTAAATAATTATAATAAACGAAAAGAAATAAAACAAAGTAGAAAATTAGTTAATTCAAAAAAATGAAATAATTAGAATTGAACGATGGTCTATTGGTGCGTATCTATTGTCTGTTCATTTCCGCTAAAAACTTTTGAGTAACTAGTTAAGTCCTAATCACTAGACTAGGGATTCTGATCTGAAAATTTAAGAGAACCTGTTCGAATAATTAAAAACGGTTTTCCTAAATTATTCAATTGATAGGGAAGAAACGGGCAGAGGAGTTATAGTGTGTTCAGAACTCCTGAAATAAATTTTAGTGCTGAATCTTATACTAGATCTAATAGATTGACAGAATTAAATTGGCCAAATAACAGAACCTCCAATTGCCACTCACTTATTAAACAAAGATATAGGGCAATTGATAAAATCTGGGGAATCTCCAGCATCAGCATTGAGAAATATATAAACTTTCCATCCCATTTCTCTATGTGTTGAAAGAACAGTGAAACTGACAACATAAACTTCTCTTGAAGTCATCGTTGCGAGCGGACGTGATGGATACAAGTCAAGAATGAAATCAAGGCATGTCATGCCATCGTTTGAAACCAAAAGCCAGTACAGAGTAAAAAATATAGAGCTTGGAAAAGTTATAACGCACGTTTGAAACTCTGGAACTGAGGACTCATTTAGTTACACATTGTACTGCTCAATGTTCATAATTATTATTTTCAAACATCTAAGTTTTCCAAAATATATGTTTAAATACTTCAGAAATTAATGTTTTAGCAAAAATCTATCATTTGTTATTAAATTGATTTTTTCCTATTATCGCCAGATTTTGGTAATTTAGAAAAAAAAGTATAGCCCAAAATACGCATTGATTAGTCTATAATTTAGTCATAATTTTTCATATCATTACACAACTTTTCCACATTTTTACTAAGGGAAAATCGGAAACATGAAAATTAAATGTTGTCAAAATTTACTTCACTTTCGGACAATTTCGAACATTTACCCCTGAAAGTGGAACCGGAAGATATTCATGGAATAATTTTAAAAATTTTATTCATGTTTCTTGTGCATTCTGCTAAATATTCGTTATTATCTCAAAAAGAAAATTCAAATTTTGAAAATTTACAAAATTGTTGAATTTTTGGGTCCGTGCCCGAAGCTCACAGTAGAGGAAACGTGTCTCTAGCTCACATAGACCAGTATCTCGTGTCCCAAGCTCACAAATGTATCACTCCTTTCCCCGACGTATCACCTTGACAGGTGGGAGCAGCTCTATAGATAAGAGCTGGGTGTGGGGGAGACTAGACTAGAGAGCCTTTATACTACGAGAGAGACGCCAACTCCGTATCGTACGCTGATTGGCCAAAGGAGAAAACCGTCCAGAAAACGAAGAACTTGGACTTCTTTCCGTAGGAATAACATTGCGCGCAAAATATCGTCTTAGAAAACAAAGGATTCCTCTTAAAATAAGGGAAGTCATACAATTTGGTTTTTAGTTTTATATTCTTTGATGTGTTCTTTAACCACATCTCGCCTTAAACAGATGAAATTTTCCACAGTAATTATGAAAGATCGTTTTGATGTACTAGGCTTGTGTTCAGTGTCTCGTTTTTTGGATCCTAAACTATGTTTTTTTGACTTTACTGGTTAATCAATGGATTTTAGGATGTGCATTATTATAATAACTTACTTTTTTCCTTAAATACAGTGTGTTTTTTGTATGCTAATATTATTTTTGATGCTGTATTCTCCGATACATGACAGAAGCATGCTTTGGCGAAATTTGATGTTAAACGCTCGCCAAACAGGTTACTATACTCAATGCTAAAAAGCTTGAAGTCGATTGAGTTGGCCCACCCCACGGAAGCAAATTCGAAAATTAAAAGTATCTACAATATGCACCCGCTTTGCACCCAAGTTTAACGTTTTGCACCCTTAACCGAAAAATGTCATAAGCGATTTAATTCGGGGGGAGGGGTGGAGCTTAAGTTAGCCCCCTCCCCACTAAATTTTGAACTGCGGAAATTTTTTCAACAACCCTCGCTATGCACCTGTTTTTTACCCTTCATACACAAAGTTTCACGTTTTTCACTACAAACCGAAAGGAGTTATAAGCGATTTAAAAAGGGGGCGTTACTCGAAGCGCGGCAGCTAACCCCCTCTGCGTTAAATTTTAAAGTAAGAAAAAATTTGGCGTGACCCACGTTATGCACCCGATTTACCCCCCTCATACACAAAGTTTGACGTTTTGCACCCTAAACCGAAAAATGTTATAAGCGATTTAATTCGGGGGGGGGGGGGGACGGAAGCTTAAGTTAGATTTGATTATTATTGTTAAATATTACAGTCTCATTAATAACCTTGTTTTAAAAATATTTCTTTTCCTTTCTTTGCATATGCATAATTTAAAATGTTTTAAAATTTTAGATCATTTTTAGCATTAAGGTTTTTTCCCCTTTCAAGTAATGATTGTATATTGTTGAAAAATAAATAAATAACAGTTCTTTCTATTTCCATTCAATATATAATTAAAACACATGTGAAAAAATTAGGAATTGTTTTTAAAATACCATAAAACAATCATTAACATCGACAAAAAAAAATTCACCCAACGTTTTTAATTGTAAGCCTCTTTTTAATTTTAGAGTTTCACAAGTCTATAGTGTAGTTCAAAATTATATGCATATATACAAATAAAAAATCAACCATTGTGTGTTTAAATCACAAGTGTGTTCACTGTGTATTCTTAATCTTGTTCTTCTCATAATTTCTTTATTCATCCAGTGTCAAACTTATTTTTTCCTTAAAATGTTGCTCCTTTATGCTCTTCGTATAATACTTTGGTACATTGCTTTTATATATTTTTTTATCTTCACACCTTATTCATTAATAGTTAATGCTCTGGCACATGTTTATTTCTTCAAAAAATGCAATGAATTTTTATACCTTGCTCTGCATTCAGACTTTTTGTATCAATATAAGTTCTGAAGAATGCAATGTAGGACTTCCACACTTTTTTTTTGTTAGACATTAAGCTCCAATTAATGAATTATATTAAAGTAATAACTTGACTTTGCTTAGCATTTAATGCATAATAATTTATGTTCGTAATATAAGGTATTTTAATAAACTTTTATAACATTATGTCGTGATTTTTGAGTAATTTTCCCCCAATGAGTCACATGTCTGTATTGTTTTCGGTTACTTTCCTAGGCATATGGGCTACTTAAAAATCAGTTAAGCTTGTTTCCATTGATTAATTACTTAACACTGTTCCTACATAAAAATGATTTGTAAAATTTTTATTAGAAATAAAAACTATAGTGATTTCTTAGCCTGCATCATCTTTCTGCAAACACACATAATTCTGCGCTGGTTTAAGGAGTAAAATGTCTAGAGTAACAGTATCCACTCTTTAAATTATGATATAGCTAATATAAAAGTTAATTTAAAACAAAAAGAAAACTTTATTGTAAATAATTATACTTTCTACTATTCTAACATGATACTTTTTTTAAAGTATATGTATTCTTATTACGTGTAAATATATTTTGCATATATTACTTGATTGGGACCCATAACTTAAGCAGGTTAAGTTTGCATACATGTTTGCATCAAATACTACTATCTTAAATATATTTAGATTGAAAAAAAGTATGATTTAAAATTAAAAAATCCTATACTAAACTATATTAAAACCAAATAATACATAAGCAGCATAAGTGAGCATTAACGAGACTTCCTTTTTTATAACTGGTCCTAACTGAACTGTTCCCGCCAAGTGAGCGATACTTGGGCCAAATGCGGATGACGTGGCCAAAGCGAGTTGGACGGTTTTTGCTGCGCTAAAGTATGCGCAGACACCCATCTGAGGCTCTTGACGTCTCTCTCCCAGTATAAAGGCTCTCTAGACTAGACCGGCGCTGAACGACAAACTCAAACGTTTTGTCGATCACTTTGTAGAACAATGGATGGACAATTCCAATGTTCCCCTTCAATTATGGAATGTAAGTGGTCAACGACACAGGACCACTAATCCAGTGGAATCGTGGAACTCACAATTAATTAGAATTATTGGCATAAAAACCCCAATGTCCAATTTCTAGTTAAATCTTTCAAAGAACAATCGGTTAAAATGTCCCACCAGTTAAGAGCAAGAGAAATTGGCACCGCAGGAGTAAAGAGAAGAAAAGTTTATGTACGATTGGATGAAAAAAATGGAAAACATTTTGCAGGAGTATAGGCGTTCTAATAACCTACACCAGGGGTCGGCAACCTGCGGCTCTTTAGCTCCATACGCAAATATTATTTATTTTATCGAAAAAAGACATTTAATAACCGTTCTGAATTCGTTTCTACTTGAATAAAACCATTAGGGTGGTGCGAAAAAATTCAATTTTCGATTTTCGATTCGTAATACCGCGAAAAAGTTGTCTGTGGCCATTGTAAAAAAATATTAAAAAAAGTTTTGAAATCGCATAATATCTTCCGATTGCGCATGCGCGTCGAATTTACAAAAATTGACGATTTTTAAGGTTTTTTCGAATTAAAACAAAAATTAGCTCCTGCAATATTTTGATATATTATAATTAATAAACAATAGAAATCGATGTAAAATTAATAAATTATATTATAACTAATAAATTAAACAAATTAAACGAAAATTGACGATTTTCAAGGTTTTGTTTTTGTTACTCTTTAGAAGACATGAGCATTTAGCGAAATGTTTCTGAGGATGAAATAAATGATAGTGAAGCTGAATATAAGCCACACAACTCTGCAAAAAAAGCAACTCTGTGGCAAATGAAAATAAAGTTACATGCAACAGCGTTATATAGCGATCGGTACGGAGTATCCGAAAGAGTAACTGCTGCTATTGCATCAAGCGTGCTTGAGGACATTGGCGTTGTAACTGAAAGGGATTCTTCCCAAGTTATTGATAGATATAAAATTCGAAGGGAAAAAAGTTGCAATAGAACTGAACTCCAAAACAAAAGTCAATAGGCCATAGAGCAGCTTCATGGTCTTTATTTCCCGATGGGAGAAAAGATGACATTTTAGTCATAGAAGAGATGGGATCAAAGAAATTTAGAAGGACTGTAAAGGAAGATCATTATTCCATAATTAAAGAGCCTGTCTCTATATATGTTGGTCATGTCTCACTATGTTCCGGATCAGCTAAAGACATCACAAATAGCCTGCTGTCCTTTCTGGAGAAAAACAAATTTTCACTGGAAGATCTAAGCATTGTTGGATGCGATGGTACTAACGTCAATACTGGGTGGAAAAATGGAGTGATTCGCCAAATAGAAATTTATATTGGACGCCCATTGCAAAGATCCATCTGTTTGCTGCATTTTATCGAGCTGCCATTCCTGTCATATATTTCAGCATGTAGATGGAGCAACTACGGGACCTAATTCATTTTGTAGTCGTATTGGACAGCAACTTATCAAATGCGAAACACTGCCAGTGGTAGGTTTTCAAAAAATATACTGTACAACTCCAGAATTAGATCGAGATATATTGAGCAAAGATCAGAAATATTTTCTGGATATTTGCCTTGCTATAAAAATAGGCAATTGTCCAAATGATTTGTCTCATCGTAATCCTGGCCCTATTTCCCATTCCAGGTGGCTTGCAACAGCCAGCAGGGTCCTTAGACTTTATGTTAGTACAGAAAGTCCGTCAGATGAGCTTAACGTCTTAGTTGCACTCATTATGAAATCATACATGCTCGTCTGGTTCGAAATTAAAGTAGGCAAGACTTTTACAGATGGTCCGATTCATCTTTACAGATCCATTGGAACTTCTAGTTATTTGCCTGATAAATTGAAGCAAGTTGTTGACCTCGTGATTGAAAGAAATGCGTTCTTTGCACACAATGAAAATTTATTGTTCGCTATGATTTTCGACAAGAGGACACATATAAGGGAGCTTGGTCTGAGAAGAGTTCTAAAAGGTAGAGAACGTGTTTCGAAAGGGAAAGCAGTCAGAAATTTCATACCTCCAAAATTGAACTTCAGCGCAACTGGATACACAGAACTCATTGATTGGAACTCAAAAAAATTATCTCCTGCAACTCTACTTCGAAACATATCCAACGATGAAATAAAATATTTCATACAATCTGGTGAAGTACCAAACTGGAATGCAAAGAACTTCCCCTGCCACACGCAGTCTGTAGAAAGATGTGTGAAGCTGGTTTCAGAAGCATCAATGAAAGTTTGTGAATATGAGGCAAGGGGTGGCTACATTAAAACAACGCTTGAAATCCCGTTCTATAATGCCTGAGTTTACAAAAAAATCATACTACAAAGTTTCTATCCATAAAAAAGACAGTTTGAAATGATATGGTTGTTGACAGGATTGTCGCAATTTTATGATTTACAGAACATTTACTACAGGAAGTATTAATGTAAGCATTAATTATATTAAATGTTTTGCAAAGATGAATATTGTTTAATTTATTAATTATAATATAATTTATTAATTTTGCATCTATTTCTATTGTTTATTTATTATAACATATCAAAATACTGCAGGAGCTAATTTTTGTTTTAACTCGAAAAAACTTTAAAAATCGTCAATTTTCGTAAATTCGACGCGCATGCGCGATCGGAAGATATTATGCGATTTCAAATTTTCTTTTTTTGTTTTGTTTACAATGGCCATAAGCAACTTTTCCGCGCTATTACGAATTAAAACATAGCAGGAGTTAATTTTTGTTTTAATACGAAAAAAACCTTGAAAATCGTCAATTTTTGTCAATTCGATGCGCATGCGCGATCGGAAGATATTATGCGATTTCAAAACTTTTTTTAAAAAAAATTTTTACAATGGCCACAGACAACTTTTCCGCGGTTTTACGAATCGAAAATCGAAGTTTGAATTCTTTCGCACCACCCTAATAACCATGCAAAGCCATCGCTCCCATTGAATTTGCTTGCTCATTTGCTAGTTACTGAAGTACAAATTAGTGTTATAAGTAAATGTTTAATTGTTTTAATTTTTTATTTAAATAATAAGTAATTATCTAATAATGCCATATATATATTATATAATTTGTTGTGAAAAACACTACTTATATATGAATAAATAGATATTTTTTCTTATGAATAAATACATTAGTCTTTTTATCAAAAAAATTTATTTATGCAAGTACTATTTATTGTTGGCAAGAAAAAATTTTGTGGCTCTTTCAAAAACTTTGAAATTTTGTAAATTGTAATTTTTGACTCTTCCGACTCAAAAGTTGCCGACCCCTGACCTACACAAGTGTTTGGCCTCGCTAAGTTACGTGACAAAAATGGAATAATTTGGTAAACACGACAATGGCAAGTTTTTAGACACTGCCCAATCCCAAGCCTGAGATAAAAGCGTGAGGGAAACTTGATCATAAATCTCAACAAAATTATTAGTATTACTATATTTCAAAAAATCCCCATTATCTATAATTTTGTTCAAAATAAAAAAAATAATCCATCTTCCTCGTTTCCGCCCGCTTCGGGTGGGGGGAGGGGAGGGGCTTGGGACAAAAGAGTTGGACCCAAATACGTTTGTGAGCTTGGGACACGAGATACTGGTCTATGTGAGCTAGAGACAAGTTTCCCCTACTGTGAGCTTCAGACACGTGAGCTTCGGGCACGACACCGAATTTTTCCTTAACTTTTACGTTTTTTGCCGTTTTTTTTTTTTTTTGACCCAAAACAGGAACTGGAAGATATTACATAATTGATTAAGTTAAAAATTTGTGTGCATGTTCCACATGCCACCTCACAACTTTTCAGCCCTCACGCAAAACCAATTTCCAAAAAACGTTTTTACGCTCCGCCCTATTATACGACATTATTTCTTTCGCTAATTTTTTCCCACAGGGGAACAAATTCGCAAAATCGGTATAAATAAAAACATTTCACCTCATTTTTTAATTTTTATTTATGTTTTTAATATAATTATTATACTTATTTTGTCAATAAAGTCACCATATCTTGAAGAATTATGTGTAAACGTTCTTTAATTTTTTACATAAAAAATAATTGAATTAGAAAAATACCTGTCAACACATGTTTATTTCGCAATAGTGTTCATTTTGAAATAAGTGTTCTGCTGATTTTCAGAAAATTGCCCATTTTGTACTGAACTATAAAATGCTGTAACTGAAGGAAAAAAAAATCTTGCAAATCTATCTCTTTTGGGACATTTTTATACATCCTTTAGTTGCAACTACTGTAATTAAATAAATAAATAAATAAATAATTTCTAAGTACTGTTTGCCTAATTTGAAGTTGAGTGACTGCTTTTAATTGCCTTTCCTCTCATTTCGTAAACTTTTACATCAGTTTTAATCAGACAATTGCAACCATTTTTAATTATATAGTTTCTTAGCAACCTAAAATTCAGTTACATATTTATTAACTGTGACTGCACCTTAGCTTGTATTCTAAACGTTCAAAAATACACACAGCAGCAGTGCTGAACAAAACATATGTGCGTACATTGTTTGATTGCAAGTAACTATCATGGTACTATAATGTTTATCTACAATTTTCAAATTTGACTAAGAAACTTTAAAAATAGCTGTTCTAATTTCTACGCAAGTACAAACTTGAAAAAGGTGGTTAAGATGTCCACTAAATCATTAAAAAGGAAGAATTAAAATTTTCTAAATTTAATTTTATACTTTCGGGCATAGAATATAAGTTCTTGGTTTTCAGAATTTATATTAATATCTCTTTCAGAAAAAAAAGGATTAAATTAAGAAAGTGTGTTTGAAATGATTCAGATATTTGGATCCTATGCAAAATGAGGTTGTTGAAGCTGGTGTATGAATATTCTCCTTGAATGAAAGAAAGGGAACATACTCAAATTACTTACTTCTCAATTATTCAACATCAAACACGATAACTTGGAGTGTCACCTGTGTTTGCTTAGACACTACATTTGCTGCTCGCTAGCATACACTGGAGAGAAAAAAACAAAAGCACTCTCTGCATGAACACTCTAGAGAGTAGATTGTGTGCACGTTCTGAACAGAGGGGGAGAGAGAGGTATCTAATGCTAAAATATCAATGCTGGTATGTCAGAAAATACGATTGTTTTGTCTAGATGAACTTCTTGTTTTTAACAAGTGGAAATAAAACTATTTAAAAACAACAAAACATAATATTTTTTTAACGGTAGTGCTCCTTGCTGCCATGCCACATAACCAAGGATTTGATTCTTGGGCAATGCAGGGTTGAACTCAGCCCTTCATCCCTTCAGTGGGTTGATAAAATGGAGACCAGGCATGCTTAGAAACTAAACACCGAGGGTTCCGCACCCCAGAACCTTTGGTGCCCTTGAACCCCCCTCCCCCCTAGGCTGAGATGGGCACAGAAGATTTTGAACCACATAGGCTGCTGCACCATTGAGTTTAGTTTTAAATTAAAAAAAACAAAAAGTCTATATCGTATGCAGCCAACATTCCCACTCATACAAAATTTGTTTTATGACAGATTGGGTTTTTAAAATACTACATTCCGAAAATACTGCTACTGTTCCTATATGAAACTTTAATTGTTAATTCGTATTTTGAACTTGCAATAAATTTTTTTCACAGAACCAGCTACTGCTAGAGTCAACCTTTAACCATCAAGTAGTGATTTCCATAACTGTTTAGATTTCAGATGGAAAAGTTTATACAAAAACCTTCTTAAAATTCAAAAAAAAGAAAACATTAAAAAGAATACTGAATCTTTCTCACATAATAAAATTATTTAAATGTACAATACTATTATTTTTACATGAAAAAATAGATAATATTGCAACTTAAGTAGCAAAATGCTCCCTTTAAGACTAAGTCATGCACTGGGAAATTATTTTCTACCAATCTTCTTATTTATATAATGGCTCATTTGACTTATTGCAGTGGTGTTACAAACACAGGTGTCACCTGGTGCAGTAAGTTGTGGTGCCCCCCCCCCCCAAATTTAATGCTGTACATAAACATGTATGTAGTTTATGCAATTTTTAACTGGGGGGGGGGGAATCCTCCCATACTCCATTTTACTCATTTACTGAGAACACAAAAAAAGACGGTTACTGATTTTTTTTTGTTTGCCAATGCTCACATTCAATGGATATGATTACAACTAAGTTAATCATTTCAAACTAATATTGCAGTACATCTAGCAGTTGAAGTTGAGCTTAACATTAAGATAAAGTTTTAAAAATCAGTTATGTTACGCTGGACAAATTTTTCCCTTTCCCCATTTGAAGTGAAAACAAATAATAAAGGCCCCAGAAAATAACAAAAAAAAAAAAAAAAAACAAATCATACAACAATGAAACCACAATTTCAGATATTCTGACTCCATGGAAAAGCATGCATGATTAATAAAATAACAAAACTAAAAGCAAAACTGATTTTTTAAGCAGAAATAAGATGACTGTACTAATAGATTAAATATAGTTGGAAAGATGATGCTGAAATATGATGATATAGTTGAAAAGATGTCCGCAAAGTAATGGAACTTTTTAGTAAGTTAACAGATTAAAATTACATGATTACCTTTGCATCTGCTGTACTCATTAACAGGTTGAACACCGTTTGCTACAAATTTGCATGCACTAATTTTGGAGTAGCAAAAAGCAGTAAGTACTAACCAGTGAAAAGGAAAAGGCGATTTAGCCCCCCCCCCCCCCCCCCAAATGCATATATTAATTTTCTGCAATTTATTCCAAAAAATGCCAATATTGATCCATTTACTGAGTCCTTTATTCAATTATTCACTCATTAATTCATTCATGCTTTTATTCACTCAAATATATCTTTAAAAATTCTTATTCCAAACCAAAAATTTTCCTGGTAGACTTATTTATTCTGGATGAACTAGTTTGTGTTTTCTATGTTATATGCTTCTTCCACTAAAGTTTGTTCTTTGTTTTATTTATTTTTTTTAAATTATCAGTTAGACCAGGGTTTATATAGGATGAAAATTTCCCTAATAGGAGCAGATGTGAAATTTTTTTAACTGTTAAAATTGAAGAAAAAAAGCTCAAATCAAAAAATAATATTTGGTAATAAGGATGTCCTCATTGAGATATTTCAAACAAAAAAGTTTTGTTTGAATTCTTAAAACATTTATTAAATCAAAAGTAATTAAGGTGATGGACAGACCAATGCACACGTGTTTCGTGTCTCGAAACCTTACTTTCAAATATTTTTTAAATTACTTAAACTAATTTTGACTAGTTTTTTCCAGTGACATTTTTACTGTAAATTAAATCTTCATTTGTATTTTCTTTTCTAAGGAGAAAGAAGGCTAAAAAGAAAGTTGAAAGAAATTGGCAACTTTAGATTGGGATAAGAAAGGTATCAAAATTCATGGCAAGTATTTTAACCACTGTGACTTTTGTTATTTGTAGAGAATGCAACCAAGTACAAGAAACACTAATTGACTTATAAGAAACAAGTTTTAAAGTAGGTTTAAAGATAAGACTCCAAAAAAAAACAAAGGTTGAAGATTACTTTTTGAAGTTTCATCTTCAACCCTGTTAAAGTTGATTAGCATTTCTTTTACTTTGTTGGGCTCTCTGTAACAAAAATGAAAATCAAGAATCATGAATCAGAGTTGAGGAAAAAATAAGCTGTGTATTTTGTCAATAATTTTCAATGCATACCTCCATAAATGAAATCATTAAAGCAATTAAAATAGAATGCACTGCTATGGGCAAAAACCGCCTACTATTTAGGAGTAACATGCAGTTTTGTTTGAACAGAAGTTTTTAATCAATGTGTTTTACCAGGAGAAATGCATGGACAGATGGACACCATTTCTCGACTAGAACTGAAATACTTATTCAAATTTTGCAAGCAATAATAAATTTCAAGGTAGGAAATCGGAAGGAGAAAGTTAGTTACTAATTTTATTGTAAAATGCTATAAGTCAGCATTAAAGTGCGCCATTTTTTCATTACTATAAACAAGGGTACACTTTGAACTATTAAAACTGGGGAAGGAAGGAAAAAAACTACGCAAATTTGCAGTTTTTTTCATTTGTGGTTAACAAAGAGCAAAAGGGGCAAGGGCGTAGCCAGAGGGGGGCAGGAGGGAAGGGCAAATGCCCCTATCTAGAACAGGACAAGGGAGCATCTAGGAAGGGGCAGTTGCCCCTCCCTAGATGAGGGAAGTTTAGTTCGTTTTCTTGCATTCGTTGTGAATGCAAGATTTCTACAGCACTATCCAGGCCCGGACTGGCCAGGTCGGCGATCGCCGAGGGCCTCCGGACTGTGGGGCCCCTAAAGAGGGATAAAAACAATAAACTTTTTGTCTGAAAATTTTGTCACAGGTCTTTAATTTCTTTATAACTATTTGCATCTGTTTTCTCATACTTCTTCCCAAGATGCTTCACATTGCAATGTTACAACATTTTTCAGATTTTTAACAGTAGTAGATATCCCAAGTGGACATGTTTTGTATGAGCTTGTAAAATCAAAACTAGCTAACTGGGGCATTTCAACATACAATATTATTGCTTGCTCATTTGTCAGAGTTGCCTACATGAAAGGATTTTATAACCTTCTACAAGCCCATCTTAACCAGCAAAACAGAAGATCAGTAGCGGATTCAGCAGGAGGCGGACCCGGCGGCCGCCAAGGGCGCCAAACTGAAAATTAGGCCCCCTTCATTATTTCAAATTTCCTTTTTTTTTCTGTCTCATTCTGTAGACCACATGGATCTTGGGAGGGCCTCACAATAAATGATGTTTCATGCAAAATGTACAAAACAGATATTGGATGAAAAATGAGCAATTCAAATGCTGGGTCCTCACATGAATGTTTTCAACAGTATTTTAAAGGGGCCCCATAGTTATTTTACAGCCAGGAGTTCGCTTATGACAAATATCGTATATTGACTCATTAACTCATTGCATGGCCCATGTGTTAAACTTTGCAGCTGCTTACAACTCTCGCAAGTAACTTACTATATTTTTTTTTTTTGTTCCGAAGCATGCAAAAGGTTTGATAGTTACAATTAAAGACTTCCGTAAACTTCAAATACGAGTTGTAATATTTATTTTCGTATTCTTAATTTACTTCTGTGATTTTTTTCTAGAAACTCATAAAATATACATTTATGTATATATCCCGTATTTTTCGGAACATTTGAAGCATTTTTCTATGCGAAATTTACTTCAAAACGTCCCGAAATTGCATTTTACGCTCAAAATCAATCTGAAATAAAGAATATAAAATCAACTTTTTAAGCACAAAATTTCAATGATTCTCAGGTGGCGATTTTTCTGAGATTTTAAAGGCCAGTTCAAGTCCAGTTTTATAAAGAGATTTAAAAAAAAAAAAATCTTGCTTTGAAATATAATAATAAATTGAAAATTTATATTTTTCTTAAAAATTGGTTAAACATAAAGGTGCATCTTATACTTTGTTAAGCACGGTATATATGTATGTATGAATATATAGACAAATATCATAGACAGGACAGGTATGTATTTTGCCACAAGTCGACTGAAGTACCATGAAAAGGGTCTGCGGTTTCCTGAATGCGCCTTATAAAAGAATAGCAGTATAGTATCAGAGAAAGAATCAAGAGAAAATATACTACCCATGAAAATAAATTGCTCAAAGAAAATATACAGATTACAAAAAAAAAATAAATAAATAAATAAATAAATAAAAATGAGCGACGATGGTGGAGCAAACAACAACAAAACTCTTTCACCAGTTGCTGATGAAGAGTATTTGAACAGTGAAGGAGTTAAATGTCATGTCAAAACTGATTTTAAAGATATATCTGTTAGAAAGTTTGACTGCAAATCAAAATTTACAGCAAAGAGTTCGATCAGTCAGCAGACCAAATTTAAAAACTATTAGTGTTTTGTTTGATTTGTTTATGGTCACTCACATGGCCCTCGCCATGTCGGGGTAGGAAAGGGGACCCCAAAGTTTCAACTTTACGAAATTCCCCCTTTCTTTTTCTTCGGTATCAAAAGGAAAAAGAAAAGAAAAAAACAGGAATAGATGAACAAAAACTATAAAAATTTCTTTTTTCAGTAAAATTTAACAAAAAATGCAATCTTAAAATATTTTTAGGAACGGTGGCGAATCTGTATTGTTATCATTACCAAACAAAGGGCCGCCGAAATGCACGTTTCAAACATTTCTTTTTTCAAAAAGAAAAAGTATTAAATACTAAAAGTAGCACAACATGCATTTTTAAGATTTCAATTCTTAAAAATTTCCTGGAGAGAGTCCTTGAACGCTCCTTTTCTTTTGATGTCACCAAAAATCACCTAATATGCATTTTAGCTCTTAAATTTCAAAATAATTCAGTAAAAACAGACTCTCCCCCCCCCCCCCTCTAGGATAATCAAAATGGATGCCCAAAATTAAGAATCGACTTTCAATTTCGAAAAATTTTCAGTGAGTGCCCCTGAATTCACCTATCTTTTGACTTCACTAAAGATATCCTAATATGCGTATTTATTTCCTCAATTTCAAAAAAATTCTGAGGAAGAGTCCCCCGAACGCCCCTCTCCTCCTCGAAAATCATCAAAATTGTATTTTTAGAACTTCATCTAAGAAAATTTTCTGCTGTCTTTTAACGTCACCAGAGCTAACCCAACATGAGTTTTATGACTTGAATTTTAAATAAATTTAGTTTCGAATAACCCCTCTCTCTAGCATTATCAATGGACGCCCAGTTACGAATTTAGAACTTCAACTTCGAAAAATTTCCGCGTGAGAGCTACTGAATCCACTTGTCTTTGACTATGGACTTCACCAAAAGTGGCCTAGTCAATTCAAAAAAAAAAAAAAATTCGGTAGTGTCCCCTCCTAACTCAAAGATCGTATCAATTGCGTTCTGAGAATTTAATTTTCAAAACTTTCTAAGGACTTCTATTTAATAAATAGAGGTTTATTATTTGTTAAGGGTTACTCAATGACTTTTTCCTTTCTCATTGCATTTTATAGTTCAACATTATAATTTCTCCAGTTTATACGTAAGTAAGATATAGTACAAACAGTATGAAATTTCGTTTTCATAAACAGTTAAGAAAAATATCAAAACATTGTTTTTTTTTTTTTTTTTTTTTTTAAGGTTTAATGTAAAAATATTGTATAGGTCCCAAAATAGAGCGGTTTCAAACATATAATTCTCGAAGATTTTTCGGGGAAGGTCCCATGGATATCCCCTCCAGCTTGGGGGCCCCTTTTAAGTACTTATCCGAGGGCCTCAGAAGGAGCCAGTCCGGGCCTGGCACTATCTCGTCAACAAAAAGAAAATGAATGTGTTACAAGTAAGCAAAAGTTCTCTTGGATGACAATTCAATGACAAAAGGTGTCATAAAACCATCCTTCAGCCTCGCTTAGCTTTCGAGGGAAGCTTAGTTTTCGAGATGAAAGAAGATAAAAATTCTCAAAGGGTGATGGCTCATCACAAGAGTGTGTGGTCCTCACAGTGTGTGGTGATTTTCCTCATATCTCCCTCTCCTTTATATTCCTTCAATCATTGGAAGCCAATCGAAATATAAACTACTTTAGGAAATGCTGATAAAAATAACAGTAATAAAAAACCTTTTCACTTCTTTGGATTTTGTTCGCAAATTGGTTTTTCAGGCCGTTAATTCTAATGCCGGAAGTTATCTGCTGATGATCATTGTTTGGTTCTGACGTTGTTAAAAGGCTTTTACCATGACATGAATATTCCTTGAAGCAATAGGGAAGATTTCTACTTTCTTGAGGAGGGTTAATAAGAATCCTCAAGAAAAAAATGTTTTGCTAGCCGTTCCCCTCCCTCGGTTGTAAAATAATCCACAGAAAGACAAAAAGTAATATTCCTAGTGTGGAAAAGGTGGCTGTTTGGTAATTGACGGGAATTTTTATTGTCTTCCGAAAGTGTTACTGGTAAGAGTTTTCAAATATTTCCTACTCTTTGAACCGTTAAAGCTATGGGAATTGCGCCACCTTACTAAAATTTCACGTTTGACAAAGTTGAGTTTGATTACTTCCGATTTAGTATACAATTACTGCAATATGAATTTTACACTTACAGGATGGAAAGGAGAATACTTTTTGCGATTTTTGTTGATGGGTAGTGTGGAAAAGGTGTTATTGGTGGTACCAAATGCACATAAAAATTTGAAGTTTATAGGACAATTTCCACAATTCCCGCAAATACGTTGAAATTTCAGTCTAGTGCTTTTTTTAACGAAATTTGTCAAAAAAAAAAAAAAACATTTTTTACACAAGTTTTGATGATGGATAGTGAGGAAAAGATGCCATTGGTGTCACTAAATGCTCATAAAAAAATTGAAGTGTGCAAATTAATTTCTTCATTTGATGTTAATACGCATTAATTTCGATCAAAAATATACGGCGAACTATGGTAGGCGTTTCATTTTAGAAAAAAATTGTTAACCACATTAGAAAAACACCCATCTTCAAAAACAAAAATAGTTTTTATATATATATTTTTATAAATTGTGTTTAAAAAAGTATATTTGCCCAAAAATTCAATGCATGTGCGGCAAATCAAGAAATTGAACATGAACTTCACCTAATTTACGGGCACTTTGCCACCAATGACTAAAGCATAATCTCAAATAGAAAATGTTTTTTCAGCCCACTTTATTTCTTGAGATCTATGACGGCATTTTAATAATTGTGTGTGGCAGTAATCAATTTTTGCTATATTTTTCATATTTATACGTTTTACTAGTACTAGTGCTTCCCTTTTCTACGAAATTTTTCATGAAAATAAGTATATATACGTATCCCTGAAGTGATGTTTAATGAAATCTCTTCAAATGACTCATTAAAAATTTTTAACATATTAATTCAATCTTACAGCGTTATCATAAACATAATTGTTATGTTTTCCCAAAAATATTTTAACTAGTACCTGTTTATTTCTAATTATATAGATATTTGATTTGAGGAGTGATCTAATATTTTATTCATTACCAGAAAAGCTCCAGAAGTAATGTTTGCTGAGTCAACTAAATCCTCCGTGATATATTTTAACAACCGTTGTGAATAAGAGTGCTTTTTCACTTTATTATTTTTTATTCTCACAACTAATTAGTTTTTTCTTAATTATATATTCTTCGTATGAAATTTTTAAGCCGAAAATGCTATTAAATATTTTTAATGCTTATTTGAATGTTTTACAAGTTTTGCTGTCCTGAGTTTTTTAGCAACGGAGGTACTGAGAAAAATAGAATAGAATTTTTCCTCTTCATGGTTATATTTAACTATTATGGATGGTGACAAACTTGTTCGTCCTTTTTATGTTACTAATTTATTTGCCTGATTTTTTTTTAAGTGCATGAATTTTAAAATTTTAAAGTAACTGAAGCCCAATTTTACTTCATTCCAAATATATTAAAGGGATGACACTCTTAAAACTTAGAATGGTTTTCCCCAACATTGTCTACTCATTTTATCAATCTTAAGTTCTCTATCACCCATTTAACTTTAAAAAGAAGCCTTGTATGGGAAAATATTGCTGTTTATATTGTGATTATGAATAATTAGGTATTTGTTGCATCAAAATAGCTTTAACAAAGATTAATGCATGCGTTTAGAACTATTCTGTATCGTTTATTTTACTTTAATCCGAGAGAAATCGCGCGGGGCACTGTTTACGTTTTACACCTATAACATGGAGATATACGCAGGTCAACAACCGGAAGGTCCCTTTCGGTTGGAAAATTCACCTTCGGAAATAACAAAACGCTTATGCGTTCCTTTGTTTGGATCAGGAAGAAACATAACCATGGATAATTGGTACACGAGTTATCCTCTTGCGAAAGAACTTTTATCAAGGAGGCTGACAATTGTTGGCACACTAAAGAAAAACAAAACCGAAATCCCGAATGAGTTTACGCAAACTAAAGCCAGAGAACTTCACTCATCTATGTTCGGATTCCAAAAGGACGTGACATTAGTGTCTTATGTTCCTAAGAAAGCGAAATGTGTAGTTTTGCTATCAACTATGCATCACGATGATGAAATTGATGATAGTGATAAGAAGAAACCAGAAATTATTCAGTTTTATAATTCAACAAAAGGAGGTGTAGATACTGTTGATGAAATGTCATTATATTCAACTGCTCGAAAAACCAACAGATGGCCGATGGTAATTTTTTATTGTGTGTTGAATGTCGCCGCAATAAATGCCAGAGTTGCCCTGATGTCAACAAAAAACCCTCCGTTACATTATGCAAATAGAAGGAAGTTTATGAAGCAATTAGCGTTATCTCTTATAGAGCCACACATAAAAATAAGGAAAGATATGCAAATGCTTCCTAAAGCACTCCGCGAAAGTATGAGCGAAGTCGATTGTTCTGCATCTGAGCAATTAAAATCGAAAAGGCCAAAGCACAACAAAGGCCGATGTGCAATATGCCCAAAAGCTAAAGATACTAAAACTACAGTATTTGTACACAATGTGGAAATTTTACATGTAAAAATCACTCATATTGTGTTTGTCAGACATGTTTCAAAATGTAAAACCCCAATTATAAAGGTATGTATTTCTTTGAAAAATTATTGCTTAAATAAATTAAAAAATCAATTAAAGAAATGTACTTTCTTAAGAAATTAATGCACCTATGCTTATAGCTGAATGAGGCTTTTTTTCCTCATAATTTATAGCTGTTTTTAAAATAAATATGACTGGGGTGATCCAGTCACCCCGCGCGACCTCCAACGTTAGTGTTGGGTACGCGCTTTCTGCCGGGTTAAAAAAGTGTTTTAGCATGTATAACTGAATAAAAAGTGTTTTTTTTAGTTTTTTTTTTTTTTTTTAATTTTCTTTCATTTTGTGTACAAAATACGTTTTTACACATACTACCCCCCCCCCCCATTTTTTAAAAAAAAATATACATATTTTTAAGCCTGATATTAGTTGTGCAATGTGCATCAGTTGAGTAACGTTGCCCCTCCCTAACGGGAATCCTGGCTACGTCCTTGAAAAGGGGCAAAGGTATGCATGTGGATCTTAAGTTGCGGATGAAAGAAATTTAAGATTAGTAATATACATTATTATGCGGATATTACTAACATGTTGTGGATTGCTAAAATAGAAATTCTTACATTCTTAAACTACCTTCTGCAACTCAATTTCATTTTTTTTAAATAAATGTATATATATGTAGTTACATATACATACCTACCCACCCCTATTTTGAAAAATGCAGAAGATAAGTTAAAAATTTGCAGAAGAAATTACGTAAAACGCAGAAGATTTTACATGATGCCAAATTATACCATGGATGATAAAAATAACTAGAATTTAAGTGTTATTATCATTACTGAATGTTTACAATTATTTTATGTTGATATATGATGTTTATAAAATGAGGGATTTGGTCGGTCTAATTGTATTACAGAAACAAATCTGTTGATTATCTATTATGAAACAAAAAACTGCGAATTTAAAAAGTAAATCCTTGTAAGCAAATGTTCTTATTTATCATGCAAAAAATTGCCATGTTCAAACATATTGCCATAAAGGGGTAAATATCACTAAATTGTAAACCAGATGCCTCGCAGACGATAATTTGAGTTCTGAGCCAATTGGTCCAAGCTGAAGAGGGCGCCAGCAAGAATGCATGATCACTCTGCGGTCTATGGAGTGGTTGAGAAACATTCGTGGCGCATGCAGTAAAAACTCAGTTCAGACTTGGTTTTTCAAAAGAAAAGGGGGCTCAAGGACTTTCTCCAGGAAATTTTTTGAAATTGAATTCTTAAAAATGCATATTGGGCTACTTTTAGTGACATCAAGAGAAAGGAAAGAACGAAGAGTTAAAAGATTAAGCCCCCCCCCCCCCCCCCCCGAAGGCTCTTCTCCAGAAAAACTTCGAAATTAAATCCAAAAAAGAAAAAGCCATCTTTGGTGATGTTAGAAGAAAGGATGGGGTTCAGAGATTGCTCCCATAAATTGTTTGAAATTCAAGTCCCCCACCTAAGCAGCAATACCCTTATTTCTTTTATTTATTTTACACAAAATGGAACAAACCTTCCACTCTTCATCTTTTTAAAAAAACATTTGTTTTTTTTTTTTTTTGTTTTTTTTTTTTGTTTGTTTTTTTTTTGAAATGTAAACATCTGTGGATCCTGTAAAAAGGTCTTTAATATTTGGATCTATGGCGAAATTTTAGTGATATTTTCAGTCAATTTTCTCCTTCATTTTTCTTTCTTTTTGTAATATAATTACTTTTGAATTTCTTTACGAGTTTTGCTTTCATTTTTTACCTTCAAACATTTAGAGCTGATGATGTTTTCATTACAATATATGTACTGTGTGTGTGTGTGAATCTCTTTCTCCCTATCTCTTTTTTTTTTTTTTTTGTCGACGACAATTTAAAATATGTTTCGATGGCCCATGTACAGTTTTTACATTTTACTGTTTCCTTTGCAATAATATTTTGACTTATTTAAGAAAAAGTATTCTTGAAGTATAGATTTACTGGCAGCTACAATGAAGCTATCTTGTTTATGTATATGGTTCTTTAAAGCACTATTTGTTAGGTTTAACTTTGAATAATTCATTCAAAAGTTCCTATCTGTTGCAGTTATTTTAAATGCTAATTTCTATGATACATGGACAACTTTTTTTTTGTTAACTTTTTTTGTAAAACTTTTTAAAGCTATTATCCTTTCTTTTTCATATCAAAAATTGCCTTTCTTTTCTGTAAAAATAAGGGGAGGGGGGCACATAAACATTCCACTAGCAAGAGCTCTAACCAAGTCCAGTGTGTGCATAGGGGGAGGGAAGGGAGCTCCGACTTAATCAAGCCACCTTGTCTATATCCTTGCCTTCTTTCATTTATTTCAAATAAAAAGGCTGTAGCACTCCCTTCCTGATTTTTCTTTGCGAACACCATTTGTCTGCTATTTCCCATTATGAAATTTTAAATTTCTACTCTATTTTTTTATTTGAAATACAAATGTCTGCGACCCTTGCAAAAAGCTCGTAGCATTTCAAACTGTTTTTATTTTACAGAGATACTTTGAGCAATTTTTTCCAATTTGTTTTATTTTAAATATCATGCCGCCTAAATCTTACTTTCGGTTTTACTTTTGTTTTTTTAACCTTAAAACAAACTGTTGCTGTGACTTTTTCATTACAATATTTTGAATATTTCCCTTTCTTTTTCCCCGCATTTGTTTAAAACTTAATTCAAGGGAACAATGTATTTTTATTTACTTTGCCGTGATCTTTGTAATGATATTTTTATTTTAAAAAATGAAATATATCAGGATTATAAATTTAAAAGGTTGGCGGCCAGACTATGAAATTTATCAATTGTTTATTTATCTTTTTAATTTTTTCATACTTGGGCTTACCATGTGTTTCCTATAATGTATTATATACTTTTTTCCCTTTAAAAGAAAGGTTTGAAACATGCATTTCTGAGGCACTTTGTTAGGTAATCGTGATAATACAGATTTGCCAATGTTCCTAAAGAATATTTTAAGATTGCATTTTTTGTTAAATTTTACAGAAAAAAAGGAATTTTACTTCATCTATTCCTTCTTCTTTTTCATTTTTACTACAAAATGTCTCCTCCCCCCCTTTTTTTTCTTTTCTTCCTTCTTTCCTTTATGTTGAAATTTTGGCGGCCCAGTACATAAAAACTGGGGTGATGTAGCACCAACACACCCACCCCCATGGCAACGGCCCTGTATATATAAATGTATGGATTAAAATCAAGACACAATTGACAACAAATAACAGCATGCTAAAATATGCATTGAAGGAAAAAATTCATAGAACTTACTTTACCAGCGACCACTATCGGCACATTTGCAACTTGCATATTCCACAAGACTGAGACGGGTACAAGTCCATTGAATAGTACATATGAAACAACACTGTATAACAGAGCAAAAGTATTGGCTTGCCGAATTCGGCTACTGTACAGCAGAACTAAAAAGCCAATAATGGCTGTTTCTACTAATAAAAAACATGATTCTCCCCAAGAGCTGCAATAGAAAAATTAAATGATTAATAATAAACAAAATTAATTCTTTAAGAAATCAGATAAATTACAGAAATAAATTAATTATTATACTATATATTCTATAAGTTAATTTATAAATATTTTTATGAGAGCTTATGCTTTTATTTTTTCTGATTAATATAGTTCAAACTTATGCCAATCTAAATTTATTATTTTGATTGAATCTTTATTGCAAATGTTGATACAGAACTGAACCTCTTACATTGAACCGACCAAACAAAAGAAAATCTTGAGAGATAAGTAATCAGAACAACCTTCTAAACAAAGTAGAATATTCATTTCTATGACAAAACTTTTACTTTCTGTGGTTCACCATATTCAATATTTTCTACAGTAAATATATAAATTACAATAAGTTGATGCATCAGAAATATCGATATGGAAAGTGTTATACAGCGGTTTTAAAATCCTGATATCACCCAGCCCTAATTGTGATCATTTTCTCAATCACTGAACAATTTTCATCAATTTCTCAATGATGGTGGATTTTATTGATTCTTTTAAGGATGGCTCCGAAGGAATTGCTTTTCAACTTGCTAGCTGCTTCTAAACGAATTATGTTCAAATTGGATGTAATATTGTACTATTAAAATATATTTTTTAAATGAATAGGTGTTAATTCTTTTATTTTAAAGCTTTCCTTAACCCCTTAATGGTCACATAAAGTTCATGAAAACAAAAACAAAGCACCAATTTGTTTTCCAGAAAAATTTAACAAATGTGTGTTCTCTAATTATACTATAAATAGTTTGATACTATCATTTTAAATGTTTTGGTAAGCTACTTTGGAACATTACAGCTCGTGATTTTGACGGGAGCGAGAGATAATGGGTTAAACGCAGATTTATATGCGAAAACAAAACTTTAGTTACCATAAATAGAAATTAATTTCTCGGAGATAACACATTTGCAATACAAAACAAAGAAAGAAAAAAGAGCCTTACCTAAATGGATAACCTTTAGCATAATTATAAGATGCAGTAGATGTAAGAGCAATGAGTTCTAGTAATATACTAAGAAAACTGAGGCCTTCACCACTTTTAGCATTCACAATTTTAATAATTTGTGGCAATTTAACTGAAAAGTAAAACATTTTATTAGGCTTTAAAATATCACATAAGATTTCAATAATAAATTTCTAGCATAAGCATTTTAAATATTCAGAAAGTAAATTATTAAGAAGTTTAATTTTGAGCAAAGGAACTAAGAGAGCCACATATGAAAGCACAAAGAAAAACTTTTGTAAAAATTCTCAGGAAAAACCCGAAATTCAAGTTAAATAAAAAGTTAACACAAAATAACATTTGTGTTCAGGGGAGAATTCAGAATATACTAATTTTGCGGGTAGCTCATTGGTGAAGTAGAGGGGGACGCAGGAGGAAGGCGTCCTCCTACATTTTAATTTTAACAAAAACGTTTCCCCCCCCCCTCCCCCCCTGTTTTTACAATTTTAGCAAAAGTGTCTCCCCACTTTTTGATTTTAATAACTGAATTCGTATATGTAAATGTCTCACCAACTTTTTTTACAGGACTTCACCACTGGGGCAGCTGCAGCATTTTGAGCCACACCGACTCCCAAACAGGGCCATACCGATGGCAGAGAGGGATACCCCAGGCAGAGAGGGAGCGCAAAAAAAAGAATAAAAGAAAGTTCTTTATTTATTTTGCCCTACTAAGTTAAAAATAATTGCTTCCTTTGAAAGAAAAGAAGGACTTTGCTGAAATGTGGAGGAAAAAAAGAGAGATAAACATTATCATTTTCAGCATTTGGGTCTAATAACATAGGCAACCAGCGCAATTTGGACCAAAAGTTAGAAGTATGTATCTGGACTGGACCTCAAAGGTACACTGCACTACGTTATTTTAATCAACTTTTCGGTAGATCAGTTTGAATGTACAGTAGAGTCAATAATTCAAGGTAGACAGGACCGGAACTACCTCGAACTATTGAAAATTCTAAGTTATCAAAATCAAAACATTTAATGATAATAAGTAAAATAGTAATAAGTAAAATAAATTAAAGCCAATTTAAAATTTCACAAAAAAAAATTTAAAGTGAAAAATTACTATATTTTTCATAATTACATGAAATATTTTACATGATAACTGGTTAATTATAGGTTAAAATAATACCCGCAATTGGCTACTTTTCCCCAATCTGGCAATGTTATGCTGAGATATTTTTAGATTTTGGCAATGTGGAGAGACAATGCGCACAATAGAAATACAATTTTGTAACAGAATCAATTTTCAAAGCAAAACATAATTTTAACAAAGCAAGAGAATTAATTACACTGTTAATAATTGTCTAACCTCAGACAGTTTTAAATTATTTTCTGCATGTTCAAAAGAGCATTTACTGTCATTGAATATTTTTAACATGAGTATTAGAACGTCAGAAATTGTAAAACTGTTTTTATATTTTCAATTCCGCCATAATTATTTCTTTAAAAAATATAAAACAAATAACAAAACAAAAAGCATTACCCAAAGTAGAGCCAAGAATTATTCCTGTTCCTAATGCTTTGCTTATAGTTTGCTTCAGACAATCAGCTGCAACACATGAAAAATGAATATTTTATTTTTGCTTACAAAAATATCAACACTAAGATATTCATAATTGGGAATAAAAAACAAATAATTAAATTATGGTAACAAAAAAATAAATTTTAACTCCATATTAACACATTTTATTAAGCTATTAATTACATTACGGGTATCAAGATCATAAGAAAAAGGTAACTCACTAGAATTACATCAAATATCCTAAATCGAAAATGGAAAAGAGGTATTAGGAATTTTAACGAGTCTGTTTTGTAAAAAGGAAACATTTTTGCTTTTTTAATTTTTTAGCATCCTAATTCGAATGTGCTGAGCTCCAGGCTTGCAGAAAGCAGAATTTTGAGTGGTTTGTTCCCAAACATAATGCAAATATACAAGGACGCACTGAAGAGAGGGGAAGGCAGGGATCAGACTGATTTAGATACTTAAATATCTGGGATCAATCTACTGTACAAAAGATCTAGTTATTCAGCATCTCAAATTTTATTAATTTGAATATTTTCAAAATATAATCGAATTGTAAACATACTAAGTATTTGGAAGCTGCATGATATTCAAAAACTATTATAGAGTTAAAAGTATTAAAGGTTTCAAACATAAAAGGGCTCAATTCAACACTTTTGAACAAGGCCCATTTTTTATGAATTTTAAGAGATTTTTTAAAAAACCAAATAGTTTTGAAAATTGAAAGTTTAAACAAATAGTGATGCAAAATTTTATTATTATTTGCCACTTTCATAATAAATAATGGTGTGAAAAGTACGATTTGGAAGTTTGGAATTTTGTAAAGGTCCTGCTTTGATTGATTTGAATTTTGTGAAGGACCAGAAAACTGGCCCGAATTTCCTCTGGCGTGACCCCTGGCATCAGAATTGAATATCCAGTACAGATCCAGTCAGACAACAGGTTATGAATGAATATAGGTTAATTTGTAAGGAAAACTTTCATTACAGATACCGTCTGTCCGTCACAAGAAAAGCTCATCGTTTGTGCCTGCCTGTCACTTTGGCAATGAGGTATGTCTGATTTTTTCAAGGGAAATTCAAAAGACATCATCTTTTGAATTTCACCTGGAAAGATAAGACACACAGTAACGGATTTAGGTTTGAGGGCACTCTAGACCCGAAACGATATGGCGCCCTTTTTCTTTCGTAACAGTATATATATATATATACATATATGTGTGTGTATAAAATAATAACAATAAGAAATTTAATTCAAGTATAAATTAAACATATGCTAGCATTAAAAAAAGTTTTTAAAAATCTTTTTGTTAGATATTTCAGATTTTAGTACTAGCCTGATTAATTATTTTAACAAAGAAATTCTACTCTCAAAATGGTACTATGTTTAGATAGTAAGAGCACACAATAAAATAAACTTTAAAATTTGGTCTTAAATACAGAAAACCCAATCGATTTTTAATTTTAGTAGTCTTAAAAATTTTGGCACCCCTCAAAATTTGCCGCCCTAGGCCCTGGCCTCACGGGCCTAAGCCTAAATCCGCTAGTGGAGACACACCTCATTGCCATAGTTGTGCCAATAGTTAGACGGAGATACATAGACATTTCAGTGTGAGCTTTTCTTGTGGCAGACAGTCAGGGGTGTACTGGGGCCAGGGCGCACCGGGGCGACGCCCCAGCACTTTTTTTCAAGGCAGGGCGCCGCCCCGGTTAATCAAAATATCCCTCCCACTTTTTTTTTTTTTTTTTACCGTTGTGTGTATGTAAAAAAAATCCCCCCCCCCCCCCCGAAAAAAAAAAGTTTTAGACAAGTTTAGAGATTCAGATCACTTCCAACTTTTTATTAGAACTAAATTGTAATTCTCATTTCATCCCATTTGTCCCGCTTTGCTTCAATAAAAATGAAAAAATGTGGCCATTTTAAAGGAGTTGGAACAATGCAAGAAATAAATAACAGCAGACGATGAAAAGATGTTAGGCGCGAAATAAAGTCGCCGGCGCTTTGGCGCACATTAATGGTTGTTTCGTTTACAGACACGTGTATTTTCATCAATCACCCCCACGTGGAAATGAATTCGGCTGTTCCGACGGCGGAGAAAAGTGCCAGCTCGTGAGAAACACACAATACAAAGGTAGCATTCTGGGAAAGATAAGGATTGAAAAAAGAGCTTTTTTTTTTTTTTTTTTTGTATTCGGCAATTCGGAAGGCCAAATCGTTGGTCGTGCTCACGCTATGCTAGTCCGTGGTCGTGCTCATGCTGTGATCTAGAGAGAAACAGTTTTTCATCGGAAACAAGAAAGCTGATTAGGTAAGTCTTTTTTTCTTACGTTTAATGATGAAGAGAACTGCAGAAAAAAAAATCACAAGTTTTTTTTCATTGATTCCATCAAAAATTCCGAGAGTAGACGATGAGGCTTCGACATCATCTACCAAAATATGTGAAGAAACAGAAAAGACGAATATACCTATTCCGCCGATGTCAGAACCCAACGAAAATGACCCTACTAATGAACTGTTAACTGTCGAAAAAGCAGAGAATAAGGAATCAACTGGTATTTGGAAAGTTTGGTCTGAAAGCCAATGGTTGGAACGGAAGCAGAAACACGCATGGCTAATAACAAAAAATGTTTTTTTAGGATGCAACTATTGTTCTGAAGTACAGACATTAGGCTCGTATAAAAGCCAAGGTATCTCATTAAGTCCAGAATGGATTAATTGCTTAGTCATTTTTAATGGTTCTGACAGAAATCAAAAACTTAAATCATTGCGGACTAAAATTTCAGCTCATCAGTTATCAACAGCTCATAAAACTGCTTTCAAAATTCTAGAGGAGGCCAAAAAAACAAGATTGGAAAAAATCAATATTAAACAGAAGGAATCTTTTATTGAAAAAACTGAGAAGCTTTTATACACGGCTTATTACACTGTAAAAAGTAACAGGCCCTTTTCAGATTACGAGAGGTTGATAGAGCTGCAAATGAAAAATGGAGTAGATTTAGGGATTACGTTACATTCTCGTAAAAGTGGTTCTGAAATAATAATGCACATAGCCAAAGAATTTAGAAAAAAATTAACAGCTAATTTAATTGAGGAAGACAAAAAATTTTCAGTTTTAATTGATGAGTCAACTACATTAGGTAAAGAATCAGCTCTAATTATTTATATTCAAACGTGCCTCAAAGAAAAAGAAGAGCTTATATTTCTTGACTTAATATCTTTAAATACGCAATCTGCACCAGTTATTTTAGAAGCACTCTTTGATTGTTTTTCGTCATATGGCCTCAATGAGGAATTTTTACAAAAAAACTTGATTTGTTTTACTTCTGATGGTGCTAGTACAATGTTGGGCAAAAATTCAGGCGTTTCCAAATTGTTAAAAGACAGATTACAAAATCCGGACATTATTATCTGGCACTGCTTAAATCACCGTTTAGAACTGGCCATTGATGACAGTATCAGTGATATAAATGCTGTTAATCATTTCAAATCTTTCATGGACACTTTATATGCTTTATATAGTCAATCTCCAAAAAATTCAAATGAATTAAAGAGTATAGCCGCAGATTTGGGGATACAGTTAACCAAAATTGGTAGATTATTAGATGTTCGTTGGGTTTCTAGTAGTTTTCGGACAGTAAAATCAGTTTGGAATACATATACTGCGTTAGTGAAACATTTTAAAGAAGCCGCTAATGACAGCTCTAGGATAAGTACAGAGGCCTGTTTGAAAGAATGGAATCTATTGAATTTATAAAAGACTTGGCCCTGATTTATGACGTTTTAGAAGAATTATCCGCTCTGTCTTTGCAACTCCAGGAAAGATTTTGTACTATCGTCAGAGCCGATACATTAATCAAAAGAACAATTAGAGTTATAGGAAGTATGAGAGATAAACCTGGATCTAAGGAGCAAGAATGTATTAGATCTGCATAAAAGATGAATTTTAAAGGGATAGATCTGAGTAGAAATAGAAAGATTGTTTCTATAAATAGAGAGCAGTTTATTGCTAGCATCAGAAACAATTTGGAAAGTCGTTGTTTTGGGTTGACTGCTTCTAAAAGGTCGAGAAATAATGATGAATTTGAGAAGGAGAAGTCCAGATACAATGTGATGCTGAAAGAATTTGCAATTCTAAATCCTGACACCTGGGCCGAAGATGATGATCAAGCAATGTCAAGATACGGAGAAGAAGAAATAAGAAATATGTGCACTCGTTATAAAATTGGTGATGAGCGTTTAGTGATCAGCGGCTTCAGAGATTTTTTCGAATCAGGCGGAAAAACTATTCCAAAATATCTTGCACCTCTCATGGATATATTAAAAATAATTCCTTGCAGTAATAGTGAATGTGAGCGAGGTTTTAGTGCCATGAATTTAATCATCACTTCATTGCGCGCAAAACTTTTAATAAAACACGTCTCCTCAACCATGTTTATTAAACTTAATGGCCCTCCACTGAAACAATGGGACGCAATTCCATACGTAAAAACGTGGTTGCTTCGACATAGAAATGCTGAGGATAATCAGTCTCGACACGTAAATCACGAGTGTCCTACAATTAGTCAAGAAAAAGCGGAACTGTGGTCGTTGTTCTAAATAAATTGTTTTTTTTTCCTCCTGTATCGTTGTTGTAAATAGATAAATTCCACAGACAGACAGACACACACAGAAAGAAACAAAGACACTTGCTTTTAATATAGATTACAATACGTTTTCTAAGGGAAGAAAAATTGGCAACGCCCGGTTATTTAAATTTTTTTTTTTCGCCTGGCTTTTTTTTTTTATAGCGCCCTGGCACTTTTTTTTTTAGGAGTACACCCCTGCAGACAGTATGTACAGTCCTGGATAAAGAAAAAAAACTTCTTATGAATACTATTTACACTACAAACACACGAGATATGTCATTTTGTCAAGAATAATGAACAGCACAAAATACCATTCATAAAATTTGGTTAACAAGTAGTCATCATTTTAAATTGAACTTCAACTTTAAATTTCTACTGGTCCTAACCAACGTTTTTTTAATCACAGATTTGTAATCAGTGTTAAGAATCTAACCTCAGATAATAATGTAAAGGAAGACTTTAATCATGTTGACCAGCACTTTATTTGTTTTCTAGAGTGCATGATGGCTCAGTAATTAGTAGATACTAATAGACTTTGTGAGGATAGACTGATTTGCTGTCAATATTAGAAGGTAAGAGAGAAATGTGAAGAGCTTAGAGCATATCATGAAAAAGCTAACATAAGTCATTTAGGGTTGAATGCACTAAATTAAAAAGGAAAATAGTTTTATAAAATCTTTGCATATTTCAATATATAAATAATTTTTAAAATGCCATAAAATAAAAATATTAACTATTATAACTTAAAAGAATATCTGAATAAAACTTTCCAGTGAGATAAAAGTTCACTTAATCATGATATTTCTTTAATTCAAATTAAATAATTATTTAAATGATGCAAGTGCTGATTAAAATATATGTCATTTGTATTCCGCTTATGGGTGAAATTTACAAGACTCTTTGCATTAGAAGCAATGAATAAAATGCATTAATTTTGGATGTTTTTACAATTTTAAACAACTTAATTAACTCATTTAAAAAATAGCTACAAACTTTGTGATTACTTTAAAATTTAAGAATCGCTTTAAACTACAATGAATTTTGAGAAATCTTATCATTTGGCTGCCAAATATTCGGCTTCCTCCAAGAAATAGCCAAATATTCTGCTTTCACCTGGGAGAAATGGACCAAATATTCGGTATTCGGCCAACTTACTATTCACTACAGCCCTATTTTTAGTGATTTATTTATTTTTGCCAGGACTACAATCAACAATATGGCAAAAACATGGCAACAATTTAAAATGATGCAAAAAAAAATCTTTTAATGTAGCACAGCACTCCAATTTAATAAAATGTAGGGGACAATGATTCGACATTTTATTCAAGAACTCTTAATTTAAAAATTGGTTAGTTTAAACCTAAATTACAAACAGTCTTGCGTCATAAAAGTTGAATGTAATTGTTAAGCAACATTGGCATCTTGAATGTCCAACAAAAGTGTTTTTCTTTTGGTAACTAAATATATTTTATTTTTACAACTTGTTGAAGAACAAAACAAGAAAATCTACCATAAGTACAAGCAATCTGATGGTTTTTTTTTTTTTACATTTTTTACCCCAATGCTGACAAATCGTTTATAAAACAGTTCTTAAGTATAATGCAACTATTTGGAAATAATTAAATTAACAGAGAAGAGAATAACGTTAATAAAAGTTCAGCTACAGGCTGCTTGGCAAACATCGATTTGGAGGGTTCAGGAGAGACCAATAATTGTTGCAAGCAAAAATATTTTTTGCCGTCAAGGAAAATATCGTACTTCATAAGAAATAAACGCCTACTTTTGTCTCGACGATTAACTTTTACAGTAGAAACTGTAAAAATGAAAATTGTTGTACATTAGTATTGTTGTGCTTAGTCTCCAGAAGCTCAAAACTTTACAGTAAAAAAAAGGTGGTTCCAAGAAGTTCGGAACCATGTAATTGCAAACTGCTTTGCAATTTATACTACAGAATGTCAGTTTTCTACATCTGGTATTTCATCATTGAAGCTAAGGCATATTAAAATCAAAGTGACAGATAATGTATGCTAAGAGTAGGTAAAATTTTAAAATTATGCTATCTAAAATATTTAAAAGACTATAAAAAAAATTAAATAAATATAATTAAAATTACAAATACCTAGAAAAATTCAGAGAGAAATATATATATATTATATTTACTCATAATTACATATTTGTACATACCATCTAGTAAATTAAACTTAACGAAAAATTCATTCATGCATTTATGCGAAATAAATAAAGGGAGAAATTGGCGAAAGAATTCAGCCATGTTAAATCTGACTGTAAAAAGCTCGGGGCTAAGTATGCATCTAAATGAAGATTAAGTCCACATTATCACATTCGTGAGATAGGAATCAAACAGGGAAATCAAAATCAGACCAAATGATTGCAAAACTACAGTGGCTAGAATAGATAGTGTGCCGCTCGCCATTGTCCTCCAGTGCTTTTTCTGTACCCGAAAGTAAGCCTCCACTAGATGGCGCTCTATCCGACAACGAGGTAAGTTCGAGTCCGCCGAAAGACGGCTTTGGGGCCAGCTGCTGCGATTAAAGGCCCTGTGAACCAAAAGTCTTTCTGTCATTTAGAAAGTTACAAGTGACACTGAAGCACTAAAATGAATTGATTGCTGTTAACTACTTTCGGATTAGTTTTCCCCCTAAGGAAGCAGGAAATGAAATAAATATCTCCCTCATTCGTACTTTTATATAGTATACGAACAACTTTCATTTTTTTATTCTATAAAATAAATAAATGAAGAGGAACATATGCCCATTTTTGGTCTTTGTAAATTTATGCGTGATAAATCGGTTTAATTCTGACCACCTCAAAGAAAACAATGAAAAAATATTTATATTAATGAAGAAGAAATGTAACATTAAAATGAAATTGTACTTGTCGTAACAACAAAATAAGTTTAAAGCTAAGCTTTTTGTTTTGACCAAAAATTTGTGTATCATAATGTGACAAAGGTACCCACCAGAGGGGGCGGGGGATTTGGGGGAGGGGGGGGTTCAGTTTTTTTAACAAAATTCTACATTTGTCTGGAACTACAAAAAGTTTTAAAAGATGTGACTCAAAAATAAAATTTTATATATGAAACAATATTGACGTTAAAGAAGAAGAAATGTAATATCAAAATGAAATTGTGCTTGTCATAACAACTAAATAAATTTAAAGCTAAGCTTTTTGCTTTGGTTCAAGATTTTTTTTATTATTTGTTTCTATTTTGGTTTTGTACGTAATTGAAACTTGACCAAAACTTTGTGCATTATAATGTGTTTTTAAATAAATGTAAATTTAAAAATAAATTAAATCTATATTTTAAAAAAAAATCTAACACAAAATTTTAAGCATGCAGTTCATTTAAAAAATGACATTGCAAGTGTTTATTTTTTTTTAAAAAATATACATCAGATTGCAATGTGCTTTGTAAAAAACTTATGTGATAGTAATTATTGTTAATTTTTGTTTATTTATTTATGTTAAAATATAGTACACAGACAAGCCTTTCTTTTTTTAGGTAATATGAGCATAATAATGCAATTATCTTCAACAACTCATTCACACTATATTGGACTAAAAAACCGTTGTCTTTAACAATATTCTCTTAACAAAATGCATGGTTTTCATTTAAGACTGCATCCGAAAACTAAATAAAAATATTTTTCATGCTTGTGTTCACCTAAACGACAGCCGTCTATATATTGCTCCAAATTCTTCTCTAGAACAGATGATTGAATATTTTTAAAAAAAATCACATATTTTTTGCACCTCCTTTTTTTAGTACTGAAATAAGTGCGAAAACTAAGGCGAGTAAATGATTCTTTAACGTTCGCTCTGCTAATCAGCTACCTCGCTGTCGATGCTCGCGCCACCTACTGGTGGCTTAGTTTCGTTTTCAACATTTTCGCGCCGAACGGCACACTAGGTATTCTAGCCACTGTAGCAAAACCAACATTGACCTCTGGTCTGTTATTAGCATTACAGTTATAGTTTGCTGAACGTGAAGTGCAGTTTTTATCGTGGAGTTGCTACCGAGGGAGAAGTATTGGGGATTTTCAGCAACGCTCGTAATTGGAATGTAAGTGTCTGTAGTTTGTAACGATTTAAACGTATAGTTTGCTAGTTTTTAAACTTTTCATGAATTAAAATGTTTCATGAAATTCATAGGACAACGTCGATTATAGCAACGTACCTCAACAACCAAAATACATTCACATATTTATATATATATAAATCTAATGGTGGTGTCGGCGGAACCAGTGAAATCTTAACGGCTAATAACATCAACCAATCAGAAGCTAGATTGCATTAGTGGTGCTAGTTGTTTAAATTAATTTTGAAGTTATGTTGAGTTGCAGCACGATGGTTATTAATATACTATATATTTAAACAATTTTTTGAAATCTTGATTGTTATTATGCATAATATACATAAAGACTAAAGCTTAATAACTTCTTTGATATAAATAAAGTGTATTCGCTATTTATGTAATTGAGATATTTTTGACGCCTCAAATAATACCGAATGATTTTATATTACATAAAAAAATTATTTTACAGAAATTCTTAGCGATTTTAAAAAATTATCGCATAAAGGCTATCAGATAAAGGCCAAACTTTCACAGCCGAAATCAGGAAAAGATTGGGGAGATATGGGGGGAGCAGAGATGGAATCTTATTACTGCCAGAGATGGGGGGGGGGGAAACGGAAATTTTGAAGTGAGGGAAATAACCCGGAAATTTTCGGGAAGAAACTGGGAACATTAGGAATTTTTTGAAAGGGAGAAACGAACGAACGCTTTCTTCTAATAATCAAAAATTATTTACTCAATATAAAAATGCTTTCAGTCTTCAAATATTGTTACAGAACATAACATTTGTAACGTTATACTATCTCTATTCTAGATATATGATCTAGAGTCAAATATACCAAACCTAAGATTGAGAAAATTAACTTGTAAATTCAATACACTCTTTTTTAATGCACCTTTTTTTTTTATTCTAAAAATGCATTTAATTTGGTTACTTTGTATGCATTTTTTAGTTTACTTCATTCCAATGGAGATTTTTAGGGATTGCTATACGTAATCTCATGAGGATTTCTAGGGCACCTTTTCCTTTCTCCACAAAGGAATGATGCAATATTTGCGACAACTGGCCGGCGCCGGCCACCAGTGATATAGTTGAGGGGGCGCCCCCATGGGTGCAAGTCCTGGAAGTTGCCAGGACTGAAAAAATTTTGCACTGACTCACGGGAAATTTTTCATGGGGGTGGGTATTTATTATATATATACAGAGGGTCACGTCAGAGGAAATTCGGGTCCGCTTTAGGACCCTTAGCAAGATTCAAATCAATCAAAACACACAACTTCCCAAACATTTTATACCATTATTTATTATAAAAGTGGCAAATAATAATTAAAAAATTCATCACTATATGTTTAAATTTTTAATTTTCACAAAATTATTGATTTTTCACAAAAAACTCTTTAAAATTCACAAAAAAGGACCCTGTTAAAAATGCTGAATCGACCTGATATAAGCAATAAGATCAGGCCCGCTTCTAGCCATCTGAGCGCCCACGTGCAAAATCTATTTTTCCGCCCCTTCGATACGAAGGCGGGGGGGGGGGGTTGTCTCCATCATTATTATTACTATAATTTTTATACAGATAACAGTGCATTTTGTTGCAGACAAAAAAAAAAAGAGAATTTAAATGCTCTGCATTCATACCTTTCTAGCATCTGTTTTTTCCCGATTGGTGACACTTACCTACTCTGCCATGAATCAAGCATTGAAGGTATCGCACCTCCAATGCACACAAGAAAGACAGAGCTCAAAATTGACTACTTTGACCTTAAGTTTAAATATGGGCGAAATCGACCCTGACCCCCCAAAAATCGGTTAAAACCCTATGATAACAACCCCCTTAAAATTTCAATGGTGCATTCTGCGCCATGAACCTCCCCCTCCCCCCATAATGACACCATAGGCGTAACCGGGGGAGGGTTCAAACCCCCCCCCCCCCATTGCGTATGTACTTATTTGGGCACATTTAGGCACAAAGAAAAATTTCTGGCTACGGCCTTGCAAAGCACAATTTTTTTTCCCCTAAGAAAAATAAACACATATGCATATGATTTTTTTTTTCCTTTTTCTCTGAAGGGCTGCGATCATGGCCAAAGTATGCAACTCATAAAGCCGCGTACAGATTAGAGCACTAATGGGCGAATGAGCATTTTCGGAGTCATTAACGACTAGTGTGGACGGCGTCCGAACGGGAGCCCCCCACTGTGGCGCGAACGTCCCCCATGCTCGCTCGGAGAGCGGTTTTTGGACGAACCCTTTGAGCTAGTTTGGACGGTTTTGAACGCATTCCGGCGAACAGTGCAGAGATGGAAGACTGGAATCAAGCCGACATTTTTGGCCTCATTGAGAAATACAGAGAGTTCTAAATACTTTAAAACCTTCAAGATTCTATTTACGTCAACCAATACAAAAAAGAGGATGCATGGAATGAAATATCTAAGCAATTAAATAGTAGGAATGAAAATTGTGAAAAAAAAGTAGGAAAGTCATTTCAATTTTAAAATTAAAGTCTTGCCCCAAGTTTCACCCCAAAGTGAAACTGAAAGATATTTGTTGATTAAATTCAAATTTGGGTTTCATATCTATCACACTTTCTCCCATAAATAAAAGCATTATATACACGTAGCGCAACTGTTGCCTTTGTACTTTGAAGTAGAAGAGAAAAGTAATAACAAACCATTAAATAGGGTAGTATTAAAGCATTGGAAGTTAAAATAATTAAACAACGTACGTTTTAAATGTTAACTAATTGCAGACGATAATTAATAAATAGAAAATATTAAATAAATATAAAACGAAATATGCAACAATTTAACTGAAGCTTTTGGTTTAAAAGCATATTTTGAGCTGCAAATATTGTATTACGTTTTTATTTTCAAAAACCTTGATTTTTATTAGTTATTCATAGGTAATGGAATGACACAAATGGATGTCATTCTGTTACTATGCGATTTCAATAACTTTAATTCCATAATCGAAAATTTTATTTTCATGTGAAATGTTGAAAATAACTAGAAAAATGTTTTGTAATAAAACGCAACTTAATGCAGCTTTTTTCTGGCATTAGTTAGCGGATTAATTTTTGCATTATTATTGTTATTAAACATAGTTGCAGTTGCAAGCCACGTAATTACCACGAAAGGGCTGAGTTTGAAATGTAATTTTAAATTGAAATTTTGATTAATTTTATGTATTATTTAAAATTCATTGAGAAGTTCATAGTTTGAACTTGATTTTTTAATTCGAAATGTACGCGCAAGAAAGAAGTGTTTCCTAGTGACCCAACATGGCGGGCGGTTTGCACAGAAAGAAGCAAATTGGACTAACTCAAACCCCTTAATAGATCCGCGAAAGAGGGGCTTAAAGGGGACTACAAACCCCCACCATCAACCCCCCCACTGAGCTAATCTTGCTCGTTCGCCCATTTGTGCTCTAGTCTGTACGCGGCTTAATAAAGAAGACTTTTCATCTGGTTATAAGGTTATAATCAACCCCCTTATCCCCTTTGGGGGGGGGGGGGGGGGTTAACAGCGAAAGGTGGCTTCAATCACCGTACCACACACAGACAGAGATCCTTTCAATCACTCCAGAGGGTTTTCTTTCCTTCTTGATGTCTTTTTTACCCAAAGGCAGCAATCTGGGAATACAATCGCACAAGTAATAAGTTTCCTGGAAAATATTTTCTACTGTGATGGAGTCCTAAAGTCTAATTGTCCTAATGGGTTAAACCCTCAAGCCAGGAAGGGATGCTCATTAAGAAACTTAAAGAGCAGTTTGTATTTATTTATGACTTCCTGTCCAAACACCCATTTTGGTAAAATCTTTTTTGTAGATGAGCCGATTGGAAAACTGATGAACTGTATTTGCATTGCATTCTCATTTACAGATGTTCTCTCATCTCTTATATTTTAAATGTTTTTTTTTTCTTATTATGGTCCATCACTGATTGCATTACGACTCTGGAAATCATCCGTTCAACGTTTCCTATCTCACTGCTACGGTTTAATGCTGCATTTTAATTTACAATCAAGTATTATTTATATTTTAGCTAAATTTTTAATTATTTTCGATACATGATAATGTTTGCACTCCAGCGATGGACACGTTCGTCATCCAAAAAGAAAAGAAAATTTGATTTAGATGCTTCCACTTCTGAGGTATGTTTTGCTACAAATTTAACAAATTTTTTAGAAATTTATTGTGGGGATGAGCATTTTTATAGGGGAATTTGGATTTTTTTTCTCTAAAATTCGACTATTTCCCGGTTTTAATATTATGAATGCCTGGACATAGAAGATTGCTTAGCGCTAAATATTGAATTTTCTATTGCGTTTGAATTAAAAAATAAACTAATAGATCTAGTAAGGAATGTTTAATGTTTTTGTGAATCAAGGCCGTATCCCCCCCCCCCAACAAAAAAAAATTTTGCAATGTATTATATATTCCCCCCTAAAACTTTTCTTTACATAAGTGTGTCGAAGTCTGGGCCCCCCCCCCCCCCCCGAAAAAAAATTCTGGATACTGCCTTGGCTCCGGAGCAGGGGGAGCATGTTAAGAATTAGGAAGGGCAGTGTATGCTTCAAAATCATACCCTTTATATATACATATATATAGATATATATGATTAGAAATGATGTTGATATGAATTTTTTTACATATATGACAGCTTTTTGATGTATATATAGTAGATGTATGCAGGGCCCGACTTCCAAATTTGGGGGCCCAGGGCACAGAAAAAAATGGGGCCCGCTAAGTTGCTTGAACTGAAAAATTAAATTTTTTTGCTACACTAATAACACTTAAAAGAGTACTGTCACTAAAATGCTGCGTTTTGTGGTGCCGTGGGTATGATGTGAACCTATCACTATTCCTGGGTTTGGATCAAATATGTTTGTAAATGTGTGTCGAAAAGTTGTAAGCGACAAGTGTTACGACACATTAAAGTCCTTGAATGGCATCAGTAAGTCTCACACCATTAACCAGCATGACACAAACTCTGTTTCTTGTCAATATTTATAACTACTATAGTATGTTAACCAAATAATAAAATTACCCTACTTATTGAATTTATGATCATCTTATACAACCAATGGAATTCTTTAAAGGTACGTTAAAGGAACAGTTCCCAAAATAAATTTCTCCTTCACAAGAAAAAATATATATATAATAATAAACGTTTTATAGAATGTTTTAAAAATTTCCTTGTGAATTTAAACTATTTGGCGGCCCCCAAAAATCAGGGGGCCCTGGGCACGTGCCCCGAGTGCCCTGTGTGAAATCAGGCCCTGGATGTATGTTTAGATCTTTGGTGCAGTTAGAGGAGTGGGTGTTTGGGGCTTCTGCAACTTAAATTTTTGTAACTGGTCTTACATGTATAATGCTTAGGATAACTCTGGAGGCAAGGCTTCGAGGTCTCTCCCCTGGAAACTTTTTGAAATCTTCCTAGCAATGCAATTTCGGGATACTTTGGTGATCTTAGAGGAAACAGAAAGGAGTTAGGTTACTCCCCCCAGCGCAATTTTTTTCAAAATAAAGTCTTATATCTTTTAAGTTACTTTTGGTGTCGCTCGTGATAGTGTTGAATGTCCTTTCCCTGAAAGTGTTTCCGAAAGTAAAGTGTCTTAAAAGCGTAATTTCTCTTTTCTTTCTTTTTTTAAAACTTGTGATCTGAATTTTTTTGCCGGGGGGGGGGGGGAGGAGTTGACTTGCTCCGAGGGGGTAGTTCCCCCCCCCCCCCACCGGGAGATGCCTGAAATAAACACGGAGTATATCTTTAGAGACATGTATTTATGACTAGTAAATTTTTAACTCTTTAACACTTCGTATTGGTGTTTAGTCTGTACATTTTTAGGGTGACCCCCCCCCCTTTCCCCACCTCTAGTTACGCCTATGAATGACACCCCTGGATTACCAAATTTAGATTATGAGCTGATATTGAAAAGGAAAATGCACATCTATTCATTGCCATTTTCTTTTTAAAATTTATTGTTAGTATTTTTTAAAATCTGTTATGTTTTCAGGCATATTAAAACCATTTTCATACTTTTTACGTTAGATACGTTATCTCCCCCTACCCCGCCTCTTACATTAAACTGCTTCATTAATGTATCTTGTATCATATTGTTTCCCTTTTTTTCTTATGTGTGAAAAAAATAAAATAGTTTTAATGGTGAGTAAACTATGTCTCAAAATCCTATGGATTCCCTACAGGAGCCTTTTCTCACCTTTGCCAAGAAAGTAGATTTATAAAGGTTCTTTATGTTTCTCATTTTTAATTAAGTAATAAAACTTTTATTTACTCTTTAAACAATATAACAAGAAGAAAGGACAATCTTTTAGAGCATAATTTTTCAGTAAGTTCGCTAAAAACTTTAAATAATTAATTTATAGAACTAAATTTTTATTATGCTAGTAAAGGTTATATATAAATAAATACGTAAGATAAATCCTGCTTTATTTCACATATATGAATAAAATAAAAAAAATTTTTAAATTGATTCGCGGTAATTTTTTTAAATTAAAAAAAGTGTTTTAATCACATTCAACTAAAATGTAGATTTATAGAATTTAATGTAATTCACATAATATGCACCAACTGTGCAGATTTTGTGTTTTGATTTTAGCGTTTATTTTCTTTTACACAAAAATATTTAGATTATTTCTCATTTCAAAGGGTATATAAAATATTTAAAACGATTCTTTTAAATTGGGGAGAAATGAGCACAAACTTCGTAAAAGTTGGTCCCCACAAGCTATTTTTAAATGTAGACTGTTCCCTGCTGTCACAAAGGGGAGACATTTGTTTACCATGGGGGTAAATGCAATTTATTTTTTTGTATAACTTTATCAGTTCTATAATGCTTTTAATCTTGATCCCTATTAATTTCAGAGAGAGGCTCGATATAGCATTAAACGAATAGTATTTTCTGTATGGCTTCTTTTAGCTTTGGAATATAACCAAACTACATCGAAACAGTACCGGATCTTGGAGTTTTCCGAGGTGGGTCAAAACTTTAAAATGCCGTCCAATTATTGTTGATATTTCATATAACTTTTTATATACTAAATACTTTATAACTAAAGGCGCAGGCCTTTTTTGTTCAGGATTTTTCACTTTGGGGTCACTGATAAACCCATAAAACTTTCGTTAATGTTCCCACGGCATGTTTTTTTAAGCTCAACATTAGAAGGGGGGTCCGGGGAATCTACTCCAGGAAATTTTTGAAAACTATATGCAAACTGTTGCATTTTGAGGCCCAAAGAGATGCATTTGGAACAAAAGTGCTAGAAAAGGAATGCAAACAAAAACTTCTTAAAATTTAAATGCTTTTACTCCTAAAAGTATTCATAAAAATGCAGAAAAAAAGGCTTTTCTTTAAATTCAGGGGACAGGACTCCTCCCTCCTCCTTTTTACTAATACCCATATCGAAGAGCCACGTGTCTGCCTTCGCAAACGACACTTAAAAGCCCCCTCTTCCCAAAAGGATGCTTTGAAAATTTGTAAAAGCAGACGAAGGAAAACTATTGTACTGTAAAAGGAAAACTATTGTATTGTTTGAGCATAGCATGACTTAAATTTTACGTATTTCACTATTGCCAGGGGAAAAAACCTTGACATTTTAAAATTTAAATTTTGACACTGCGAAATTTGCCGCCCCCTAACCTCAATTTCAGTTTCCGACAGTTTATACAAATAAATAATGCTATTATATATCGGTTTTAATTGTTAGCAAAATAGCTGATCAATGATCAAATCGGAGCGCCGAACTAAGATTTTAATTATCTTTCAAAATGTAAAGTTTCCTAATTAAGTAGTTTTTCTTTTCTTTTCTTTCTTTTTATTCTTCTTTTTTTTTTTTTTTTTTTTTTGTTCCTTACAGTTGAATATCCCGCCCTCCAGAAGTGCCAACCGGGGCATGGCATGGGTCCCGGCTTGCCCCATCCTAGACCCGGCACTGCATCGAAACGCTAGTGAATCGCCTTCTCATTTGAATTGCAAGTTGTCACCTAAACATTTATAAAATTCTGAATCTATGATTTATTTTATTTTTTGTTTATTTAGCTCTTTTTTTTTTCTGATCTTTTCTTTAATAAACGCTACGCAGCCTGTCAAAAAAAAAAACTATTAAAATAATGATTATGCTCTTTAAATGAATGCAATTGGGGATCAAAAGGACGTCAATATTTTAAATTAAATCTTTAGTTACACTAGTGCCCAAGTTGTGCTGAGCGCCGGGCATTACACTTTTAGAAACGGCGCTTTATTCGTTTAGTTTTATTTTTAAAAAAAAGAAATGCTTAAAAATGCATGTTCCTAATTTTGGTATAAAAACTTACCGTCATACAAGAACAAGATTTAAAAGTTTTTCTGCAGGACAGCACACCTGCTGCTTGTACATTACTACCTTTACCAGAATTCCCAAAAGAAAAGGGGCGGCAAATTGACAGACCGCTGTGGCGAAGTTGACTGGTCTTGATAAACTTCTTACCCATCTGTTCCTTAAATCGGACATCCCGAGGGAAAACATTAGAATGATCACGGAGACAAAAAAAAATCGCATCCGAGTGCGTGTCCGGCTCCGAGTATGTCCCCTTCTTTGAGCCCGAGGCGACCCGCCTTAATTCAAATTTCGGCAACAGTTCGATAAGTTAAAAGAGTCTTTCTTGTAGAGCAGGGGGAGGAACGGGGGGAGGGGCATCGTTTTGAGAGAACAAAAGAAGCTTATCAAGTGTCACAGCTGGAGAAAATAGCTGCCATGTGAGAGAAAAGATTTTTTAAATACGAAAAAAATCTATGATGAAATTTAGGATTGCGAGGCTGAATTTGCCGCCCCCTTTCGCTTGGCGCCCGCGTGCGGTGCACGCCTTGCACGCCCGCTTACTGCGGCCCTGAATAAGATTATATACATACCAACACATGGTAAGTTTTACTTCTTTTTTTTACTGATATAACCTCATTGATATGCCACTATTCTTTTCCTTTCAAGTATACTTTGTGAGTGAGTTAAAATTTGAAATACAAAGTATGGGACCTCAAATCCGGAGCGCTCGGCGCCGCGATCTTTCCGGATTTTGGATCCTAATTCAAAGAATTTTGTAAGTAGCATCAGAGCGATTTAATTTGCTCTAGAATATTTTATATTTGCATTTTGCTCATTTATAGTATTTTTTGTTATCGTATATACGCGTCTATAAGTCGCGAAGTTTAGCACAAAAAACGAAGTTGGAGTAGTCGGCTTACATTCGAGACAAAACATCGAAACCATCTGGACTTTTCCCGATATTATTTTAACTGCTTTAACTAACCGATAACAGAAAAGAATTCCGTCAAATTCTGATATAATTGTTTTTAAATCTAATTCTCTAGCCACTAAATTGCAGTAAAAGATCAGACTCGCGGGAAAATGCGAGAAGCGCCGATTTTCAATTTCGCGAATATTCTGTATCGCGCGAAAATTAGAGCTCATTTTTAAAAACTAAATATAATAAAACTACAAGAAATGAAAAAAAAGCAAAATTTAATGATATTAACTTGAAATTAAAGCAACAATTAATAAAAACTCTAACGGCAAAAATGAACCATTTTCAAAAAATCGCGAAATAACTTTTTTGAGAACTGCAAATTTAAAAATGTTTATTACATTCTGTTTTCCTTCTGCTTAAAATGCCTATTTCCAAAAAAACGGTACAAAATCTTTCCCGATTTTTCTTCGAAAAAAAAAGCTGTTTTTTCTTCCAGCTGACGATTTTTTAAAAAAACCGGATTTCGGGATTCCGTATTTGGGGTCCGGTACCGTACATGTATCATTTTCATGTACTAAAAATACAATTATTATAATTAATAAATAAACACATGAATATGAATCAACCAAGAGAAAGTAAAATAAAAAATAATAATGAAAAGCACTTTTTAAACGAAAGTAAAGGAAAAACTGAGTTTTGATTATAAAAAAAGGACTTGATATTTAACAAATAATAAAAAGGGGAACTTTGAGGGGAAAAGATTAGTTGTAACCATATTATTATGGTTGATTAAGAAAGGAAATGAAATGTCTTTGCCTGATGCGTATTTTCCCACCAAAATTTAATGGCCGATCCAGAAAACCGGGAAAATTTTCGCTCGCCTATTTTCCCCGGCATATTTCGCCGTTTTCGGGGAAAACATTAAGCTTCCTTCATTAAAAAAAAAGGGTATTTGTCCAAAATATTTACTGAAGTAAAGCATTTTTCTGATGTAAGTAGCGAAGAACATCTGAAAAATATCGATATAAACAAACCCCTTTAATTCTTGCAGAAATCGGAAAATTTTGGAAGGCTTGAAAAAGTAAAACTGAGAAAAAGAACATATTGAATGTACTCTTTACGACTAGTTGAAGGCTTTAATGTGGTAAAAATTATTAATTTTTCCATTCATAAAACAGGAATTCCGACAAAAAGGTTTTTTCTTCACTTTTTCAAAAACGGAAGAAAAATAAAAAGTCTGATAGAAAAGTCTTTAAAATAAAAGTAAAAATAATAAGTGCAAATTAAAAAAAAAAAAAAAAAAAAAAACATCAAGAGTCAACACGAAGAGAAACTTAGAAACTTCCGTTACGCAATCTAAATACGTGTAAAACATACTTCTAATGATCCATCAACCAATTGGTCTTTAATCTGATACTTATTGAGTCATCCCTAATTTGTTCAAAGAAACTTAGTATGGTACAACTCATGCATTTCAAATAGGATATTTTCCATATCAGCTAGTCAAATTGAGGAACGATGGTGATAAAATCACTAATAAGTCGTCATATGTAAAGTAAAACGATGCGCGCCATTTTGAAAACACGTTGTTTTGAAAATTGTCCGATAATTCAAGCAAATATTTTGAAAAGAATGAAAATAAAAGCTAATGATGGAATTTATAGCGGAAATTTGCAATTTTTGTACTTGTAAATGCTCCATTGAGATTGCGATCGCGATTTATGTAAAAGGGTTCGTTTTAGCATTTGTGACTTTTAATTGATGAGAGCGAGTGGAAAATTCGTTTGCGGATGGAAAAAAAATCCCTTCCTTCCTCGCGATCTTTTCGTATTTTTTTTTCCGTCCTCGAGTATTTTCAAAAGACGGAAATCCGCCCCGTGGACGGAAGTCTTGCACCCATGGGCGCCCCTCTACCTATTAGCCTACTTTCCCGTAAAAGTAAAAAAAAATAATAATAAAGCATGAAAGAAGGCTTAATGTATCGTGAAAATATCGTTAAAAATCAAGAAAAGTCAAAAATAAGTGAAGTAATTAAATAAAGATTGAAAAATAAAAATTTGAAAGTAGGGTATTGAGATGGGGAAAAAGTGTGTCTGTCGGTCTGTCCCCCCCCCTTTAAATTTTGAACGAATTGTCCGTTTGGAAAAATTCTTTTTCAATTCGAAAGATCTCGGCGAGGACATCTCATTTCTATATTTTACTTTTTGATTTGAACAATTTTTTGTTCAATTTTGAACAGTTCAAAAAATTTTAACATTAGCGCCTATGGGCGAAAATGAAGCAAATTATGTAAACTCTGGGTACAAGATACAAGTTCCAATGAACAAGCTCACTGGAAGAAGTTCTTGGCGTGAAATATTGATTTGAACAATTTTTGTTCATTTTTGAACAGTTCAAAAAAAAAATTAACATAGTGCCTACGGGGAAATTTCAATCCTATATAAATCCTGATCTAACGGGCCGATTTGCTTGGAACAAACTTTATCAGAAAGCTCTTATGACGTAGAACATGTACACATAAAAAGTTCATCCAGAACTAACGAGCCTATTTTCTTATGAAATTTTTTGATCGGGATTTTCAAGAATATTTTTGAATTAATGAAAGATTAAATGAATAAACAAGATAATGAATGAATAAATGAGTGAATAAATACATGAATGACTGAATAAATGAATGATTGAACGAATCTGTATTAACCGTTGAAAAAGGCATATTTGAAGCAATTAAGAACTAAAGCTAAACGAGAAAGAGAGAGAGAGATAGCTAGATTATAAATTTGAAGCTGGTGTATACGGGAAAGTAGGCTCGTATAGTTCTAGACGGAACTTCTTGTTTATTTCAACAAAAGCACCTCCTCACTTTTTTAAAGTTTTAATCCAAGCGTCGTCTCTCCCTTTCTTATTTCAATAACTTAGAGCGTATATGTAAGCGTCCCCCTCCCCACTTCTTTTTTTTTTACAAGACTATACCACTAACGGGCACATCAGAGTAATTATACTATACAGCAGTAGAAACTACTAGTTTTAACAATAAACTTGAGCTAATAAACTAAACCGTCTGCCAGTTTTTCCAGGAAAGCATAAACATTAAATCCCTAAAATAACAACTAGGCTGATCACCGATGTATTACGAATTGACATCTTTGCAGCGGAAATGCTTAACACTTTCGCATAAACAGAAAATTTTTGACCAAGATTCGATTCCTATCCTCTTTTTATTACGAATGAAAATTTTCTTCCATTGCTGCTTTTGCAGTTAAATTTTTTCTTGTTCATTTAAAAGTAGTCTTTTCCATAAAAATGGTAGCATTAAATAAAGAGCAATTTAATCCAGCTCAGTGCGAACTGACTTGTCAAAAAACATGTGTTATAGCTGCAGTACTTGTCTTCATTGTTAAACCTGTATGGTGTATGTAATGCATGTTAACAGTTTTCTATTGTTGGTCGGTCCTATATTAATGGAGGCTATAGGGCATCCTAGTTTATTTCAAAAAAGTGTATACCCTTTACTTAAGAGACTTCATAGAAAATTCAGAATGTGTATCAGACAACTTAAAATACCTCAATTTAACATGATATCTACATATTCTAATAAAACTAATTAAAGTCTAGTAATTATTAAAAACTTCAAGAAATAAATGTAAAATGCAAAGAGTAAATGTTGTGTAAAGAATCATGCAAAAAAAAAAAAAAAAAACCCAAGATTCTTTCTTTTAGATTCTTTATAAATCTTTATTACTTAATAATTAAATTCAACAATAAAAAGAAGCACAATTTATCATCTTGGGTATTATAATACCCTGATAAAAAAATAAACAAAATACTCAAAACATTTTAAAAAATAAACTCTCAGTTAATATTATGGCAGTTTACAAAACAATATCAAAAAATGGTTTTACACAAATTGAAAAATTAACCAAAGGGAAAATGTTTACATAAGCAGAGTGTGGTCACATTATAGCAAAAATATTTTTATGAAAAATAATGTAAGCTCATTAATAATTTGTATTACATGGAATGCTTACTACTCAACATAACTGTGGCAAAGAATGAAGCATTTGTTTAAAAAATGTCACTGAGACAATCTAATATAGATATCACTAAGAACAATTTTGTATTTCATTAACAATACAATGATGTATCAAAATGAAATGAAAAAATTCTAATGTAAGAAGCATTTAACAATAAAACATGTCCAATAGCTAGACTAATGAGATTTATCTCTATGTGGCGATATAAACATTTTAAGATTATCAACATTTTACTCAATGCTACTTTTGCAATCACCTACATTTTTTTGATTATTTTTAATTTACAAAGCCCATTTGACTTTCAATTTAGATCATGTGTTTGGTCAATTTATCAACAATGATTTGTAAAAATATTATAAGTATGGTTATATACTTTAGCATACTTCCCATGTAATACTAAATTAAGATCATAAATTAATTACTTTCATCAAACTACCAATTGCAGCATGCAACAAATGTATCTTGTTTTTTCAACAAAAATTAGTTCTTGCAGTTTAATTGGACTTGCAGTTCAATTTAACTTTATCCAGATATAAATCGATAAAACTTTAATGTATAATTTTTTCATATCTAGAATCATTTAAGAAAAAAATAATGAAATAAAATTGAGGTTTCAAAAGGAGATTGAAATAAAATATACATTAATTAATGCATATTTTATTTAAGTCCCTTTTTGGAACCTTCAATTTTATTTCATTATTTCTTCTGAGAATTCATTTAATTCCTGAATATTAAAATATGCATTAATTAGTTAATCATATATTTAAAATATCTGCATTTAGAAACATCAAAACTTGGAAGACATATGGATACAGTACAGACTGATAAAAGCATTTTTAAAATAGTTTTCCCCATTAAATATCACAATTTTTAATATTTCAAAGATGTATCTTTACTATGATATGACGATATAGATTTTTAAAAAATATAACTCTACAACATTTGGAGAAAAATACACACAGTAAATTAGATTATTACTAAAAATATGCATGGTATCTTTGTACAGCATGCTAATGATTCACAAATAAGATTTATAAGCATTTTTGCCAACAAAAATTTTACCAATAGAACAAAGCTTTTGCATTAAGTGGGTTAAGACAGAAAATCAAGTGATAAATTTTTTAAAACAAATGTTTTCAAAATTTTAATGCTACAGACAATATAAATATGTTATAATAGCATCAAGTTTTTGATGTAAAAATGAAACTGAGGAAACAAAACTCAATTAAAAGAGCTGACTAAAATTATAGATATTTGGATATTCACAAACAATTTTGAAAGTTTCAAATCATCAGCATTATATATGCAAATATTTATCCTTGAAACCAAAACTATACCAAGTAAAATGTGAGAAATAACGCTTTACATCTCTGTTTAACGGATATTAGGAGTCTTAAAATGATTCACATGTTTGAATATATTATTAAAGATTAATGTAGATTAAAATGTATTAATGTATGTGTGGTTTAAAATAATCAACACTGGGAATTTCCAAAACCAGTTTCTTTTTTTATCAACCTTTTTTGATGGTCATAAAATAACAAATCTATGTTATGAAAGTAGAGACACTGGTGGTGTTTGGGGAGATTCGTCCCAGGTGTCACACAAAATCGATTGAGAGTTTTTAAAAAAAAATATTTTCACCCGATCTCCTATTATCACTAACAGTGGAAAAACACTTAGTAATTAAGACTAAGTATTTCTCTTCATGACACATACATACAATAGCAAAATATGTTTTGGATTATTTCAGAACAATTCATAAATTACTTGCCTCACAATGTGGCCCAATATTACAATTTATTAAAAAATGAGTCGTTAATAATACACAAAAGCAAACTTCAAACATAATTTTGGCTCAAGGTAATACTTCTTTCTGCAATACATTGTTACATTATGTTATATTCCTCCACAAACTAAAAAACGTCCGGCTGTTAACATCACATGAAAAGTCACACAGAAAAATATTTAATGAATTCATATTTAGTGTAAAGGTCTCATTTTACTTTAACACTATAAATACAATAAAATAACACTATCATACATTTATAGAGTTAAGACGCACTAAGGCGTAAAAGTTGAATTTTCCAGATAAACAAGTTAAATGATTCTTTTACATGTTTTTTTAAATTTAAGTTATTTTGATGGTCATAAAGAATGGTTGTAGTGCCTTTTACACTTAACATACCTAAGAGAGAGAGAAATATATCAATGACTTGAAAAAAATTCGCTTAGAAAGATGCAAAGAGTGGGTGTAATTTTTTAGTTCTAAATACGGAGAAATAACTGAAAAATAGACAGCAAACCAATCACGTCACTAGCTCATCAGATGCTAGGGATTGCGACAGTTTTTCAAACACAGTTTTTTTATGGTTATAGTTTAAAAACCAGATAACCTAACCGTTAACTTAAAAACGAATTACAAAAAAGAAACATTTAGCAGAACTTTCCACTTTTGGGTATTTGAGGAGCTAGTGTTCAATAAATTGCTGCTCATTTTTCTTTTTCTTTTCTTAATGTGAAGAAGCACTTCTTGTATATTCTACTGTGCACTCCTAAGTTTACATTTTCATGTCATTGATATACATTTGTTCTCTTACTATTAATTCATTTGTTCATAGAAATGCCAAAAGGGACAATTAATCCTGGTTTCTAGAAAACAAATCAATAAATAAAAGCTTTTCCAGGACAATTTATTTTGTACTTTTTAACCGACTTCACAAAGGAAGGAGGTTATACATTCGTAATGTATGTATGTCGTTTTTTTTTTTGTTTTGTTTGTTTGTCCACTCATAACTTTGCACCGGATGAACCGATTTTCATGATTTTTTTTTTCAATCGATCAGGGGTGGTTTCCCATAGGTCCCGTACTTTTGTTTGACCATATTCGATAATTAGAACAAAAGTAATGGGCAGAAATGTAGTATTTTTTTTGTCTTTTCATCCATAACTTTTGACTAAATGAACCGATTTTGATGATTTTTTCTTTAGTCGATAGAGGGTCGTCTAACTCAAATATTGCAAATCAATTTGCCTACATTTGTTTTTTAGAAAAAACGTTACGAGTGAAAAATAAGTATTTTTTATTTTAATTGGAAAGGCTTGGCTTGATTTTTCTTTGTTGGGAAATCTATTAATAAATATAAAAGCATTGTTAAAAACATGTTTGTTTTCATGGGCTATAATATTAAAAGAAATTACAGCAAGAGTTTGACTGAAGGCTTCTCTGTGGCAAAAATTAATCCAATCAGTTTGTTTGCTAAAAGAGACTTCAAAAGGGAATTTATCATGTAAATGATTACTTTTTAGTGCCATTCATTTAAAGAAGTTTTGCCCTTTGATATGGATTTTTTAAAAAATAGAGTATTTATATACAAAATGTATTTACACTGAAAAGAATAAAATAAAATAATTTTTATAAAAAAACAGAACCAACTTCAAATTAAAAATTGCGCTAAAAAGTAAAAAATAAATTCATTCTTTAAACAACATCGATGTGACTTTTAAACATAGTTTTAGAAGTCGGTGCAAAATTATGGGTCTAATTACCATTATACCATTTGCTACTTCATATTGGAACTGTTGCTAATTCTGCGGAAATATATATATTTGTAATTGATTCATGATTACAAAATATTTTATCAATCCTAATTTTGCACCAACTTCTATAACTATGTTTAAAAGTCACATCGATGTTGTTTAAAGAATGAATTTATTTTTTACTTTTTAGCGCAATTTTTAATTTGAAGTCAATTCTGTTTTTTTATAAAAATTATTTTATTTTCTTTATTTTGAACCCTTCTCTTGCGAAACAAGCTATGTCCGTGTGTTTGTTCTATGCAACTTAAGTGCTTGTGATCCTTTTTTTTTGGGTCATAACCTTATAGATTTTAATATTTTATCTATTTTACATACATAAATGAATATTTATGATGGAAGTATTTAAACGAAATTTTTAAACCTTCCAGCACTAACATTATGCAAAATTTTAGGACAAAACTTGAAACACTTTTTCTGCAAAATATTGTTTATTAATCTTTTGTTGTATTTAAATGCAATTTGCCTTTATCCGAGTTGTCACAATGAGATTCCCTTTTATTATTCAATAAGTTTATTATCAAGTTTAATCTCTGCCATTTCTAAAAAAAAAAAAGCACAAAAGCAGCCATCGTAAATAGTAGGACATGTGCTTGCTCACATTAAAAATATGTGTGCTAGAAGGTTAAATTGCAAATAATTGAATAAATTATTCATCATGTCAAATAACAATTTTCATGTATAAAATAAACCATCAAGTAATAATTCCGTAAATTTGTAAACGCATTGATTTTTCTTCCTCAAACATGTTCATAAAATTTACTAAAACAATAAAAATTCAAAATAAAAAAAGAGATTCAATAATACAGAATTCACAATAATTAAATATCCAAAATGTAAGAATAAGATGAGCAAAAAACGAAAAGCATGAGAATTTTCAAGTGAGATTCATATTAGTTAAATGCAATTTTTTAATTACACAGAGCAAAGTTAATAAACAATTCTGTTACACATAACATGCATTCAAATATTGCTATCTTTACAGTGACAAAAACAATTACAATACCAATTATCTATTTGCATGTGTATAGACATGTGTACATAAATGATACATAAATTATAAATGAGCAAAAAAAAAAGGCTTAATTAACAGAGTGAATAGTAAGTTTAACTATTGTCTGTTAATTGAAAGCCAGTAATATATTAAACCCTATTTAGCTATGATTACGTAATAGCAAGACAGTGGCAGTACAGTAGCGTATGCTGCCGTAAGATTTTTTCTCCTACAGCAGTATGGGGAAAAAATCCTATTCCTGTAAGATCTTTTTTTCTCTTGCATTTGAGTGGGGGGGGGGGGGGGGGGATTGCGGGATTGCTTGAGAGACATTTATTAATGCATGTTTACTATTATTTTTAAGATATAGGTACTTTAAGGGCTATACCCCCTCCAATACGTCCATGAGTAGCACTGCATTAAGCTCTCATTTTATTCATTTCACCTTATTTGTTATGTTCCAATTTATATATATATATGTTTGTCAGCCCATTTTTCTTCTACCATTCAATTAATTCAAAACATTTTTACACATGTATTTTACATAAATTATAAATATTTATAGTGATTGACTTTGTTATTTGTAATGTGATTTAATATAAGCATTGATTTATACCCGAAATTCTCACTATTCATAATCATACAGTAAAACCTGCAAAGTTGACCACATGTCTAAGTTGACCACTTTTGTCAGGAACGGAATTAACCCTTTACCCTCTATAAGTTGACCACCTGTCTACGTTCACCACTAAAGAGCTGCACCGTAAGTGGTCAACTTACACAGGTTGCACTGTATTTAGAAATAACAATTACTGCAAATGAAAGATATTGAAAGTATCAAGTCTGATGAACAAAATAGCAATAGATAAAAATAACTTTTATGTAACATCTTTAACTGAGATTCTTCAGATGAATTGTGGACATTTTGAGCTATAAGCTCCAATAAACATTTTTATTGTATACAATAAATATTTTATGTATAAGGAAAGCAAAATCAACAAATATTATCATAACACATAAAAAACAAATGAAAAGAAAATTAAAACAGTAATAATAATAATAAAGATTAAATTAAAAATTGAAATTCCTTAAAGAAAAGAAAAAAAATCATGTGATACATGCTCCACTGTCACACTAACATCATTGTATAAAAAAATAATAAACTATTATTGGGATTCTCATGGATTATATCATTATTCAAAATAGGCGGTGTGGGGGGGGGGGGGGGCATCTTTTACTTTTCTAGATGAAATTTAAATCACAGAGTGAATTTTTTGAACTAAAAGAGCATCTCAAGATTTCATTTTCACTTGAAAATGAAAACATGGCTGTTTGTATTAAGATGTCCCACACTGGCAGTTGTTATTCAACAAATAAAGCAAATTCAAATTAGGAACACAATTTTTCATAATTGATGATTTGGCAATCTCATTCAAGCTCAATAATTATTTGGTCTTCCTCAACAGCATCCCCTTCTTTACAATTGACAGATTTCACTTTCCCTGTGGTACCAATAGCTAAGCTATTTTGCATTTTCATTGCTTCAATTACGCACACTTCCTGCCCTTCAGCAACCTAGATAATAAAGTTTCAAGCATATTAGTAAAATTCCTCTAAAATTAGAATACAATATAAATACTCCTATGAAGAATGGGGTAATGGTTGACCCAAGAGTGTTGTATTCCCCCCCCCCCCCCCATGTGTTGTATTTTTCAAAGGAATTTCTGTCATGCAGAGAAAAATTCCCCAATATAAAAAGTCATTTATGCTGATATTGGAATTTGAGAATAATGTTTACTTACAAAAATGTATAGCCCTATATTAAGCTAAATTGTGGGCCTGCCTGCAGGAGGGTAAAATTTCTTCACATGGAGGTTTTATGTATGTTGACAAAAATATTATTAACACAAACTATTTTTACATCTGAAAAAAAAAAAAAAAAAAAGTATTATGGAGAGGAGGATGGGATTTGTGCGGACAGGCGGCTAGAGAGAACAACCTTGAAAAAAAAAAAAAAACTGTTATTTTTTAATTGAAGTTTCTTTGTAATTTTTTGTAGATTTGCCACACTAATACACTTTTATGAGCAGTTTCTTAGACGTAAATTTCTCAGTTCATTAGCAATTAATAAAAATAAGGCTCTTGAGGCAAAAAAGCTCATGATTTGTTTTTTCAATTACTAATTCAGACTATTTCTATTCATAATTTCAAATAAAAGAGGATTGCATGTTATAAGTGAAAATAATATTTCAATTCATAATTTCAAATAAAAGATGATTGCATATTATAAGTGAAAATAATCACATATCACAACATATTTTCATACTTAGTTTTGCTATGCTCGGTTTAAACTTTTCAGAGTTTTGCCAAAAGAAATAAATGAAAAACGAAAGTAAGTCAAATTTCATTTTTGAGAGACAGGTAGTAGAGATTGATTTCACATTTTAATGACGCAAATGATTGTAAAATATTACACATTTATTGAATACAATATTTATGATTTTTTTAAAATGTAGTTCAGCATAACCTGAAAATAAAGTCAGATTTTTCAAGGTTGAATTTTGGCTACATAAAACATAAGAATTAAGATGGTGCTTTCAAATTTTGTGAAAATGCAATTGCATATTTATTTATTTAGATCCATTGGAAAAACTTACCATGTCACCAACTTTGCATGAAATTGATTTCAATAAACCAGGCATAGGAGCCAATATAACTTTTGAGATATCTTTCTATAAGATGAATAGTTCTTGTTATCTTATTGTTATGACACACTACTGATTATAGAGAAACAAATAAAAATATAATAAAATAAATAAACAAACAGCACTTTAAGCATGAATATTTACATAGTAAGATAATTACGTTAGCACGAAATAAAAAGAAAATAACTACGAATTTTAATTTATAGCAGAGGTATTTTTTAAGATACATGTCAAAGATTTGATCATTTTTTCTAAATTATTATATCAGAGGATCTATATAAGTATATTATTCTGGAAAGCAGGACTTTAATCATGACATCTCTATTATATTTTGTGTTTGAGATAACTTTCAAAGAATGATTCAGCCAATGATGAAATTGTATCAGGAATTATTTCTAGCAATACACTTGTAATACACATTTGCATAAAAATACATTTAAAATTGTACATAAATATAATGAAAAAATTAACTTGTATAAAAATTACTAATATTTGAAAAGGGCACCGGAAATAAAAAAAAAGCAAAAAAAAAAAAAAAAATAACTAAATAGGAGTGCACAAAAATGGTGGGACTTATGTAATCATTGTACGAGATTACAAAAATAATTTTTCATCTTTTACTTCTCTTATATCTGTATTCAGTTGGAAAAGATAAACATTTTTATTACTTTATCTGAATATACCTATTTAGATAAAAATAACAAAGCATGCATAAGATAAAGCAGATTAAACTTTTTCCAACATTAGAATAACTAGGAGCATTGTAAGAAAACAACACATCAAACGAACAAGATAACGCATTAGCAATTCAGTAAAACACATTATAAGGTATCAATGAAATAATATAAATATAAATATTATTTACCATTAAATATTTAATTTATTGCAAATGTCCAGGGTTAGGTTTCGTCCAGAACAAACTGATTTCTTCCAGGACAGTGGAAGAAACAGAAAAAATAAGACTAAATGGAAGAAACTGAAAAAAATATCGGAGGGGAAGGGAAGGGGGATTGGAAATAAAATAGGTAAAAAAATCAAAATATATTAACTAAATGAGAGAATTAAACTATTAGTAGATATAATAAAAGACATCAAATGTAAAATATACAATTATTATTAGATTTTTTTTTTTTTTTGAAAAAAAGGTATTTTAAAAAATGGCAGAAGTTTATGGGTAATATTCGTTACAAGGAGAGGGTTTGTTACAACTCTGTAAAGAGAATATGGTTTCTACCATTGGCATAAAAGAAAAACTATTACAGCCATGGAAAAACTATGTCCTAATTGCATATTTTTTTCTTATAAAATACATTACTATTTGGAAGTATATTGTGTAATAGATTGCTAAAAAGATAATTATTCAGCATGTATAGCAGAATGCTGATTTTCAAAAATTAATGTTCTAAAACTTTTTGCATTAGTATTAATTATTATCACTCTGATAAAATATTAGTCATTTAAAGTTAAGCCAAAATATGTTTTCTTAAGTTCTTAAGGAATAAATATTTTCCATTTCTTCCACTCTTGGAAGAATTTTTTTTCTTTTGGCCAGCTCTTTTGATGCTTTTTTTCACTTTAGAAGAAACTTGCTAAATCTCATACATTTATATTTGTATAATGTATTTTTAATTTTGAATGTAAATAAAAAATAACTCAGATTTATCTTCATTAATAATATCATTTAATACTACTTATGTATTTAATGAGTATTGAAACTCAGCAAAACAGAAAAGTATTGTAACATATATTGAAGAATAGTGTAACTTATACGTAACTTAAAAATTTGTACTAAAAATAAGTTGATAGTGTTATTAAGCTGTGCAATTATTAATTTAGCATGTGCAATTAAATAGGTGTAACTATATGTATTTAAGGTTTTCTTTAAAAATATTTTTATTTTTTTACAAAATTGTAACTCAAATGCCAAATTCTTAATGAATGAGTGTCTTCCATTTTCGCCAGCCTGTTTTTTCCACTTTGGAAGAAACTTGCCAACCTTGCATATGTCATCTTTTTACACCAAAATTACTGACACAACATACTTCACAGTAATAAATAAGAAAATCAATGCAATTAAACATATAAATAGCAATAAAAAAAGCCGACTTGTTCTGGGAGAACAGTAAACTTTTTTAGATATGGATAAATGTGTGAGATTTGGGATGAAAATCACCTAAATTTCATTTCAAAGCTCACATCATAATGCATTTCTAAATATGCTCTTTGTAAGAGGGTGTCTATTGGTCTGGTGATTCAAAATTATAGCATTATAGCATTTAACAAAAAGAGATTGTACCTCAGGTTTTTCTGGCATAATACGCTCATATTCAGCAGCAATTTCAGTAAGAACTCTGACGTTAAACTGTAAAAATTAAATTAAATAGAAAAGAATTAAAATCATATCTAAAATAAATTGTATCATTTATGCAATAGATAATTTTCTACATAAAAGTAACAATAAAAATTGTTTACTAATTAATGTTTTTCCAGGCTGCTCTAAAGCGAGAAAAGTTATGGCTGTTTCGGCATGAAAAATATATCCAATGTTGTAACCCAGAGTATTAGTGGATGTAAATGAAATTTCTGAAATAAATTTCAAATTTTCTATAATCATAACTATACTACACGTCATTTTCACCCTGCACTTCCAACAAAAAGTCCAAGATGTTAAAACTTAATTTAAAAGAATATTGAGGAATCTTCCATTAATAAATGGATATAAAATGAAATACTTAAAACGTCTTTTCTTAAGGAATTATCTTCAGTAATAACTGAATTTTGTGATATGGTAATGTCTCTCATAAAAACATGCTTTTAAATGCAACAGAAAATTCCCTTTTCTGCACTGAACATTTAAAATGACAGAGAAAGTAGCACATTTTTTTTTTTCACTCAATGAGCACACTCCACTGCAGGTAAGGGTGCAAGTTCGGTGGCCAAGATTGAAAATATTTCGAGTTTTCCCCCTTCCCCCACGCTCAAGCAAAACTGTTACAAATATATCTGGTTGATTTGTGCGTAAACTTTTGCACAACATATTGATATTTGAATAAAATACAATTGAAGAGTCTTATTCAGACATATTACAGCTTTGTAGCAAAATATATACACACAGATGAGTCCCAATAATTGAAGTCTCGATAGTTCGAGTTTCTCATAAATCTGAGTTAGCGAGAAAAATCGGTTTAGCTCTCAAATAGTGACCAACAACAGCGAAACTCATAAGTGAAAGAAATACCATCCATCTGGTTTTTATTGTTATTCGATGGTTCATACGCCCAATGAACGCCCTGAAGCCACCTGCCAAACCTCCCTCACAAACAAAACAGTTGCACGAAGGTCTTGCACCCATGGTAAACAAATAAGTGAGCTGAAAACATTTTCAAATCCAAAAATATGATGTTTTAAGTGTCACTTTTTTAAAGTTTTGGAAATTTTTTTTTTCATTCTTGGGGAATAAATGAACAGACTTTCAGAACAGACAGAACAAAAGTTTTGGAATTTCAGAGACTTTTGGAACATTAATACCCCATGCCTTAATCCTTCAAAATATATGACATCCACCTAAACTCATAATTGAGAATGCACTTGCACTGGAATTTTCAGGTGCAAAAAATTTTCATTGCTGGGGCGTCAAAAATAGTTAACGCAAGGGCTTTTTCTTCTTCTCCCATCTCTCTTTCTTTGGAGATAGGAAAGAAAATTGTACATCAATGAGCAAGACAACAAAGAGTCAAACAGTTGCTGTAATACATTTTTCTTCAGAGTTGTACATACTCTTGATTCTATCATTTCGACAGGTCACAGGGCAGGCATTCAAAAAGGCACACCTCTCCAAAAGTGTGATATTGCATCACATTTTTTCTATTGTAATTATTTTTTTTCATTATTAATTAATTTATTTTTATTTTTCTAAACTTTTTTTATCATTTAATTTTTTATGTAATGCTTCCTTTCAATTAAATTATTCCAAATTATTTTATTTTTCACGAAATCGGTATTTTCGGCACTAAATTCTTTTAACATCAAAATTTTGCTTATTTTAATTACCGATTGGTAAATTCTTTTACCATGCTAAACTTTTTTTTAATATAAATCTTTTTTTTTTTAAAAAATAAAATCCTTTTTTTCAACGAAGTTGTCGTCCATCTTCGAACATCCTGTCTTGAAGATCTTATCAGGTTGTTTTTGATGCGTCATAGTGATACTTATCTGTTGGTTTTGGTTCAGAATTCGCGAGTCACGCTTGATTGGTTCCCGCCGAAATTCCTCCTGCGCTCTCATTGGCGCACGTGACGTGCGCCGTTGCCATCGGAGAAAGGTGGGAAAAAGGGAAATGCTATTGACTCTCCCCTGAGATTGCTGTGTCGAGAGGTTGCCGGCGCATCGATTTCCTTTTCTGTGAAATAATGGCAGAGGACCGCCGATATGGGGCTTTCGATCCTGCCCCTGACACCGTGTGACCCTACACGTTATGTCTTAAAAAAAAAAAAAATAATCTGCAAATATTTAAAAATTATGGCGACAATGATTAAAAACCCGGGGAAATCCATCCAATTTGTGGTAGTACCTGTGCAACGTTGACAATTAAATGAGTTAAAATTTATTCGCGGCACAAATTTGTGTTGTTACACCCCCAGTTGCAATTAAGATTTCAATTATTTAATGTTTTTAGAATTTAGTTTCCCAGAAAATTTTGATTAGGCCGAAATAGTGGTTGCACATAATAATGTTTTTAATCGCGAAGTGCCACAATAATTTCCCAGATCAACGACTACCTTGAATGCGTTTACAGATTGGCATGAAAAGAAAAAAATTCGACTTACCCCTTGTGGATGGCGTGTTGATCATGAAAAGAAAACTTAACAAGTTTTAACAAATAACAAAAAATTTTATTTATGGAGAAACTGGCTGCATTTTTACTCTTATAAAATAAAAAAATAGGTGATCACCTGCACAATTACTATATTAGATTAGACTGTTAGAAATCCAATTTTTTTTACAAATTACATTTGAGCATCCTCAGGCGGTGCAAAAAAACTATTGATCCATTTTTGCTGTAAGAGATCATCCTTTTGGGAAAAAGTTGAAGAGAAAATATGCGTTGCATGCAAAAAAAACTTTTACTTGAAGTATGACTTATAAACTTATGATGAGGGCCTCCTGGCTCCGAGAAAAAAAGATTGCAGTGGCGGGCATCGCTTTCCCCTTTTACTGGTGCAGCTGCGTCCTCTCATGGATTTTGCCGGACTTTTGCTGGTAATCATTGTCGCCATAATTTTGAAATATTTGCAGATTACTTTTTTTTTTCAAGACATAACGTGTGGCTCACACGGTGTCAGGGGCAGGATCGAAAGCCCCATATCGGCGGTCCTCTGCCATTATTTCACAGAAAAGGAAATCGATGGCGGCCCCCGGCAACCTCGGCGAGAGTCAATCAAGCGTGACTCGCGAATTCTGAACCAAAACCAACAGATAAGTATCACTATGACGCATCAAAAACAACCTGATAAGATCTTCAAGACAGGATGTTCGAAGATGGACGACAACTTCGTTGAAAACAAGATGGCTATTTGGTAAAAAAAATGGTAATTTGCAAAAAGGAATGAAAAAGATTTATATTAAAAAAAAGTTTAGCATGGTAAAAGAATTTACGAATCAGGGAATTAAAATAAGCAAAATTTTGATGTTAAAAGAATTTAGTGCCGAAAATACCGATTTCGTGAAAAATAAAATAATTTGGAATAATTTTTAAATTGAAAGGAAGCATTACATAAAAAATTAAATGATAAAAAAAGTTTAGAGAAATAAAAATAAATTAATTAATAATGAAAAAAAATAATTACAATAGAAAAAATGTGATGAAATATCACAAAAAGGGCATCTATATTCAACGTAGGGGGTACACTTTCTTTCTGAAGTTTTTGTCATTCTCTAGTTTGACTCTTCATTTTGATGCTAATAACAATGGGTACCCTTTAAAAAATTAATTAAAATTAATTTTTTAAAAAATGTTATTTGTGGAGGCTGAATTTGGTCTAATAATGTCATAAATTAATTTTAGATAGGTCATCGGATTTCTTATTAAAGGTAAAAGTGTTGGGAGATCATTTTCTAAAGTAAGTATCATTCATGATCAATGATTAGTGAAAAATGACAGTATTGATGCACACATTCACATATAATGCAACTAATAAAAGGAATAACTTCAAAATTATGTTATGAAACAGGTTTTTTAAAGGAGTTAAAATGTATTTGGAAACATTGTTTTAGAAATTAAAGGAAAGAAAACATTACCGTGGTTCCGCAAAATCGAATCCTCATATTTCCAGCTCCATCATGCTTAATTAATTGACAAGTATAATCTTCATTCTCAATGTTCATTTGTAAAACAGGAGCTGAGAGCAACAAGTCACCAGTGACAAATACATGCCTTCCATTTACTGAAACCTAAACAGGAAAGAAAGAAAGAGAAAAAAACTCGTGAGTTTTCATAATTCCTTTGAAAAACTGCCAACCTTTTGCAAGCAACAAAGAATATATTATAATTAAACTATATCTCAGATATTTTTTTTCTTTAATTTTAACAGTAAAATTAACACACACGAGAATAATGCTTAAACATAAAAATAATGTCACATTTAAATTAAGATTTATCGTAAAAAGCACTTTTGCACAGTTGCCAGATGATACATATGGCTCTGAACACATTTTTGTAACTTTACGTTGTCATAACACACTCACACGCCAATACTAAAAAAGGCTACATAATGGGTATAACATGTCACTACCGACTGTATTTATACCACAAGTAACTAAGTGTTTCCTCCAGGATCATTATTTAGCAAGGTTAGGAGGCATGTCCATCCCTGGAGTTGTAAATATAAAATAGTCATACAAGTGTACATGCATTTTGTCGTTTTTTCAAATAATATTTATTAAACATGTATACACCTTAACTTCCCTTCCCCTCCCTCGGTAAATGTTGAAATGATAACCCTGGTCTCCCAGACATCACGCAGAAGGTAGTGCTGACTAGGGGAGACAGTTTGAGATTGCTCTCCTCTCACGGTGGCCTCCCCCTCCCTTTTCCTAGCAGATATAAATAAAATTTTGTAGAAGTCATCAAAGCAAGTCAAAATAAGACCATTTCAAAAAAAAAAAAGAAAAAAATCAAATAAATATGCCTGATAAAAGTCAATTTTCCAACACATTTTTAGCTTCTTAGCTGACTTGAAATCTACCACCACTTTCTCCTTAAAAGAAGGAACAAACTCACTTCATTTATGAAAACTAAATTAAGGACTTAATGAGGGAAAAAACTGTTGTTAAAGAAAATTAAAATATATTGATATTTTTTTTTTTCAAGAATAGTAAAAGATGTATTAAAGAAAATAATTTCTACTTTTATCAATTTTGATGCCTTGGTATGCTGTAGAACTGAATTTCAAAAAAATAGGCAGAGTAACTGGTTGCCTGGGGTGGTAAAGTTTACTTTTCAAATGAGCTCGTTAATGAATGAAGCAAACATTGGTTGCTACAAATACCTCGCCACCCCCTTTTTTCAAGGAGAAAATAAATGAAAAGAGGAATATAATACTATTGTTTATAATTCATCCTAACATTGTTAACTCTTCACTATGCTGGTTGGCATATCTGCAAAGGTAATTTTAAACTGGAATTCCCATACTGTCGTCTATAATTTAAGATTGAAAACTGATTTGACCATCTGCAAAGGTGTTTGTCTTAGTAAAGTAAAAGAATTAACCACCAGTTAGCCCAGTACTTTTGCTGCATTCCCTGACCAACCCTCTTCATAATAATAAGTGGTATTCTTCGCTTTAATAACCATGTAGTAAAGGGTTAATGGCAACTTGTTTTAATATTTGACATTTTATTATTTTACCCCATTTTATGCTGGCAAAGTTAATGGACCAATTTTTAAGTTATTTTATATGTGGGTTAATACATTATTCATTGTGGTGATGCATTATTTTTCTTCAAATGTTAAGGATTTTAAGTATATGCTTTTAAATTTTTACCAATGAAAAAAAAAAAAAAAACTAACTAAATAAATAAATGCTTCATACTAGTAAATAATTAAATCATAAATAAATAAAAGCATACATTTTTCAAAAATTCAATATTATGCAACTTATCAAACAAATTAAAATTATAGAAAAGGATGTAACGTTGAATCTCTTTTATAGGTTTCAGTAAAAATGGGAAAAATAAAATTACAACTATTTACTTGAAATTTGTGGTTCTTTTCAGTTACACATAATTCCACTTTTTGTCCTTTTATCTCAGTAATAAGATTCCAATCAGTGGGCAATGTACTTTCAAGAGGCGGTCTACAAAAGTATAAGAGCTATCATTCAAAAGAATTTTGTAAAATGAAATTACTATATGTAATACTTATCACATACTGTGGTTGATTGAGAAAATGCCTTGATCTTGTTTCATGTCGTACAAAAATGCAACCACAGAGCGATGCTAAATGTTCAGTTTCTTGTTCAGTCAGTTGTTTACCTAAAATAATTTATTGCAAAAATACAAACTAACTTCACATGAAAATGTACAGTATTGTTCAAAATAACAGAAATTAAAAGAATGAAAATGAACACACAGGAGAAGAATGGCTATATAAATACAAATATCATTGTTAAAATTATTAATTACTATGTAGTAGTATACATAGTAAAATAAAGTGTAGCACATTTTTGTGCATGCATGATGCATAATGTATTACGACATGATGCACAACTAAGCATTACAAATTTATGCGTTCAAATATAATTTCAGAAGTTTTATTTAAGTTATTAATGAAGGTTTATTTAACAAAAAGCATTAACAATGAAGAGCTGGTATTTTAGTTAATTATTAATTTTAGTTGCATTTTAACCTTTTGCACTTGTAAATATGGTGTACATGTTATATAGAGTCCTCAAAGTGACATACGAGTGCAAAGGGTTAAAGATAATTGCAGTACTCTGGAAAGAATGATTGAATGAAAACTTTGAAAAGAAGGCTTTGCAGTTGAAAAAATGTGAGGAAAAAGAACATTCCCAGTAGAAAATAGGAGAATGTGGGACAAAGTGAAATGGTAAAATATTTACTGTGTCTAGGGCCACCTACTTGATAACATTTTTACTATGTTACACAACATGTAGTGGATTCCAGTCAAAAAATAGTTAACTCTAAAGATCAAGCTACATGATAATACAAAACTATTTTCCAATTTTGATGCTCATCTTGTAATGTTTTGTGTTAGTACAAAATTTTTTGCTTTCATATAATGATAAAATTCCCATTATTAATATTTTAAACATTAATTAAGATCTACTAATGTCCAGTGCAGTGTTAATTTTCCATGTGCATATGGAGCAAAGTGAAATAGTACTTCATTTCATTTTGTCCTTACACAAGTCATCAGATAACTAAATTTGTTGTTCCTGTATTGATTCATTCAATTAGTAATTATTTATTCATTAAAGTAGATTTTCATTTGTTCATTTAGTTAATCATTTATTTCTTTATATTCATTAATTCATTTACTTGCTTTATCATGTTTAATAAAAAATATAAATAATAATAAATGTGAAAAATATACAGTGCAACCTCTCTGAGCCGCCACCCTGACGTTCCGTGAAAATTTGTCCGCTCAAAGGGAGTGTCCACTCTGAAGAGTTAACAATTAATAAGATACAGTGTTATGTAATATGAAATAATAAACAAGTCTAACACATATTTCTAATATAAATGAATTCTGAGATTTATCTAAAGAGATATTATAACTTTATTTAAGAAATTTTTTATATTTGAAAAAAAATGATTGAATTTGAGGCTGCTTTTAGATTTTACATTTGTTGGAAACAATAAAGTAAATCTCTAAATATAAAGGAAATTTATAACTGATTCGTTTTCCATTGTATCAGAATTTCCAATGGCTTCATCTATTTTTTTCAAAGTCTGTTGCGTTGAAAGTTTTGCTTGCTCACTGTCATAAAACGTGTCAGAACATTCCTCGTCAGATGCGCGGCATTAGCGCCTAAAAGGCACAAAAATTCATTTGTAAAATTACACACAAAAATTGGTTAGTAAATTTAAATCTATTTAAAATTAATTTTAGATTTGATTTAGAGAATTAAAAAAAGCTTACCTTCGATGGACTCTGTGGTATAATTTTAATGCTCTTATAATTTCTGACATTTGTTTCCTTCCAGTGGCAACATGCTACGAAAAATATCTGTCTTTCGTTTGAAAATCCGTTTTAAGAACGGCTCCTCTTTTGTTTAAATATGTAGTGTCATTTTGTGTATTAAAGCCTTACTTTAGGTATGAGGGTAATTTTCATTACAATTTAATACACAAACATTAAGGAAATCATCTCTAACTGGAATTCCTTTTAAGTAATGGAAAAATACTTGAAGCCAGACAGACTAGATCTAGATCCGACCAGCTCAACAGCGGATAAGCAATGGATACATTGGAGAAAGACTTTTGATAATTTCTTAAAACATATAAAAGAGGTTTCTGACGGTGATAAGCAGCAACTTCATACAAATTATGTCTCTTCGAACGTATATCAGTACATAGAAGGTTGTAAGGATTTTAAAGAAGCAATCGATATTTTAAATTCATTGTACGTTAAGCCTAAAAATGTTATTTACGCCAGACATCGCTTGGCGACAAGGACCCAATTGACTGAAGAATCTGTTGATCAATATCTCTCTGTTTTGAAACAACTGAGCAAAGATTGCAATTTCGAAGCTGTAACTGCTGATCAAAATCAAAACGATTATATCAGAGATTCTTTTATCAGAGGATTAAATGACAGCCAAATTCGCCAACGATTGCTGGAAAACGTATCTCTATCTCTCGAAAGCGCTTTCAATCAGGCTCGTTCTTTAGAGTTGGCGAAACTACAGTCTGCGAATTACTCTGGTGTATCAGCATATTCTGATTGTTTTAAACAAACTTGTCATTCCACTTCTTTTGATAGTACTACAGCTCAAATCAGTGATAAAAGTAATGAAGCCTCAGACACTTCTCTGTCAACAGTTGCTTCCTTATCAAAAAAAGGCGACTGCTACTTTTGTGGTGGTCATCGCCACTCAAGAAACGTATATGTCCTGCCAAGAATGCAGTGTGCAAATTATGTTCTAAACGGGGACATTTTCAACGCGTTTGCCTTTCTCGAGATACTCCAGCAAAAAGAAATACTGTTGCTTCTACGGACTGTATCGCATCAGTCTCTGCTGCATCACTTTATTGTCTTCGGAAATCTATAATTCAAGTAGAAGTAAATGGTGTCGGAGCAAATGCATTAATTGATACTGGGAGCTCCTTGAGTTTTATTGATCATACCTTCGGGAAGAACTGTAACATGTCGATCTTACCATACCATGGAAAAATTACTATGGCAAATTCTTCATTATCTTCGGAAGTAGTTGGTCAGTGCAAAGTGAAAATTAAAATGCAAGGTTATGTTTACGATAATGTCTCTCTATTAATTATGAAAAATCTTTGCTCGGATGTTTTAATTGGACATGACGTATTACAGCATCATTCTGCAGTTGAAATTACATTCAGTGGATCACCACCACCTCTTAAGATTTGTAATTTAGCTGTTGCAAAAGTTATGCCTGTTTCTATCTTTGCTCACCTTTCTCAAAATTGCGCTCCTATTGCAACGAAATCTAGACGGCATTCCAACACGGATAACTGCTTCATGGAGTTAGAAATAAAAAGACTTCTATGTGAAGGCATCATAGAGCCTAGTAACTCTCCGTGGCGTGCGCAAGCTTTTGTTGTCAAAGGAAGAAATGAAAAAGAAAGAATGGTTGTCAGCTCCTGAGCTGAACTCTAATGCCTAAGGGCACATGTGGTGACCATGTGTGGTATCCGTGGTAGCCGCGAGATGAAAGGGTCCGACCGTCCCACGGAGAAAGATCGCCGGAGGGAACGATAAAACCAACCGTGGGAGCGGACGGGGAGAACAAAGGGGCATTCGGTGCCTGGACACTTCTCGACTGGACTTGAAACGGAGAGGACGCGATCCTCCAGACCTCCCAGGAAAAGATATGTTTAAGGAGTTTGTATATAGCAACATTGTAAATAGCCATATTTAACCAAGAGGATAAATAAAAAGAAATACTAAAAATGCAACAAGCGAGTTTATGATCTCCGCGGTCCTCGATAATATGCAAAATCCTACAAAATGGCGCAGACCGACAGGATAAGAGTCGAAAAGCTGCAAAAGTGAGAAACTGCAAATGTTAGCAGCGAATGATTGCAGCAGCCGAGCGGAACAGCCGAGCTGAGCAGCGAATGATTGCAGCAGCCGAGCGGAGCAGCTGAGCTGAGCAGAGAATGATTGCAGCAGCCGAGCGGAGCAGCTGAGCTGAGCAGCGAATGAAGGCAACAGCCGCAAAGGATACCAGTGGCAAACGATCGAGGATCTAATACGGCGACGATGAAAGGAGATCCGAGCAGGAATGTGAAAGGTAAGCCTTTTATTCCCAGAATCCCAGCATCTAAATTAGTTTAAGTTAAGAGCTCTGAGTTATGTTTATTGGTGTAAAATTACAGGGGGCAAAACAGGTCAGCGTGGGTAAAGGTATTTTTAAAATTGTAAAAGTACGGGAAATATATGTATTTTTATTGTTGTAAAAGTACGGGAAGTTTATGTAATTTTATTGTTGTAAAAATACGGGAAGTTTAGGTATTTTTATTGTTGAAAAGTACGGGAAGTTAAGGTATTTTTATTGTTGTAAAAATACGGGATGTTTATGCATTTTAATGTTGTAAAAATATATAAAATTGCATATCGTAAAGTGATATTTGTGGTGTACCTATTAAGAACAAAAGAAACTGGTATGATAATGAAAAGTTGTTATTTATCATGCGCAGAGTAAAATGTATATGGGTAAACATAGGCAGATAAATATATGCAAGTATACTCAATTAAGAAAAATTCTACTGCCGTAAATTATCAGAGAAAAGTATTTATTGTTGTGGTTAAAAAAGAAAAAATGGAATCTTTAATGAGCCATAAGAAAATTGATTTAATTTCTTTAGCTGAAGAGTTAGGGGAAGAGGTACCTCCTAGATGCATGATTGCACAATTGAGGAAATTAATACTTGAATCAAAAGAGTTTAATGAAAAAGAAGTAGAGGGCATTCCCAACAATATTATAGAATTACGGGTGGAAAAGGAATCGAGAGAGAAAGAGGAAAAGATTAGGGAAAAAGAGGAAAAGGCTAGGGAACATGAGTATAGGATGTTGGAATTACAAATGAGAAATACGTCAGCAGAAACATTAAAATACTCAGCGAAAGGAACAGACGATCTTATGAACAATTTAAGTAAAATGAAAAATGCATTAGACCCACCAATTAGAGTAGAAGATTAGCCTTTCTATTTCCAAAGAATAGAAACAATGTTCAATTTATATGATATTCCGGAGGAACAATGGGGAAAGTTGTTAGTGTACAAATTAAATGATGAGATGAGAATTAGTACCTGGGTTAAAGAAGAAGATTTAAACAGCTATTATAAAATAAAGGAGGTGATGTTAAAAAGGTACCAAATCACTCCCATACAACACAAAAAGAATTGGGACAGTTGTACAAAACTAGCTCATGAATCCTACACGGAATACTCCTATCGCTTAAATACAGCGTTAAATTTATATTTGAAATCCAGGGAAATTACAACAATGGAAAACCTTAAAGAATTATTAATAGCGGACAAAATAAAAGATAATTTAATGCCTCAAATAAAATCATATATATCTCTAAAGGAAACCGAAAACTGGTTAAAAGTGGAGAAGTTAAGTAGCAAAATCGATAATTTTGTTGCAGCTATGCCAAGACTTCAATATGAAGATCAAAAAGGGAATAAAGTGTACGCAAAGGAATTTCAAGGTCAAAACGTACAAAATTATCAGCGGAAACGCTTTAATGATCGGAGTGAGCGATATAAAGAAAGTGAAAGGGAAAATATTTTCAAAAATGAAAGGAAAATAGAACGATCAAATATTACGAAAAATGAAAATGCCGTACAATGTTTTTTATGTCAGGAAACGGGTCATTTCAAGCGGGCTTGCCCAAAACTAAAAGATAAACATAAAACCAGTTATAAGACATTAGAAGAAAAGGGCCTGAACGAAATATGCGTACCAATAACCAATGCCGAGTTAGTATTACGAGATGTAGCAGAAGGGAAATTGGATAAGGAAAGGCCGATCATCGATCTGGCTATTGATGGAGTGAATTTCCCAGCGATCGTAGATACAGGAGCACAAATTTGTGTTATCAGGAAATCGTAAGTATTAGAATCAGCAGGAAAAATATTCCTTAGACCTGCAATAGGACCACAAGTAGAGGCACAGTTAACGTCCATGCCGATAAGCTTGTGGAAAGGGTCAAATGAGGCAATAAGTCCTTTTGTAAATATTCATGTAGCGATAGCGGAAAATTTAAATGAAGTTGCTTTAATAACACCAGAGGTATATAGAATAGTAAAAGAGCAATGGGAAAAATATTGTGGTGAGGAAAGGCAAAGCTCTCCGACAGAGCGGGAGAAAGAAAAACACCCAGTCCCAAAGGGATTAGAGGAGCGACGAGGAGATAGAGAAATGTCAGCGGGCGACGAATACGTATTGGCTGAGGGGGTCGAAAACAAGAAAATCGTAGCGAGGGCCGACGAAGAACGAGGGGACTCGATAGGTAGGGAGGAAGGAAATGAGTTTCTGTCAATAATGTCCATGGCAAAGGGGGAGGGGGAAAAATTAGCGGAAGGGGAAATTCCTCTCTCTCATGCGCAAAAATTTCGGAAGGAGCAGAAAGAATGTCCGACTTTAGTAAAGGCATTTAAAGACGCAGAGAAGAAAAAGAATAACTTCTGGGTAGAATCAGATTTACTTTATCACTGTGGTATGGTTGGAGGACAGAAATGTGTCCAATTAGTGGTGCCGAAAGGGCGGAGAAGTGAAATTCTAAAATTGGCCCACGAAATGCCTACTGGGGGACATTTAGCAGCCCTGAAAACGCGAGACAGAGTCGCGATGTCTTTTTGGTGGGAAGGGATGCCCAGAGATGTCAAATTGTTGGGTGCAGCATGTCATGATTGTCAAATGCGTAGAAAAATAAAAGTCAAGGATAGGGCACCCATAGAAGCAGTAGGGAGGCCAGAACTTCCGTTCCAGGTTGTAAATGCGGATATTTTGTGCCCGATTGAACCAAAATCTTCTCGGGGTCATCAGTATGTGTTATGCATTATGGACCAACACAGTCGTTGGCCGGAAGCAGTACCGATTAAATCTTTAACGGCGAAAAGTACGTGTGAGGCATTTATGGAAGTATTTGTCAGGACTGGAGTTCCACGTATGGTCGCGATGGATAACGGGACGAATTTCGCAGCGAAACTGACGCAGGAATTTCTTAAGAGATTAGGATGTGTTCCAAAATTTTCTACTCCGGGATACCCTCAATCGAATGGTTTAGTGGAAAGATGGGTAGGAACGATGAAATCCATGTTGCATCATGCTATTAATTCACAGGGCAGAGATTGGGACAAGCAGTTGCCATTTTTATTATGGGCATATAGGGAAGTTCCAAATTCAACAACGGGGGTAGCACCGTTTCTACTAGTTCACGGACGTCCACCGGTAGGGCCGTTAGCAATTCTGAAATCGAGTTGGGAGGATGAGGTTATGGTACCCCAAGGAGTAGGGGAATCAGTAGCAGAACACCTACAAAAATTACGGGCGTGTTTAGAAGAAGCCGTCCAATATGCGAATGAGATGGCGAAAGGACAACAGGAAAAATATGTTCATTACCACAATTTAAGATCAAAAGATCACATTTTCTGCACTGGTGATGAAGTAGTAGTACTAGTTCCGGATTCCACCAATCGACTTTGTTCGCAATGGAAAGGGCCAGGGGAAATAGTGGAGAGGAAATCTCAGCACTCGTATTTAGTTAGACTTCCTGACGGATCGATTCGACATTTGCATCAAAATAAGTTGCGAAAATATATCCAACCAATAAACACCATAGAGGTAATATATGAAGCGGACGAAGAATTTGGGGAGGTACAACATATACCAATAAAGGGGAAAGAAGAATTAAAGTATGGAGAATTAAAAAAAATTGTAAGCGGGCAAAATCTTTCTTCAGAAAGGGAGAAGCAGTTGTTAAAATTAATTTGGGAGCACAAAGAGGTATTTCATGGACAGATCAAACGAGCTAAGGTAGGAGCCCATTCAATTAAATTAAAATTAGGAGCGCAACGAAAACAGCCGCATATCTATAAAGTACCAGAGTCATTAAAGCCCAAAGTTGAAAACCAAATAACCGAATTGTTGGAGAAAGGGTTAATTGAACCTTCGTCAGCGGAAATAGTATATCCGATTGTATGTGTTGCTAAAAAGGATGGCACGATACGTTTGTGTTGTGACTATAGGGCGTTAAATGCGGATAGTCAGATAATGCCTTTTCCTATGCAAAATTCAGAGAACTTGAGATTTAAAGCAGGTGCAGCAACCTATTTAATTACTTTAGATTTGTTAAAGGGTTATTGGGAGATACCGTTGCAAAAGGAATGTAGAGAATTAACTAGCTTTGTGTCACCTAAGGGGCAATATCAGTGGAAAGTTATGCCGTTCGGACTATCCGGATCAGCGGCCACTTTCCAACGGGCCATGAACCAAGCTTTGAGACCGCACAGCGATTATGCGGAAAGTTTCATAGACGATATAATTATCTTTTCGGATAGTTGGGAGAGTCATTTGACACATATAGGGGCAGTTCTGAAAACGTTGAGAGAATTGAATTTTTCAGCAAATTTAAACAAATGCACTTTTGCCAAACCAAAGTAAGATATCTAGGTCATATAGTGGGGTCGGGAGAACATAATCCAGATCCAGAAAAGCTCGCGGTAATAAACAAATTACAGATGCCTAAGACGAAGAAAACCCTTCGCTCAGTTTTAGGGTTGTTTAATTATTATCGAGAAGACGTTCCGGGATATGCAACAATTGCGAAACCACTCACGGACTTGACAAGAAAGGGAGTACCAAATGAAATTGGACCTGAGGAAAACGCGGAAAAAGCGTTCAACACCCTAAAAGAATTACTTTGCGAGAAAGTAGTGCAGTATACACCGAATATGTCTCAGCCATTTGAAATTCATACTGATGCATCGTCAGTTGGGATCGGCGCCTGTTTAGTGCAAAAAGATCAGGAGGGAAAAGAGAGACCCATAACGTTTATTAGCCAAAAGCTGACGGAAGCGCAAGGAAAATGGAGCACGATAGAAAGGGAAGCGTATGCAGTCATATGGGCATTAGGTAAATTTGAGCAATGGACGTTTGGGAAAGCAGTTACCTTATGTACGGACCACAATCCATTAAAATATCTAACTGAAGGGATTCCGAAAAATGCTAGACTGCAGAGGTGGGCGTTAGCATTATCCAGGTTCGATTTAAGACTGGTACACAAATCGGGAACCAGTAATAGTGACGCAGATGCCTTATCACGCATCTATGAAGAAGAGGAGAATAAGTAAAAAAAAAAAAAAAAAACAGAGGTACCTAAGTTATATACTTAGGTATTAGGTTATGTGTAAATAATATATTAGCTTTCGAAAAATTGATGAAATGCTCTTCATTGTATTAGTAATGAAAGTAAAGAAATGATAATGTGTCTATGTGAGGCAAAAATTTAGTTGTTAATTGAATTGTGTGTTCAGAGAACATGAGAAAATATATTTATAACCATATGTTTTTTTTTTGTGTATTAGTAAAGTTTAGAATAAATACAGTGGTGTAAACTCTTGCATGTGAGTACGGTAGTCTTATTGTATGAGGTGTCATAGATTTTGATGGGTGGGGACACAAACAAAAACACACATCAAAATTTTCGGGTATTCTCAGAGCTCTACATTGGTATATGCAGACTGGGAATGAAAGGGCTACCTATGCTAAAGATGTACTATATATATTCTGTGAACTCTACCATATTTCTTTGGGTTTGAACCGCTAGGTAGCTTTTCAAACCGGAGGGGAGATGTCAGCTCCTGAGCTGAACTCTAATGCCTAAGGGCACATGTGGTGACCATGTGTGGTATCCGTGGTAGCCGCGAGATGAAAGGGTCCGACCGTCCCACGGAGAAAGATCGCCGGAGGGAACGATAAAACCAACCGTGGGAGCGGACGGGGAGAACAAAGGGGCATTCGGTGCCTGGACACTTCTCGACTGGACTTGAAACGGAGAGGACGCGATCCTCCAGACCTCCCAGGAAAAGATATGTTTAAGGAGTTTGTATATAGCAACATTGTAAATAGCCATATTTAACCAAGAGGATAAATAAAAAGAAATACTAAAAATGCAACAAGCGAGTTTATGATCTCCGCGGTCCTCGATTATATGCAAAACCCTACAATGGCGATAGATTATTCTCAAACTATAAATAAGTTCACTTTGTTAGATGCTTATCCGCTTCCGAGAATAGATGAAATAATTTCTAAGGTTTCGAAATTTGAAGTATTTAGTGTCATAGATTTAAAAAGTGCATATCACCAAATACCAATTTTGGAATCTGAAAAACCGTATACTGCTTTCGAAGCCTGTGGACAGCTTTATCAATTTAATCGTGTTCCATTCGGTGTCACAAATGGAGTGGCTTGCTTCCAAAGAGTTATAGACCGAATAATTCATGAAGAGAAGCTCACTGGTGTTTTCCCATACTTAGATGATGTCACTGTTTGTGGGAAGAGTCAAGAAGATCATGACAGAAACCTTGAAAATTTTTTATCTGCTATTAAGATGTATAATTTAACGCTGAACAAAGAAAAATGCTCATTTTCTGTTAGAACTATCAATCTGCTCGGTTATATTATTTCGGACAAAACTATAAGGCCTGATCCAAATCGTTTACAACCACTCATTGATTTACCCATTCCTGAAGATACAGCTTCGTTACAAAGAGCTCTTGGAATGTTCTCATATTACAGCAAATGGCTACCTAGATTTTCCGAGAGAATACGGCCTTTACTGCAGAAAAAAGCTTTTCCTCTATCAGAAGAAGCGATCTCAACTTTTCACTCATTGAAAACAGAGTTAATTAATACATCTATGGCTGCTATCGAAGATGGAATTGATTTCACTGTTGAAACTGATGCATCCCAATTCGCTATCGCTGCAACTCTAAGCCAGTCAGGTAGACCCGTTGCTTTCTTTTCACGCACTCTAAATAAGTCGGAACAGCGGCATTCATCAATAGAAAAAGAAGCATATGCTATAGTAGAATCACTTCGACATTGGCGCCACTATTTAATTGGGAGGCATTTCAAGATAGTTACAGATCAGCGCTCAGTTTCCTTTATGTTTCATCAAGAACACACTGCCAAAATCAAAAATGAAAAGATCCTGCGATGGCGTTTAGAACTCTCTTGCTACAAATTTGATATTATTTATCGACCAGGTAAACAAAATGCATCTGCCGATACTTTTTCTCGGATAAGTGCAAGTATGGACCATGCAGCTGACCTAAAGACCTTGCATAACGCTCTTTGCCACCCCGGTGTGACTAGAATGAATCACTGGGTACGGGCGAAAAACTTACCGTTTTCTGTAGAGGACGTCAAAAGGGTAATCAATTCTTGTCATATTTGCGCAGAATTGAAACCTCGTTTTCACAAAAATGAAGGAAAATTAATTAAAGCGACTACACCGTTTGAGAGATTAAACTTAGACTTTAAAGGACCGTTACCTAAACGAAACAGAAACCAATACGTCTTGACGATAATAGATGAATATTCTCGTTTCCCTTTTGCTTTTCCTTGCTCAGATCTATCTGCTGCTACTGTAATAAAACACTTGAAATATTTATTCAGTATTTTTGGAATTCCCTCTTATGTGCATACAGACAGGGGAGCTTCGTTTATGTCTCAAGAGCTGAGAACTTTCTTGAATTCCAAAGGTGTAGCAACTATCAGAACAACTCCCTACAATCCTCAAGGAAACGGCCAAGTCGAAAGATATAACGGTATTATATGGAAGACCATAACTCTAGCGCTTCGGTCAAACGACATGAAGATCGACCAGTGGGAGGAAGTTCTAGATGTAGCTCTACATTCCATTCGCTCTCTCCTTTGTACCTCAACCAATGTAACTCCTCATGAACGTATGTTCAACCATCCCAGAAGAACTGAAAACGGAAGATCTATGCCGACTTGGTTGATGGAGAAAGGTCCAGTCCTTATGAAAAATAATTTGCGAACGAGTAAGTTTGATCCACTCGTGCAGGAGGTCCAACTCATAGAATCCAATCCAGACTATGCCCATATTCGCTTTCAGGATGGACGTGAGTCTACTGTATCAACTAGACGGTTAGCTCCCCGTGGTGAGTTACCAGCAGAAGATACTAACGTCACAATAGAGGAAGAAAATTCGCCTGCAGAGCACTCTGATCTCTCTTTTTCGAATCCTGAGGCGTTTGATTCTCAGACGGTCGAGTGCCAAACTCGGCCTCCCCGTCCAGTCCGTTCTAAAAGAAAACCAGCTTACTTATCAGACTATGTCACAGATTTTTAGAGGGGAGTGACTGTGGTATAATTTTAATGCTCTTATAATTTCTGACATTTGTTTCCTTCCAGTGGCAACATGCTACGAAAAATATCTGTCTTTCGTTTGAAAATCCGTTTTAAGAACGGCTCCTCTTTTGTTTAAATATGTAGTGTCATTTTGTGTATTAAAGCCTTACTTTAGGTATGAGGGAAATTTTCATTACAGACTCATTAAGCAAAACGCGTTTCTCCCAATCGGCACTGCAAGCATCAAAGCACTCCACTGCTTCTATATGCTGGAAGGATTCGGGATCGTATTGTATTCCAGCGAGTTTCGAGAGCCCTTCTAATTGACTTTCTGCCGTCAATTCATCGAATAAATATAATCGTCTCTTAATTTCTTTGCTACTAATTCCACAGATAACGAAACATTTGGTGATCATGACCTATCTTTTTCCAGGAGCTTTTGATCCAGTCAACAGCGTCCCCGACAGAAATGGTATTTGAAAGTTCACTAGTACTTTCTCATCTATCCATATGAGCAATGATGTGTCGCAGATCGCACTGTCTGTACTCCATCTTAAAACATTTAATGGCACCATGATCCAATGGCTGCAATTTTGATGTCGTATTTGGCGGCAGAAATAACAGTTTGACATTTGTGAGTTGAGCTCCGTAATAAGCATGGCATGTTGCATTGTCCAAAACAAGGAGAACTTTTCTGCCTTGATTCCTCATTTTTTTGACGAAGTTCTCCAGCCACTCTTGAAAAATGAGCGATTTCATCCACGCTTTTTTGTTCCCGTACCACGACACACTCAGACAATTTAAATCTTTTCCTTTAAAACACCCCGGTCTTTGACTTCTCCAAATGACCAAAGGCTTTTCTTTCACTCCAGTTGCGAATCCCACAAAAACAAATGGTAAGGCGATCCTTCGGTACTTTTCCACCTCTGGCTTCTTCAGATTTTTGCAGCATGCTTTTATTGGGCAAAGCGCAAAAAAAAAAAAAAAAAAATGCCATTTCGTTTGTTGTAAACATCTTTGTCATCATATCCGGATAAAAGCAATGGAAGATGCTCTTACAAATCTTCCCCTAAACTAAGATCGACATTGGCTGCTTTGCCACACAGCAATTGAAAAGTGATGGTATTTTGCATACGAAATCTATCCAACCGCCCATTGCTGGTGGAGAAATTTTCGATTCCTAAAGCTTCCGCAATTTCTACTGCTTTTTGCTGAATCATAGGCCCACTTACAGAATTTTTTTTGCTCAAACAGCTTTGAACCAGTCCAAAACAGCTTCATTTATGTCTGCATACTTTGCCTGTCATAACCGATTGACCCCTCGAAATTTGAAGTCTTCATACTCTTTAAAGATTAAGTCCTTCTCTTTAATAATTTTGTTAAACTGCGTTCTTCTGCAGTTGAAAAATTTGGCTAACTTCCTCGCCGATTTGCCGTTCTCATGTTGACGCAGAACTTCAACACGCTGCTCGAGATTTAGGAAAACACGCTTGGACATTCTTGCAACTCAAATCACTGACCCACTGAACAAACGAGAAGGATTCTTTCTCTAAAATATCGGAATTTGCAAACAGCCAATAAGAATCAAGGTCAGATTAGAGGGGACAGGGGACAAAAGACCCCTTGAACCCCGACCTTGAGTCGAAATGCCGAAGGTTAGAAGAAAGGAGTAACATTTTCCTGCAAGAATGCTATGGACGAACCCACATGTAGGGCGTTCAGAGGGGGTTGGGTGGCTGTTGCTAAGGGTTATTTTAACATTATGTCTATGGTCAAAAATTCTGTGGAACGAAAAATTGGCCGTTAGGAGGGGTGACCGCTATTCACAGGTGGCCACTCGCAAAGGTTTCACTGTATAATAATAAATGGTGAATCATTACATGTTATTTGGCCTACAATAAGAAGACATACAAATGCTAAGGGTTGATTATCACATAGAAAACTATTTCATTAGGAAAATATTTCAAGTTTTAACTTTTATTTTTACATACAAATTTACTTTCTAAAATGAAAAATAACATTTCAATGCAAATTCTATTGTAAAATTCAGTTATCTCTTTATGTACTGTTATTTTCAAAATAAATTTCCATTTTGTTTATTTTTAAAAATGTAATGTGTCTTAACTATTTCACTTTGCCCCCTTATTCCCCCCTCTACATTACAAGCAATTTTATATTTTACATTGGATAATTTTTTTTAAAAGCATAGTTACCATTTTTTTATTGTTTACAGCTGAAATACCATAACATTTAAAAACCTATACCAAAATATGATTTGTTCAACTATTTTGCAATCAAAGTGCAGTGCCCTGCTGATCCTTCTTTTAATGAAATGGTAAAACCCATAAATAGGAGGAATAATGAATAAGGATAAATAACATATGGGTCACTTTATGCCAACTGGATCAATTTTTGAAATTATCCCCACTCAACCATCTTTGATTTTTATGAAATTTTGTACACTGCTTCTTGTATGGATAAAACTAGTTTGGTGTAAAATTTCAAACCTTAAATCTTAAAAGTGAAGTAGTAAGGGCCACCCAAAGTTTAGGCTGAAAAAGTTCCTGAGCACCATGCAATTCAAGTAGCTGTTTAAATGCCCTGAAGAGTCAAATAACAATTGCCAAATAATATTATATAACCAACTTGATATTTTTTCTGCAGAGAAAGAGCAATTTAAGCTCCACAAAATTTGAAGAACCATAAACTTTTCGTAGCATATGTAGTTAAACTTGGCCCAAAATTTACTCCCGCAACCAAAACCAGAACTTAGAGTAGAAGTCAATTTACTTTTCCTCATCAAGTTTGAAATTTTAAGTACATTTTTTGTTAGTGTCAAAACTACAACAAAATTTAACAGTTTTAATTTCTAAAGGTAAATTTATCATTTTTAAGATATTGGTGATAATGCTAGAAAAGTATTTTGTCAAACATTTGGATCCCTTTTTATCACTACCATAATAACATTTTTAAACAAAATCTTTCAATAATAAACTGGATATCTCATTTCCACATACAAATATGTTTTTGATCAGTTCAAAGTTTGATAATTTCTGAAGTTTTTTGACATGACACTTTAAACCATGGATTAAAAGTTATGGAACTTCAGAAATTGCTGCACGTCAAAAACTCAACAACTGTTCTGTTTTCTTTTATAACTATCATTTTTATTACTTTTAATATCTTATATAATACTCACTGTCGAGGATAAAACACAAATTTAGCTAAACAAAAACAAAAGAAACAGTACAGTACAAAAACCACATCAATAAACATAATTTTGAAACATTATTTTATAAGTAGTATTTCTCCAAATCAATTTTAAAAATGCACAAGCGAAAAACTAAATAAATAAATGCTAATTACCTTGAAATCCTTCAGGATAAACATCATACAAATATTTTGTGGTAATATTTCCTTCAACAAAATTAGGCTCTGTCATAATGTCCCGCAATAAAGGAATGTTGTGACTAACTCCTAAAATGCACATGTTTAAAGTTAACAAGTTAATATTAAACAAATTTACATAGTAGCAAAAAAATTATTTTCATAAAAACTCAACAAAAATTGACAGAAAGTCAAGACCGAAAGACAGCCTGGGTTCTCTCTCTCCTTTTTTAAAGAGCAAACCGGCTGGTTTTTATAACAAAAGACTGGCCTGTTTTGCAAAAAGTCTGTTTTTATTCACCTTTTAAAATCATACACCTTACTATTTGCACTTAACACTTATATTATGCCAATTTATGTTCCTAAGGTTAGTATGTGCAAAACAAAGCTCAAAACTTTTTTATGGTATTTTGAGTTACAGAACAAACTTAATTTCAGTAATGACGTCAGGCATGTATGTGCAAACTGCGCACATGTAAAAGCCCACTTTGCAACATCTTCTAAAATGTGGCACCAAAGAAAATGTAATTTTCTTTAAGTGTGATAAAATGTTGAAAAAATTACATTTAAAAAATATAGCTCAAAATTTTCATCCACTTTAGAGACTAACGTTAAATATTTTTAAAAAGAAAATTTTGAACTCCTGTTAGGGATGATAAAAGATTGCACAATTCTGTTTTTGCAAAAGACAGGGACTTTCATTTTAAAGATACATATTACAGGGTTGCTACTCAAACAACAGAATGAAATTCCCTGACTTTTCCAGGTTTTCCAAACATATATTTAAAAAATTCCAGTTTTAAATCCATGGCATCAAACCAGTAAAAAACATACATTTGCCCCAAAATATTCTGTTTAAAACAATCACAGGGATGGCTAATTTTAAAATAATTTCTGAAAAATTTTGAAACAGTATTCAACTAAGTAATATAAGGGAACAAGCATTTCCATGAAGTAAAAGTAGGCACTTTGCAAAATGTTTTTTTTTAAAAGGTCTAATAACTCTGATTCTAAATGAGAAAATGGATTGCTAACAAACTTTGAGAGAGAGGGAAAAAAAAGAAAAACTACATTAGTTACTTAGTGTAAAAATCTGAATAACAATAATAAAATGTTAGTTACTTTTAACTATTTAAAAGTTAAACTTAAGAGTTGAAAAAAAAAATTCTGATCAAATCCTTGGTTGAATCAGGTTGCGTCAATCTACTTTGAGTGAAGCAAAAAAGAGTTAAGGTCATTTATATTGAACTTTCCATGTCAGTGCGTCAAACATTGGCTAAAATTCCCTGACTTTTCCAGATTTTTGATAAAATATTAAAATTCCCTGACCTTTCCCTGACTTTTTCACTCAATTTTAAAATTCCCTGACTTTTCCAGGTTTTCCCTGTTTTCCAGGTAGCGTAGCAACCCTGATATTAATTTATCATCATTAACAATTTTTGCACACACCTCATACTGGATTTTGTTTAAAAATAATATTGGTAATTTAACATACGGGTGAAAAGAAATGCAAATATTTTCATCGAAATTTTTTGGAGCTTCCATGGACAGTTCTGTCTAATCTTTTTAAGCAGGGGACCAGTGAAATTTGAGTAGGAATCCTGCCTTTCCCTTTGGAATTTTAACACCTGACATCATAAAATAATAAATTGCAATAGACATAAAATTTTATATAAAGGCAAAACCAACTGGTTCCTTTATCATTGATACCACCCGCTAGAAGGACGCGTGGTTACAATAGCATAAGATGTTTAAAAACTCACAATTACAGTAAAATTCCTCTATAGTGGACACAAGCAGGACAAAAATATTTGCCTGTAAGAGAGAGGTGTCCTCAAAAGGGTTTTTTTTAGGCTCAATGATTTGTGGCCAGGGAATTAAGGGTTTCCATTAGGAGGAGTTTTATTGCATTTGCATTTATGCATCAAAGTACTTAACTTACAGAAACCAATATTGCAGGACTTGATACAAAATTATTCCTGTGAAGTACTTTACCTCAATACCTTTTAAAGTTACCTTTACACAATTACCTTTACATAAATATTCAAAGCGTATTTTTTACTGCTAAACATACCATTGCCGTCAACAAATACATTAAATATTATAACTCCCCTGATACAAATGGTATTTTTTTCTTCTTTTTTTGCTGGGCTTTCTTCTTTTTTTTTTGGGGGGGGGGGGGGGGGTTACACTATCGATAACCGCCCCGGGTATTACCTACGCTAGCTATGCCACTGGTTGAAACAAGAAATCAATTGGAAAAAATTTCTACCAGAAGATAAGGGTCTATTATACAAAATATTCTGCATATAAATACATAAAATATAAAACAAGTTGCAACAAAATAAGAGTTTTTAAAAAAACATATTGCATCAAATAAAACATATTGCTCAAATTTTACCTCTAATTACATAAGCATCCAATGCCTTTATCATTGTATCAATCGCATTTTGCCTCGATGGCCCATAAGTTATTAACTGAAAATTAAAATTAAAAAAGAATAAAATAAATAAGCGTTAATTTAAAAAAAAAAAAAAATTCTTACTTCATACATTTATAAATACAAGGGTACACCAATGAGGGAGAATGCGGATATCTGTGGTATTTGTCAAATTTAAAATATCCAGAAACCGATCAGGCCATGTGACGAAAAATTTGGTTATACAGCATGTCAGATTTGCTTTTTGAAAGTAAATTATTTAGCACATTTTTAAGTTTTTGATAGCAAAACAAAAAAGTATTTGATACTCAAGTTTTAAAAGATAAAAATTAAAATAATATATGGGGTAAATAATTAATTTTTAACATTTTTTGTGCCAGATATGTTTTTAAACTTAATGGGGCATTCGAGTCTGGAGGGCCAACTTTTAGGTGCTTCTTAAAACGCTGTAAATAAAAATCGGTAAAGATTTTTATCATCAGGTTTTTTATCGTATTGTTTATGAATAAAGAGCACAAAAAAATTTAGTAAAAAAAAAAAAAAACGAAATTCAAAACATAGTACAGGCTCACAAACTGGAGACTCGAAAAGAAAAAGCTGCTCCCTGTTTGACACGATTCCACCCTCTTTAATGATCTGAAAACAAAAATCTTGGTTTTTTCTTAAAGAGTAGGGATGTAGTTTTTGTTTGATCAGAGCGATTTGCAAAAAAATTCCACAAAATGGCGGAAATTTTTAAAAATTATAGAACATTTTTTTCCAATAAAGCAACAATAGCGACATATATTAAAAAGCTCTATACCAAATTTGAAGTAAATCGATCCTTTGAAGTTTGAGATATCATGTCAACCGCTAGAAAAACACGTTTAAAGTTTTGAGTAAAGTTTTGGGCAGTCTAAGTAATTTTATATGATGCTTTATACTTACATTTATTAATCAGCGATTCCTTCACCGTTAAAATATACGCACTAGAGTTTCCGCTGCGGTCATATTTTTTCGCAAAATCGAAAAGACCCCTCCCAAATTGTTGTTTCTGATATAGCTGATTCAATTACTTCTTTGCATTACTCTGTTTAAAAATAAAAGATGTTATCAAATTGTTTGCTTCAATTTGTATTAATATTTGAAGAGTTGTAATTTAAATACTTGTAACTAGAAAATAAAGTTATTATTTCACTTTGTGTATTATTTTGCTTCAATATTTCAGTATTTCATACTTTAAAGATAAGTATCATGTACAATACAGTGAAACCTCTCTAAAGCGACCACCTCTTGTTCCGCCGAAAAGCGGTCGTTCAGGGAGGTGGTCGCTCAATGGAGGTTACTTGAAAATATTCAATAATAATGGTAAACATATCCAGAAGTTTCCAAAATAAATAATAATTAATTAAATAAATAGACATAAACGCGATTTTAAAGATTTTGCGATCACAAGAACTTTTCTTTCTCACCTAACGCATTCACCCAAAAAACTAAAGTTAAGCGTGCTTTCGATCCCCCTCCTCCTTTTCGCATTCTCCGACTTTTCTGTTAAACTTTCCATTGGTTAAAGCACGAACATTTTTTCCATATTCATCAAGATACCAATCCATTGTAACTTCATCCACATAATTTGATGAGCATTTCCTTGTTTTTTAAATTGTCATTAAATTTTTCTGCCGATTTTCTTTCGGATTTACCACTTTCATACTCCTTTATCTTATCTTCATAAGTAAAGAATTGCTCTTTTGTTAGATGCACTTATAAAACGTTGAAAAAATTTTCTTTCAGTATTGATTGTTGGTTATCAAAATGAATTCTCTACTGAAAGAAAAGGCTCATGTTAACGCTGCTCTATCAGCATTATTCGGTTTGCCAGTGTATCAGCATAAAAGTGAAACACCTGAAGGCTCTGAGACCGAGGGAGATGTTCTGGGAAATGGGGTGAGAACAGCGCACCCAAGGGTTTGTCAGTGAAAAAACAGGCATATCACTCTATCCTTATCTCATCAAGGGGACAATGCGGCAAGCTTGCTTGTTTGGGCTAATGTGTTTTTGCCCAGAAGGAGCCACATGTGTTGAATTGACATCTGAAATAGAGGGTTACATGTCCCTCCAGCGAGTAGAAAAGTACACAAAATTAAAGTACCGATTTTTACTGATTGTAACAATTTAATGATTCAGAAATAATAAAAGTGACAGTAGTTTTTTTTTCTGGAAGAAAATGCGATCGTTTCGAGAGAGAGACTGTTTAAGCGAGGTCGCTTAATGGAGGTCAAGTTAGCATTAAATCAATGCGGGGAAATTCTGTTTCAGCAAATTTTGGTCGGTTAGAGAGGTGGTCGTTTAATAGAGGTGGTCGGCTAGAGAGGTTTCACTGTATACATATTTTTGAAAAATAAAAGGCCTTTATAGTCCTTACTCTTCTCTTTGTTTCAATAGTTTACTTTAATTTGAAAGTATATTTGCAATGCCTGTAACCATTCTAATGTTTTTCCCTCTATAGTTTAATTATCAATATAAGTAACATAACTTTTTATGTTGGACAATATTGTAAAAACAATATGCACTATAAAAAACCTGAAACCCGCTAAGTTCAGTAGAATTTTTAGAAAATATTTTTTTTTTTTTTAAATAAATTATTCTGAATACAATGAAACCACAAAACCCCAGCACTTTTTTCCTTATCTGGGTAGATTTGACAATTCAAATTTGGAAAATATTATAAGATTAAATATACTAACCTTACAAATCATGGGATCATAGAAAATACTAATCTCACTACCTTCTTGAATGCCACTGTCACAACGAACCTAAAAAGAATAGGAAATTTTGAAAAGAAAATAAAGCACTCATAAAAATCAAATTTATCTCAGACTATCAGTATTTTTGTGAAAATTAAATCATGTATCTATACCCCTAAATCTGTGTGCTTGGTTTGAAAGCTACACAAATCCCGACTCCTTGATGGATCTGAATAAGATAGAAATAATTTTGATCATTTTTTTCCAGGAATTATAGTCAAGGTTCCACATAAAATTCAAATTTTTTAATTTCCTTTTAATTTTATTCTCATTAACATTTAAAACGAGAAGTTCCGTCTACAACTATACGAGCCAACTTTCCCGTATACCAAATTCAAATTTATAATCTAGCTATCTCTTTCTCTCTCTTTCTCATTAAGATTTAGTTCTTAATTACATCAAATATACCTTTTTCAACGGATAATACATATTCATTCATTCACTCATTTATTTATTTTTTCACATATTCATTCATTCATTCTTTCGCTCATTCATTTATTCATTCATTCATTCTTTTACTCTTTCATCTATTCTTTTACTGTTTCATCTATTCATGCATTCATTCTTTCGCTCCTTCATTCTTTTACTCTTTCATCTATTCATGTATTCAATCTTTCACTCATTCATTCATTCATTGAGAAATATCCTTAAAAATCCCAATCAAAAAAATTCATAGGAAACTAGGCTCGTTCAGTTCTTGTTGAACTTCATATCTGTACATGTTCTACAGCGTAACATCTTTCTGATAAAGTTTGTTGCAAGCAAAAACGTTGGTTAGATCAGGATTTATATGGGATTGAAATTTCTCGTAAGCAGTAAAGTTAATTTGGTACCTTTCCATTAGCACGGCGCAAATCTCGGCAAGCAGATTTTTTGGTGACAACACACGCAAAAGGTTACCAATATTCCGTTTGGTGTTGGCTGCATCATTATTGGAGAAATTATCACCTGCGCCGAGATAATGGAAAAATGACGCTTTTTTTTTTTTTTTTTTGAATTGTTCAAAAATTAACAAAAATTGTTCAAATTAATATTTCATGCCGAGAGCTACTTCCAATAAGCTTGTTCATAGAAGCTTGGATCTTGTGCCCAGAGTTTACATAATTTGCTTCACTTTTGCCCATAGGAACTAATGTTAAAATTTTTTGAACTGTTCAAAGTTGAACGAAAAAATTTTCAAATCAAAAGGTAAAATATGGAAATGAGATGTTCTCGCTGAGATCTTTCGAATACAAAAATAATTTTTCGAATGGGACAATGCATTCAAAAGTTATTGGGGGGGGGGGGGGGAGCAGACAGACAGACAGAGCGACCAACACACTTTTTCCCCATCTCAAAACCCCACTTTCAAATTTTTTATTTTTCAATCTTTATTTAATTACTTTACCTTATTTTCGACTCCTCTTGAATTCTAACGATATTTTCACGATACATTAAGCCTTCTTTCATGCTTTATTATTTTAAAAAACTTTTATGGGAAAGTAGGCTAAAAAGGCAAAGAAAAAAAAATGAAATTTTTTTTCTGTTATTATTTAATTTTATATCACAGAAACTGCAAAAGACGAAATTTTTTTAATGTTCCTATGATAATGATTAGAACTCCTGTAACAGTAATTAACATTAAAAAATACAGATCAAATGATTAAAATGAATAATTAAAAAAATAAAGTGAGGCTTGAATATATTTATTATACAAATATTTCTTCTTTTGCAGTTAAAAAGAAACATGTGTTTTCTTGGTCAGGGTTACAAAAAGCATAAATTAATAAAATATTTCGTACAATATTAAAGCTATCAAATTTTGAAAAGGAGTTATCCCTATTATTATTTTTTGTGAGGCAACACTAAAATATGTATTTTTATTAATAAACAAACAAAGTTGTTTTTTGAATTCGAATACATGAAACATAATAAAAATCACTTTTCCAATACCCATGCCATGCATAGAGTAGCTAGCATGGGTGACCCCTAGGGCGGGTATTGAAGGTTTCAGATTATAGAAAAGATTTTTTAAAAATAAAAAACCCCTGAGAGTGAAGTATTCATTTTAATGTAATACATTTAAAACAAATCACAGCTTAAAAAGAAAAAAAAAGTTTGTACCATGGGCGACATAATATTTAAAATATTTGTTGACGGCAATAGCGTGTGTTTAACAGTTAAAAAACACTTTGCTCAGTTAAAAGTAGAAAAGAATATGAAAAAAAAAGAAAAAAAAAATTCAGTTTAAGGTATTTGTTTTATTTTATAGAGCTGTTAAAAGGTTTATTATTTTCTACATCAGGGCCAGGTGTCACCCCACTTAGCTACGCCCCTGGATCCATGTTAGTTCTTTCTCTCTCTAGGTAAACCATGAAAGATACATTCTGATTAGGGGTAGCGAATGATAATAATATTGTAATAATTATATTAAGTCTCCGTATAAATAGGCATTATACAACTTTGTTAAATGCTTGATATCACATTTTTTAAAAGAGGACAAATAAAGAATTAGAAAGGGCCGGGGGGAAATGGAAAACTTTTTTGATGTTGCTATGAACATAGAGCATCAAATTGTACAGTCTAACAGAATGGCCCATAAGTGTTTTAAGGTTATAAAACCGCCTTTTTTGTGAGTGTTTCGGAAGCTCAAAACCTTTCTTCTGTTTTGGAAAAGGGGTTTTTACATCCCAAAAACATGTACATTCAATATTTTTGAAATTTTATGCATCATTAACATAGATTTTTTGATTTATTGAAAAATGTGATTATTTTGTAGCACAAACTCCTTATCACAACTTTTATTCATACAGATACAGCTTTCATACAAGCGCCAATTTCTATAACTATCAATAACTTTCATGGGTATTTTATTTCTTTTTTTAGGCTGTCTATAGAAGCAGACATGATACTGTTTTTTATTTTCTTCTTTTCTTACTTACATGAGCTTTGGGGAAATTGACTACCCAACAGTTTGAGAGAAAATAATATTTGAAGCAGGAGGTAAAATGAAGGAAACGGTACATAATTCTCAATAAAAATCTGTACACTAGCCATTTTCCTAAAATAATCATTTAATAAGAAATAAATAATCATATAATCCTAAATAATCACCTGCCACTCTATACACTACAAGGTCTCAAATTCGAGTAACGCTTCAATTGACAAGCATTCCAGATAGTATTATCTAAAGGATGATACCTACATTTGAAATATGCAGAGGCTCAATATATTTATATAGGCGGCCCACAGAAGGTAAACCAAAATTCTTATATGGATCTTCAGCATACACTCTAGACTCAATTGCCCATCCAGATATATCAACATCTTCCTGCTTTATTCTTAGCTGATGACCTTAACAAAATATTTTTTAGAAAAATTATAAAATGAAATGCAATGTCAATACAAAATCATGTGAATAGAAATGAGAAGGGGGGATAACAACTTAACTAAGTTAGAACTAAGTAGATACAGTGAAACCCTTGAAATCCAAACTAATTGGGGCTGTAGCCTGTGCGGATTTCAATTTGTTCAGATTAGCCCAAAACTATCCATAACATAATAATGAACCCTACCCTCATCACTTCGAAAATTGAAGATAACTGATTTCAAGTGAAATAAGTGATTTTTTGTGCTTCTATTGCTATTTCATTGTGGTTTTCAAGTGATTAACCTAAAAAATGTCAATAACCAACTTTTACCGTTTTTCAATCCTGCCCGACATAAGTATGTAGACACATTAACAGTTTGTTGAATATGCTAACTGTACTTCTATGTTAATTTTTCAACTAATTAAGTAAAATAAGGTTATAGTAATTGTTTTATGACAAAATAAATAAGTTTATCTTTTTTGCGGGTGTTTTTTAAACTTAAATTCGTTAAGAAAACTGGTTTGGATTTCGCAGGATTTCGGATTTTCGGGGTTCGGATTTGGTGGGTTTCACTGTAACCTACATAGTTGAAACGTGAATTACTTAAAATATATAACCTAATAAGCATTGAATGAGATATAAATGTGTGACCTTGTTAAAATTATGAGAGAAAAAATTAATATTTCTTTATATCTCAGCTATTACTTGTAAAACTGAAGACTAAAATACATAAATTAAATAAAATTGTGAGACAGAAACTGGTTGTCTAAAGTCACTTAAGGATTAGATACTGTGTTTTAAAAGTCTTTTAATATAACACATAAATTATATATGAAAACTCTTTACAAAAAAAAAAAAAAAAAAATGTACATTATAAACTGTTTAGTACTATGAAATAGTTTGATTAATTGTGTGAGTCAGCAATTATCCTGACATAAATATTACTACTTTCAAAATATGACAGTGCTCTGTCGTCAAGTATGCATACAGTTATATAAATAATTTGCAAAATATACCTTTTGCAACACGAATCATTTGCTGCACTAAGTCAACCCCTGTTATACATTCAGTGATTGGATGCTCAACCTGAAAATATATTTATATATTATCAAATTCATTGCTGCATTTAATTTATTTTAAACTTACTCCAGTAAAAGTACCTGTAATCTTGTGTTCATTTCAAGAAAATAAAAATTTTTCTTTGAATCTACCAAAAATTCAACAGTACCTGCAAAAAAGAAGAATAGTGACTCATGATCTATACACACAATTCTGTGAATAATAATTGTAGCACAAAATAGTTACAGAACATAACATCAAATTAATAAACAAAAAACAATGCAATAACTTATTGCAAAAAACAATTGCTTACCAGCAGAATCATATCCAACAGCTTTTGCAAGTGCAACAGCTTGATTTCCCATAGCTTTTCGAAGATCTTTATCAACAAATGTACTAATAATATTAAAAGAAAAGTGGGAAACAGAATGTTAATATGTTGTACTAATTGTTATAGTTATATTATTAATAAATTAAATGAAGAACATATGCCCTAAAAATGAATTAAAGTTCATTGAATCAATGTTAAACTTGTCAAAGGTTTCAATTTTTGCCTTACAAACATGGATATGGACCTATTTTTTCAGTCATGAATCTAGTGGGATTCTATGTATAAATTATATTTTTTAAAATATTTTTTCCCCCAAGAAAAAGTATATTTTACAAAAATTTTAAATACAGTAGAACCTCTCTTTAAACGGCCCATATTCTCAAAATACAAAAATAGCTTTCTAAAGGGCTAGTTATATGAAAGAAATAGGTGCTGCGGTACTCGAGTGAATTTTTTCGTGAAATCCTTATCTCCCAGAACAAAAGCGATATTTTAATGTCCGAGAGAGGGAGCGGGGTAGGGGGTCTGAAAATCGGGAGTACGGGTCCTATGAAATCAAAGGTGCAGTGAGTCAGTCAATTCAGCCTTGCAAGGGGTGAGAAAGTAGGAACCGAACACTTAGATGAAAGCCTGGAAGGACGACATATCATTGATTGCGGTTGATAGTGCGTCTTCAATATGGCAAGCTGTTCTAAAAGAAAACGAGTTGTTGTGACAATGGAGTTTCTTGTTTGAATGCTTTGAAAAGAATTGATAAAGGGAAAAGTTTGAAATCAATTGTGCATTTTTTCAGAGTCGGGGAAAGAACCATCAGGGACTGGAAAAAGAAATGCAGGAAATTGAACTGTTCTGCGCAAAACTGGACACTAAAGAAGTACCCAAGTCCTGATCTACATGGGAAAAACCAAGGCTAGAGAAGCTGGATGATGCACTCCTGACGTGGTTCAATCAGGAGCTGGCAAACAACAAACCCATTTGTGGACCTACCATTCAAGAGAATGCTTTTAAAGCAAGTGAAGGTTGGCTGCATAGATGGAAGAAAAGCATTCACTTACTTAACAATTTCCGGAGAAAGTTATCGGCTAATTTTGAAAAAGAGCATAAATTTCGAAAATCATTCAACATTTTGGTAAAGGAAAAAGAATTATCCAGTGAGCAAATCTATAACATGGATGAAGCAGGCCTCTACTACAGGGGACCGTTCATAAATGATGTCACGCTTTTTTCCCACATATTTGACCGCCTCCCCCCTTTGTCACAAAATGTCACACTTCAACAGACCACCCTCCCCCTTTTGTCACGTGTCACACTATGTTGCATAAGCAGGGATGTCACACTTTTTGTTACCCCTCCCCTCCTCTTGTCACAATTTCACGAACCTCCCTCCCCCTCGAAGCATGACATCATTTACAAATGATCCACAGGATGCTCCCATCAAAAATGTTATCATCCAGAAAAGAGGCCACAGCACCAGAATACAAAAAATGCAAAGACAGGGTAACTGCATCTCTGTGCTTGAACGCTGCTGGGACTCACAAGCTACAGTAGAGCACCGGTTATCCGAGCCTCGACTAACCAAGTACTGGCTTAACTGAGGTATATTAGTCTGAAAAAAAAGCGCCTTTGGTTTTGGGCCTTTTTTTTGACGGGTCACAGATTTCTTTACTAACACTTGATAACTAGTATGTAACTCTCAAAATAACTGTGCTAAAATGCAATAAATCATCACACCTCCACTTTCTTTTAAATTGCATACCTCCCATTTTTTGCTTTCCGTGCTCCCATTCCTGTTGGAGACTAAATTACAAGCCTATCAAGACTCTATAAGCAAGAGACAATTAAAAAACTGGTTTTAGATTTAGGTGCAGGAAAATAATCATTTCATAATATGTACGGTAAATGCCTTTTTTCACACCTGTGATGACCTTTTCATTCATTTCACCTGTTTAACCCTCGCTTCCCTCTCGATTTGGACAGAGTCCATATTATCCAAGTTTTTGATTCTCCAAGGTACCCTTGGTCCACATTACCTTGGATAATCAAGGCTCTACTGTACCTGTGAGGTTAACAGGCAAAGCAACCAAGCCAAGAACTTTCAAAAATGTAGACATGAAATCTCTCCCAGTGTACTATCGGGCATCCATAACTGCCCTTGCATCCCAGCAAAGACGAGTTGAAAGTGAATGACATGGAGGTCATATTTTTGCCTCCAAACGTGACAGCTCAGGTACAGCCCATGGGCCAAGGCATTATTAAGAGCGTAAAGAGAAGGTACAGACGGAAACTCTTAACAGCTTTGTGTAATGAAGACAGCAGTGTCATCGAATTCTTAAAAACATGAAGGACATAGCTTACATGATTGCCGAGTCATGGGAAGAGCTGCAAAAATCCAAGCTAGTGATTTCATGGGCATTGGTCTTCAAATCATACAGAAGAAGAGATTGTCAATTCTACAGAGCTGTCTGCATACAAATTGTTGGAGACATTACAAGCACTTGACGGATGCCAAGACGTGGATAAGGAAGATGTGGAGGCATGTCTTGCAACTGATAAAGATCTCTTTCAAGAAAATTTGTCAGATGACGAAATCACAGAGGCGCTATTGGATGTTGTTCAAGAGGAAGGTGACGACGCTGGCCTGATAACACCTATCATAACGCATGTGGACGGAGCATGAGCACTGAGAGATACAAAGAGAAGCCACCATCAGCTACTCCCATAGATGTGATGCTCCTACAGAAATAACGGGACTGTGCGGGGAAGTACTGGGCTTCTCGTCTGCAGAAAAGCGGGTCACATACTTCTTTACAAACACTTGATAACTACCGTAATTTCCTGCCTATAATCCGCGGATTATCTACTAAAAAAGTGGAAATTTTTATGGCACAGATTATACGATAAAAAAAAATTATAAGTGCGATGTTGAAACTTCGTTTGAAAAATCCCAGATGGCAGCATGAGTAAAAATTTACAGCAGCTCATTTGAGTCGATACTGCGCATGTGCTAGTGGAGGAGCGCTGAAGAGGAGAGTAGTCGACTTGGCCATACGTCATTCAGCATTTCTACGTAGATTCTGCCAGTAGGAGGAGCTTTAGAATTCGTTGTTTTTTCTATATGGTTCTGGCAACAGGCAGGCTGTTGAAAAACGTGCTCTCCCCGTGTTTTATGTGTAAGGACGTCATTTCTCATCTGTGGCTAGTGGTTATAAGCTCTATCAGCATGTCTAAAAAACAGGTCAGTTACACAGCTGAATTTAAAGTAAAAGTAATTTTAAAAGTAGGAGAAATTGGAAACCGTGAAGCCGGTCGGCTTTTTGATGTGGACGAATCAAACATGAGACTGTGGCGAAAAAACAAAGAAAAATTATTAGCGAGCAACCGTACAAGACGGTCATTTCGGCGAGGCATATAAGCTACACAAAATAAACTATCCCGTATTCATAATGAAATTTATTAATTGTGCTTTTCAAATCATTTTAAAGTTTATCATTATATTATTTTTTGAAGTGTTTTAAAAGTTATATCGTGTATTTATGTTATTTCCATCAGAAATAAAAGGGAGATTGCTTGGTAAAACGAATCGGCATATAATCTGTGGATTATACGGCGATGCGGATTATCTGCCGATTTTTTTTTGGTAAAGGGCCAAAATAGCACCTGCGGATTATGCGCCGCCACGGATAATATGCAGGAAATTACGGTAGTATGTAACTCTCAAAATTACTGTACTAAAATGCAATAAATCATCACACCTCCACTCTTTTAAATTGCATATTTCCCATTTTTTGCTATTCCCCGCTTTAACCATATTTTTATGTAACCGGCTTACCATCAGTCCCAATTAAACTGGTTAACAGAGGATCTACTGTATTCAGCTTTGTTTGTTTTTATATAAATAATTCAAGGTAAGTCATCAGTAAGTTGTACTGACAACCAAGAACTTAATGACTTTTCTCCCGAAAGTGGCAAACAAAAGGTATTGTTGAATTCAATAGGCGCATCAAAAGCTTCTTCACTTTACAGCAATGACATATACATTATTATTTGTTAAATTTTACTTCTGAATTTTCCATTGCGAAATTCTGCTTGTATTTAAGCAATTCATTTAATTTATCTACATTTTCCTAGATGCCACAGCAAAGATCAAATTAAAAAGAAAAAACTCCTTTCAATTATTAAATATTATTTTCGATTTGCTTCAATTTCTAATGCTGGCTGTCTCTTTACAAACAATACTGTTCAAATTAATTGGGACAAAAATGTTTTTTTTGTCTGAGTTGGTATGTGATTACTAGTGATGTTTTCGGTTCTTTTCTCAACAAATGGAACTGGAAACTTATAGATACTCTTATGGACATGCTGAATTCCATCAAATACATAGAAATATTACACAGTAGGTTTGTTCCATTCATGGAAATATTTGATGGAACATTTCAACATGACTTAGCTCCTTGTTACACTTTGAAATCGGTACAGACTTGTATAAGGGAAAATAAAATAAAAGTGCTTGATTGTCCTGGTAATTAACTAGACCTAAATCCTATTGAAAACTCATGTCATGTTCTCAAGAAACTTAGATAAATTGCAAGGCAACAGAGCAAACGATAAATAGGGATATCCAGGTGTGGTTCAATAATGATGAAGTCAAGATCATGTGCACTACACTAATGGAGTATATGTCAAGAAGTGTTGAAGAGGTCATTTCTGTTAAAGGAGGACATACTTCGTAATAATTTAGAGAGAGATCAGTCAGAGATTTATTAGTCTACTTTGAAAGCTAATGTTTTTAAAAAATCGTTTTCTCCATTTGTCCCAATTAAATCGAACAGTATAGTACATATAATATTTATAGACAAAATATATTTTAGCTAAAAGAATGGGAAATTTAAAAAAAAGTACCTAGGCGCTTCTTCAATAACTTTCTGATTTCTGCGCTGAATGGAACACTCTCTTTCATTCAAATATATTCCATTTCCATGTTTATCACACAGCACCTAAAACAAACATTTTAAAGCTAGTTTTAAAATTAAATCTTCAAGTCTACATGATAGGCAATAATGCAAAATATGTTATGGAATTATAGTTCATGGAGAGTATCTTGAGCAAACAGGACTAACAGCATTATTCAAGATTTTGGTCTCTCTGCTTTTGCTTCCACCCCACTCTTGCTGGCAAGAGTGCATTGTACCAAACAAAGTGTAAGTGATGAAAAAACAATAATTTGGGCAAGGCAAAAAGCCTGGAGGGGGGGGGGGGAGAAAAGAAAAGGTTATTTTAACACATGAAGTTGTAACTGTAAGACAGACCAAAAAAAAAAGCAACTTCTTCATGTTTGAGGGGAAAAAAAATCGAAGTCCACTTAATTGTTGTCGAGGGAAGTATATTGTTAAATGTTACTTACTACAAAATCATAAACTTTTAAAGAAGTTTTTTTTGAAACGATCAGACAAAACATGGTGATCTATTCACAAAAGATGTGTCAGTTGCAGTTTTCAATCAATATAAGTTACATGATGATGAGGTGAAGAAAACTTACCAAAATTTGAGCTGTGTTGTATTTTTCAACTCATGAGTTCTGTACTAACAGTTTTCATCCAATATTTTGTTTTGTTATGCAGTCATTCTATGAGATTTTTGCAGTTTGAGGGTCTTCTTCCTTTACATTACTGGATAGTGGAAATAATTACATCTTTTGAAATTACTTCCCTGTGGTTTACAAACTGTCTAATTTTTGATATATACAAGAAACTTAAGTCCAGGCAATGAGACATACAATTGTGAGTATAGCTCTGAGGGATTTTGGTTTAATGATAGCTTCAAGTGCTTGGAATTTCTAAGACACAGTAGAAGTGCCATTATACTCTTGAGCCTTTAAATATGATGCTTCAAAATTATAAGAAAATCTAGTTAATATTACCAACTTGAGTTACACTCAGCTGTTGATATGATAGAAGTAAGCTTAAGAAATTTTCTCTCCGGATAATGTTGTATTGATCAACCTTAACAAATCTTACCCATAAAGAAAAATTGCATTATTTGACTAATATCTGTCATTCTACCAGTCAATATTACAGACTATTTTTTCTTCCTTTGATCCTTTGTTTGAGTTTTTCTTGAATCAACTGGGCAAGATTTCGAGCAATTTGTTTTGATTCACAGAGCTAGTGTACATTGTTTTCCATATTGTGAAACGGCTTCTCTCAAGTAACTATTACTACAAGAAGGTCTGAATCGAAGAAAAGCTCTAAAATTTCTATCGTTGTATAACTGTTCTGGGGGCTAATTTCTCAGAAATATTCACTCTAAGAATCTAAATAAAATGTAGTGTAAGTGTGCCTTAGGGTGAGGCATGAAGAGCATTCTTAACTTAAATCTACTAGTTTGATGAGATCCAATAGAGCAGCGTTTCCCAACCGGTGGTTCGCGAACCCCTAGGGGTTCGCAAAAATAATATTGCAATGCCAGAACTTTTCATTGCTGACGTGAAAGAAGAGATGAAGCAATAAATTTACACACATACAGTGTGTATCGAAATGATAGGTCCATCAGTAAAAACAAAATTCATGTTAGGAAAAATTTTTTTATTATGCATTAAGTACTATTTTATAATATACTCTAGTTCAACCAATGAAAAAATAATGCTTAAATGATATACAAATCATAGGAATGATAAACGAAACAAAAAATTTGTGAAATTGCTGTTTTAAAAAGATAGGTCCACTGAACCAAACATTAAATTAATAATCAATTAATAAGAAATTTTTCCACCTTTTTTCAAAATGAGCTTATAAATCCTATTCGGCATGGTTTCTACAAGTTTTTGCAAACAGCTGGTCTGGATTTTTGCCCATTCGGAGGAAATAGATCTTTTTAAGTCTGTAGTACAGTTGTACTGCTTTCCACCTGCATATACTGCTCTTGCGAGTATGCCCCACATGTTTTCTACCGGATTCAGGTCCGGGCTGCAAGGTGGCCAATCGATAATATGCACACCATTATCCAGGAACCACTCAAAAGTGGACTTTGCAGTATGCACAGGAGCATTGTCCTGTTGGAACATGTAGAACGGCCCTCCAATGTGCTCTGCATGTGGAAGAAAATTTTGTTCGAGCAGCTGTTGATAGCCTGCAGCATTCAAGCTATTGTATACAAATGTTATATCAGTTTTTCCTGCACGTCCAAAGCCGGCCCACACCCTAACGGAACCACCACCAGCTTGCCTTTTCGAGAATATCTCTCTATCGTTACGCAGATCATGCCAGTAATATTGCCAGCCATCTGGACCTTCCAGATTGAATTTTTTTTCAACACTGAATATCACTCGATGCTAGTTTTCTTCCTCAGTTTTCTTCCTGTGCAAATTTCAATCTCTTTTCTTTGTAATTTTTAGTCAATTTCGGAGCCGCTTTCCTCTTCCTGTAAACTAAACTGCCGAACTTCTTTATCATTCTATGGACCGTTGGTTTTGATTTTGAGAAATTTGTTTTCTGGCCATAGTGGGGGATAAGCTCGTATTTCCTGATTTTAACTCCTTTACAATAGTCCTTCTTTGTCGGGGTGTCACTTTTGACAGCCAGCCAGATGATTTTTTCTTACCATAAGCACTTCTAAGTCTCAAAAAATTGTTTACGACATTATGAGATCTGTTTAAAAGTTTAGCTATTTCTCTATTCGATTTTCCACACTTTTTAAATGCGGCAATTTTCCCCTGTTCAATCAGCGAAAGACTGCAACGACGACCCATTTCGTTTGATTGCAATGTGATGTTCAACTCCATTTAAATACTTCCACGGCAGCCCGCGTAGTCCCGCAGTAAGACTTAACTATGATGATTATGCAAATTTAATGGAAAAAAACGTTTTGGTACAAGGATTTATAAAGGCGGACCTATCTTTTGAAACGGCTTCAAAATAAATATTTTCATAGAATAAAAAAGAATTATTTATTTTTAACAAAATGCTTTCTAGATAATTATAACGATTATTGCTGAATTATCTGTACCAAAAAAGAAAAGGAATTATTATCAATTAACAGTCGAAACATTGAAAAATGTGGGTGGACCTATCATTTCGATACGCACTGTATTAGAATGGAGTGCGAAAATGATCTTTTTAAATAAATTGCTTTCCCGATAATGCAGCTGCGGGATAACATAAGAAGCATTCGTACAAATTTGAAATATACATATTTCTACTGCTACATAATATCAAAAATTTGAACCTCAAAGTAGTGTCTAAAGTTATTCATTGATTTACTTTAAAATTAAACGTTTGTTTCTCGCTTATTTTTTCTCGCATGATTTTTTTTCGTTACTACGGTTATTTTTTTATACACAGACCTCAAGGTGGAAACGGAAGATAGTTATACAATAATTTTAAATTTTGTACTCGCATTTCTCACACTTTATTTCCAACTTTTCAGAATTTTGTATATTTTAACCCGAAAGTGGAACTGAGCGATATCCATTGATTGATTCAAAAATTTTTTGTACGTATACTTCTCATACCGTTCCATAACTTTTTTGCACTATCGGGAAAATAGTTTTTAACGATATCTTTCTTGAATACATATTTTTAGTGCCCTATTTAATCAGTCAAAAAGAACAAATAATAGAAGGTAATTTCAGTATTTATTTAAACTAAAGATATTTTGCAATTATATATTTATTTCTTGTATGAACTATTGTGCAATATAGAAAATAATTGTACTAACAAATTGTATATTTTTGTTACACGTTACTACAGAAAGGGTTTGCCATTTTCTTTCGAATCTTGGAAGGGGTTCGCAAAGAAAAAAAGGCTGGGAACCACTGCAATAGAGGAAAGACAGTTTTACAAGGTCCTAATTTTTACAACTGCTTTAACATGAGAGTTCTAAGGGAAAGTCGCCAAATATCGCATAAATCGCCAAACTGACACTGGATTTGGTTTCCATATTTTGGCGTAAATTTTTTAAAAATAGTCGCAAGTTGTCGCCAAATGGCCGCCAATGTACTTAACTATGGAGTTGGTTTCAGAAATGTCTTTGGGTAACTATCTTGCGTTGGAAGTAGACTGGAAATTTGCATACGATTGACACAAAATTGCAACATACGACCAAAAGGGGAGGTGCACAACAAGGTCCTACACGAAATGTTTACCTTCTACAGTTATGAAAGTAAGTTATGAAAGATATTCACATACGAACATACAGAAGGCACAACAAAACTCGTCAAAACAGACTCTGGGATGGTCAAAACCGATATTTCAATGGTCCATATGCACGTGTGTATGTATACATATTAACATTGTGAAAAAAAAAAACTGTCCAAACTAATTAATTTGTGATTTAAATTCAAATTCAGGAGGAAATTTCAGAGAAATTTTTGCAATTACAATATTTTCTATACTTCGTACAAGGAAGTAAAAACCACAAATACTCATACATACTTGAATTTCTATGTGTCTGGGATTGTCAACAAATTTTTCAACGAGTAAACGGTCATCCCCAAAACTTGCTTTAGCTTCTTGTGACGAAAACCGAAAACCTTCCCTACATAAGTAAAAATGTTTTTATGCAAAAATATACATTCTACAGATATATAAAGTGTTATGTAACTTAGCTTATTATACATACATAGCATCTTTATCATTCCATGCAATTCTCATTCCTTTGCCACCACCACCAGCAGATGCTTTTATCATTACCGGATAACCTAAATGAAACAAATGTTATGCATAAGCTCTGAAACAATAAATTTTAAATAAAAAAAAAATATATATCTCTTTAAACTACATTAGCTCTTAGTAGTGTACGTAGGATTTTTTTCCATGGAGGGGGCATGATATTGCTTGGGCAATGTTTTAATAGCTACTTCTTAGATAATAGAATTACAAAAGGGGGTATACCCCCAATATTCTCCATTTTGGATTGTATATCTTTTACATTCACTTGGAGCACAATAAAGGGAGAGATGCAAAAAGAACAAGAAGTTCCATCTAGTTATACGAGCTTACTTTCAGGTATACAACAATATCAAATTCTAGCTATAATCTAGCTATCTCTCTTTCTCAATTAGCTTTACTTCTTAATTACTGCAAATATACCTTTTTCAACGGTTTACACATATGCATTCACTCATTCCTTTTTATGCATTCATTCACTCACTTATTTATTATTCAATCCATCAGAAATATCCTTAAAAATCCATATCAAAGAGTTTTGAGAGAAAATAGACTCATTTAGTTCTGCATGAACTTCGTATCTGTGCATGTTCTATGTCAGCATTTCCCAAACTGTGGTACGCGTGCAGACAAAAAAACAGAAGAGGTTAAAACACAAAAACTCAGGTTTAAAGACTGAATTTGCCCGATTAAAGTTAGGAGAATGCTGGTTCAAAGTTAAAAATGAGTTCTCGTTATTGTCAAGAAAAGCATTGCTGTTTTTAATTCAGTTCACAACCACTCATCTTTATGAAACTGCTTTTTACAATATGATATTTATTAAAAATAAATATAGCAGCAAATTAAATGTAGATTCAAATTTGAGGTTAACAAAAACTAACTTATTACGGAATGAGATATCCCCTCGCTCGTATCTGCCATAAAGAACCTTCTCATTAAATTATTTTTCATTTTTTTACATGATAGGTATTTTGTACTTAAAGGCATATTTCTGATGCAGTTTTGGAATTACGTATTAAAAATATATTTTCTATATTTCTTATATTTTATTTTATACATACAGCTTTATTTTAATAAACACTTTTCTCTGCTTTAACTATAAAAATGGTGTGATTGAAATAACCTAGTTTCAGAAATGCCTACCGTATTTTTCTATAATTTATTAGTGCTCTATTCTACATACTAAAGTTACATTAGTACTGGTACGCAGATGGTTTGCAAGAAAATTGGTGGTACGTGAAAAAAGAAAAGATTGGGAACCGCTCTTCTATGTCATAAGATCTTTCCGATAAAGTTTGTTCCATGCAAATCCATCCGTTACAGCAGGATTATATTGGATTAAAATTTTCCCCCTGTAGGCACTAAAGTTAAATTTTTTTATCTGTTCAAAAATGAACAAAAATTGTACAAATCAAAAAATGCTTAGTGTTGAGAGCTTCTTCCAATAAGCTTGTTCAAAGGAATCTGATGTCCAGAGGTTACATAATTTGCTTCATTTTTGTCCACAGGCGCCAAAGTTTAGATTTTTTGAACTGTTCAAAATTAAGCGAAAAAATTTTCAAATCAAAAAGTAAAATATGGAAATGAGATGTCCTCAGCGAGATCTTTCGCATGCAAAAAGAAATCTTCCGAATTGGACAATTTCTTCCAATATTGGGGGGGGGGGGGGGGGGGGGGGGACAGACACTTTTTCCTAATCTCTAAATCCAACTGTCAAATTTTTTAATTTATAATATTTATTTACTTAACTGGTTTTTGACTTTTTCTTATTTTTAATTATATTTTTACAATACATAGGGCATTCTTTCATTCCTTTTTTACTTTTATGAGAAAGTAGGCTAAAAAAATCAGGCAAAATAAATTATTTCTTAGAAGAGATGCAAAAAGAAAAAAAAAATCAGACAAGAGATCTAAAATTCAGAAGCCTTTTGCTAGAAATCGGAGAACTTGGAAAGCCCAAAAAGCCCTTTTCAGTTTTTCATGTTTCAGACCATCTTTTCAGATGTAAGAGAAAAGCACCAGTTATTTGATTCGGCCTTCGCAGCTATCATTTTCTAGAAGCATATGAAAAGTTAACTAATGCTTCCTCTTCATGGGTGACAAAAGATTTAGTTTAGTTAGGCATTGAATGTTTAACCACAATGAATTAGCATGTATCTGATACAAATGCGATGTGATAAAAATATATGTCACTATTTTTTCAAAGCATTTTTATAACATTATTTGAATAATGTTTTGAAACATGTATCATTATAATATTGCATTTGTTATGATTTGCAAAGAATAATGTGTCTGTGAATAACAACCACAAAAAAAAAAAAAAAAAAAAAAAAAAAAAAAAAAAAAAAAGAAAGAAAGAAAGAAAAAAGAATTGCACAAATGATTACTACAAGCAATTTAATCATTTCCCTGTTAAAACTATGCATTGAATCATTTTATTTGCAAAATTTTCAATTAGTATAAAAGCATATAGTGAGAAAACGAATTTTATCATTAGTCTGCATTTCATTTTCTGACTTACTACTGTATGCTTTCATGCCAGTACAGTAGAACCTCAGTTATCTGAGCCACGACTAACCGAGTTTCGGGTTAACCAAGGTACATTTGCCCTTGAAAAAAAACTTTTTTTGGTGGCCGTTGGCAGCGTCAGTCATTCAATGGCGTACGTTGCATTTTCATTTTACAGTAAAGCACCGTTTATACGTTTTTCAAGGGACCGAGCAAAAAAAACGTATAAATGAAAAAACGTATAAACAAAAATCACAAAATAAACCGAACATTTTCTAACAAAAAACAAAACAGAAACTTAAAATAGTATTATGAAAAATAAATAATGAATAATTTTAATAATACATACTAAACATATAATACATTATAAATTAGTTTATAAAGTAAGACATAGTAAAATGAAATGATGTATAGTATACTAACTTTTGTATTCCTGAATTACATTACAATCACTACGTTTCATATTCATGCAGTATGCCCAAAATATTTTGTTATTTTGGGTTGTAGCGCCTTTTTGGAATGCACAGAAAAGAGTTCCTTGTTCACAGTTATAAGTGCCATCTTGACATTGTCATTTAAATCACTACCAAGGAGATATTCTTGCATGATATTAAAACCCTCCAAAGCTTGTTGAAAACTTGGCTGTGGCTTTTCAGTGCAGTTATCCTCTTCTTCACTGCTAGTTTCTTCATTTGCGACCATTTCATCGACTGTTAGAAGTGAACATGTTGCAAGTTCCGAATCACATTTCACAAATTCTTTAAATGTAGTAACATCACTCAAATTTGACCAGTTTTCAGGTGGAACAAAATGCTCAGGTTCGACGTTTTCATTAGGAGTGACATCTACTGAAGTGAAAAACCCACCAAGATTGAAGCAGTTTCTTATTGTTTTCGGTAAAACACTTTCCCAAGCCATCATTATGAAATTCATAGCTTGCAAGATATCAATGCTCATTTTTTCGAATTCTCCGCTGTCTAAAGTAGCGATAGCTGTTTGCACTAAAAGTTTCCGATAATGTTGTTTAAGGGATTTTATGACTCCTAAATCCAGCGGCTGCAGTTTGCTGGTACAATTGGCAGGGAAAAACTTGACAGCTATATTTTTTAGAAAATCCGTATTAGGTGGATGAGCTGGGCATTGATCAATGAATAAAATGATCCGCCGTTTCTCTTTTCGCATTTTATCATCCAACGCTTTTAACCAGTCGGTAAAGAAAGACATGGTCATCCATGATTTTGTGTTGGCCATGTATTTTGCTGGTAATGTTTTTACATTTTTAAAGCAGCGGGGCTTTTTTGATTTTCCAATGATCAAAGGAGGTAATTTTTCTGACCCATCTGCATTGGCACACAATAGCACGGTCAACCGTACTTTGCTCTTTTTTCCGCCATGACATGTATCCGATTTGAGTGCAAGAGTTTTAGTCGGCAGAAGATTGTAAAATAGGCCGGTTTCATCCGCATTAAAAATGTTCTTTGGTTCATATTCTTTTATCAGTTCAGGCAATTTATTTTGAATCCAATCATCCACTGTTTCACACTCAACATCTCCAGACTCTCCACTTACAGTTTTGCCTGTTATGCCGTGTCTTAACTTAAATTTATGAAGCCATCCCAAGGAAAATGATGCATCGCATTCTACATTTAACTTCTTCGAAATTTCTTTCGCTTTCTCCATAAGCAAAGGACCACTGATGGGAATTTTTGGACTACGACACAGGTTAAACCACTGTAAAAGCACTTTCTCTACATCCGGAAATTTTCCGTTTTGAACTCGAAGTTTTTTTGAAGCATTAGCACCACTTTGATTATGGCTTTCCTCGATGATCTTACGCTTATAAATTATCGTGCTTAAAGTTGAAACAGGTAAACCTAATTTTTTGGCTAGGTCAATTCTTTTTAAATGAAGGTTTTCATCCACTTGTTTCAAAATGCACATTTTTTCTTTTAGAGACAGAGATTTTCTACTACACGAGCTCGAAGCCATCGTGAATGCTAGTGAACGATAGATCCCAGAATTTTGTAAAGCTGGTAGGAGCAGGGTTGCCATAAAGTCCTCAGGCTACTTACTGAAATTGTAGGGCGCCTGCCATGGCAAAATTTCCATGGCAGCTACCTACGCTCAATCTCGGATCCCAGGAGAGGAAAAGCGCTTGTCACCTGCTATTTCTAGGTATTGCACCACAATCAGAACGCTCTTATCTGTGGATATTCGCATTCTTCCGGGGTATGTCTTTTGTTCATTTAGCCAGGTGCGTGACTACCGCAAGTGGTCACAGCAGGTGTGGGTCAAGGTCAAATGCGATTTCTAAACTGGACAATCGCCAGCGCAAAATCAGGTTAAAATACGTTTTCTCTTTATGACATGGGTAGAGAAAAAACGTGTAAATGAAACTCGCAATTTCAGGAAAACGTATAAACGAAATTATTTAACATTAGTTTGTATGGGATCTCGCCGGGGCCGTTCAAAAAAACGTATAAATGATAAAAACGTATAAACGAGAAACGTATAAACGGTGCTCCACTGTATTTTCTGGTGATATAAAGACCCAGAACAACAGCCAGAGATAACTTCAACAGACCTTTTACGGCTACAACCATTGTGTAAAAGGGCAGCGAGCGAGATCTGTTAAACAGAAACCAATATGTATAAATAGACTTCTTCAAAAAACAGCTTTATCTGGAACATGCACTCTACTGTAATGTAATGTGTGCATGTAAAATTTAGACATTTGTATGTATGTAATCACGTATGTCATTTTATCATTTCATAACATGTATAGTAAATGCCTTTTTTTTACATCTTTGACAACATTTTCATTCATTTCACCAGTTTACCCATGTTTCCCTCTCAATTTGGACAGAGTCCGTGTTATCCAAGTTTTAGATTGTCTGAGGTACCCTTGGTCCACATTACCTCGGATAACCGAGGCTCTACTGTATTTTGATTTTAAAATTAAATGAATACTCGTTATTATGGTATCCTAATAAAAACTTTAACTTATTGTGTATAACAATCACAATAAATGTAATGCACATATTTTATGTATTTGAATAATTTTGAACAAGTCTGTATGTTTGCATTAGAGATACAACCAGAGAGAGGGGAATGTTAATATATATAATGTAAGGACTTTTATGAAGCAAAAACCTTTTCCCAGAAGAAAATTCTGGTTGCGCATTGATTAACTTTGACCCATATATAAATCCTATATAATAGCTACAACTCAGGATAGCAATTGATTACCAAGATCTATTCATGATTGTTTAAGAGAATTTGTACTATTGCTATGAATAAAGCCCTGTTATAAATAAGACAATTAGTGATACATAGAAACAACTTTTGAAAAATGTAACAAAGGTAAAGTTTAAATTACAATAGAAAGTTAAAAAGAATTTGATATGTATTCTGCTTCAAATAAAATATTGTCAAAGTATAAGAATGTTTTAAAGTTATATCTAAAATGAAATTAGAAAAGAAACTTCCTAGTAAGTAAAAAGGCAGAAATATATTATAACTATATAACAGAAAAATTCCCAACAAAATCAATTACCTATTTCTTGAGCTATTTTAATGCATTTCTCAGGAGACTAAAAAAGAAAGGAATGTTGTAATTAAATACAAATTTTGATTTTTTATGTAGAAATACCGACAAACAAAAAATTTAGTATATATTTGTTTTCATAAATAAGAAAAAAAGGTACATCTGCTTATTAACAACCTGTGACATTCAATTAACAAAAACGCTGAGATACATTTCCAAGTAGAGCTGGCGGGAGGCAGAGGCAGCGAGGCGCTTGCCCCAAGGCACCTTTAGGGGCGGCACAGCTAATTAATTTGTTGCGTTGTATTAGACTAGTGATGAATAAGAAAAATAAATATATCCTATGGATATTTAATATTATTTAAATACATACATATGAATTCACCGACAATATTTTTATTCCATACACTGTCATGAAAATAATGCCTTTTGTAGCATGGAAAGTGATATTTTGATCTACTCCTCTGGAACAACTTACCACACTCTATGAGGGTTTAAGTCAACATCAGGAAAACATGCTTTTTGAAAGTTCTAAATGGCACAAATGCATTGGGAGTTTTAGCAATACATCAGGACTTTTAGCAGGGATATTGGTGAAAAGAATAAGGAAAATTTTATTGAGAGAGTTGGTAGCTATGAAAATACTTAAGAGGTTTCAGCTTTCCAAGAAAATAAAATACAAATTATTAAAAACTATCTTTATTTTTTCAACCTATACAACATTGAAATTCAACTTTGCATTAAGCAGCCAGTTTTGTACATTAGAAACACAAACTAGCATTAATAATGAACATCAAAATCTGCAATTAAGAAACATAAAGAAAAAAGAACAAAAAAACTCCCCTACTTTTTAAAGAAAAAAAATCTAAATTTACAATACATGTTTTGTTTACAATATACATTTCATCTTATAACAATCAATCCTTATACTCCACTTTTTGCATGCATTGCAAATACTACAAAGCAATTTTTTTTTTTTTTTGTAATGGTATGGGCAAGGGTAGGAGGAAATGGCAAATAAATCAATCAACTGCTGGATATTCTCGGCATTAATTGAAATTATGGATGGGGGAGGGTTTGAATAAAAACTACAATTTTTAAGGATTTTAAGACTAAAATTAATTAATTTCCAGGCTTCTTAAAAAGAAAAGTGAAAACTATGAAGTTATTAAGAAGAATAAGTACCCTGCCAGGCCTTAATGCTTTGTGAAGGAATATTTTGAAAAATTTGTTCTTCAGTATAGCTAATATAGTTTACATTTATTACCTCCACAACACCATCAAATCCAGGAATAGTATTAACTTTAGCTTCTTTAGCAATGCGTTTGCTTTCTATTTTATCTCCCATGGCAGCAATGGATTTCCAGTTTGGTCCAATGAAAGCCACTCCTAATCTTTCCTACATAAAATTTTGCAGATTTTAAGAAAGAATTAATCACATTTTATAGTCCTTAATGAAATCAAAAACTAAAATGACAAAGCATTGTTTCAAAAAGTACAAACCAAATTTTGAGCAAAGTCCATGTTTTCAGACAAAAATCCATAACCTGGATGAATCTATTAAAGATATAACACACATTAATGCTGAATATAAATAGATAGTATCATGAAAACAAACTCAAAAGAGAGTACAAACGACATTTTCAGCACTAGTCCATCAGCTATACTATGACCAAAAATGATGTACTTTTACATTAATTGCAAAAAAAAAAACAGTTTGCACATGAAAAATATGTAGACAGAACATGACATGAAGAGAATATTACAGATTAAATATCTGTAAAATCTAATTTTAGTCTGTACAGCCTGGAATTAAATGGAAACAATTAACAACATTGAAATCTTTCTCAAGAAGTTTAACTGATTTGATTATGTATTCCAGAAGTCAATTGAAAACATTTAAACAACCACCCAAAATTGAAGAAATTAATGTGTAATGTTTTAATGTTCAGGCATTTGAAGAAAACTAATTATTTCTGTTAATAAAAGTTTCACAATGACCATTTTATTAAAAAAAGCTAGTTTTTTCTAAAATTTAATTGGTCAAAATTATCTATGACATCGGTTTCTCAGAAATTGTAAGCTAAAGTTCTTATGTAAAGACACATAACATTATACTAGACAGGGAAGCATTGATTGGGAGGGATGAATTTGACCAGATTCTATTTTTAACATTTTCAATCAAATAATGCCTTATATTTTTTTCTTCTTTTTATATCATGTATTAAACATTTATATATTTTGAAATTAGAGGAACTATTCAAACCATTCCTCAAAAGAGCTCTCCTTTGTTAACATGAAACCGAAAGCAATCTCCTCACAAGCATGCCAGGATTCAAGGTTCAAGATAGGTTCAGAAAATGTTGGAAATGTGTGAAAGAAAAAAAATTCTATGTTAGGCATATTGCCTCTTCTAAACTAAGAAAGTAACAAAAAATAGCACTTCTTATTGTTTTAAAAAATGTGAATTTCTCGCAATATTGTATAAGGATTCTGTTTCAGAGACTAATCCATTGAATGTTCATATTTATTCCGAGATAGATTCCAACTCTGAATAATGTACTGACTAAGATGCAAATGTCATCAACCCAGCAGATCCTGGAATGTCTGATTTGATCAATCATGTCATTACACATTGACAGCGAAGATGTAGTAGCTGAATGGTGAGTTTCACTTCCTTTTGATGCTGCTGTAAAAGAGCTGACTTTTTAAAAAAATTCTTCAGTCAATACTATTAGCAGGAATAACATTTAAAAAGCCTCACAATAATTGACGAGGCTCTTTTTGAAACTAAAATGACAAATGTTACTCAGCAACAATTTACTATAAAATTATTAGACTTAATTAAAGTTGTTGTACACCACCTTTTACCAATACATAAAATAAATTTTATTGTGCAATAAAAATACTGCAAATATTTTTAATGCTTAAAAAATACTTCAATAAAAATTATTCTGTATGCTACACTTACTGCAAGGAAATGTTTCAGTTCGCAATTTTACTAAAACTTTACTTGGTTTGAACACAAAAATTGCATGATTAAAATTTTGCTAATTTTTGCATAAAGCAATAAATTTAACTAGGAGTTTCAGGCCACAAGATACTTTCTGAAAACTAAATCATAAAAATGCTTTAAGTGTATTAAACTTAATGAAAATATCATAGTAAGAAAAACAATATATTGAAAGAAGTCAAACATATTTGAAACAATATTAGAGAAAATGGTTTTCTTACTGCTTGAGTAGATGTCTTCTGAATAACATCCAAAATGGCATCAACATTTAAATAACTTTTATTTGTTGGTGCAGGACCTAAACAGTAAGCTTCATCAGCCATTTTCACATGGAGCTAGAATTAAAAAAAAAAAAAAAAAAATCTACAATATACTTGGGTTAATGCTTTTTAATACTACTTTAATGCTATAGCAAGTTTGTACTTGAATCAAATTTTTGATGCATTGTTTTAGAGTACAGCAAGAACAAATTCCTAAAGACTTTTCACAAAAAAAAACTTAAGTATTATTATTTTAATGCTGGATAACCAATTACATCACAGATCAAAATGTAAGCATAGTTCAAAACATTAAAACACACCGGCAGGCCCCCTACCCAAAAAAGGTGTGTCGCTTTTTTGGCCTTCAGATCGTGGCGTGGACGAAACCCCACGTGCTTTTTTTTTTCTGTGTCATCTTGTTGATTCTAGTAATGTATTTTTATTGCTTGCTTAAAAACTTTGAGCCAGAAAAAAAATTTAAATTTTCGTTCTGTGCTTTTGCTCAACACTGCCTTTGGCTTGAGTGTTATTATTTTTTTAAATTTGTGAGGTATTCTGCATCTCTCATTCTTTGAGACGAACCAGCACTGATGATTCCTTGTTTCTTTTTCAACTTATTTTACTTCATTTTATTTATATATTAACTTTAATTACATTTTTGCTGCTTTGCGAATGTTTAAGTAATTAGTGTTTGCTTTTCCATTTTATTTGCTTTAAAATTTTGTCTCCCTACTACATACATAACATATACTTTTATTCTGAAACATTATCTTACTCTAAAGTATTTTCTTCAGTTTGAAAATAATTTCGGCAACTAATAATTTAAATAAGTCGAAATGACCTATTTCCTTCCAATGACACCCAGACTGAAAATATGTTTTACATCTGAATAAAAAAATAAAAAAAAAAAGGATCATGCACCAGAATTTTAAGAAGATTAACTCTCATAATTTCTTTTATTAATTAACCATCATTTATATTTTTGACTAGAGCATGGAAATTCATTCCACCAAAAAATTATGAAGGAATTTTTCTTTTTCTTTCATCTGAAATTCAGATGGGAGATTTGAACAGAAAAATTTCAATAAAGGCAACTAATATACATTTTTTTTCACTTTGTAAAAGGTATGAAGCTGAAGCTAATATTTTCCTCTATTGAAATATAACATGAAAATTTTGGTGAATTATTTTGCTGGAGTGACAAAAAGAGTTTTATAAAGCCTTTTTATTTCTCCTAAGTAAATTCTAGGGAGAAGACCCTCTAATAAAACCTCATGTGAAAAAAAGGTTGATCTTTGTATCTGCATATGCCATCTATCTGTATTCCAGTCTCTCTATGTAAAAACATGTATGTAATATGCTAGTTAATTACTGATTTTTACACAAAATTGTCACTGAAAAAGAAATAAAGTTTATTATTACACTTGTAGTAAACTTACAGCTGTTGAATCCACATCACTATGAATGGCTACTGTTTTTATGCCCATTTGACGACATGTTTTTATTATTCTACATGCAATTTCTCCCCTGTTGGCAATGAGAATCTTATCAAATTTCTAAAAGAAAAGAGAAAAATATTATGTCACTCGAATTTTAAGTACAGATTATAGATTTGATAAAATTGCATGTAAATAAACAATGTACTTTTACAAATAAAAAACAATAGTATAATAAACAAGTATTATATAGAAGTATAACTTTCATATTAATACTCTTCTTAAAATTATCAAAGAAGCTGCTCCCTTGGAGTGATTGGAAACAAGATATAATCAACACCTCTTCCCATTGAGATATATTTGCAATTTTATTTCAATATGATTTTTTAATTAAAACATAAAGTTGATTTTGCTAAATGATATTTTAAGAGCTTTTTCTTACAAGAACACTAAAATTTACAACAACAAAATAAATTGGACTACAAGATACAAATGTAAAGGAGTAAAAATAATCATGCACAATGGACCAATGCATATACCAATTTTTTGTTGAGAAATGATGGGAATAGTAATTTTTATATTTTTTAATGTCAATGGTTTGTGAGCAATTCTGTGTAATTTTGTTACAAAAAAGTTTTTTTTTTTTAACCATGGTAAGTCTTTATTTAAAGATTTGTTTTATTTATTAACCAAATTAGTCAGATTATCCCAATTTCCGATTCTCTGGATAAACGAGGCTGTACTGTACTTTAAAAGTTTAAATAATCAAGGGGTACCATTAACGGGGGTTTAACGATTGGTGCCAAGAGCCAGTTCCAGACCCAGTTTAGCACCTTTCTGCCAAAAATTATCCTGACGTTTGTTTATATATATATAACATTAAAAACAAATAACTCTTTCCAACCCCTTTTTAAATTCAGTTTCGATTTTAAAACACAAAAACTAAAGTGACCTACAGACATTTGTAAGCGCTTTATATATTTCCCCCATCCCTTCCCCTTTTTCCAGGGCACGAAAGAAATTATATAACTTGAGACCCAGGTAATTTTTTCAGCACCAAGCCAATAGTTAAAAACTTGCAGTATCATGTGACGGAGAGCTCCAAAAATTATATAAGAGAGAAAGAACTAATTTTTATGGGATTTTGTGCAATTCGTAAGATGTGCTTGGTGTAAGGATGTGTAAATAGATTTTATGTTTTGTGTTGTCATCGTCCTGTCCTGTTTATTTTGCGTTGTAACAATGTAGTGGCTTCAGATGGAAAAATAAAATAAGGTTTGATAATTTCGGCTATGACCGACTTTAAAGATCGACAGACATTCGGCAAAATGAAGTTGTGACATAGCTGATGTTACATATATATATCTATATATACATGCATGATTAAGGCATTGAAACATGAAGCAAATTTCTCCCCCTTAAAAATTCCACATCAACATCTATGGTCATTTGTACAGTGGTCTATTTCTGGGGAAAAGGGTGGGAGTGGATTCTCGAGTTTAAATTAAAAAAATAAATAAACTAAATTATTTTTAACTATATCTTTATGATACATTAAGCCTTTTCTCATACTTTTTTGTTTATTACTTTTATAGGAAAGTAGGCTACAATGGCAGCAGACTGCCCTTCTTCCCCCTAAAATAAGCTGAAATTATGATGTCAAAACTGGATCAGGAATATTACTGCCTCTTGAATAGGTATGCATGTTATGTTGAACAGAAACAATAAAAAATTAATAGCATGAATATTAAAAATATATTTATGCAAAAGGGAACAAAATGACTAAATTTAGCACATGAATACTTACTGATTCATGATGATCGATGGGGTCCAAAGTATAAAACTTTTGCTTGATGAAAGAGGCATTTCTCACCTGTGAAATACAGGGGAATATGATTACATTACAACAGTAAATAACTTTGATATTTTAAATAAAATTACAAGATTGTTCGTCGATGATTTTTTAAAATTGTTTTTACAGCTACAGTACTCTAATTTCCAACATAAAAAGAAAATTATAATCAAAATACAATATTTTGCAATAAATAATTAAAAAAAATAAAAAATAATTTAAATATTAATTTACCATTACTACATATGTTTTTTCATTATATATGAGTCGTCTAGATTCAAAACCAGATACATCCACTTTTTTTTTCGATTTCAACTTTTTTACACTTTCTAATAGTTTAAAGTAATCTTCATATGGTGTTAATTCTTTAAGTTTCCAAAGCAGATGCTAAAAAGTGTGTTTGAAATTTGCTGGTTTGTTACAAATCCAGATCTCCCCCATCGACTATGCTTGTCAGCTCTTCTTCTTTTTTTCCTTCCAAATATCTTCCAAGGAAAAATTATTTTTGTGTTAAAATTTCAGCAACTTAAAAGTCTATCCCAATGCTCTTAGCTAGAAATTCGAATTTCTTAGACATTAGTTTTTTGCCCGCCATGAACAATTTCATTTTTTGGATGTAGCTGGTTTTGAAACTAGATGACTCATATAATCTGTTCAATATCACTGAACTTTTACTGTTACCTGATTTTATTCTTATCACTCGCACATCTGAAATAAATGCAGATAAACTTTTTGATTCAATACCTGGACATAGATACTGTTTGTGCGAAGGACAATTTTATTTTGAAAGTCATTGGCACCTGGGAGCCCATAATCGATACACAGGAAAAATGCAAAATTGAATACTTTTACCACCTTGCTAAGACTGCAACTAAGTCTTCTACTACATCACAACAGTTGCCTCAAGTTTTTATGCTATGTGTATGAAATAGAAAAGAGTTCTTGTAATTTCACCCAATTGTAAAGGTTTGAAAAACTGTTTTAAGAGATTAAAAATAATTTAATATAAACAGCATGGAAATCAGTGGTGTGTTTTCTATTGAAAAAGGATCTATCACCTTTGGGAATTGTTAAATTGATAATGAAATTAAATTTCTCCAAATTTGTGGAATGTTCAAAATTTTTTACTAACTCTTTCTGCAGGTGTTGAATCTAATGTACATTGTCTTTCCAAATTAAAAATAATTAAGGGAAATAATGATCTGAAAAAAATTAATAAATTAAAAATAATATGTGAGCAACAACATTTCAAACAAAATTAGGAATTAAGTTATGAGCTCAGTAATAGTTTAAATGAGGCATTCTACCATAATTTTCACTTTTGAATAAAATTCACTTAACTACACCCTTTGCAATAAAATTTACATTAAGTGATTAACTTCTTTAAAAGAACTATTTTTGGGGTAGATATTTACTACACTATCTCACTTTAATTTTTGTACAATAATTTAGTTTTGTACAAATTTGGGATCGAAAATACAGTAGAATCTCATAAACTTGACAACTCTGTCACACTCTGGCAGGGCAAAAAAAAAACCTTATGAGCAGACCTTTAAGATCAAGGGTGTGGTCAGGAATTTCTTTCCGAGTGTGGCGGGGGGGGGGGGGGGGGGGGGGAGGGAGGCCTCCAACTTTAAAACTCTTTTGTTTAGGAAAGTTTCAGGGAGGAACATATACTACATTGCAAAACATTTCGGGATTTGGGGGGGGGGGAGGACCGTCACCCCCCCCCCCATACGGACTTGTTCAAGATAAAATAGCCAGTTTTTGCGAAGTTATCTGGTTAATTTTTGTTATATAGACAACTTTATGCCTTCATAAAATAATTTTTGAGGAGTCTTATCAGGTGAATTACTGAACGCTTTGCATTTCTTAATTTTCATTTTCATGTAGGCTCGATGTCTTCATAAAGTACATGCTTTCCCTTTGTTTATGGGTATTAAGATATTTATTCTCTATATAGTATTCTCGAGCAAACAATGTATACAAGTACAGTACTGTTTTTTATAAGGAAACACTTGTAGTTATTCTTTTTAAACTGCATTCTCGAGAACTCAGCATTTTCAAACTTTGCCACTCTTTGATCCACATTAGGCCAAGTTTTTGGGACTCTAATGTGTAACTAAAATTCTTTACCGTCCATTGTCCCTATTACTGCTATTTTTTAGTGAAACTGCCAAGTTTTTGGGACTATAATGTGTAACTAAAATTCTTTACTGTCCATTGTCCCTATTACTGCTATTTTTTAGTGAAACTGTAATAATTATTTTACTAAATAAATGCTATCGCCACTTAGTGATTTTCCATTAAACTGAGCATTAACTTAATTTCCATTAACTTCATCCCTGAAGTTTTGGCTGTTTACCATTCCTCTCACTGATATTTTTTTAAAGCCCCAATGATAGATACCATAACCTAATTCAGCTTGCTTTATATTTTAGTACTAGCAGTACCCGAACAGCTATGCCATGTTAAAAAGTGAAAAGTTTTAGCCACCCATGGCAATCAACCAGCAATCCTACACATTTATGCAACTTTTTTTTTTTACAAAACCCACAGTAAAAAAAAAAGAAAGAAAGTAATGAAAACAAAAAAGAAATTTAAAAAAACCCACTCTTTCTTTGTTTAGTTCAAGTACTCACACAAAAAGGACAATTATAATCAATTAGAGTAGTTTAAATTAATGAAACTTTAGTATAAATAATTTTTAGCTATTATTCATTGACAGTAAAACAGAAAGACGAAATTTTGCAGCTTGCAGAAACTAACAGCAGCAAGTAAAATTTTGAAAATGGAAAAACTTTTTATCCAAGCTCAAACAAGCAAATAACATATGTGTGCTAACTCACTGGAGATAAACGAATAAAATTAATAAATATTTAAATAGAAATACTAATTTAGAATAAATAACAAAAAGCACTACATTGGGTAACATTTCTTTAAAAAAACCCTGTGCGGTATGTAGAATGGTCCCATAAAATATATGTCAAGGAAAACGATTCAAAATAGCTGCAGGAGATAAATTTTATTTCATATATGGAAAAAAAAAAGAAAGATCAAAATACAAAAAAAAAAGAAAAGAAAAGAAAGAAGAAATTAAAAATCGGCTGCTCATCAAAATGCTAAAAACCCCAAGAAAAAATTTTAATTCATTAAAAAAAAAAAGGTTCATAAGCTAGTCGGCATGGTATCAATTCAAATGAAATGAAAAGCAAGCGCTTTTTATCAATTTATCAATCATCTGAAGAAAATAAAATTAAAGTTAATTTTCGTGAAAAAATAATTTCCAACTGCAGAGAAAAACACTTATAACTTCTTTTCTAGTTAATTTAGAGGCTTCAAATTTTAGCACATAGAGCAAAACTCTTCCTGGGGTAGTTTTTTACAGGCTTTTCAATGGTATCAAGTTTAAAACGATGCAATAATTTCTTCCTATAGAAAAGAACAGAACCTTTTTATGCAATTTTCGGTTATAAATTGCAACAAAAAAAGAACAAATTCGAGTTTTAGAAAAAATGCTTTCAGGTGCACAAGGACCTGACCCGTAACCAAAATTTCGTACTTCTGGACCATTCCATCTCACCAGGAGGCGAGCGACAGACACACAAACTCAGTTTCATTTATGTAGAGACTAAGCTATAACACTAAGATAAACAGGATGTTTGCTGCTTAGAAGATAGAATTTATATTATATAGTGGGAAAAAAGCATATGAAACTGTCATCTTGGGCACTGTGGCTTTATTGGGGATCCTTACCTTCCCCTAAGAATTACAGCTCAACTTTCAGAGATAAATAACAAAAGTTATATTTCATGACTTTCAATGTAAATAACTGCTGAAAAAAAAAATGTTTTATATAGCTATGTGTAAGCCTTATTTGTGGAATGCTAGTAAAAGATAGAAATTTTCCTTACAGTCCCTACTACACACTACTCATCACAGGGATGCCCATGAATTATAAGTTCAAAATGAAACCTTAACCCAAAAATGTCTATTATATCTTAATAATTTTAAATGCGTATTTCTTATTTGAGTAGGGAAAATACTAAACAGATTTCTCATGTTAAAATTTACTGAAAATATTATTTAGTTATAAAATAAGAAAAATAGCACTTCACATGATCAAATTTGTTTCATTGATAATAGCATTCATGTATTAAATTTATTGCATAAAAAAGATTTTTTAGATTTTGATACTTAAATTAAGTTTGATAATAATATAAAAGTTTATAAGTGTGAAATAACTATATACAGAAGAATGTATAAAACAACAAAATTCATACAAACACGTTTAAATAAGCTATTTCTAAAAACTGGGCAGAGGGGTGGACAGTTGACCTGTCTTGATCTTCAAAATATGGGTTTATATATCTTTTTAACATGCTGATGGCCTTGCTCTTAATATCATGGCTTAGTATTATTCCCACAGTGCGCCCTCAAGAAGGCCATGCACATAAAAAGCTGCCAGAACATTCATTGCATACTGCTGGAAGGGAAGGAATTTCTGAACCCAAAGGGTACAAGAGCCAGAAATGCTTGAAACCTTCCAGCATTCCTATTTACAAGCCACTTATAAATATTTTGTAGTTGCATATCAGGGGATTAAACATATCTAGATATCTTTGTTTTTCTGTTTTAAGTAATTTTTTTGTATATTTGAAATATCAACAGCTACAGCTCTGTTACAATCATCCGCCTATCATTTATTTAAAGCAACTGATATTGGTCTGACACGATTTAGTAAATCATCCTCACATTGTTTTAGTGTGGCATGCCAACTTTTTGATCTAATAATTTGCTTTATTAAATGTCATTTTCTTCTTTTCAAAAAATGGTAACTTTTTTGAGGAATATAAAAAAGCTTTTATTTCTACATTTTTGTCTGTTTTGATTTTTGTTAGAGCATTTGGTAAATATTAATAATTTTTTTAAAAAATAATCATCTGGTTTAAATCAATGACTTAGCTAAACCTATTGATTAAAAACATATAAATATATCTGTACCTCAGCAGATGAAGGTGGTAAGTACAAATAGGTAATTTTTCAGGAGAGCTGAATAAAGGTTAAAATTCTCGAATCTCACTTTCAATAGTCTCGGAAATGGCGAAATAGGCATCAATTTTAATAAAATTTGTACAGATAGAAACTTCAGTTCTTAATTTATTTTAGAACATTGTTTTGAATTGTCAAAATGAATTGAATATTTCAAAATTGATAATTTTGGACTTACTACCTTCTGCTTCTGAGGTAGATATATCCTTGTGGTCAATAATTTAAATTACTCTTAAACTACTAGAAAATCTTCATCTAGATTTCTCCCACTATACAGTATTTATAACTATAAAAGAAAATTTTCTCGGAGTGTTTGAACAACCACATGGCAATTTATTTCATTGCCATAATCAGATAAGCAAAATTTAAAGCATAAAATTTTTTCAATGGATTTTTTTTCATTCATTTCAGAAAAACCTATCGAAATTTTAAAAAACAGACTGACTTACATGTTTTCCATTCGAAAAAATCACAATTTTATTCTTAGTTAAATGAAATATACATCGACCTCCTCGTGCAGCTGCCATCATCTTTAACATGAAAGCACGTAGCGAGCAGACGTTTTGTTTACTTCACTTTTGTATGCAATCAGAATGGATGTTCGCCAAATCCATTTGGCGATGTTTCTACAAGTTTTTCGTTTGCTCATTTAAACCAAAAAAGAGCATTAATTATTTTAAATCTATAAAAGTTTTAAAAACTTCCAAAAAATTTTGCATAATTCATTTAGACCAAGTAGGAAGACTTTTTATACAAGTAATAAGTGATTGATAAAGTAAGTTATCATGCGTTGGCGAGTTTACAAGAATGTAAGGCGATAGATCACAAAAGAGAAAGCAACCCTATCAATACAGAAACTACTGATACAACTACTGAGTCACCAGCCGGTCGACACTAGCATTGGCACACGTTAATCTGCCCTGCTTTTATAACGTAGATGGAGAATTTTTTAAATAATACCAATCATCAGTTTTGTAAAATTATTCTGGTGAGATTGTTCTTTCACACAAAATTATTCTAATTTATTCTATTGCAGCGTTGTGCTTAAACCTTTTCCCGTCTTGCAGTTAAAAAATCTGACGTTTCAGAATGAATCCCGTCAGAGCTGGCATTTTTACTTAAATATTTACCTTGATCCTTTTAAACTATCTGTAACGCCGATGGAAATACATTCGTCACTTTGTATTTTAATCTTGCAATAATCGGTAAATATGTATGATAAATGTTTTTGTACTAAGGGATATTTCGATATTATAACCAACAAATCTGTGATAGGCTTAAGTAAACAGTATTTCATCTTGCCATGTAATTTGTTTATAATATTTTGTACTACGAGAACGTAATTTTTGCTCTAAGAAATTGTTTTCTGGATTTAGATATTTTAATTATCATATCACGAACTTACTTATGAACATATGTATCAGCATTTGTTATGATTTTTTTAAAGTTGCATCAATTAAGCAGAAATTTATCCCGGTGGTAATATTCACTTTCGTTGATTTATACTGCTTTCTACGTCTTTTAAATTATTATTATTTTTTAACTTTCTAATTAAGTTTGGAATTTTTAAAAAACTACATTGCCCTATCATTACTGCACCTTTTTCAACATTTGAATTCAAAGTTTGATCTATTCGTAATTTTGGATTAAATTTTCAAATTTCATTTTTAGTTTGACATGACTTTAGGAATTAGAAGTTTCTTTTTAGACTAATTTCATGATTTACAGAATACATTATAATGTATTTATGATGTATCTTTTGAAATAGTATTTTGAAGATAATAAAAGGTTTTTTATTAAGGATTTTTTATAGAGATTATCTTTACAACAAGTATCTATTACTTTCATGAAAACGCTAATCAGTATATAATTATATTTATCCGAGGCATTTTATTAATATAATTTCATATTTCCCAGTGTTTTTGCAATTCAAAAAGAGAATTTGCATGCTATTACATGCATTTCATCCAGCTATTACATGCATTTTAACAATATGTATATTTTTTATTTAGTTTAAGGTCAGTATTGAATGTCATTGTCTGTGTAAAATGTACTTTTTAGTTTTATAAAACTTGTCCCCATTTTTATGGAACAAAAAAAGGAAAAAATCGATATTAGAAGTGGAATACATTATATTTAATGAAGTATCTCCTGGATAACTTTGCATGGTATTTTACATGTTCAGCAAAGAAATTAATCACAGTGACATAAATTGGCATTACAATCTTTAAAAAATCGTAATGTATTACTTATTTATATATGCCACACATAGTTACAAATGTTTAAGTTTGTCAGTTACAAGTTGGGGCTCGTAAGTTATTCAGACGGAAGTTTACAAAGAAGTTTCGCAGGTTAAGTATGCAAATATGACTTCATTTATGTGTTAAAAGTAATGTATTTCATAGGTAAAAATTGTTGCATTTTATTTCTTGCAATGGATTCTAATAAGACCATAATATTCATGAAAATACTATACTTTTGAGCATTTATTACAAAATAGTAAAGTTCAATTTTCAAAGATTAAATCTACTTGTCTATCTGTTTTTGAGGCTAATAAATCATTAATGTTTTCATCAAATTTAGGTTTTTCATTTAGCATGGTTTTTTCAATTTATACCATGGCTAGAGTGCTTAGTCTGTCCTTACTCATATTGCCTATTAAAAAATTTCTTAACTCGTGCAGCAAAAACTCTATTTCAACAGAATATAAAACTCATGTACTGTACCATATTTATCTATTGTAGGTATTCAACTTTAAATAAATCACTTTTCTTTTTCTTTTATTAGATTTTTGTCTGATTTTACTCGATTCAAAAACTTGCTGCCTATGAAAATTTGCCACTGTAGGCTATTGCCGAGCTCAGTAACAAGCAAACTTTAGTAGCTAAAAAGCCAATTTCACAATTAAGGCATTAGGATTTTTTTCGTAAGAGCCATAATTACTCTTCAAGTAAATATTTTAAATATAATTTGTTGAAAATATAATGCACCATCATTTTTACGTTGATCAAATAATATATTATATATTCTGAAGAGCCGCAGTTTGCTTACCCCTTGCTTATATATTTTATTCAAAAATCTTTCATTGATCAATTTTTGCAGTGATGTAGTCGAGGAGGGACGCAGGGGGACGGCATCCCCTTACCTTTTTAATTGAATACAAGCGTCCCCCCAAATCTTATACATTTTAACATAAGGCCCCCCCCCCCCTTCTCAACTTTTTTTTCAGGACTACATCACTGAATTTTTGTAATATCTTCTGTTTTGGTGGATTTACGACACTTCAGGTGCAAATAAAATTTTCAAAAAGGTGTAACTAAAGATGCACTTAACTATATTTAAGTAAAATCTTTAGGAATGTATATAAAAGTTGATGAAACAGTAAAAAGTGAGGCTTTAAATCTTCAAATGTACTTCATGGATCTGCAAAAAAAATGTAGTTGAGGGCCAATAACCAAAAAAATTTCGTAGTTAGCCAAATAAGCAACCCATTTTTCGTTCCAGCTCTGATGATGGTTTGCCATTCGCACGGTTGAAAATGTGCGAACGGCAAACCCATATGAGCTGCCGCTACCCTCTCACTCTTTGATGGCTCCTTTCCCTATAGCTGGGTCTCAAAGGGTCATTTTTTTCTTCTCTCATGTGATCAGGGAGTGCTCTATGCTGTAATAGTAACCTACAATACAGTTCATTTGCTGCCTATTGGCGTATTGAAAGGGAATGGGACATCACAGAGGTTGACAAAAGTATTTAAGTGCTTTTAATCTTATTGTCTTATATCATTTAATTAGTTACTCAATTTATTTCTTCATTGTTCATGCGCATATATAGATGAACCACCACTGTTAGTTATTGTGTTTAACAAAGCATGCATTTTATTTAACATAGTAATATAGACTATCTTGCAGTGAATACTCATGTGGGAATCTGCAGCTATCAAGACTAATGGTGGCTAAGAGTTTTTAAAGTTTTGGTTTGAAAGGCTACTGTTAATCATGACAATTGTCATGCGAGGAGGCCAAACTGGTGGAGGAGATTCTCCACAGGAAAATATTCCTATACAGCCACCCAGAACTAATGCTGTACCTAGTCCAAATCTTGTATGTATTTTTATTTTAATCTATTGTATCAATATCATTGTATTATTAAAACTACATGGTTTTTTACTTTACGGGTATGATATAAGATCTTTATGACATAAATTGGTATGGGAGTTTTAAGGTTTTATAGATTATAGCATTTCACAGGTCAAGTAACGAGGGGTCACGCCAGAGGAAATTCAGGTCCATTTTCATACTCTTCACAAAATTCCGAGCTATAACATCGGAATTTTTACTGAATTATTTATTAAATAAAAGGCAAATAATTATAAAATATTTTATCATTGTATTTTCACTTTTCACAAAAATATTTGCTTTTTCATGAAAATGTTAAAATTCACAGAAAACTGACCCTGTTAAACATACTTGATCGACCCCTGGTAACTTACCCAGTAAATATGGTTAATTAGATTTGGAATTTATAGACAACTATGCAATTCAATAATACAAATACATTCAAAACACAGTTTATGCTACTTAATAACTTTTTGATGTTATATAAAATGTAAGCCTGATTTTGTGCCTTAATTTTCCTATGTTTTTATTTGCTTCATTGTTTTCCAGTTGCATAAAAGACAATCTGGCATAAATATCTGTATTTATTATTATTAAATTGTTTATTTCATTCTTTTAAAATTGAAGAAAGATGAAATGATGCTGATGTAAACTTGATTCACCAGAGAATGAGTTTTTTTTTTTTTTTGCAATGCAAAATATAAGTAATTTCTTAACTACAAGATTTTCTGTTTATTTATGTGTAATTCTGTACTTTATGGAAAATTACATTTTATATATTGGTAGTTTAAAGATTTTCTACTGTGTAAGACCAAATAAAACATCTGCTGATGTATGTGTTTTAAAAGTTTATACGATCCAATGCTTACTTTAATAAGTGACTCTTTGAATGTTTGTAAAATGTGCTCAAAAATTTAATGGCTTGTAAAAGGGGTTTTTAAGATATCCCCAGCCCTGCCGTTTGGGCAATCAGGAAGAGGTTAATTGCTCCCCCCCCCCCTAACTTTTAGAAATTCAATGTATTATACTTGTGTTAACATATTTTATTGTGTGTTTTACCTATCATATGCATTGAATAAATATCTTCCCCCCCTTAGAAAATTTTAAGATGATGGCATGTATATTCTGCTCTTTTAATCTTGTTAATTTTACCAAAAGCCAGTGAACTGAAGCAAACCTTATTGTATTGAGGTTAGTAAAGAAATATATTGGTTGCATTTAAATATATCGGTGGGCAATGAACAGGTGAGTAATGAAATACAGTTGAACCTCGTTAAAACGAACCCGAAAGGTCTTTTAAAGTAAATTCATTTTAACCGTAGTTCGTCTTATCGGAAAAACAATGAAATCCTTTTCTTTAGAAAGCAAAAGAGGTATTTCACGCTATTTTCCAGTACACAATGCTCGATTTAAGTCTCTAATGCATATATAAATCAGTGCTATAGATTTTGAATTTGTCATAAAAGAAAAAAAAAACAATTTCTTGTTTTCAAATAAAAAGTTTTAAAAGTAATAATTAAATAACTTCAAGCACTTATTAACTGAAATTACATATCAAGAGAAAATCTTTCAAAAGTATCGTATCAATAACACCGTACTGATTTTTAAAATACTCAGTTACAACACATTGTTTCCTACTCTTTTCTGAACAATTGCTCCAGAAGTCTTCATTGGCATCTAAATTGTTTAGACATTCTGATGGATTTGTTTTTTTTTCGCTGTTTGGTAAAGTGAAAAATGACTTTTTCGTTTGTTTTGTATTGAATTGAAGCTTGAACGGTAGGGACCACAAATAAGAGTTTGATTTATCCGATAGTTCAAATTAAGCGTGTTCGTCTTAAACAAAGAAATTAGCGTTATTTGTTAATACATTAGGAAGGGGATCACAAATGTAGTTCGTCTTAGCAATAGTTCGTTTTAAGCATGTTTGAATTAACGAGGTTCGACTGTATATTGGTAGCATTTATTAGACAATTATTTTTAAATGAATAGTTATGGTGTGTTTTAGGGATGTAACAAATAGTGGTTTGGCTGAATATTTCGCCAATGTCTTAGGCCAAATTTCGATAATTCTCCAAATTTGTTATAATAAAATTTTTTTTAATTTAAAATTAATTGCAAAGTCAAACACCAATTTCATATATTAACAGGGCTTCTACAGCCTTAAAAGGGCCTTAAATGTGGAAATTTATTTAGGGGTCTCTAAAAAAGACTTATTTTCTTCCAAAAACTCTGAAAAGGCCCCAGTTTTTGTTGATACCTTAAATGTTGAACACTAAAATAATTCTTAATTCAAATATAAAGCTGTTAATTTAATTTTTGTTTGATTAATGCTATACCATGGATAATTTTGGTCCAAAATTAAAAAAAAAACTTTTTCCGATTTTTTTTTTTTTTTTAATTTATTAATCCTAAAGTTTCTTTGGCAATTAATGCCTATGCTTTTCTTTCTACCTTCAGAAGAGCAAAATATTTTGTTTTACTTTAAAAAACTTTCAATGCAATAACTTTTTCGAAGAACAAAAAAACTTCTGGTATTAATATTCGACCTTTCAATTTAATTACTTAAAGGATTACTTTTGAGCTTCTATACATATATGTGTATGTATTGTGTGTTGAGTGGGGGGAGGGAGGCGTGTTACCTAATTAATGAATTTATTTTAAATTCATGGTGCATACTTTTTCTATAAATTTTGTCTGATTAATGCTATACGACAAATGTTTTTATTAATATGCAATAAATCAACTCCTGGTCATGTAAAAAGTTTGTTCGGGTATGTAATTTTTTAGATTAACTTGCCCGTTAGGGCATGTAACTTTTTAGATAAACTTGCCCAGCAGGGCTTGTAAAATTTCTTAAGATTTCTTCGAGCCCTTATCTGTAGTTTCCAACATGTATGAATTTTCTGTTCTAAGGGAATTTTCATTTGATCTTATGATCATTAGACGAATTTTACAAATTGTCATAGAAACTAAGTGGTCACAAAGCCAACAAATGAAGAACATCATGAAATTGTCTGAAAAATCTTATGTTCTAGGAAAAATCGGGAAAACTGGAAGAACTTATCCATAGTCAGCATCTCTTCCATTATTTTTAACTTAACCCAAAGTTTCACCACTCATGTTAATAATTATTAATATTCACTATGCAATGCAATTCTTGATTAATTCGAATAAAAATCCACCTTCAAAAAAAAAAAGAAATTGGTGACATTGTTTATGCTCTATAATGATTTAAAAGCTCTTTTTTTATGAAAAAGAAGACCCATTCATTTTAAATTACACTTCTGAATTGTTGAAATGTGATTTAAGACGATGAGCGTAAACGTCTTAAGTTGGATTTTTTTCCTAGAAGCTTGCTTCTTCTGCATTGAAAAAGTGTTCCTTACAGTTTAAACTACACGTCTGTAAAATTTTCGCAACATATATTGTTTTTTCACTCTTTCATGATTTTTTCAGTTGCATGGATTGGCATGCATAACGTGTCACACATCACTTTTATCATGATTGGTAAGAGGACTAAATATTATTTACAATTTGAAAATTATGAAACATATTATGTTTATTTAAATGTAATACTTGGAAACTTCAACAAATACTTTTTGGTGATGGTTTTTGGTGGACATTTTGGTACACAATTTTTTTAACAATTTTTCTGTTGTCCTATATTTTATACATTTTCCATTGTGATTCATGTAAAAATAAGTACTTTTATCCATTTCTGTCTAAATATTTTTTCATAAAGTACAACCTAATACTTCACATTTTTCCTTAGGGATCATTCATAAATGATGGCATGCTTCGAGGGGGAGGGGAGTTCGTGAAATTGTGACAAGGGGAGGGGAGGGGGTAACAAGAAATGTGACATCAGGCTTATACAACATAGCGTGACATGTGACAAAGGGGGGAGGGGGTCTGTTGAAGTGTGACTAAAGGGGGAAGAGAGTCGAATATATTGGGAGAAGCGTGACATCATTTATGAACAGTCCCTTATATGCCTGACAATACAATATCTATTAAAAAGAATCAAGGTTCAGGAATTTTTTTTTGAAAGTTTCGGAAATGCAAATACTTACTGCTACCACCATTGATTTAATTAAAACCATGATATGCTAGATTTTTTAATAAGGACCCGCTTTTTGAGAAAAGGGACCCGTAAATTTGGACGCCCTGGGTACCAGGGACCTGTAATTTCCAAAGTCTAGCAGCAACGCTGGTGTAATAATATCATAATCAGTAGGTGTTGTGTATTGTAAAATGTTAAAAACATCATATGAAGGTGTTACACCAAAAATTAAAGACTGTTTTATTATTTAAAAAATAGTTGTTTTTTTTTTTCAAATTGTTTTTATTTATAAAAATTGTATGGTAACAATTTTTATAATAAGTAATATAAATTAAAATGTTTACAATCTAAGTTTCTTTTGTTCTTCCTTTTTTTAATGCTAATATAGTAGCAAGTATTTAGCCAAATAATTGTTCTTCGACCTAGTTGAATTTGTGACAGCCTGCTTATTTGATCTGGTTCCACCAGACTAAGAATTGAACATTGGATGAATATTCATTACATTTATAGTTTCTTTGCTGAAAAAATGAAACAATTCATACTTAAATGTTACTGTAACAATTTGTCTTTAGACTTGAAAGAAAAAAAAATGCATGGTTTTTGAATTTGTAGATTTATAGCCTTACCTGACAAAATTTTTCTCAATTTTATAAAGTTCTTCCTGTCATTTATAAGATGTCTTTAATTAACATTTCATTTGCTGCTTCAATGTGATAAAAGGTATGCATATACCTATTTTATGTTATAGTTAAATGAAACAGAAGGCAACGTGGAGCAGGAAGAAACTTCAAATGAATTACCAGATGGACAAGAGCCAGAATTTCCTCACGCTGAATTAGTTCGGCTGGATGAAATGATTAATCGGCCTCGCTGGGTTGTTCCGGTGCTTCCTAAAGGAGAGTTGGAAGTCTTGTTAGATGCTTCAATCAATTTAAGTAAATTAGGTAAGCTGTAAAAAAAAAATCAAAAGTGATTACAGCAATATAACAAAATCAAGCCCCTTCTGAAAATGTTACAGTACAGAACTTTTTATCCGGTATCCAGAATACCAGGAATTTTTTAATGACTTTCCCGCCATTTGTGAGAAGCTCGCGTTTTTGCTAATTTTGTGGAAATGCAAATTTTTGCAAACTGTCTTTTAAAATCCTTACTTTTCTGTTACAAGTAATGTATATAGTGTTTAAAAGTCAAGCAATTTAGTCTAAAAATATTAGATGCTTAATTTTTTTTAACAAGGTGGGTCAAATGTACATACGGAAGAAAATTTCTTTGAAAAAATTCTCCAAAAAAACTTGAGAAAAACACTCAAATAACCGACATTTTCTTAATTCTATTTCAATAATTAAATGTGAAAGAAATGAATATTGCGATTCTTATGCAATTTTTAAGTATTTGAAGAAAACTTGCAAGAAAAGTATGACTATACTATGTGAAAGTTTGGAAAACTTCTAATACCACAGATTTGAGAATTTTTCAGAACAGCTGATTGTGTGGAAATTAGAGCGATTTATTTAATAGCTGAAATAAGGCTAAAAGGATTGAAAATTATATTAATGCAACAGAAATTGTAAAGATGCTATTGATGTAAAGGAAACAATCTGGTTATTCGCAAAACCATGTTGCCATGTTTCGCAGAAATCTTTTAATTCACGCATGGCATGCTGCCGACATCCATCTCTTTAGAGGATGATTATGATGAGCATCCTTTTGAAGGATTTAAAAGTACAAAAGAAAGAAGGATCTAAAAAATGAGATTCCGGAGCATTCTCGAATGTGGCTGAAGTGTTATCTTCCAACATTGAAGAGTGTTTTGATGCCGATAACAATGTTCCAATCATCAACAAGATTTCCAATTTTGAAATTATTCAAATGTCGCTACTCCCAAACGACACGGAAGAAGATAGCGATGAAGATGAGAGTGATAACAATTTGTCTTTTATATCCAAAGAACGAACATTGTGTCGAATTAATGAAAAACTCATTGCAAGGATAGAGCAAAAATCTTTTATGTATGAATCGCGCATAGGGGCTGTTCATAAAATTCAGCAATTGTTTTTAGAGCACAAACCTAATTTTTGACAGCTAGAACTTGATGAAATGTTCAAGAAATAATTATATACAGTTGAACTTTCTTAATACGAACACAGTTAATATGAAATCACGGCTAAAACAAACATTTTGTTCATTCAGTTTGATTTACTATTTAATTATCTCATGCATATTAAAGGCTAAAATATGAATTTCTGCTAAGACGTACAAAATTTCTGACCTATTCACAAAAAATTTGCATGATAAAATTTATTGTACCTAAAAAGAACTAACCATTAGAGATTTTTTCCTAAATTGTTAAATTTTAAAAGGAAAGTTCACTTTTTCTCTATGTACTAGTAAGATTTAAAAGTGTATATTAGTTATAAACTCAATGTATATTGCATTAAAAAAACAACAAAATAGATGTACATACATATAAATACATTATATTTCCAAAGCTAGGGGTGATTGATCCCCTGATTGATGGGCCTGCAGCATGAGCTGATTTTGTATGGTAAGAGATTTACAAAGCCATTTAGTTAACACATTCTTTGAAGTGGCTTTTTTGAATCTAGTAATATTATTTATCCGCTAAGTACACGAGCTCTTTGATTAATTATCGAGGTAAACATTTCAAATATTCTATAATTATTTAATATAATCGCCAATATTATGGATTAGTTTTGAGCATAAAACCTTCATTTTTTCTTCAGTTAAGAAAGTTTCCTTGTAGGATTGCTAAGTCTTGCCGGGGCTAAAATGAATTAAAAGAATTATTACACTTAAAAACATATGAATTTATCCTATTGGGTTAAAAAAAATATTGATTATTATTCTTGTAGTTGCTTTGAATGCTCTACATGAAATAAATCTTGTCCATAACTGCTGTGATTCATTCATTCTACTTGATAAGCAGCGAAATATGGCACCTCCTCCTTCTGGTGCACAAGGAAGTTGCTTAGGAGCACACTCAAAATCCACGAAAGATTGGTACCACTTGAGCATAAATATTTAAAAAATACAACAATATTTTTTACATATTTATGCATAAAAAAAAGAATGAACTAATTAAAAATAATATAAAATTCTATATAAGAATGAACAAATAAGCAATTTTTAATATAAAAAAATGAATGAATAAGCAATCTTTATTTTTCCTCTACTGAAAAGTAAACCCACTTTTTAGTGAATGCTTTTTTTCCTTTTGGAATTGGTTAATAAATAAATGAAAACATGCTGGTAGACAGCCCTGCTATGTTGTCCCATAATATAATAATTTCAGTTTAATTTTTACAGGTATAGATCACCGTAGTGAGGCTTGTCAAAGATTTTATAGAGATGGCCTCTCTGTGTCTTTTACTAAAATACTTACTGATGAAGCTGTTAGTGGATGGAAGTTTGAAATTCATGTAAGTCTCTTTTATGAATTTCTACTTTTATTCAGTACATATAATTATAATGATTTTCATAGAATCTATTTATGCAAGGTTTTATATTGATTTTTTTTCTTTGATAGTTTTTAAATGTATTTCTTTTAAACTAGGCCAGTGATGAAGTTTTAGTAGGATGGTTATTCGTTAAAAAATTTCAGAACTTTAAAATTTCAGTAAGCTTGGAAAACTGAGTTGTATTTTCAAGCTTCCAAACATGCTTTCTAACAGGAATTCTAGTTAAATTGATCATTGAAACAGCAGAAAACTATTGGCAAAAATTGTTTGGTCATGATCAAGAAAAGAAAAGTGCTAAATTTACTAAGTAAGTGTGAATGGAAATTGATTGTTCAACAACAGGCTTTGTGGAAATGTTGAAAATTTAAAAAAAAAGAAACCTTTGAATGTATTTAATATGTTACAGCTGTAACAGATTTGTTTGCACCTTTTTGCTATTTTATTAATAAAAAAATGATAAAATGAATGTATGCTCGGCTCAAAAAAAAACAAACTTTTTTTTGTGCTTGCCCACTTGAAAAAACCCACTCTCCGTTAAAGTGGGTTTTTTCCTCCCAGAATTTACTGCATATTGGAAACATTTACTTTAGAAAGGAAAAAAAAAGTTATACTTATGCTCAGGTTATAAAGGTTAATATTATACTGGTTGTTACCAATTCCTGAAATTGCCTTTCAATCAGTTTTGTCCTTTTATATTGGTATTTCTTAAAGATATTTTTAGATAAAACATTGAATTTATTCTTGGAGCTTTTTTAAAATTGTATTTATTAAATTTTTAAAATATATTTAAATTGATTAATATATTTAAATTCCCTTTCAGTTTAATAAGAAATATGAAAAGAATTTTCATATTTCCTATTAAATTGAAAGGGAATTTAGTATAATCCTGTTTTTTGTAAATCAACCTACAATTTCTCTCTCTAAATATTAGTCCTTGTCTATTATTTTTAGAGGTGCATAATGAAAAATTGTGAACATCTTGTGGATTTGTGTGTATTAAAACTTAATCAAGACTGCCTCTCTCTGCTTGAATTGCTGGCTATGGTTCTTAATCCAAACAACAAGTTAGTTAAATATTTTTTTTCAAAACTCTTTTATTTTTAGTTGAGTTATTGACCTCCAAACTTTTTAAACTAGATTTCACACATTTAATGGAACAAGACCATCTGAAACGGTTCCTACAGGTTCACAGTTGCCAGAAGAAGAAGTTTTTGCTCGTCCATCAGATTTACGAACTCCAAAGGTATGTACCATTTTAATAAAGTATTATGTGTATATATATATATACACTTTTGGTTCACAAAATTAGAATAATCGATGCCTTCAAAATCCATTTTAAGGTGCTCATGAAACGGTTAACTTTTTATTTATGTACTTATTTTAATGAATTATAGACTTCTTTTTCATATGCTTTCATGTTTAGTAATTACTGTTGTACTTTGCCTCAAATATCATAACTAACATAATTATTAATTTGATTAATGAGATTTTTATTATCAAAACCTTCTTAGCTAAAATAAAGTATCAAGTTAAATGAACTTAAATTTAGTATGTATGAATGTGCAAACAAATTTTTAATTTAGGTGCAGAAAAGTCTGGGATCTGAAATCCACAAAATTCTATCTATTTCTTCCACAAATTGCTTGGTCCCAAGCTGTATGGATTTAAGAGAATTGCTTTTGAGGCTGTATATACAGTAGGGTGGAGTGAAAGCTATTGGGGGGAAAATTGGAATTTTAAATTGGCAGGGGGCAGAAAAGTTGCCCTTGTGGTTCAAATGAACGCATGCAAAATTTCAGTGCGGAATTCTAATATTAAGATGCACCCCAAGCCACTTGAAATATTCATCATTGCGTTGAAATGATGGCAATGTGCTGCTTCAATTAAAGCAAAATATTTTGTGTGCTAAACGATGTCAAATAAAATTTACTGCCATACAGGGTTCGCGCTAGGCCGCGCAATCGCGCGATTCCCGCAATATTTTTTGAAATCTCACTCAAAAAAATTTTTTTTTGGGCTTAAACTTTAAAAATCCCACTTAAAATTTTGGTCAAGGAGGAAAATCCCGCCTTGTATTTTTCCCCGGTGTGAACCCTGCCATAGAAACAGCACAAATTACTTATTATTTCACTCAAAGTATAGAAGGAACTCTCTTAATCGCAATTAAATTACGAATACTATGACTTGCAAACGATATTTTCTGAAAACTTTTGAAAGCACATCGTTATCATGAGAATTCAGACACACACCCAATGAACACAAATTATACTGCAAATTTACTCTTTGTGTTGAATCGAGTCAAAATATTTCTAGAGGAAAGCTCAGCAAGAATGAATCCATGTCTCTGATTTTCACCACAAATATGTTCTGAAGCCTCAGTTACAAGACGAAGACATCATTCTGTTCCTTGAGAGTTGCTATTGAACTTTGTCAGTTCAATTTGGACTTCATTTGTAGGTGAATCAATTCAATTCTGAATGTCTTCTGTGGAGAGGTTTTTAAGCACAGGTGGTTCACGCATTATTTCATCATGCCAATTTGTCATGTCCGTGTTTTCTGCTCCATCTAGGTTTAGAGAAGGAAGCTTGAAACTAAGTTGAAATTTTCTGCTCTCTTGCTAATAGTATTACATACCTGCCAACTCTTCCCAGGGTTCGTACGGTCCTTAAAGGTCCTTAGAAAGTCCTTTAGAAAGTCTATTTTCATTTTTAAGGCCTTAAAAAGTCCTTAAATAGTCCTTATTTTTTATTCCAGGTGCTTAATTTTTTTTGTTAAAATAAGTTACCCATGCACTTTATTTGTATTGCTATCTTTTGTATTGTTCACAAGAATCAAACTTCTTTCATTTTAACTATTTAATCGAACCTCAAATTTGGTTTGCTCGGGTCCGATACTCTCGCGGCTTGCGGACAGACCCAACACGGCGGATTGACAGGACCAAAAATGGCGGATTTACATAAACATCATCGCGTTTTTACTACAAATTGCAGTGCTTTCTCAACTGGTAAATAAATAATTAACGCTTGTTTTTTTAATTTTTTTTTGAAAAGGTTAAGTAAATTGATGTGTTATATATTTTTCCAAAAAAAAAAGAAAATATTCACGGATTTTGATAAAATGCTTCAAACTACAGCACCCAATTCAGTTAAAATGAACTTGTACCCACCCACATGTCAGCTCCCAAATTGCTATTTCCTGCAATTGTATGTAAAAGAAAATCGAGCTACATCTAAAAAAAAATTTAAATATTAGTAGAGAAGGCGAATCAAAACACAAAAGCATTTGTACAAAATGCAATGTGCCCAGCAACTGGGCACCATTTAAGACCACAGAAAAACAAATCACACAAGGTCCCTCATTTTGCTTTTAAACGAGAAAAGAAAAAGGAATAAAATTTGAAAAACAGAATTTTAAGGACTCAAGGGGAAAAAATTTAATAAATAAACAAAAATCGGGAATTTTTGAAAAAGGGCCGAATTTCGGGATTTTAAATTTGGGATTCAATACTATTTATTAAGTTGAGTTATAAAGTAAATAAATATTTTTTTTGCATGAAAATTGTTACTAAATCATCTACATTTTAAACAATTATCAATAAAGCAAGTAGGAGCATCTCTTAACAAGTAATCAGTAAATGAATATTGCTTTTGAAACTTTTTTTTTACTTTAAGGAGGGGGGGGGGGAGTATTTCAAAGAAGCATATTGTTGACATCTAGCTCAATAAAAGAGATACATTAACTAATATGTAGGCAAAAAAAAAAAATAATCAGCTTTTTTTGTGTTTGACCAATCGCATGTATGATTATCGCTTATTTATACTGTTAAAGGTAAAAGAGTGATTTAATTTTGTTATCATTTCTCTTATATCTTACACTATAATAAGCGCCGAGTTGCCAACTCTCCCGATCGCTTTTCAGCTGATCTTTCTCTAAACAGTTTGTTCTCCCATTGTTTTTTTTTTTATATCAAATAAATTCCTGTATCGAAAATTTGTTTTAAAGCAATGTTTTAATATTTAGTAAATTTTTATCCACCAATTTGGCTTCGCGATCGTTCGCTGTGGGGTTTTGTTGTGTATGGGTTATGGGATGATGGATATTTGCTGCGTTAATCAAAATTTGTATCTCGTGAAATTTCTTAATTTGCAGTAAATTGAAGGTATCGACCTCTTCTTAAACCTATACACCGTAGTTGCCAAATGCTCCGTTTCCCCCTAGTTTTTCTGTTTTTATTTGTAAACTTCAAAAATTCGATTTTTTTGCCAAAAGATCCGATTTTTCAAGCTGATGTACAAGTATTTTTATCTAAAGGGATTGTTTACAAAACTAGAAATTTTTTCAAGAAACTTTTTAAAAAGACATGTATTAAGTTACATGAATTTTAATAACTTATAACACGAAAATGTAAAAACCTATTTTTCAGAAACTCGCTAACATCTAGCATGTGCTTCGCCGAAAATTGCACGCAGCTTTTGAGACTTCTATCTTTTTGCACCCTGTAAATATATCAGTTAATTAAAAAGTTGACAGTTGTTTTAGTATTTGCAGCCTGTCGTCTGCTTGTTTTATTTTTTATTTCAAAACATTTTTCAATTTTTTGAAACTTTATTTTAGTTAAATTTTGGTAGTTACTATTTGAGGGTAATGTACAAAGTTTTAAGCGAATAAGCTCCATTTTTTATTTGTATATTATTTCCAAAAGGAGATATTTTTCTCAAGTTGAAAAAGTTTTTTCTGAATTTTTGCAAACTCTTCTAAATAATTTTAAAAAATTATTTAATGCAGAGATAAAAATTTAAGTAAGCCGAAATTTAGATGCTGGCAACATAAGTTAAGTAAAGTGAAAAAAAAAATCTAAATTAAACACAAATTCTCAAGACAAAGTGCAGCGTTTTCTTTAACAATTTTTTTTATTTAAATTGTTTTTCATTTAACTTGTATTTTATAGCACTAACCATTTTTGATAATTTTTCATATCATAATTTGCTTATGTATGATTAATACTTGTGTTGTATGCTTCTTATTACTAGCTCCAATAATTATTTAACTGCCTGACTGTATTGGACATTAGAAAAGCAACAAGTCAAAGAGAGCTCCATAAAAGTGTTTGTGTTGTGTTCCTAATAAAAATACAATGTTAAATCAATTTCCTCTTTCAATAATGCTTCCTTTTGAAATAAACATAACAGTTTGTATATTTCAAAAAAATTGTGAGGTCCTTAAATTTTTTTGTAGGTCCTTAAAAAGTCCTTAGAAAGTCCTTATTTTTAGTTTTGCCAAAAGCGTACGAACCCTGCTTCCGGAAAATCTGGAAGTTTTCAGGAAAAACGCATTTTCTTCCGGCATTCCGTACTAGAAAGAAATCTTCCAGATTTCTGTTTTCCTTTTGAGAATTTTTTCCATCACGCCAATTTCAGCCATAATGCGCCAATTAAGCTGTGCTCACTGACTTTACTTGCGTGCTTTTGCAAGGGCAGTAACGTCGGCCGGTAGCATTCAGTAAACGAGTAGTAGGTTGCCATAAAAAGTAACACCTTGAGCGAATCCACTAATCGGATGGGGATATGGGAATCTGCATTTCGATATGAATGGGGTGCGCCGTACGATAAGTTCTTTTATGTTCTTGGCCAATCTGAGCGCAGTTGGCAACATTGGCTATGGCTGGTGGGAGAAACACGTGTTTTTGGGTCGGAGCGGCAATTGGAGAGTGCATGGTTGGTTTTTTTTTTCATCTGTTGTTGAACAACGCTGTTATCGCTACTATCGATGTACTGTATTCTTGAATTTTGAGTATATACATTTTTAGTATTTAAGTTGCTTTTTTTCATTTATTATATTCTATAAATTTGATTTTCTATCTCTATATTTTTCAATTTAGGGAATAAATACTTTCTAAAAGTAGATGTTTCCATTTAATTTTTTTTTTTTCGAATTTTTATTTGAATTAAAAAAAGTTTGGGCAGAATAATGAAATAATAATGACAGCAAAAAACAGCATTCTATTACTAAAATTTTTTAACTAACAATTCTAAAGTAATGGGGAGGAGTTTAAGTATTTATACTGTAATATGATATATGGCTTTATACTTATTGGGGGGGGGGGGGTTACGTTATTGAAAATCTTCAGGATTTGACTGAAAAATCTTCAGGATTTTTTCTCTTCGAGGTTGGCAGGTATGGTATTAGTTTCAAAGCTTGTTTTTTAATATGTATCCTGTAATCCTTGAACACAGAAAGCAGAATATTTTCCGGATGAGCATAAAAACTCTTTCTTCTTAGAACAGGGTCAATTATTTCTTTTAAATTAGGATGCAAGTACCTAGAATAGGATATGTTTCCAAAAATTATGGGCCCCTTCATGTGGGTTTTCTTTAATTAAAAACCAGACTGGAGCATATACTCTCATTATATGTGTTGCTAGTGTCCCAAGGTTTTTGGAAGGATTTTCTATTGCAACATACAATCGAAGGATTCTACTTGCAATTGTTAGCCATCTGGAAAGTACTATTGGTCCAGGTTTGCAATTTGTCAAGTCATCAGAACAGTTGCCTGAGTGCCAAGTGTACTTGACATACAGGTAAATGTTCTTGTGAGCAGAGTTGCCAAGATACTTCTGAAACAGCGTAACAAATATCCCTGAGGTACATTTCGTCTGTACTGAGCTCCATCTGAGCACTTAAGTGCGAAACATACTCGACAGCAATTTTTGAAATGGTACCACGGGAAGTCCGTCACATTTATGAAGTGCTTTCCTATTTCCCCTTTTAGTGCTTTTGGGACGGATGTTTTACCGTCAATTTTTCGCAGAATATGTCTTCGTGGCAGTTCATTGATATGCAACAAGCAAATTAACCATTGTAATGGCTGACCAAGTTCTATCTCCAACAAATGAATAACCCCAACCTTTGTGCCAGTTTTAATGTTTGTTCCCTCGCATCTGACAGCTAACAATGATTCAAGAGACATATGGTTATCATGGAAGTAATTGATTATAGATGCTTTAATAGAGCGAGATTCTCCAGTCGTAGGAGTCAGATCGTTCAATGTACTTTGTACCTGGCTCTTGAGCAAGTGTGTAATGTTCTTCCTGTATAACTGGGAGCTATAGGCATTTGTCACCCTTTTTAGTTTCAGTTCTTGTGTTATCTCTTCTTCCATCAGAAAACAAACACTTGATTGAATCATTAGATTGCTTTTCACAGTTGGCATTTTCTACAACAGTCCTATATTTGTCTCTCCCTGCGAATTATTACTGCGATTAATCACAGTGGATGTTTCACCTTCAGATACTATCCGAACATCTTGTAGCTAAGCAGTGACAATGGAAGCTGCCTGCCTGTCAGAAATGCTTTGCCTATCACATTCCCTTGCTAAAGATGGAAGCATAAGACACATTTGAAATGTTTTGTCTGCTGTTTTAAATATGGGGGCATGGGGAATAAAGGGAAAGCATGTTGTTGACTGTCTCCGTAACATTCACTATCGCCGTTACATGTCAGACGCAATATGATGAGAAGTTTCGCCTAACTGATTCTGATGCAGAAAGTTGATTTGTTTTCGATTTTTTTTTTGCACGAAAAATTAAGGAAATATTTAGAAGATATGAACATTGAAATATTCTGTTATTTAATACTGTCACAAAAAATATAATAACAAAAATCCACGTAATGTATTTGTTTCGTCTAACTTTGATCGGGTTGGGGCGCATCTTAACTTTGTAAAAACTGAATAAAATTTTACACACGTTCATTTGGATCTATATGGCACCTTTTCCGCACCCTGCCGATTAAAAGTTCCCCCAAAAAAATGTTTCACTCCACCCTAACATACAGTCTCTGAAACTGCATATGAAATGAGGGAAAGGGAGGCTCGAAAGACTTAATTACCACGACCAGAGGTCTATTGTACTAATCCCCAAAATGAGCATGTCTCTAGAAGAAACCAGTAGCTGATGCGAAGTTCAGCAGATATTTAACAGGGATGTCGTGAATTACCCAGGGTTCAATGATATGACGACCTAGGTGTTCAAACCTATAATCAAAAAACACTTCATAGCTGTATAAAAGGTGTACAACGGTCTCCTCATGAAGACTGCAACCTCTGCAGGTTATGTTACCGACCCTCATAATAGTAAGATGCCGCTTTAAGGTACAGGGACCAGTAGGAAGACCAATTGCCTTCTTGATACCATTTTTATTAAGTTTTAGCAACTCTTTCGCCCTTATGTTGGGGCGACCGTAATTAAGCTCTTTAGCCTGGCATTGTCCATCTATGTTACGCCAGTTACGATACTGCTTATCTTTAAAAATATTGAAGACAAAGGTCCTAATAAGATTCTTAGAAATCCCAATTGCTGGCTCTGGGCCAATAAAGGGAGTATCAGAACCTTTCACAGTGGGCAATTTCATTTCCCGCAACACCTAAATGCCCAGGCATCCAACTAAGAGTAACCCTATTATGCTTCGCAATAGTATAAAGCAAGTTGAAGCATTCTCAAGCAATACGGGAAGTCACAGCGACTTTATTTAAGGCCAGTAAGGCAGCTTGACTCTCAGAGCAAATATGAAAACACCTGTTACCGTAGTCCTTCTCCAAACACAAAATGCAACACATAAAGATGGCAAAGACCTGAAAGACAGTGCTAAACTTGCCTAGAGGACAGGAGTACTCAGTGCCATCACCGGGACAGTAAGCACCTGTGTTCAAGTTCATTTTGGAGCCATCCGTGAACCAGAGAGTACAGCTCTTGTTGCGCATTAGAGGCATATCATTCCAATCACAACAAGAGGGGAAGATCACATGATAGGGGGTATCAAAGGCCCAGTGAGTGCCAAAAGTATCACTCAGCAAGCCAGAAAGGGGGTGCCCCAGGACCTCCCCCATCAAAGTTTTTCCAGGAAAGATATCCAGAGCCCAGAATGCTTAAGCCTCTCCATGCACAGGGCAGCTTCAGCCTCAATGCGCATATAGAGGGGACATAAACCTAAAATCAACTCAAAAGAAGCAGTAGGTGTGGTCATTATGCAACCAGTTATGGTAATACAGACCATCCTTTGCAATTTGTTAAGCTCAGTCTTAGCAGTACTGAAGCTGGTTCTTGACCACCACACAATGGAACCTTACGTAACGATGGGACATATTACCATCGTGTAGATCCAATCGACAGCCTTGGGCTTAAGGCCTCAAGTGCAGCCAACAACTCACTTGCAGGACCAAAATACTTTACTAGCCTTAGTTAAGCAATAGGTAAAATGCTTGTTCCAGCTAAGTTTGGAGTCGAAATAGACACCAAGGTACTTTACCTCTTCAGAACAGGTGAGAGATTGTCCAAAGAAGCTGACATTACGCACCTGGATTGTTCTCTTACATCTGAAAGCAACCATAGTGGTTTTAAGAGGATTCACAGAGAGACCTTCAAAATGACACCACCTTTCCACACATTCTAACCCTTGCGATAAATTGGAGGAGACTGTATCAATAAACTTACCTCTGGATACAATAGTTACGTCATCAGCATAGCTGATACAGGAAAGGCCAGAAGCTGTAATTCTTTCTGAAAATGAATCGACTACAAGACACCAAAGGATAGGTGAAAGTACACCACCCTGAGGACAACCAGCATTTGCTTGAACAGTAAATTGGTCACCACAAAGAGAAGCATTAACATACCTATAGTATAGCAGATTTTCAATCCACTTAACAATAGTTGTGTCAATGCCTTGCCTGTTTAGGGCACTTAAAATAGTGTTTACAGGTACCCTATCAAAGGCCCCTTCAATATCGAGGAAGACAGCTAATGCTATTTCCTACTCTTTAATAGACTTTTCCAAAATATAGGAGAGACTATACAGAGCAGTTTCAGTGGATCTGCCAGACGGATATGCATGCTGAGAGAAAGAGAGTGGTGACACCAACAGTACTGTCTCTCTAATATGCCTATAAATAAGCTTTTCTAAAGCCTTTGGGGGGAAGGAAGTGAGACTAACGGGCGGGCCTAAAGGATTTACCCGCAGAATAACTATCCTTTCCAATTTTCGGTATGAAAATAACGGTTTGCCTCCAAGCAGTCTGAAACATGCTCATAAGCAATGCATGCTATGAAGATCTTACAAAGTAAGGGAGCAAGAGTCTTTAACGCTTTCTGAAGAAGGCAGGGAATATGTCATCCATACCAGGTGTTTTGAAGGGCTTGAAGGAATCAATAGCCCAAACGACCCGTTCATAGGTAATAATCTTTTTACCACAATCCCATTTGCATCTCTACAGGTAGATGTGGTAGCACATGGGACTGAGCCATTAATGATATTTGAACCTGGAAAGTGAACTTTTAGCATTTCTGCTGGAGTTTCCCCTCCTGATTCAGTATAACTGCCATTTGGAAGTTTAATTGTATTAAGATCACTGTTTCTATCTTTGACCTTGAATCTAGTAATTCTAGCAGTTGAAGAAACATCGTTAATATTGTCACAGAACTGTTTCCAGGAGTTATATTTTGCATCCCGGATAGCCTTGTTATAGTTGGTGAGGGTCGTTTTGTAAGTTAACCAATCACCATTCCTCTTTGCTCTATTAAAGAGCTTCCTGCACCTGCTACGTAAATTACTGATCTCTTTTGTCCATCAAGGAACTAACCTTGGCTAGTTAGTAACAGCAGCCTTACAATTTTGGTAGTAAGACTGAAGAATGCCACGTTGCACTGCGTCAACAGACAACTCCAGGTCAGCTACCGAGTTAAATTTACTAGTGTTACCTCTAGTGAGATGCTCCAAGTCTTCCATGTAGGATGCCCAAATGGTGTTTCTGGGGTTATTTTGGATGTTTTTTAGTCTTGTAGGACCTGAAACAGAAAGTGACTAGGATGTGATCTGATAAAGTAACTTCATCCGACACCCTCCAGTCATTAAATAGATTAGTGCAATAGTTATTGCACAGTGTTAGATCAATAACCTCTTTCCTATTTGCCATAATAAGGGTAGGTTCATTGCCTTTATTTTAGATATTTAAACTAAAATATGAAATATCAAGTAAGCTATCACCACATTTGTTACAGTCAGAGCTGCCCCAGACTACATTGTGTGCATTTGCATCACAGCCAATGATAAACTTCTTATTATCCGTCTTACAGTGCTCAATAAGAGGTTTCATTTTCACTGAAAGAGGATCTTTATTCTCATAAGGGAGATCAGGAGACATAAATCATCTTTATGCCCTGCAACTTCATAAATAACGTTGACTGTCACATTTTCACCATCTAAGTAGGTAACTAGATTTAGAGCATTAAGCCTAGTGCTAGTAATGCTACAGGCCCTGGGTCTTGCACAGCTAAGATCATAATGAATCTTATGATCCCAACTACTAAGACCAAAAATCTGTCCGTTCCTGGTCCAATGAGAACAATATCAGTCTCCTCTAGCCATTTTCATGCTCAAAAGAGCAGAAGACGCATGGCTATGATGAAGATTCATTTGACCAACTTTCAAATGACCTGCCATAAGACAAAAGGAGAACTGAAAAGAAAGGACAAGTGAGGACAATTCCTTACATATCAACACTAGGTGGTGGTTTGACCATCACCTTCATATGCTCTGTTTCTAACACTTCCTTCATCATCACTTTTGACAGAGATGAATGGGCGTGCAAGGTTTCGTCAGAGCTAGATCCTAAATCTATTTCATTAAGCAATAATAGATCAGAATCTTTGTCAGAATCACCTTATTAAAGAAGGAGATTTAATGGCTTTCAGGAGACTGTTCTTGTGAGGAGGTAGATGGTTCAGCCAAGACGTCTCCCATCCTTTTATTGGGGTCATTCAAGATTTTGAAGATCCCATGAGCGAGACCAGTAAAAGCACCATAATTTGCATTCCTGATTGCCTCGGCAGTCTCACAGTCAAACTTCGAATATCCATTGTATGGTGTATTGTTCCTCCAATTTGTGGATGAAACGCCACTCTTCCGATCTCAATCCTGGGTTTAACTTGTTAAGCCGCCTTAGCAACAGGGCTGCTTCTTTAGTGAAAAGGTCTCTTGTTTTGAATGCCACCTTAATAGGGTTCAGAAGCTCACTAGCCTTCAGTACTTTAAGTATAGTGCCACCAGCACGGTACCTCACACATTGGATAGGGTTTGCTTGCAGATTTTGGCTGAGCATATGGAATGGCCTTCTTGCCATGGGTGACCGTACCGGAAGTTATAACACTCCCAACGTGCATCACAAAATTTCCTTCCAGTGCCACCTCCTTGCCACATTGAGGCAATCTGCAGGGTTTTAAGGGGGGAGACTGCATATAATGTAATCTCCCTTAGTCATTGAAGCAATGAACCTTCTGAAAAAACACAAGTGAATGAGACACGTAAGTGTAATTCATCCTTATATCAGATCAAATCATCTTGAGTGATGACTTCTCACCCTAATTCACTTTACTAAAATGTAGTCGGTTGGAAATGGCACCAGGCACCTACCAAGTTATCACTACAAGATTCAAGCTTTGTTCAAAAGTAACTGAAGGTAATAAGAGACTTTAGAATTAACTCCCAAAGCCAAAAAGAAAAGGTTTTCCTTGCATTGTTATGCACACTGCTGTTTTGGTTGAGGAGGTTAGTTTTGCCTCTTCCTCCCCACAGATTATTTTTGAAAGCAGATGTTTTGGAAATAATAGCAAAAAAATGCATGGTGTAAAGTTTGCACTGACGCATAAGTGAGAGATATTATGTATAAATGAAAGTAAATTGCAACAATTATTTTTGTGTGTTTGGTCAGGACTTTTAAACATTAATGCACAACTGAGAACATGCATAAAAAGTTAAGACATAACAGAGATTACTGTACGTACAATTAAAAATAAATTTTCTGTTTTGCTTAAACATGCATCTAGTATGTTTAACTTGAATGCATTTAATTTTGATCCTGTTTGTTTTAGGGCCATTGCACAGTATTTGGGACATTATGTAGAATCCGTAACATGCACATACTGTATTTTCTATAAATTTTAGACAAACAAAAAATCTTTTGATGTAAAGACACCAACATGTAGTTATGTCTTATCACCAAATTTTTAAAAATAATTTATAGAAAATAGAAAGATATATGCATGTTACGGACTGTACATAATGTTCCAAATAATATGAAATATCCCTTGAAGATATATATATATATGTATTAAAAGGGTTCACAGTTTTGAAACAATATAATATAAATACATAAATTTTCATTTATTTATATATTTATTCTTTTTTTTTTGGTTATGATTCAAATGTTGTTGCAGTTTCACTGTATATGTAGCATTTTTGGATCTGATGCCATGTCAAACACTATGAATTAAAAGTGTTATTGTTTTTTCTTTAAATACAATTTTAGGGTTGGCTTGTTGACTTGATTAACCGTTTTGGGAACAATGGGGGCTTCAATCTCCTGCTTGAACGTTTTCAAAATGGACCAGCTCTAACTGTACCTGTCATCGCTGCTCTTATTAGGTAAAAATATTTTATGATTTTTAAGTTTTATGAACGCTCAGACTAATGTGGACTGAAGAGTGGCAGAGTTTGAAATTTCCAGGGTATTGAGAATAGGGTTAAAAAAAGAACAAATATGAGTGTTTCCTCAGAAAATACAGTATTGTACTTAAGTGAATTGTACGTTTGAGAATATGATAGAGAATAAACTATTCAAATACCCTTAAAAAAGGGAAATTGCATATTTTATGAACACATAGTTTTTACTACATGAAAATAAAAATTAATACAATGTACATTACCTAATAAAGCAGAACTTGAAAAAATACTTTATGGAGGCATAAAGCTGTCTATACTGAAAATTAATCTGGGGCTATAGAGTGCAAGTTTTTAGGAATGTACCGTATTGAACTTCCCGAAAGAAATATTTTAAAAGATGTTTGGAAGCACACAAATTGTATCAACTATTCATTGGAAAACTTAAATGAAAATGACTAGTGTTCTTTTATCACACTAAAATGTAATGCATGCTGAGGTACTTGAACAGCTAAAACTCTTACAAGAGTTTGAAGTAATGAGGTGCTGGCCGTAGAAGTTAGCAAGCCATCTAGTTTCAAACCTATAGCATCTCTGCTGAACTGAATCTAATGTGACACACCCAAAGGGATCAAACAAATTACTGCGGTAATTTAGATTGTGTAGCATTTACATTTGAGATTGCTGTTCGATGGTCTTGTGACGAGCAGTGCAGGCAAGCAATGGAAAATAGCAAAAGAGTATCATTCTGCCCTGCAGCTAATTGAATGATGTTTTCCTTCCTGCTATTGCTTTCTAAAACAATAATTTAACAAAATCCTAAACAAATTTTGAAATAAGAATGTACTATATGAGTTCATTTAATTCATATTAAATTATATAAATCAACATAAGTGACAAGACACATTTAAGGGGAAAATAATAGACATATTACTTTGGTGCAGTTGAATTTGCATTTGTTGTGTCTCTAAAAATAATACTTCCGGAAATACAAATGTCTAGCAGTGTGTGTGCTGTATGAAAAGACAAAATCATTTTTAATATATCACAATGGCTTATCCTAAATTTATTTATGGGGCATTTCACTGTATTTGGGACATAATGTAGAGTCGGTAATATGCATCTATATTCTTGTATTTTCTATAAATTTTATACAAATCTATAAAATTTTGTGTTTATACAAAATTACATGTAGATCTTAATACAAAATATTTTTCAATTTTCTAACTTATCCCTCTAGTTTCATTAATTTAATTTTTAAATTGATATAATTGTTCTCTTCTGCTTCCCCGACAGATAGCCGAAATCAACAAGTGAATGCTTTCCCCTCTTAGGCTTTCAATTCACTTCAGAATTAACAAATAGCACCCAACCATTGATAGTTGTAAGACTAAGAGAGAAAGGGATCTCCCAAGATATTGGGGAGCAGCTTAATAGCATTTTATCAGTGGGCATTGAAACCTATTGCCTAGCCATTTTACGCTCGATTCAAAAGGAAAGGAAATATTTTTGGCTGGCATCTGCTGCTTTTGGCAGCAGAAATCTGGGATATTTTGTCTATAGTGTCATTTAAAGGGTTAATATATTTTTCTATTTTCAAAAATATAGCTCCAATTTTAGAGCAATACAGTTTTTGTCAATTTTTTGCATTACATACCGTATATTTCCGAATATAAGCCGAGAGTGCATTATTCCTTCAAAAATGTACTAAAAATTCAAAACTCGTATATAAGCCGAGATAAAAATTACAATTCAATGAAGAAAAAAAATTACAATTCAAAGAGAATCGCCACAGAGGGCGAAAATTTCGCCAAGGAGGTAACCCAGATTATGTATTTTGTATTTTCCAATCAAGACGTTGTGAAAGTGAGAAGCTAGGCGACAGATTGTTCTCTATCAACCCTGTCTGAGGCGAGTGCGGAGCGAGAGAGCGGCATTTTCTCCTATTCATTCATTTTGCCCCTGCGTTTGCTAGTTTGTTCTCCTTTTTTTTATTGTTTTAATTCAGTTATTTTTTGCATTTACATTAGAAGGATGAGCGGAAACAGAAAGGCATACACAGATAGTCGCGAGTAAAATATTATAGTCAGGATTAAATTTCGCCATTTTGTTTCAGCAATGATTTCACAAAATCCAGCTGTAAAATATGTGTATATTCTTTTAAATAAAACTCTACTTATTTTAAGCCAATTATATTTCGTTATTGTAGGAGACATAAATTGCATAATTAGAGCTCTATATTAGTCGATATTTCGCGATATATAGACCGAATTTTTCTTTAGCTTATCGAACCCATATATAAGCCGACCCCCACGATTTAGCTTTCAAAAAAGTTCCAAAAATTCTCGGCTTATACACGGAAATATACGGTAGTCATTTCACATGACATGTAGTCGGAAACTGATCTGTTTTATTTGGATTAATTTGAAACATGTTATGCAGCATGGTCATTTTACTAATATTGATCAGTACATTAAAAATTTAATTATTTTGTAAAAAATCTTAACATTTAGCGTGCAGATATACTTCACCGCAGATTTGTGCATGCAGCGGGTATTATTTTGATAGATAGGTATTTTTACGTGACCTGCACTCCAATGAGATCGAAAAACATAAAAGTATGTTGCCTGCACATTTTGTGTTTTATCACAGTTGCTCTCTAAATAATGTTCACTTTGTCCGCATAGACTTTTTGAAAATAGATTTCTGGGTATATTCAAAATTTTATCAACCTTAGGTAAACAAAGTTGTAAATTCAGTCCCCTAATATCATGCTTGACTTCTATTCAGAAATTATCAAAGAGAACAAAGAAATGGATGATTATACCTTTCAAGAAGAACAAGCCAAACATAAAAAATCCAATATTTGCTGAACCTTCTAAAGAATTTGAAACAATGAAAAGCTATCATTATTCACATATATTTTGTGAAAAAGAACAACAGAAGTAAATGCTGAAAATTCATTGTTTGATTTAAGAAATTCTCAATGTTTTCAACTGATTAAAAATATAAATGCATTTAAGATTGCTCAAATGTGTTGATAATTAAGTGACAAGAAAGGGAATAACAGATACAAGGAGGGAAATAGCTTTTTTTAAAAAAAAACATTCACAATTTTTTAAATTGTTAAGATATTACTAGAATTTTTTAAAAAAGATACATTTTGCCATTACAGTTAAAATAATAGATATAAATAAAATCCATGAGTAATTTAACAATATCAGTACGTTCATTTCAACTTCAGAAACTATCCTGTTTTGGAGAAAATCCAGATTTAATTTTTTTTTTGCTACTTGCAACTCAGAAATTGAAATTATTAAGGATGTCTCCTATTCTTCAGACTCATTGCTGGTGTTTAGATTTTATATTTTCTCTTGGAAAATTTTGCAGCTGATTAAGAAATACTGCAGCCTTTGTATAGTTTTGAGAAGAAATGTAGACAAGCTATAGTTGGTAGCTTTCTTTTTTTTCTTTCTTTTAATTTTTCTAGGCTGCAGGAAAGGGAAAGAAAATAAGTTGCTTGTGTAACACACAAAGATTATAACATGGCACTTCTATATTTTTAATATTGAGTCACATTTACCACTGCCTCCTTCACTTTCTGGTCAATTGGAAAGGCAATCTTTTTTCAATGATATGCTAGAAGTGCGCAATCAATTACTTCTGTTGGTCATGACTCAGTTGTGTCTGTGTGTTGAAATGGTCTTCTATCGACTGTAATCAATCACAACTTGCATTGCAAAAGAATCTGTCGGCCATTCCTCATGTTTATTAGAAGTTGTGGTGTTATGTTTTTTTTACATATGAATGTCTAATACGTATGTATAAATTCTTGTAAAATATTGGTTTAATGCTGACTTTTTTAATATTTCAGGCCCTTTGGCTTGTGTCATGATTTGCTCACTGTTCGTGTTATTGAAAAATATTTTATGCCTATTGTTGAAATCGTGCCATCTTTTTTGGACAATTTAACTGATGATGAGTTAAAAAAAGAAGCAAAAAATGAAACAAAAAATGATGCATTATCTGGAATAGTTAAAGCTTTGAAATGCTTGGCATCAAAAGTACCTAACCAAGAAGCTACAGTTAAAAATTTAGAGACTTTTAGACTTAAAATGATTTTAAGGTAATATTTGAAGTATTATTTAATTATTTTTTTTAAATCAAACTGTCTGTATGAAATATTATTACAAATATAATAAATATTATTCAATGTTTGTTGCCTTGATTTAGGTGAGCCATAATTTTATCATAGTTGTATATGTAGCTTTAATTGTTCCAAAATTAAAAGAAATGAAATAATGTGTTAATGAATACTTATGGTATTCTCTCAGAATGTTTTTAATTTTTAATAAATGAAATGTAGTAATAAAATGTCAATGTCATGATTTAATTTGAAATGGAGAGTTGGAGAATTGCAGACCTTCCCCCAGGATTAGGCTGGAGGGCCTCACGCCCTGCCTGCCTTTTGATCCGTGAAATGTGCCTTTCTTGCTCTTAGATCCCTGAAATGCGCTCTTGTCCTTTTGTTAGTAAAACAGTGCCCCTTCTGCTTTTTGTTTATAAGCTGTGGCTCTTTAGATTTTGAAAATTTCAAAAGTCGAAACCTCAGAGTACCGAACAAGCATCCCCCCTCTTTTTTCCCTTCCATTATCTGTTACTTGAAGTGATTCCTGGTCTTTAACTTATAGCTTCATAAGTAGAGGAAGAAGTTCTTTTTTGTCTGATCGGCTGTAAATACACCGGGGGGGGGGGGGGATTCCAGTTTTCGTTTACATGATTTTCTCTTCAAAGGAAAAAAAAAAAAAAACTCAAATACGAAAATAAATTTTAAAAAATAAGCAATTGCAAGAAACAAGCTTTTTTTGCTGCTCAAGCAGTTTTTTAAAGGCAAGCACAAAGTAACGGTTCTGGTGATTCATAGTTCTCAGATTCGGACTTTGTTTTCTTTGTTGATTGTCATGTGAAGGATGAACCCCTAACTTTTGATACTATAAAGAAACTTCAACATCTTGAATTTTTTCTCAAATAAACTCCTTTATTTCAGATGGAATATTTTCATTTAAATGTGTAAAAGTAAAAACTCTTTAGCGCCTACAAAATCTCGCACCATTTTGAAAATCTATTGCCTTCTAAATAAGTGCCAGAGTGGGAAGTAAACATTTTGAAAAGAGTGAAAATAAAATCTAGTGAACAAAGTTAAGATCGAAAATTTTTGTACTCATTTTCGATTGCAGTTTTTGTAGAGTTTGATTTGCCTTAGCGATTTTTGTTAAATGTTGTTTTTATTCCTACTATAAAGTTTCAATAACAATCAAAGTTGAGAGGGGTGGGAATTTGGTATTTTAGAAGTGTCATTGATTAAAAGGGTAAAAAAGAGGAAATTCAAAAATGCTGAACAAGAAGGGCTGAAAACAATAGTGAGCAAGAAAGATTGACGTCTAAGCGGTAAAATCAGAGTAAATATAAAGGAGCGAGTTTTACTAAAGCCGATCCAACCGGATCTTGAAATAATAAAAAAAATCGGGACCAACAAGAAATGGTGCGAAAAATGCCTAAATTTTATCCTTAATCCATGAATGTTAGTAGTTATGCCATGTGATAAATTGCAGAAAAAAACTTTTTTGGTAAAAAATTTTGGTAAAGATGATAAATCTTTTTTTTAAATCGGAAAACCGAATGAGATTTTTCAGTATTTTAAGGTGTGGGCCTTTTGCTTTAAAAAAAATGCCCTAAATTTGTAAAAGTGCCCTTTTTTACTGTAGTGCCCTTTTTTTTTATAGTAGCGGCCTGCCCCTTTTCAATCCTGGGGGTAGGTCTGGAATTGTATACATTTATGTGATTATAGACATGGTAAAATGTGTAGTTAGTTACACAAGTTCTAATAACATTGAAATAATAGGAAAATAAAAGACTTAAACTGGTTCCACTTGTGCTGCATGTGCATTTATGCGTTTATTCCCAATCTCTTACCCATCATTAATTCTACTAACCAATTAAGCCAATTTGGAGAGATATATGAATAGTTGATGTTAGAAAATTAATGTTGATGTGCAGGAAAGTAGCCTTGTTTAGTTCTAAATGAACTTCCTGTTTAATTTCAATTTCTAAGGTTACTTATAATAAATACATTTATAATAAAAATCTCCTGAAAAAGCTTTTTTTGCTTTTTGAATTAAAAAGTCTTTTAATTTGTTCAATTCAACTTTATTTAGTCATTTTTATTATTGAAAACCACAGAATCATTTTTCGAACATAAAATTCAAAATTCTTCTGTATCTGGAACTGCAATATTGAAGTTAAAAATAAATAAATAAATAAAGTAGCAGCAAATGTGCACAACATATTGTGATTATGTTTTAAGTGAAGTATTGCTACTGTGATTAATAAAATAATTTTATTTTCTAAAATTTTCATATGTAGCATTTGTTTATTATGAGTTAAGGTAAATTCTGTAATAAATTTATTTAGAAAAAATTTGTATTTGAAATGAGTAAATCATGAACTTATACCCTTTAATTTCAGTTCTTATGTCAAAATTATGATGGTTGTTGAGGACAATTAATAAAAAGAAAAAAAAAACTCTCAACTTTTTAAAATTTAAATTGTTTTTAGTTGCAGTACTAATTCTAATTTTCACACCTAAAGAATAGCACATTTTCAGGTTGTTACAAATATCTTCTTTCAATGGAAAAATGAATGCCCTAAATGAAGTCAATAAAGTTATTGCTAGTGTTTCCTACTATACCCATCGACATGGGCGTGATGAAGAAGAAGATTGGTTAACAGCTGAACGTGTTGCTGTAAGTAATAATTATTGTATGTCACATTTGTTTCAAGCTGAACTTGATTCTTACAGTTACTTTTCTTCCAGGAATGGATAAAAGAAAACAAAGTTCTACAAATTGTTCTCAGGGATAGTTTACACCAACCTCAGGTGAGATGCAAGACATTATTTTTTAGATTCTCAAGTATATCTTCAAATGAGGATTTAATCTATGCATTCACCAGTTTTTTTTTTCTTTACTTTCACGTGATGATGGTGAAAGTAAAGTCTTCTTTCGGATTGGCTTTTGAGCAGTAAAATATTGATTATTGTTGATTTCAAGTTATTTTACTGTAAATTGGTGTTATTACAACTATGCCAAAGATAATCTTCTGTTGCAAAATGTTTGTTTTCAAACTGCAATTCTAGTTCGTGATTTTTGTAATCAAATCACATAAATTTAAATTTTTTTCCCTAATCACAATCGAGGCCATTTACTGTAGTTTTCTCCGCTAGGGAGCTGACCATGTTCCATCAAACCATGACCTAAACATTGATATCATTTAAAACTATAATTACCTTAGGTTTTACTAAAACATAAACTTTTTCCATAGTTGAGTATGATCTTTTGTTGCACAAAATTTTAATTAAAAAAAAAAATACTGCTCCATGCAAAACTTCAATATTTTCTTTTTTTTTTTTAAAGATGGTATCAAAAAATTACTGCTCCACCTTTTTTTTTTTTTTTTTTTTTTTTTGAATAAAAATGAATTTTAATGCAATTAGACACATTGGGGTAAAACAATCTGCCTTTCTCAATTGAGGTGAGAATGTCAATCTATTAAAAAATTCTAGATAAAAATCCTCCAGAAATTATAAATTTAACTAATGAAAGACAATAGAAACCATTTCAAAGGACTGAAAAGTATAAGAATTTGAAAATTGCAGACCTTATTTTCTGAAATAGAACTCAAGGTTAACCTGCTAAATAAGTTCAAAATTTGTTGTGCATATTAATTTAATTGGTAAATAATTGTGCATAAACATATTCATTCTAAAATTTCATAAAAAATTGTCATTTCTCATTGCATGTTTGAATACATAAATATTTTTTTAAAAGCCCACAAAATAAAAATATTAACTTCTGTAACTTTTAAAATATTTTGACCAAGATAAGTTTACTAAGTAATGGCATTTCTGTAGTTTGAATTAAGTATTTATTTAAATGATGCAAATGCTTACATTCAAATATAGGTATACCATTTGCACTTCTCTTATGGGCATAATTATTAGTTTTACTGCATTCAATGCAAAGCAGAAAATATGCTAATTTTAGATATTCTTAAAAATTTAAACAAATTTAATTGAAGCATAGAAAAAATATTTAAAACTTAAATGTGGAGTTGGTAATTGACTTCTTGATTACGTTTGAATTTAGTAAATATTTTCACCTGCAATGAATTTTTAGAAATTTTATTTTCCAGCTGCCGAATATTCGGTATTTGGTCGAAATTTCAACATTTGGTTTTGGCTTGGGAAAAATGGCCAAACAATTCTAACAGAAACAAATTTTACAACTAATCACAACATAGTTTTATTTAAAGTAAGTTTCAAACAAAATATAGAAAATAATTAATACAGCTAATTGAATAAAACAAACATGTCGATTTATAAACCAGTGATATGTGACAGAAAAAAAATCTTGTATTTTTTCTTTGAGTTAAACCTGTTCATTTCTAACAAGCAGCAGTTCCTGTTTAGCACAAATAAAACATTGATAAGTACACAAGTGTTAACCAGTCAAAATGTTCGTTTCGGCACTCCTAGGAAAAGCAGCCTGTATATCAAGAATTGTGATATGGTATATCACATATTTCATTCATTTTTTATGAGGGGAATTTATTATTTCTGTTTTCAAGAAATTTAGGATAGCAGTTATTTATTTTGTGAAAATATTAAGTTTGGGTTTTATTTATTTTACAGGGGATTTAATTGTAAAATATAGGTTGGATTTATTGTTTTTTAAATGGGGGTATTTTTATTTTCAACGGGTGTAAGCGCGTTCATTATTAATATGCATCGAGCTTTTTCGTATTCTTCCCGCTAGTGCATGTTTTGGCGGCCATTTTTTGTCCCTTTCCCTGCGAGAGCCGGAAGCGTGATGTTGTTTCATTGTGCTCTGTTCTGATTGGCTGCTTGGATTCACGGCGGATGGATATCGCGTTTTCAGTACACCGAAGGTGGAACCTTGTGCACATGAAGAAAAATTTTCGAAGGCAGTGGTGCTGTGGTGTCGATTGGAGGTGCACGCATCTTTTGGCAGTAGAGGCCCACAGCGACCGTTCTAAATAGGAGACGGATAACTTCGCAGCATGGCCGGATCTCAATCCAGATACATCCTTAGGCAAGGAGTAATGGTCTGAGAAATAACATCAGCAGGCCGTGTGGTCTATCCAAGATGTCCATGAAGAATTCCGTATTTTTAGAGTAAAATGTTTTTTTGAGAATGCAAGGGAGTTTTTATTGAGGAGTTAAGTGAACACGTGCTACCTGAAATGTTCACGAGTGACATCTCCGCCATTCTGCCGTTAGCCTGATCTGTCTTGAGTCCAGCAGCATTGTTTTTTAATATCCACCGTCATGCAAGAGCGTTCCACTGAGGCCATGGTGCAAGGCTAGGAAGTGTTTTTTTTTGAGTTAAATGTTAGCCAACCTGTCTCCGGACATCTTCAGTTTAATTTTAAAACGAGTGTTTTTTTAGTTCATTGATGTCTCAGGATTATAAATTTTTGCAGTTGTAACTACACTCTTTTCACATGATGTGATTAAATTTTATTGTACGGAGATCTCCACAAAATTTCGTAAGAATGCCTGGCCAATAAAAATTCCTATGTATTTTTCTAAATGAGGTGTGGATATCGATTATTCATAAATGATTAAGTTGTGATGGGGTAAGTTCTTTTTCTTTTATTTTGTTCAAGGTTTCACAGTGCATCCAGACGGATGAAACGTCCTGGAGTTTTTGCGGAAGAACATGCCACTATACGATTCGTGACAAAAATTTTGGTTCAAGTTATAATGGGGGGAAATAGATAATGGTGCAAAAATTAAAGGGGTTTACTAAAATTTTAGCCATACTTGGCCTTTCCACCAAGTAATGGTGAAGCACCACGACAAATTGGTGCCGTTTTTTTGACTTGTGTTTGGATGCATCTGTGGAATTTTTAAATTTTTGTGAGATTAATGTGTGCAACGCTTGAAATGATTTAGTTGTAATTTTTTTTGCATTTTTATGTTATGTTTTCAGATTGCAATAACAATCCTATGTGTTACATTTATATGTTTCATATTCTGGACTTTAAAATTTGGTGAATTGATTTTGAATATTTTGGGGGAAATGATCAATATGTTGTTAATTGAAAAGGCATCATATGGAATTTTTTCTTTTATTGCACACATTAAGTAATGAGTTTGCTTTGCCAATTAATGTCTTTCGTGTTAGTATTCAATGTAGTTAAGTATATGAATCAGGGGGAAAACGGGCATTATTATACTACAATCATGTCGACAGAGGAAGAGCAAGGAGCAGAAAGGGGAGTTGATTCTGTAAATTTTGCCATCGCACCTTTCTCAGGAGATCCTGAAAGCCTTGAGTAGTTTATTTCTCAGGTATCCCAAATTAAAATGATTAACGGGTGGGATGACGCCACGGCATTATTATACTTAAAAACAAAATTGTCAGGTGCTGCTCAATACTACTTTCAGTCCAACCCCAGTTGCTTAAATATTTCAAGGTTTGATGATGCTTGCAAAAAGCTGCGAACCTTCTTCCAAATACCGATTATGTCCTCTGTGTCTTTGACACAATTCCGGAACATTTCTCACATCCAAGGGGAGACGATGCATAGTCTCGCCCATCGTGTAGAAAGGGCTGCCCATCAGGCATATGCACAGCTAAGTGATGATAATGCTATGGTGCATATCAAAAGCTTGCAATTTATCCAGGCAGTTCCTAAATTTGTAAAAGACAAACTTGTCGATAGTGACACTAACAACTTCGAGGCTTTAGTAAATAAAGCACATAAATTGTTTTGTATGCTCGAAGGATCCCAAAGTCAAATGACTAACACATTACAAATGCAGTCAACTGAAAATGGCCAGATTGAGTCATTATCGAAACAGGTACAGAATTTACCTTGACACTTAGACTATTTTGAAGTCATGTCGGTTATGTTCCCAAGGTAACCATCCCTTAACTGAATGTCCTATTTGGAATTCTAGACCTGAAAATTCCACAAGACCAAATGAATGTCCTCAACCTATGGGTAATATTTCTGAAAATGTCAATCAAAGTCCTCGAATGCAGTGCTCATTTTGTGGAAAACCGAATCATGTAATGGCACAATGCAGATCTTTTCTCGCAAACGCCAATCCACCTACATTTAGACCCAGGGCTCAGAACCTGCAGTTTTTTTCACCGCGTCTACCATATAGACCTAGGTATCCGCAGGGTAACCAATCAAATATGTCAAATATTTAACAGAGACAATTTTCTTCACAGCATAGGCAGCATTTAAACTCCAGGGGAGGTCATCCATAGGGGACGAGATGATCTCTGATGTCAATATTACTCAATTCAATGTCCCTAATGTTTCTAAACAATATCCAAATGTTAATGAGTTTTTAAAGAAACCTATGTCCAATATGTCTAGCAGTGTAGGAGAATTTCTGGTTCTTTTTCAAAGAATCAGATAGTCCAAAAGTTAATTACAGTGCATTCACTGATTGTAATTTACCCCTCATAAAGTGTCAGTTTGGGAGTCTCAACCTCTCTCTGCTTTTAGATTCTGGATCAAGTGTTAGTCTTTTACCTAGATATGTTTTTGACGAGATTAAACAATATACCAAGTGCAAATATTTATCACGTGCAGTAAATATTAAAACAATAAATTCCACAATAATAATAAAATTACACGTTAATTTAAAGCACAAACGAGCAAAAAAATGCAGACATATGTTTCGGGATTGCTTGGAATCCCTTTTTCAATGCGACAGGGAGCTTCTAGATGCAAAACATCCAAATGAAGCAGACAGAACAAGAAAAACAAAGCTTATATAGCCTAAGAATTATCTGTAAACCAATGAGAATAAAGGCAGCGTGAAATGGAAGTAGAAGTAGCAGGAAGACACCAATAAGAGAGCAACAAACGAATCCAGTTGAAAGTACAGGAAGTAAAAAGGAATAACAATAAAAATAAAGCAAAAAAGACGACAGCATGCATAAAAATTGCAAAAATAATAAAATAAAATACAAAGAATAAAATTGAAATAAAAATAAGTACAGAAACTACCAAATGCAAAACAAAGTACACATGTAAAGGAGGAGGGGGAGGGGAGGGAGGGGGGGAAGGAGAAAAATAGACACAAAAAAGGAAAACAACAAGAAAACCAGAAAGAACAACAAATTAAAGAAATTTATGCCAGACCTGTGAAAAATAAGGAGTTGAGGAAGAATCATTAACCAAATTAGAACTATTCCTGTTAATATGATAAGCTTCCCAAAAGTCAAGCTCTAAAGGGGAAGAACATTTTTGAATAATTTTACCAGAATTGAAGTCAAAAGAGTGGTTGGAATTCCAACAATGTTGAGCAATGCTAGACTTATTTAACTCTTGCTTTCGTACATAACCTTTATGCTCATTTAAGCGAATTTTCAGAGCACGTTTTGTCTGCCCAATGTAAGAAAGGCCGCAACGGCAACTAATTTGGTAAATACCCCAAGTGTTAAGTTGATCGACAGGATCCTTAAGAGAAGAGAAGGAAAGTTTGTTACTAGGAGCAAAAACGACTTGAAATTGAAACCTTTTTAGGATTTTAGCAATACGGAAACTGACAGAATGAAAGAATGGTAACACAACCAAATTCTTTCTAGAAACTACATTATTGGGACCAGAAGTTTTCTTAGAAAGTTTGTTATGAATAGAATCAATTAAAGAGTGAGAAAATCCTCTATCAACAGCTACAGCTTTCAGATAGTTGAGTTCAATCTTGAGAAGCTCAGGAGAAGAGCAAATATTAATAGCACGATGGACCAGAGCATTAAAAGCCGAATATTTTTGGTTGGGAGGATGAGACGACAGTCTGTGAGGAGGTAAAGAAACAGCGAAAGGTTTACGATAGACAGAAGTAGTGAAACCAGACTCACTCTTAGAAATAAAGACATCAAGAAACGCGAGGCTACTATTAAGTTCTTTCTCACAAGAAAACTGGATATTAGGATCAATGGAGTTCATAATAGAAAGAGCATCATCAATACCTAACAAGTTACTGTCCGTTAGGACAAAACAATCATCCACATAACGAACATAAAATTGAAATTGCAATTTCTGGAACAGTTTTTCCTCAAAATAGTGCATATAGAAATCACTTAAAATAGGACTAAGAGGACTTCCCATAGCCAGGCCATCTACCATAGCATAGAATTTACCATTAAATACAAAAGTGCTCTGTTGCAAGCACACACGAGTAAGGAAAACTAATTCCTCAATTTCCACAGAAGTAAAATGGAATTCGGAAAGCCTTTTCCTGAGGCAAGTCAAAGCGCCATCAACAGGAACATTAGTAAACAAGGAATTAACATCAAAAGAGGCCATAACTGAATTATTCGGAACGAAGTTATGAAGTTTCTTAACAAAATCGGTGGAATTTTTAACAGTGAAAACATTCTGACTCCTAAGTGGAGAAAACACAGAAACTAAATACTTGGAAAGTTTATATGAAGCAGTGCCAATATTGGAAACAATTGGTCTGAAAGGAATACCTGCCTTGTGTACCTTTGGTAAAGCATAAAAACGTGCACAATTAGCAACAGAAGGAATCACAGACCGTTTAGCAATCAAAGGAATAGAATGAACAGACTTAACAGCAGAAGAAATAGCTTTTAACTCTTTGTCACTAGGATCTTTATAAATTTCAGAATAAGGACCAAAAGCAATTAAGTCATCAGTTTTTTCAACATAAGATGATTTATTAAGAACAACAATCTGACCACCCTTGTCTGCTTTGGTAATGACCAAATCAGAATTGGAAACTAAATTATTGACACATCGTTTCACAGAATGGGTAAAACCAGTATTAGGAACTTTTGAATTGAAATCAACATTGGAAGCAATAAGATGCCGAACCGACTCTTTTTGAGTGGAAGTTAAGGCACTAAATTTGAAAGCTTTTTCAACCGGAGCAATAAGTTCAGAAAAAGAAGGCTTTTTAGCCAAAGCAAAATTGTTATTACATTTCAGAGCATTGATTTCATTACTATTCAAAGGAAATTTCGAAAGATTTACAACAGTGTTCCTATTAACAAGAGGCAAATCAGCCGGAACAGGAACATTTGAATCGTTACACAACTTAGTAAATTTCTTATTTAAAGTAATTTTGTGACTGTCGGATGAACGAAGAGCTCTTGATAAGGTAATTTTTCGTTCTAAATTAGCGTTACTTAGAGCTTCTATCCAAGAAACTAGGAAAAAACTTTCGTTCATAGAACGTGAACTTTATGATTTACATCTTTCTGTATCTAATTCTAATTTCGATTTTGAGTCTATTGATAGAATGTCATGGGCAAGAGCTCTTCGTTCATCCGACAGTCACAAAATTACTTTAAATAAGAAATTTACTAAGTTGTGTAACGATTCAAATGTTCCTGTTCCGGCTGATTTGCCTCTTGTTAATAGGAACACGGTTGTAAATCTTTCGAAATTTCCTTTGAATAGTAATGAAATCAATGCTCTGAAATGTAATAACAATTTTGCTTTGGCTAAAAAGCCTTCTTTTTCTGAACTTATTGCTCCGGTTGAAAAAGCTTTCAAATTTAGTGCCTTAACTTCCACTCAAAAAGAGTCGGTTCGGCATCTTATTGCTTCCAATGTTGATTTCAATTCAAAAGTTCCTAATACTGGTTTTACCCATTCTGTGAAACGATGTGTCAATAATTTAGTTTCCAATTCTGAGTTGGTCATTACCAAAGCAGACAAGGGTGGTCAGATTGTTGTTCTTAATAAATCATCTTATGTTGAAAAAACTGATGACTTAATTGCTTCTGGTCCCTATTCTGAAATTTATAAAGATCCTAGTGACAAAGAGTTAAAAGCTATTTCTTCTGTTGTTAAGTCTGTTCATTCTATTCCTTTGATTGCTAAACGGTCTGTGATTCCTTCTGTTGCTAATTGTGCACGTTTTTATGCTTTACCAAAAGTACACAAGGCAGGTATTCCTTTCAGACCAATTGTTTCCAATATTGGCACTGCTTCATATAAACTTTCCAAGTATTTAGTTTCTGTGTTTTCTCCACTTAGGAGTCAGAATGTTTTCACTGTTAAAAATTCCACCGATTTTGTTAAGAAACTTCATAACTTCGTTCCGAATAATTCAGTTATGGCCTCTTTTGATGTTAATTCCTTGTTTACTAATGTTCCTGTTGATGGCGCTTTGACTTGCCTCAGGAAAAGGCTTTCCGAATTCCATTTTACTTCTGTGGAAATTGAGGAATTAGTTTTCCTTACTCGTGTGTGCTTGCAACAGAGCACTTTTGTATTTAATGGTAAATTCTATGCTATGGTAGATGGCCTGGCTATGGGAAGTCCTCTTAGTCCTATTTTAAGTGATTTCTATATGCACTATTTTGAGGAAAAACTGTTCCAGAAATTGCAATTTCAATTTTATGTTCGTTATGTGGATGATTGTTTTGTCCTAACGGACAGTAACTTGTTAGGTATTGATGATGCTCTTTCTATTATGAACTCCATTGATCCTAATATCCAGTTTTCTTGTGAGAAAGAACTTAATAGTAGCCTCGCGTTTCTTGATGTCTTTATTTCTAAGAGTGAGTCTGGTTTCAGTACTTCTGTCTATCGTAAACCTTTCGCTGTTTCTTTACCTCCTCACAGACTGTCGTCTCATCCTCCCAACCAAAAATATTCGGCTTTTAATGCTCTGGTCCATCGTGCTATTAATATTTGCTCTTCTCCTGAGCTTCTCAAGATTGAACTCAACTATCTGAAAGCTGTAGCTGTTGATAGAGGATTTTCTCACTCTTTAATTGATTCTATTCATAACAAACTTTCTAAGAAAACTTCTGGTCCCAATAATGTAGTTTCTAGAAAGAATTTGGTTGTGTTACCATTCTTTCATTCTGTCAGTTTCCGTATTGCTAAAATCCTAAAAAGGTTTCAATTTCAAGTCGTTTTTGCTCCTAGTTACAAACTTTCCTTCTCTTCTCTTAAGGATCCTGTCAATCAACTTAACACTTGGGGTATTTACCAAATTAGTTGCCGTTGCGGCCTTTCTTACATTGGGCAGACAAAACGTGCTCTGAAAATTCGCTTAAATGAGCATAAAGGTTATGTACGAAAGCAAGAGTTAAATAAGTCTAGCATTGCTCAACATTGTTGGAATTCCAACCAGTCTTTTGACTTCAATTCTGGTAAAATTATTCAAAAATGTTCTTCCCCTTTAGAGCTTGACTTTTGGGAAGCTTATCATATTAACAGGAATAGTTCTAATTTGGTTAATGATTCTTCCTCAACTCCTTATTTTTCACAGGTCTGGCATAAATTTCTTTAATTTGTTGTTCTTTCTGGTTTTCTTGTTGTTTTCCTTTTTTGTGTCTATTTTTCTCCTTCCCCCCCCTCCCTCCCCTCCCCCTCCTTTACATGTGTACTTTGTTTTGCATTTGGTAGTTTCTGTACTTATTTTTATTTCAATTTTATTCTTTGTATTTTATTTTATTATTTTTGCAATTTTTATGCATGCTGTCGTCTTTTTTGCTTTATTTTTATTGTTATTCCTTTTTACTTCCTGTACTTTCAACTGGATTCGTTTGTTGCTCTCTTATTGGTGTCTTCCTGCTACTTCTACTTCCACTTCACGCAGCCTTTATTCTCATTGGTTTACAGATAATTCTTAGGCTATATAGGCTTTGTTTTTCTTGTTCTGTCTGCTTCATTTGGATGTTTTGCATCTAGAAGCTCCCTGTCGCATTGAAAAAGGGATTCCAAGCAATCCCGAAACATATGTCTGCATTTTTTTGCTCATTTGTGCTTTAAATTAACGTGTAATTTTATTATTATTGTTTACTTGCACAAAGTTAAATTATTTTTAATAAATTCCACATTAAAATTCTCTTGTTGTGCTGAAGTATCCTTTAAAATTGGAAAAATTTTCTTCAAGCATCCTTTTTATGTCTCTAATTTTCAACCTGATTTGTTTCAAGGAATTCTTGGTTTTGACTTTATGAAAAAACATAATGTGTTAATTGATTCAAAAAATGGTCAAGTTACTTTTGATAATTTTAAAGCAGCATTAATTACTCCAACTAAATTAAGTGATGAACCAAGTCAAATCCAGCCAATTAATTATTGTAATATATTTCCAGTAACTTTAGAAAATAAATTAATGGTCCCACCAGGGAAACTACTTTAGTATATTTAAACAGTAAAAATTTGCCATCTGCTACTTCTGAAATTTTATTTGATCCTGAAAATACAAATCCTGCTATAGAAATTCTCTCGAGTGTTCAATCTGTTTGCAAAGGGAAATTTTCTACAATAGTTAGAAATTTAAGCAATGAAACCATTCATGTTAATTAGGGTGCGGGATTTGGTCATGCCTTTACTGAGTTTGAAATTTCTGAACATAATTTAAATGAAAAGAATTGTGAAAATAATGAGGATCATTGTAATTTAATCACTGCTTCTCAGGAAACTTTGGAGCTTAGAAAAAATGAACTGTCTCAATCAGATTTCAAGGTAGATCATCTACCTAGTCACCAAAAATCCATTTTGTTAGAATTACTTCTAAATAATTTTGCTGCGTTTAGTAATTCGTTAAAAGCACTTGGATGCACTGATTTAGTCAAACCTTCCATCAAATTAAGAAATGAAAATCCTATTCGCACTTTGCCTTTTGCGATTCCGCAGGCACTGAAAGATCAAGTAAAAACTGAACTTGCTGAATTAGTTGAAGCCAAAATAATCCTTCGGAATGTATCTATGTGGCAATGTCCCATGATATTGGTTCGAAAGAAACCTGATCCAAATAAACCACAGGACCCTCCAAAGTATCGAATGGTGTTGGACTTACATCTACTTAACTCTGTCATAGAGAGTTCATCGAATCCTTTGCCAAAAATTTCCAACATTATTAATGACATTTCATCTTTTCCTTTTTACTCGGTTTTAGATTTGCACTCTGCATATTAGCAAATTGCCTTACCGGAGGAAATGCAAGACATTATTACCTTTTCGACAGAATTTGGTTCATTTTCAAACCAACGTCTTCCATTTGGACTTAAATCTAGTGCTAGTTTTTATCAATCTCTGTCTGGTCATATAATTGCTGAATTAAATTGTCAGGGTATCGATGGTGTTTTTGTTTACCAAGATGATTATCTTGTGGGGGCACAGAGTTTTGAAGAAATGATTTCTAAATTAACTGCAATTTTTAAGATTTTGGTCAAGTATAATTTAACTTTGTCTCCTGCAAAATGCATTTTTTTCACTAATGAAATTGATTATCTTGGATTTCATATTACACATAATAAAATCACTCCTATTTCATCAAATATTTCAAAAATTACAAAATTTGCTCCTCCTAAAACTGTAAGACAGGTAAAAAAGTTTTTAGGATTGTGTGGTTTTTACCGCAATCTTGTTCCAAATTTTGCTGAACGTACTAATGTGTTAACTGAGTTAACAAAAAAGAATTCAAAATTTATTTGGGGGGATAAACATCAACAGGCTTTTGACATGTTACAACAAATATTTTTCAGTGAACCTTTCGTAGCGTTACCAAAATGGGATCAACCATTTTTGTTAAATACTGATGCTAGTGGACAAGCCATATCTGCTGTATTGCTACAGGAGCACGAAGGTAGTTCAAAACCCATGTCTTTTTACAGCAAGACTTTATCGAATTCAGAGAAAAACTATCCGGCTATCAAATTGGAATTGTTAGCAATTTATAAAGAGGTAACATCGTTCAAAACCTATCTCTATAACCTCAAGTTCAAACTATTAACAGCCAGTAAGCCATTGTTGCATTATAGGAAAACCTCATCGCCAGCAGACATTACGACAAGATGGTTGCTGGAGTTGAGTGAGTACTCATTTTCAACATTCCAGGCAAATTAAATATCTTAGCTGATTTCTTTTCACATAGCCCTGATCCTGATTTACGAGAACCGGCAATTGGTCCGGAAGAAGCAAACAAGCCCATTTTACCTTTCGTTGAAATTAATAATGTTGTGTCTGGTATTAATACTGTGAAGGACCCTTCGAATGAAGTCTCCACTGAATCTTTGTTACAGGCCCAGTTACTAGACGCCAATATTCAAGAAATCAGTAAATGTTTAAAATCTCCGTCTTTGGCTCACCCTAAGTGCTATCAAAATTTTTTTCTATCACAGACATCTGGTCTGTTAATGCATTTAAAAAACAAATCATCATCACCCACTATTGTTGTCCCTGATTCCTTAAAAAGTAAAATTTTAAATATTGCACATTGTTCTCATACTGGTATCAAAAAAACATATGAAATAGTGTCTTCCAGGTACTTTTGGAAAAATTTGTATTCTGATGTCCAGAACTTTGTTCATAGCTGTTCCGAATGTATAAAATTCAAACCTTATTCTCCAAAACCAGCTCCATTACAAAATATGTGGTTACCTCGTAGACCTGCAGAATATGTATCGACAGACATTCTTGGCCCAATTAAAGATTTTGGTCATATTTTGACACTCATTGATCATTTTTCTAAACATGTTACGTTATATCCTTTGGCTAATTTAACAGCTAATGCTGTAGCTAAACATATACTGCATTACATATCTATCCATGGCAGAATGGCCTTTTTATTATCTGATCTAGGTACTCAGTTCAACTCCGATGTCTTTCACACGTTAAATAAAACTCTAGGAATTAAACTTAGTCATTCTTCTCCCAGTCATCCTGCTTGTAATTCAGTTTCTGAACGCATAAATACATCCATAAAAAGTTCTCTTCTCGCGCTTAGGGATAAGGGTATGTCTTTAAATACTGCTATAGTCATCCATGAATCAGTGTATAATGCAACAGTTCACTCGTCAACAGGATATTCACCCAATTTTCTCCATTTTGGACGTGAATTATCATTATTTTTTGATACGTACAATGAAGATGTTCAGCCTCAGTTCATGGACACAGCTCATTATATTAAAGAAGTTCTTGATGACTTGAAAATTGCATATGATAATACCTATTATTCGTTAGTACGTGCTCAAATTGCACAAAATGCCAGACAACATGCAAAATCTAAATTAAGAATTTTAAAATCAGGGGATATTGTATATCTAAAATCTTCATCAACATTTAGACCAAAGTTTTTAGGTCCTTATACTGTCACAGAAAAAGTAACAGAAGTTAATTACAAAATAAAATTTTTAAATGATAATGCACAGCCTTTCTTAGTTCATATTAATCGCCTTCGTCTTGCACCTAGTCGCAAAAAAATGTTTGAATCTGAAGCTATTAAAACCCCATGTAAACCTCAGCAAACCAGGTATTTTCTTCGCAGTCGAAATGTTCAAAAATGTGTATATTGTGGTCCACGGTGCACCTTGTGTTGCAAAATTTTAGTTGTGCTGGTCGTAACTTATCCTAGGTTTTTTTTTTTTGCAACATTTGGTTCATGTATCATAAATTTTTGTTGTGTTAAAATTTTCGTATTTGCGGTAAACAATTTTTCTTCAAAGTACATTGAGCAATTGAATTGAGTCTTATTGGTACAATATTGAATGAGTCATTTTTCAAGAATCATTTGTCACTGGTAGTTTAAAATGTATTATGAAAATTTATGCTATAACAAATTTTTTCAGAGTCTTACTTTTCTGTTTATGCTAGCTAAATAGTTAAGTAATTAGACAAATACTGTTGTGTTTTGTCGATTTTTTTCTGGACTATACCCATGATTGTATAGTTCAAAACCATGGTACCTGATGTAACTGTATATAATTATTATACTCCAGTTGTTACATTTTTTATGTTTTTGTTTTTGCCTTCACCTTTTAGACTTTTAACTATTGTGGTGATGTATATATTTTTTTTGTGTGTAATTATTTGATGTGTGATGTGTTTCATGCAACACTGTCGGGGTAAAAGTTTTTTCAGAGGATTGTTGGCAAAGTTTATGCAAACTCATTACATTTCTCACTGAATGTATTTTAACTTTTTCATTTTGTAACTTACCCTATGCTGATACAGGTATTCCCTTTAGTGTGATAGGATGTTGTATTGTCTCATGTAAGGAGATAGGTTAGACAAAATTTTTAGGGTTGAATACTTAAGCTTGACAAATTAATTCTTTTTTTTTTCTTTTTTTTCCTTCTGATTGTCAAGTGAATTGTGATATGGTATATCACATATTTCATTCATTTTTAATGAGGGGAATTTATTATTTCTGTTTTCAAGAAATTTAGGATAGCAGTTATTTATTTTGTGAAAATATTAAGTTTGGGTTTTATTTATTTTACAGGGGATTTAATTGTAAAATATAGGTTGGATTTATTGTTTTTTAAATGGGGGTATTTTTATTTTCAACGGGTGTAAGCGCGTTCATTATTAATATGCATCAAGCTTTTTCGTATTCTTCCCGCTAGTGCATGTTTTGGCGGCCATTTTTTGTCCCTTTCCCTGCGAGAGCCGGAAGCGTGATGTTGTTTCATTGTGCTCTGTTCTGTTTGGCTGCTTGGATTCAAGGCGGATGGATATCGCGTTTTCAGTACACCGAAGGTGGAACCTTGTGCACGTGTGAAGAAAAATTTTCGAAGGCAGTGGTGCTGTGGTGTCGATTGGAGGTGCACGCATCTTTTGGCAGTAGAGGCCCACAGCGACCGTTCTAAATAGGAGACGGATAACTTTGCAGCATGGCCGGATCTCAATGCGGATACATCCTTAGGCTAGGAGTAATGGTCTGAGAAATAACATCAGCAGGCCGTGTGGTCTATCCAAGATGTCCATGAAGAATTCCGTATTTTTAGAGTAAAATGTTTTTTAGAGAATCCAAGGGAGTTTTTATCGAGGAGTTAAGTGAACACGTGCTGCCTGAAATGTTCACGAGTGACATCTCCGCCATCCTGCCGTTAGCCTGATCTGTCTTAAGTCCAGCAGCATTGTTTTTTAATATCCACCGTCATGCAAGAGCGCTCCACTGAGGCCATGGTGCAAGGCTAGGAAGTGTTTTTTTTTTTGAGTTAAATGCTAGCCAACCTGTCTCCGGACATCTTCAGTTTAATTTTAAAACGAGTATTTTTTTAGTTCATTGATGTCTCAGGATTATAAATTTTTGCAGTTGTAACTACACTCTTTTCACATGATGTGATTAAGGTTTTTTGTACGGAGATCTCCACAAAATTTCGTAAGAATGCCTGGCCAATAAAAATTCCTATGTATTTTTCTAAATGAGGTGTGGATATCGATTATTCATAAATGATTAAGCTGTGATGGGGTAAGTTCTTTTTCTTTTATTTTGTTCAAGGTTTCACAGTGCATCCAGACGGATGAAACGTCCTGGAGTTTTTGTGGAAGCACATGCCACTATACGATTTGCGACAAAAATTTTGGTTCAAGTTATAATGTGGGGAAATAGATAGTGGTGCAAAAATTAAAGGGGTTTACTAAAATTTTAGCCATACTTGGCCTTTCCACCAAGTAATGGTGAAGCACCACGACAAGAATGTAATGTGCAAAGAATGCTGATTGTGGAGCTTTGTAAGAACAATGTAAAATAGGAAAAGACAATGACAATAGAAATTCAAGTAATAGGATTACTAGAGTTTGCCAAGCGATCTAAATTATACCACAATTCATTAAATTTTGCAAGTTCAGCCTCCAACATTTAAACAACTTTTAGACATTTTAGTTTTTCTGTTTGACAATGGTCCGTTTTGTTTAAATGTTTCAATCAACAATAACCTCCCCTCAGTGCGACTGGTCAGCCAGCGAGTTATTTAATTTGATGAATTAGTAACACATATTATACATAACTTTTATCTTTCTGCACTCCTTTTGCTGGAAAGAAAATAGAAATAAATGTTTTCATGCCACCCTATTGTTATTGAATGAATTAGAAATAGAAACACCCACTTTCAATTTAATAAAGAGTGCAAAGCATGGGTGATTTAGATCCAAAATTAATAAAAATTATAAAGACTTCCAAAAATTAAAGAAAAAAGTTGCTTTTTGGAAAACTTTATTATTAACCTTATGATTTCTTTGACGAATAATATCTCTATTGGTAGTATCTATTTTTATTCTACTTTGAGAGCACAGTATTTAATACTTTAAAAAACAATACTGTTTCAAGAAAAAGTACTTCTGGTATTAATATTATAAGGCTTTCATTTAAGCAATTGATTTTTTATTATTTATTTGAGCTTATATATTCATAAGTATTTCTTGGGGGGGGGGGGGTTGAGTTGTTAATCTAATTATATAAGAATTACTAATTATATCATGAACTTATTTTCCACTTACGTTATTCTGACTTTGTATTATTACAGTATGTAGAAAAACTAGAGAAAATTCTTCGCTTTGTTATAAAAGAGAAATCTCTGACCTTGGAAGATTTAGATGATATATGGGCGGCTCAATCTGGAAAGCATGAAGCAATTGTGAAAAATGTACATGATTTACTTGCAAAATTAGCTTGGGATTTTACTCCTGAACAACTAGATCATTTATTTGAATGTTTTCAGGTAAGCTTAAGTCATTGCTTGATTTTCTCTAGTTGTTTTTTTTTTTTTTGAATACTCTCATGCATTTATTTAATAAAAAATAGGCTAGTTGGACAAATGCAAGTAAAAAGCAAAGAGAGAAATTACTAGAACTAATACGAAGGCTTGCTGAAGATGATAAGGATGGTGTGATGGCTCACAAGGTAAAATGCTAAATTTCTTTTTCTTTCCTTTTATGGGTTTGCATAAATCAAATTAAACCCTAGTTATTTTAAAGATCTAACTAAGTTTGACTAAAAATGGCAGACTGGAAAGTTCCATTGCAGATTGTGATAGTTCATTTTGACTGATAGCTCATTTTTTCTGAAGGGTCATAGAATAAAGTTACATATTGTCGAACAATATTAAGTGATAAATTACTTTAAAAAATCAAGTATAAGATTATAGCAATGCAAATATGTGTTCTGTCCGATCTTTTAGGAGAGGATGAATTATTTATTCATTGCCCCACCCCTACCCTTCCAACTTTGGGGTTAAATACTGTATTTTTAAAAAGGAATTTCATACCTACCAACTCTTCCGTTTTTGCCAGATGACTTATGGTTTACCTGTCTTCCAGCCGAATGATGAAACAGTTTTTTTCTCTTTAAAAAAAATATCTTATTTTTCTTTTATTCAAAAAATAATTTTAAGAAATTGTGAAGTTATACTATAAAAAATCATGAATGAATATCATGAATAACTATTTATCTCTTTAAAGGTATTCAAATTTTTGGGAGAATTACCTGATGAATCACAAAATGAAAAACGAATATCTCATAATTATTACTAAGAGCAAACACTATCTCCTTATTAACCGACTTCACAAAGGAAGGAGGTTATACATTCATATTGTATGCATGTCGTTTTTTTTTTTGTTTGTCCACTCATAACTTCTCACCGGATGAACCGATTTTCATGATTTCTTTTTTAATCGATCGAGGGTGGTTTCCCATAGGTCCTGTACCTTCGTTTGACCATATTCGATAATTAGAAAAAAAGTTATGGGCAGAATTAGGGTCATTTTTTTTTGGTGTTTCCTCCATAACTTTTGACTAAATGAACCGATTTTGATGACTTGTTCTTTAATAGATAGAGGGCCGTCTAACTCAAATATCACACATCAATTTGACTACATTTGTTTTTTAGAAAAAACGTTACTGGTGAAAAATAAGTTTTTTATTTTAATGGGAAAGGCTTGACTTGATTTTTCTTTGTTAGGAAAACTATTAATAAATATAAATCTCATTGTTAAAAAAGTTTTTGTTGCCATTGTGCTATAATAATAAATGCAATTACAGCAAGATTTTGACTGCTGTCTTCTCTGAGCAAAAATTAATCCCATCAGTTTGTTTGCTAAAATAGACTTCAAAAGGGAATTTATCATGCAAAGGATTAGTTTTTAGTGCCATTCATTTAAAGAAGTTTTGCCCTTTGATATGGATTTTAAAAAAAATAGAGTATTTATATAGAAAATGTATTTACACTAAAAAGAATAAAATAAAATGATTTTTGTAAAAAAAGTAGAACCAACTTCAAATTATAAATTGCGCTAAAAAGTGAAAAATAAATTAATTTTTGAAACAACATCGATGTGACTTTTAAACATAGTTTTAAAAGTCGGTGCAAAGTTATGAGTCTAATTACCATTACACCATTTGCTTCTTCATACTGAAACTGTTGCTAATTCTGCGAAAATATATATATTTGTAATTGGGGGGGGGGGGGGGGATTCCTGATTACAAAAGATTTTATCTATCCTAATTTTGCACAGACTTCTAAAACTATGTTTAAAAGTCACATCGATGTTGTTTCAAAAATTAATTTATTTTTCACTTTTTAGCACAATTTATAATTTGAAGTCGGTTCTATTTTTTTTACAAAAATCATTTTATTTGGCTATTTAATATCTGTAATATACTATCAAATGTTGCTCTATTTCATTTTGACAACTTGAAACAATTTTTTTTTTTTTGTTAATTACTTTTTATGTTTTAACCAATATTTTCTATTATATAATGTCAAGTACAGGTATGAAAGTTCCTACTTTGAATTTTGTGTAAATTATGACATTCTTTTTCTCAGGTACTAAACTTACTGTGGAGTTTAGCACATAGTAATGATGTTCCTACAGACATTATGGACCAGGCACTAACTGCTCATGTTAAAATTTTGGATTATAGTTGCTCTCAAGTTAGTATGACTACTTTTAAATTTGTGGCAAATATTTTTTATAATTCTTAATTTTCTCTTGTATTTATCGACACTGCCAGGGGCATGTCAGCAACAGTACTGCAGAAAGTGGGTTATCAAGATACTTGATGAAACGTCTTTTTGCTTTCCCACAAACATCAATAAAACATTCAAATTAGAAGTTAGGTGATTCTGCTTCTTGATATTGAAATATTTTTTTGAGTAGCATATATTATTTTTATTTTTCATGCCCATAGAAGGCAAAAGCAGATACTGCTGTTTACCTTCCTTCCTCACTAGTAATTGTCATATTTTACATTCCACTCTATTGGCAGTAATTGAACTGTTTTCCAGTTATTAAGCTTGACAAAATATGTAATGCATTATACAAAGTAGGTGTATTATATTATTACAAAATGTAATGCTTACAAACGGCATTGACAGATACATATGAAAATATTGCAATGGTATGATATTTACAAGCTCATTTGAGTGTCATGTTATATAACTAGTCACCAAATTACATTATTTTAAGCTTAAACATTTAAAGTTCAGCTTAGATTAGCCCACTGATGCACTTCTTAGTTACTGAAATAATGAAAAAATATAATTATTTTTAAAGAAAGCATAATGGAACTAGATTTATTGTGATGAGCAAGATAATACTGAGAATCAGAAAATCCACAATGATGATTCTTTCTATTAAACTGACTTTCAGTCAGTCATCAGACAAATAACATACTGAACTGATACGTTAAAGTCATTTTCTCTAAATTAGTTTTCTTATATTAAACATGACAGTAATTAATGTCAGTAGCATCAGTTACTTTAGATTTCTATGATTATTGGTATTATATCAAAATTATAACTATATGTACTGTTGCATAATTATAATTTTCTCATAATCATTAACAAATTTGCATTTGTAATTATTAAATAAACTGCTCCACCTACAATAGGAGTGGTGCACACTACACATTTAGCTGAACATTTTTTGTGTGTGTGTGAATTCGTAATAATTATTAAAAATTCTTCATGCATTAATGTACAAGTAGATTTGCTCTAAGGTTTAATTAATAATTAGCTTATTTAATTATGTTAATATTCTGGTTTATATACTATGTATCACATATTTATATGAAGATATGGAAAATATGATATTTATATAAATAAATTTTCCAATGCTGCTAATCAAATGTGTAATTAATTTTGTCATAAAATATATAAATTTAATTCAATAATAATTATGCAACAACTTGGATACCAAACATATTTTCTTAATAAAATAAACATAAATCAAGTACCTTTTCAGTCTTTATATTTTTTAGGTTTAATAAATCATAGACTGAAAACAAAAAACTTTGTTACAAGATTTTTTACTCATGTACTAAATTTCTGATTTATCATTGATACACGAGAAATATTTGTAGAGAAAGGGATATTATATCAACAGTATGCCGAGTGCTAAAGAATAAAATATATTTTATGTCCTCGTTTTTTTTTTTAACTGAAACACAATATGAATGATGAGTTGCCACAGCTATAAAATGAAGGGATGTTTTATAGCTGTGGCAACTCATAAGAAAGTTTAAATATAAAAAATCATTTGAGGTGTAAAAGTGTTTGCCATAAATCAGGAAATTATGATTTTCCACTTTCTTAATCATTTGTTCTGCCTATGTATATTTTTCATAATTGTTTCAATAGTCTTTTCCTTTTGCAGGACAGAGATTCTCAAAAGACTCACTGGTTAGACAGGTGTGTGGAGGAACTGAAAAATGACAAATGGGTTCTACCCGCTTTGAAACAGATAAAAGAAATTTGTAATCTGTATTCAGAAGCACCCCCAAATTTCAATCATGCTCAGCGTTCTCCACATATGTTTTATAGACATGAAGTCATTAATCGTCTTCAGCAACATCATTCCCTAGTCATTCTTGTTGCAGACAATCTTTCTGCCTATATGAATAGAGCTCATGTTATGGCCAAAGGTAAGCCTGCTTTGTTTAATACAGTCAAACCTTGTTAACTCGAAGTCGAAGGGGACGTCAAATTTTTCGTGTTAACCGATGAATGCCGGATTTTGAATTTAGTAAAAATGTTTGATTCTTATGATGTAGAAAATATAGGAACCAAAAGTATATTTATACAAAAATGCACATATATATACACACACATATGACTTTATATTTATACTTCGATTAGGAAATTTATTTGAAATTTACTAAACAAGTATTAAAAACAATTATCAGAATTGGAAGAGTATATTTTATTTACCTGTGTTTTTTTCAACTGAAAAATTTCCTTTTTCGTCTTAAGCAGGATTTTGATCAAATCAATTTCGTCTTAAACGATTAATTTAACACTAGTTCTTGGATTATCCGACCGGGAATGGGCATTCCTTTTGCATTAAGCGAAATTTCGCGTTAAGGGTTTTCGTGTTAACGGGGTTTGTCTGTAATTGCTATTAGAAATTATTATTCTAGAAAGGGGTGATAACTTTGTAGATTATTTTGTAATCTTCTTTTTCCTAGCAAGTAATCTTTGTGTGAGACGAAATAGGTTATAAAAATATTCCATCCAATCCTCATCAAACCTTTGTAGTTGCCTCTAAAGATTGCTTTTTCCCCTGAAAATTTTGTTCTTCCAACTCTCAACTATGTCTAAAAGTATATAGGATTGAAGTGCAAGTAAGCAAGAAAGCAAGTAATCTTGCTTTCATCGATGCTATTTTTAAATCCTTCCTAATTTTACTTTTTAGTTTGTGCTATTTTTAAATCCTTCTTTTACTTTTCATTAAAATTCTTCAGTCTTTTGAAATGGTTTCCACTTTCCATTAATTAAAGTTATAATTACTTAAAGATTGCTATTTTAATTTAGAATTTTTTAATAGATTCATCTCTCCCAGCAACTTAATTTTTTTTTTTTTTAAATGATTGATTGCTACTGCTTTGGAATGATCTCTGTTGCTTATGTTTTGAATATGTGGTAATGTTATGAAAGTGCCTATATGAGCAGTTTTCTAGTGTAGAGATGTAAATTCATTTACATGCCTTTTTATACACTTGAAAGGTAAGATTATAATTGGAAGACGTAAATACATATATTGCTTCCTTTATAATCTGTTTTTCCTTCACTTTTTTTTTGTAGTAAATAGTTTTGCTGACAAAAACTCTTGAAATACGTGTCATCTTTAGAACTCGGAAGATTTTATATAAAATGCAAACTCGTTTCCATTTTTTATGTCATTGGAAAGAAAATGCATTCTAACATGTCTAAACTGTGGAAAAAATTACATTTGTCTAATATGTAGTTATGCAAATGTTGATTCCATTTTTGGTGGGTGATTCTTTCTTAAAACAAAATCCAGTTTAAGTCTTTATATTGCAGTCTAAATAAGTTTAATTTTATTTATTTAACATTCTTTTAAAAAAATTGACTATGATAAATTTTGGCATTTAAGTTGATGCTTTGTATGAAATTTATTAAGTATTTTTTATTATTATTGTTTAGTCACTCATTCATATCTAAAAGTGTAATGTTACGAAATTGTTGTAACTAGATTTTAGAAGTAAGTACATAGATAAAAGAACGTAAAAAAGCACAAATTCAGAATAAAAAGTATAAAAGTATAAAAGTTTATTTTGAATTTGTGCTTTTTTATGTTGTTTTATCTATGTACTTACATTTTAGCACAAAGCATTTTGATCATTTGTCTTATAGGTTTTAAAAGAATATTTTTTCTTCTCCATTGCAATATTTTAGACTATATTCTTCAAAATATTATTAACAAGAATTTCACATTTCTGGTCAGTAATGTTGTTTACCAATTTATACTAATATTTCACAACCTATATTTAATCATTTTTCCTGCGCAGACTTTGTTTTATGAAATGTATCTACATACGTTCTGAAACGTTCACATTAACTCAAAAACAAATATTTTCAACAATTTTTTTAGAATATCCAGATTTAGATCCAAATTCTGTTTCTCCTGATAGTAGGTTTAGTCATGTAAATCAAGTCCAAGAGCGCCTGAATTTTCTCAGGTAATGTTTATTTTTAAATACTTTTTCATATTATATTGGGTTATTCTGCAGTTCTGCTTTTCATAATTCTAATTTGTAAATAAAATGAACATTTTATTTTTAGGTTTTTATTAAAAGATGGTCAATTGTGGTTATGTGCTCCGCAAGCTAAACAGGTATCTATTTTCATTCAGCCTGATTCTCATACACCTCAGATTAACTTCGCTATCGTTTTCTACCAGCTTGCATTATAATTTTAAAAACTGATTTAAGAATTGAATACAATTTCGTTCTGTGAGTGATCAAAAATGGCACCAATAACTGTTGTTTTTAGTTGTTTTAAACCTGACAATCTACAGGTGGATTTTCGTATTGTGTGTTTTTGAATGTTTAATCAAACATTTGTTCTCGCAAGTCTTTGCCACTTTTTAAAAATTAAAAGTACATTTTAATAGCAAATAAATGTGTTGCCACCATTGTAAATCATTTGTTCCAATACATCTTGCACTCTGATATCCTGTTCTTAATTTTGTTTCTCTAATAATCTTGATATTTCCTAAATTTTTGGAATAGTTGAGATGGGATTTGTATTTAATGTTCTCATGTTATGATTTTATTGGTTATCTTTATTTTTTTTATTATCCTTTCTAATTAAAATTTAACGTTCAAATATAGCATACACAATTAATAGGACATGTTGGGACCTGTCTTCAAATTGTAGGTTAATTCTTGTCTGAACAACTTTTGATGCTTATAAAATAAAGTTTGTAAAGTAATGTTATCTTAACACCATTAACTTGCATCAAAACAATATTTCAGATACTAATATAAATTTGATAAAATACTGTTAGTTTTTGTTTTGTTTTTAAAATAAAACACACATGTGACATGCCGCTACATATTTTAAGTAACTCTCACCGGGAGCATAGTAAAGTTGATGAGTGACACTTCATATTTTTTGCAAGTTTTTTTAGGTCAGGCGAATGGTCTGATACCAAAAAAACAAATTATAAACTGTCCAAAATGCTGTCGTGATCGACAGGTTGCAGACCACTGCTCTAGTTCGATCGCTGCTCTCGCCATTTTTTTTTCATCTCAAAAATAGCAGCAACAGAAACCTTTAGTCAAAAAACAACTACATTCTCAGCACTTCAGGCCCTCAATCGCCTCTGCATGCTAAAAAAAAATTCAATGTGTACAATAAAGATCACGCGGCAGCATTAAATAAAGAAATCACTCCACCGCTTCAGCCCTAGCAGCCATTCGGCACCATGCTAGGCTGAAGCAATGTTATGGTGTCACACTCCAAGCTCTTGATGTGAAAAAGCAGGAAGAACACAAAAGCTCTACTCAAAAATAAGCAAGGAACGCACTTAAATGCCAGTTTAAAAATTCCCAATTTAAAAAGAGCTCATCAATCCAAATTTCCATATGAAACCCCTGAAAAACAAATAACAACATGACAAAAATTAATATTTTCACAAAAATGAATTTAAATCAAAAATATTACACCAGAGAATTTCATGAAAAACACAACCTATATTTTCCCTATTAGAACAAAAAAAAAAAATTTAAATATGTGATATACTATATCACATCATCCTTGGTAAATATTTTAATTACTCAAACATATGTGAACTAAGCATATTTTAACCATGATTAAAATTTTTATCCTACTAGATATGGAGTTGCCTTGCTGAAAATGCAACCTATGTTTCAGATCGTGAAGCATGCTTCAAATGGTTTTCAAAGGTAAATATTTCCAGCCAAAAATTTCTTTAGTTTAAATGTGTTAAGTTTACATTTAATAGCTTTGAGCCCTACCATATTACTCTTTATCTTTCTATCAGTTATATATTCTGTATAGTTTTTGGAAGTTTTGGTTCTGAAGCTGATTATGCCATGAACAAAGCTGTAAACTATATACTTTTAACTATGCTTATTTCTAATGTGCTAGAAATTTTATTTTAAGCAAAATTTAATTCATTAAAAAGTGCTTAGTTATTATAATTTGTTATCCATCATTTTTTCTTTTCCACATGAGATATTGTTGACTTGGTTCAAAAATCACAATCTGCTTGCACACAAATCCAATAATTCATTATTTGTACTTGAATCTGTTTTTCTCATTCGTTTTAGCTGATGGGTGAAGAGCCAGATCTTGATCCAGAAATTAATAGAGAATTTTTTGAAAATATAGTGTTACAGTTGGATCCATGTTTGTTAACTGAAAGTGGAATAAAGTAAGTTTATTGCAATTATAATTTTTCCGATTTCTAAAAATTGGGACCAGACATCTCTAATTTTGTTACAAGTTCAGATGACTACTGATTTTTTTTACATGTTTTGATTTCAAAAAATTTGTTTGCAATGTTTGATTTTGCTTCTGAAACAGTGTTAGAATGTGAAACTTTTAACAGGCCTGTCATTAAGTGAGCAGAAGGGGGCATTCGCCCTTCTCCTCTTGCTTTGAGAAATTTAGTGCCTAACTTTTGTACTCATACTTATATGTATTTTGTTTTCTCATATAATATAATGCCATAGTATGAAATTCAGCTCTAAATTACTAGCTAAACTGAAATTTTTCCTCTTCAATAGTTTGCATTCTTGAAAAATATGAGCAATTTTTTTAAAGTTTACCAGATGTAAAGAACATTTTGGAAAACAAAACAGTGGAAAAAATGAATAACTTTTAAATCGAAACATATTTGTTGAAAAATAATAATACTAACTTAAGGTTTCATAATGTTTGACAGAGGCATTTCTGTATGCAGCCTTGTGTCTATTGTGACAGATAAAGCTTCTTTCATATGAATCTAGGATTACCAGTAGATCTGCCCTAAGTGTTAGAATATGGAGAAAATTGCAGAATCTTTCTGAGCACATTTCATTGTAAAACTTCTCCAGCACCTGTTTGTGCTGGTAACATAAGCTAGAGAATACTGCCACCTCTGCCAAGAAAATATCCCTTTTTTATTAAGGAGACTTGGGTTCACGTACATAAAAATGTTCTTTATTTCTTCTATCCTTATTTTTTCCCTTGTTGCAACATTTTAAAAGACAAAATGTACTTGTCAGCTCTAAATATTTGGTTGCAAATTTTGATTTGGCAAGCAGAAATTTTTCCCTCTGATGTATGTATATATGTATGTTCAGTATGTACCTTTTGACACCCAATTAGCAGTGATGGGCCTAAATGGTAAAAAAAAAAAAAAATTAAAGTGCTTATGAATTATTTTTTTTCCAGGTGTTTTGACCGTTTTTTTAAAGCTGTAAATTCAAAAGAAAGTAAACTAATAGCGAAAAGAAGAGCTTTTTTAATGAATGACCTTGAACTCCTGGGTTTGGATTACCTCTGGCGAGTATGTACAAAGCTTATAATGTTATTATATTTTTCTGTATTAATCAGTATTTTTAATTACCAAATATATTTTGCTTGTAATTAAATTGCAAAATGTAACTACACGGGTCAATCCAGTGTGCCGAATTTGGGGGTATATTTGTATTGGTACTAATTAGATTCATTCATTTGAAACAAACTTGCATTGTTTTGGAAGCTTCAATAGTTATGTCTTATTAACTGGCATATTTGGCCATCGTCTTCGTCGATGGAAAGTACATATCCATCAAACAAATGAAGCGTTACTTCAAAAGGTATTGTACAAACCTATATAAAAATCTATTGTTTACATCAGGGTTCATACTCCACCTGTAAATCATGGAAAACCTGGAAAAGTCATGGAAATTGATATCCTTTGCAAAAGTCGGGGGGAAAACGTAAATTTTTGACGAAACCTGGAAAAGTCGAGGATTTTTGTTCCCTCTTGGAGGGAATGTACGCTCGTCACGTTGTTGGATTACCAAGAAAATAAAAAATCATTCAAAAAACGTGTTCGGCGGGACATTATGAACTGAACAAAAAAGAAACTGAGAAATGCAAAGGCATTGGAACAAATAAAAAAATTGAAAAGAAAAGAAAATTATAAACTTTCTGTGCAGATAACTGAAAACCTTAATATCAAAAGCCAAATTTCTAAACTGCCTAAAAATGTATGAGGTCTACTGACTTTGATTCTATTTAACATGGAGATTGATTCAATATTTTTATTTACATATTGTATGTATATAATATTTTGTTAAAAATGTTCTTAAAAATAAAAATTAAGTTTTCTATTATTAACTGCTATTTTACATCAGCATTTCTTTAAGTATTTGTTTTCATGCATTATTATAGAGTTAAAACGCTGATTTGTACCCACTGGCATCATCTTAATTTTTATTTAATTTATTCTTTATATTAAATTAGCTTTCTGAAATTTAAATTAAAAAGATGAATGCAAATATAAGATCTAATACCTTTTGGCAGTGGTGTATCACAAAATTTTGCTTTTGAAATTCTATCGACTAGAAACTCTATAGTATAAGTTTCTTATCTTAATGAGCATCTGTGTGTAATTTTTTTAATATGAGGTTAACATAATTGTATGCATAAAATGTTATGGCTGGCATATTTAATGTACAAGTAGTGCATTAGCTACTAAATATTTTTACTTAGAACGTTAACCTGGAATTCTCTTTGATCTACCTGGAAAAGTCATGGAAAATTTTTTGGCTATTTGAGTATGAACCCTGTTACATAATGAAGTTTATTAACAGAAAATTGTAAAAATATCTGAAATTGCAAAAGTCATGAAAGGGTTGACGTAAATTTAAAAAGTCTAAAAATTGAACTTTGACTCCAAGCCTTCTAAATTTAAACAAACGTTTCAAAATGTATTTGCTTTTACTGAAATGTTCCAGTACTAATTGTGATTATCCTTATGGAAGAATTAAAGTAGATCATTTAATAATAAATGCAATGAAGAGGGCGAGGAAGATGAACTATTATTTGTGTAAATATGGCGATGACGTAAATTCAAAAGTCCAAAAATGGTTCATTTTTCGAAACCTTTGAAGTTCTTGACAGAATTCTAGGCAGTAGATATTTTTTAATAATAATATAGACAAATTTTACTACAAATTCATGATTCAAATGAAATTTAACCCTACCAGGACTAAGGAAAAATGAACAAATTAAATCTGAATTATTTTGCTGTTAAAAGCTGAAAAAATAAAAAAAAGAAGAAATACAATTCTGTGCACTTAATTTTACATTGAGCGCACTTAAATCATTTTTCTGTTCCATAAATAAAATAACTTGAAATATTTTAACTTATCCATTTTGTGAAGTCATATGCTCACTTCATTACTAAAAACTGAAACTTTTTGTTTTAATCAAATACCTTTATTGAAAACTTCTAAGATGAAAAAATGTTTCACTAGGTAAAAAAACTTAAGCTATTATGGCACATGGCTGAAACATCTTTGAGAATGTGTATTCTAAATGATGTTTTTGACACTATCATTCTAAAATATTTCTTGCGAGATATTCATTAAATAATCTGAAAAACTATTATTAAGATTAAAGCTCATAAAAGGGATTGTGATTACTATGAATTGCAAATGAATGGTTGAATGAATTTTGCTTTAATGTTAAGATGTCTGAAGAATGAGAATATGTTGTACAATTGAAAAAATAATTAGCTCTAAAGTTATGAAATATGTTACACACACAGACTGAGGGACCTATGAAGTTTTGCTTGAAATAGAGGTTATAAATGCAACATATTTTATGTTTGAACAATACTTTCTAGCACAAAAATCAATTTTTAAGGAGGAATTTCAAAAATGATTTAATGCAATCGTTATTATTTTTTTTAAATCATGATTCAAGGCAAGTTGTTTTAAATCAACGTACCCTACAAGAAACATTTTAAAATACTTTATGGTTGGTGTCATCTATCATATTATATAGTAATAGCATTGGACTATAAACCAGGGTTCGTTGATTTAAATCTAATGATTTTTGTTTTTCAAAAAAATCATTCATTTTATAATGTTAGAAAGTTTGTAAAAATGAAATATGTTGTAATTACAACCACTTTCAAACAAAACTTCCTTGGTCTATCTGTCTGTGTGTTCATAACTTATTTCTTAAGTTTAAAACAATTTACTATTTTTTTAATTTTACAATATTACTCTTATTCTTCAAGCATCTTAACAGCAAAGCATAATTCATTCAATCATTCAAATTTAGAATTCATAATAATCATGAATCATTCTGTGTTTTTTATCTTAAAAATAGTATTTTAGATCAATTTAATAAAGGCCACACAGTAAATAATTCGGAATGATAGTGTTCAAAAAACAGCAAATTTTAGAATTTAGAATATGTATCCTTAAAGCTTCATCCATGTCCCCTGATAAGTGAAGGTTTTTCCCTTCTAAAATATTTTTTTATCATAGAAGTTTGCAAGCAAGATATTTGATTAAAACAAAAAGTTTCAGTTTTTAGTAATGATGGGAGCATATGATTTTACTACATGGGTAAAAATATTTCAGGCTTTTTCATTTATAAAATAGAAAAATGATTAAAGTACACTCAATGTAAAAATTAAGTACACACAATTGTTTCTTTTTTTTCAGCTTTCAACAGCAAAATAATTCAGATTATTTTTTTCATTTTCTCTGTACTTATGAGTGTACTATTATTCCTGGATTATTCCAGGGTTGAATTTCATTTTAGTCATGCATTTGTATTAAAATTTGTTTATTATTATTATAAAATATTTATTGCTGTGAACATAGCTTAAAGTGCATTTTTGCATATTTATTAACATGCCATATTGTTTATATGAATGTTACATAATAAATATCCAGAATATTTAAGGTCTTTTTTAAAAAATCAAAAAAAATCACGAATCCTGCTATAAACAAAACTAAAGTTATACTATAAAATTATGGTTTGCGTAAAAAGTCATTTTTTAAAGAATACAAAGTATTTTTGAATCATTCATTGATCTTTTAACCTTTTCTAGGAGGTTTGAAGTTTGAAGAGTGAGTTACTGAAAAAGCCTTACCATATGGGGAAAATATAGCCAAGTGCTTTCCCTCTTGCAAGAGCACTGTTAATGTTCCCAATGAACACCCCCCCCCCCCCCCCCGCCCTACAAAGTCTGATGGTTTCATTCATTTCCAGTATAATAAACTATGCATTCGTTAAGAGCTGCAAAACCCTTGGGGTATTATCGATTCTTCTGTTGTTAACCTTTCAGGTGCCCCAAAGAAGAGGAGTTCATCACCCTTTAATGAGTTTCATTAGTTCAAACCTTGAGAAAGGGGCAAAAACTGCTGAAGCAACATTGTCAAAGCTTCCTGTTTTAAGTCTTTTGTTTTGTGAGTCTTCCCAGCCGTAAGGAAGAGGTTAAGGTAACAGTTATAAAGAAAGGACTGAAATAGATGGATTGACTCTTGAGACATCTTTAAACAATTACATATTGACAAACATAACCTGAATGATGCAATATGATTGTATATTAAATTCTGAATGCTTTTGATTTATGTAATGAGGTAATTTCTACTTTGCAGGTTGTTCTTTGTAGTAGTGAAGATGTTGCCAATAGAGCTATTGAACTTTTAAAGGAAACATACACAAATCTCGGTCCTCGATTACAAGCTAGTCAAATGGATATACACGAGGACTTTGTACAGTCATGCATGGACAGATTAAAAGCTGCATTTGATACCATATCAGTGTTAGAAAGAGACAAAGATAGTGTGAATCGATTAAGGCAAGAAACAACTAGAATGGTGCGTGTGTTGAAAGTCTTGCGTGAGTATGTTGGTCAATGTGATGGTGATTATGGAGAAGAAAGATCAATTCTACCCATGGCTAGGTGAGACTTTCAATGTATTTAATTGTTAAAATAAAAATTGTAAATTTAACTGTTTAATTTCAAATTTTCGACTCTCAAAAGGAAAAAATTTGTTTAGTAATAGTATCTTTGAATGTATTTTCGACTGGTTGTTTAGGGAAAAGGCTGAAAATGATTCCCTTCCCGGGTCTCTGCTTAGATTTCTCGCCTACTGGAGAAAACCAGAACACAGGCCCTGTACTTGCCCTAGATAACCTAATTATTTTTTGACTAAATCAATAGGGAACCTTTGTAATACGTATCGAAAACTAGTACGGGGGAGAGGATTACAATTAGAAAAAGATTGATTTTTTGTTTATTTATTTTTATTAATTTTTTTTCTTTTCATTCATTCATTTATTTTTCCTAGGCTTCCTCTGACAATATACAAAACTGTTTTCTCAGAACTGCTTATATGCTCTTTAGAAAGAAATTTATTAGTTAAAGAATATTTAATCTGTAGATATCAGGGGTCGATCCAGCATTTTTAACAGGGTCCTGTTTTTATTAATTTAAAACGGTTTTTGTGAAAAAAACATATAATTTTGTGAAAATTCAAAATTTAGACATGTAGCAATTAATTTCTTTATTATTTTCCGCTTAATTTAATCAGTAATTCTGCAAATAGTACGATTTGGTAACTCAAAATTTTGTGAAGGGTCAATTTTAATTTGATTGAAATTTTATGAAGGGACTGTTTTGGTTAATTGGAATCAGGGGTGGATTTAAGGGGGCGTCACAGGAGGCACATGGCCCTCCCAAAGAGGTAAAAGAAATATTTAATTAACCCATTAAATAATTTTTACTTATTTTACTGTAAAGTAGCTGAATTGGTTTCTTGGTATTAGGGATGCACCAGTTAATCGGTAGTAATCTGTAAATTTAAATTTTCTTCTGGTCACTGCAGGGTTGTCGCGATTTAAAGCAACTGATTTTTTCTTAAAAAAAATCAGTGATTTAAATCAGAGGGGGTGAACCCCTCAAAAAAAAAAAAAAGGAATTGCGAAGTTCAGACAAAAAAATATTCTGCCTTTATAAATAATTTTTCTGGTTTCACTCAGTGGTGTAGTCCTTTAAAAAAAATGTTGGAGGGATGCTTATACAGCATCTGAAGATAAGTAATTTAAATCAAAAGTGGGGGGACGCTTATGTTAAAATGTAACAAATGTGGGAGAGGCTTGTATTAAAATAAAAAGGTAAGGGGACACCGTCCCCTAGCGTCCTCCCTCGACTACACCACTGGTTTCAACACTGTGATACTGTCATTACAGATGACGATGATACTGTGTAACTCACAATTAAGATTATAAAATTGGGAAATTTATGCAGCTCAATCGGGGAATATCAGAGAATTATTACCAGGGATTTTTTTTCTTGGATTTGGTTTCCACTATGTATTAACGATCAACAAGAAATTTGGCTCACAGAATTTGAATAAAATCTGAAAATATAACTTGTTAAAATTATAAAAATTGGGGGAAAATAAAACATTAATCACAGAAATTAACTTAACTAATTATGTGCAGCTGAAATTGTAAAAAAAGGGGGTTGGAAAAATGGTTGTATTAAGAATAAGTGTCACAATTATTCGGTATTAGATGATTATCTTCTGCCGATTAATTGGTAATCAGCAGTGGTGTAGTCCTGAAAAAAAAGTTGGGGGGGGGGGAGGGACGCTTATGCTTACGAAGATAAGTAATTGAAATCAAAAGTAAGGGGACGCTTATGTTAAAATTTAAAAAATCTTGGGACGCTTGTATTAAAATAAAAAGGAAGGGGGGACGCTGTCCCCCTGCGTCCCCGCTCGACTACACCACTGGTAATCAGCCAGTCTGCTTATCAGTGCATCCCTACTTGGTATAATGAAAAATTTTTAAATTCTTATGAGAATTTGATGATGAAAAGTTTACAAAAAACCAATTAGTACTCCCTCGTGCCCCTTCCAGAATTTATTCCTGTGTATACCTCTGATTGGAATTTTGTGAGGGGTCCAAAAACGGATCCAAAATTCCTTCGGTGTGAACCCTGGATATTGACATATTTTATCAAATCTAGATATCAAAAATACGCTACTTGTTAGCCGTTGGAACCAGACTTTACGGCATAATTTTGTGAGCTATTAATATTATATATACTCTTAGCTATTTGAATGTGATAAATATTTTATTAATCCATAATGGTATACTATTTTCCTCTTACAGAGCACACAGAGGGAAGCAGTTATCTCTGACTATCAGATTTTCGAATCAAGGGCGTAACTTTGATGATACAGAAGTATGGACTCATTTAAATGACACTCTTGGTGCAGTTAGGCGACAAATTCTTACGAGGTGAGCAATTCCGAATTTTAAAAACTTTTAATTTGAAAATTTTAAAAACATGATTGTAATTTTTTGTTATGAATGTACTTTTTTAGGGTTAAAGCCAATAATGTGAATATGAAAGTGGACTTATTTGTAAATGGAGAATTGTTGGATCCTGCAGATGATAAAAAACTCATTTCACAGCTACCACTCAGGGATAAGATGGTAAATTGCTATTTTTTTTGCATTTTAAGTGGCATGTTTTACAAGCATTTTTTATATTTTTCTTTAAATTAGCATTATTAATATATCAAATTTCAATTTATTATCAAAAGTGAGCCTTAAAACTCATTATGAAATACATGAGTAAAAATCCCAGAAATCTTTAGTGAATAGAATTTATGTTATGATGTATGAATTGATGTATGAATATGTCGTTATACCAGTGAGGCGGTGAACCATCTTGCTGCCGAAAGAAGTTATTAGGTTCATCTACCAATTAAGGAAATAGCCATAGTTATTGGGCATCAGAATAGAAAGTACCAGTTACAGTTTCTTCTCCCCCCCCCCCCCCCAAAAAAAAAGGTCCATAAACTTTCCACCAAGGTATGGCACAAAAAAGATTCAATTTAGGGGAGTCTTGTTGCAATTGGTACAGAACAAACAGAACTGAATGAGTTGCTTTTTCATTTCATGTATTATTATAATTTTAAGCTTTGTGTAAAAAAAACTACAAAGCATTAAAACCCTGATATTCATTTAGAAACACCCTGTACTAAAAATGTTTATTTTTAAACTTCATCACAAAAATTTGAAAAAGACTAAAACGGACGAGGAGAACTTAGGCTCATTGTACAATTATTTTCTTGGAATTGACCCAGACTATCCCCTCTCCCCCTTACTTGTATAGTAAGATGGAGCCGATTTGTTTGAGGGAAGTTGGGCAGGTGTCTTCAAGGTGTGCATTAAACTGTTGAATAACAATACAAATCTGATGTGGTATTTCTTTCAGGAGTTTCGCTGTTTAACAAATATGAATGTAATTATGAGCTTATATAATAAATAACGCAGATGTGGCATATATGAATATTTATTTTCCCTTTATGATATCAAAATTGTTAATTTGTAATGTGTGTTAAATGTGCATAAATGACAGAAAAAATTACTTATATAATGGTGAATTCCTTAGTAACGGACGTTACACACATACACAAAAATGAATGTAAAACAGATCATGAGATACATACAATGTTTCAGAATCAAAATCAATTTTGTAATAAAACTAATGCTAAAGATAAACTGTACATATTTGAAAATTTATATTATGTTTTTTGAGATAGCAAAAAATAAAATTATTTGACTGTAACGGATGTTACGTAAAATGGAACATCATTTGCACTATAGTGTCATTAGTTGTAAAAGCCTGTGAATCTATTATGGGACCGTTCATAGATGATGTAGTGCTTTTTTCCTATATCTTTGACCCCTCCCCCCTTTGTCACAAAATGTCACACTTCATCATACCTCTTCTTGTTACCACCTCCCCTTGTCACACTTTGTCACAATTTCACGAACCCCCTCCCCCTCAAAGCTTGATATCATTTATGAATGATCCCTTATGTATATTTATTTAAGTAATTTTAAAATAACATTACAAGACAGGTAGGCAAAATGTATCAGAATATCAGAAATCAGAAACTATATTTTGCTGTTATAAAAAATTATATACGAGGTGTGTCTAAAAAGTTCGGTGAATGGTATGATAAAAACATAAAAACAGAATGTTAATTGTAAGTACATTTATTGACCTTCAAAATACTCTCCACCAGCCACAACACACTTCTGACAACGTTCGTATAACGCTTGAAAACTATTGGAGAAGTCTTGATGTGGAATCGTTCTCATAATAGCCGTCACTTAGTTCTGAACCTCCTCGACGTCCACAAACCGTGATCCCTTTAGGACAGTCTTAAGACGTGGAAACAAAAAAAAAAAATCAGCAGGCGTCAGATCTAGAGAGTACGGTGGATGTTGCAAAACTGTCACGCCACTCTGAGTCAAAAATTGTCCTACCATGATGCTGGTATGCGATGGTGCGTTGTCGTGCAGTAACACCCAATTTCCGGTCTGATACATCTGTGGCCTAACTCGCCGGGTGCGCTTTAACAAACGTTTGAGAACCTCCAAGTAGAATGCGGCATTCACCGTTTGGCCAGCAGGAACGAATTCCTTATGGATGATTCCTTCTTTGTCGAAAAATGTGATTAACATGGTCTTAACTTTGGATTTTACCGCACGGCACTTTGTTTGTCACGGGGAAGAAGGTGATCGCCATTCCATCGATTGTCTTTTCATTTCGGGGTCGTACTGATAACACCAAGACTCGTCTCCTGTAACAATGGAACCCAGAAAGGTAGGATCCCTGTCACACATGTCAATGAAATCGCCACACATCTCAAAAAGTCTTGCTTTTTGATCATCTGTTAGCATGTGCGGCACAAATCGTGAACAAATCTTGCGTTTGCCCAATTCTTCATGGATGATGGTCCCTACTGTGTCTTTTCTAATACCCAATTCTTCTGCTATTAATCGCAGAGTCAATCGCCGATCTTTTGTTAGCATCTCTCGCACATGTTCAGTGTTTTCTGGTGTCCTGCTTGTGGATGGCCGGCCTGAACGTGGTTCGTCCACCACAGATTCCTTACCAGCGAGGAAGCATACAAACCAATTATACACACATTTCCTACTCACAGCATCCTGCCCGTACACCTGCACCAACATCTCATGGATTTCTGTCGCCGTTTTACCCAATTTAAAGCAGAACTTAATGTTGTGTCGTTGCTCCATGACGCATACTACTCGGGTCACTCAATTAGACTGAATGCAATAAGCACTGCACTAGCAGCTTTGCGCTAGTACCAACAGAGGTCAGGTCCAGACATGTCCGTGCGTGTCTACACAGGCACGCGTGCTTCTATCAAACTTTGAATGCCCACTTATGAGACCATTCACCGAACTTTTTAGACACACCTCGTACGTCGCGTAACAGACGTTTTTAGATCTGTTCTAGACGTAACAGATCTTGCATTCTACGGCAGGCATGCTATTTCTGCACTGAAATCAAAAGATAAATATGTAGTATCTTTACTTCTTGTAAACTATAATGGAATCTCAAAGGTCATTAAATATGTTTTAAGATTTAAAAATTCATCTTGTAATTATTAATGATAATTGTAGTGTTATAATTATAAATTTAAACAAAAAATCACTTTAACTAAAAATTTTAAGCACTAAATCAATGTAAGATATAATTTTAATTCATGCATTACTTTACAAAATGAATATGACACATTATAGTTATGCATTTTGAAAAAAAAAAAAAAAAAAAACGGATTTCATATGCAGGAAATGCAAATAGTCCTCGAGCTGTCACAGGTACTCAGGCCCTGATTTGATTATACCACTCAGTGTCCAGTTTTTTGAGCCATTTGCAGTTTTTCCCACACTTTTGCAGCTTCAAGCTTTCCAATTATGTATAACACTTGGGGATGCTTAAAGAAAAAGTTTAATGATTTTTTTACGATTGGTTTTAAGTTAGTTGGAATTCACCAGCTGCATGTGAATGTGAAAGTAAACTTTGCACAAAAACTATGCAGTTTGATAAATTAATTTCAGTTGAAATTTTCAGCATGCTATATCTTGATATTTCAAATAATTTTTTCGACGTTCATAAATTTATGTATTTTTGCAACAAAATGTTAGGAGTTTTGTCATAGTACATACTTCAAGAGAGTATTGCCAAAAGAAACTCCTTAATTACATTTTCTCCCTTCACAGATAATATCTGCAAAACTTTGCCAAATTGGAACAAACATGCCTTCTTCACCCGATTCTAGTTCCGATAGTTCTACAGATTCTCCTCAACATCCCTATGATGGACCTAATATTGAAGCAGAAAATTGCCTTCCAGGAGTGGTGAGCTTCTTTGAAATTAGTTTTTGTTTCTTCCTCCATTTTATTGTGTATGTGTTTGTACGTTCCTATAGCTGTGCTTGATACAGCATTCAGGTGTTTTTTTTTCATTAGAATAGTACTGAAATTTTTGGTACAGTTGTCAATTGGAGGAACCCAACTGCAAACTAAAAATCAAAATACATTATGTAAACTATCCACGGGGCCCGGCGTTGTACAGGCTATCTCAAATATTGCGCCATTTCCAGATGGAGAATTTGTCGTCCTTTTTCGTTACAATTCCTGAAAGTATCTAAAAAACAATTGTTGTATTTTTAATAGAAGTTTCGTTACTTCCCAACATGACACAGGCTTCTCACCTCTATTATTATGGTACTAACGATCAACATTCAAATAAGGATCGTTTTAAAAGACAATAGCAAATTGATTTGAAAAATACCATCTGCGCTTCAAATTTATCAGGACTAATGTTTAGCCTCTCAAAATTTCTTTGGTTATAGGCACATGCTAATATTTTTGTGTATGAAAAAATGAGTGCTACCAGACGATATCTCAAAATTCATGCTCATTAATTAATAGAGGGCAAATACAACAATGTCTCAAAATGCTAGGAAATTTGAATAAAATTTGCTTTGTTAAAACGGCAACTGTTTTCTTGAAATGGCAACAATGCAGATAAATTACAACAGCTATGAAATGTTCGTTTCTTATTAATCTGTTTTTTGAAGTTCCTCAGGGATGAGAGTGGGCAAAATGGCTTCTTTGGAAAATTTTAAATTTTTTAATTTCTCACATACGTCTTGGCTCCCAGCAGTTCGTGCAAAGGTTACACCACATAGATAGATATGTTTGTTTACTCTTGAATTTTAATATATAAAATGGCAGAAAAGAATTATTAGTATAATTAATTACATCAGATTTAAAACATAATTAATATTAGAAATGCTATTTTTGAAAATGAAATAATTTTTATTAAGAAATGAATGGTGACAATAATTTATGTGTAATATTTGTTACAATTTTAGTAGGGGCTTTATTACAACTTTGTAAAGTGAATATTTTTTTACTGTTTCTGCCATTGATGCTAAAAAACTACAACAACCAACGAGTTCATTCATGCTTGCACATAATTTACTATTTTAAAGCATATTGTGCAACACATTGAAAAAATAATTTTTCCTGTATAAAGAAAACCAGAAAAAAAAAAATTCTTCAAATGTATTAGAATGCTAAGTCTCAAAAATTAATGTTCTAAAACTTTTTGCATTAGTATTAATTATTATCATTTCGATGAAATACAGTATGGGATGGGACCTCAAATCCGGAACGCTTAGGGCCGCAATCTTTCCGGATTTTGGATCCTCATTCAAAAAATTTTGTAAGTAGCATCAGACCCCATATAATTTGCTCTGGAACTTTATATTAGTATTTTGCTCATTTATAGCATTTCTATTATCGTATATACTCATCTATAAGTCGCGAAAGTTAGCACAAAAAACGAAGTTGAAGTAGGCTTACATTCGAGGCAATGCATTGAAACATCTAGACTTTTCCTGATGTTATTTTAACCTCTTTAATAAAACAATAAAAGAAAAGAATTCTGTCATATTTTCATGGGATTTTATATTCTCTAACCACTAAATTTGTAGTAAAAGATCAGACTATCGGGAAAATGCAAGAAACACGGATTTTCAATGTCGCGAATGTTCTGTATCGCGTGAAACTTACAGCTCATTAAAAAAAAAACAAATACAAGAAAACTACAAGAAATTTAAAAAAGCAAAATGTAATGATATTAACTCAAAATTAAAGCAACAATTAAGAAACTCTAATCGCAAAAACGAACCCTTTTTTTAAAACTGCATATTTCCGATCTTAAACATTGTTCATTACATTTTATTTTCCTTCTCTTTAAAACGTCTATTTCGAAAAAGCGATGCAACACATTTCCAGAGTTTTTTTTTTTCCAAAGCAACAATAGAAACTCTAATCGCAAAACGAACCCTTTTCAGAAAATCACAAAATAATTTTTTTGGAAACAACACATTTCCGATCTTAAACATGTTCATTAGATTTCATTTTCCTTCTCTTTAAAAAGCCTATTTCCAAAAAACATTGCAAAACAATTCCCGATTTTTTTTTTTTTTTTTAAACAAAAGTTTTTTTTTTACATTTTCAGCTGCCGATCTTGAAAAAGTTCCGGATTTTGGGTTTTCCGGATTTCGGGATTCCGAAATTGGGGTCCCATACTGTATGTCTTTCACAGTTTAGCCAAAAGTAGTTTTCTTAAATTCTTGACGATATACTTTTCCCATTTCTTCAACTCTTGGAAGAAATTCATTTTTTTCTGGCTTGTTCTTAGACTGTTTTTTCTCTTTAAAAGAAATTTACCAACCCAGAAATATATATATTCGGTGATATATTTTAATTTTGAATTAAAAAACAATAGCTTAGATTTATCTTCATGAGTTACATTATTTAATATTATGTGTCTATTTAATGGTTAGACTCAACAAAAAATAACATTTGAGTTCTGTCAATTGGAAAAACAATTTATAAGAAGTCGGTAATAGTAAAAATTTGTGCTGCTTAAAAACAAGTTGATAGTGGTATTAAGTAGTCGAATTATTAATTTAGCATTTGTAATTGAAGATTTAACTGTGTGGTACTTAAGATTTTCTTGAAAGGTATTTATTTTATGTTATTAAATTGCAGCTTATATGACAAATTCTTAATGAATAAGTTTCTTCCATTTCTTCCACTTGGAAGAAACCTATTTCTTCTGGCTGGTTTTTTTCCATGGTTTTCTCTACTTTGGAAGAAACAAGACAACCCTGATATATATATATATAAGATAGTATTGTAGTGTTTGATTTGAGTCACAACATTTTAAACCACAAAAATCGCCCGTAAACTTTAAAATACTTGGTCACCATGGCGAGTTGGCGAATGGAAATTTTGTTCCCTGCCTATTCATTTCATTGTTATGATATTTATTGAAATCACAAAAGAATTATTTGTTATACATTGACTGAAAATTGTATATTTATCCCTTTATTTTCTGTGCTTCTTAAAACTAATTCATTGTGTTTTAAGCTAATGATATTATTCTTATTTTGTTAGTTGTTTTAAAATGTTCTGTTCAATGATTATATTTTGCATTGATATAAAAATCTTTGTAACTTTTGTTTTCAGTTAATGTCTCAGCAAGAGCAGTATGCTCAATTCCTTTTCCAACTTGCTGATCTGGGAAGCTCCCTTAATGTGCCTGCACTTCGTGATGAAGCACATGCAGTTCTAAAGCTGATGCCTCCGGGTTTGTGTTTATCTCATTTTTTATAAAAGTTATTTTGCAGTTTGTTTTGGAATCAACTAACATGTGTCATATTTCTAGATGTTCATACATATGAAAAATTGAAATCCATGTGCTTGGAGAATTCAAAACTGGGAGAACGTTCTTCATCACCTTCATTAGAAAGCATCTTTTTTGCATCATCACCTTCACAAGTTCTTTACACTTTAGAAGTTAGTAAAACAATATTTTCCTTCTGTTTATTTTGAGAAATGTATTTTATGAGAAAACTAATTTATTTATTTATTCTTTATTTCTTCATTTTATTATTTTTATTTATTATTTATGTTTTTATTCATTCATTTATTTATTTAATTTTGTATTTATTGTAAATCAAGACTTAGTAAGTTCTCTTTGATTTTTTTACAAGTTAATTAGCTATCAAATGAGTTATAATTTATTTATAATAACCATTCATTTTAAATTTTTTTTCCTCACACTCAAATTTTGGGCTTGTAAACTTGTTACAGAATTAGCATACAGGTAAAGATGTCCTTCAATTCTTGGTCATTGAATTAAAACTTATTTCATTTCAGGTAACTTATACATTACTAATGCCTGCTCACAATCCAATGTCTGAAGAAGCTCAGAGTTTTCAATATAATTTTGTACGCAGTGGTGGAGTACCGGTGACTTTAGGGATGCTTACTAAGAATAATTTTTTAAACGGTGCTGATGTACCTACTAAGAGGTTAGTCAACAGTTGGTTTTTCTATTAATTTGCAGAATTCCGTGAATTCAGTATCAACAGCATTCAATTTTTCCTTAATTATTGACTTTGGAACATATGAAATTATTCTTTTATATTTTTGATTGGCCATAGCCTTTTAAGCCATAGAATTTTGTATGAATAAATTTGATTTCCACTATATTTTGCTTCTTTGCTGACTACTACTTAGTGTTTGGTGCTCAAAACTTTTGTGCATCTTTGAGAAGGGATGTCCTTGCAACCTGAAATACATATATGCAATATATTTTGCAATTTGTTTCACAAACTATTCTCGTGCAACTTTAGTTGCTTTCCGCCATCACTTCAATAAGTTTCTTCTGGTACAATACCAGAAAAATGAATAAATAAACAAACCACTCTTGAATACTATTTACACTAGAGACAATTGAAATGGGTTAATTTATTACAAATAATATACTGTATAAAATGCAAAGTAAAATTTTGTTTAGTGGTCATCTCCATATTAAAATGAACATGAAAAAAACAACTTCCGTTTTTTGAAAAAAATTGGCAATATTTTGCACCATTTTTTTTTTTGTAAATTTTACGAAGAAAAAATAAAATGTAATGAACAATGAACATTTTTAAGATTGGAAATGTGCAGTTTTCAAAAACGTTATTTCGTGATTTTCTGAAAAGGGTTCGTTTTTGCAATTAGAATTTTTATTAATTGTTGCTTTAATTCAGAGTTAATATCATCGATTTTTTCTGTTTTTTATTTTTTGTCGTTTTATTATATTTATTTCTTTAAATGAGTTCTATTTTTTGCACGATACAGAATAGTCGCAAAATTGGAATTCGTCGTTTCTCTCATTTTCCCGATAGTCGGATCTTTTACTGCAATTTAAAGTCTTTAATAAGTGGCTAAAGAATATAAAATCACATTAGAATTTGATGGAATCCTTTTCTTTTATTGTTTAATTAAAGAGGTTAAAATAATATTGGGAAAAGTTTAGATTTTTCGATGTTTGCTTCGAATGTAAACAGACTCCAACTTCGTTTTTTGTGCTAAATTCCGTGACTTATAGGTGAGCAGTATATACGATAATAAAAAATGCTATAAATGAGCAAAATGGTAATAAAAACTTCCCTAGCAAATTATATGGGTCCTGATGCTACTTACAAAATTTTTTGAATGACGACTCAAAATCCAGAAAATTCGGAAAGATTGCGGCCCCTAGTGTTCCAAATTTGAGGTCCCATACTGTATATATATATATATGTATATATAATCATAGGATAACAAAGTAAACTCAATCTGCAAAAAGGCGCACAAGGCAGCTCACTTAAACAGTTGTGAAATATTTTAATGAAAAGTAAAAAATAATTTAAACAAAATTAAATTAGTGGGTATGCAAAAAAAAACAATTAAATCTTAAACATATTAAAAGTGGCAAACCGTAAATGCAACGAAAATATTGGCATTGCAGGTTTCTGAGAAATCCCAGCATAGCATGTGAGTTTTTATTTATATAGATAACAAAAATAATTTTTAAAAAGAAAGCTGGGAGTTAACATGAAAAATAGTAAATAAGCAGAATTTTATTAAATTGTAAAGTTTTTCTTCAAATTTAACAAGTTTCAAATCAGTTTCAACAGAATTTAAAAAAGATTACAAATATTTCGAATTTACATGATGTCGGATGTGTAAAAATATATAATAGAAAAACGACATGTTATAGCTGTGAAATTTCCCCTCACAGACCTGCAAAGCAATACTGTTAAAATATAGCTTCAAATTCCACTCACCTCCCACTGGCAGGACCAGTAAAAAAAACATCAACAGCAAGCAAAGAAAATACGCCATGCAATATCTAAGTCGTTCCATGTCCAGGCATCCATAAAAGCTTTCCAATTGCACTCATAGACACGAACACATCATCAAACCTGTGGCGTTCCAAATGATGGACAGAAATATTTCATACCATGCGTGTCCATGAGGCTCTGTTATGGTTATGTAGCAAATGCATGACGTTACGCCAAAGTTTTGAAGAGCTTAATGTAAAAATTAATAAAATTCAAAGGATAATTGTTATAGTAAAAAAGAATTGCAGTGAAAATAAAAATGTTTTTATCTAAGTTTTATTATTGCAAATTTTCAAGAATCTGTGTAGTTGGCCTGTAATAATATTGATAAAAACTTCTTTATGCAAATTTTTCCTTTCCCAAAGATTGCTCCAAAAGTGAGTTTCCTTTGGCTCATCTCTGCTACGCCTCAGTAAATAATTTTTGGTGTTTAAAAAACTTTTAACGCTTGCTTTCTTTGCTGTGGACTTCCTTTTTCTTATTTATGAATTTCAGTCTTATTGTTATGTAACTGTGCCGATAGATTTTTTAGTGAAATATTCAAAAAGAATTTTGTCTATAAAAATATGTTATGAATATAATTGCTTTGAATTGCAGATGAGAAAATAATTCTTGTTCTATTTATTTACTTTAATTTTTCAGTTTGAGAATTTGAAATAACTTTATTCATGTGTATGTTTTTATATTTTACAGGGCAGCATACTTAGTTGTTCTTAAAATCTGCAAGCTTTTGTTAACTACTGTTGGAAAATGCATTGTCCAAGTAGAAGCAGAAACAATTCATTCTCACAATTCTCCAGGTTCTTTATCTCCATCATCACCCAGTTCTGTTATTTTAACGGGTAGAGCATCTGTTTTACAGCAAGCTCTTAGCCATATACCTAATCCTAATTCGGAATTCATGCTAAGAAATGTATCCTCAAGGCTTGCACAGTTGCTTCATGACCAAGTAATTATTTTACAAATGCTTATTTCTTTTTTTTAATGATGCACTATGTGGTCGAATGTACGTATATTCTATACACTTGTGTACTGGAGTTGGAGACTTCTGAAGCACATTTTTATATCAGACCTTCTGTCGTGGTGACTACTATATATTATCCCAAATTAAGTTATTTCCCCCTAAATTTAAATTTTAAAATTATCCCCCATCATTTTAGTGAATAACAAAAGAAAAAGGCCAGACCGATGATCGTAGATGGAAAGCAAAATTACGCGCAATACGCCAGGCCTGAAAAGTGTGCCATTTTTTTTGTGAAAGAAAAAGAGAATGTGGAACGGCTTACCTTGGGTTATTCATTTATTTAACCTATAAAAGACATTCTAGGGGAGCTCCACCATATAATCATCCAATCAACGTCCAGGCACGGACGGGATTAACCATCTTGTAAAACATTTATATGCACTTGGCTTGAAGAAAACAATCTAAATTTTTGCCGTCATTTGGGAAATATAAACATTATTCAGGACTCTATATCTTGTCCATCTGAGGCGATCCGCCAGGCTGCCATTCTGCTCTACGATGCTGTGGATGCATCAGGATTCTTCATCATCATGAGACTCAAAAATCGGGGCGATCGTCCTAGCTGCGCTGGAGAGAGAGAGCGAGCTTCCCAAAAAAATACGATCGGCCGCACGTCGATCTGTAGCAGGTCACATGTTCCGTGCTCGACCAATAGCGTTCCGCCTGCAAATCTTTGCTCAAACGAGTGTTGCCAACTCACCAACAAATTTGAATGAAAGATAAAAATACAAAATAGCTCTGAATAAATCATTTGAACTCAAATAAAAGTGTTTTGCAACACCACACTTACCCCCCTTTGTTGGCCAAAATTCATGTGCATGAAGATTTTTTTTTTTTAAATACATTAAAACATTAAGCAAATTCCGAATAAATACAAAAGATTAAAAATGAATTTCATAATATACTATTCGGGTACTTTGCCGAACCACTTCTACGCAAAAAAATATTGCCATACTATGCACCATAAAAAGCAACCCATCTATATTATACACAATGCATAAACACAATAATAAAAATTTTTACTCAGCATTAAACCAAGTATTCAAATCCCTATTAAAAATTTCCATGCTCCATAGTTTTACCTCGTCACATAGCCTAAATTCTACAAAATTTATATGAAATACAATTTTCACATAATATTTATCAAATTCTGATGCATTCGGTTTTTATGTACATACGTTGAATATGATGCAAAACTTCTGCAGACTGAATCCTCACTATTTGTTTGCGTTCGTAAAGTTCCAATTTTTGCCTTGAAAGTTCTAAAGTCTTAAACAGTTCGTTCACATTGACCAAGTGGCTCTTGAGATGTTAAAATTTTATGATTTATCATAAGCTATTACTGCACAAAAACCTCAACCACATACAATGTATTAAATCATGTTCGTAAACAATTATGAGAACATTCAAATATACAGGTTTACAAAACATTAATACAAAAATTTAAATGAATGAATAATAGTAGCAGAAACTATGACATGTAAATGATTTCAAATCTCAAAATAAGAATATAAACACGCTGAAGTTGACCCACATAAAATTTACACTGATACAAGGAATACATGAAGGACTAAACCTAACAAAAGTGTCTAGACAAATCACGACCAGCATGATCCATGGTTTAATTGTTGAGTGAAGTGCAACAGTATACAAAAAATTTCATTCAGAATTATTACCAACCCTTGAACGAAGAAAATATCTGGTCTGCTGAGGCATGTAAAAATTATGACCCTGAAGATCTGAATTGAATTCCCTACGTGGTGGTGCGAAACGCAAATGATTAACATGAACAGTAAAAGGAATAGCATTATCATTATTAAGAAAACGGATTTTGTAATTTACATTCCCAACTTTTTTAATAACCACAAAAAGGTCCCATGAATCTTGGCTTAAAAGAAGCAGAAGACTTTAAATAAACCACATCATCTTTCTTTAAAGAACGAATTTTTGCATTTGCATGCTGCTTCTTATTTTGTGCTAATTGCTTTTTAACCTGAGAGGAATAAGCATTTTCGTAAATTATTTTAAGCTCCTCAAGAGTTTTGTACATAAATGAAGATGTGTTGAGGAACTGAGGTTGAACATCAGGATTATAGACATCAAAATAGAGGGAAATCTCCCTACCAAAGTGTAACATGTTTGGTGAGTAACCTGTGGAAGAGTGAATGGAGGAATTATACACAGCCTGATGAATAGTAACAGCTACTTCCCGAGAAACACCTTTTTCGCTGAGTGTCAACAAAGAACTCTTAATCGAAGAATTTAATCTCTCGGACACAGCATTTGTTTGCGGATGCGCTGGAGATGAATGTGTTAAATTTATCCCAAGAGGCTTTGTTGAGGGTATGGAATACATCAGAGTTGAATTGTGTCCCTAAATCGGAAAGTAAAAATGACATACGACCGTTCACAGAAATATATCTTATCATATGTTTTCCAACTTCATTGGCTGATAAACTTTTCAAGTAATATAGAACTAGATGTTTCGAAAAATGATCAATGACTGTCAGAAAATTACCCAAATCTTTAACTATTACTATATCAATGGAAACAAATTCTCCTGGCCTACAAGGAATATCTGTATTTTGCAGAGGGGCAGACTTAGGAGTGTAGGGCTTATGTCTAATGCACTCAGAACACGACAATACAAAATTTTGGGTGTCTGCATAACTGTTTTTCCAAAAGAATCTTTTAGCTAAAAGTTCATATGTCCTCTGAACCCCTGTGTGTGAGACATGTACTAAATTCAAGACCTGTGTTTTTAAGGATTCAGGAACTACAATGGTTGGCACTTTAGTTTTGTTGTTAATGTGCATCAACAAGTCCGTATTTGTGGAAATAAAGAAGTCTTTGTAATAAGAAGAGTTTGCAAGCGAAGGACTCTTCAACTCTGCCGTAACCGCTTGAATGTTATTATCTTTACTTTGTTCAATACAGAAGGTTTCCATAGAAATTTCATTCGGTACCTTAGGAGTGGAAACTGCCTGTGATACAATTGCATTCACACTATCAATCTCAGTGAATGGCAGAATTATTTCCGTGTCATCTACAGTTTTTAGACAAGTTTGGTGCAAATCAGGGTTCGGACTACGCGACAAGTAATTTGCAAGGACATTCAATTTTCCTGGGATGTGCTGGTATGAAAAAGAGTACTCACTAATTTCAAGTAACCATCAAGTCATAACATCTGCTGGAGAATTTGTTTTGTGGTAATGCAATAAGGGCTTACTGTCAGTCATTAAGACGAATTTTCTATTATACAGATACTGTTTGAATGCTGTAATCCAGATACTGTTTGAATACTGTAATCCCCTTATATACTCCAAGAAGCTCAAGCTTAATTGCAGGATAATTTTTCTCAGATTTTGAAAGTGATTTGCTAAAGAATGAAACTGGTTTAAGTGTGCCATTATAATTCTGCAATAACACTGCGGAAATTGCTTGCTTGCTCGCATCAGTATTCAAAAAGAAAGTCTTATCCCATTGAGGCAATGCAACGAAGGGTTCACTAAAGAAAATCTTTTGCAACTGTTCGAAGGCTAGCTGATGAACAGATTCCCACTAAAAATTAATATTTTTGAGAGTTAATTCATTTAGAACAGCTGTTAATTGTGCGTATTGAGGAATAAGGTGTCGGTAAAAACCACAAAGCCCTAAAAATTTTCTGACTTGTTTAACTGACTTAGGTGGAGCAAAACTAGTAACTTTAGCTATATTAGCCGAAATTGGTTTAATGATATTATGGGACAAACGAAAACCCAAATACTCAATTTCTGATTTAAAGAAGATACACTTTGCGGGAGAGAGTGTTAAATTATGTTGCCTCAAGAGAGACAGAGTAGCTTTCACTTTCAAATACATTTCGTCAAAATTATGTGCACCTATCAGAAAATCATCCTGAAATGCGAATATTCCATCAATACCTTGCAAATTAAGAGAATCAATTGGAGAATCCACTAAATTCTGGAAAGTCATAGAACTATTTTTCATTCCGAACACTAATCTCTGATTTGCAAAGGAGCCAAATTCTGTGGTGAAAGTCAAAATGTCTTGCAAATGTTCAGGAAGGGCAATTTGCCAAAATGCAGAATGAAAATCTAGAACTGAATAATATGGATAACTACAGACCTGATTAATAATATTTGAAATACGTGGCAAAGGATATGAGGACGCCTCAATAACCGAGTTCAATAAACGAAGATCTAAAGCCATACGAAACTTAGGAGGATCAGTAGGGCTATCTGGATTCTGCTTTTTCTTCACGAGGAGTAAAGGGCAAGCATAATTTGAAGATTGCGGCGTATAATACCTGCTTCAACCAGTTCATTAAGCTCAGTCTTTACCTGATCTTTCAATGCATAAGGAATTTCAAATGGTAAAGTCCTGATAGGGTTATTATTAGTCAACACAATGGAAGGAGTCACCAAATCTGTGCAACCAAGTGCCTTGTTAGATTTGCTAAAAGCAGCATAATTGTCCATTAAGAGAGTCAAAAGTTTTGTACGTTGAGAATCATTTAAATGGTTTAACCTAAAATCTGAACTTTGTAATTCCTGTTTTCTCAATTCTAAAACTTCTGGAGTTGCCACAATTAAATTACAAAACTGAGAATTTCCTAACTCATTCCCTTTCTTCTTCAAATCATCATTTCCCAACATATCAAAATCTTGTGTGATAAACCCAATCTTTGTCCCCTTGTTAATATGAACTATAGACTGACCTGAATTATGAACAACTGAAACAAATTTAGAATTTTTAATTTCATGGAGAGCCTTTTGCATTCCTACCATAGGATCATTTAAAGAAGGTGTAAACAACCCACAAGTTAAAGAGGTAGGAGCGTTATCGATACACAAATGAACTACTACTGAATCCCCTGGTTGAACAATAATTTTTCGTTCTAACCTTACATTATAATTATTTTGGTCACACTTATTCGAGTTAACTTCAGTCTCTAATTTTTCAATTTGTTTTAACAGAGGAGCCTTAAAATTATCAAATGACACTATCCCCTGTTTTGGCTCAATTACTAAATTATATTAATTCTGAAAATCATAGCCTAGAATGCCATGAAATATGTGTGATGAGAATTCAGTGATAAAAAATGGGTGATTAAAAAAATTCTTCCCTATTTTGAACGCGAGTTCCACGCAAGCCGAAAAAGACAATGAAGAATTTAAAATTTTTATTGATACCCTCCTTGAAAGAAAACAATATTTCACAGCACTCTTTAATTGTTAAAAAACTTCCCGATTTAAAAGCGACACTGTGGAACCTGAATCTAAAAGCAGTGTGCAACTGTTACCCCCAAAAATGGCAGATATCAAAGGTAAGTTATGACCTTGACTATTTGAAAATGTGCTGAAAATATTGTGTGAAGCAGAATCTACTCCTTTAGAAAAAAATCGAAGAAAATCCCCCACACTTGATTCTGAATTTGACATTGAGCTTGACAAATAATTCTTTACATTAGGTAAAGCTCTCTCTGTGGGGACACTCATTTGAGAATCATTTGCCGAGGCCAAGCTGTCCCTTACGATTGACCTCTCTGAAAGTTTAAAGGAGGACGATACCCATATTTGTTTTGAGTTAGCCCTCTATTTTAAAATATTGCCTGGGCTGGTTTGCTGGATGTCTCACGGGCAAATGTGGAGTTGTGAAAGAAGGTCGCACTTGTAGATGCTCATTTGCAACAGGCCAAGGCCATTGATAGTTTTGAAAATTTGCATTATAAAGGCGACATTGGCTCATGAAATGATTATTTTTCCCACAAAATAAACAAAGTTTTTGAGGTGGTACAGAATTTGCCTAATCAGAGACAGAACTATCCATATTGGAGGATTGGCTGACATGTTTTTGAACTTGTACTTGGGATACTGCATTTGTACTCTGCCACAAGGGACATTCCTGCAAGCTATGAGGCTGCTGTCGACAAAGCGGACACACATTTACTAAATGGTTAACCGTAAGGGTTAAGGCTTTGACCTGCTCTGCCAGCGCGTCTAGCTGACCAACCCCCTGGGACTGACTTTTTGAGTCTTCTGATTGAATATGCAATGCATTGGTTGATTCGGTGTGATTAATGCTGAAAGATGAATTCAACTTATGCGCCTTTGACACTAGTTCTTGAAAATTATCGGTACTTTCATCAAATAACTTGTCATACAATTGTGGTGGCAAGGCTGCTAAAAATTGCATACTTTTAATTTTTCGTAATGCTTTATCATCAATGGCACGATATGCATTATGTGCGGCTATTTCTATGCGATGGGCCAAGTTGTGCATCGACTCGCCTCTCATATATTTAATGCTTTGAAATTCTTTTAGTGAAACGCCTAAGGAGGCTTGAATCGAAAAGAATGATCTGAGTTTCTCCTTTGCTTCAAAAAAATTTTTTAGCTTCCAGCAACTTGGATTCGTTGCAAAATAGTACTGAGCTGAGCCCACTAACTTAGTCTTCAAAAATAAAAGTGTGGTGTCTTCATCCCACTCATTAACTTTTTGCAGTTCTTCAATTTGGTTTAAAAGCCATTCCAACTGTTCTGGGTCCCCAGAATAAAGATTGATTGAAAAATTTATACGTTGAAAGGTCTGAGAGGCAATTGGAAAATTCATATTCTGTTCAGGATTGGTGATATCACCTGATCTCAAGTTTGGCATGTCTGGTATTACAATTGTTCGCTTATTGCCAACATCAGTTACTTTAATAACCGGTATACCACTACTAAATTCTTTAAAACTCAATTTTACAGACATGTAGCACGCAAAACAAAGAAAAGAATACGTTGGTGCATAGTAACGGCTACAAGTGCTCAAAATACAGAAACATTTATATCATGTTCATTGTATTAATAATTTTAAATCACTCCTAATTTAGCGTACTAAATTTTGAAAACCTTAAAAATTTCTAAATTGATATTACCCCCGATCTCAAGAACATAACAAAGAAAATTTCATGACATGTTTACACATAAATAGCACAGGCTAACATAAATTATTAGTTAAATATATTACACATGTACGTGTTGAGCACTTGTATTAAAATGGCACAAATTTCAGGTGGTCAAAACGGCACCAATTGTCGGGGTGACTACTATATATTATCCCAAATTAAGTTATTTCCCCCTAAATTTAAATTTTAAAATTATCCCCCATCATTTTAGTGAATAACAAAAGAAAAAGGCCAGACCGATGATCGTAGATGGAAAGCAAAATTACGCGCAATACGCCAGGCCTGAAAAGTGTGCCATTTTTTTTGTGAAAGAAAAAGAGAATGTGGAACGGCTTACCTTGGGTTATTCATTTATTTAACCTATAAAAAAACATTCTAGGGGAGCTCCACCATATAATCATCCAATCAACGTCCAGGCACGGACGGGATTAACCATCTTGTAAAACATTTATATGCACTTGGCTTGAAGAAAACAATCTAAATTTTTGCCGTCATTTGGGAAATATAAACATTATTCAGGACTCTATATTTTGTCCATCTGAGGCGATCCGCCAGGCTGCCATTCTGCTCTACGATGCTGTGGATGCATCAGGATTCTTCATCATCATGAGACTCAAAAATCGGGGCGATCGTCCTAGCTGCGCTGGAAAAGAGAGAGAGAGCTTTCTTCCCAAAAAATACGATCGGCCGCATGTCGATCTGTAGCAGGTCACATGGTCCGTGCGCGACCAATAGCGTTCCGCCTGCAAATCTTCGCTCAAACGAGCGTTGCCAACTCACCAACAAATTTGAATGAAAGATAAAAATACAAAATAGCTCTGAATAAATCATTTGAACTCAAATAAAAGTGTGGTACACCACCACACCTTCCTTTATGAGGGCAGAAACCCTTCAAAGTATAGGCTTTTCCTCAGCTTATGATGGCTGGCTACTAAATTGACGCTAATTTTTTTCCCTACAAAATAAGAATTATTCATAACTTTTTTTTGTGAAGAGTGGGTGGTGGGGAGTAGGGGGCTTAAATTGACTCTTTAAGCAGACAGGCTCAATTTTTGTACTTCTACACTGCCAAATAAGGCTGCACAATCTTTAATGTGTATGTGCAAAGCAATTTTCATGCAAAAAGGAAGTTGAACATTTCCCAAAACATTGTCATAGATTTAGGAGATCGGCATTGTCCATAATGTGTCGAGCTTGTCCACTCACCCCTTTTTTTCTGTTTGAGAATACAACTTTATCATTTTCTGATTTTTCATGACACATAACACTTTGCCTCCTGAAGTTAAGTTTTATGACTGATCATTATCTTCGCCTTTGTCATTGCATTTCTTGCAAGCTTTACAATAGATAACAATAGTGTTGAGATAGGAACATCAGAATCTGTTGCCAGCTGTCTGAAAGATATTTTCATGTGATGCAATTTATGTAAGCACACATCACTTTACTGTAAGAAATAGGTTTTATGGCTTAACGTGCCTGAATTTGTTCTTCTTTCTTTTGTTTTGTTCTCCCATCTGTTCGCTGCTTGGTGAGTTTTTGATTTTTGTTCTTTCCTCATTGCTTTTCTTGACTGTGTTTATTTTTGCTTTTTTGTTTTCTGACATTTGTTCCGCATATTGTTACGTGGTGTATGTTTTGCAATTTGTTCTTTCTGTTTCTTTTTGTTTATTGAACGGTTTAGCTATTGTTTTTTCCCCTTATGTTTTTCCCCTTTTGATTCTGGTTATGTCTCAAGTTAACAGATTTTGTAATCTACGAATTAAAAAGGTTCGGTTTTTGAACCATTTAAAATTTCTCCAGGCTTGCAGGCGCAAGAAAGTCATTCCTAAGTTTATCACTTTAAAGTGTAATTTACCGCGTTCTGTTAGGGTTGATAAGGTAATTTTTCGTTCTAAATTAGCTTTACTTAGAGCTTCTATCCAGGAAACTAGGAAAAAACTTTCGTTCATAGAACGTGAACTTTATGATTTACATCTTTCTGTATCTAATTCTTATTTCGATTTTGATTCTATTGATAGAATGTCATGGGCGAGAGCTCTTCATTCATCTGACAGTCACAAAATTACTTTAAATAAGAAATTTACCAAGTTGTGTAACGATTCAAATGTTCCTGTTCCGGCTGGTTTGCCTCTTGTTAATAGGAATGCGGTTGTAAATCTTTCGAAATTTTCTTTGAATAGTAATGAAATTAATGCTTTGAAATGTAATAACAATTTTGCTTTGGCTAAAAAGCCTTCTTTTTCTGAACTTATTGCTCCGGTTGAAAAAGCTTTCAAATTTAGTGCCTTAACTTCCACTCAAAAAGAGTCAGTTCGGCATCTTATTGCTTCCAATGTTGATTTCAATTCAAAAGTTCCTAATATTGGTTTTACCCATTCTGTGAAACGCTGTGTCAATAATTTAGTTTCAAATTCTGATTTGGTCATTACCAAAGCTGACAAGGGTGGTCAGATTGTTGTTCTTAATAAATCATCTTATGTTGAAAAAACTGATGATTTAATTGCTTCTGGTCCTTATTCTGAAATTTATAAAGATCCTAGCGACAAGGAGTTAAAAGCTATTTCTTCTGCTGTTAAGTCTGTTCATTCTATTCCTTTGATTGCTAAACGGTCTGTCATTCCTTCTGTTGCTAATTGTGCGCGTTTCTATGCTTTACCGAAGGTACACAAGGCAGGTATTCCTTTCAGACCAATTGTTTCCAATATTGGCACTGCTTCATATAAACTTTCCAAGTATTTAGTTTCTGTGTTTTCTCCACTTAGGAGTCGGAATGTTTTCACTGTTAAAAATTCCACCGATTTTGTTAAGAAACTTCATAACTTCGTTCCGAATAATTCGGTTATGGCCTCTTTTGATGTTAATTCTTTGTTTACTAATGTTCCTGTTGATGGCGCTTTGACTTGCCTCAGGAAAAGGCTTTCTGAATTCCATTTTACTTCTGTGGAAATCGAGGAATTAGTTTTTCTTACTCGTGTGTGCTTGCAACAGAGCACTTTTGTATTTAATGGTAAATTCTATGCTATGGTAGATGGCCTAGCCATGGGAAGTCCTCTTAGTCCTATTTTAAGTGATTTTTATATGCATTATTTTGAGGAAAAACTATTCCAAAAATTGCAATTTCAATTTTATGTTCGTTATGTGGATGATTGTTTTGTCCTAACGGACAGTAACTTGTTAGGTATTGATGATGCTCTTTCGATTATGAACTCCATTGATTCTAATATCCAGTTTTCTTGTGAGAAAGAACTTAATAGTAGCCTCGCGTTTCTTGATGTTTTGATTTCTAGGAGTGAGTCTGGTTTCACAACTTCTGTCTATCGTAAACCTTTCGCTGTTTCTTTACCTCCTCACAGACTATCGTCTCATCCTCCCAACCAAAAATATTCGGCTTTTAATGCTCTTGTCCATCGTGCTATTAATATTTGCTCTTCTCCTGAGCTTCTCAAGATTGAACTCAACTATCTGAAAGCTGTAGCTGTTGATAGAGGATTTTCTCACTCTTTAATTGATTCTATTCATAACAAACTTTCTAAAAAAACTTCTGGTCCCAATCATGTGGTTTCTAGAAAGGATTTGGTTGTGTTACCATTCTTTCATTCTGTAAGTTTTCGTATTGCTAAAATCCTAAAAAGGTTTCAATTTCAAGTTGTTTTTGCTCCTAGCAACAAACTTTCCTTCTCTTCTCTTAAAGATCCTGTTGATCAACTTAATACTTGGGGTATTTACCAAATTAGTTGCCGTTGCGGCCTTTCTTACATTGGACAGACAAAACGTGCTCTGAAAATTCGGTTAAATGAGCATAAAGGTTATGTACGAAAGCAAGAGCTGAATAAGTCTAGCATTGCTCAACATTGTTGGAATTCCAACCACTCTTTTGATTTCAATTCTGGGAAAATTATTCAAAAATGTTCTTCCCCTTTAGAACTTGACTTTTGGGAAGCTTATCATATTAACAGGAATAGTTCTAATTTGGTTAATGATTCTTCCTCAACTCCTTATTTTTCACAGGTCTGGCATAAGTTCCTTTAATTTGTTGTTCTTTCTTGGTTTTCTTGTTAGTTTTCCTTTTTTTGTGTCAATTTTCTTCTCTCTCCCCCCCCCCTCCCCCTCTTTTGCATGTGTACTTTGTTTTGCTTTTTGTTTTGGTATTTTCTGTACTTATTTTATTTCCATTTTATTCTTTGTATTTTATTTTATTTTTTTGCAATTTTCATGTATTTTCACATTTTTATGCACGCTGTTGTCTTTTTCTTTGTTTTTATTGATATTCCTTTTTACTTTCTGTACTTCCAACTACATTCGTTTGTTGCTCTCTTATTGGTGCCTTTAATACTACTTCTACTTCCACTTCACACTGCCTTTATTTTCATTGGTTTACAGTTAATTCTTAGGCTATATAAGCTTTGTTTTTGTTGTTCTGTCTGCTTCATTTGGATGTTTTGCATCTAGAAGCTCCCTGTCGCATTGAAAAAGGGATTCCAAGAGATCCCGAAACATATGTCTGCGTTTTAATGCTCATTTGTGCTTTAATTTAACGTGTAATTTTAATTCTTTTAGGTTTTATGGTTGTTCAAGCAACTTTTTCTGACCATGATGGGCTTTTTGTTTTAAAAGCTCATTATTTCATCAGCAAATCGGCATTACCTTTTTGCTGTAGCTTGTGTGACAAGACTACTTTTGTCAAAAGCAGCAATTTTTTCTTTTCCTCAATGCCATTTTATTTACATTTGACGACTATCTTTGCTTCTCATACCTCTTAACATAAATGCTAGCTAAATGTGTCAACGATAACTACTTTGACAGTTGTTCAAACAGTGTGCTGTATGACCGGTGAATTCACTGGTTGCATTTTAATAAGCCATATGTCCAATGAATTTCTGAAAACTTGTGCACTGAGAATACTTTTGATGGTTTCTTGGAAACCTTTGGAAAATAAAGTTTTAGTATCTTTAACTGCAATAAGAAGGTTTTGCAACTGCATATAATTTTTAAGGTGAGACAACATTTTCTGAACAAAATTTCTTTCTCTTTGGTAATTACGTTTTAACTGTGGATCACATCTGAATCCACAGCTCTGAACTACTTCTGAAGCGGCATTAAGAGGAAGATATTCAACCTTTATCAATTTCAACTTTTGATCTCCTTAGCATGTGTAGTGCAGTCAATTTAAAAAATCTTCTGATTTTACAGAGCAATTTTCACACCCAGAGTTTGAAGACATTCTTCCAAAACACACCAGTTATCCATGCTTTCTTATTGGATCAATATGTCAAACGTAATGATTTTAATCCCTTGAAATAATGAGACTGTTCTGAATATTCAGTGAGGAATCATTAATTTTTCTTTACTGACATAATTGCTCTACGTAGTTTGTTTCGCATATCGAACTCTTTTGCGAGTTTCAACTTTAAAAACCAAATTGATTCAGATAAAATTTTATAGAAGTCTCATCTGCATTAAAACTGTCATACTCATTACAAAACCTTTTTTTAACATTCTCTCTTGCTTTAATATTCTTACTGTATCGTTGTTGGCTCATGAACTAAAGTATTTTTTAACTTAATTTCATGTCTGATCAAAAAACTTTCAAGTTAATCATAAGGCATTAGAAAATATTTTCTGGATGGAGCTTTTTTAAAATTATGTAGCTTTCTCCTACAAATTAGTTCTATCGACAGGAATTATTTTGCAATGCATGTCCTTCAATCAATCTGAAAACCTTTGTCCCTTGAATGGTAATTTAGCTTTGGTGATTCACATTCGAAATAGGATTTTCATGCTTCCGTGTTGTAAATGATGGTCTGTTAGGTATTTCATATTTTTTAGTAGTTTCGGCTTTCATTTATTTCTTCTGGTCATAACATTCTGAAAATTCTGTGTACATTGTACATATTACAAGAAAGGATGACATTTTATCGTAAACAAGTGTTAAAAAATCAATCAAATCATGGGAGAACTTTGTACTTCTTACACTGCAAGGTCTTTACTTTATACTTTGAAGGGAACCTTACTTTAAACATAAACATAAATAAAATACATTTATTCAGGCACAGTTGGACAAACATTATTGGACACAAGCACAAGTTAACAGGACAACATATAAGTTTCCAAACTACACTGTTCTTAAGATTTTCTCTCCATTCACTCTCTCCCTCCCGGTTACAGTTAATACACCACAAAAGCAACTATATAATTAGATAGGCAATTCCATGTGATTGTCATTTGAACAGTGGGAAAAGATAATATTCCATTCTCTGAAAGAGGTTATTTCTATTTCTTCATGTTGCTCAATATTTTTTCTCTTTCAGAGCAATACAATGTTCTGAAGTTGTAGAATGAGGAAGGAGATACTTGCCTCTTTCAAATTTAATTTTCAGGTCTTTAGATCAATAGCTGTATTCCTTTCCCTGTCACTACATTGAATGTAAAATAACATTCACTCAAACCGCAAACACAACCAGAATTTTTTCCTGTGTGGGGGGTTGGGGACAAATGTAAATAAGAATTGCTGTACAGATTTTAAAAGCATTAACATATTATTTTTATTTTCTTTCTTTTTAATATGACTGGCAAATATTTTAAATAAATAGTTTTGTGAAACATCCATCTTCATGTGTCGATTTGCATCTCATTTTTAAAGTATCCAAACTGCAGAAAATTTTCAGAATTAACTACTTTTCCTTAATGATTCTTTAGTACAACCATTGTTTTTTAATACAAATCATTGATATATTTTGCGTATTGACATTGTGACAAAAATGTTAACTTCGCTACCTATTGTGAGGAAAGTTTAAATGTCACTTAATGCTAAATTAGCGATATTATATATATGTATGTGTGTGAATGTATGTAAATTTTACTTTTCTTAATAACGGATTGCAATTTGAAATTATGCTTGGTCAATCCATGTAAAATCATCCAGAAAAAGGGGGAAAGTTGATCGATACTTTTGATGTTATTTTAATATGTTGCCAGTCAATTTAGTTATACTGAGATCCCGAAACACAAGGTACAACATTATATAATTCTTGAAATTTTTTATTACAGCCAGCTGGTAAAGCCACAAGGTTTTTCATGAATGTACTGCTTTACAGAAATCACTATAACTTTTTTATTTTTGTATGTATTGAAATGATTTATAAACCATTATATTCCATAAGTAGTGAACAAAATTTTGATTTTGGGAAGCTTCCAGTCCTTCCTTACATTCTTCTGAGGAAACTACTGAAAAGTACCTATTGACGGGGGGAATGTAGAGCCGAGTCTTACTTTCTTCAACTGAAAAAGTTTTTTGTAAAATGTTGTATTTTTCATTTTTAAAATGGTATTTTCGCACTCCATTTCATATTTAAAAAAATTAACCAAATAAAAATGTTGTTCAGTCTTTACGGAATAGAATGGTTTTAAGTCATTTTGATGTATCATAAACAAAAAAAGTTATAACAATTTATGTAAAGCAGTATTTTCATGAAAATTCTCTTTCGATATGACTTGAAAACGGCTGTAATAAAAAATTTCAAGATTTAGTAAACTTTTTAACACTTGTTTTTTGGTCTCAAGTTAACATTAAATTAACTGCCAAAAAATAAAACAAATCAAAAATATTGAGTAACATGGCCTAGATGATTTCACATACATTGATACCTCACTTATTGAAGAGTCATTCTACTAACTTGCTTTATTTGCAATGTAAAGGTATTTATGATTTTAAATCAAATTCCTTTACATGGTAAATAATTTAGTAACTTTCCCAACTTTCTGAAAAAATTTTATTTTTCCCTTATATAGGCAGTAAGTCATAGACCGGATTTATCAACTGTAAAAGCTATTTTAAAAATGGCATGGGCATCATCCTCAGGTTCTATGGACTTAATTCAAACATCATATGAAGAACTACACCAGTTGGAAGAAAAAGTTAGTTCTTAAAGGCTCAGTTCTCTTTGTTTTCATGTTCATTTTTAATGGAAAGTTGCAGTTTTTCTAAATTAATTTTTTTTTCTGCTTATAAATTTAGGTGTGCAAAATTATTGATCCTGAAGAAATTCATCTATGTCGTGAAGCTTTAGAAGTACTTACGATATGCTTAGCATTGTGTCCTGAAGCCTTAGATACACTAATGAAAGAAAAATCATGGCATTTTTTCATTATTGATTTGCTTCTTATCTGTAAAAATCGGTGAGTTTTAATATTTCAGCATTGCCGTTGCTTTGGAAAATTTAATTAAATTTCAACTTTTGTTTCAATAGAATGATTGGTATCCCGAAAATGGGCTAGAAAGTACAGCTAACAAATTTCTGGCAATGAGTTACGTTTCCTAAACTAGAGTATGACTTTTCTCCACCAGACCCTTATCTGTTAGCCAAAGCCTTAGGATTGCTTGCGTACGGGGTGAGGTAGTGAGGTCCACAGATTTTACATGCACGTGTCCCCAAGTGCACAAGGGTGGTCTTCAGCGGGTATCGAATGCGACCTTCTAGGTGGAAGTCACAACCTAACCACTAGGCTACCACAGCCTCAATTAGAGTATGTCTGCGGGTTAGCTTGCTTTAACCCTTTCAGGACTGGCAATGTATAATGGGCGTCTGTGCTAGATTCCTCTCAGGGCCGATTGATGCACCCACTCACTCGTTACCGCATTACAGGGCACCCCCTCCTTACAGTGGATGTGCCAATTCCTCAATTGACAGGATGCATTTAGCTTTTAGAAGGAATTGCTTACTATGACATGGCATTATTAATCTGTTATTTTCAACAAATTGGTGACGCACATGAATATTTTTTTTTCTTTTTTTTTTTTTCTCCAAGGTCAGATTAGGGTCTCTAATGAGTATGGGAATCATTAAATTTTTGCTAGTGTGTATAGAAACATATGCTAAGGAGTGTCAACAGAAATATGCAATGCAATAAATAACTCCATTTCAAGTGGTTGCTTATAATTTCTGCTCTCTGTCAAGATAAGATATGGGAAATGTTTCTGATAAGTATTTTGTCTTTCTTGGTTTGGTTTCAATTGAGGAGCATAATTAAAGTGCAAAACACATGAAGTCCGAGATAAGAATATTGATGTTGTAAAATATACAAAAGTAATGAACTACCGTATATTTCCGAATATAAGCCGATCCGTGTATAAGCCGAGAGTGCATTATTCCTTCAAAAATGTACCAAAAATTCAAAACTCGTATATAAGCCGAGATAAAAGTTTGAAGAAAAAAAAATACAGCTTAAAGAAAATCGCCAAAAGGAGTGAAACATTCGCCAAGCAGGTAACACAGATCAAGTATTTTCCAATCAAGATATGTGAAAGTGAGAAGCTTAGCACCAACAGCGATAGATTGATCTCTGGTAACCCTGTCTGAGGCGAGTGCTGACCGCCGAGTCAGCGAGCACATGTTCTGTCCCCTATTCATTCATTGCTTTTTGCCCCTGCGTTTGCTTAGTTTGTTTTACTTTTTTTATTGTTTTTATTCAGTTATTTTTCTACATTTATATTAGAAGGATGAGCGGGAATAGAAAGGCCCACACAGCTGGTCGCGAGCGTATTATAGTCGGGTGCAAATTTCGCCATTTTGTTTCAGCAATGATTTCACAAAATCCAGCTGTAAAATATATGTATATTCTTTTAAACAAAACTACTTATTTCTTTTATGTAGGAGACATAAATTACATAATTAGAGCGCTATATTAGTCGTTATTTCGCGATATATAGACAATTTTTTTTTTTTCAGATTGTCGGACCCGTATATAAGCTGACCCCCCCCCCCCCACCCCCGATTTAGCTTTCAAAAAAGTTCCACAAATTCTCGGCTTATATATGGAAATATACGGTAATATTCAGAAGCAAATCATTGAGATTTAGTAATTGTTATTTGTTTTACTCACACTTTTTATGAAATTTTATGCCCGTTTAGGCTTAGTGGGAGGCAATGCTCCAGCCTGTAGTGATAGTCAGCACTTGGTTGGTGCCATCCTGTGAGAGCACTCCATTCTATGGGCATCTGTCCCGAAGGGGTTAAGGTGTTAATATGAACATGAACTTTTTGGACAACTTAGCATTCATCCAATTTTTCACTGTCCAATTCCAACTGCTATGCTCCTTGCCTGTGTTTCAAAGAAAATTTTATTTCTGTAAACTTTTTACATCTAATTCTGTTTTTGCTCGATTGATTTGTTCCTGAAGAGTGAATACATGTAAAAAAAGGCATTGAATTTAATGTAGGATTATTTTCATTAATTTCAGCAGTTAAATCTAATACACAGTTTTAGCATCACTAATGTCTAAATTCAGTTCAATAGCAAGTTACTGATAATCTCCCTTTGTAGCATTTATAAAACTGTTGAGTTATTTCAATAATTATCACAATGAAAGTCTTTAACACTTCCTAATTAAGGATAATCCCCACATTTTTAATTTCACCATTCATAACTCTAAATTTGATTCACTCTTTCAAGGCTGGTTATCTCTGCCTGACCTGGGACCACTTGTTTTGTGACTGTAGCTCGTTAATTACACACCTTCAAAATGGATTATTTTTATTAACTAAAAATTTGAATTTTCGGGTATGCCCTTACACATACAGTTCCTGTAAAACTGAATTTTTCAAATGTTTCTGAAATGTCAAAATCAAAAGCGAAGCTCTCCATCGGAGAATGTAGTAGTATTCAAATGGGATTGATCTACAATAAAAAACATCAAAATTTTTGAGAGTCATTTTTGATTAAAAAAATTTTAAATTCTTCTCTTCTTTTTTTATAAGTGTTAACTTTTTGTCAAATTGCATGCTCAAAATAGTGCCCAGGTTGCCATCTGTCGTTTTTTTTTTTGGAGGGGGGGGGGGGGCGGATAAAACAAAAATATGCCCTCATCTTACTTTTTTCTAAATTTTAACAAATTTTTAAATTCAAAAACTTCTGAGACTATGAAGGTAAGATTTTTTTTATTCAAGTGTCAGAATCTACGGACTATGCATACTTAAAATTCTCCGTTTAGAGACTTATTTAAACTGTATCATTCCCCCGTCCCCTTTTTACAGCATTTAAAAAAATGCTGCATAGCTCACAAAGCGGAATATATTGGTTTCTGAATTTATCAGTGAGTATCAGCATGTTGGGGGGAGGCTCATATGAAACGCTAAATTTTAGGTGAGCTTTCTGTCGTGATGGTTTTGCATGTTATTTATACAAAGGCATACTTACAAGTATTCCCTTTGTATTTAGATGAATTTAAACGTATTGATTTCATTTACTTTGCAGATAATTGGGAATGCTATTCTGAATTAGAAGTTTGTTTATTTTAGTGTTGATACTGCCTGTTATTAAAGTTTTATTTTAATAATTTGAAGTCGAACCAGTGTCAACTGATAACGTACGTGTATTCCTAGTATGCATAATGGCTAAATTATTAAAAGTTTTCCAATCTTTTTTTCTCAGGATTGTATCTATTTCTATATTATGTTCATTATAGATAACTTTTTTCTTGTCTTTTTCAGTTCAATCCGAATCTGTGCTGCAGATCAATTTTTGCTTATTGCTACAAAATGCTATCTTGGTCATCAGTGCCTTGTTTTTTCAATTACTTTGCTGTTTACGCAACTGATGGTATGGACAATAAATCAATAATAATTTTAAAGGAAGATAAAATAATTTAAAAGTTGAAAAATGTTGTTGGAAAAGCCTTATTTTTTAACCTAATATTCAAACCATTTAAAAAAATATCTATAATAAAACATATGATTAATTTTAACTTAAATTAATCTGTCTTCTTAAAAAACTTTTGTGCTTGAATTTCACATTAAAAAAATCTTACAACTGATTCTAAGAACAATTTATATTATTGTTGAGAACAGCCATGGGTGAAAGTTCTTCCGTCCCAGAGTAATTTCTAAGACGGAAAAAATTTACGTTCATTTGACTTCCCCACAGAGACAGATCGCCATTTTTACTGCTTTTTTAAATCTCGAATCGCTTTTCTCCACCAGACCCCTACCTGCTAGCCGAGGCCTTAGGATTGCTTACGCACGGAGAATCTCGAATCGCTGTCGTCAATGTGCATTTGTTTACAAAGATACGGTTGTAGAGAGTTGCGCATCGACAACTTCAAAGTCATAGGTGAAATTCGTTCAGCCAATGAAAACCGGTTGTGGTGTCACGTGCTACAACTCAGACTCACGGATGGCATTGTAATTTCGAAAGCCTAAATCTGGCAACTAGTAGAGCTTGTTGACTTTTTTGGATCGCTTGTGTGGTGTTCGCACGTGCTGTTCTGCTACGGACATTGAAAAAATGAATTCCGATACTTTTGTGAAAGTCGGAAGTAGCGATTTTGATGACCAAACAGTAAAAAACAAATGGCGATGGGTGTGGATTCATTTACGCGATTCTGAAAATCGCCCTTTTAGCGATTGGTGTTAAAAACTTAGCGGACCTGGATATCCCCCACCTGACCCTATCAATTTGAAACTGAGAAAGCTGAAAGAATAATATGTTTCGGATTTTTAATAAACTAACAGATTAAAATGATATAACATTTTTTTTCTCACCACATTGTTCAATAGATGTAAATACATTAAATAGGATGTTATGTGTATTTATATACAAATATTAATTAAACAGATTTAAATAATACAATCATTCTTTGAAAAGAATATTCTCTATATTTATTAAATGAAGTATATTGCTAAGATAAATGAAGATTAAATCTTAACATAATGGTAAATATTAAATTTTTAGTACCATATTGAGTGTCTTTTATAAACTAATGATTGTTTATGAATAAATCATAAAGTAAAAAAATGTTTTTTTTTTAAAGATGTTTTTACTGTTGGCAAGTGGTGGAACCAGATTGCTTCTCCTCGTGCGGGGGGGGGGGGGGTTGCTTTATAAACTTTCAATCGAAAATAAATATCTATACGAAATATATATATTATGTGCAAAAATTCCTAGAAGTTCTAAGGTCTCCCCCCCCCCCCCCCCCCCGTTGGCCCCCAACCACAAAAAAAAAAAAAAATTCAGTCTTGGCTCCAGCCAACAACTTTCCCCCATGAGAACAGCTTTGGACACTCTAACTTGTTTCAGAATAATTCTGAACGTTCCTGAGCAGAATGCTAATGTTTAAGGGGTAGATTCAAGTGAAACGCGTTCAATCAAATCCAAAAGGATCGAATTTTCAACTTGAATTCGATCATTTTCAAACTGATAGAATATTGGCATTCAACTTGTTTCCTGGACTCCGATCAAAACGCGTAGGTTTGCCATTGAATGATTTTCTTGCTTGGTGTATCGTCACATGACCAGAACTTTAAGCTAAATCAATGAAAAAATTGAATGAGAAAGTTAAGCTATTTTAACTGTAACATTATCAGTTGGTGTTTTGTTTATTGTTTTGGTTTGATCCGTTTGTTTTGATATACTGTTCCCTGTGTTGTGCTGATTGTCTATACAGAATGAGTAATGAAACAAATATATTAGTAGATATTATCAAAAAAAAGCCTCGGGACCTAATGAGGGGGGAGGGGGAGATCGTAACATTGACAAGTGTCTTGACAATAACTTTGTCACTCTGGCAATTTTCCTCCATACTGTTGATTATAATGTGTAGTGAATATTCCTGAGGTAATAAATAATTTGCATTCTTACTGAATTGTATCTTCCTAGAGGATAATCTATACCTTTCTTTGCTCATTAAATGCGTTCAATTATATTTTGTATTTCCACCCAGTAGTCGGTTTTTACGAATGGCAAATAGCAGCAGGCTAAAAAATAACTTTATCAAACATTTAGAATAATTTTATCACACATTTAGAATAATTTTATTTAAAAAAATGTAAGCTATTAAAACATAGACAAAGAAAAAAAAATACACCTGCAGACGATTTAATGACTTTGTTTTTTCAATGACAAATTCGCATTATTTTTCTTCTCTTTTTGCCAGTTTTCCTTCCAGCTTATCGCATTAAAATATAAATGTTTCTCTATCTAAGAGATATCGTTGCATAAACTCCCGTTTGCTCAAATTTAATGGATTGCTTCGGATTTGCAAATATCATGAAACTCTGCATTCTGCAACCTCTGATCGCCAAAATGGCCACCATTACTGTAAGAAAATCAATCGCATCATGAAAATAATCGAATGAAAGCAATCGTGTTGGTCACGTGGTTAAAAATTATCGCCGCATTTCAGTTATATCGGAATTGCATGATTTTGATTGAATCGTTTGATTGAAAATGGCAAAACGATCGAAAAGCGTTTCATTTGAATCCCTGCCTAAATTTTACTGATTAAATAGCTATATCTGCTTGCCCCAAAATTGTAAAAATAGCTTTTTTAGAAATAATTCATTTCATTTAATGCTTATTCTGTAAAACTTTTGTTTTAAAGTTAATTCACATTTAAAGTTAGTAATGTTTTGATATTTTCGTAACCAAATTTTAAGAGAAATTTCTCGGATATTCTCCTTTATAAGAACTTTTTTGGAAGATTATTACTGAGTTTACACCTCCAATAAGTTCGAAACTCTTCAATAGTTACTATAGAAACTACTATTTAAAAAAATCCTTGATGTCTTCTTGTCAGTTTAACCTGTACTGTGTAAAATTATCAGCTATTTTCTGTCTATTACTTGCCATAATTTGCAATGATTAACATTTCTATGATTGTATAATACATATTAATTAAATCTTAATTCTGTACTTTCTTTTTTTAGTCCACTGTCAAAGAGTATGCCAAAAATTCCCATGAATTTTTCACACTATTGTGCCGCTTACTTAATTATGCATGTAATTGCAATTGTCCTTTACCAACTGCCCAGAATTTGCTAAATAATGAAATTGACTGGCTGAAAAGTGTGAGGGTAAGTTATTCACTAAGTTTTTTGTGTTAAAATCCAGGGGCTAATGTGAACACAATGTGATGAGCCTACTGTATGTTTACACAAGTGCAATTCAACGTTCAGCAGTAAAAACATTACATTTATAGCAAGAGCATATCAGAAGGCAGAGTTATGTAGTAGAGCCTGCTTTCGACTTATTATCTGTAATTTTTCATTTGAAATTAATTTGAACATATTTAACTGCAGTCTTTTAATACAAAAATATATTAGGCATAACTTTAATTAAAACACTTTATTACAATTAACATTTACTAAATAGTATGTGCAAATCAATAATCTATATTGTCTATAGTAGCCCCATACTATGTGGGCTGGTATGTACAAGAGCAACTGTTTTTTAAAAAATATTAACCAAAGTAATGGTAAAACTGCAAATCATTTTTTAAAAAATTGCTTGATGTGTTAAAAATGGCGTTTAATACATTTTTTGTAAAAATTTACAGAAGTTGCCCATACTAACCCTCTTCCCTCCTGCTAGTTTTATATAATAGTGGCTATTGAAAAATGACTTTTATCCTGAAATATCCTTTTTTTTTAAAATCCTCGAACTTATCATGTACCTTTTTAAACAATGTAAATCTGAATATATTTTTACTAGTGGTATTATTTTTTAATTATCCTTTTATTTCTTCTTTTTTTTTTTCCTCAAGAATAAAGTTCTTTCCACTGGTGACAGTCAAGTTGATGAAGCTTTATTAGAAGGACACCTAGGTGTAACCAGGGAATTGGTATCTTTCCTGGGCCCAGATAAAAAGTATGAAGTCGGTGCAGACCCGAACATACCCAGAGGAAACCTCATAAAAGTAAGCATTTCAAACGATGAACTCTAATAAAATCCAAGGATGTACATTTTAAACCTCTTTTCAGTACAAATGATACTGATTCAATCAGAGTGATTTTCCATTACGTTATATAAAAATCATAATTTGTATGCATGTAGGGGCGCACCAATAAGAACCAATGTGCCCCCTCCCCCTTACACACACACACACACACAGAAAACATTGGATATCCGGCAGCCAACCTGTTTTTAATATCTAGAACCCGATTTGGTTATCCAACATGTGGGAACAGCAACCCTCGAAATGATACTCTTCTAACATAGGGGTATCAAGTAGGGCCAGTTTCACGGAGCAAGAGTTAGGTTTTCTGGGTGCCAGCCCAGCCTAATACTCTCGGAGCGGTTATGAGCGTTCGACAGACTTCACTTTCCTGTGCCCGGGGGAGGCCACCCTTCAGGACACATGCTAACAGGGGAGGGGGTGGAGTAGAAAGGTTGTCCAACATGTCAAATTTGGTTTTTTAATTTTTATTAATTAGCATGGTTATCAAAATATACATATTGTAAAATTTATTCTATGTATTTGGAAGTACTGTTTAAAAAATGAATAAATTTACAGTTTTAATACACCACAGCAGGATATCCGGTAAGGATTAGTCGTGTCAGCAACACCAGATATCCAGGAAAATCAATATTTATTTGATCTCAAGTCCTGACCTTGATCTCCCCACCCCACCACTCCCCCAAAAAAAGCAAAATCCTAGGCATGCCACTATGCATGCATAACCTTAACTTTTCCCCCTAAGTAAATAAAAGATTCTTGTCTTTCCTGACTAATTATTTATAAACATTCTCAGCTACCTTATACATTTATGTATTATTAGTAAGAGTGGGGAGAGGGGGCTTATTTCCTCATTTACTAATTTATGAGAGAATTCAATTTACTTGAGGGACAATTTTTGCCGCATTGCGCATCCAAATCTTAAAGTTAATGATGAACAACCAATATGTGTTGATTATAATTATTTACTGTCATTCTTATATTGGCTTTAAAAAATTAACACAACCCTAATTAAAGCTATTTATTGTTTAAATTCTGCTTTAAAAAATCATACTATAATGTAAGTGTTCTTTATAGCTAAAAAACTGTTTGGTAACATTGAGCTTTAATTAAAACAACAAAATTAAAATGTTTTTTAGTCAAAGGTAAAATATCCTAAAGCATTGATAAATTTCAAAGAGGAGGGAGTGTGGGGGCTTACTCTTTTAAGTAGTATTTTCTCTAAAGAACACTAAATATGGCATTCTCAAGTGAGCAGAAATTAACAAAACATATATGCAGCTATTGGTGAAAAAGTAAATCTTTTTCCCCCCTTCAGCAATACTATTGCTATCTACAAGTGAAAATTGATTCAGTTATATCTTCAGTGTGTGTTTAATTCTTTGGTTGACAACAGGCATTAGAGTTACAATTTCATTATAGTATTTTAGAGGGGTATGAGGCCAAATAGCAATATGAGACATTTAAGTATTAAGACTTATTAAAGAAAATATCATGTTGGAAATTAAAATGTTTTTTTTAAATCTTAATTATTAAAAATATCTATATATATATATATATATTTATGTATATTAAAATATTTATTTCCTGTGAGTTAATACATTCGTTCAAATTGTTTCTTTTGTAGGAGCTTGTAGAAGATTTTATATTTCCAGCTTCCAGAGTGGTTTTGCAAGTTCAACGTAGTGGGGGTGAACTACCATCAGAACAAGCAATACCTGTTTGTTCATCTTCATCTTCAGTTGTAGCTGCCTTTGAACTACTTGTTGCTTTGTGTACCGGATGTGCTCCAAATTTAAGGCTTCTTGTAGATATGTTGTGTGAAATGTTTTATTCGGGTAATTTTTTTTTCATATGTCTTGTGCGTTTTTTTTCTTCATATATCTTGTCTGTTTCTTTAATATATCTTTTAAATTCTGGAATTTTAATAAAATCTCCGTCAAAGCTACTCAAAGGTGGCATAATCTTGTATGTCACTCAGTCAAGATCGTCGGTCTCTTGAAAAAAAAAATTTTTTTTTGGCTCCTTATAAAAATAAACTATTGCAAAAAAGTTAGATACTACAATTTTGAAAAGAATAAAGTAGAATGAACAAATTTCAAGTTGCAATTTTGCAATTTTCATACTTGTATTTGAGAATGATCACTTTCTGTAATCAAAATTTGTGTAAATGGTTCATTGTTGCATTCTTGCATTTGCTGTTTTGGTTAATTGTTGCTTAAAGAATTTTCACCAGAAGGAAATTCTAGGAAGAAAGAGGTTTGGGGGCTCGTTTGGTATTTTACAGTATCTTAACTACTTTAATTAAGCGGCAATATAGAGGTAGCATATTTTTCTGAACATTTTAAATCAAAGTTGAGTAAAAACTAGATGTTGGTATTTAGTAAATGCTCAAAAGAAGTAGTTCAAAGAATAGTATGGATTAATGTAACAGCCTGTTTCTTTGTCAAATATGAAATTATTTTACATTTCTCTCTCATGGTCAGGCTGATTGCCTGTCAAACCTTCGATGGTGTAGGGGTCACGAAGATTAAAAGGTTGTTTCAATATGTTCATCATCAACAGCAAATCAATTAAGACTAGTGATGGCACGAACTAGCAATTTAGCCTACCAATGGCCAAAGCTTCTGCTGCTGTACATATTGAGCTTTAAGACTAATTGTACAATAAATGTATATAATATGTTTATACCCCATATATTTCAATATTCTCAGTTTAAGCAGCATTTTCAGCTTACTGTGTACTTTTTTAGTTAATACCACTAATTAAGGCACTTATTTTTGCTTTGCACTTGTCGTACAAGAAAAGCAGATAATTTTCATTTTTTATTGCAAATATGAAGTATTATTTGTAGGGATGTAACGAATATTCGGCCACTATTCGGTATTCGGCCCTTTGGCCGAGTATTCGGCCTGGCCGAATAGTCATTTCATCACCCAGCGGAATATTCGGCCTGGCCGAATATTGATGGACTATTCGGCCGAATAGTTCTGCTGCAGTAAAAAAAGTTAAAAAATAAAGAAATTAGTAGATTTTAAACTTTTAAAATTGTATTATAATTATTGCAAAAAAATACATTAGTCCCCTATAGTTTTAAGAAATAAAAATAATTTAGAATAAACTACCTTTTTTTAATCTTGTTATCTTGTTTTAGGCTTGACTGAGCAAAAACACATTTTAAAATTGTAATATTGTATTTTATATTTAGCGTTTGCTCCCCAAAGCTGCCAATAGTTAATTATAATAGATAATATAAATTCATTGTGTTATTGTTAACAAAGTGGAAGCCAGACTTTGTTTGGGTAGACTGATTTATTGTGAATATTGGGTTAGAGAGAAATGTGAAAAGCCCAGAATATATCATGAATATTTAGATAGCATAAGTTATTGGGGTTTCTGAAAATAGAAACATCCTCCAGTTAAGTGCATTAAGTTTTAATTTTTTAAGTGCATTAAGTTTTAAAAATAGGTATATAAAAACCCCATAAAATAAAAATATTAACTTATATAACTTTTAAAATGTCTTCATAAAACAGTTTTGAGCAAGGTAAAAGTTCACTAAGCACTAGTATTTCTATCATTGCAATTAAATAATTAGTAAAATAATGCTAATGCGTACTACCGTAGAACCTGTCATTTCTATTTTGCTTGTGCGTGAAATTCTTACTTTTATTACATTCAAAGCAATAGTGAAAATAGATTAATTTTAAATAGTTCTAAATTCTTAATAAACAGAATTAAATCATGCATCATAGATTGTGTGTAATTGGTGTTTGACTTTGTGAATAATTTTAAATTCTACAAATATTTTCGATTACAATGATTTTCTAGAAATTTTAATATTCGGCCTTCGGCCTAGCCGAATATTCGGCCTTGAAGAAAGGACCGAATATTCGGTATTCGGCTATTCTGCCAAATCACTATTCGTTACATCCCTAATTATTTGTAATGTTAAAAGCATGCTCTGTGATTAAGTTGATGTTTATAATAACCAATTGCTATGATCAAATAATAAATCACAAAATATTCTAATTGGAAATACAGTAAAGCCTCGGTTATCCGAGCCCCAACTAACCGAGTTCCGGGTTAACCGAGGTACATTTGCCCTTGAAAAAAAAATTTTTTGGCCGCCAATGGTGGCGTCGCCAGCTACGACAATTGCGTAAAACGGCAGCAAAGAAGCAAGCGAGTTCTGTTGTATAACAGAAAACAATATGTATATATAAACTTATCCAAGAAACAATTTTAACTGAACATATACTCTACTGATGTGTACATGTAAAATTACATATTTGTATGTATGTAACGTCATTTTTTCATTTCATAATAGGTGTGGTAAATGTCTTTTTTACATCTTTGACGACATTTCCATTCATTTTAACCCATGTTTCCCTCCCGATTTTGACAGAGTCCATGTTATCCGAGTTCTCGATTATCCGAGGTACCCTTGATCTATCTACATTACCTCGGATAATCGAGGCTCTATTGTAATCTACTTATTATACCCAAAATATTATAGTAGATATCTATACATTTTTAATGTAAAATTTTTGAATTTAGGGTTAATTTGTAAGTGTAATATGCGTGCATTCTGTTTTTACTTACAATTTTAAGTAACCTTAGTAGTTATATTTAATGAAATTTTTAGTTTGTTTAATTTCGGAACTTTTTTATTTGAAAACACAACTTTATATCTTTCACTTTTCCTTCATATTCTGCCGCACATGTGGAAATTTCATCATAGCAATAATTTCCTTTAAAAAAAGGGAGGCATGTATTCATTCATTGCAATGTATGAATAGATCATTTAAAGTAAACATAATTATCTTAAACTCATGTCAAAACAAAATGTTTGATGTAACACACATGTTCATAAATAAGAATGTCAAATCTTAGAATCAATTCTCATTGTATAGTTTTAGAGATTTGCTTAGTGCATCCCATTAAATTCTTTTTCATATTTAGTAGCAATTGTAGTTTTCATGAATTTCAAAATATGCAGTTTTTGAGAGCAAAAGTCTTTTAAAATTACACGAATCAAATTTTAGAATTTGGTGCTTGCTATTATTAATAAAGATAAAGGGTTTTTGGGGCTATATTAATGGCTAAGAAATATATATCAGTATATTAAAAGTAGTAAAAGCGGCAAGCCCATTCCCTTCCATTTAACTCTTAAGAAGTTCAGGTATTTTTTCTTGAACGTAATATCGTCCCTGCATATGACAATGATGCTGTGTAACTCACAAGTAAAATTATAAAATCAGGGAAATTTTTGGAGCTCAATCAGGGAAATAGCAGGGTTTTTTCCCCCATGGATTCTGTTTCTACCATGTACAAGAATATATTGTTAATAATTAAATAGCTTGTGGTTGAAATGGAACACAAACCATTAACACACCATGTACACACAAACTTTTAAATTAAACATAAATTTCTAATGTGTTTTATTATAAGGTACATTTCTACATAACTTAAAAGACAATAAATTATATTATAAAAATTGTAAAAAGAATATTTGCAACATAAATTGTTATAGGCTGAATCACAGCTTGGCCAGGCCAGAGCTTCGTTCCATCTCTTAAGTGAATCAAACTTTTAATTCATTCAGTAATCTAAAGGAAAACTTTTGCCCTGTTGAAATTTCCTAATTCGCCTTTTACTGCATGAAGAAGGCATTTCTGTTCCTGTATTGCTACATGGTTCTGAATTGTCTTCGTATCCTCTACAGTCTACGTCCCTGCAATTTTGTCGAACTGGTAGTCGGTTATCCTGTAGATATTATACTGTAACCTGTTATTTTTTTTAGAATAGTACATAGCTTAGTTATTTATAGCAAATTGTTTGACATAAAGTGACTTCTTTATTTTATTTCTTTTTAATTTTTTTCAAAATTAAAATCCTAGGTTAAACTTGTACATAATATATATACACACAAATACATATACATATATGTTTTTTTCAGTTAATGATCAGCCTTTAACAGAATGGGAATATTTGCCTCCTGTTGGTCCCAGACCTACTAGAGGATTTGTAGGTTTGAAAAATGCTGGTGCCACGTGCTATATGAATTCTGTTTTACAGCAGTTATACATGATTGAAGACATACGAAATGGTATACTATCTGTAGAAGGAGCTGCAATAGATCCTAATGAAGATTTCTCCGGAGAAGAAAGAATTGAAAATGAAGTAAAAAATTTGTAATATTATTTACATTTATAGAATCATTTATGTTTACGCTTGATTTGCGATTTCCTCAATTTAAGTTAGTCTTTAAAAGAAAAAAGATTTGGAATTAAATGAAAAGTAGACCTTGGGTTACCTTAATGTTTTAAGAGATGTTAAGGTTGCAGTCAAAGATAACTAGTAACTATTTTTCTCAATGTAATTTCTAAGACTAAACTGATTCACTTGGTTTGGTGCGCCCTGATGCCCTTCAAACGTGCCTTGATACCCTTCAAGTGGGCTCTTTACGCTTTTCATACGTCCTTCCGTTACCCTTTCAATACCCTGGAACCTCTATCAGTAATTGCTTCAGCCACCACCATACCATTTCAAAAGTTCACGAAGGCAATTTCTTTTTCAAGTACTACGTCCTCTCTTTCAAGTTTTCGTCCTCTAATTCTCGTGCTGTTGATGACGTTTTGAAGGGGAGGGGGGCATTGACAGCTATGGCAACTTTTGTGTCTGTCGTAATAGAGTGTTGCTTTGGCTATCATACTAATTGCAATTAATCATCAGTTCCAAGTGAATCGATGAACTACAGTAAATGGGTGCATTCGCCCTAATGGCGACATGACAGCAATGTAAAGTTTGTTTAATTGATAACCATAGAAGCACTCTCTTACGATAGACCTAAAACATTGTCGTAGTCATTGGTATGAGTATAGGTATGAGTATACCTTCAGTATTAAAAAAAAATCATTTTCCAACAATTTTCCTTTCAATGCACAAAATCCAACATTTACAAAATTGCTTCAGATGTAAACCCGCGAAATTTTAACTGATAAGTATAATGCAACAAAGCATTGTTTCTCTCATTTTTAGATTGCCGCACTACTTCCATCCCATCAAGAATGTCCATGTTTAATGGTGAATTTCCATATGATGAAAGTCTTCACAAGATGTAAAGTTTTTGAAAGCAACAAACAAGCAAAACTTACCATATTTATGCTATAAACTTAGTAGGGCAGGGCATTCCCAAACTTTTCTAAATCGTGTCACCCTTGGAAGAATTCGAATTTTCTCGCGGCAGCCTAGTCGTATAATATCTGGCTTAAGAGCAAAGAAGATTTGTTATCATGAGATTATCGTGGCACCCTAGGGCATCGCAGCGTCCAGTTTGAGGACCTCTGTAATAGGGTAATCTCTCAAGCATGCCAGATATCCCTTTCAGCATAAGCATAAAAACTAAAGAGTAAATCTAAAGAAAAAATTAAAATCCAAAAAGTCTGCTGTTAAGTTGACTGTAGCAAAGTTTGTTTGGAAAATCTCTTTTTCCCTGCATCCCTTTCACTATTTCAAAGAAGTGATGTTGGAAAGCATGGCTTATATACGGGTCCGATAATCTAAAAAAAAATGTTGGCCTATATATTGCGAAATATCAACTAATATAGAACTCTAATTATGTAATTTATGTCTCCTACATTAAGGAAATAACTAGCTGAAAATAAGTTGAGTTTTATTTAAAAGAATATACAAAATGGCAAAATTTGCTCCCGACTACGATAATTCGCTTGCGACTAGCTGTCTATGCCTTTCTATTTCCTTTCATCCTTCTAATATAAATGTGGAAAATAACTGAATAAAAACAATAAAAAAAGTAAAACAAACTAGCAAACGCAGGGGCAAAAAGTACAATGAATGAATAGGACAAAATGTGCTCACTCGCTCGCCTAAGACAGGGTAACCAGATATCAAGCTGTCGCCGTTGGCGCTGCCTAGCTTCTCACTTTCACATTGTCTTGATTGGGAAAGACTTGATCTGTGTTACCTGCTCGGGAAATTTTCGCCCCATTTAGCGTTTCTCTTTGAACTGTAATTTTTTCCTTTTCATTTTTATCTCGGCTTAAATGTACCAAAAATTCAAAACTCGTATATACGAGTTTTGAATTTTTGGTACATTTCTCTGTAAATGACAATGCACTAACTTTTTTTCCTGTACATAAAATTTCTTTTCAAGCATTATAATTTTTAAAAAAGATTCAGCTTTCTTTATTTTTAAAAGTCCTTTTACGAATGTTTTAGTAGCTATTTTTATTTTATTAAGTAGCGATTGTTTTTGGAGTTATCTTATTATATAAAATATTTCCCTCCGATATTTCTTAAATAAAAGCATGAATGACGAGAAGTTTCGGAATTTTTAACCAACCTTTTTCCGTTTGTTTGGAATACTTTACTAAAGAGAAGAGGTTATTAAAAGTAAGCCCTCATCCCATTATGAGGGGGGATATCTCTTTATGAAAACAAAAATTATGCAAAGATCCTTACTTGTTAGCATAATGGAAGTAGATTACAATAATGTGTAGGAGATGATTAGTTTTGTTTGCAAAATCAAAGTTAAAATTAAAGCTTTTAAAATGCAATATGAAGACATCTGCCAAGATATTAACATAAGAATTCAGAAGATTTTTCACAACATTTCTGATGAATTTTTTTTTAAAAAAAAGCAGAGAGTGGTTGGTGAATGTTATTTTCTGACCAATGAAAAAAAAGTTTTAAAAAACTGCATTCAATTGAAATTCATTTTTAAAAAAAAGAAACAAAAAACCCCATCATTGAATATCAAAAAATAAATTATATGTTCTTACTTCTAATCCAGCACTAAAATATAAATAACCTAGTCATTATCATTAAAGCCTAATTCAGTCATCAAAAATTGCCAAACAATTTGAAATTTATTGAAAATTAATTCAATTTTGTAAAAAAGTTCTAGAATTTGACTATAAATCGACAAACTCTAAAATTGATTGTAAGAAATGGAAAGAAAATCATAAAATATGGACCATAAACGTAAAATCGTAAAAACGGACATATTTTTCGAAAATGAAAAAAGCATAAAAGTTGGCAGGCATGCTATGACATTTTTTTTTCAATAGTGTTTTTTTTTTAAATTTATTGCCATAGAAGGGCGAATCAACTAGTTGCCTGGTTCTTTCTAATTCGCTGTTGAAGAATTTGCTCCTGTAGGCAGTTTTATTTTCTTTGAAAAAATGAAATAATTGAAGTTGATAGCATGGCATAATTGAAATTAATGACATTAAATGGCGAACTGGCTAGTAGCCGAAGAGAGCTAGCTGTCCAATATTAGTAACATAACTGTACATTAGTTTAAACTGAAATGTAAGCATTGTTAATGGCTGTATTTATTTTTATTTTTCCATTTCTCTACTCTTTTTGCAGCATCAGGGGATCTCAGAGTCTGAAATTGAGGGCTGTGAAGATAAAAATTCTAGAGAAGAAACCCGAAAAGAGTATAATTTAGGTGTTTTAAAGCAAGTTCAAGCTATTTTTGGTCACTTAGCATGTAGCAAATTACAGTATTATGTACCTCGTGGATTTTGGAAGCACTTTAAGTAAGTTTTCTGGCTCAGTGCTTTTGTTTGCATTGCCAAGATACTATATATTTTATAACCGGATGAAATTATTTTGATTTTTTTTTTCACTTTTAGACTGTGGGGTGAGCCTGTGAATTTAAGAGAACAGCATGATGCTCTGGAATTCTTCAATAGCTTAGTTGATAGCTTGGAGGAGGCATTAAAACTTCTAAGTCAACCTTGTATTTTATCCCAAATTTTAAGTGGCTCCTTTGCTGATCAAAAAATTTGCAAAGATTGTCCTCATAGGTAGGTAAAATTTGTGCTACTTGATTCTTGAAAGCTCATTAGTTGGTACCTCAGCAGGGGTTCGTTGATTTAAATCAGCTTGATTTAAATTATGATTTAAATAAAGTGATTTTTATTAAAAATATCATTGGTTTAAATCAAGGGATATTTTTTTTTCAAAAAAATCATTGATTTTATAATGTTAAAAAGTGTTGTAAAAATGAAATATGTTGCAATTACAACTACTGTTTCAAACTAAACTTCCTAGGTCCATTGGTCTGTGTGCATAACATATTTCATAAAGTTAGAATTAATTACTATTTTTTTAATTTTACAATATTCTTCAAGCATCTTAACATCAAAGCATAATTCATTTAATCATTCAAGTTGCAATTCATAATAATCATGAACCATTCTGTGTTTTTTATCTTAAAAATAGTATTTGAGATCAATTTAATAAATGCACACAATAGATAATTCAGAATGATAGTGTTTAAAACAACAATTGTTAGAATTTAGAATATGTATCCTTAAAGTTTCATTCATGTCCCCTAATAGCTTAAGGTTTTTTTTCCTTCTAAAATATTTTTTTATCATAGAAGTTTTCAATAAAGCTATTTCATTAAAACAAAAAGTTTCCGTTTTTAGTAATGGTGTAAGCATATGATTTTGCTAAATGGGTAAAAATATTTCAGGCTTTTTTATTTATAAAATAGAAAAATGATTCAAGTGCACTCAATGTAAAAATTAAGTACACACAATTGTTACTTTTTTTCAGCTTTCAACAGCAAAATAATTCAGATTAAATTTGTTCATTTTCTCTGTACTTATGAGTGTACTATTATTCCTGGTAGGGTTGCGTTTCATTTGAGTCATGCATTTGTATTGAAATTTGTTTATCATTACTATTATTAAAAAATATTTATTGCTTTGAAAATAGCTTAAAGTGTGTTTTTGCATATTGATTAAGATGCCATATTGTTTATATGAATGTAGCATAATAACTATCCAAAATATTTAAGGTCTTCTTCTTTTTTTTTAAATCCGATTTAAATTTAAAAAAAAACAGTTTTTTTTTTTTTTTTAATTTTTTAAAAAATCGAAAAATGGTCACGAACCTTGTACCTCAGTATTATGAGGAAAATGCACTGTTTAGCTAGGCGTCACCAAGATCTTATTTGGGGGGGGGGGGGGGACGATGGCAATTTTTCTTACCGTCCTAATTTTGTCATTCAATATTAATAAGCTATACAATTTACTGGATACTGGATGGCTTTAATGTTTTAACGGTAACATTAATTTTTCCTATTGATTTGAATTGCGTGGTCTTATATAATATATATATATATATATATATATATATATACAGTCGGCAGGCTTGGAGTTTATTACGAAGAAACGTAATTGATTACGAAGAGAAAAATTGAGGGATTATGATTACGATTGTAATCCTTTGCCAAATAGTAATTAAGATTACGGCAGCAATTACAGTCGTTAAAAAATGTAATCGATTACGATTATGACATCCAATTACGATTAGATTAGCGAAAAATTAGCCAATATTATGCATGCAACTCTCATTTTTGCAACAGTGTAGAAAATAAAAAAACTATGATTTTTGATTTAATAAGGGATAACTGAAATAATGATGATTGCAATTATAATGAACAACTTCAACATCACAGTTCTTGAATTATGACGTTGTTGCAGAAATCAGAAATTTGTAGTTGAGTAATATATATTTATATACCATATATATCCTCAGAGAACCATATTCAGAATTTTTTGAATATTTAAAATTCATGTGTGGGATAACTACATTGATCGCGTATTTTGCATATAAGCAAAGACAATGCACTAAATTTATAGATAATGTATAAGGTGATTTAACTGGTTCATTTTTATCTTGCATTCAATCAACGTTTTAGTTGGTCACAATTTCTGAAAATGTTATATATTTCTACATAGTATTTTTTATCTAGTTAAAATTTGGCAAACATTTCACATAACTCCAATTAATTTACTGAAAATAATAATCTGTATGATTCTTTATGAAAATTTCATAAAGAATCATACAGATTATTATTAGAAGTGAATTACCTTTTATAAGTGATTTCATAATGAAATCACTTATAAAATGTATGAATTGCACGAGATAACAAAATATTGAGATAGTGTAAGAGATAAATAATCATTTGAAAATTAATGCTGCATTTTAGAATAATTTTTTATTATATTTAAAAAAAAATAGTGCTTCAAAAATGTAGTCTTTCATTTTCATTCTCTGAGAAGTAAAAAGCTTCCCAGCTATACTGAATAAGTGCTCCACTGGAGCAGATGAAGCACACACAGACAAGTACTTAGGCACAATTGTGCTTAACATTGGGTATGTATGGCAGTTTATGCCCCAGAACTTTAAAGGATAATTTTTCTACGTATGTCTCAATTTCATTTGTGATTTGATCCCTTAATAGTAATATTATTCATGCATGTAAAAAACAATTTGGAAATTTCTGAACCTAAATTGCTTTTTCTTTTACATGCCTATCAATTAAAAAGAATATTAGCATTAAAATATAAATTTATGATTTAAATGTATGTATTTTTTTAAATATTCAAAGAACATATTTAAAAAATAACTAGTAATAATAATAATCGCACTTACAAGGGTTAAGATATCAGGCGGCATAAGCAAAGAGCATCATATAACTCCTGCTCCTAAAATTGCTGCTCAAGTGTAAATGTGCTATTCATAAGAAAAATTCTTCATTTCCGCTAAAGAGAGAAGCAAACGCCAAAAGGCATACAACTGTTTTCTGGAACCTCTTTTACAAATTGGAAAACATGTGTTTTGTGTCTCTTTGTGTGAATAGTACTCTTTCTGCTCAGGGCCTAGGAAATACTTTCCTATGGTCCTGCTTTCTGCTAATGATTTTCAGGGGGCAGTCTGCTTCAATTATTTGCAAACCCTTGACAGATGAAAAGGAAAACGAATGGCCCATTTAACTACGGCTCCACAAGACGGGGAATGGCTGGAGAGCCAGCGAAGGAGAATGGGTCACTCGCATCGCCTTGGGGTTCTCGCGAAGGGGGTCTCCTCGCTTCGTCCAGTTTCGGTAAATGTGATGAAAGACTACACCAAGGCCCTACTACACAGAACCTTTTATGATCGCCCGTAGCTTACAGTCCATATTATGACTCTCATGACGAGGAGTAAACAGCTTGAATCCTTTTTCTGTGTTAGTACTTTTTAATTTTGTTTTTTCCATTCAATGGTAGGAAGGCAAACTGAAAATTTCAGCTTTCAGCAGGTCAAGATTACACAATTACAAGACCAGATTACAGATTTTCCTTTTAGATTATGATGAAGATTACGCGAGAAGAGGCAATTAATTATGCAATTTTGATTATGATTATAAGAATGTGCCATAGTCGGATTACAATTGCAATTTCGATTTCTCCAAAATGTAATAGATTACAGCAGATTACGATTACATAATCGCGATTACTCCAAGCCTGCAGTCGAGGGTCAAAAATCCGCACAACTTGGGGACAGTGGTTGTGCTGACTTCAGGATTTTGTCTATTTTAGGCCACTTTAGTTAAATATGTTAAAAGCACAGTATGAATTATACGCAAACAATGTAAAATCTTTTTGTTCCCCCCACCCTTAAACATGTTTAAGAATACTAGATTTTTTAACCACAAGGGTAGCGCTAGGTCTTATTTCGGAATTCTTTCCGAATTTCGGAGCCCGACCCAAAATGGCGAATTTACAGGACCAAAAATGGCGCATTTATGTAAACATCAACGTTGATATGCTCGTTGAGAATAAAAAATATTTCGATAATATATTACAGTTAAAAAAATATTTTGAAACCTTAATTTAAAAAAAAAGTTTCATACTGTTTATTTACTGGCCAGTATATCCTACATTGATTTTTATAAATAAATGAGATATTTAAATATTGCCTCTTGATATGATGCATCTCTCTATAGCAATCATTGTATTGGGTCCCTTAAGTATTGTTGCATTTACAGGGGTTATATATACAGCATTTTTAGAATGGTCCGGTTTTGGGTAATTCCAAGATTTTTGAAAAAAATTAAATAATTTTGAAAATTCAAAATTAAAAACATAGTGACAAAAATTTTTATTATTTTTTGCAGCTTATTTATTAAATAATTCTGTAAAAAGTATGAATCGGTTGGTCGAAATTTTGTGAATTGTCCGTTTTGATTGACTGGAATTTTATGAGGGGCCCGTTTTGATCGACTGGAATTTTATGAAGGGTGCGTTTTGATTGACTGGGATTTTTTGAAGCATCCACTTTGATAGACTGAAGACAGGATTAATTGGAATTTTGTGAAGGATACGAAAACAGACCTGAATTTCTTTTGGCACAACCCCTAATTTAGGTTTTATTTTATATAGTAGAGCCTAAATCGTTTTTCTCGAGACCATTCTTTTTGAGTGATAAATTCTGGAAAACTACAAATGTGGGACTATAAAGCCCCATTGCCAGGGTAGGAAATGGCAAGAATTGATTTACTATTCAAATATAGCGAATTTTAACAAAGAAAAATGCATGTGTAATGCAAAAATATTATGAAACAATAAATATAAAAAAATCCATTTTTTAAAATTATTCAGAAATTTCGGCTTGAATGCACTCTTTCCTTTGAATACCAAACAGAAAAGTTTCCGTCATTTTTTTTTCTCTTTTTGTTAATTAATGTGAATAAAGGAACTTTCATGTCACTTCAGATCCTTTTAACTATTTCTGCAAATGTTGCAAACTGGTGATGTATTGATTTCTTCAGCTTCATTGGTATCGTCACCCACTTTGTTCACTGCGATCATGTTTTAAATGGAAATCGAGCTACATAGAGTAGCATCTTCATCAATTGATGTAATAATCATCCAACGAATGCAGCATCTTGAATTTATCAGTTTTTCCAATGTTGATTAAAATTTTTGAATGATGGTAGGACTGGGCGATATATCGCTATATTGCAAAATATTGATGTTACACAAACATAGTGATAATTGATTTCACATTACTGCCTCTTTCGATATATCGCAGTTGGCGATGGTTTAACGGTTTTCGATAACATCGTGATCGGCGATGATATCATGGTTTTCGATAACATCGTGATTGGCGATGATGTCATGAATTTCGGTAACATCGTGATTGGCAATGATATCACGAATTTCGATAACATCATGATTGGTGATGATATCGCGAATGTCGGTAACATCATCGTGGGGGAAAACATTGTGCTGTCGGCGTTTCTGATGAAATTGTTGGTTCGGCCCTCCTTCGTGTGTGGGTTCCTTCTTTCGTGAAATTGGCGTAGCATATGTATTTCTAATTTTTGACTTGTGTCCGCTGGCGGCATGGGGTTGCAATAATGGGAAGTGAATAAATTATGGTATTCTTTATGATTGGGAAAATATTTAGTGTCCTTTGCTTTCATTGATAGTCAAAGCAGTAAAAGCTCACTACATTTTTAAAAATTAAGATAGGTTACAATCTGTAATATATTTAAGTGATTCTTTCTTTATTTATTTATTTAAGTTTCTAAATGGTATTTAAGGCTGTTTCTCAATACATACTACACGGAAAATATATTTATTAAGTTTGAAAACAACTAGATGTAGTTTTTAAATTAATCTTAAAGTATCACATTCACTTTTACAATAGATTCTGAAAAAGTGCAATTGAAAAATAAGTTATTTCCTTGTACAAAATAGGAAAATTATTTTTAAAAGTTAGTAAAATTATAAATTTGTGTTTGATAAATCTGTGTAACAGCACTTGCTTCAATTCGTCTGTATTTTTGAAATACTTTATTTTACTGTGCTATAAATGATTCTTCTAAATTCATGAAACATACCCAAGTAGATATTTTGGCTGTTTTTATTAAAAGAAGCTAGAATATTTGTATGTTTTTGAATATAAAATGATAAGAATGTTCCGACCACGTCATTTTTGCAAGAGCATCCCTCCGTCTAGTAGTGAAACTACAGCATTGTACATTAGGGTGGGGTGAACATTTTTTTTTTTTTTTTTGGAATTTTTATTCAGCAGGGTGCGGAAAAGGTGCCCTATGGGTCCAAATGAACGTGCGTAAAATTTTATTTAGTTTGGACAAAGTTAAGATGCGCCCCAACCCGACCAAAGTTTGACGAAACAAATACATTAAACGGATTTTCGTTCCTGTCAAGAGTTATAATAAGTGAACTATATTATTTTTTTTTGCGTTATGTTCTAAATAACAAAATATTTCAATGTTCAGATTGCCTAAATATTTCCTTAGTTTTTCGTGCAAAAAATCGAAAAATAAATCAATTTTCAGCGTCGGAATCAGTCAGACGAAACTTCTCATGATAGTGCGTCAGACATGTAAAGGCGATAGTTAATGTAACGGAAACAGTCAACAACATACTTTCCCTTTAAGCAAAATAAAAACTCAAGGTCAGGGTAGCATATCTTTAGTTATGAATAGATGCACTTCATATGCTCTTAGTGATCAGTGAGTTGTTAATTTTAAATTGTGATAATTGAACGTAAAAGCATTTTTTGTATATTTTATTAATAAGTTTCCTCGCAGTTTATGCGAATAGTTCAAATTGTGTTTAAAGTAATTCTTGGATAAGAATTTTGCTTTTTTCATCGTAATATAAGCTGTAACTTCTATAATGATAATGGTAAACATCAATACCTGCTTTCGAGACAACTTGTTATCGTTATTTTTGGTAATTATTGTTAGCTCTAGGATGTGATGGAACAAACATTAATACTGGCACAAAGGTGGGGTTATTCGTTTGTTGGAGATAAAACTTGGTCGGCCATTACAATGGTTAATATGTTTGTTGCATCTCAATGAACTGCCACTATGACATCTTTTGCAGAAAATTGATGGTAAAACGTCCAGCCGAAAAGCACTAACAGGCGAAATAGGAAAAGCACTTCATAAATGTGAAGAACTTCCCTTGTTACCATTTTCAAAAATTGCTGTCGAGTATTTTCAGCACTTAAGTGCTGATATGGAGCTCAGTACAGACCAAATGTAACTCGGGGATATTTGTTACGTATTTTCAGAAGGCAACTGTTCTGATGATTTGGAAAATTGCAAACCTAGACCAATAGTACATTCCAGATGGCTAACAACTGCAAGTAGAATCCTTCGATTGTATGTTGCAACGGAAAATCCTTCCAAAAACCTCGGGACACTAGCAACAAATATAATGAGAGTATATGCTCCAGTTTTGTTTCTAATTAAAGAAAACACACATTGTGATGAAGGAGGCCGTAATTTTTGTAAACTTATATCCTATTCCAGGCACTTGGATCCCAATTTAAAAGAAATAATTGACCCTGTTCTAAGAAAAAAAATGGTTTTTATGCTCATCTCGAAAATCTCCCGCTTTCTATGCTCAAGGATTACAGGATGCATATTAAGTAACAAGTAATGAAACTACATAATAATGTTAGCAAGAGAGCAGAAAATTTCAACTCTTAGAAGTTTCAAGCTTCCTTCTCTAAACCTAGTCTCAGCAGAATACCCAGACATGAGAAGTTGGCATGATGAAGTAATATGTGAACCAACTGTGGTTAAAAACTTCTCCAACAGAAGACATTCAGAATTGGATAGTATTTGTAATTTAATTGCGATTAACCCCTTAACGGTCAGGTAATTTTCAGGAAAACGGTCATAAAAGTGCCTATTTTTTTATCCCTTAAAATTATATAAAAATATGTGTATGAACAATATATATATATTCATTTTTAATTTTTGATTTCATTTTATTTTGAAGTTTCAAACTACAGCCCAAACATGTCACGGGAGCGAGAAATAGAAGGCGAAACCTCAGCCCGTCACTTTCACGGGAACGAGAGGGAAATGGTTAAGAGAGTTTCTTCTATACTTTGAGTGAAATAATAAGTAATTTGCGTTGTTTCCTTGGCAATAAATTTTATGACTTCGTTTAGCACAAAAAATATTTCGCTTTAGTTGAAGCAGCATATTGCCATTATTCAACGCAATGATAAAGATTTCAAGTGGTTTGGGGCGCATCTTAATATTAAAATTCTGCACTGAAATTTTGCATGCCTTCATTTGAACCACAAAGGCACCTTTTCTGCCCCCTGCCGATTTAAAATTCTAAAAAAAAATTTTCCCCAATAGTGTTCACTCCACCCTATTGTACATATCTATTGTTTAATACTAATTTATTTCAGGCCCATCATTTCAATATAGGGGAAGGGACGAAGGGCAAAGATATAATTATTTTTCTGTTGTTACATTCTGATTGTTAGAATTTTAATCATATATATATGCATACATTTTTCCCTATTTAAATCTTAACAGTAAGAAATATTAATTCATGATTGGAGGGGGTTAAATATGTATAGATACGTAAAATACCAAATAAGCGCCGCCCCCCCCCCCCCAAAAAAAAATTTTGGTAAAATGCATGAAAATGAGGGAGAGGGAGCTTAAACAGTACAAGTCAATAAACGTACAGATTATGCCCCCCCCCCTCCCCGAGCACCAGTTGAGAACTGGTAAAGCACAGTAAAGACTCAACTCTCCTTCATTCATGTAGCCAAAATTCGTTCTGATCGACTCTCAAAAGAGAAAAAGAAAAAATGGCGAACAAATTATGCCGATCGCACTAAATGCATTTAACCGCCTTCACATGTTTTCCTATATAATTAGGAAACATGTGAAAGGTGGTAATATAAATAAATAGATTATAAATATAAACAATAACAAGAAAAAATAACATCAACTGAAAAGCGACCAAGGCGGATACAAAAGATCCGTCCCGATGGTTCATTCCCCTTCCCTGATGAATCCTTCATCTTTTAGTTATGTACTGAATTTGCAACGAAGAAATTTTAACTTTTTTTCTCATCTTTATTTCAGATAGGATATTGTTATCATAACTTGTAAAAATTGAAGATTCTTGCTCGACTATAAGAACTCCAACGAAAATATTTCGAGTCATTCTGAAAATGTGTTGCTTTAAACACAGCTTGAAAGTTGGAATTAACATTTTAAAAATAGTTGAAAATAAAATTTAGTGAATAAATACATTTAAGATCATAATTGAGCAATTTTCCTACTCGTCCTGGAGAATTGTCCGTTTTTTGCGATTGTGATTTCTATAAAATCAATCCAAGAGGGTTGATGGGGATGGTTAATCCGTATTTTCACCTACAGAACTTAATGGGAAAAGAAGGGGGATCGCTTATATTTGATCGGGGGCGCTTGTTTGATATTTTACTAGAAATTATTAAATCTCCAAAATTATTTACGGTTTTTAAACTTGGTAAGTGGTTTTCAATTAAAATGATGTCTACATACTTGTATATCATTCTGAGAAAAGTATTTTTTTTTTTTTTTTCAAAATTCATGTGAAATAAAATGTTATTTCACACTATTGTTAATCGTGTTTTATGTTTGATTTTTGTGAAAAATTTTTGTGAAATTTCTTTTAGGTATTTGCTTAACTAATACAACGAACTTAACATGCTGAAAAATTGTGATATTATAATGACGATGAATCGCGATATTAAACATGAGACACCGTCCAGTACTAATAGATGGCGAGAGTTTGTTAGTTTCAGAAACTATCTACAAGGGTAAAATTAACATGAATTTAAACAGCACTCATAACAGAATTGTTAAAGCAAGATAATGCACATTTGAAAAAGAAGGATGGGGGGCTGATGGATAAAGGTTCTACTGTATATATAAATGTCTGTAAAATTATTCTTAAAAGATTTTTTCTTTTTAGTCATTTGTTCTTTTCCCCCCTATAGGTACTCAAGAGAAGAATCATTTACAGCCTTGAATATTGATATTCGGAATCATAGTAACCTATTAGACTCTTTAGAGCAGTATGTAAAAGGTGATTTATTAGAGGGTGCTAATGCTTATCACTGTGAAAAGTGCAATAAAAAGGTATTTTATAAGTAGAATATTCCTCTTCTGTTTGTTGTTTCCAAGAGTTAATTTTGTATTTCAAAGTATGTTTCATATTCAAATTTAAAAAAAAAAGACTTGAAAAGATACATGAAATTTGAAAAATGGCCACAAGCAATTGAAATTAAGCAGTTACTGGTCTAATATTATAAAACTTTGTAAGTAGCTTCAAATCCTTGCTCTCATTAATAAACATGTTTACTACTTGCTAGAGAGTTGTTTATGAAGATATTCTTTACGTATGCACGATAGGGTATTCATTATTCAATGAATTATATTGCAATATTTATGAAATTAATTATGGCTTGTTCAAAATTTTTCTGTTTCCCTAAAGGGTTAAATTGGCTCTTTACTTTCTGAAGTTTCCAGACCACTGGTATAATGCAATGAGATATGATGCAGATGCGATTTATCAGTGTTAATAAAGCAATACAGTAAAGCACCATTTATGTTTTTCAAGGGATTGAGCTCAAAAAATGAATGTTTTCGTAATAAAAAACAAAACAGTATCTGAAAATATTATGAAAAGTAAATAATGAATACTTTTAATAATACATAATAACATATAATACGTACATAATATATAATAAAATGAATGTTAAATAAATAAATACAAAAAAAAATTAATATTTCCAAAGCCATCCCGAAGAAAATGATGCATCTCATTCTACTTTTAACTTCTTCAAAATTTCTTTCGCTTTCTCTATAAGCAAAGGACCACTGAAGGGAATTTTTGGATTAAGACACTGACTAATCCACTGTAAAAGATTTTTCACTACATGAAGTTTTTTTGAAGAACTAGCACCACTCTGATTATGGCTTTCCTCGATAATCTTACGCTTAGAAATTATTGTGCTTAAAGTTGAAACTGATAAACCTAACTTTTTGGCTAGGTCTACTCTTTTTAAATGTTGGTTTTCACCCAGAGACGGAGATTTTTTACTACGTGAACGCCAAGCCATCGTCAATGCTAGGGAGCAATAGATCCCAGAATTTTATAAAGCTGTTAGGGGCAGGGTTGCCCGAAAGTCTCCAGGCTACTTACTGAAATTTTAAGGAGCCTGCCATGGCAAAAAGTAGCCCAATCCGGTACTTATCGCCCAATCCCGGCAGCACTGGTAGGGGAGGAAAACCGCTTGTCACCTGCTATTTCTAGGTACTGTACCACAACCAGAACACCCTTATCTGTGAATTTGGGATATTCGCATTCTTCCGGAGTACGGGGCCGTTCATAAATGATGTCACGCTTTTTCCCCCATATATTTGACTCCCCACCCCCCCCCCACCCCCGTTTTCACAATATGCCACGTTCCAGCGGACCCCCTCCCCCCTTTGTCACATATCACGCTATGTTACATAATGCATGATGTCACAGCTCTTGTTTCTACCCTCCCCTTATCACAATTTCACGAACCCCCCTCCCCCCTCGAAGCATGACATCATTTATGAATGATCTCTACCTCTTTTGTTCATTTAGGCAGGTGTGGGTCAAGGTCACACGCGTTTTCTAAAGCTGGACAATCACCAGCGTAGAATCTGAGGTTAAAACGTGCGTTTTCTTTTTATGACTTGGAAAAAAACATAAATAAAATTTGCAAAACGAAATTATTTAACATTAATTTGTATGGGATTTCGCCGGGGCCATTTAAAATAAGGTATAAATGGTGAAAACGTGTAAACGGTGCTCCTCTGCATTTCCCTTTTTGTTTTTTGTGTGTCTAATTCAACATGGCATATTAAATACTGAATAATAACTCTCAGATATATATTCTTTAAATAATGTTTTGTTTGTTTTTTATGCAAACTTTTGTGTTTCCTTTTGAGATTTGTATTAATCCTAACTATATTATCTATTTTTTATGTTTCACAGGTGGATACAGTCAAGAGATTATGTATAAAAAAATTACCTCCCATACTGGCAATTCAACTTAAAAGATTTGATTATGATTGGGAAAGAGAATGTGCTATAAAATTTAATGACTATTTTGAATTCCCAAGAGATTTTGATATGGAACCATATACAGTGAGAGGATTAGCAAAAATTGAAGGTACCAAATGATGTTTTACTTGAGTTTTAGTAAACTAACATAAGTTGTTCATCAATCCTTCTTGATTATGGATTAACTAAATTGTATATTATCTAACTTTTTTCACTTTATTTTAAAGGCTACTTTTTAAAATTTAAAAAACGAAAAAAGTATGAAAGAAGGCTTAATGTATTGTAACAATATTGTTAAAAATATAAAAAGTTAAAATATATGAAGTAATTAAATAAAAATTGAAAAATTGAAAATTTTAAACTATTGAAAATGTGTCTGTCGGTCTGTCTTTCATTCCCCCCCCCCCCTAACTTTGGGGGGAATTGTCCGAATTGAAAGATTTTTTTTTTTTTTTTTGCATGCGAAAGATCTCAGCATGGACATCTCATTTTCATATTTTACTTTTTGATTTGAACAATTTTTCCTTCAATGTTGAGCAGTTCAAAAAGTCTTTACATTAGCGCCGAAGTGCAAAAATGAAGCAAATTATGTAAACTGTGGGCATAAGATCCAAGTTCCTATGAACACATTTATTAGAAGAAACTCTCTGCTTAGAATATTTATGATTTGAACAATTTTTGTTCATTTTTAAATGAATTTATAAAAAAATTAATGTAGCTTCTATGGGGAAATTTCAATCCTATATAAATCCTGATCTAACAGATGGATTTTCTCGGAACAAACTTTATCGGAAAGATATTATGACATACCATGTACAGATGCAAAGTACAGATATGAAGTTCAACCAGAACTAAATGAGTGTATTTTCCTATGACTGTTTTTGATCGTGATTTAAGAGAATATTTCTGAATGAATGAATGAATAAATGAGTGAGTAAAATAATAAGTGAATAAATAAATGAACGAGTAAAAGGAATGAATGAATAAATGTTTGAATGGGTCAATGAATATGTATTAACCACTGAAAAAGGTATATTTGAAGTAATTAAGAACTAAGGCTAAATGAGAAAGAGAGAGTTAGTTATATTATAAATTTGGTAGTTGGTGTATACAGGAAAGTAGGCTCGTACAGTTCTAGACAAAACTTCTTGTTTTCTGTTGGAAATAAAAAGTAAAGGAATATTGTATGTATAAATGAGTTTTGAAATTAACAAATAAGTGTGATTCAGAGGAAAGTTGTAAAAATTTATTAGATGAATACCATTTATCTTAAAAGCCTTTCATATTTATCTGGATTGCCATCAATGTTCTATAAAACTTCAAATACCTCGAAATTGATAAATAGAATGCAAAAAACTGAATTTCATGTGTCCCTCCCGTGCTATGCGTAAATTTAAACCCCAATCTTAACAAGCAGTATAAATTTTAAATTCAAACAAATATTGTATAGCATTTAATTCTGTTTGGTGATACCACTTTTTCTAAAAGAACACCAGTTTATAACACCTATTCTGAATAATACTCAGCAGCGGAAGCTTGCATGTTTATATATTCAGCAGAAAATCTTTTATATGCCGCCAAAGGGACTACCAAGAAATGTTGTATCAACAATAATGTTGCATAATTGATTACTCTTCTTGTTCGACCCATGAATTGGGGTTACACTAAAACGTTGTATAAATGTGAACGTCGTACAAACCATGCACCATTGTATACGTACATAAGCTGTGAAATCTTGTTATAGTTAATACCAATACAACAAAATATCCTTTATAATAAAATAAATATTCAAAAAATAAGTGTATTAGCAAGGTGTTTGCAGGTCATGAAATTTTTGGGTTCAACTCTACAGGTCTCCCCCAAAAGGCATCTAATATCTGGTAACCCACAAATTTTTTGAAATTTCCAGAATCCAATCCGACCACAAAATATCCGGTTATCCAGCATGACAAATTTGATTTTTTAAATTTAATTAATTAAAAGGTTTTGAAAATTATATGTGAATTATAAATTTACTACGTATTTGGAAGCTGTGAAATGTTTAAAAATGTGCATAGATTTTTCAAGTTTCAAACATCTGAACCGGATATCCATTCGTGATCAGAGGACATCACATATTCAATATCCGGCAGAATCCATACCGAATATATCCATTTTCCACAATAAAAATTCTAAGCATACCCTTTTAACAATGTTGAGAAAATTATTTTTCATGTAAATTCCTTTTGGATACATTGAAAATGAATGTTATAAATTTTAAAAAGTTATAAAAATTCAGAGTATCTGTACAAATATACAGGTAAGGTACTATAACACAGTAGATAGGTTCCTAGAAAATGCAGTCTTGTGGAAAACTGTTGTGAGCCTCAGACAGATGGATGAAAGGAAAGAAACGTTCCAGAGACTCAATAAAACCTAACATTTCTTTCCTCTCTCTTTTTATTAGAAGTAACTCTCTTTTTATAAAATATTTTATTTTAAACTGTTTATATGGAATTTAATATATATACATATGTATGTCAGTCAAAACCCGTATTAGCAGCCGGGCTAAGTTTGGTGACTGGACATAACGGCATTCATTTTTTTTTCTTTCCTTCTATTTTCTACTCATCAGGTATTTACAATAATATTATTTACAATGATGAATAATATGAGTATTTACAGTTGAAGATATTTACAGAAGCGGTCCCCATAGGGAACATCTCGCAGGAGCACAATTTCTCTGCGTTAGCCTTTAAGCATCAGCTCACCAAGTGACGTTATCCTTTGTTTTCCAGACCCTTCTTGGGGTCTTTTAGCCAATCAGAACTCAGGGTTATAGTTTTGGTTCACGTTTTAGAGTGAACCCGTAAAAAGGACCCAATTGGTTTTAGTTCAGGTTTACAAAAGTTACGTTGAAAGGTCCCAACGGTAGTTTGCTTTTACAAAGACAAAGAAAGAAATAATAATTCATTTAATTTATTATAAACCTCACATGTATATTGAATTCCATATAAACAGTTTTATTTTTGATGTCTAGAAAAGCATGTGTAATACAAAAAGAAGAGAAAGAAAAAAGAACTATTTCTATTTATTGTATCTTAAGTACTATAATATAAATTTCTTCCCCATCATTGCTCGTTATAATCGAACAAAAGTGTTTTGGATGAATGAGATCACCTTCTCATTCTGAAAAATAATTCTAGGTTACCCTTAAGATTTCTAATTTATTAGTGCAAAAGTATTAACTTCATAAAGTTCATTAGAGCTTTTATTGTTTTTAGAATTGATTTGATTTTAAAGTTTGGTTGCCATTTACATCAAATCTGATTCTCCAGCTTCTTCAAACCAACCTTTTTGAACATACTCAGTAGCCAGGTCGCATGCTTCATTTTTTTTTTTTTTTTTTTTTTTTTTTTTTTTTTTTGATAAAATTCCAGAAAAGTATCAGATACAATTAATATTATTATAGACAGTGAAAGTTTTTTTTGTCTAGTATATTTTCTTTAAAATATCATCCATAAATGAAATTGAAAGCTAATCGTAAAACTTTTCCTTTCAATTTCAAGAAATCTGATTAATTATTTCGTAGCGCTGTGCTGTGAATTAATTTATCCTTATTGTACATTTATTTATTTAGAAATCAACACACGTAATAAAAATGCTTCAGATCTCTCTATGTGAGTTACTGCTTATGAAACTTAACAGTTTGTAAGTCAATTCAATTGCTCTTTTCAGGTGAAATAATTGAAGATGATTTTAATGTAGATAATGAGTCATGCTGTACAAAATATAAGCTAAGTGGAATAGTTGTACATAGTGGTCAAGCTAGTGGTGGACACTATTATTCTTATATTCTGCATAAGTAAGTAATTTCAAGCAATTTAATAGAGTTCATATTTAATTATGAATAACTCTGTCATAATGTGTTTGATAAAATATCATATCGTAAAAGTGAGTTAACTAAAATTGCCAGGGAAGAATTCTCTTGCATCTGATTAAATTTTAATTCTAAACTATAGTAGCTAAAATGAATGGTATGTCATTGTTATCTGTTTTGTCTTAAGTTATCTTGCATTCCGGAAGAAAGCTCTTGAATCAGGGATTCATGTAATTGAAGTTTAATTATTTTCACCATGATCCATGAAAGCTGTTATTTTAATTTGTTCTATGTGGCAGTCATTGGTACATAATGATAATTTATCTTTTTAATTCAAGTTTAACTCCACGACAATTGTAACATCTTCAGAAATACCACAAAATATCTACTTAAAAAAACCATGCCTTTTGGCTTCCAAGGTATGATTTTTGAAACTATGATACATAGTTTGCATGAGAAAAATGTCTCTTTTAAAGATAGAAATGAATGTACACTTTAATTTATCAAAATATGTAATTTCAATTGTTTATGCATTAATCACAGTAGTGACTTGTGATATGTGAAATGATGTAATATTTTTTTACTTAGTACATATTCTGCCGTGCTAAGCGCAAATGTGGAACCGGCATCTGATTTCAAAATGAGAGATATCAATGATTTTCTCCTCCATGTACTTGATTCAGATAGCACTTTTACAACAGTTTTTAAAAAGAATTTCCCATTCACATATGACCAAAAAACATTGTATTCTTACATTGCATACTAGTAATTGACATTTATATGTAGCTTGGTCCCATAAAATAAAACTTTAAAAATAAAATCTGTAACATTTAAATGGAATGATATTCTCAACATAACATCCAAACCACACAAAGCATTAAAAATACAAAACACAAAATTCTGAAGCATAAATATGTTTCTAAATCTTTTCATAACAGAAGTATAAACTTTTTTAAAATTAAATGCCACTTTATTGTTTGTTTTTGTTAAAGAAAAATGGTTTGCATCTCCGCATCCCCCCCCCCCCCCATAAATAAAATGTTTTGCCTTTTTTATGTGTATGCATACACAGTGTTATCTCTAAGCATTTTTTTTAAGAGTGGCTTACCTTTCGTACCCTTTTTTCAAAATATTTGTGCACTTACTGTCCCTTTTCTAAGCTAAACGTGCCCTTCTTGCCTTTTTACTGATCTAAAATCACCATTGCATGTTTTTTCGCAAGATGAGAAAGATCATGCTCAATTCCATGTTTCATAAAAAATTAATCTTTATGTTGACTTTTCTAAAGTTATTGACATTTTTTAGCAACTCTATTTTGATTTCTATTTTTATAGGCATAGTGATGGAAGTCAGAAATGGTATAAATTTGATGATGGAGAAGTTATGGAATGTAAAATGGAAGATGATGAAGTGAGTTAGAGTATTGATGCTATTTCTCCCTTCATGAGACATTAACAAAATATTAACAATTACTATAAATGTAAAGTATTAAATTTGTCATGTATTATGATTTTTTGTTTGCTTGTTACAACTTTGGCAAGCTCATTTTAATATTTTACATTTCTCTTTTACTCGTTTTGATGTTGTACATGTATTATTTTTTGCATTTTTACGCTCCTCTTAGCATTAAAACATCATGCACTCTAATTCTGAAAGTTTTATGAAATAGGAATTTGTGTTGCTTAAATTCACCTTTGTTTTTAAGGAAATGAAGAATCAATGTTTTGGTGGCGATTACATGGGAGAAGTATTTGATCACATGCTCAAAAGAATGTCCTATCGACGGCAAAAGAGGTGGTGGAATGCTTATATTTTATTTTATCGCAGAATAGATATGGAAATCAATATAACTAGGAGTTTGAATGAACTTTCATTGTGTATGTTTCTTTTTCTTTTGTCAGTAATTATGTACATTATTAGATTTCATACCTGCCAACTCTTCCGGAAAATCCGGAAGTTTTCAGGAAAAACGCATTTTCTTCCAGCCTTCCGTACGGGAAAGAAATCTTCCGGATTTCTGTTTTCCTTTTGAGAATTTTTTCCATCCCGCCAATTTCAGCCATAATGCGCCAATTAAGCTGTGCTCACTGATTTTACTTATGTGCTGCTTTCACAAGGGCAGTAACAGCGGCCGATGGCATTCAGTCAACAAGTAGTAGGTTGCCATAAAAAGTAACACCTTGAGCGAATCCACTGAAACCACTAATCGGATGGGGATATGGGAATCTGCATTTCGATACGAATGTGATGCGCAGTAGGATAAGTTCTTTTATGTTCTTGGCCAATCTGAGCGCAGTTGGCGACATTGGCTACGGCTGGTGGAAGAAACGCGTGTTTTCGGGTCGGAGCGGCGATTCGAGAGTGCATGGATGGTTTTGTTTTCATCTGTTGTTGAACAACGCTATTATCGCTACTATCGATGTACTGTATTTTTTAATTATGAGTATATGCATTTTTAGTATTTAAGTTGATTTTTTTCATTTAATATATTCCATAAATTTGATTTTCTATCCTCTATATTTTCAATTTGGGGAATAAATACTTTCCAAAAGTAGATGTTTCCATTTCATTTTTTTTCCCAATTTTTATTTGAATTAAAAAAAGTTTGGGCAGAATAATGAAATAACAATGACAGCATAAAACAGCATTCTATTACTTAAATTTTTTTAACAAACTATTCTAAAGTAATGAGGAGGAGTTTAAGTATTTATACTGTAATATGAGATGTATGGCTTTATACTTATTGGGGGGGGGGGGGCGTTTTTACGTTATTAAAAATCTTCAGTATTTGACTGAAAAATCTTCAGGATTTTTTCTCTTTGAGGTTGGCAGGTATGAGATTTGTAGGTGACATATATTTTATACATGATGCATAGCTATTGGCATTCCGCAGAATGCTATCATTTCTTTCATGGTCAGTAACATAAATAAAAGGCAAATGTTCTAGCATTTATTTCTTTAAAATATGAATCAAGGGGGAAATATCTTTTTACTTAAAAAAAAATCAAGCAATATATTGGCTTTATAGTAATTGTGTTATGTACTTTTTGCTTTAAAAATGCCTTATATTGTATATTTTTAATTTTTAAAAGTTATTACAATTTCCAATTCATTGTCAAAAACGTTGTCTAACCTTTTTAAAAATTGTAAATGTTAAGATTTTAGCTGTTTAACATCTAATAAAGAAATTTTTAAAAAGGAAACTTTTTGATAATTAACTGTATTGAGATAACAAATAAGAATTTTTTTTTATTTTGCTTAGAATTTAAATGTATAAGTAAATTACATTTATGTATGCAAATGTTTGAAACTATTCTGAAATGTTATTATTTATTACAGCAGATAACAAACAATCTGTCGTAAAAATGCCTGTTGCTATAGAGCGAAGTGTGAGAAGACAAAATATTAAATTTATGCATAACAGAAATCAATTTAGTTTAGAATATTTTCAATTTATGAAAAAACTCATAATGTGCAATGGTCCTTATGTGACAATTCCTGGGGGTTATGATAAATTGGTAAGTAAATATTAACATTTATATTATTTAAATTATACACACTAGCCTTTTGCCTTCCACGTAAATTTATTTCCTTTTCTGTTTTCAGACTGCTGATGGTGAAGAATTAGCACTAATAAGTATTCAGTTAGCAGCAAAGTTTTTATTCACCACAGGATTTCATGCCAAAAAAACCTTGAGGTATTTACCTTTTTTTTTTTTTTGCTGCAATATTTCTGTAATTGCTGTAATATTAATAAGCAGTTCTAATTTCTATTTCTAATTATTTTTATACAGAGGCCCTGCAAATGATTGGTATGATGCATTATGCATTCATTTGCGAAACAGTTGTAATGTTCGACGTTGGTTCGCAAATAATGTTCTTTTTAATAATCCTCATATATTTTGTGAATATTTATTGGAATGTCCTGGATCAGAAGTAAGTAAAATTTTGGTTTCAAATTTCTCTCATTCTTACCCTTTTTAATAAAATAGACAACACGATTTACTCTGGACTGATACTAAATTTTGTAAAAATATAGTAGTACTTTATTAATGTGACCCAGACTTTGTAATTACTTAATTCATATTTATAACACTATAGTGTTATGCTTTTGCTTTTGAAATCAAAATGTGAGGATTGATTGCCTTCATGTACGATATAATTTTAGAATATTAAAATTAAATTATGCTATGAAATGTTAATTTTCAAATTCAGTTCTTGTTCTGCTCTCGTATTCTGCATCATTCTGTTAAATAATTGAATGCTTTGTTGAAATGACCATTAAATGATTTAAAATACAGCATTAGAAATGTAGAAAAAAATTTTGTTGTTGAGTAAGTTGCATTTTGTAATTTGTGAAAATGATAAATGAGCAATGTCTCATTTCCAAAAATGTATTTATTTGTAATTTTACGATTGCAGGGTTCCTATGGGCCATAAAGAGGCCTATAAAGGCCCTATTTTTGAGATTGGTTTATATACATATTGGTTATATTGGCCCCTCTAAAGGTCATATTTAGTAGATAAAAGGCCTAAAAAAGAATCAAAGGTCCTATTTTTTAACATTTGCTTGAATTGTGAATAAAAATACACCATATTGTTTAATGTTTGAATCTTAAATGTGAATCACAGCAATTGCTAAAATTGATGAAAAAACGACCAATTTGATTCCCAATTAAACTAATCTTACCTAAGAATTCTAATTTTTTCCAAATCTTCTCGGTTATACTCGTTTTTTTTGCAAGGGCGTGTTACCAATAGTTTATTTTGAAGTTTTATGTTTATGAATTAATTATATATTTAGTAAAAATTGTGCACAAAAGCTCTTTTTATTTTGTGATAAGCTTATAAAGAGTGAGATTTAAAGAAAACATTTAAAATAAAAATATTTTTCTAATGCTTATTATTAATAATAATAGAGAAAACTTAATCAAAATAATTTAGTTGAAAGTTCAACCAGCGACCTGGAAAAAAGTAAACTACTGTTATTTTTTTCTTTCTTTTGTGATTTATAATGGATGTAAAAATAAAAGTATCAGAAATTTTGATACTTTAAATGAAATAATTTGTAATCTTTTCTGTGGTCATTAAATATCTGTGAAAGTATGAATTTTATGTGTGTAACTTTTATCTATATACCTAATCTTTATTTTTTTTTTAAATGTATTAGTATGTAAAGTGACCCTATATGTAGTTAAAAATTAGCCTCAAAAAGGCCCTATTTTTTAATCTACGGGGACATGGGAACTCTGGATTGGATTCTTATCATCTGTTGGTTGGTATCGGCAGGCGAAGCACACACCACCATAAAAAAATGATCATCCCTAAAATTTCAGGATGTGTAGAGCTCTTCAGTTGTTTATTATTATTATACACTTTTGTCAACTCTTCTTTTGGAGAGAGGGGGGGGGGGGATTACCAAATAAGTGTTTAATATACATGGATTATTTCATCTTAGAAAGAAATTATATAGTAATATTTTTTCAGAAAATTTAACACCAAAGTTTTTGCTGCTATTTTAAAATGTGTAACGGTGCGAGAGTGGCTGTGAAGCGCCGGGAGTCGAACCGAGATCGTTTTGGGGGTAGCCTCATTCTTTACCGCTTTCCCAAAGAGCACGCCCCCTGGGCTCCTGCAAAGAGGGCTATTGAAGCACCGACTCGCACTGCTACAAATGTTACTACTTTTAAATGTTTTTTTTGTTGGACATTTTTGGTTCATATTGACATGATATAGTCAACATGAAGTGACATTGTCAATAGTAGTTGAATAAACAAACTTTTAAGGATTTGTATTTTAATTGCTGCCGACATTGAAAAAAAAACAACTATCGATGAAAATCTTTGTTTTAACATCTTTAGCTCAGATTTTCAATTAAAAAATAAAATAGAACCTTCTAAAGGTAAGACTACTACTTGACTATGCCTTTCACATAAGGTGTTAGTATGTACCTTAAATGCAATAATTTACCGATTTTTGAGTCTTTTGCGCTACTGCAAATTGAAAGATTTTGACGATTTTAATTTTTTTGTGTGCTTTTCAACCTTTTTTATAAATGATTTTCGCTATAGCGGTTATAAATTATAATGGCTGACTTCTACGAAAAAACAAGTAAAATGACTTGATTTTTGAAAAAAAATCGAAATTTTGACTATAATGCGCTAGCTAGGGGTTCAATAAAAATCTGTTTTTTAATTTGCATGTTACTTACCTAACCCAGAAGCAAGTTGTCCGTGGTATAGCGTTTCGAAAAAAAAAGCTACTCTTTTTCGACCCACCCTATTGCTCAGGTAGATCATACCAGAACGGCTTGTATATCTCAGAATCGTCTGTCGACAATTCCATCACAAGGCAATGAGACTTTGATATAAGTGTGTTACACTACACTAAAGAGATTTTGAAACTGTCATAGCAAACAAGAAGAATCCAATGATATAAACATAAGACGCATATTGCATAATTTATGTAAAAAAGAGAAACCTAATATTTTTTGGTAAATTGTGTTGGACCATTTGGTTAGCTAATTAACAAAGAAATATAAATTAAATGAAATTGTTCCTTTTTTTTCTTATAGTAATAAAATATGTTTAGAAATAATGCATAAAGATAAAGTTCCCATCAAAATATTAATTTTGAGCAAGGGAAATAAAAAATACAAATTCATGTTGCAGGGTTTTTCAGAAAAAACCCAACTCACTTGGGATTTTTTGGGTTTTATTGGGTTTTTTCGGGCTTTATTGGGTTTTTCAGGCTGTTGCTGTGTTTTTCAAAAATTTGAGGTTTCCTTTACTTTTATTTGTAAGAGGTTGCCTATCCATAATGGTATTAATTAAAGTGAAAAACAATAAATATTATGTATTTCTTTCAAGAACATCTTATGTTTTAGTAAAAAAAAATTTTTTTTGAAAGACTGAAATTATTGTCTGTTAAATATTAATTATGCTATTCTCAGGGGTGATTGTATTCCGGGTGTACTCCAGAAATCTGGGTTTTTCATATTCTTCAGAGTTTTTAATCTTCAAAATTGAAAATTTAGCGGATGGGAACAAAAAACACGCCGAAAAGGGATAAACATTCCCTTTGTTGCAACTCTTTATACAGCAAAGATTGTAACGGCACCAACCATCTTTGTTCCGAACATGAATGAGACCACGTGCTTTCGTTGTTACGGATAACTGGGCGTTGGCAACATTTTGTAATTTGTTTTTCGGCGCCAAACCTCGGGGTTGGCGATGATTACATCCCCGATGAAAACATCGCCAGAAATGATAATTTTTTTAAGGACTTTATTTTTATTTTTAAAAGAACGATTTAAAAAAATCTTGGAAGTTATTTTTTTTTTTTTTGGATTTAGTTATTTTTCCGATAAACATCGCAAAAAGTTGCTCATTTTCCAAACTACATTTTTTGCAAAAAAAGGAGTTTTTGCGTCCTTTTCCTGAAATCAGCGCTGGACTTCAAGTTATTTTCTCAACTTAACGTTACAAATATTTGACAAATAAATGAAAAAATAATAACTCTAAATAGAAAAAGTATTTCACTGCAAAAATTTGGCAAAAAATATGTACTCATGGGAAATTCCTATTCGTTATGTTTCACTAAAAATTAAAATTTATTTGCAAAAAATAAATGAATTAAATTTTTCTTATTAGTTAGAAGTAGGTAAGTAAAATGTAATTTTTTGGGTTCGGCAAAATCGAACCAACCCTGTGTTGTTGTTGTGTATTAAGAACGTAGATATTTACTTGAAGGGAAATACAGAAGAAAAGGTATATTTAGAGCTATTTTTATGAGTAATCTATCATTTTTACCACAAATGTTACATTCAAAATTTAAGGTGCTTCTATGTGAAATAGTTCCATGCTTCAAAATACACATAAAAGTTTTACAAAATTAAGCCCTGTATTATAATTAATAATTTATTTGAATTTCTTCTTTTAGGTTCGTAGTGCCTTTATGCGGATAATAGTCTTCATTGCTCATTTTGCATTACAAGATGGTCCTTACACTCCTCCAGCATTTGTAAATTCACGTATGTATTTTACTCTTTCGTAGATGATCCAATTCTGATTTAGATTGTGTTGGGGAAAACGATCAAAATCTTTTGTGCATGCTGCTTGATTCTCTTAATCATGTACAAACTTCTGCAAGGAGTTGTTTACTGAAAGACAAATCTGGTACAACCTTCGCGTACTTAACTTTTCATTAACAGCTTAAACTTTTCACAATCAGCTTAAGAGATAGTCAAACCTCATTATCTCGAATTTCAAGGGAGCAGTAAAAAATTTCAAGTTAGCGAAAATTCGAGTTGGCAAAATTAGTTTATTTTAAATAGGTGTGTCGTGGTGCTTCACCATTATTTGGTGGAAAGGCCAAGTATCGCTAAAATTTTAATAAACCCCCTTTAATTTTTGCACCATAATCTATTTCCCCCCATTATAAATTGAACCAAAAAATTTTGTCGCGAACCGTATAGTGGCATGTGCTTCCGCAAAAACTCCAGGACGTTTCATCCGTCTGGATGCACTGTGAAACCTTGAACAAAATAAAAGAAAAAGAACTTACCCCATCACAGCATACACCGTTGGAAATAATAGATATCTACACATCATTTGGAGAAACAAAGGGAGATTTATTCACTTGGCATATTTAGTTAAAAGGCTTGGGAGTACTCTGTACCACGAAAAAAGATCACTACATGTGAACAAAATTTGATTACTTGTAAAAATTATGACAATACTAAGACATCGACGACTCAGGATCTTGAATTTAACATTGGACTAAAAAATGTCTGGAGACAGGTTGGATACGCTTCATTTTTTTAAAAAAAAAGTAACTTTTATGCCTTGCTCAGAGGCCTCAGTTGAATGACTTGCATGGCTATCGATATAAAAAAACACAAGGCTGTTGGACTCAAAGCAGTTCTGCTTAGCGGCAGGAGAGCGGAGATGAAATTTGTAAATGCTTTTGACGACACGTGCTCATGGCTGGCTGGAAGACTATTTCCTATATTTGTTTCTCCTCAAAAAAAATATTTTTGCTTAAAAAATACTGACAACACCATCCACATCCTTTATGATCCTAACGGATCATTGAGATTTCATTCCTGCATCTATTCATCGTCAAAGGATGTCGGTGGATTCAGATCCGGCCACACTGAAACCATCTCCATCATCAACTTCTTGGTGGTCGCTGGCTAGCTCTCCAACTATACGTGCGTCCTCTGCTGCCTCACAAGCCACACTGCCTTCAACAACCTCTGCCCCACGTGCACCAAAAACGCCTTCGCAGCGGCGTGAAAACAATGTATCTTACCGCCGTGAATCCAAGCAGCCAATCAGGACAGAGCACAATGAAACAACATCATGACGTCACGCTTCTTTGCTCTCGCAAGGAAAGGAACAAAAATGGACGCCAACGCATGTAAACGAGCGGGAAGGATACGAAAAAGCTCGATGCATATTAATAATGAACGCGCTTACACCCGTTGAAAATAAAAATAAAAACCCCCATTTAAAAACAATAAATCCAACCTATATTTTACAATTAAATCCCCTGTAAAATAAATAAAAACCCAAACTTAATATTTTCACAAAATAAATGAATGCTATCCCGAATTTCTTGAAAAACAAAATAATAAATTCCCCTCATTAAGAAAATGAATGAAATATGTGATATACCATATCACAATTCACTCAGCAATCAGAAGAAAAAAAAAGAATTAATTTGTCAAGCTTAAGTATTCAACCCTAAAAATTTTGTCCAACCTATCTCCTTACATGAGACCTTACAACATCATATCACACTAAAGGCAATACCTGTATCAGCATAGGGTAAGTTATAAAATGAAAAAGTTAAAATACATTCAGTGAGAAATGTAATGAGTTTGCATAAACCTTTGCCAACAATCCTCTTAAAAAATATTTTACCCCGGCGGTGTTACATGAAACATATCACACATAAAATAATTACACACAAAAAAAATACACATCATCACACTAGTTAAAAGTCCAAAAGGTGAAGGCAAAAACAAAAACATAAAAAATGTAACAACTGGAGTATAATAATTATATACAGTTACATCAGGTACCATGGTTTTGAACTATACAATCATGGGTATAGTCTAGAAAAAATATCGACAAAATACAACAGTATTTGTCTAATTACTTAACTATTTAGCTAGCATAAACAGAAAAGTAAGACTCTGAAAAAATTTGTTACAGCATAAATTAACATAATACATTTTAAACTACCAGTGACAAATGATTCTTGAGAAATGACTCATTCAATATTGTACCAATACGACTCAATTCAATTGCTCAATGTACCCTGAAGAAAAATTGTTTACCGCAAATACGAAAAAATTTTAACACAAAAAATTTATGATACATGAGGAACCAAATGTTGCAAAAAAACCTAGGATAAGTTACGACCAGCACAACTAAAATTTTGCAACACAAGGTGCACCGTGAACCACAATATACACATTTTTAAACATGAAGAAAATACCTAGTTTGCTGAGGTTTACATGGGGTTTTAATAGCTTCTGATTCAAACATTTTTTTGCGACTAGGTGCAAGGCGAATGCGATTAATATGAACTAAGAAAGGCTGTACATTATCATCATTTAAACATTTTATTTTGTAATTAACTTCTGTTACTTTTTCTGTGATAGTATAAGGACCTAAAAACTTTGGTCTAAATGTTGATGAAGATTTTAGGTACACAATATCCTTGATCCAGAATCTAAAAGCAGAGAGAGGTTGAGACTCCCAAACTGACACTTTATAAGGGGTAAATTACAATAAGTGAATGCACTGTAATTAACTTTTGGACTATCCGATTCTATCTGATGTTTTGAAAAAGAATACAAAAATTCTCCTACACTGCTAGACATATTGGACATAGGTTTCTTTAAAAACTCATTAACATTTGGATATTGTTTAGAAACATTAGAAACATTAGGGACATTGAATTGAGCAATATTGACATCAGAGATCATCTCGTCCCCTATTGATGACCTCCCCTGGAGTTTAAATGCTGCCTATGCTGTGAAGAAAATTGTCTCTGTTGAAAATTTGACCTATTTGATTGGTTACCCTGCGGATACCTAGGTCTATATGGTAGATGCGGTGAAAAAAAATGCGGGTTCTGAGCCCTGGGTCTAAATGTAGGTGGATTGGCGTTTGCGAGAAAAGATCTGCATTGTGCCATTACATGGTTCGGTTTTCCACAAAATGAGGACTGCATTCGAGGACTTTGATTGACATTTTCAGAAATATTACCCGTAGGTTGAGGACATTCATTTGGTCTTGTGGAATTTTCAGGTCTAGAATTCCAAATAGGACATTCAGTTAAGGGATGGTTACCTTGGGAACATAACCGACATGACTTCAAAATAGTCTCAAGTATCAATGTTAAATTCAAGATCCTGAGTCGTCGATGTCTTAGTATTGTCATAATTTTTACAAGTAATCAAATTTTGTTCACATGTAGTGATCTTTTTTCGTGGTACGGAGTACTCCCAAGCCTTTTAACTAAATATGCCAAGTGAATAAATCTCCCTTTGTTTCTCCAAATGATGTGTAGATATCTATTATTTCCAACGGTGTATGCTGTGATGGGGTAAGTTCTTTTTCTTTTATTTTGTTCAAGGTTTCACAGTGCATCCAGACGGATGAAACGTCCTGGAGTTTTTGCGGAAGCACATGCCACTATACGGTTCGCGACAAAATTTTTTGGTTCAATTTATAATGGGGGGAAATAGATTATGGTGCAAAGATTAAAGGGGGTTTATTAAAATTTTAGCCATACTAGGCCTTTCCACCAAATCCTGGTCACGAGGTGAAGAATAGAAAAGAAAACTAGTGCGAAAAAACAACATGCCTCTTTGAAACTAAAAGTAGGTTACATAAGTCAAGCATTTACTTACACATATTCCATCATTTGGAAAATGAATCTATGTTGGTTTGCTTTAAATTTGACTCTTTTTTGGATTCCAGAACACTTTTTATATGAGAAAGAGATTTGAAGGTCTCTGGTGTCATATTCGGACGAGATTCAATAAACCTTCTCAAAACATCTGCAGCTAATACAGCTTCTTTGTTCGTTGGTTTTTCCTGAATCTTGCAAATATCTTCCTCCTCATCATCTTCAGAAATTACATCACTAGCTGTTAACTTGCGAAAGAATATCCTGGTCTTCCCACTGCCCACAAACTGCAACTTCTTCATCAATATTCAAAAAGTCTCTGAATTCCATTTCTTTTAGATTTATTATTTCCGTAAGTCGTTCCCAATCTTTCGTTGGCATGCTATTTTCAGTGTCAACATTGTTTGTTTCACACATGGTACCATTCTGTTCATTTTTTGCAAATCCTGCTTTCTTAAATCAATTTGAAATTGTTGATGAAGTGACGCCATTCTATGCTTTATCTGCCATTCTCATGGCTTCAAAAATGCTCAAAAAATGGCTTAGTTCCTTCTTCAATTTCCGCCAAAAGTTTTTTTGCCACTTGATGGCGATATTTGAATTTGAAACTTTGAATGATTCCTTGATCAAGACATTGAAGTCTAGATGTCGTGTTTGGAGGAAGAAATTCCGCTTGAACATGATTTAATTCTGGTATGATACTGTAACCTTTGCAGTTCTCAATAAAAAACAAGATTTTATGCTTTTCTTTTTTTATTTTCCTTTTTTAACTCCTTCAGTCAATTTTCAAAAATTTTAGAAGTCATCCAAGCTTTTTGATTGGAATCATAAGTAAAAGGGAAAGATTTCACTGCAGAAAAGCAGCTTAGTTTTGTTGATTTTCCAATCATTAAGCTCTTTTATTTCTCAGTCTCATCCATGAATTCCGTGCAGACTTCATTAGCGCTTGCACTTTCGCCGCACACTTTAAGGAATGTAATGTTGTCTCAGTTTTTTAAATTTTCAAACCATCCATTACTTTTTTTGAAACTAACATAACGCAATTCTTTGGCTTTCTCTTTTATCAAATTTCCGTTGATTGGGATGTTTTGTGCTCTACATTGTGTAATCCACACCATTAGACATTTCTCCATATCATGAAATTCACTAATTCTATTTTTTTTTTTTTTTTTTCTTTTACCGAATCCATGGTCACACTTTTCCAGAATATAAATTTTTTTTTTTAAATTGTCAATGTGCTGCTTGGCATTCCAAACTCTTTTGCAATTTCATTTTTCTTTTTGGAACCTTCTTCCACTTCTTCAATAACTCGTTTTCTCCTGAATGGAAAGAGTGTTTAATTTTTGTTTAGTTGCCATTGCTAACAAGTGCGTCGTATAAGTCAACTGCTGTGGAAATTTCTTGGCCGGAGTTCTTCCTGCCGTACAAGACAAGGAGATGACAGGAATGAGATAGCCCTGGGTACAATGTAGCAAGCAGTAGCAAATTCTTCCTCCCTCCCACTTCTCTCCCACCAACATTTTCCCTGCAGGTGTGACCTTGAATGGTTCAAGGACTAAACGGTTTAGAAAGAGGGCAATAATTTCAAAAATTCCTGAGCCCCACTGAATAGAATGGCAATAAAGAATGCACGTTTTGGAACAAGGAAATAGTAGTTAAACAAAGAATATGGAATCTGCGCGAACCACCAAAGAAAAAAAATGGAGTTATCGAAAGATCTAAAATTGAAAAGTTTCACTAAACAAGGTTATTTTAACATTGACAGCATAGGATAAACGAAGAGAAATAATTCTTTTTCGAGATATCAAGGTTCAAGTTATCGAGAGGGACTGTTGTAGAATGTAAGGTTTGAGAAATTCTGAGATTGCATCTACCATAAGCACTAGCTAATTGTTGTATACAACATTGCTACTGTGTACATATGAGTAAGAGAATGGCTAAGGAATTTCTGTTGGCAGTATTAGCAGTGGCTGTACATACTGGTTATGGTATGTAAGAATTTTAGGTGCAGGGTATTTCTCTTGATGGTTTGGAGAAGACCAAGGTTTGTAAAGATTGCTTTTGTATTGATACGTGAGTTTCTAGGCATGAAAAGCAGCGGCTCCTCTACTTTAGAATTTCATGTTTGTTGATAACTCCTGTGACATCAAGCAAAAGGACCCACATTGCTCAAGACCGGTCATCTTAGGACACCAAGGTTCTCCCAGGGAAACAAAATCTTCCCCACTTGTACAAAGTGCAATGCAAGCGAGGCTTTTGCTTCGCTGTATTGCCTTATCTCTGGAAACCTATTGTGTAGCCCTAATATTGTTCTTGATAGGTTAAAGTCAAAGGGACTCATGGACGTGATCTGATTCAGATAAGAAAGGAGAAGAAAAATTGACCCACATTGCATTATCCAGGGGTGATTGTATTCCGGGTTTCCCCGGATATCTGGGTTTTTCATATCCTCCTTCCGTGTTTTAAAAATCGGAGTTTTTAGTCTTCAAAATTGAAAATTTAGCGGACGGGAACAAAAAATACGCTGAAAAGCGATAAACATTCCCTTTGTAGCAAGGGTTGTAACGGCGCCAACCATCTTTGTGTTCCGAACACGAGCCTGTACCACGTCCCATGTGCGTTCGTTGTTACGGATAACTGGGCGTTGGCGCCATTTTGGTTTTTTTTTTTCCGGCGCCAAACCCTGGTATTGGCGATGTTTACATTCCCGATGGAAATGTAAACCCGCCAAAAGTGGTACTTTTCCCCCGGACTTTATTTTTAAAGGAACGATAAAAAAAACTTGGATTTAGGAAAACTTGGAAACTTTTTTTGGATTTAGTTATTTTTCCGATAAACATCGCAAAAAGTTGAACTCCTTTTCAAAACTTCTTTTTTTTTGCATAGTAACACATTTTTACGTCCTTTTCCTGAAATCGGCACTGGACTTATTTTCTCAACTTTTATTTAAAAAGTTGCTGATATTTGACCAATACACACAGTATAGGACCCCAATTTCGGAATCCTGCAAACCCAAAATCCGGAAGTTTTACGAAAAAAATTGGCAGCTGAAAAACAGAAACAAAACAGTTTTGTTTTTTGAGAAGAAAATCGGGAAATGCTTTACATAGTTTCTTTGAAATAGGTGTTTTAAAGAGAAGGAAAGTAAAGTGTAATGTAGATGTTTAAGATCGGAAATGTGCCGTTTTCAAAAAAAAAAATTTCGCTATTTTCTGAAAAGGGTTCGTTTTGGCGATTAGAGTTTTTATTAATTGTTGCTTTGAAAAAAAAATCGGAAAATGTTTTACATTGGTTTTTTTTTTTTTTTTGAAAATAAGCATTTTAAAGAGAAGGAAAATAAATGTAATGAACATGTTTAAGATCGGAGATGTGCTGTTTTCAAAAAAATTAGTTTGCGATTTTCTGAAAAGAGTTCGTTTTTGCAATTAGAGTTTTTATTAATTTTTGCTTTAATTCAGAGTTAATATCATTAAATTTTGCTTTTTTTATTCCTTTTAATTTTCTTATATTTATTTTTTTAATGAGCTGCAATTTTCGAGCGATACATAATATTCGCGAAATTGAAAATCCTCGTTTCTCGCATTTTCACAATAATCTGATGTTTTACTACAGTTTAGTGGCTAGAGAATATAAAATCACATCTAAATATTACAGAATTCTTTTCTTTTATTGTTTAATTAAATATGTTAAATTAACATCGGGAAAAGTAGATGTTTCGATGCTTTGCCTCGAAATAAGTACCCCTACTCCAACTTCGTTTTTTGTGCTAAATTTCGTGACTTACAGGCGAGTATATACGATATTAAAAATGCCATAAATGAGCAAAATACTAATAAAAAGTTTCAGAGCCAATTATATTGGCTCTGATGCTACTTACAAAATTTTTTGAATGAGGACCCAAAATCAAAAAAATTCCGAAATCCGTAAAGATCGCGGCCCCGAGCGTTCCGGATTTGAGGTCCCATTCCCATACTGTAAATGAAAAAATAATAACTCCAAAAAGAAAAAGTATTTCACTGCACAAATTTGGCACAAAATATATAGTCATGGGAAATCCCTATTCATTTTGTTTTACTATAAATTACAATTATTTTGCAAAAAATAAATTGATTAAATTTTTCTTATTAGTTAGAAGTAGGTAAGTAAAATATAAATTTTAATTTCAAAAGTTATTTTAAACATGCCATTGTAACTAAGTGTATAAAAGCTGTCGTATAATTTATGGTGCATAAAAAGTGATACCGACTTTTTGTATGAAAAATTTTCAGGGTTTTTTACCTTGTGTCGCAATCACCCCTGATTATCTTTAATGCAACCATGAAACATATGATGGTTTGGAATCTGACTCAATAATTTTTTGTCCAGGATTACAGCATTTCGCTCATTAGTTGTTCAATATTGGTAATGTGCATAATCTGCTACCTCGAAATTACCGAAACCTTCCTTTCCACTATGACTGTAACTGTTCCTTGCCAAATGTTAAGTACTTGGAGGTTCTACTGATTAAGGGCACCACCCTCTAGAAAGATTACTACAATTTACTAGCCGAATCTGCAATGTTATGAAATTCAAATTCATTTTTTAGTAACCTACCCCAATCAAAAGTCTGTATATGCTTAAGCAAACACAAACTATGAACATAAATTTAAATTAGTTTAAGTTTTGATCCGATCCTTTTTTAATCTAACTGAAAAGTAGTGATTTTAACATTTTACATTTAAAACAAAGGTGAAGTAAGCTTACAAAAAGAAGACTTGTAATAAAAAAAAGAAAATTTGTAATAAAAAAACAAGACTTGTGAAATTGAAGCTCATATGAAAACATCAAAACTTGTAGGTTTTATTTGCACCTGGCACCATTTCTAGTTGTATAAGCAAGACTGCTCTGAGGTAGAAGAAGTATTATAAAGTGCTTTAAAATGCACACTGTGCAAACATTTTATATGACAAATGTCTTTGCATATCTTATCTTATTTGGTTTTAGAAAGAGACATGTAGATGGTATTAGCAGAGGTTTCCATCCACACCCAGAATGCTGCCTCTTCCCCCAAAAACTATGGAACCTTCTCAAAAACTGCAGCCCCTGAAACAACCCCCAAAAATTATCAATGCCACAATCTGCACCATGACCCCATGGTGGGCACCCCTGGTATTGGAGAATACACATTTTCTCCCCTTTAGAATAATTTTTTAATGCATATTATAAAATGTCACGTTTAAAAGAATTATCCCCTTGGTCTATTTTGACCATCAAGGGTTTTGTCATTTAATATTTCACCAAGACATTTTGGAGGCTTCTTAAAATCTCACACAACTGTCGAAGCGTAAATCTCTAAAAAAATTTCATAAAATCTTGCCTTTAACTTCCATTTAACATTCCTGATTTCCATGGAGCCCCACAAAAGTCACAATACATGTATAAAATCTTGTATATGTCTAATACTGTCTGGTAGATGAATCAAAATATTGTAATATTTTATCAAGATTTTTCCCATTATAGTTAGTTAATTGCATCATGATATATTTTGGGATCAAGTGCTGCAATCTTATTTATTCTGGTTTTTGTGCTAAACTTTATCAGTATTTTATTTTTAAACTATATTTTCTCTTTAAAGCATACCCTGTCGATTCAAGTGCCACACTAGCTGATCATCTTATCATAGCTGTTTTAAATTTGTTAAAGAAAGAAGTTTCAGAGCATGGACGTCATCTAACACAATATTTTAGTTTGTTTGCAATGTTTGCTTCTCTTGGCGTTGCAGAGGTATTTTTTCTTCTAATTTTGTGACATCTATATAACGAACATGTTTTTATGCAAATTTTTCGTTCATATATGTAATTAACAGTAACATTTTTTATTTATTTTATTTGTTATGAACTGCTCAACATTGAAATCTTAATTCTGCTCAGTAATAGCTAGACCTGTGTTTATGGGAAGAATAATTAATAGAGTAAAGTAGGCCATGCTATGCTTTATTATTCAGGCATGAGTTTTTCCGCTTTTTAAAAATTTTAGAAAACAAAATATTCCGTATTTTCGCGAAAAGTTCCACTTTTTCTATATTCTTCAAAAGATTACTATTTTTTTTCCAAATTTTTTCTGTTCTACTGAAGAAAATAACATCCGAGCAAGAGATTCTTCCACGGAACCGCGAATTTTGTTATTCTCTCCCGATTCTTTTTTTTTTTTTTTTTTTTTAAATGTTAGCAAACCTTTCAGTCAATGTCTTTTTCATATCTATCTCTTTTAACCAAACTGTAATTTTATTTTTTTCCTCAATATTATCGATCATCAAATTTTTCTTGTTTTATGTTCCATTTGCAGATTTGTGTGTTGAAATGTGTAATCTTTTTTGCATCCTTAACAGAAATTGAAATTTTTGCAATCACAGCATTTAACAATCACCTTCAAAGTGCAGGAGAATTTATTCTAATATCGTTTTCATTTTAATCTTTTTTGCTTTTAGCATGTCTTATATTTAAAAAAAAGTGCAAATTATATTTTAAAAAAAGTGAAATATACACAACTATTATACTTTGTAGTAATGGAGTCAATGGCTTTAATACCTTATAATGTATCTTGTATTTGATGCCATAAATACTTCTACCTACATTCCTGGTACCGTAAAATCCCGAAAGTACCCCCCCCCCCCATCGAATGTAACCCCCCCCCCCTTTCGCGCCGAAAGTGGAATCATTCCATATTCCTTAATATAACCCCCCTCCCCAAATGTCTGACGATTTTAAAACAAAATTTGTTTTTTTTCTTATCATAAAGGTTAAATATGTCCAATTTCTTTTTGTATTTTGTGTTTTATTTTATTTGTTTATTCATAAATATTCAAGGTCTATATGCTTAAAAATAAATTTCATGTACTCGTCGTTAATTCGTTCATTAGCCGCCATCTTTGATCTTGTGAGTCCGCCATTTTTGGTCGTGTTTTGAAATTCGACGCATTATGAAATACCGATATAGCGCTGGCCTCGAACATGCCAAATTTGCTTTTTATGAGTTTTAAATTTAAATTATAGGGATTTCTGCTAACTTAAATGCTACATTTTTTTTTTTTTTTTATTTCTAATGGCAAGGTTACAAAAGACCTCTACACCACGAGGCAAAAGGAACAAGAACAAAAACAAATAAACACAATAATGTGGCGAGAAAAGTCTATGAACCTAAAAGCTCCCTAGCGCGCCAGTAGCAGTCACTCGGCGAGGAATCACCAAGTGCCGGGCAGCGGAGAATGTGGCCAGCATCCATGTCCTCCAGAAGATCACAGAGTGTGCAGAAAAGGGCCTGAACAACATGGATTCGATGTAGATGTTTTAGGAGGCAGTCATGTCCTGTGGCCAGACGAAACTCAGCTACTGCTTTACGTCTTGGCCACATGGGAAGATCCCCGAGTTTATTCCACCAGGTCTTATTGGAATTTCTCTCAGCGTATTGATGTAGCGTGAGATCATTCATCTTTCTCTTGATGATACGCTTGGCACTAGTATAAGGGACAGCTTTCTTTGAGGTTTGTATGATAGAAGCTCCCTTTTTTGCTAGCCGGTCCGCTATTTCATTTCCTGTTATACCGCAGTGTCCAGGGACCCACTGCAAGGCGACTTCTTTAGAGTACTTAGACAGACTCTTCAGGAGTTTCTTACACTCAAGGGTGTTAGAGGAGGCAGGAGCAGAAAGAGAGTTTATTGCCAGAATTGCTGCTTTTGAATCACAGAATATAACAGCTCTTACGAAACTATTTAGGTGGCAATGCAGTTGCGCAAGGGCTACTTGAATGGCAGCAACCTCACCATCAAAAGCAGTTGTGAATTTACCAGTTGTTAGATAAAAGGAGAAAAGGTGACAATACACCCCCGCTCCTGCTCTGTGAGTGTCCCTCAAAAGGCTTCCATCGGTATAGATATGCACCCAATCAGGTTCGGGATACATGGTTTCAATCGTTTCCAAAGCTAACGACCTTAAAACTAAGGTGTTTTGTTCCTTTTTGGAAACCACCTGGGTAAGTGCAGTCCGAATTCGAAAACCTCTATCAATAACTGGATCTAAAGATGACACAAGAGGTTCGGGGATGAAGTCAATATCAAGCAATTGCTTTAGTTCCAGAACACCCTGCACAAAACCATGTTGGGTCTTCAAACGCCTTCCTGAATCCAAATGAAGATTGCACAAAAGGGAGAGGCCATCTGGTAGTCGTGTTAATTTTTCCCATAGCAACAGGGCTCTTTCTTGAAAGATATTCTTTAGAGGTTTATTTTTTGTTATCATAAGCATTGCATCAATTGGAGTTGTTTTATCAGCCCCTGTGATGAGCCGTAGGGCCTGGTTTTGGGTTCTCTCAAGTAATTCAGTCACAAAGACAGATGCAGTAATGCTAGTCAAAATAGGTAAAATAAATAACTTGTAAGTCAAATTTAAGGTGTGACTAGAACAGCCCCACCTAGAACCAGCAAGTCTTTTCAAAAGCGTCCTTCTATTTGAGACATGGTTTATAATATTTTCGGTATGGGCGCTCCAGGATAACTTACGATCAAATGTAACGCCCAAATAGCTAAAACTATCGGCCTCCTGGATGACATGTCCTCGGTATAACAGATCAATATGCAAAGGTTGGTGTGTCAATGAGAAACTGACCGAGACTGTTTTATCAAGGTTAAAGTTCATGTTATTTTCGTCACACCATTGCCCCAAGATCTCAAGTGCCAAATTCAAGCCTATTTAATTGTGCAGCCCGATTCTTGGGAGAGTCAATCCAGATCACAAGGTCGTCAGCATAAAGCAGGCATCTAATATCAGTAATCTTCCTGAGCTGGTGGACAAGATCATTTATGTAGATGTTAAAGAGTGTGCAGCTGGATACTGAACCCTGAGGTAGTCCCGTTTTAAGAACACTGTATTTGGAATAACTTTTTCCATATCTGATCTTACATAAACGCTGGCAGAGAAAACCACGAAACCAACTGAACATGTTATTCTCAATACCAAGAGAAGCGAGTTTCAGCAGGAGTTTGTCAATCCAAACAGTGTCATAGGCAGATTTAAGGTCAATGAATACCGCTGAAAGTATTCGGCTTTTATCCAAGGTATCTTTGATAGACTGGCTGAGCAGTGCTACCTGTTGATTGGTAGATCTAAATTGCCTGAATCCAGCCTGTTCCTCAGCAAGGAGGCGGTTGTTCTCTAAAAACCAACTGAGTCTTTTAGTTATAATTCTCTCCATAGTTTTCCCCATTATACTTGTAAGTGATATTGGTCTATAACTTAGAAGATCCTTTGGATCTTTATCCTTTTTGTGGATTGGTAAAATTATGGCTCTAAGCCACTGAGAAGGAATAACTCCCGAATTCCAAATCAAATTGAAGAACTTTAAAAGAGTGCTCAAGGCACAAGTGCCCAGATGTTGTAGGAATTCAGAATGTATGCCATCTTCACCTGGGGATTTTCTACTTTTAAGGCTAGTTACAGCCTGAGTGAGCTCTTCCATGGATAGAGATGAATCAAAGATGGGATGAGAAGATGTCCGAGAACCAAAACCTGTGACAAATGATTTAATTTCACGTCTTAATACCTTTGAAGATGTCCTTGCGTGTTTATTCTTTTGGTGACATTTAGAAAAATGTTTAACAAATGCATTAGCAATTTCTGTATCAGAAGAGATTGTTTTATTAGCGACTTGAAAAGGTTGTTTAGGGGTACGGGTGCCTTCTTTTTTGATACGAGAGAGGAAATTATAAACTCTCTTTCCGTCTCTCTGATAATTGGCGCCAGATATGAAGTCATTAAAAGATTTCCGTTTTTCGACAAGCACAGTTTTTCTGAATAGGGCTGATTGCTTTCTCCACGCCTGAACATCCGAACACCCATGTGTTAGTTCAGCCTAAGTCTGTTGCGCTTAATCTTCATATGTTTTAGTTCTTCCGACCAAATGCATCTATATTTCTTCACTTTTCCCCTAGGTATACTCTTTTTTGCACAACATATAATTTTATCATTGATAAGTTCACATATTCTACTTGGGTGCAGGGTAAAGTCAATATGGTCTAGGTGTAGTTCTTGCTCTGTCATTGTGATAAAGGCAGTCCAGTTAGCTTTCCTAAAATTCCATGAGGTTTTAGAGAGTGACATGGGCTGCCTATATTGTGAACCCAGAGGAATTTCTGCTATGACTTGACGGTGGCCGGAGCCCGGGTCGTCAATAATATATCGACTTGATTGTTCACTAATATCTGAGGTGACCAAAAGAAGATCAGGAGAAGTGGACGTTCCATTGTAGTGGAGATAAGTGTGAGGATCATTGTGGCTATAGATTAACCTGAAGGTACTAGAGTTCAAGAGATCCTCTACTCTTTTCCCTGCTTCATTAGAGTCGTTATACCCCCATATTGGAGAGTGAGCATTAAAATCTCCAAGGAAGATGGTTCGACTCTAAGAATTAAGGTAGGAGAAGTCGGGTTTATTGTTAGGTGGGCTATAGATAGCAAGGATTTTGAAACGTTTTCCGTTTTTCCATAGGTTTAGCTCAATAACTTCGCTCTTATGAGAGGAGCATTCCATGTCTTTTATTATACGGAAACCAGCAGTGAGCCCAATTTTAACTCCAACTAGGATGCCACTTGCCACCTGTCTAGACTTAGGAAGGATATATAGGAAGTATCCCCTAAAATAAAAATATTTTAATTTATTATCAGTGAGGTTAACCTCCATAATCGTAAAGGCATCAATATCATGAGCGTTGAGCGTCTGCACTAACTCCGCTCGCTTGGGCTGAGACAGACCACCCGCATTCCACTGCAAGACACGCAGATATATAGAAGGCATCGTTGGCATCATACGGTTAGCCAAAGTTGTAGATCATTTAGCCGCAAAAGCGTTACCAGGGTGCACCACGAGGAGGTAGATCTACACTGCACCCCGTGCTACATTCTTTCTTCGCGTTGATTCGTTAATTAGCCGCCATCTTTGATCGCGTAACTCCGCCATTTTTGGTCGTGTTTTGAAACTCGGCACATTACGAAATACCGATGTAGCGCTGGCCCCGAACATGCCAAATTTGCGTTTTATGAGTTTTAAATTTAAATTATAGGGATTTCTGCTAACTTAAATGCTAAATTCTTTCTTCAGTCAAAGATGCCATCCCATTGCGATCAATTTTCTATTAGAAAATTATAAGACAGATTTTTGTTTATTTATTTTTTGAATCTTGTTTTATATTATTTAAAATTTTAAGTGGGTTATGCTTATTATTTATCTTCAGTAGATGCTCTTAATTAATACTAAAAATATTTTTTTTAAATAATTTTTTTTGAAAATCTCGATTATAACCCCCCTATCTGAAATTTGCCAGTTTGGTTTCTAAAAAGAGGGGGGTTACTTTCGGGAATTTACGGTACATATTGTTTTTTCAATTAAATTATTAATTAATTTTTGCAAATATTTTTATTAACAGCTTTTAAGTACTGCTTAAAATATGTTTTACAAGTAAAGTTGGTGAATTTTGTTTTTATACGAAACTCATCCCCGATTATTACGCATTATACCATATTTTGATTGATGCAATAAAAAAATTTATTTATGCTAACAAATTCTGTGTGCGTTTTATTGGAACTAGTGGTAAAAAAAATAAGATCTCATGAACTAGAGGAAGATACTTAAGGACAACTGCACAATAACAGGAAAGTGCTAATATTACTCATAATTTGTGGCAAAAAATAAAATAAGGTGAAAATACAAAATTTTCAACATGTAAAAGCTGAACACACATGATTTTAAGCACTTAAAATTTTTTAAAAAAGAAAAGAAAAAAACTTTGAAAGTTAAGGAAATATCTTTTTTCTTCCCAGAAAGGGCACCGTGTCTTGTGTTTTTCCGTCCTCATGGCTGATTGTTAAACAATTATTAGATTTGAATAAAAGGAGTTGAAAAATAATATCTAAACAAATTTCAAAAATGTTTTAGAACAATAACTTTAAAGCGATTTAATTAAATATTTACTCGTTTGCAAGAAACATTTACTCTACATGTTTTGCCATTTTGAAGAAATTGTTATTGTTAATTGCACTAATTAATTGTGGTTTGAATTATGGTACAATCAATAAGTGGTAATTAAAACTCATCAAATTAGTCTTTTAATTAGCCGCTCCAAACAAGCAATTTCTCTGCTCAGAAAGGTGTTCCAAAATACTTGATTGCTATTAGGGCCCCTACCTAGCCGGTAATACCTTTGCCATGGCAACGGGGCTCATGTATCCCCTTTGAAAAATTGAGAAAATTTTGATAAGTTTCAGATAACATCAACAAGTCAGCATTAAGGGGATATTCTAGTCTAGAGGGCCAAGTTTTAGGTGCTTTTTAAAATGCTGTAAATAAAAAACGGTAAAGATTTTTATCATCAGCTTTTTTATCGGTTGTTTATTTTTAAAGAGCACAAAAAAAAATTTAGTAAAAAAAAAAGTCAAAATTCAAAAAAGTACAGGCCGTAAACTGGAGACTCAAAAAGAAAAAGCTGCCCCCTGATTGACACAATTCCACCCTCCTTGATGATCTAAAAACAAAAATCTTGGTTGTTCTTAAAAAGTAGGGATGTAGTTTTCGTTTGATCAGAGCGATTTGCAAAAAAAGAAATTCGCTAAATGGCGGCCATGTAAAAAGAAAAGTAATTTTTTTCCCTCAATTTTTCAACTTTGAAAATTTTAAAAAAATAATAGGAAACAAAAAAGAGTTTTTTTTTTTTAAAAAAACTCTGATCAAACGACAGTACACCTCAAAACTCCAAATCTTGATTGGTAGACAAATTTCAAACAATGGTAGCCAAACGTTTTTAAAAATCGGCACATCTGCAAAAAATTCAGCTGTGCATTGTTTTCTAGGAGCACAAAACTGGTATCAATTGCAATGAACATTTGAATTACATCTCGGTAAACCATGTGGTTTTAACCTGATTACAGGCACGAAATCACAGGTGTTTTTAGGGTTAGATCCCCTCCCTCCAAGACATTTTTCAGCTAATGTTTAATCATTATACTAGAAATAACTACATGTAATAACATATTTGTCAATTGAATGTATGAAAATGCGAACAGAGCAAAATCTAGTACCAAAAATATGGATTGACATCTTTGTAAAGGGTCATTCATAAATGATGTCGCGCTTCGAGTGGGGGAGTGGGTGGGGGGTGTTCGAGAAATTGTGACAAGGGGAGGGAAGGGGGCAATAAGAAGTGTCATCATACATTTTAGTTGCTATAGAAATACAGTCAAACCTGTCTATCTCGAACCTGTAAATCTCGAAAACTTCTATATCTCGAAATTTCTGAAATTTCCTTCGCATACTATCTAAATTCAGTGCATTTTACATTTTTATCTCGAAAAAATTTTGTTCGAAACCTGTGTTTCTCGAATTTTGGGAAATAGGGTCAGTTACAGAAAACAATGAAGCCTCTTTTTTTTGCAAAAGAGTTTAGGAAAACATAAATTCTGTGGCCGCACAGATAAAGGAAGCTGGAGGGGACTTTTCCTGGAATTCTGGTCACTATCGCTATTCTACCTCTCTCCTACTGTCATCTCTCCCGGGACGCCTCCAGTCATCATTGTTTAGCGTTTCCAAGAAGCGAGAGTGCAATGGAGGGTTTGGTTAAGCAGGCTGTGACCACTAGGGGGTCAGCTTCCACACACATAGATAAGAAGTCTGGAAAGTTGAAATTCATTCCTATTGTTGATTTTCTTCCGTGGTACGTGGTTGGCAAATGCGAATATGGCAGGAGTAAAAAGAAAATTGAATGTTTTAGAAAATGAGGATAAAATGAAAATTCTGACATTTTTAGATGAGAACCCGTTGATGAAAAAAGGCGAAATCGCAGAAAAGTTTAGCGTGCCAGCCAGCACTCTCTCGACAATTATCAAAAACCGTGAAAGTATAGAGCAAAAGTTTCTAAGCAACAAAAAAGGAAAAAAAAGGAGAAAATGCAATTTTCCGGATGTAGACGCATGCGTTTTGAAATGGTTTACACAGTGCAGAGACCAAGGAATCCCTATCAGTGGGCATGTGATACAGAAAAAAGCAGAAGATTTCGCTAAAGAACTTGGACATGATTCAGAAGAATTCAAAGCCAGCAATGGATGGCTCGAAAGTTTCAAAAAGAGGCACAACATTGTTTTCCGCAAGCTTTGTGGAGAAAGCGCATCAGTCCCAGAAAATGTATGTGAAGAGTTTATAAAAAATATTCCTCATCTCGTAAAAGGATACAAACCAAAAAACATTTTCAACGCTGATGAAACAGGGCTATTTTATCAGTGCTTGCCAGAAAAAACTGCCATGTTCAAGGATGAAGAGTGTAAGGGGGGGAAACAAAGCAAAGTCCGTTTAACCCTGCTGTTAGCTGCAAATGAAGACGGCTCAGAAAAACTTCCACCGCTGATGATCGGACGCTCAGAAAAACCTAGGTGTTTTGCTCAAGTTAAGTCTTTCCCCTTCAAGTACAAAGCAAACAGAAAAGCTTGGATGACTAGTGAAATCTTTGGTGAATGGTTGAAATCTTTAGACAAATCTATGTGTGCCCAAAAGAGGAAAATTATACTCTTTGTAGATAACTGCAGCGCACATAACAACTTGCCTTCTTTGAAAAACGTATGTGTAAAGTTCTTCCCTGCTAACACGACTTCCAAACTACAACCTATGGATCAAGGGGTAATAAGAAGCTTTAAAGCGAACTATAGAAGACAATTAATCCGTAAGCTAATCGATGCTATTCATGGGGGAAGTGTTCTTCCAAAGGTGAACGTGCTAGACGCCATAAGAATGACCGATTATGCATGGAGATGTGTCACAGAGAAAACAATCCAAAACAGTTTCAAGAAAGCGGGGTTCGATAATCAATGCGAAGAAGAGAAAGAGATCAGCGATGAGCACGGAAAAGAAGCTGAAGAAACTGTTGATGAAGCGGTGGAAATTAATTCTCAAGAATGGAGAACCTTGAAATCAGGATTGAATGTTGACATTTCTTTAGAAGAATTTTTGCAAGTGGATGATACACTAGCAACATGTGGAACCTTGACAGACGCGGAGATCATCGATAATGTGAAAAACATGTCAGAAGACGAAATCGAAGCCGATTCACCTAAAGTGACAGCGAAAGAAGCTGAGAAGGCCGTGGAACTCTTGACAAATTTTCTTGAGGCTCAGGAAAATGTTGGCTCTGACAGCTTTGCAGCTCTTGCAAATATTAAAAAGTTAATTGAAGTGAAGAAAGTTAGGCATCAAAAAACTTTGAAGGACTATTTTCATTGAAAAATCATTCAGCAGTATGTATTTATCTACAATAAAAGTAAGTATTATTATTTTTTTTTTTTTGCATTTTTTTGTGAACCTGTATAACTCGAAACCTTTTTATCTCGAATTTTTTTCTCTTCCCGTGAGATTCGAGATAGACAGGTTTGACTGTATTTAAAATCGGCAAATTAAATTTAATTTTAGTTTTCATAAATTTCACAATTCCATTTTAAAATATCCAATTTCATTTTGTATCGAAAACACCGATACTGATTAAAGCCTAAATTTACTTCTAGTTAAAAGTTTAAAAGGAAATCTTCTCGGGCACTTACACTTTTAAGATAAAATAGCGTGTTTTTTTTTTTTGTTTTTTTTCAGAATGCGAACAATATTTTTTACTATTATAAATAATTATAATTTTTGTTGTGAACCTTAATCTCATTTAATGCAAATCAAGCACACAGCATATAATCATTATTATTATGTTCTCAATTATCATTAAAAGTTCAAAAGGAAATAAGTAATGTGATCTATAACGCAATGCTTTTTTCTGAACTGCAAAACAATAAGTACATATACCTATGAAATATAGCGTGACATGTGACAAAGGGGGATAGGGGATCCATTGAAGTGTGACATTTTGTTGCGAATACAATTTTTTTTTTTTTTTTTGTGAAATGTTTAATAAGAAAATTCCTTATTTATTTTATATTTATATTGATTCGTGATAACACTTGTTTTCAATAACTGTTAATAAAGCTAATAGTTTTCAATAATTGTTTATTGTTTTTTATGAAGTTGGATCCAGGTCAATTAGCAATTTTCTAAGTATTTCTTATTCATCCAAAATTTAGTATTTTCTAAAAGGTAAATAGCTATTGATACTAAAATCAAATTTGAAGTAAATAAAAAAATGAAACAATAATAGTGATAAAATTAAACGGAACACAATGTTCGATAAACATGTGCTCAATATCGGCATGGCTCAAAAAAAAAAAAGCAAAAAAACTATAATTAAAATAAAATGCAAAATAAGCAGATTTAGAGTAGCATATGTGAAAAATATCTTCTAACTTAGAAAATAATTGAAATACGAGGGTGAATCAAATATAAACGAGACTTTTGGACCTGCGCGCGCAATAGTGATGGAAGAACGTTCCGCTGTTATTGGCTGTTAGGTTGGTTTGTCAGGAGTGCGGGAAGCATGTGACTCACCATAGACTCGCTCAGTGTCCATCGTTACGATGTCCGAGCAGGAGGTACCTCCCTCTATTGCACAACGTATTGTTATCAAGTTTTTAGCTGCAGAAGGTGTAAAACCGGCCGAAATCTTGAGAAGATTGACTGCACAGTTCGGGGAAGAGACGCTGTCGCGAGCTAGAGTGTTTGCTTGGCATAGACAGTTCATGGAGGGCCGTGAACGTGTTGAAAATGAGAGCCATGACCGCAGACCCCGCACCAGCATTACAGCGGGCAACATCGACAGTGTTCGTCAACTTGTTGAAGGTGATAGGCGGAACAACTTCGGATATTGCAATTGAGATTGGAATAAGTTATGGGAGCACTTACTCTATACTCTCAGAGGAGCTAGAGTATCGCAAGGTGTGTGCCAGGTGGGTTCCTCGCCTTCTCACAGTTGACCAGAAACTGAATCATTTTCAAGTGTGTGAGCGTCTTCTTGCACGATTTCGGGAAGAAGGAGACCCATTTTTTTCTCACATTGTCACTTGTGATGAAACGTGGGTGCATCACTACACCCCTGAGTCGAAACAAGCGAGTATGGAGTGGAGGAAGAAAGGAGAAACCGGACCAGTGAAATCCAAGTCACGATTATCGGCTGGCAAGGTTTTGGCTACCGTTTTTTTTTGACCAGCGTGGCCTGCTGCACCTTGATTTTTTGCATGAGCGCAGAACAATTAATGCGGCATACTACTGCCAAATTTTGACTGAGGTCAGACTTGCATATCGCCGCAAAAGAAGAGACCTTCCGATGAGAAAAGTGATTCTCCTCCATGACAATGCTCGCCCCCATACAGCAGCCCTGACGTACAAAAATTGGAGCAACTGGGTTGGGAGACACTGGAACACCCTCCATACAGTCCAGACCTGTCTCCCTGCGACTTCCATGTCTTTGGTCCTCTCAAGGAAGCTTTGGGAGGGCAAAAATTCCATAGTGATAATGAGGTTGAAGCATATGTGCGCAATTGGCTACAAACACGACCCGACTCTTTTTACGTGGAAAGAATTAAAAAATTACCTATACGCTGGGAAAAATGTGTTTATAAATCAGGAGATTATGTAGAAAAATAAACTATGATTGTTTGGGCGTTTAAAATCAAAATAAATATTTTAAAAATAAGTCTTGTTTATATTTGATTCACCCTCGTATGTACGCAATGCAAAAGGATTAAAATCTCTAATATAGAACCCAATTTTCTGCCAAGCACGAGTACGAAGTTGGCTGTTTCTAACTTTATAAATATTTTCCTTTTTTACAATGCAATGTTATTAAAATGAAATGCCAAAGAATCAGATTTAAGGTTGTGCATGCATAACTTCCAACTTTCAAAATAATTTAAATAATTGCACAGGATTGAAAAGGATTGAATTTTCAAACGTAGTAAGCAATTTCCAGTAAAAATCGGAGAAAATCTAGTTTTGTGTGGTGTAAAAATTAACTCTTAATGCTTTCTTCTTTATTTAATTTTTAGTGGACAAGAGAATTAGCGAAAAGGTCACGTATCAAGATTAAATGTCGGGGAAGGGGTTTAGCATTAGCAAATGGTAGCCACATTGGTGACTTCGAGGAAAATAATGGTCACCAAAGCTTCAAAATTGGTCTCATTTGGCGACTGGCGACCGTGAGTTTTGAGCTCTAAAAGATAACGACATATATTAAAAAGCTCTATGCCGAATTTGAAGTAAATTGATCCTCTGAAACTTGAGATATCATGTCGACCGTTTCAAAAAACGTATTTTCGAGAAAAACGCGTTGAAAATTCTGAGTCAAGTTTCAGGCAGTCTAAGCCATTTTATATGATGTTTTATACTTACATTTAGTAATCATTGACACTTTTGTTAAAGATACAAACCCACATTATGTGTTAGTCTATATTATCACATCTGTATTCCTCCCCATGAAAAATAAATAATAAAATAAAGGCAGCTGCACTTGACATTTGCAGTGCAGGTATTATAAAGAGAAAATGTTGAAGGAAAGCAAAGGAGACCTGATCCGATCCAATAGTTGTTGAGTTTTTTGCAAAGATAAGAACCAAGTATTAAAAATCCTCTGATATAGCTTGTTTTTTTTTACCGCCAAATAGTTTAATTACTTTACTAGACTCTTTTAGTTTTAATTATTATGTAAACTTCCCCCAAACAGTCTTTTATGGTGCTTGAATAATAATACATTTATGTTTTTATAAACATAAAAATAAATAAATGATTTAAATGACATTTTTGACAAGCATTCTACACGTTTTAAAAGTTTATATTGACAATAAAAGATTTTGTATGATACAGGGCACATTCAGGTAGCTAGAAGTTGCCTATGGCTGGCTATTGATTTGTTATGGTCGAACCAGTTTAGTTCCCACATCTCTAATAAGGCTGTAACTTTGAGAAAAAAAATATTTAAAAGAAAATCCTTTTTATTTTTAAAGGTCTAAACTTTGAAAATATGCAAAAAAAAAAAAAAAAAAAAAAAAATAGATTTTTTGAAAATTCTAGACTAGAATACCCCCTTAAGTACGATTGATTTAAACGTACAAGAGCAATACAAGTTGATATGCTCGGTCTAATGAAGAATCATTTGTTTACTTGAAAAATGAATACTTGCTGCTTAAACCTTTAACAGTTTCATTTTTTTTCCAGAATTCGGTCCAAAAAAATGTCATTTTTATAATTGCATTTTTTGTTTCATTTTACATTTTTAAGTAGGAATATGTTATTAAAATTAACATTTCTAATATTTTTAAGCACTTATTGCAACTTTTTTTCTTTAATGAAAATAATAAATTTTCCCTGCAAGTTTGGTTTTTTTTCCTACATAAACGCCGAACAGGGAAGTTACATTTACAGTTATAATAGTACAATTACTTAGCAGTTATTCTTGATTACAATTCAATTACATTTACTATTATATTTTTAAATGAAAGATACTTACCCTTTTTTTTTTAAAGATCTGATTTAGTGTGATATATCTTAAAGCAAGGCGAGAGGCACAGTCCAATATCACAGTTGGGGAAAAAATACCTAGTCTCTTTTCTAATTCTTTTGCCATTGTCATTTTTCTTCAATGAACATACATAGCACTGCTTTGCTTTTACATGGATAAAATTATCAATCTCGATTTGCAAAATATAACCAAAATGATTGATACTGAACTACAGAAAATATAATCTTCTGATACAAAGCATGCGAAAAAACCCTGCGCTTTTGGACCAATCAGTATAAAAAACACAATAGACAGCAAACTATCGTTTAGTGGACAACTATCGCCATCTATACGAATAATTTATTACTAAAAATGGAAAAAATGTGGGCAAAACAAAAGCGAAATAGAAATCAGATTGCCTGTATGGCGTATGGGCAAATCAGTAAAGGCCCGGCAACTGTGCCCGTACGGTGTACGGGCAAAACAGGGAAGGGGTTAAAGAATAAATAATCAATGTAAATAAGTACATTATCGAGAAGTTTAAGTATTTCAAAGTTTGTTGTTATGGAGTTCAAAAAAGAACCATACAGTAGTTTCTCATTTATACATTACCTCTGTGATGAGTGTCTCAATTATACATTGATTTTCTGAACTCATGAACACAATCATATAAAAATTAATGTTTAAATGTGTTTCCAATTGGCAGCCCCCCAAGCCTTTTGGAAAAATTGTTTGCAATATTGATGTTCATAAATCCATATCAGTTCCAAATGGTCATTCACTAACAAATTTGATTTTTCCAATTTTCCTTTTCAATACTTTTCTTCGTGTTTGAGTATCTGTGTTGAACATTATGTGTGTGTTGTAGTTTCTGTGTTGAACTTGGACCAGCCTAACTTGGCCCCATGTCTGTTGCTGCTCATCCCTTTTGTGTTTGTATTATTATTTTCATGTAATGGATGTAATCTATTTTTTTTTTCTAAATATAAATGCTTTATTTACAGCGAACTATGTTGCTGCAACTAAATGTGCCAGCTACTTTTATGAAAGTGGCATTAGATGAAGGTCCAGGTCCACCAATTAAATATCAGTATGCTGAATTAGGAAAATTATATCAAGTAGTTAGCTTACTAATACGTAGTTGTGATGTTTCTTGTAAAATGCAGTCTTCTCATGTAAGTATTTTTGCTGTAATTTCATGGATTATGGGAATAATAACGACTAGTTCTTAATATTATTGGTGCAATATGCAATAGAAATTTTATGAGACATGCCTACTCTTTTAGCAGAGAAAAAATAATGAAAATTAATGTGCTTTTGAAGAATTTCCAGTTATTATGAATAAAGTAGAGGAAGAAAAAATGTTTGCAACATTATATTCTGCTCAGGATCTGCATTTTTTATTCAACATATTTTATTTTCTTTTTAAATGCTACATTAATGTACTAGTGCAACTATCAACTGCCATGGAATGTTTGCTTTCTTTGCATCAGATTTTACTGTTGTAAAATACCCCACACTTATCGAAATTAATTTTGCTTTTTATTTGTTTGATAATATTTTAGTAACTATTAGCTATTGCTATCATTCATTTTTGACTATTAAAAATATATAATAGAATAACTTGTATGTTTTTGGAAGGTGGAGACTAGGCGTTAATGTTTTTTTTATATTTTCAGAATCTAGTTGGTATTTTCAACATTTTTGCATGTTCAATAAAAGTTAAAAGTTGCTAATCTTCTGTAAGGAGTTAAACAATAATCATTATTGAGTAGCTAAAAATTTGTTGTACTGTTATTATAAAATTATTAATGTTAGTTCTTTGCAGGGCCGAGCTTAGAGGTAGGGCAATCTGGAAAGCCACTCTGCGCCACAAAAAAAAAAAAAAAATTAATAGTAAAATTTTAAAATATTTTGACACCCCCTTCCCCCCTGCCAAAAACATATTCAAAAGAAAGTGTATACAAAGTCTCCTGAGCCCTGACTACCGCGTTTATTTCCTCTCGGAAAGCTATAGTCCAACTTTCAGCAGTTGACATTTGGTCATGCCTCGATTTAGAAGAGCCTATTTTTATAAAGAAGTGTTAGGTAATGCAAAAACTAAGAACAGATGGCGAAAATAAAGGTTGCAATAAAAAGACCACAAAGCCAATCATTTTCTCCACTTAAAAAACTGCCGATAAGGAGAAAAAAATCCATTTTATGGTTGTTTGTAAAATAATTGTAATGTTGATTTAGGTTTTCTAAATAAGCTAATGATTTCTTTTTCATGATATTTTCCATTAAATCTGTTGACAACCAGAGTATTCAGAGAATGGGAGAAATAAATTAACAAGAGACCCCCCCCCCCTTCTCTTGCAGTATACATGCATTTTATGAAATTAAAATTGCTTTGAAATTTGCAAGTAACAGGAAAACTGACAAATGAGCAGGATTCATTATACCTATTGAATAATAAATAACTCGGTAGTTTATTAAATGACAAAAAATCTTCGTAACATCAATGTGACATTTTTGCTAATGAAAGCCCACAAAAGGGTCTGAAAAATATTTCATTTACTTTTTTTCCTTGTTTCACGGAACTGTTAACGGAAAAGCGGGACATTCAGCAGGCGGTTCAGTAAGACAAAAAGGAGGACTGCCCTGCCAAAAGCAAGATGTCTGCTCTGTGGCAGATTTTGGGTGGGGGTGTGCCCTGCAGAAGGAATAAAAGAAATTTAATTATTACCACTAAAGTTTTACTTATTTTTCTGCCCCTTAGTAACTCTTTAAAACCAATTAATCTACATTATTATGAGAATTTTGCAAGGGAGCACCACTTTTCATATCCCTTGCCCCTCCAGTAATTATTCCTGGATCTGCTCCAGCATATACAGACCTATTCCCCTGGGCCATTGATAGGGGGTGTCAAGCAGGGCTGATTCATGGGACAAGGCCTTTGGAGGGGACCCGGTTCAACATCAGGGAAAGGCAGAAGGTACAATGTTTCTATGGCTGAGATGCTAATGTAATGGTGGAGGGGGAGACAAAACCGACATGGGGCTTCCATTGTCGTTCAATGACCCAGCACCTTGCGTCTGGTCATTTTATTAATTGCTCAATAAGTTAGTATTCTTTTACAGTATAACAATTATTTTCCATAATATAATACTGCAACCAGCCTGCAAAAATGGAGTTACCGCCTTTAAACTTGATTTAATTGAAAAAGAAAATATATTATTGTCAAAATATTTCAAACATCTTTAATGTAGTTAGTCCTTTCTTACGTAATGTAACAAACATTTCCCGGTTCCTATCTATATATATAAAATGAACTTTTGAGGTTGTGGCTGCTCGCTATGCAGCAAAATCTACACAACGTACGGTTGCAAAAATTGGCACAAAATTCTATTATAGCCTGATGCTTTGCAAGACAAAGCCGTTTTTTTTAAATTCGGCCTAAAATTTTTTTAATTTAACAATTAAAATATTAATCCCCCAGTATTTTCTTTACTTCGTTCGAATAATTTTAGAATTAAAGTGAAGATAGCTAGGATTTCCGCGCTCCGCCGTTGAATGTAATGTAAACGTAAACATGATTTGAGCCATGCATGAGGCGAGTGTGTTTCGCCGGCTGAAGATAGTTTTATTGTTATAAGCAGGGTTATATTGTTTCTGCTGCAATCTATTAAAAGTTGCAATTACCAAAAGTTTACATCAGTAGCAAATAGGTGGCTGATTATGATTCGACATTTCCAAAACTTTTCAAGCACCTATTCCAAAAGTTTTTTTAAAAAAAACGGTTTTTCGAAAAAATTTTAATGTATTAATTTCAACTTTCTTTTACAATTAGTATCTGCTTTTCTATCTACCTTCAGACAAGCAAAATATTTTGTACAACTTTCCAGAAAAAAGACGAATTTGTAGGGGCGGGGGCTGGGGGGGGGTTGCAATCTCCCATGATACACACATTCAAAATAAAATAAGTAAGTTGTTTTTAAATAAAGAATTTTAAAAATAGTTGAGGCATTTATGCATTTTACTTGTGTAAATTTGTAATGTTTGCTTAATGTTTTGTTAATTACTTAAATATCCATTATTATTTCTAAATTATTTCTAAATATACTCACACTTGAATAAATGTGCAGTGTTCACATAATTTTCAAGAATTCGCCATTCATCAAAAAAAGATAGCATTTACAACAATTTCAAGAATTCATCATTTATCAATATTTTGTCATATTATAAGTGAAAAGTTTTCATATCGACAGTGAAACCCTGATTTAACGTCCCGCCAATCTAAGTTTTCCAGCATTTTACGTTTTTTTCATCAGGTCCCTGTTTTTCCGTATCCTAATTGATGTTAAAATATCCCAGATTCTAAGTTGGTTACTTAATTAACTTTCACTCGATTGATAGAGAATTTAAATTTGCTTTTGAACATGTTGACGGGAGCACTGCTTCAGTGACGAATTTGTAGGGGCGGGGGGTTTCAATCTCCAGAGGCGTAGCGAGGGTTTTCAGCTCCTGGGGACAACTGTAGACTTTGCGCCTCCCTGTGCCCCTAGGGGCTCCCTAATGGGAATTTGAATAAACTTTTATGCTTCCTAAATGATAAAACTCTAAATGCAACCCTTTTAACTTTTATTTTTAGTAGCGGCCATTCACTTCTAAGGGAAAAATGGGACACTTTGGCTTCGCAAAATTATTTGTCCGATTTCCTACGCACTCCTGTGCTACATTGGTCATTCCTGATATGATTTGTGGTGCTCCCACTTTTTTGTCGAACATATTCACACCTATTCAGTTTAAATAATTTTCTTCTTGCATTTAAAAATAAAATTAAATAAATTAACACTAATTTGGCGCCACTTGACGCTGTGCACGGGGAAAGCGGTCCCTCCTTGCCCCCACCTAGCTACGCCTCTGACAATCTCCCATGATACGCTCATTCAAAATAAAATAATTAAGTTGTTTTTAAATAAAGAGTTTTAAAAATAGTTGAGGCATTTATGCATTTTACTTACGTAAATTTGTAATGTTTGCTTAATATTTTGTGTTTACTTTAATATCCATTATTATTTCTAAATATACTCACACACTTGAATAAATGTGTAGTGTTCACATAATTTTCAAGAATTCGCCATTCATCATTTGTATTAAAAAAGGTCAACAATTTCAAGAATTCATCATATTTATCATTCTATCATATTATAAGTGAAAAGTTTTCATATCTACAGTGAAACCCCGATTTAACGTCTCGCCACTCTAAGTTTCCCACATTTTACGTTTTTTTCATCAGGTCCCAGTTTTTCCGTATCCTAATTGATGTTAAAATATCCCAGATTCTAAGTTTATTACTTATCGAATTCTCCATATTTTATGTTTTCCCTCAAAAGTGAAAAAAGAAAATTTTTCTAAAATTAGAAATATTTTTCCTTTTGTGTTTTTTTTAAAGCTTTAAGCACATTGTTAAAGGTTAATTATTACTCTCTCACAAAATAAATCACAATCGAGGATTGTTTTTGTTTTCAAGAAATTTCAAAAAGGGGCTATTCGAGTTTATCAAGGTGTGAGAAAGTTCGTTCGTTTCCAGTATGGAACTGGAGAAGTTCGTTCTTTTTGCCATTTTATAAACCAACAAAGCTCCAACACTTCGAGTCTAAAGACGATTTCGTTAGCATGTCACTATTACATGCTATGTACTGTACTCTTATTGGACGGAACAGCTTACATATAGTGGACATTTTACAAATAGTGGAAAATATTTTCTTTCCCATAAAGACTAGGGAAAAAACTTGCAAAGCATTTCAATACTGGAAGATTCAGCATTCTCTTTCAACTCCATGACTAAAAAACAATCCACTATTACAGACGTTGCGGGTACCGCTAGTAATATAATATGTTAGACAACTTTTAGGAGTAGAATTTCTTTTTTTATTCCACTTGTTTAAAAAAAAAAAAGACACTCTTATCACCAAAGTGTGTGCAACTTTCTTTCTTCCTATCCTAAACATATTTCGGTTATAGAATTGTTACAGCCTGCAGTACAAATGATTGACAGGTACCAAGTGATGAGAGGAGCACTATATTAAGTTAAAAGCTCATTGTTGCCAGTTGAAGAAATAAAGATTACACCTTGAAGGAAAAGAAATTGCAGATTTACTTAGGATTTTCTCTAGCTAATAATAAATTACTATTAATTTTAAGCTTAACTTAGAGGCTTTGATTAAATGTATTCTTATGCAAAAAAGCCAAGCTTTTCAATTGATTTAAAAATTAAGTTGTGGAAACTATAATTATTGGAATTTAAAAAATCGAATTAATTAAAAAAAACTTTTTATATTGGATGGGTCGAAATAATTTTGTGCAAAATTTTATGTACAAACGTATGTTGTACAAACAAATATCATACAAATTGACACTATGTACAGTATGGGACCTCAAATCCGGAATGCTCGGGGCCGCGATCTTTCCGGATTTCGGAATTTTCCGCATTTTGGGTCCTCATTCAAAAATCTTGTAAGCAGCATCAAAGGCCATATAATTTGCTCTGGAACTTTCTATTAGCATTTTGCTCATTTACAGCATTTTTATTATCGTATTACATGCCTATAAATCACAAAATTTAGCACAAGAAAACAAAGTTGGACTAGGCTTACATTCGACAATCAACACAAAGCATCGAAACATCCAGACTTTTCCCGATGTTATTTTAACCTCTTTAATTAAACAATAAGAGAAAATAATTCTGTCAAATTTTGATATGATTTTATATTCTCTAGCCATTAAATTGTAGTAAAAGATCAGACTATCGGGAAAATGCGAGAAACGCAGATTTTCAATTTAGCGTATTGTATCGTGCGAAAATTAGAGCTCATTAAAAAAATATATATGTAAGAAAACTACAATAAATACAAAAAGCGAAATTTAATGATATTAACTCAGAATTAGAGCAACAATTAATGAATACTCAAACTCTCAAAAACAAACTTTTTTCAGAAAATGGCAAAATTTTTTTTTTTTTTTTTTTTTGAAAACAGTACATTTCTGATCTTAAACATGTTCATTACATTTTATTTTCCTTCTCTTTAAAACGCCTTTTTCCCAAAAACCAACCAGGCAAAATATTTCCCAATTTTTTTTGTTTGCAGCCGATTTTTTCCCGAAATTCGGAAAAAGTTCCGTATTTTGGGTCTTCCGGATTTTGGGATTCCGAAATTGGGGTCCCATACTGTATATAGAACTGCATGTTGGAATAGATTAAAGGCAATGGTGATGAATCAAGTGCTTTTCTATCTACCAATCACAAAACAAATAAAATTTGAGAAAAAGTTGTAATGTGAAGGGAGTAGCATGAATGCAACTTTTATGTCATGTGTAATAGCTCTTGTCAAAAAAATTTAATTATTTCAGTCACTCCCTCTCCCCCTTGTAACAGTATTGTAATGAAATAGGTAAAGAAAATTCTAAATTTATAAAAAATATTTTTTCCAGGGGACTAAAATCTTAAACGTGCTGCTAGTTTTTTTAGAAATATTTTGTACTTGAAAAAAAAGACTGCAAAAATATTTTGAAAACTTCTTTCAATGTCATTGCACTAAACAATGAACTATAGGTTTAACTACTTTCTTCAGCATTTAGTATGATTAGTATTTTTGTAGTTCCTCCAAATTAAAAATTGGCAAAGTTACTAAAAATTTCGATTCAAATTTAATGAATTAGTAGAAATACTATAAAATATGTTTTATCAGTTGTTTGTATAAGCTTCATTATATAATTTCATTGTACCGTCTCATAGAAGTAGATCCTCTAACTTTTTAAACAAAAAGTTGTGGGTCAACCTGAAGTGCTGCACCTGCCCCCCCCCCCCCCCTCCCTTTCTCGATGAATTTTTGCTGATAAGCATGGTATCCTAAGATGCGGTCAAAGCTGATAGAGGATCAATATCAGATTCTCAATTAGGAACTGTATGCATATTTTGATTCTGAATAGTAATACAGTCGAACCTCATTATCACGACACCCTGCGGACTTTCTCAAAGTGTCGTCATAAACGGAGCGACGTGTTAACAGGAATTACTTCAAATCACAATTTAAAGAACATATAATGTAATAATGCATTTAATTGTTTGTATTAATTATTTTACCTTTTAAGTTAGATTCAAATTCCGTCATTTTGCATCATTTCATAAATCAATGCAAAAACATCAAGACAAGATAACTTGCTTCTAATTTTGCACGAAAATATTCTCCAATAAGGGTTTGCTTACTTTTCGATTTGCAATTTAAAATTTTTCTGTGTAGTTTATAAAAAGTCGAAATCTTCTTGTTTAGCTTCTTCCATGGAGGAAAGGTACTTTTCTATTACTTCAATGCAATGCAATGCCTCTGTTTCATTTGGAAGTTTTCGAACAAAGAAAGATGCTTTCTATCCAATTGCCAGTCTAAAAGAGGGATTATTGCACGCATTTTTAAAAGCTCATTTACAATGACCATTCAACTTCAACAGCAGTTGAATAGCCATAGTGGTTCTCCCCAGTGGGAGAGTGCAGCTTGGCCTTAGCCCTACCCTGTCTTAATAAACTCTTTCTCACTGGAAATTAAAATCTGTACGTTCCTGGAATTTCAGAAACAAAAGTTGAGTTTCAAAATGGATGCTTTCTTTCTCCTTGTCCCTTTATCCTCTTCTGAAGTACTGCTGAGTAGAGATTTCCTACGAGCCCGTTTTAACAATTTGAAGTGTCGTCATAAACGGAGTGGCACAATAAAGTAGTGTCGTGAATTGTGGAGTTATTTAACATTAAAATCATAGGTTGCAAGTTCGGGATTTTGAAAAAGTGACGTGTCATCCGGGTGTCGTGAAAACGAGGTTCGACTGTATTAGTATAGCTGTAAGTTTTAGTTTTCAAATGAAAGCAATGAAGTTTTTAGAGTTCTTGAAGTTTGTAAGTAAATTAACTTTAAAATCTTGAACATGAGTGACTTGCTGAGTACTTTTTACCTCTCTCTCTTCTTTTTTCATTTATGTAAGTTGACCCTTCCTTTTTAGCTTTTAAATTTTATCATAAATCCTTTGACTTATATATTGCTGCTAAGTAGCATATTGTATAAGGATTTCAAATAATCTTTTTAAATGTATTCTGTAAATTCTTTGCAATTAGTGTAATTTTTCTTTTCTTTTATAGGGAGGCACTCCAGCTCCAAATCCTTTTGTAGGTGATAATATTTGTCAAGAATATTTAATGCCAATTCAGCCTGAAGTTGCAGACCATTTGTATAATAACACATGGTAAAATAATTTGCTTTTCTTCAATGTATTTCCTCTCTTTAGTTGCTTTATCTGCTTGTTTGAATATTATTTAATGAGAAGATGAAGGGAATTTATATAAACTCTGACCTGGTGTGGAATTTTCGAAAAAATGTTTTATCCCATCACTTTTTCAATGACACATACACCAAAAGCTTTCAAGATCCTCCTAAAAATGAGTAATTAATATTGTATAGTGAAAAAGAGATATTATTCAGAGAATCAAACTTCTGTGTAGTCTTATCATATCAAATAACTTTTTATTTTTAAATAATTTAAAAACTTTATTTCTAAAATATATTTCTCTTTACAAAATTTTTGATAAAAACGAAATTGATAAATTTGTTGTGTCAAACCATTAATTTAAATTTATAGCTTTTCAAGAAAATATTTCGAAGCATTCCATAAATAATTGATACAGAGGTTATTCATTATAATTTAATTTGAATGAGAAGCACTTGTCTAACTTTATATACGGATACAAATGTAAGTAGAATTTTACAAGAAGGGTATATTTAATGAAATCCCAGGTGCCCGATCTCCTCTCGAAATAAAGTTAAAACTATCTGTTTTAAATTGATATTTTAATATTTTTAAACTTCTCTTGATGTGTGGTTTTTGCCCCCTTGAAATTAAATTACTTTCAAAAGCCCTGTTCCTATGCAATTAAACATAGTGTATTAGCTATCTCTTAAACATCCAGTTGTATATGTGTTTTAATCTGTTAAAAGCATAATATTTTAAAATTGAATTTCTTAATGTTATCTGTAAATAACAAGTTGAACCAATAGCTTAGAAATATTCCTTGTTCAATTTATGTGCCTGAAATGCCCTTATGATTACAGTGAATTTCTGTATTGTTTGTAGATTGCAGAATATTAAAAAGTAAGATTAATTTCCAGTGTGCAGTACTGTTGAAACATTGATCCCTCTATTTATGGGCTGTGAACCCTTAGTGTTTCATGGGTATTTGCTCAGAAGTTCTTCAGTTTTATTTTAAAGTTTTAACATTAAGCCAAATTTGCATTAACGTTAAGCTTAAATCTTTAAGAGAAAATCTCTATTTTCATATATATTATTGTGTCCTGTTTACTTCTCTAAAATATTATTGAAAACATAAAATCAAGGTTTTTTTGCTCTTATTTGAAAACTTTCATAGATCTTAAAAATTATTTTGTTTCCTTAACTTTTCCCTACAACAAGCACTTGATTATCAAAACGAACTGTTGTCATATGATTATGCTATTATATAATAGTTACTGTAAGGACTTCAGCTATGTAAATTTATAAAACAAAATCTATATCAACATAGCCATCATACTAAGGGGGGAAATTTCACTTGGATGCTTTACTTGTGCAGTTAGCCTGGTGGCAAAAGGAAGATTTTTAGTTACAACAGTTGTACCAGTGCCATAGGGAAAAAGTTAAACTCTGCTTTCTTTCCAATTTCTCTGCTTAAGGGTAGAAATATATAATATTTTTGGTTTTCCTTTCTGTAAAATTGTAACATGCTTAAAAGTTTTACTTTTAAGCATGAACTTTAACAGTGAATTTGTGTTCCTTATTGCTGTAAAAAAAACTAATGATCTTAGACTAAAAAGTTTGGATTTCTCTATTTTAAACTTTTATTTTGATATTATGTTATTATTTACCTGCTGAACTCCATAAAGGTAAATTCTAGTTCATCTTCACTTTCCAAAAACTTATTTTGTTCATGATTACTATTTCCTACCATTTTACGATAAGAAATATGCTGCGGAAAGCATGATCGAAAGAAATGGAGCAAGGTCGGGGGGGGGGGGGGGGTCAGAGTACAGGGGGTTAAACTTCAAAAATAACTTCTTTGTTGCTTAAAATTTTTGTTTCTCTCCTACAGCTATCTGAAAAAAATTATTGAAGATGCAAATAATTCAGATGATACCCTGAGGCTGTTGAAGGTAATTCTTTTAAAAGTTCCTTGAGTCCATCCAGAACGCATAAATTGCTTCTTTTTGTTTAAAATATGCACCAATGTTTAGTTAAGAATGCAAACTAATTCTTAAATCTAAATTTTCATGTTTGAAGCTTTTATCTTAAAATAAGCTTATATTGATACCCTTTTAATCAATGTGTAAAATTTTAGATATCAGGTATTAACATTTTAGTGTAAGAATCTTCTCATTCAATCTAATCTGTAATCATCAAAGAGCACGCAGACAAAGCTTTCTGGTTTGTCTAAAATATTTCTGGGTTTTTTTTTTTTTTTTTTTCTTTTAGTTTTTGGTTTAAGAAACATTTCTACTTTCTCTTTTCAAATACTTTTCTAGCTTATCCTGGCTTTTCCCAATAAATCGTGACTACAATATTACAATTTCTCAATTTAAGTAAAAAATGGTATGTCTTATAATAAAGCCCAGTAGCAGAATTTTCTGTATCAATCTGCAGCACAGAAATTTCAGAAGTCAAAATTTATCTGTGGCACCAAATGATGTGTGGAATCAAATTTACAATCATAAAAAATAGCAAACTATGCATTTTAAAATAGTTGACATATATCAGTAACACATGCAGACAATAAATAAAAATTATAATTACTCAATTTATTTAATAAAATCTAAAATAGACATGCAATTAATGCAAGCTAAGAGAAAATGAAGTAAAGACAATACAACACAGTTTAATAGTTGAAAATTATTTATTATATAAGCAGACCTTCCCCCAGGATTGAAAAAGGGCAGGGTGCTACTGTAAAAAAAAGGGCACTTTTCCAAATTTAGGGCATCTTACCGAAATAAAGGGCACATGTAATTTGAAGTAGGGACCGTTCATAAATGATGTTGCACTTTTTTCATTGTTGGACTGCCCTCCCCCCCATTGTCACATGTTACGCTATGTTGCACAAGCAGAATATCACAATTCCTGTTACCCCTCCCCTTGTCCCACTTTGTCACAATTTCAGGAACTCCCCCCCCCTATCCCTAGAAGCATGACATCATTTATGAATCCTCCCGTAGTAATACTTTATTATTGCCATAATTTAACATTTTAGTCAAACATCAACATCATCTCACAGTGAAACTGAACATTGAAAAACATATGTAAACTAATTTGACAATATTCATTTTTAAGATCGTTTTCAATATTTGAAGTAAAGCATGAAAAAATTCTGCTTGTATATTCAAGGCAACATCAACCAATAATGATTTTAAATTCAATAAAATAACTAGCAAGGAATTTCTAAGTTATACATTTTTACTAATTTATGAGAGAGTTTCTGTTCATTCCAGTACTTCTGAAGATCTGATCACCTCTGAGGAATAATAAGAAAATAAGAATATATCTTTGCTTAATACAATAAAGCTTCAGTAATAATAATTAGAGCCCTGATTTTCATGACCTAAACAATCACTGAAAACGCCCTTTAAAATTTTTAGCATATCCTAAAAACAGCAAAATTGCAAAAAATACTATTATAATTAATCAAGAATACCAATTGAAAGCAATGTTTTAGCTTAAAATGACAATAGAATTTTTTGAAAAATTTAAAAGAAGCAAAATTAATAAAATACATTTTCATTAAAGATTGAAATAAATGTTTATTAAAATAAGGAGAAAAAAAGGAAATGTCTAATATATGGATTCCTCACACGTTGCCATCTATTTCCTCGCAAGTTTTATTACATTTTTAAACTTTTCTTTCTTGAAATAACTAGAAAGCAACATTAGATTGGGATTATTAAATGCTTTTTCATATTTTGAATAGTAAATAGTTTTTTGTTTGGAAGAGCATTCTTATATTTTGGTTAGTTCTCTCGACATCTACAGATGTATTAAATGCATATTTGACCCAAATGGGCTTTGTAAAGATGACCCATCCCTTGTAAAGATGAAAAAAAGAATTTTCTTATAAGTCTTTGGGAACCTACTGTTCTGAATTTTATGAGGCAGAGTTTTTAAGAGTTGCAATATAATCAAGCACAGAATCATTGGAAGAGTTTCAGGCTACACACAAAAAATTACCCAAAGCCAAAAAAAGAGACACAAAATGATGTGAAAAATAGAATCCCCAAAATCTCAAATAGTGCCCAAAAAAAGCTCGCAACTGTCGGCCCTATTATCATTATTAATTTTGTAAAATGTTTAAACTAAAAAAAATTCCTTATTTATTTTATGATTTGTGATAATACTACTTCTTTTGAATAATTGTTTGTTGTTTTTTTAAAGAAGTTGGATCCACGTAAATTAACAATTTTCTAAAAATTTCTTATTTATCCACAATTTAGTATTTTCTAAAAAGTAAATAACTATCAATACTAAAATCAAATTTGAAGTAAATAAATAAATGAAACAATAATAGTGATTTAATAATGGTGAATAATTAGCGATAAACGCAATTTTCGACAAACACGTGTTCAATATCGGCACCGTTCAAAAAAAAAGAAAAAAAGGCTAAAAACTATTAAAATAAAATGCAAAATAAGCAGATTTAGGGTAGCATGTATATAAAATATCTTCTAATTTAGAAAATAATTGAAATTTGTACCCGATGCAAAAGGATTAAAATCTCTAACTTAGAATCCAATTTTCGGCGGAGCACGTGCACGATTTTGGCTGTTTCTTTTACTTTTTTTTTCTTTTTTAATTCTTAAAATCAAACGACAAATAAGCAGATTGAAGGTAGTGCATGCAAAAAATATCTTACAACTTTCAAGATAATTGAAATAATTTCAGGATGGAAAAAGATTGAAATTTCAAACACGGTAAGCAATTTCCGGTAAAAATCGGAAGAAAAACTAGTTTCCGTGTGGCCCAAAAATTAACTGCTATTTCTTTAATTTTTAGTGGAGAAGGGAATTTGGGAAAAGGTCACGTGTCAAGATAAAAGTTCGGGAAAGGGTTTTAGCATTAGCAAATGGTAGCTACATTGGCGACTTCAATGAAAACAATGGTCTCCAAAACGTGAAAATTGGTCTCCTTCGGCTACTGGCGATCGCGAGTTGTGAGCTCTACAAGAAGGGCGCAATTTCACTAACAAAAGGGCAAGATGGGCGCGTTTCCCGAATCCAAGGGGGCAGGGCAGGGCGCGGCGCCCTCCCGACCAAGCCTGGGGAAGCACTGATATAAGTTAGTAAAAACAGGGTAAACATTTATCTGAACCATTAATACTTAACTAAGGGTCATAGTAGTAAAAAACTAACTAGTATTTAAAAAAAATTTTGTAAGATGGCTAATTAATCTGCTAGTTTTAAGATAAATCTGCAGCGCTCCCTGCCGTGCCACGCAATTTCTGCTACTTTGTAATAAAGTAATAATGCCTTTTAATTCATCCATTTTTAATGAAAGTAATTTTTTTCTATTAACTGGTAGCCAGCAAACAACCTTCCATTTTTCTCATTCTATCCAGAATTTTCTTTTTGAGGTGTCTTATTCCTTTCCACAAACAGTTTGCTACTTGCAGTACAATGGCACAAACAAAAAATAACCATTATCATAAAACAAAAATATATCCTAGTGAGACATTTTTTAACTTGTGTGTGTCATACTTGTACATAAATTAGATAAGTTACTAGAATAGTTCTGAAACATATTAGGCAGTAAATCTTCACCACAAAAATACTACAGGGACCTCATACAATTTTTGCTATAGAGGGCCCTTTGTATTGTTATATTGAGAGGCGATATAATTTTAGTTTAAAAATAGAGTTTTTATTCCAGCTGGATACATTTATAACACAATGCTAACAGTTTTTGCAGAAAAGAGTAAATCTTAACGTGGGGAAACTAGATCCCCAAATGGGTAGCCATTCATTGCAAAGTGCAAGAAGGGGGCATAAAGCTCAACAATCTAAATAAAGATCACTTGTTACCAAAGAAAATTTCACAGCAACAGTGAAGAAAATATGACTTTCCTTTCTTTTACCAATACTAAAAATTAAGTTACCATTCTTGAAAATAGCAATCACTCTTACAAAAACATCATTTTAAAGAGATTTAAAACTACAAAATACCATAATTTTCGACCTATAATCCATAGATAACCTGTTTAAAATTTTGAGGTGCATATTATATAATAAACTTTTTTTTTTCTGAAGTAAAATTATTTATTTATTTATTTTAAGAATTTTGATCGGACACTTCCCCTATGCTTTGTGCTGCTTTGAATACATCTTTTAAACATAAAACCCATTTTATTTTAAATCGAGCTTCTGAATAGAAGAGTAACGTTCATTTCAAAATTGATAAAAATGTTGATTTGCATTTCCATGCAAGCCAGTGAATTAGTTGGATTGAAGTTTTAAAGTTAAATGTTTAAAATTTATTAGTTATTCTTTTGAATGTTACTTTTCAAATCTTTTATTCGAAAGTGATAATTATTCCAGAATCTGCCACCATGAGGGAGAAAAAGTAAAAGCAGCATTTGAAAAAGCTTTCTGTTGCTATAATTTTCAATACTACATGTATTTGCTTAAATTTGAATGTTCAAAATCATTCTCATTTGGCTTTAACAGGTTGAGTATTTTTTTCTTTTTCTTACTTTTATGTGATTCTTCAATGCTACCTGTACTGCATAATATTAACGTTTTGCTATAATTATGCAGCATTTTTTTAGCGTCTGTTTTCGGTTTATGATTGATATTTTATGTTATTTTCTGAGTAGTGTACAATAAAAGGCATATAGAGTTAAAATATAAAGCTATTTTGTTTATTAGCATAACTATGGGCATTGATTAGCATGTTCTGTGATGCATAACAATAAGACATATTGTATTATCTACAGATAGTACGCCTTGTGGATTATGTGCTGAAAAATATTTGTGGCAAATAATCACGATATGGATTATAGACCGAAACTTAAGGCACAGTAAATTAAAGGGGCATTTACACAGAGATTTATGGGGACCAAGCAAAACATTATCTTTATAGAAGAGTTTATGTTGTATCAGGTATTGTTACAGTGAGGGTTTAATGCAAATATTTTACAAGGATTGGCAATATTGCTTAATACTAAGGGTGTATAAGGGTTACCCCCTCTTCCCATTGCACCAGGAGTATGAAAATGCCCTGTGGACTGTTATCCAATGCCTTTGCAAGGTATCCAACACAGACCTGATATCACCCTATCATTACGTATCTCAATTTTCCTAAAGGACTCTAGATTTCTTTTTTAATTTTTGTTATCTTTCATAATATCTTGAATTTATTTTTTTAATAATGTTTCATTTAAATTTGCAGTTCTGTTCCTGGGAGAATCCCCATTTTTCTTCCATGGTGTTAAATGAACTATTATGGCAGGTGTCCTATTCTTATACTTATGAGCTTAGACCTTACTTGGATTTATTATTACATATGATGTTACTGGATGATTCTTGGCAGAATCATCGCATACACAATGCTTTGAAAGGTAAGAATTATTATTTGTTTGTTACTATTCCAAATTATTATATCAATCAAAAAATGCTGCCGTGAAATAAATCATATCATGTTTTAGAGTAATAGCGTCCTTGACAAAGGAACATTTTAGCACCTTAAGGACAAAATAAATCATAAAAAAATTTTTATTGACCACTCTCTAAGCACCAGCAAATTCCAGAGAACTGATATTCCTCATGAAACTAATGCTGTATGAGCCTCTAATTTTGACTAGCAGAGGATATGATTCATTTGTCTGAAATTATTAAAATAGATAATGAAATATTTACAGACAATACAAAACCAGAATTTTAAACTGTTCAAATCTTAGGCTAATCTCAGAATTAGAAAAAATTGCTGCAAAGTGTTGTAGGTATTTTGAAGTTTGCAGGAGGCAATTGTACTTTCTAAGAAATAATCTTAGTAGGGAAGGTTCGCTCCTGGATGAGTTGGTCAGCAGACATATCTCGCAGACAGGCTGTTGCTAGCCCACATCAGCCAATAAAATGCCCACATATCATGTTGCCCACACAGAGCTAAATAAATAATTAAGAGAAAAAAAGGCTCAAATTTTGAAAAAAGAAATTGTTGGTGTGAAAAGAGAAAAGGTAACTCTTTTCATTACCCCATCCATTGCAAAGTTGATGTATACCAAGAACAAATTTGTTATTAATAATACAAAAGCCAAGATATTCAAACAGTCACATTTATTTCCTTTTATAATATAACATTGCTAAAATCTGTTGTAGGCTAAATAAAATACTAAACAAATTAAAAACTATTCAAACATAATAAAATCATTGTTAGGGTTATCCATTAACATACAAATATGCGTCACAGCTCTCTATCTTTTACAACATACACTATTGCTAACAGCGAGGTAACATACTTATTGATGCATGTCTTGGAAACATGCACCCTGTGAGTGCTTCAAGAGCCTAAAGCTTAACCTTACGCATATTCCGATTACTCTCCTACATATCCCTCCAAAGAAGTGTTCTGGGCACTTGGCTGGGCAAAGAAGCTACCATGTATGTGTCATGCCAACACGTGACCAAAATATTCTACTATGTTTTGTGGACCTTAGAGTAAGTGCATGTGCAATCTGGGCTCACCACACCTTTGGCCTGTTGGCAAAGTGAAAGACGTTACTTATGATCGTCCATTATGGGGCCGATTTAGATTTATAAGTATAGTGAAACCTCTCTAAAGAGACCACCTCTCGTTCCACCGAAAAGTGGTCGCTCAGTGGAGGTTACTTGAAAATATACAATAATAACGCTAAACGTATTCAGAAGTGTCCAAAATGAATAATAATTAATTAAATAAATGAACATAAACGCAATTTTAAAGATTTTGGGGTCACAAGAGCTTTTTCTTTCTCACCTAACACATTCACTCAAAAAACGCAATTCACTCATCCTCCGACTTTTCTGTTAAACTTTCCATTAGTTAAAGCACGAAAAATTATTCCATATTCATCAAGATAATAAATAAATGCCTTTATCATCATAACTGGCAAAATGACGAAAAGAAAATTTTTCTGATCTCGACTCTTTTTGACTGTTACCCACTCTTGGATGATTGCCCTCTCTTGGCTTTTGTATTATTATTCCTTGTTTTTTAAATTGTCATGGATTTGAGTTTTCCCGCATTTAAATTTTTCTGCCGATTTTCTTTCGGATTTACCATTTTCATACTGCTTTATCTTATCTTCGTAAGAATCGCTTTTTTGTTAGATGTCACTCATAAAACGTTGAGAAAATGTTCTTTCAATATCGATTGGTTATCAAAATAAATTCTCTACTGAAAGAAAAGGCTTGTGTTCCCACCGCTTGATCACCATTACGGGTTTAAGAGCAATGCACTCCAGGGTTTGTCGGTGAAAAAACTGGGATGTTACTCGATCCTTATATCATAAAGGGAACAATGTGGCAGGCCTGTTTGTTTGGACTAATGTGTTTCTGCCCAGAAGGAGTTATTCAACGCACATGTGGAAATGCTTACTTCCTCGAAAACTTTCTGGAAAAAATGCCCAACAATTGACATCTGAATTGGAGGGTTACATGTCCCTCCAAAGGAGTAGAAAACGACACAAAAATTAAAGCACCGTTTTTTACTGGTTGTAGCAATTGAATGATGCAGAAATAATAAAAGTGACAATAGTTTTTTTTCCTGGAAGAAAATGTGGTCGTTTCGAAAGGGGAACTGTTTAAGTGTGGTTGCTTGATGGAGGTCAAGTTAGCAATAAATGAAGGCGGGGAAATTCTGTTCCAGCAAATTTTGGTCGTTTAATAGAGGTGATCTGCTGGAGAGGTTTCACTGTACAATAAAAGCGTGAAAGTACTTTGAAACCCTCATAAGCTTATAAAGAAATAGAAAAATGCAATAACATGCAATGAAAAAATTAAAGTGTACAGCAACACCACAACTAGAATCAAACTAGTTGATCACGGAGCTTGTTTCTACCTATCTTTCTGCTAAAATTATTAATGCGTGCTCAAGCCTTGGTTATGACAATATGGTCTTGTAAAGCCTTGGGACATGAGATAATTTGGAACCTCGCCTTCTGTCATGTGTTGCTTTAATGCTCAGCTAATAAATTTATGCTTAGCTAATAAATTTAAATGTGAAAATTCAAGTTTTTCATTGATCCCATAAAAAGTATATTTCTACTCATTCCATTTTGTCCCTTAAACTTCTTTCATAATACTTGTAATGTATTACTTAAAATATTGCATATTTTATTTGGAAAGTAAAGCAATGTATAATAAGCATTCAACACCCATTCCTTGTATGTTCCGTTGATAAATCTGTACAGCATCAGAAATAATAGCATTACTCTAGTACTATTATTCTAAGTATTACTCTAAGTATTTTAAATGAGATTACTTATCAATCAGTAAAATGCCTTCAAAGCCAGATGAGGGCCCATTGGCCATGGTGTAAATTTTTTTGCCAAACCAAAATAGTGGTTTCCCATTTTGGGGGGACCATTAGTGTTGGTAAAATTTTTTCACTGGAGTTCCAAACCAAACTCAATTTAAGCATCAATGGCGTCACTGTTTGCGGACATTTTATAGCCTCCCAAAACAGAAAAGTACCTGAAGTTTTCAAGGTAAAAGGGGAATTGTTTCAGTAACAAAAAATGAAGTTTATATTCCATAAATTCTATTTATTTTATTAAAAATATCTTGTCAACAGGAATTCCTGATGATCGTGATGGCCTTTTTGATACTATCCAGCGTAGCAAAAATCATCATCAGAAAAGAGCATATCAGTGCATTAAGTGTATGGTCACTTTGTTTGTTTCATGTCCTGCTGCGGCTCAAATGCTGCAAAGTAATGGTGATTTAAAACGAAAATGGACAAGTGCTGTGGAGTGGCTGAATGATGAATTAGAGAGGGTATGTATTTATTTTCTGTGAGGTTTTCAATGGCAATTCATAACTTGAAGTAGCCAGGCTGCTGCAACTCTCGAATTCTACGAAGACGTCATTAACAGTGGCATGATTTGACTTGTTTGCCTCCCTCTCCACGCAGCATGAAATGTCGTCCCCTTAGTCTTGAATTCATGGATCCACCCTCAGAGTTATAGCACATGCCCCTAAAACGTTACAGAACCCTTCTCTCAAATGAGATGACCCTCCAAATTGCCCATACGGTTGACTAACCCTCCCTCCCCCCCCCCCCCCCAAAAAAAAAAATTTCGGTGGCACTATCTGCACCATGACCTACCCCCTTGTAAATTATGTTCACGTTCCCTGCATAATATGGCATGCCTGAAACTTCACTGTTCAACAGTCTTGTGTTTATCATGTATCTTATATTATATACAAACATTCAAAAATTTGGTATTTGATTAAAGCAAGGCTTAACTTTTTAAAGATATTTTTAATAAACCTATAATTTTTATGCAGTTTCTTTTGATTTCTTCATTGGATCTACTATGTTTAAATGTTACATAAGTTTAAAGAAAAGTAGGCTAAATTTAAAGACAAGTATTAAAAGTTATAAAGGAGTATTTTAAATGGGGAGTGCAAAATATTAGACTTACATATTGCTTAAAAATATATAAAAGTAATTTTTCAGTAATATCTATTTATGATAATTGAATAAATCTTAATGCATGAAATTTAAAACAATTTCTTCTTGCTGGGACTTTGCTGCAAATGTATCGATAATAAAATTTAAGTTTTTTCTCATGCTATTTCATTTTCTACGCTATAGAAAGGCCAGTTAAGTGATCCTGTGACAGTGCTTTTGAGATTAATTTTAACTTGGTTTTTAAAATTAATCAGAGAAGTACTTAGTAGTTTTTACTTTAAGAAGCTGATTCCAAAGTTTTCATACTCGGGACACCAAATTTGCTCACAATGATTAAAAGCAATTCCCTATATGAAGAAAAAACATATCCAAAGCTTAAAAAGTATTCCTCTTTTGGATTTGTTTAGAATCTTGAATTGATTTCATCAAATTTTAACACAATGAAGCCTTTTCCTTTGAAATTCTGGATTAATTAATTCCCAATGAAAGTAACCCCTCTTTGTCCAGATTTTCTACATCCTCAAAAGATTATCTTAAATTTTTTGTCTCTTCATACACCATTTCCAAACTGTTTTAAGCATCTTTCAAATTTAATCGCCTTTTACTGGAAGTACTTAACAGTGTAATGCAGGAAAATACTTTTGAAAAAAAAAAATGGCAAAGAAAATTAAATTGAACTTTGCAAGTTGAATTTTAAGACAATTAGCTTTTGATTATTCCTCAAAATGTTTTTTCAAAAACCAGGAGCACTATACTCCATATGGGAACCTATTTAGTAGTTTTAAAACCGAGGTTTCTCTTTCTACGTAAATATTTACATAACCGTATCATATGGTATGGTTATTATTTTTAACTTTACAATTTTACACCTAAGATTTAAATAAACATAAATTAGGATTCCTTTCATTATTTAGTTTTCTTTTTTTCTTCTGATTAGTTTTGGTGGATGTACTCAGTACTCCCATAGTCATTTTAGGAAGTGCTTGAGAACCCTAGAGCTCTCAAAGTTGGCACCCTGTTTCTTCTACCTTTTTACCTCTGAAGTCATTTTTAACTTTATTAAATTTACTGAAGAAATGTACACCTTCCAGAATAATTACGGGAAGGCACAAAAATATTCTTAATCCTAAGCAGACTTCAGAAACAAATACTCTAAATAATAATCGATTTTTTTTCGCCATTTAATGAATACAGACTCGGAGCAGTTCCTAAATGAGATGTGAAAACCTTGTTTAACTGCACAATCTCACCAACAAGAGAAAAGTAAATACTGTAGGGCAGCATTTCCTAACCGGTGGGTAGCAAACCCCAGGGGTTCGTATGGTGTTGAAAGAGGGTTTGCAAAAGCAATATTGCAATGTCAGAATTTTTAATTGCGAACGTAAAAGGAAAACAAAATGATAAATTAATATAAGTATTAGTACAGCGTGTAAAAAAATATTTTTTTAATTAAATTGCTTTTTTGATAATGCATAGAAGTTGTAGGCTGGCATAGGAAGTATACAATCAAAAAACCTTCATTCCTTTATTGTTAATTTTAAACTTATGTTTCTCATATCATTTTTCTCGCTAATGCAAAAAATAGTGTGATGATACATAAAAATTTACTAAAATGTAAAATTTTGCACCATTTTTGTATACTTTCTCACATAACAGAACACAAAGTGGAAGTGGAAGATATTTATTAATTTTAAATTTTGTACTCATATTTATTGCATTTTAGTCCAATTTTGTATGTTTCACTTCGGAATTGAATGGTATTTATTTATTGATTAATTCAAAATTGTGTACATATATTTCTCACTCTATTCCGCAACTTCGTTGCACTGTCAGGAACTTTTAATTTTTTGAATACTTTTTGAGAATACATCCATTTATTGCCCTATTAAAAATTCAAAAAGAACAAATGATACAAAAAATAATTTCAGTTTTTATTTAAACTTAGATGCTTTGCATTTACATTCTCATTTCTTATTACAAACTATTGTACAACATGAAATATGTTTCATTTAAATTAACAAAAAGTTCCGTCTAGAACTATACGAGCCTACTTTCCCGTATTCAACAACTTGAAATTTATAATCTAGCTAACTCTCTCTCTCTCTCTTCCTCATTTAACTTTGGTTCTTAATTACTTCAAATATACCTTTTTCAACCGTTAATACATATTCATTCACTCACTCATTCTTTCATTTATTCAGTCATTCGTTAATTTATTCATTCATTTTTCTCATTTATGTATTTATTCACTCATTTATTCGTTTATTCCATCACTCATTCACTTAATCATTCATTCATTCGAATATATCGTTAAAAATCCCGATAAAAAAATTTCATAAGAAAATAGGCTCGTTGCGTTCTGGTTGAACTTCGTATCTGTACATGTTCTACGGCCAAACATCTTTCCGATAAATTTTTTTCCAAGCAAATCGGTCTGTTAGATCATGATTTATATAGGATTGAAATTTCCCCGTAGGCGCTAATGTTAATATCTTTTTTTTTTTTTTTTTTTTTTGAACTGTTTCAAAATGAATTCCTTTATCCCGGCGCAAATCTCGCCAAGGCAACATAACACGCAAAAGGTTACTAGCAGATGCATTCCGTTTAGCGTTCGTTGCATCATTATTGGCGACTTTATCGCCTGCGCCGGGATTAAGGAAAAAGTACCGTTAATTTTTTTGAACTGTTCAAAAATGAACAAAAATTTTTCAACTCAAAAAATATTTTCCTTCGAGAACTTTTTAGTAATCTTGTTCATAAGAACTCGACTCTTCTGCCCAGAGTTTACGAAATTTGCTTCACTTTTGCCCATTGGCGCTAATGTTAAAAATTTTTGAACTTTACAAAATTGAACGAAATATTGTTCAAATCAAAAGGTCGAATATGGAAATGAGATGTCCTTGCCGAGATCTTTTGAATGCAAAAAGAATTTTTCGAATCGGACTATTCGTTCAAAAGTTATTAGGGGGGGACAGACCGACAGACACACTTTTTCCCCATCTCAAAACCCTACTTTCAATTTTTTTATTTTTCAATCTTTATTTAATTACTTTACTTATTTTTGACTTCTCTTCATATTTAACGATATTTTTCGGTACATTAAGCCTTCTTTCATGCTTTAATATATATTTTTTTACTTTTACGGGAAAGTAAGCTAAAAAAGAAGTTCCGTCTAGAACTATACGAGCCTACTTTCCCGTATACACCAGCTTCAAATTTATATTCTAGCTATCTCTCTCTCTCTCTCTCTTTCTCGTTTAGCTTAAGTTCTTAATTGCTTCAGATATACCTTTTTCAACAGTTAATACATATTCATTCAATCATTCAGTCATTCATGTATTTATTCACTCAGTTATTAAATCATTCTTTTGCTTATTGATCATTCATTAATTCAAAAATATTCTTGAAAATCTCGATCAAAAAATTTCATAGGAAAATAGGCTTGATAGTTCTGGATGAACTTTCTATCTGTTCATGTTCTACGTCATAAGAGCTTTCCGATAAATTTTGTTCCAAGCAAATCGGTCCATTAGATCAGGATTTATATTGGATTGAAATTTCCCCGTAGGCGTTATGTAAATTTTTTTTTGAACTGTTCAAAAATGAACAAAAATTGTTCAAATCAATATTTCACGCCAAGAACTTCTTCCAGTGAGCTTGTTCATTGGAACTTGGATCTTGTACCCAGACTTTGCATAATTTGCTTCATTTTCACCCATAGGTGCTAATGTTAAAATTTTTTGAACTGTTCAAAATTGAACAAAAAATTGTTCAAATCAAAAAGTAAAATATGGAAATGAGATGTCCTCGCCGAGATCTTTCGAATGCAAAAAGAATTTTTCGAATCGGACTATTCGTTCAAAAGTTATTATGGGGGGACAGAACGACCGACAGACACACTTTTTCCCCATCTCAATACCCTACTTTCAATTTTTTTATTTTTCAATCTTTATTTAATTACTTAACTTATTTTTGACTTTTCTTGATTTCTAACGATATTTTCACGATACATTAAGCCTTCTTTCATGCTTTATTATTTTTTTTTACTTTTACGGGAAAGTAGGCTAAAAATGAAACATTTTTCATGTTGCACAATACTTTTTACTATATATCCCCGACTTTTTGAAATACAGTAAAACCCCTTTAAAACACAGGTGTCCGGACATATATTCGCAAAAACTATTTTTCCCTGGAAATGTGCAAAAGTTACGGAGAAGTGTGAGTTCAAAATTTTGAATCAATCAATAAATTTCTTTCAGTTCTACTTCTAGGTTAAATATACAAGCTTTTCAAAAATTATGAAAATTTACAGAAATTTTTAAAATTTACAAATTTTGAAGTTTTTCATTGGGATAGTGCAGAAAAGTTAGGATAAAGTATTATATTAAACGTGAGTACAAAATTTGAAATGTAATATCTTGCGGTTCCACTTAGGGAAATATATATTTGAAAAATAATAACCGAATATAATGCAAAATTTTACATTTTAGTAAATTTTCATATTTTTGACTTTTTTGGCACTATCATGAGGAAAAGTGGGAGAGGGTACAATAAATATACTTTCAAAAGTTTAAAAGAATCAATGAATATCTTTTGATCAATGAACCACTTTATGATCAAAATTTTAAAAATTAGTAAGCAAAAGTAGAAATAAATGAATTTAAAATTGTATATGTATACTTCTTATACCAGTTCACAACTTTTCTGCACTATAAGCTAAAACAATTTTTTTAAAAAGAAAAAATTTTACTTTCCGTCCTAATGTACTTTTTTGCTTTTTCTTTTACATGAAGATAAATTGGAGTTAATGAAATTAAAGTTTGGTTGCAGATTAAACTTTTACTCCGGGAGTCTTATATTTGTACTTGAAAAATTTGGTATTCAATTTAGGAACATAAGTAGAAACTGTATTGTTGGCCCTCAGAACCTGAAATTTTTCTCTGGAAAAAAGTTAGTTTTTGGTAAGTTAGACAAGCACTCGCTAGATGAAAAAAACCTTCATATTAAAAAAAAAAGTTTCACCATCATTTGCACAGTGAGAAAAACATTCACACTTGAATACTCCAACTAGCAAACGCCCTTGGGGACAGTCAAACTAAGACTTAACCCCTTGCCGTACCATTTAGCTCAACCAAACTCCAACATAATCGGTAGTTGTCCTATTATCCCTTCACGAGTCTGACTCGTGATATTCATGTTTGTCCCGATTATCCCTTAACGAGTCGGACTTGTGATATTCATGTTTGTGTTAAAATCTTCATCATGAGTTAGACTCGTTAAAGTATGGCAATGGGTAATTGATTGCATAACACATCGGGACAACAAAAGAAGGTTAAAAGGAGAAGCTAAACAGAACAGCACCATTGCCTATGAAGTAGGATGCCAGATGTACTTTTTTCTTCTTTATATGAGTATTTTGCTCACAGCCTGAGTTCTGAAAGGTTTACCTTTTAATCTTCAAGTTAGTTATTGTATGTTCATAAAAAATTTGCTTTTAACATCAATAGATCTTACAAACTATACCATTTATATACATTTATATATACTAGATAGCCCGATAGTCATACGAAATGACCGCTGTTCTAGATATTATAAATACTAATGCAAACAAATGTTCACCTTCCCCCTGACCTGCTTAATTTGCGTTCAGTTGTAAACCGTTTCAAGAACAGATGATTGCTAATGCAAACAAATGTCCACCTTCCCCCTGAGGTGCTCCGCGGAAAGTTCAGTTTAAAATACAATGTTGGAATAAAATTTGACAACATTTTAAACTCCTTACGCGAAAGAATATTTAGCATAGGAGTTTGGGTTAACCTACCTGATGAGATGTACTATGCACAACTCGTTAGTTGGTTTCGTCTCATTTTATTTCTCAACGTGTGCAAGTTTCTAGGTAATTCATATATAAATATAGTTAAATGCATAATAAGCAACAATTGTATGAATTAAAAATATTTAAATGTTCTTAAATACCATGATAATTTAATTAAAACAATAACTGCATCGGTATCGGTGTATCTGTATATGAACTATTTGAATGCTGTGGCAACTTCACCCCATTCTGTCTAGATTGTTGAAGCACAAACATGAAAATTTCATTTTTATTTCTGTGTAGAAAACTTTAGGCACCCAAACAGATATATAAAACAAATCTGCAATTTGCCTCAAATTTCACATTAGTTTTTAATTTTACTATGTGCATCGAGTATTAACTTATCTTTCTCTAATATTTCATACTGCAAAGATTTTAATGTTGTATCATTTTTATTCTAGCGGCCTTATCCAACAAATGCTCAGTATGGCTACAATAATTGGTCTCCTCCAGCACAGTCAAATGAAACATCAAATGGGTATTTCTTGGAAAGATCTCATACTGCTCGAATAACTTTAGCCAAAGCATTTGAACTCTGTCCAGATGAGGTATTGTGTTTTTAAATTTCAATGAAAATTATGTACAAGGGTCATTCTGAAAGTAAAGAATATTACGATATGACAAGTTATACAATTCTCCCACAATGTTAACCTTCCCATTCCTTTGACGGTCTAGCAGCAAGCCTGTGTTGTTGATATTTGATGTGCCTTATGATGTTATGTATGCTATATATATAGTCTTTCAATTTAAGTCGCCAGTAGGACCCACAATAAAAACTATGATATAACTTTCCTGTACATCTTTCATATAAATAGTCCCAGCTCGAGGAGTATTTAAGAAGTTGACACCAAAACTTATTCTGCACCATTTCCTATTAGAATCCATTAGTATAAAAAATTTCATTTTATTCCTTACATAAATTTTAAAGATAAGCATTTTAAAATGTATGAGGAAAATGTTTAATTTGAACACCTCCCCTGAATCTATTGGGGCCAAAAACATATCAGCACAAATTCTCATTACATCCAAACTATTCTGACTCATGTGTGATTTCTTTAATTACTTCTTAAAATATGAAAGTATGTTTCACCAGAAAAGGCTTTGGTTGCGCCACCCCTATCGATATAGTATCTGCTTTAAAAGCCAATAGATAATAAATCCAACTGGGGTTTTGCTACATACCAGTTTTCATTTAAACCTTTATATTACTTCTTCAGAAATAGCAATCCTATTTTAAGAGGAGAATGTTTGACTGATTCATTCCCCCTTGGAGCCTTCTGTACCAAAAATTTATCAGCTCCTGTTTCCACTACAATCCAGCAGTGCACAAGCTCTTGTTTGGTTCCTTTAGTGACATCTTCAGGCATATAAATAACACTTAACAAAAAAAATGTTCAATTATCTTTTGAATGATTCCGAATAAAAACTAATCAGCCCCAGATCCAAACAAGTTCTTTCTGTATACCAATTTTTGTTGTTCGTTGCGTTATGCAACTAAAAATAAATCCATCAAAATTCAAAAATATTCAAGCACATAATAATTTCTTTCACTTTCTTAAAATATAAAAGAAAGTGAAAATAAAAATTTAATAATTATGTGTACAGAACGCATTTTTAAGATCAGTTTGCCTGAAGAATTCCAAGATAAAACTTTTGATTAAAATTATTCTTTTGTCTCTGGAAACCTGTCCTGTATTTGCAATTTTCAAATTTGGCATCCCTGAGTGAGACCTGGGTTTTGCATAAAAACTTTATAAACAGCAATACTCAATAAAATGGCATCCTTAACGATCCCTATCAAAAACCTCAGGCGCAGAAACGGTGCGACATGGCGACACTCGTTGCAGACTCTTAAGGGAAAACTGCAAACTATTTTTAAGTTGTTTGTCCCTTCTGTTTTTTTTTATTTATTTATTTTATTTATAAGATACTTGATTAAAACAAACGTTCAGTTATGACTTTAACGTTCAGTTATGAATTAAGCATATGAATTTACTAAATTAATGTTAAAAAAATTTTGTAAGTTAATTTATTTATGAAACAAAGAATATTAAAGTGCCCTCTGTATAAAGTAATTATATAACACAGCGCAATTGCTTGATTTATTTCAGCTTTCTGAAGTAAAAGAATTCAAATTAAATTTGTTCATTTTTTTTATGCATAGAGTGTACTGTTATTCCAGGTAGGGTGAAATTTGATTTGAATCATGTATTTGTATTAAAATTTGTTTATGTATATTATGTATTATTAACAAATGCTATTGAAAATTAATACCTTAACCTCTTCCGACCCCAGAACTAAGCACAAACAATTTTAATGCAATTTTTTGGTTCTCTGATTTAAAAAATGATTACAAAACAAAATAACTAAAAAAAAAAATTTTTTTTTTAATTTTAATTAATAATTAGTTTAAATAATAATTAATGCCCAATTTCCATGTTTAAAACAAAGTAAACTCTTTGTTGATTAATTTCAAAAGCAATTTAGCTTTTAAATTGCACAAAAAGTAGTTAATAAACAATATTTTTAAATGTACCCAATTGGGTACACTTGGAATGAAGAGGTTAAAAAGATGTTTTGGCATATTATTTATCATTTCATTTTTTTTATAAATGCGACATAATAAATATCTGTAAAATATGTTTTAAAAACTCAAAAAAATGAGATTAAAATTTTTAAAATGATTTTTTTTATTTTATTATTAAAAATTTTTTAAATCACAAACCCTGGTATATGAGGCTGGCCGGGAGGGGGGGGGGGGTAGGACATAAATTCCTGCAAACTATTTCGAAGGTTTTGGACAGCTGCAGATTGCTGGAAAAAATTCTGCTGCTGGGATCAAAACCAAGAAAAATCAAACAAATCCTTAAGTTTCCCCATGGTATTTTGCGATTGGAAAGATATTCCATTAATTAGCTGTATCCCTTGAAGATGGACCTTAAATACAGTGTTCTGTTTTGAGTCTCTTTGGTGAGAACATTGACGCAGTCAAAACAAACGGCAAGAATTCTTGTCCCTTGACATATTGCTTTTTTCATGATTACAAATAAGGCAGTAAGAAGCAAAGGGAGGTAAGTGACCAAAGAAAATTCCGGCAAAAATGCATTCAAAGTTTGGATCTTATGGAAACTTTAACATTTTTTTCTAAATCACATGGGGCAACACCTGTTAGGGGTACCACTAGCATCATTTGCCACACTGTAGAATGGTTCTTTACCTATCACTTGCACTCAAATTTTCAATTTTGTCACTTATATTAAATATAAGTCTGAAATGTGTTTTGTCTCAAATGTGAACATGTTACTCCGTTAATGAAGAACTTACTTCAAAAGTTGAAGTAGGAAGTTTTAGATCATCTGGTTTTAAAGACCAGACACCCAAAATGCCTACATTTTCGCATTTTTTTTTGGGGGGGGGGTAGGGGGTAAAAACCACTATGCAAATAACAACACATTGGAAGATAAAAAAAAAGCTATTGACTTGACTCGGGTTGACTGCAGCCATATGCCGGAGCATAGAAAAATTTCTGATGGAATGCAAAAATATTTCCGTTTGAAAAGCAACTACATAGAAAGGTTGCTAAGATATTAAATATGTCATGCAATAGGTTTTGTTTCACTATCTTGAATTAAAATGTGTGGAAAAACAAACATTTTTTGCTTTTAGAATGACTCTCGTATAGTCTTTTAATATTTTAACATAGCAGAAAAAAAGTATGAATGTTTTAATTAGGGATGTAACAAAATAATGATTTGGCCGAACAGCCAAATATCAAATATTCGGCCATTTCTTCCAAGCCAAAGCCAAATATTCAAATTTCTAGCAAATCATTGTAATAGAAAGTATTTGACAAATTTAAAAGTATTCACAAAGGCAATTCTACACATTAATCTATGGTGTATGATTTAATTTTTGTTTGTTGAATCTAAAACTATCAAAAATTACTGTATTTTCTGTATTGTTTTGAGTATAATAAAACTAAGAATTTCACCCACAAGTGGAATAGAAATGGCAGGTTTTAATGTAGTCATTAGCATTATTTTACTAATTTATTTAATTCAAATTAAAGAAATACTATTGTTTAGTGAACTTTTGCCTTGCTCAAAAAAGTTGTATGAAGATATTTTAAAAGTTCTAAAAGTTAATATTTTTATTTTATGGATTTTTTTACATAGTTATTTTTAGAAAATCTGTTAAAATTTAATGCTTTTAACTGGAATATACCGTCAAACCTAGTTGATTCAAACTCGCTTAAATGGAATTACTGCTAAGACGAACTACATTTGCGATGCCTGTCCTAATGTATTAACAAATAGCACTATTTTCTTCGTTTAAGGCCAACACGCTTATTTCAAACTATCGGATAAGTCAATTTGTGGCCCCTACCATTTGAACCTCAATTCAATACAAAACAAACAAAAGTCATTTTTCACTTTTACCAAACAACGAAAAAAAGGATTAATCAGAATGCTTAAGCAATTTAGATGCCATTGAAGACTTCTGGAGCAATTGTTCAGAAAAGAGTTGGAAACCATGTGTTATAACGGAATATTAAAAATAAAAAAAAGGTATATATCTACAATAATTTTGAAAGATTTTCTCTTGATATGTATCTTATTTAATAAACGTTTAATGATACTGAATTTTTACTTTTGAAACTTTTTATTTGAGAACCAGAAATTGTTTTTTTCCTCTGACAAATTTGAAAACTATAGCAGTGATTTACATATGCATTAGAGACTTAAATCAAGCATTGTATACTGGAAATAGAGTGAAATTCCTCTTTTGCTTTCTAAAAAAAGTATTTCATTGTTTTCCAGATAAGACAATTTATAGTTAAGATGAATTTATTATTAAAAGTCCCTTTATGCTCATTTTAACGATGTTCAACTGTATTTTTATTTTCAAAAACCTCAATAACTTATGCTATCTTAATGTTCATGATACATTCTAGCTTTTTCACATTTCTCTCTTACCCAATATTCACCATAATTCAGTCAACCCAAACAAAGTCTGACTTCCGCTTTGTTAAGAATAACAAAAAAAAAGGTCTCATATTCTGCATAATAATTAACTATTGCCAGCTTTTGGGAGCAAATGCTAAGTATAAAATTCAATATTATAAATTTAAAATCTGTTTTTGTTCAGTCAAGCCTAAGAACAATGTTTAAAAAAGTAGTTTTTTTCTAAATTATTTTATTTATTAAACCTACATACTAATGTATTCTGTTGCAATAACTATAATGCAATTTTAAATAGTTAAAATCTTCTAATTTCTTTATTTTTTCACATTTCTACTGTAGCAGAACTATTCGTCTGAGCAGTCCATCAGTATTGGGCCAAGCCCAATTTGATCTTACAGAGTATTCGGCCCCAAAGGGCCGAATAGGCCAAATACCCAATAGTGGCCGAATATTCGTTACATCCCTAGTTTTAATTTTAGAATATTATTTAGCAATTTAAAAATGCTGATATATGAATAAATATCTTTATTTGCATTTTACATAAGAATAGAATTATGTTTCATAATGTTACTAAAAAATAGTGGGTAATCCCATGGAGATTATTGCACGAATCTGAACTAAAAAATTTTGACTTTATCCTCTTCAGACTTAGCCTCGGAATGCTTTTTTTTTGTGTGTGTGTCTGTGTGTGTATTCCTGTTCTGTTTAAGAGAACAGCGAGATTTTTACAAGTTATATATGAAACATGCTTTAAAGTTTAAAATAATTTTGTTATTAGTTTTTAATTTGTTTATTTTGTCAGTTTTAGCAACAATGACAGAATAATGCTGGGGCTTCTATGATAGATCTAAATAGATTGATTTAATGGCTGATATTTAGTTATCTCTTTCAATATAGCTCTTTTGACTGCAGTATCTTTCAAAATATTTTTACCAATCCTCAAAATTTGCTTTAATATTTTATGGAACCCTTTCATAACTGATAGTGAATTTTTTCTCATTGTTTCAATAAGCTTGAAAAAAAGACCAAATAGAGCCAGTTTCGAGTATTTCATTGGTGTTGTGAGGTATTTTGTATGGTGTTTCGCAACACAATTTCCACTTTAAAATAATAAACATATGTAATATTCGTTTGTTAGCTTTTACATGAGCAAAAAAAGTGCATCACATGTATTTTTCTTTACAATGATTATTAATTACAATTGCCAAAATACTTTTACAGAAACACAAATATCCTTTTTGCAACGATAAAGACAAAGCCAAGTTTCCAAGCATACCGAATGTTGTGTCAACTTCTTCCGGAATGTTTATTTTGTACTTTAAGCCGGGTGGCCCCAAGAATTCGCGATATATTTTGATTTTTGTTATAAAACTAGGTTATAGCCATCAGTTTTAATTTCAGTAATAACAGGATTGCCTATGTCCCTTAGACTGTCACAATATTTAAATACTCAGTCTCGCGTTACTATTTGTCTCGTTTTCTTCCTAAATACTGTGCTGAACCGGTTCAAAATATTTTCAAGCAAAAATGAACAATATTTGGCCAAACTCAATAGTAATAAAAATCTAGGGTACAGTAAGAGACTATAGTAATGGTAAAATGGTTTTCCCCCAGACCAGTGTGGTCCCTTTTGCCCACTCTCTTTTTTGTTGTGTCAATCAGAGAAAGTGGAGATTAAATTAACTTCAGACCTACGTAATAAAAATCAGAATGGTGTCCTAAGTGAGAGAAATGAACGACCACCATAAAATCATTTCAAAACATTAACACATCTGAAAATATTGAATGCCCCAAATAAATACTTTGAATCCCTATACTTCTATGTAGAAAATACCTTCATGAAAAATACAAAATTCACAAAACAAAAAAGGTCATATCAAATTGCCAACTATTTAAAACATTCTTGAAAAGTCTGGACCAGGAGACACTGTAGGTAGTCAAAATATTCCCTCTCCGTGGAATGTCAGCTGTCATATTTCCCCGAAATCCACTCCTTGGGATTATTTCCACATAAGACCAGGCTCCAGGATGGTCCAACAGGAACAACTTAGTTAAATTCCAAAAACCTTGTTGACCCCAGGTTCTACACTTTTAAAAACACCCCTTCCCCCACTTTTCTTGAGTCAGTAACTTAAAACAAAAAGTTGTCCGCCATGAGACACCTTCGGCCACTCCTAACCACCAACTCATCAAGATGGCAATTTCATCGTCAAATTTCACTAGCGGGTGGCCCACTAACAACAGCCACAAAGGTCAGCATAAGTAGAGGAAAGAGGAAGGGACTCGCCTGAGCGAACGAAGTCATCTCCTTTTATACTTGCTGACCAGTGCTGCACTCTTCACTTATGTTGCTCCTTTTAGCTTCCGGAATGTCAGCAGTAAGAGTGCAGTGTTTAACGGTAGCATCCAGATTCAGCTGGGTAGATCTTATGATAACTGAAACAGCAATGTATTCTCACTCATAAGAATAGTTCATTGAAATGAGACTGCATTTGTTTTATTTACCTCAGAATTTAGTAAACATGCAGTCCTTCAGTCTAACCCCACTGTAAATGTGTTAATTTTACAATATTACTTTGGGTCTTGTAAAGTAATCAAATTTGCAGTGGAATAAGATTCCGAGACCACTTTGAATCTAACTCTCAATTGTCTGTGCCAAACTTGTGAGAAAGTGGGCGCAGGATTAACAAAAGATTCTTTTAGTTTAAAATACTTGAACACTAGTTCAATGGGCTTCAATTTCGTAAATTTCCATGAAATCGAAAATTTTTGATGCCCCCCTAAACAATCCCGTAGACTTATTGAATAGCTAATTATAAAGAATTATAGAGCTAATTGCATGATTCAACTTGTAAAAATTTAAAAATAGTTAACATTTTATCTTAAATAACAAAGAAAAATGGCTGAATTATTTTTAGTATAAAAATGAAAATTGTGATATTTTCTTTTTGGTACTTAACAGTTATAGGGACCATGTGTTACGATACTATTTGATACAATGTAAAAAATTGTATGTTAGCGCTCCTTTAATACAGAAGTTTCTATAATGAGTTACATGTTTTAAACCTCTTAGCAAAAAGATCTTTATGACATTGTCACAATAACATTGTGGCACTCAATTTGAAGCAGCCGTTGATAATAAATGGCCAATATTTGAAAATATGCGTGACCTTTTTAAATTCACTCAAGAAAATAGCATTGTTTACTTCTGGTTTGAGGATGTTCCTGTGTCATCCCGAGCTCAGCATCATGGGCCCTATAAATGATAAGTACCATCTTTTTATTTTATTCTTATTTCCTTAATTTTTAATATCATTACTTTTGGTTGGGAAAAGGAAAATATTTAACTTTATTGTACAGTTAGACTTAACAAAATTTTATCTTGTCATTTATTGCTTTTAAAATTGTATTTGCTGCCTCTTCCTCTTGCCAGTAGAAAAGCTTTTTTTTTTCCCTTTAACAATTTTTTTTTGTTTTGTTTTTAATATTGATAGCTGTAGTTTTACTTATTGTTATGCTTTTGTATGCAGTATACATGGAGTACCATGTCTTCAGAGTTACAAATTCTGTTTTGCGGTATCTTGATAATTGGAATTACAGCACTTAACATCAAACAATTGAGTGGACATTCTATGAGATTTACAATTACAAATAACTCTGCCTTTTCATGCTTTTTTTTTGGGGGGGGGGGGGACAAGTATTTTAACTGATGCAAGGGCACAATGAAAGAAAAGAGCTAAAAATAAATAACTAATGACACAAAAATCAGAGGTGCCATAGTAGGTTCATTTAATGGATAATGGTGAACAGCATTTTTTAATTTCAATCATTTACACATTTAAAATTAGGTTTTTTCTAATATTGATTATAAAAAGTGGGTGCTTGTACTCATGTATATGAATTAGACTTTATACTTCTTAAATACATGGAGTTTTTTTTAAGGTAAGCGTAAAATTTTAACACGCAAAGAAAATAATGCTCGTTCTATGTGATAGTTTTTAACCAAAGTTTCTGTCCAAAGAAATTTTCAGCATTAAAATCAAAGAAAATGTTTAGAGAAATACTACAAGTAGCCCCCAACCATTTAAAAGTAAGCAATTGAGTATTTTAATGAATTAAATATTAATTTTTTCCTTTCACAACAAAAATACTGATTTGTAGTACTTGCAACTAACTGCCTTATTAAAACAACTAAAATTTATTAGAATCCCACCTAAACATGGGGATAGGCAATTTCACATTTAAAAAGCTTGGGGAAATAGTATTCTTATCTCCTTATTTGGAAAATATATTTTAAAGTCACAAAGTACTTTTTAATTTTATCCTTGCAATTAATAAGGGAAGAGTAAACATAGAGCAACATTAGAAAAATTATTGAACAAAAAGGTTAAATAATAATTTTTAGAAAAAACCTTTTTTTTAAACTTTTGAGGAAATACAAAGGGTAGTAATGCAAAACAGTTAAAGGTTCAGTTATTACAAAACAATAAAGGTTTTTTTTTTTTTTTTTTTGGTGTAAGTGAGTTTTACCAGAACGCTGACAATTTATTGATTTTTATTATTAGAGTATCCCATAATTTCCATTCTTTGTTATAATTCATAATTTTTTTCTTTTTATAAAATGTTATTTTTATGTTATAAAAAATGCAGATTGTATTATCGATTTTCAACATTTGTAATAGGATGCAGAGGATCAAGATATGTCAGAAGATGGTGAAAGCCCTCCCCCCGAGGACAAAGCGCAATCATGGCAAGCAAGTAGTCCTAGCATTCCTCAACATCCTAGTCCTCCACCCCCTGCTCCATCAGATGATGCTAGTAATTCTTCGAAACCACCTTCTCAAGAAATCCCAGTTACGCCCTCAGAACTAATTGTAGAAGAACCATTAGGACCCACTTTTATATCACCTAATAATGGCAGCTCTTCTGACACTCAACACACTACTTCTGATTCTGCTTCAAGCTCCATAACGACAACTGTATCCCCAACAAATGTTTCGTTAAATGAAGCAAAATTGATGTTAGCTAAACAAGAGTTTCAAGACTTTTGGTTACAAGAAGTAGTTCCAACAACTGCGAAGGTACGAGAGGAAGATGAGGAAGAAAAGGAAGAGGTAGAAGAAGGAGAAGATGTAAGGCCTAATTCTGTAAGTCGTGCTAGGAGAAAAAGGTTAGATGGTGTAGCGGCGAAAGTTACTCTTGATCGTAATACAGAAGCAATAGTAGATCATAATACGGAAGCATTATATCAGTATGAAGGGCCTGAAATGAAACCCCATAGAAAGGGTCAAAGCATGAGTGGCATGTTCAGGAGACGCAAGTAAAAGTGTAACTGCCTTCACTTTCTGGATCTTTTTATAGTTTTGAAAGAATATATTCTCTGTGAAATTGATATTTATCACTAACTCTGTGAATGAGTTATTTTGGATTTTACTTTCAAATGATTGAAAAAAAAAGTAGCAGGGTGAAAAGCATCACGTGCGTACTTGAATTTTTGTGTATATTGTTTATTTAATTATGCCAAGATGAACATTTATAACGCAATGTGAATTGTAGATAGTTTTTTAATTGAAGCTTTTTTTTTAAGCTTATATATTTGTTGTGAAATCAAATTAGCATAATCTATTTCGGTGATTAAAAGCGAAACAAAAATTTGCATTATCTATGTTTAATAGCTTTCTTGGCAACTTATTCAAATTTTAAAGACAATAATAGATGAATTTTGCTAATTTTAACTGTACTGTGGCTGGATCACTTACTGTTTATATGCTGAACTGCTTGATCATTCATCATCAGTTTTGTTTCATACTTGCAAATAAAAAGTTTTGAATTATTTTCCTGCACTAAAATCATTACATATAGTTTTATTTAGTTTCTAAAGATATTTTTATTTAATTTTTCAACTATTTTTGATAAAGTAGGAAATATTCATATTTTACTTTTCAGTTTATTATCAATCAATTGTACTAAAAAATTTTGTCATTGTAATTCAGCTAAAAATATTTTGTAGTAATCTGGCTAGTTTGTAAATCATTTATTAACAAAGAACATGTGATATATTTATTATGGACTTATATTTCTGAGATAAATCTTTAGCTCTTGTTTTTTTTTTTTTTTTTTTTCTTTTTTTTTTTTTAATTTGAAGTACTTAGATAAATATTAACTTAAACTGTTTGAAGAATTTTTTTGGTATGACCTAAACCAAACAAGTTGTCAATATTTAAACAATTTAAATCTGTTCCATTTTGCGGAAAAGTTCTAGTACATCAGTTTTTAAGCTTTTTTTTATTTTTTATTTTCACATTAAAATTGGACAGTCTTTGCTATATTATGTAAATTAATTGTATTATTGAAATAAAGAATAATTTTAATACTGATTTTTCGAGAGAAAAAAATCCTTTGTACCGGTTTTAATTATTTCAACTCAGGCTTGGAGTAATCGCGATTACGTAATCGTAATCGGCTGTAATCGATTACATTTTGACAAAATCATAATCGTAATCTGACGATGGCATATTCTCATAATCATAATCGAAATTGTGTAATCCCGTAATCCTTTTTCTCCTGTAATTTTAATCGTAATCTTAAGGAAAAAATCCGTAATCTGCTGGTCCTGTAATCGTGTAACCTTAACCTGCTGAAAGCTGAAATTTTTAGCACTACCATTGAATAGAAGAGATCAGTTTACAAGAAAAAGGATTCAAGCTGTGTACTGATTACTGAAGTCCTATCCTAAGCGGTTTGTAACCTACGGGCGATCATAATATAAAAGGTTCTGTGTGGCGGTCGCAGACCCTTGATGGCAGGACCATATAGTCTGCTAGAGAGACGCTTGTTGTCCTGCTTGTAGCGGTCTCTCAGAATTCTTAATTGCGGCTCCACTCTCCACAGGGAATGGCTGGAGAGCCCGAGAAGAAAGAGAGTCGTCACTCGCATCGCCTTGGGGCTCTCAGGGTGGTCTCCGGTCTCCTCGCGTCCTCCAGTTTCAGTAATAAAAGAGCGGTAATCTGTCCGCAAGTCAAAAAGATTTCGGGGTAGATAAGAAAGCGGAAGGCGTCTGTCTATAGAAGGACCAAATGCATCGGTCATTTTGCTTCCTTAATTACCCCTTCAAAACATATTCAAACGGTTGGGCAATAGGCGAGAGTCTGGAGCTAAGAATGGACGCCCCATTTTCCCTTTCAATAATCGAAGCAGACTGCCCCCCGAAAATCTAGTGGAAAGAGTACTATCACCTACACACATAAAGAGACACGAAATGCCTTTTGCGTTTTCTCCTTTATTTAACGGCAGAAGTGAAAAAATTTTCTAAAGAATAGCACATTTAAACTTCAGCAATTTAGGAGCAGGCGTTATATGATGCTCTATGCTTAGATGCATGAAATCTTAACCCTGGTACGTGGGATTATTATTATTTTTTAAAATATGTTCTTCGAATATTTAAAAAAGTACGTACATTTGAATCTTAATTTATTTATATTTTAATGCTAATATTCTTTTTAATTAATAGGTATGTAAAAGAAAAAGTGATTTATGTTCAGACATTCTCCCAATTGTTTTTTACATGCATGAATTAATATTTAGGAATTATTTTAAACAGTTAATTATCTTTTTCTTCTTAGAATTACCTCAACAGAATTTTGTATTTCAGTTTAATCTTGTACGTTAAATTTGTGTTGTAAAATTACTTGCACTTTATTATTTTTATTAAAACAGTTACATGGAAAAAAATTATATGCTCGTGCATGTTAAAAAAAAAAAAACCACAAAAATCATATTAAAATATTATAGTCATTCGTATTATAATTATTCTTCATATTACTTTTTAACGATTACTAATTTTGCTAAGAGTTATTTGAATGTTCATGTTCAAATTTTTTGAACTTATTCTAAAATGCAGCATTTATTTTCGAAAGATTATTTATCTCTTACACTATCTGAATATTTTGTTATCCCATACAATTTATATACATCTTATAAGTGATTTCATAAAGAATCATACAAAATTATTATTTTCAGTAAACTAATTGGTGTTATGTGAAATATTTGCACAATTTAAACTAGAAAATAAATACAATGGAGAAGTATACTACATTTTCAAAAATTGCGGTCAACTAAAATTTTGATTGTATGCACACAAAATAACTATGAACCAGGTAAATCACTTATGCATTATATACTATACACATTTAGTGCATCGTCTTTGCTTATATACTAAATACGATCAATGTAGTTATCCCTCACATGAGTTTTAAATATTCGAAAAATTCTGAATGTGCCTTTCCTGATTTATATATATATATATATATATAATATATATATTACAAATTTCTCATTTCTGCAACGACGTCATAATTCAAGAACTGGGATGTTGAAATTATTTCATTATTAATTGCATTCATCATCATTTCAGTTATCTCTTATTAAATCAAAAATGTAATAAAAAATCATAACCTTTTGATTTATGACGCTATTGTAAAAATGAGAGTTGTATGCATAAAATCGGATAATTTTATGCTAATCTAATCGTAATCAAAATCGTAATCGGATGTCATAATCGTAATCGATTACATTTTTCAACGACTGTAATCGTTGCCGTAATCGTAACTATTTTTTGGCAAAGGATTACAACCGTAATCGTAATCATAATCTCTCAATTTCTCCTTTTGTAATCGTAATCGTAATCGATTACGTTTCTTTGTAATCGACTCCAAGCCTGTTTCAACTATACTTGCAACAAACATGACAAATTTCTCAATATAGAGAGACTTCTGTTGTAACTGAAACTTTGCAAACACATTTAGTTTTTATGAAAGGAAAAATAGTTTCTGTAAGGAAAAGCTCAGAATATCTTTTGGCTGACTTAAAACTTCTACAAAAGTAAACAGGTCTCCTTTTCTTCATACTGTTAGGTTTTAAAATCAATATATTTTTTTTTTCTTTGTCCATGTTATCCACTACAATATTTATGTATTTGCCCTATTTCTTTATTATTCTTATAAAATTTTCTTATAGAATTTTATTGCTTGAAGCCTAAATTAATGGTTTCAAACTTAAATTGCATACTGCCAGAGTGTAATTAAAATGCGTCATGAAACTCACTCGTTTCTTTTCATTAGATAATTTTACCGTTTGAATACCAATAATTTTCTGTTTGCCATCATTTCTAACGCAGGGTGGCGACAGAACCGGGAAATGTCAGGGAATTCTACTATTCTGGAAAAAGCAGGGAAATTTCCGAAAAGCAGGGAATTTTTTCTTTGTTTTTGATTTATCCGGAACAGTGGCGGATCCAGAAAAAAATTCTGGGGGGGGCACAATGTGGCTGATGTGCGTGGTTTCAGCTTAAAAACAAAATAGAGGGGGGGGGGACACAACTCCAGAAACTGTGATCCGTTTTACTTTCCAAATATAATTTAATCAATTATTTAATTAAACTTAATTGATTAATAAATTTAAATTATCAATAAAATTTTAATTAATTATTCCCTAATTAAATACAAAAAAAACTCATTTTTTTTTTAAACTGGACATATATAATAAAGGAATATATACTGTGAAAGCACTTATTTTCTTGAGCACTTTTTTTTTACTTTTGGTTTTGTTCATATATAATTCGCGAAATTTTCAGCTCGCAAAATCACCAATAAGTTTTTCGCGAAAATTTAGGGGGGGGGGGGGTCAAATGGAGTCTTCTTCAAGTCTGTTGAAGATTTAACGTGAGCATAAATCAACTGTCTAAGTGATTTTGCAGGTGTCTGCTTCTTTCTGTCTTAGCAATTACCCAGTTATCTCAGTTTGTCACATAGAATTGAAAGAATAGAAGTCACATAGAATAGAAGTTTTATCGCTCCATCTGCAAAATAGTTTCTTTTTCCTCGTTTTTAGCGTAAAGGAAGAAAAGAAAGTCAATTCTTTCTAGTCCTTACCTAAAGCGTCTGGAGGGGGCACGGGCCCCCGTGCCCCCCTCCCCCCTCTGGATCCGCCACTGATCCGGAAGTTCCAACGATCTTACCCGTAAGCATTAATATTAATCAACGTTCCCTAATTCAAATTCAATTCTAAAATCATTTTACTTAAAAAATTTCTTTTATTTGCTGTTTTTCGTACATTTGTTGTCCACATATCGAAAAATGCGATCTTTTTGCATCCGCGATGAGGACTGGACTTTTCAAATTTTCGATGTTTCTTACGCTTTGTTAAAAGGTAAACAAATAAAATTTCTTTTTATTTTCATTAAAACGTTAATTTGAAATTTTTAATCGAAATTTCGTGAATCGTAAGGGCGGACTTTCAAACCCCAAAAATAATAGCTCAAATTTTAATTTTCGTTTGAATTTCTTAATGCATGCGTAATTCTTCAGATCGTTTAAAATACTTCAAATAATCAATGAAACTGTTAACTAATATGTTTAAATTTGAAAAATTCAGAGTACGAAGATCACTAATTATGCATAAGTGCACTCTCAGAAATAGAATCATCACTTTCGAGGACTTTTCAATCGTCAAGCAAATTTCGTCATTTATAACGATACTTTCCTCGCGAGATCACGTGACTTTAAAAAATTACTATAAAAATTTCGGCAATTTGACGAAAGGTTTACTCGGAGCATTTTTCACGAAGCCATTTTGTCAAATACGACGAAAGTTTCGTGAGATTAGAGCATGTGTTTCTAAGAGTGTGTTGGCTTCATTCAATTGCCAACATGGCAATTGAATGAATTTTTGCACTTACACACATTCATTCATCATATAAATTGATTCTGCGCAGGGAGAGCATGTTAAATATCAGCAACAAATCACAAATAAATAAAAAATAATTTTTAAACATTAATTTATTTCTTAATCCTAACGCATGTTAAATCTTGAAATAAATTCTCATGCTGTTGATCAAAAGATTTTACTTACTTCATATGCACAGCTCAATTTTTTCACATACTAGCATTAATCCTAAAATGTTTAATCTTTGATCAAAAGTTTTTTTCTGGAGCTTTTTATTTCCTCGTAGAATTAAATGCTGTGTTTTAATCTTTAAAAATTAATAATTTTTTTAATAAAATTTAAGTATTTCAAAAACTAAGTTTGTCAGTTATGCACATTCACATTCTTTCAAGCAACTACTCTTTCACCATCAAATATTTATTAATTATTTGTGTTGAATGGCAAACTTTAATTGAATAGAAGCAAAATTAAGAGAAATGCTTTGCTTGTTGAACATTTGCTAACAAGTGGTTAAAGTACGCATTTTGTCTTACCCTAGAACTACTATAAAACTAATTTGAGACTTTATTTTTTTGCTGCAAAATTTTTTCACTGATCTAACAATACCTCTTTTCTTCTTCAAAATAACAAAATTAAATTTTGGAAAAAATTACCTCCAGTGAATTTTGTTATATCTAACATTTTAATGTAGCATTCATTTGTGTTTTGATTAGGTTTGCTTTGTATCTTTTGTATATATATAATTTACAAAATATTCAATCAGGAAAATTTTCCGAAAATTCTTGGAAAATCAGGGAAAAGTTGGGGAAATTTGCTTCAGAGATTTTGTAGCCACCCTGAAAAAACACTTCTTACATTTCATCTTTTGTAGTAGATCTGCGCATTCGTCCGTTTTGCCAATCCCACTTGAAAATTGCAATCTAATTCGAACTTCGAATTACTTATATAATAAAGATTGTTGTACTTCTACTACCCGAAAGTAACATCTCCATCGAGTATAAGACCCCCCTTGAATGACGACATTGAAACTAATTTTGGCTTTTCTGATAAAGATTGTTTCCTATTTATTTTTGTAAATATTCGAGGTTTGTATGCTTAAAAATAAATATTGTGTACTCAGCATTGATGCTTCCATAAAGCCATCATTTTTGGTGGTGCGAATCCGCCATTTTCGGTAAGTTGTTCCGAAATAAGGCACAGCATTAGCCTCGAGCATGCCAAATTTGGGGTTTGATACTGTATTTAATTAAATGCTAAATCTTTTCTTCAACGAAAAATTGGAGCCCCATGCAATCTATTACTGCTAGAAAATTATAAGACAGATTTTTTGTGTATTTATTTTTTCATTGTTTTATTTTAATCTTTTTAAAAATGATACTTATTATTTATCTTCTGTAGATACTCTTAATTAATACTTAAAAGAATTTGTTTTTTTTTTTTTGAGATAATTTGTTTCGAAAATCTCATTATGACTACCCCCCCCCCCCCCCTCCCCCCCCCCCCCCCACACACACCTGAAATTTGTTGGTGTTTGGTTTTGAAAACGAATTGGAGAAAGCTAATGAAGAAATGAAAAGATATAATTATACAATAGGAAGCAAAATGGAACTGGATTTATAGTAATGCGAGCAGGATAAGATGAGACTGAGAATCAGAAAATACAAAAATCCACAATGATAATGATTTTTTCTTTTGACATGACTTTGGCTCACTCATCAGACAAGTAACACTGACTGATCATTACTTTCTGGATTTTACAGTAGTAAAAATTACTTTTCTTCAAAATATTCACAGATTTGCATAATAAAAAAAATAGAGATGACTCCTGACAATCATTTAACCCATATAGTCACTTAGCTTGTATTTGTTTGTTGTTAGAATTTGGTTTAACTTTCAAAGTATTATTGTTCACTTTGCAAATTTCAATAGGAAAAGTCTGAAAACAGTTTTTTTTTCTGCATTATATGTAAACCCATTATAAATTTATTTATTTAAATATTTATACAGCTAGGAGAAGAAATTAGTCTGTACATTTACTATTTATTTTCATTAAGAATTCCTATTTTGTTAAAACATCATTGCGAGTCCTGCGTTATGGCTTCAGTGTATCATTAGAATGTTACCGTAATTATATGTGTAAAGCCCGCGGGTTATCTACAAAAAAACTCCTTTTTTTACTACCTGCGGGCAATACATGAAATAAAGTATTAATAAAAAGACAACTACCGTTCAAAAATATCGAGATCTCTTTTCCTGCAAAACAAAATGCAGAGAAATAAATCGTAGCTTTCGAAACAATGGTCCAAACAGGATTGGGGCTCGGGCGCTACAGGCGAATGTATTGTTTTCTAGGGTGTGTCCCATGTTTTTCCTGGGTGCAGGTTATACAACGATGCGGGATTTTACACCGAACTTAATTTTTTTTTAGGATGAATTTTTCTTCCTGCGGGCTATTTACCGATAATTACTTTATATAAGACATGATTTGTGTAGGGTTTGTTCAGTGTTGGATCTTCCAGTTTCAAAATTTCTCAAGAAATGTGTTACAAATTCTCCTGTATAATGAGTTACATTGTGTTTAGTTTTGCCCTAGAGTCTAATACAGGGGTTCCAACCTGTGGGTCGCTACCCCATTTGGAGTCGCGAGGCACTTCTCATAGGGTCGCTATATAATTTCTAATTTTAACTAAAAGAACTTCACCGCATAGACAAAATTACTCTTTCTTATACTAAGTATCATTTTGAATTATTTTGAATTGAAGGACATAAATTACAAAGACATTGTCTAGTGACATGACAATTTTCATCATATCCTTTTCATCATCCATAAATAGAGAAATGTACAAAAAATATTCAAATATTGCACAAAAATATTCAAATGATCTGCAGAATTTGAATAAATTTAAATAGTTTTCAGAAATATTCAAATAAAATGGCGACAACCAATTTTTGTTTTGAGTACTTCCATTATTTCTTGAGAACCGTTACGTGTATAACGAGAAATCGACCCATCTCTCTTCATAAGACTATCGCGGAAAATTAATCAGCACTCCTTCCCATTAGAGTCCACGTGTACTAAATTTAGCTCCATTCCAAACATATTTTCAGTTAGAGTGGACACAAAAAAATATTATACCACAGTCTAACTCCACAGTACATTTGTTTACTTTACAGTGGAATTGGATTCAGAAACAGCTTGGAATCAACGTATCGTTTTTGTCTCAAAATACTTGTGTGGAAGAGTGCGCGACGTGGAAAAGGCTGGGAAACCACTGGTCTAATGTTATCAAGGCAATATTCAGGGCAAAGTGGTAGGATTAGGATTCCCTCTTCGAAAATCAGGCATGAGTTTTTTCCGCTTTTTGGTGGAATTCCGCTTTTATAAAATTTTAGAAAATCAAAATTTACGTTTCTTCGCGATATGTTCCGCTTTTTCTATATTCTGCAAAAGATTTTTTTTCCCCCATGTTTCTGCTCTACAAAAAAAAAAAAAAAAAACCCGAACATGAGATTCTTCCACGGAACTGTGAATTTCCGCTTTTGTTTTCCTACTTTTAATTTTACCGATTTGCGTTATTCTCTCGCGATTCGTTCCCCCCCCCCCCCCCCCCCAGACCTCTCAGTTAATGTCTTTTTTCGTATCTATCTTATTTAATCAAATTGTAATTTTGTTTTTTTTCCTCGAGATTATCGATCACCAATTTTTCTTGTTTTATGTTCCATTTGCGGATTTGTGTGTTGAAATGTGTAATCTTTTTGCATCCTTAACAGAAATTTAAATTTTTGCCATCATTCATTTAACAATCATCTTCAAAGTGTAGGAGATTTTATTCTAATATTATTTTCATTTAAATCTTTTTTCTTTCTTTTTTTTTTTTTTTTTTTTTAATTTTTAGCATTTCTGGAAGCAAATTATATTTAAAAAAGGTAAACTATATACTACTAATATACTTTGTAGTACTGGAATCGATGTCTTTAATACCACTCGAATAAAAATAGAATTTTTATTTGGCTATGAATTTAAACATTTATGCCATACCGTTTTTTATGCAGTAAAGAAATATTTTTAAAAATAAAAGTGTCAGCTAGGAATTTGTTAATGGTCCTGAAAGAAAGGTAAAGGGTTCGCAGGGTACTGCCCCACATAGTTTGAAAGGAAAGCTGTAGCTCAAATTCAGTTTAAAAAATTGAAAATTCCCCCAAAAATGCAAATTCCCTTGCAAAGTTGTCATTGATTCGATATTATGAACCTAATGTTACCAACATATTTCATCATGCTGCCAAAAGACTTGTTCAATAATGGGAAAGATTAATTATTTTCAAAAGCTCAGTTCAGCAAAAAAAAAACAACAAATTGTTACAATCTGGCTCATATAAAAATGTTTCCAAACTAGCCATATATTAAAAAAGCTGAAATAGGCTCAAATAGCAAGATAATAGTTTTACTACTTTTTGGGGATACGCTCCGTATGTAAAGCCTGAAAAAAATATATGATCCCCTGATTAAGTTTTCTGCTATTCAAAATTGAGTAAATATTTCAAATGAAAAAATGTCTTTTGGACGAAAAGAATTTTGTCGAAATCGGGGGATTTCCATAGGAAGTCATTGGGCAGGATGGAGAAACAGATTGATTAATGCAGCATTAATCAATCGGTAAAATCGTATTAAATACACAATTCTCCAGTTTCGAAAGCATGCTTTCAAATTTAATTCATTTTTAATGATATTTTTTCATTAAATTCAGCGCATACGATTATTATTATTTATCATTATTATTCTATTTGCTTCGTTCCATTTTTGCAGAAAAGTAGGTTAAAACACCAGGATATAGCTGCCAATTATCCCGAATCAATGTAGATCTCTCGAATTTATAGCAAAACCTGGAAATTCCCTTGAAAGGGTCTGAAATATTAGAATTTCAGAAAGAAAAAAATCACTGTATTAAAAAAAAATTGCTACAAATTCATAAAAATGTGAACGATCTGGAATAACCCCCAAATCTTCTACTTCAATATGGCAGTGGTTTAGAAACTAAAAAAGAAACACGTGACCTTGAATCGAGTTGAGGGTCTCCGATGCGAAAAACTCAGCTTTGATTCTCAGTTTTGCTTTCATTTGGTTTTCGTTTTTGTGTAACTTTCTTATTATAGTCCTCTAAAATGGAAGTTGCCTTGCTAGTTTGCTTATTTGACCATGTTGCATACATATATTTTTGAGGGAATATTTTGATAATTCCAAATTGTCGCAATAGTGCGGTCATTTTGGTTACACTAATTTTTGGATCTCCTATTTTTACGCCCCCAGTTTTTATTTCTCCATGAATGCAATTTTTTAGTTTTTCTGTTGCTGTAATTGCGTTGTCAAAGCAGAAAAAAAGCAACGCTCAGGCTTCAGCAGCATTCAAAATAATCGTCATTTTCCCCAATTATCAAAATCTTTCCTCCCCCACACGCACAAGAAAAAGAAAAGCATATGCATTAAGTTATAAGTACAAGTCGTTTACCGTTCTAATTCATTTTTGTATAAATTTGTTTTCATTAGAAAGCAAGTGTTTGTGCGGGGAAAGGCAATTTTTTTTTTCCAGTAGAACCTCTGTTAACCGGATTAATTGGGACCGATGGTAAACCGGAAGTTTCCGGATTTTTATCTCTCAGTGTTATACCAGGACTGATGAGACGTCACGAATTTTCGGTTGGTTAGGTTCTTAGAGGAGAAATTAGTGCTCAAAGGGGTTAGGTTTCTTTACTGATAGTGCAAAGAGATATGATGTGGTCGGTCATGAAAAGAGAATACTTTCTAAAGTGAAAAATGTGCTCTTTTTGCACAAAAAAGAGGCATTGTGAAGAAAACAAATCGACTTCTTATAAAAATTAAATATCTTATACACTTAGTATTACATTACAATATTATACTCATTAAATATCTTATACACATAGATGAAATGATTATAAACCCAAAATTGTCCATGTCCACAGCCACAGCTAATAATTGCAGATTTCAAAATTTTCAAAAAAAAAAAAAAAGGTCGACAAATTGCGACTTTAAAACAGTCACTTCTTTAAAAAAATTGCTATTATTCTTTTTTTACTGTTATTGCTATTATGCTATGCGTTATTGTACCGAAACAGGTTTCCAATAAAAATCGAGACCAAACTATCTTATTTTATAGTTCATTTTTTAAAATTTTTATGGGGTGTGTCATGTTTTCGTTTTATAAGGTATGTCAGCTTCCTCCACCCCCGTAATCCAACTAACTTTTGAGGCATCCGTGACCTGCGAAAAATATAAAATATGAAGCAAAAAAATAAAGACCAATTCTCAAGTAAATAATTCTTAAGTGAATGTCAATAATAATAGTTTAGGAAAGGTTGCAGGGTCTCATGGGAGTATTACCTGCCACGAGAAATTACCCCAAACATGTGTTCAAACAGTCGCGCACCCAGGATTTTGCTTTTAGGGTGAGGGGGTCAGAGACCAAGGTCAGGATTAGGGATAAACCGGATATCCGGTGTCCTTTGTGTAACTTATCCTTACCGTGTATCCGGCTCTGTGTTTAAAACTGTAAATTCAATACATATTTCAAACACGTTTCGAAATACGTACATAGTAAGTTTTTAATTTCATTTATTTCCAAAACATGCTAATTAAATTTTAAAAGTCAAATTTGACGTACCAGATAACCGGATCTCTTGTGCAGTAGCCGGGTTGGATTTTGGTCATTAAATAAAATCGGTTGAGTGCAGCTTGAAGCGACAAAGTAACCCAAACAAAAAGTTTTTTTTTTTTTTTTTAACTTTATGTATAATCTCCCCCCCCCCCACCCCCAATGGGACCGCCTTAACCCTTAAAACCCTACCCTTGGGCACGACCCTGCCCCAATTATAACCTTGTTCATAACGAAAGGCTTACAGCATCGGGAGCAGAACTGTCATTCTCATTATTATCGAAACCTTAAAGATTTAAACTGATGCTTAAAGATGTGAGTTTTCCGGAAAATTTCGAAACACTATTTTTCAAGTAGTATCTAAACCATGAAATTTTGTGAATTAAATTCTCATGTGCTAGAGGCTGCAAATAAACAAACTGCTGCATAATTATTTTTATGAGCTTTGATGTGTTGTTCTCTTTGAGTTTATGCCTTTCAACAAAAAATGTAAGCAGAATTAATTAATTACCAAAGCATATAGAAATCATGAGTTGTCAAAGAATTTGAAGATATATATCTGTATATAAGAAACTGTATTTGGCGAAATAGGAAATTAACTGCAGATTTGTACTAAAACTGCAAAAAAAAATGAGGATTTGTCATACTATGATGGTCCTTTATTGGTTGTTACTCGACACCAATCATCTTGTTCACTAATATTTGGCTGAAGAGTCCATCAGCCTTTGAAGCGCCACCATCAAACTCAGAAATAGAATTCTCACTTTCGAGGACTCTTCAATCGTCAAACAAATTTCGTCATTTACAACGATTCTTTCCTCGCGCGATCACGTGACTTTAAAAAGTTACTACACAAATTTCGTCAATTTGATGAAAGGTTTACTTGAAGCATTTTTCACGAAGTTATTTCGTCAAATACGACGAAAGTTTGGTGAGATTTGAGTATGCTTTTCTGAACGTCATGGAAGCTACAATTAAAGCAGTGGGAAGCATAGGGATGTAAGTGATCAAAATAGATTTTTAGCAAAACCTGTTTAAAGTTCGGAACTTTGGAACGTTATTTTTTTTCTGAATCACGTTGAAGCGCAACCTGTTACAACTATCACTAACAATTCTTACCTCAGTATAGAATAATGCTACCCCAATCATTTACACTAGTTATCTCTAAATTTTCAATTTTGTCACTGAAAGGGTTCCTATTGGCGACTAAAAAGGCGACTTTTTTGACCTTGGATGACTATTTGCCAAGGTAAAATACCGGTATTTTCGGTATTAGTAACAAGTGATATATTCTCTTATTTTAAAATCAAACATTTATAAACAAAATTTGGCTTAAAAATCATGAATTAACCCCTCCCCCATTTTTCCCAGATAAGTACATCTTGCATTATGCTTTATTGTTCAAAACATTTATTATTTGTTCCGTATTTTTTGCTCTACCGTATATTATTATACTCTTATTACAAGTACAGGGTGGAAAAAAACCGTGGTAGGCCAGTGGTTAGAATGTCGGTCTTCCAATCGGAAGGTCGCGTGTTCGATACCCGCTGAGGACCCACCATGTACACTTGGGGATACGTGCATGTAAAATCCGTGGACACTACTACCTCGCCCTCGGGGCTGAGCATCCCTTAGACCTAGTGCTAACAGGGAAGGGGGTTCGAGGAGAAAAGTACAGGGCGGAAACACAACTGGGAAATCAGGGCAGTTTTCTGTTCTGGAAAATATTAGGGGATAGTTCAAGTTTCCTCAAATATCAGAGAAAATGATCCTTTTCGATATCCAAATCGGCAAACGTCGAGAGTTTCGTTTGTGGAATTTCCTTCCGTTGCACGTGGTCAACTCGATTGCCGACGTCTAATTGGTTGAAAGCTCCCTTTCTCCGATTAAGGGATTAAGGAACAAAAAAAAAAGTCACGTTTTTAGTCTATGAGTTAAGAAGACATTGCAATTTTGCGTAAAAAGATGCGTGTCAGCATTGATGCTTTCGAGAATCCGCCATTTTTGGTCGTGTCCCAAAATTCGGCCTAACACCACTCTCCAGCGTGCCGAATTTGTGGTTCGGTATTGTGCGTGATACCGCAGTGACGCAACAAGGGGGCACAGAGAACCTAAAAAATAATGATAGGAGGGAAGGCTGATCTTTATTCGTAAAAAAAAAACTTTACGAAACTGCACTTAAGTAATAATAATCTGCAACTCACCAGTTGCAGATTATTATTACTTAGAATATTTTTATTTTCTCTTTTCTTTCACCCCCTCAAAGAAAAAAGGAACTACACAAAATTCATATGGAAAAGTACAGTGCCCCCCCCCCCCTAATTTTTCTGGCTTCACCACTGTGATACTATCATCACATATGACAATGATGCTCTGTAACTCGCAATTAAAATTATAAATCAGGGAATTTTTTTAGCTCAATTAGAAAGGGAATCATCAGGGATTTTTCTTCTTGGATTCTGTTTCTACCATGAAGTAGTATTTGATTATAATATTTGATCCTTCTATTTTATATTTGTTGATCACAGCAGGGGATTTTAGTTTATACATTTACTGTATAAAACTACGAAGTATAAAACAAATATGTTATTGTTCGGGTTTTTTTTTTTTTTTTTGAAAAATTTCCAATACCGGTATAGTATTTTTGGTCCGGTATTGCAAACGCTACTTGTATATATGGAGTAGAAAGAATCAGAGGTGACAGGCACGTGTCGATCGCCGATTGTCGACATCTGCGAACGTTCTACACAGTATGCTGAGACTCATTCGCATGTTAACACTAATTTATATCCTTAATACACTGATGGAAAAAAAAATCCCAACACCAAGAAGAAGTTGTGCTAGTGAAACGAAATTTGACAGGTGTGTTTATACATCTGAAAGATGACGTCGATTCAAATTTTGCGCTCGGCGCATCAGTGGGACGCTAGTAGCGACGCACGGAAGATGCAAATCAGGTTTGCTTTAAATACGCGTTGTAACGTTCCTGAGCGTTGTTTAGCGTCGAGATTTGATGTTAGTCCACAATGCCTTTAAGAAGACGACGAAGCCATTATCAACAGCTCACTGAGTTTGAAAGAGGTCGTGTAATAGGCCTACGAGAAGGTGGATTTTCTTTCCGCGAGATTGCAAAAAGGCTTGGCAGGAATGCATCCACTGTGCATGAATGTTGGCAGCAGTGGTCAAGGGAAGGCTCTGCCTCAAGAAGACCGGGTTCCGGGCGGCCACGTGGCGCTACTGAGAGGGAAGACCGCCGTGTTCGGCGTATGGCCGTAGCGAGTCGTACTGCGTCTGCAGCAGAAATGCGAGCAGCAGTTGGCACCACAGTGACACAACGAACTGTTACCAATCGGTTACTTCAAGGACAGCTCCGAGCCAGACGCCCTGTAGCGTGCATTCCACTGACGCTAAACCACTGCCGTTTGCGACGTCAGTGGTGTCAGGAAAGAGCTCATTGGAGGACGGAGTGGAAATCTGTTGTGTTTTCTGATGAAAGCCGGTTCTGCCTTGGTGCCAGTGATGGCCGTGTGTTGGTTAGGAGGAGGCCAGATGAGCGGATGCAGCCATCCTGTCTGCGGCCTAGACACACTGGACCTACACCTGGAGTTATGGTCTGGGGAGCAATTTCTTATGGCAGCAGAAACACTCGTGGTTATCCCACGCACCCTGACAGAAAATGTGTACGTCAGTCTGGTGATTCAACCTGTTGTTCTGCCTTTCATGAGTAGCATTCCAGAAGGTGTTTTCCAACAGGATAACGCTCGACCTCATGCTGCTGTTGTAACCCAACGTGCTCTACAGGGTGTCGACATGTTGCCTTGGCCTGTCAGATCACCAGATCTGTCTCCAATTGAGCACGTATGGGACATCATTGGACGACAACTCCAGCGTCATCCACAACCAGCATTAACCGTCCCTGTATTGATCGACCAAGTGCAACAGGCATAGAACTCCATCCCACAAACGGACATTCAGCACCTGTATTATTCAGTGCATGCACGTTTGTATGCTTGCATTCAAAATTCTGGCGGTTGCATTACACCGGTTATTAATGTACCTGTATTTCACTTCTGCAATGGCTCTTCTCGGGCTTAAATTAACCTGTGATCTTGAAATTGTATTATCAATTACGTACGTTACCTATATAAATGTATTGATGAAATTTCATTACTCTACAATAATTATTTCTTGGTGTTGGGATTTTTTTTTCCATCAGTGTAGTTTCAAAAGAGAGTATACGAGGTGATTATTTTCCGGTTATGCACGTTCATGTACTTTTTCATGTTTTAATTCCGGAATCGCGGTATCTTCCATTACGTTCCGAATTATGTCCCCATTATTATTTAGCGTATTCCCTACGATTATGTTGACAATTATTAAATAAAGGTTGTCGTATACTTGTTAAATGTAATTCTACGGTTATTTTACTCAGACGAGAGACTTTTTTTTTTTTTTTTTTGCCGTTTTTATGTTTTACAATCTGAATAAAACGAGCTTTTTGCATCCTCAAATAAATATATATATTTTTTTTCCATTAAAGTTGGATTACAAGATATGTAAACAAAATTCCGTACTCGTTAAGAGTGCAAGATTTTTAAAAGTCAAAAAGTTGAATGCTCGCTGGTTTAATTTTATTTTTGTTTCAATTATTTTAAGTTTTGTACTATATACATAATATCTCCAAAGAAATTTAAGTAAAAAAACTGATAAAAATGTACTTCACATTTGAAAAGGAAAATCGGTGTTTACGCACTAGTTGCTGCTTCATAAAGTAATAATCATTTCAAAAGAAATATTTCATTTATCACAATGAATCGATAGTGCATTTTAAGGATACATTATTTAGCTGAAATTCATCTTGGAATCCATTCTCATTGTACAGATGAGAAGATTGGTTTATCGCATCTAGTTTAGTTCTTTTCCAAAATTTTTATCTAGAACCTTCTATTTGCTATCCGGATGAAGCGTTTTTTCAAACTTTATATCAGGTATAATTTCTTAAAATATGTATTGAATTAAATGCATCAGAGTGGAATTTGAATGCTACACACGTTTTTCATTCTTTTTTTGAATCCAAGTACTTCGTCTACATTATCCTTTTGTCCAAAATTTAATTATGAACAAAATTTAGAGAAATACTTCAACTTAGTACAAAAATTTGAGCATTAAATTGTTCACGTGATTAAAAAATGCAATTTATCTTTCTGTAAAACTTTTGAAAAAATGCTTTGGAGTTCCAGAATTTTCAAGATGGGACTCTTTTTTTTTTTCAAACTGTGGGTCCTTTAAACTCGGTTTTTAGCTTACTCGATGCACTTGCAGTTAAAAGGTGTTTGAAAAAACAAGTGTTAGGCCTAAGAAATTAACTTTGATTTTCTCTTATTTGTAGCTATGTTTTAAGATCTGTTGTGTGTCGCACGATGTGTTTTCTGAGTTTATTAATTTTTAAAAATTATTCTAAAAAGCAACCACATGAATGAAAAAAAGGAAATTAATTATTCAGATCTTAGTGCGAACCAGGCTTGGAGTCGATTACAAAGAACCGTAATCGATTACGATTACGATTACAAAGGGAGAAATTGAGAGATTATGATTACGATTACGATTGTAATCCTTTGCCAAAAAGTAATTACGATTACGGCAGCGATTACAGTCGTTGAAAAATGTAATCGATTACGATTATGACATCCGATTACGATTTTGATTACGATTAGATTAGCATAAAATTATCCGATTTTATGCATACAACTCTCATTTTCACAATAGTGTCATAAATCAAAAAGTTATGATTTTTAATTAAATTTTTGATTTTATAAGAGATAACTGAAATGATGATGAATGCAATTATAATGAAACAATTTCATCATCACAGTTCTGGAATTATGACGTCGTTGCAGAAATGAAAAATTTGCATTATATATATGTATAATCAGGAAAGGCACATTCAGTATTTTTCGAATATTTAAAACTCATGTGAGGGATAACTACAGTGATCGTATTTTGTATATAAGCAAAGACGATGCACTAAATGTATATATAATGCATAAGTGATTTACCTGGTTCATTGTTATTTTGTGTGCATACAATCAAAATTTAGTTGGCCGCAATTTCTGAAAATGTATATTTCTCCATTGTATTTATTTTCTAGTTTAAATTGTGCAAATATTTCACATAACCCCAATTAGTTTACTGAAAATAATAATTGTCTATGATTCTTTATGAAATCACTTATAGGATGTGCATGAATTGCACGGGATAACAAAATATTCAGATCGTGTAAGAGATAAATAATCTTTTGAAAATAAATGCTGCATTTTAGAATAATTTCAAAAAATTTGAACATGAACATTCAAATAACTCTTAGCAAAATTAGTAATCGTTAAAAAGTAATATGAAGCATAATTATAATACGAATGACTATAATATTTTAATAGGATTTTTGTGGGTTTTTTTTTTTTTTTTTTAACATGCACGAGCATATATTTTTTTCCATGTACTAACTGTTTTAATAAAAAAATAAAGTGCAAGTAATTTTACAACACAAATTTAACGTACAAGATTCAACTGAAATACAAAATTCTGTTGAGGTAATTCTAAGAAGAAAAAGATAATTAATTTTTAAAAATAATTCCTAAATATTAATTTATGCATGTAAAAAACAATTGGGAAAATGTCTGAACATATATCATTTTCTTTTACATACCTATTAATTAAAAAGAATATTAGCATTAAAATATAAATAAATTTAAGATTTAAATGTATGTACTTTTTTAAATATTCGAAGAACATATTTTTAAAAATAATAATAATCACACGTACCAGGGTTAAGATTTCATGCATCTTAAGCATAGAGCATCATGTAACGCCTGCTCCTAAATTGCTGAAGTGTAAATGTGCTATTCTTTAGAAAAATTCTTCACTTCTACCGTTAAAGAAAGGCGAAAACACAAAAGTCATTTCATGTCTCTTTATGTGTGTAGGTGATAGTACCAACACTAGATTTTCAGGGGGCCAGTCTACTTCGATTATTGAAAGGGAAAATGGGCGCCCATTCTTAATGCCGGCTCTAAACCGGATCCTCCGCGGAGAGAAGAAAGGGGGAACTCTCTTTTACTCGCGGCGGTCCCGTCCAGACTCTCGCCTATTGCCCAACCGTTTGAATATGTTTTGAAGGGGTAATTAAGGAAGCAAAATGACCGATGCATTTGGTCCTTCTATAGACACCTTCCCCTTTCTTATCTACCCCGAAATATGTGACTTGCGGACAGATTACCGCTCTTGTACCGAAACTGGACGACGCGAGGAGACCGGAGACGCCCCCCTCCTCCCCCGAGAGCCCCAAGGCGATGCGAGTGACATATCCAGACTCCAGACCAGACTCCTCCCCATGGAGAGTGGAGCCGCAATTAAGAATTCTGAGAGACCACAACAAGTAGGACAACAAGCGTCTCTAGCAGACTATTATATGGTCCTGCCATCAAGGCTCTGCGACCGCCACACAGAACCTTTTATATTATGATCGCCCATAGGTTACAGACCGCTTAGGATAGGACTTCAGTACACAGTTTGAATCCTTTTTCTTGTAATCTTATCTCTTCTATCCAAGGGTAGCGCTAAAAATTTCAGCTTTCAGCAGGTCAAGATTACACGATTGCAGGACTAGCAGATTACGGATTTTTTCCTTAAGATTACGATTAAAATTCCGGGAGAAAAAGGATTACGGGATTACGCAACTTCGATTATGATTATGAGAATATGCCATCATCAGATTACGATTACGATTACGATTTTGTCAAAATGTAATCGATTACAGCCGATTACGATTACGTAATCGCGATTACTCCAAGCCTGGTGCGAACCCTACTAATTATTAGTGTGAGGAGAAGAAAATTTTAAATACTTAAATCCCAGTTTGGCTAGTTCCCGAGACAAGTTACATGGTCGAATGTTTACGATAATTAAAGCCTTTATTTAACGGTCATACAATATTAAAATTATACCAAAGTGTCTTTTTTAATTATTATTTATTTATTTCGGCAAAGGGTTGGGCTAAAATAGGTAATGTGTCCAGCTTTTGGAATGCTGTTGGAGAAAACGTTTTCAACATTTTGCCTCGTGTATAAGTTGGAAACAAGTAAGAAAGAAAGAAGGAAATAGCGTAAATGTTATGCGCAAAAAGAGCAGTTCACAAATGAAATTATTAAACCACGTGTTAGAATCTCTTAGATACACCATATAGCCAAAAGTCAGCAAACACTTTCACTTTTGTACTTTTTTCGAATTTTAAGAGAAATACAAAACAAAATGTTCTGTAACTTCGACCTTATAAAAACCATGCTTCACCTTAGTTTCCAATAAAACTTTAATCACGCGTACAATTAAGGGAGGGGACCAACCACAAATTGAAGAAAAGAGTGTACTTTCGATTATCTTGCATCGTAAAATATTTGAAATAAGCTGTAAATTTCACGAGTTTCCTTGCTGTATAAATTAACTCTTCCCATTTTCGTAAAACTATCACGCATATTCACAAAGTTATAACCATTTCTTCCCAAAATGCCAATTTCTCTAACATGTTTTTGTCTTATAACGCGCAGTGTTTTGCACGAAATTTCGCCAAACTTACAGAAAACGTAATATGCAAGAGAATCATTATACTGAAATTAGAAAATGCAGAAATAAATATAAGAAACAAAAAATGAGCACTTAAAATAATTAATTTTTTACTCCATGCGAGAAAAAAAGCAATTCTTAACTTGCATAGCTTCATACGTAGGTTTACAGGACACCTGGGAGAAAAAAGTTTCAGTTCAATATCGTGAAAATTCAAAGATATCTACAATTTAGTAAATTTTTTCTACGATTCTAAGAACAAGAATGAATAATAAGGGGTTCAGTAACCTAATGCTGTGATATGTGATAAAAATGGAATATTTACAGGGTGTCTACAGAACCGGGAAATCAGGGAAAAGTCAGGGTATTTTATCGATCGGGAAAAGTCAGGGAATTCCGAAAAAAGTCAGGAAAAAGTTATCAAATGAAAAAAAAAAGGTTTTTGCCTTGCAAATTTAAGTAATTTTCGCCAAAAAGGCCATATTTCGGCTAATAAGGAATAAGAAAAAAATCGGGCATTTGCCGCCATCATTTTTTTAACTGAAATTCAGCAATTTTTTTTTCTGCTATTGTTTTTAATTTACTCGAAATTCCTGACTATAATGCCAGTAGTTGTTATTATGGGCCGTGGTAGCCTAGTGGTTAGCACGTCGGACTTCTACCTGGAAGATCGCGCGTTCGATACCCACTGAAGACCACCATGTATACTTGGGGATATGTGCATGTAAAATCCGTAGACCCCACCACCTCTCCCCGTGCGTAAGCAATCCTAAGGCCTCGGCTAACAGGTAGGGGTCCGGTGGAGAACAGTAGTTATTACTATTGATTACACTGTGCAACACGAAAAATGTCCTTTAAATGAAAATGTCTGTTTCTTTTGTATTTTTGGCTGAAAATTACGAATCTGATTTTTTTTTTTTTTTTTTTACCTACTATGCACCATTTTCTCAAAATCTCACATTTTTGCTTTTTATGTACTTTTTGGATAAATGTGCATATTTTCATAATTTATCGACTTAATTTATTATAAATTATATCTTTCTCATTGAAAGAGAGAAATTGACATTTCTCGTATTTGATGCTTTCATTTTAAAAAAATCAATCTTTTTGCATCTGCTGTTAGAATTGGAATTTTCCCACTATTGATGTTTATTAAGCTTTGTTAAAATGCAAATGGAATAAATTCCTTTTATTTATTTATTTTTTTTTTTTTTTTGTAAAATTTTGATTTGAAATTTTTGAAACGAAATTCTGTGCTTGTTAGGAGTGAGCTCTCACATGTCAAAAAGTTAAATGCTGAATTCAGGTTTATTTTTATTTTTGTGTCATTTATTTCGGCTTTTGTACTACATATATATGCTACCAAATCATACTTTTTGCAAAAAAATAAGAACAAAAATTTTTATCAATTTATGTTTAAATTTTGAATTTTCACAAAAATGTTTTAAAACCACAAAAGAAACTAACCTTGTTTTAAAAAAAAGCATTATCGACACCTGCACATCTTTATTAATAAGAATGTTAAATCTTAGAATCAACTCTCTTTGTATAGATTAGGAGATTTGCTTATTACAGCCCATTAAATTCTTTTCCATATCTAATAACATACACAATTTTCATTAATTTCACAATACTGAGTTTTTAACAGTTTTCTTTTTTTTTTTTTCAAAATTACCTAAATCAGGTTTGGAAATTTGGTCCCTGCTATTTTTAAGTTAGAGGGATTTTAAGACTGTATTAAGGGCTAAGAAATATATAACACCTGTTCATAAAAGTAATGAAAATGACAAGCACCCCCCCCCCCCCCAATTTTACTCTTAAAAAGCTCAGGCATCTTTTCATGAACTTACTTAAAATCACTCTTAAATATATTTTGAACTGTATTATGCTGCTTTACTTGTATTTGAACTTTAAATTAGTAAGTATATTAACAACAATTGCATTGAAAAGTGTAAAATCTTAATTTTTTATTGCCCTCCTGAACTCTCGATCAGAAACCTCCTACATTTCAATTCTAGCATGTCTGGAAGTGCCCCCACTAGTCAGAGCTATATAATTGCTAAACGTCTCACCAATGACCCATTGTTACCGGCAAAATTAGCATTTTTTATTCAGTGGGGCTCAGGAGTTTGAAAGTTTTTTAAGAGTATATCAAGATGGCATGCCCCTTGTTCCATTTCTTCGTGAAGATTTATCCAGTCTTGTATTAAGAATTTTAAGGCGATACATTGTCAAAGCAGTACTGATGGAAGGGAATATTTTGTATGTGGACTTTCAAGATGCGAAAACTTTTCTTCCTTTTAAAAAAATCGATGTTGGAATTTCGGCATTATGCCACATAAAGAAAGCTAAAGCTTCTGAAGGGCAGGTGAGTATTTTTTTAAAATATTGTCGAAAGTTTTTGATAGTGTGTGTTAAGAAGCTGCAAGAGAGATCCCCATTGAAATATGCTCTAAGAAAAGCAGTTTCATGTTTTAATCCTACTATTTCTATTAATGAAGCATTGTTTGATAAGAACTTTAAAAGAAAATTAGTAACAAAATTGTTACTAATTTTATGTGAAAAAAATTGGCTGAATTCAATTGTATAACAAAGCAGAAAGACTTGATGCATTTTGGCATGATATGCTATCAAGCCAAATAAAACCTTGCAATGATGCATTATCATTAAAAGGACAGATTTGTTTTTTCTTCATTTTTAATAACAGCTGAAAACATTTATAATGCTATATTTAATATAAACATACTATAGTTTTCAAGTGGGGGAAAGGAGAAATTCTTATCATTAGTAACGTAAATCAGGGAAATTCGGTGAGCTTGATCAGGGAAAAGTCAGGGAATTTGTTTTCTCCACTCCTGTAGACACCCTGATTTAAAAAATCTCTCACTATCCATGTTCTGGTTAAGAATGGTGAAAGATTCTTGCAATGGAACAAAATTCAAGGAAAATTATATGCAATGATTATAGAGATACTCTGTTTGAGAAAAGAACCTCAATGAAGATCAAATAAAAATTTAATGAATTACGTTCGGATTTCGACCACTGGGTGACTACTAGTATTAGATAAAGTGCTGTTGTTTCATCGTTAACATGTGGGAAATCTGAAGCAAAATAAATAAGAAAAGCAGAAAGCAAAACATTGAAAAACTAACATTAAAAACCTGTTGAGTGAAAAGCAAAAGAACTCCATACAAAAATGAGATTTATATTATTCTGTTGCTGTGTTTCCAGAAAAGCATTCAGTTACAAAACTGCAATATTCATTGTTTAACAACGAGCTCCATTTAGAACTAGACGAGCCTATTTTCCCGTATACACCAATATCAAATGTATAATATAGCTATATTTATCTTTCTCATCTAGCTTAAGTTCTACATTACTTCAAATATACTTTTTCGAACAATTAATAAATATTCATTTACTCATTCGTTCATTTATTCATTCATTCTTCCAAAAATATCCTTAAAATTCCAGATCAAAAAATTTCATGGCGAAATATTTTAGTTTAGTTCTGGGATGAGCTTTGCATTGAGATATTCCCGTTTGAGTCGGTGGTTCTGACTTTTGGCGCAGTTTGTATAACTAGAGTCAGAACAGCGATGACGAAAGAATCGCCATCGCAGAAATAGTGATTCCTCGTCGCGTTCTACCGCAATAGAGAGTCGAGTCAAATCTTTCTTATATTTTTCGTCGTTTTTTATCAAATCGATTTAGTGTATACTCCGTTAATTTCATCATGACAGGAACATTCATCATATCTCCATGTATTTTAATTTTATTTTTGAAAGAAGAATTTTCACAGCAAGTTTGAGCGATGTATAACTAATTGTGGTAACCTCAAAACGTACCTTTTTTTTTTTAGTAGCTGAATTGATTCATTATTATTATATGTAACTGAATAGAAATAGAAAGGGGTTATACAGATTGTAACAGGCATTACTTTACTTCATGAATATTACTGTAGTTTTTTACTATTTTCATGTGAAATTTAAAATACAACGTGTATTTAAAGTCAAGTTAAATGAATTATACAATAGGCAATTACCTTAATTAACCTCACCATTACCTTAAAATAAATTTAAAGTATAAGTCCTATAACTGTTCCTGTGCTTCAATTAATAAATACTTTTACGCTGAATATCTAATCGCATTCTTTGTTTCTTTTTTGTTTTGTTGCTGTATATGTAGTAGGTGGTACCAAAAAATCAATTGCTACCAATTACATTCAAACAAATTTTTGTGTGGAGGATAAGAACCGCATTTTTTCCCCTGAAATCTCATACTGAACTGTAAAATGTATTGTTAGCATACACATTAATAAGAGAGAGATAGAGACAAGGAAATGTCGCCGCTAATTAAAAATCGCGAAATAAATAAAAGAAAAAATCACTGCTTAATAAAGCATATAAAAACAGGCTTAAGTATAGTTTGAAAGAACCAACCTGCAATCCTTGATTGATGTGTGATCCATGGTCACGCCAAGCCTAGAAAAGTCCGTCAATCTTTTCTCCGAAAGTCAACTGCCATCTCACTTTCCAATGTATTCGAATTGCAAGCTTGTCGACAAAACAAGCTTGCAATTCGCCCGCCAACTGACTGCTTTCGAAATGATAACGGCGAGATTTCGAGTTTAGAATCCGAACCCGACAGCTCGCAAAAGGGTCACTCAGATCGCTGTGTATACCTGAGTGGCTGTAAACAGTATCGAAGGGAATCTTTTAATCATACAATGGCGTCTATTTTCAGAATAGCCAAGAAAATTTTTAAGTCACCTGTAAAGGTAGTGAAAAGATGGGGATGGAAAGCAATCTGAAGAATGGTAAAAACTTTTTCTTGGGATCTAGTATCTAATGTTTCGATTGGTTTCAATATCTACCCCTCATCAAAGAGCATAGGCGTAACTAGAGTTGGTGAAAGGGGGGGGGGGGGTCACCCTAAAAGTGTACAGACTGAACACCAATACGAAGTGTAAAAGAGTTGAAAATTTACTAGTCATAAATACATGTCTCTAAAGATATACTCCGTGTTTATTTCAGGCATCTCTCGGTGGGGGGGGGGAACTATCCCCTCGGAGCAAGTCAACTCCTCCCCCCCCCCCCCGGCAAAAAAATTCAGATCACAAGTTTTAAAAAAAGAAAGAAAAGAGAAATTACGCTTTTAAGACACTTTACTTTCGGAAACACTTTCAGGGAAAGGACATTCAACACTATCACGAGCGACACCAAAAGTAACTTAAAAGATATAAGACTTTATTTTGAAAAAAAATGCGCTGGGGAGAGTAACCTAACTCCTTTCTGTTTCCTCTAAGATCACCAAAGTATCCCGAAATTGCATTGCTAGGAAGATTTCAAAAAGTTTCCAGGGGAGAGACCTCGAAGCCTTGCCTCCAGAGTTATCCTAAGCATTATACATGTAAGACCAGTTACAAAAATTTAAGTTGCAGAAGCCCCAAACACCCACTCCTCTAACTTCACCAAAGATCTAAACATACATCTACTATATATACATCAAAAAGCTGTCATATATGTAAAAAAATTCATATCAACATCATTTCTAATCATATATATCTATATATATGTATATATAAAGGGTATGATTTTGAAGCATACACTGCCCTTCCTAATTCTTAACATGCTCCCCCTGCTCCGGAGCCAAGGCAGTATCCAGAATTTTTTTTCGGGGGGGGGGGCCCAGACTTCGACACACTTATGTAAAGAAAAGTTTTAGGGGGGAATATATAATACATTGCAAAATTTTTTTTTTTTTTTGGGGGGGGGGGTACGGCCTTGATTCACAAAAACATTAAACATTCCTTACTAGATCTATTAGTTTATTTTTTAATTCAAACGCAATAGAAAATTCAATATTTAGCGCTAAGCAATCTTCTATGTCCAGGCATTCATAATATTAAAACCGGGAAATAGTCGAATTTTAGAGAAAAAAAATCCAAATTCCCCTACAAAAATGCTCATCCCCACAATAAATTTCTAAAAAATTTGTAGCAAAACATACCTCCGAAGTGGAAGCATCTAAATCAAATTTTCTTTTCTTTTTGGATGACGAACGTGTCCATCGCTGGAGTGCAAACATTATTATGTATCGAAAATTATTAAAAATTTAGCTAAAATATAAATAATACTTGATTGTAAATTAAAATGCAGCATTAAACCGTAGCAGTGAGATAGGAAACGTTGAACGGATGATTTCCAGAGTCGTAATGCAATCAGTGATGGACCATAATAAGAAAAAAAAAAACATTTAAAATATAAGAGATGAGAGAACATCTGTAAATGAGAATGCAATGCAAATACAGTTCATCAATTTTCCAATCGGCTCATCTACAAAAAAGATTTTACCAAAATGGGTGTTTGGACAGGAAGTCATAAATAAGTACAAACTGCTCTTTAAGTTTCTTAATGAGCATCCCTTCCTGGCTTGAGGGTTTAACCCATTAAGACAATTGGACTTTAGGACTCCATCACAGTAGAGAATATTTTCCAGGAAACTTATTACTTGTGCGATTGTATTCCCAGATTGCTGCCTTTGGGTAAAAAAGACATCAAGAAGGAAAGAAAACCCTCTGGAGTGATTGAAAGGATCTCTGTCTGTGTGTGGTACGGTGATTGAAGCCACCTTTCGCTGTTACCCCCCCCCCCCCCCAAGGTGATAAGAGGGTTGATTATAACCTTATAACCAGACGAAAAGTCTTCATTATTATGAGCTGCATACTTTGGCCATGATCGCAACCCTTCAGAGAAAAAGGAAAAAAAAATCATATGCATATGTGTTTAATTTTCTTAGGGGAACAAAATTGTGCTTTGCAAGGCCGTAGCCAGAAATTTTTCTGTGTGCCTAAGTAAGTACATACCCAATGGGGGGGTTTGAACCCCCAACCCCCCCCCCCCCCCTGGTTACGCCTATGTCAAAGAGCACATTAGTATCTGAACTCTGTCATTGTTGTATTTGTTTCTTGTAATGATTAATTTTTGAAAATGTAGATTGTAGCATTAATTATTATCATCTTTTGAAACAGGATGCAGAAAGTCAAGATGTATCAGAAGATGGAGACAGCCCTCCACCCGAGGACAAAGCAAAATCATGGCAAGCTAGTAGCCCTAGCATACCTCAACATCCTAGTCCTCCACCACCTGCTCCATCTGACGATGCTAGTAGTTCTTCGAAACCTCCTGCCCAAGAAATCCCAGTTAAACCATCAGAACTAATCGTTGAAGAACCTGCAGGACCTACTTTTGTGCCACCTAATGATGGTAGCTCTTCTAACACTCAACTCACTACTTTCGATTCTGCATCGACCTTCATTCAACTCACTACTTCCGATTCTGCAACGACCTCTACGACAACTGAGTCGCAAATAAACACTTTGGTAAACGAGGAGATCACTAAATCACAAACGGCAAAACAAGAGAGTCCTGAGTTTTGGAGTCCTGGGTTTTGGGCGCAAGAAGTAGTTCCAACAACTTCAAGACTAAAGGAGGGAGAGGCAGAAGACAGTGTAGTTCAAAGCCGTAGAATGCGAATGATTCGGGCTGCAAACTTTTCGTCTTCAAGCAGAGGGAGAAGGATACGTGAACGCGAGCAGAATACAGAACTGCCATGAAACAGAAGCTGTATTTATTAAAGAAAATTTAAATGTACTAGAAAGGGGGAATTTCTTAAAGAGCAAGAAGTGAGTGGATATTTTAAAAGCCACATGTAAAAACGAAAACTTTCCTTGCTTTCTGAATTTTTCTTAATACTTTTGGAAAACTGTATTCTCTGTTAACGTGATATCCATCAGCGCAACTCTACAGATGAATTATTTGTCTCTATGCCTTCAAATTTCTCGTGGAGATTTAAAAATATATTTCAGAAAGCATGCAAAGAGTACTTCATTTTCTTTTATGGACTGTGTTTATTGAATTATGCCAAGAGGAACATTTCTAAATCATTTGAATTGTAGATATAAATTGTTATTTGCTAATGCATATTGGTTTTCGTACGAAAAGTTTCATATTGAGTTGTTTTCTCGATTATTGTATATTTTATGTGAAGTCGTAGTGTCATCTATTTTGATGATTAAAACGAAAATGAACTCATTTAGATTGTGTCTCTGATTTAAGACTTGTTCGATAAGGCATGCTTAAATTTTAAAAGATAATATGTGCTGGTGTTAATACTGTGCGCAAGATTCTCCTGCTCTTCTGGGGATTTTATAATTTTTTTACATAAAACAAAATATAAAGATTTGTTTAAAATTTCCAAATAATTGTCACAAAAATGATTTTAGTATCTTCATTGTTATTAATAGTTTTCTTATATTAAAACAGGGTTGCTACGCGACCTGAAAAACCTGGAAAAGTCGGGGAATTTCACTATTTCAGCAAAAATCTGGAAAAGTCGGTTTTACACGGCGCATGCCGAGAATGCAACTTTTGTGTCAACGGTCTAAGTACTTTTCTACTTCACTCCTTTACCCTGTTAGCACGTGGCCTTAGGGCTGCCCTCCCCCGGGCACGGGTAAGTGAGGTTCGACGACAGCTCGTGACCGACCGGAGGTAGATTAGCTGGGCGTCAGCCCAGCCTTCCTACATTGCTGTGTGGACCTGGCTCTCCTTGATACCCCTTTGCTTGTAGAGTATCGTTGAAGGGTTGTGGTTCCCACGGTCTAAGTACTAGCACGTGATGCTGGTTTTTTTTTTTTTTTTTTTTTTTTTTTTTTTTTTTAATGCGGAAAGTCTGATATGAAAACAAGATGTCACCTCTTTTGCTTCACTCAAAATTCAACATGCAAAAAGCTGCCGAGATTGATGCCCTGTGATTCAAACACTGATTTGATCATTAATAAATTTATCAACTCTCAAGTAGTGATGCACATTTTATTATTGTTATTCAAATTTTTATCCAAATTTTACAATGCATTCGGTAATTAATGTAGTTTTTTTCCTCTCAAAAATCTTGGTAAGAATCAATTTTTTCATCAAGAAATTGAGTTATTAGATCTTTAAAAAATACATTTTGCAAAGTAGCTAATTTCTCTTTATCGAAATATTCCCTTTTGTCACGTCGCTGAATAATGTTTCAAAATTTGTCAGAAATTATTTTAAGGTTAGCAGTTCCTGCTATTGTTTTGAAAAAGATATTTAGGGGCAAATGTATGTTTTCGATTGGTATGATGGCGCCGTGGAGTTAAAACTAGGATTTAATAAAAATATGTTTGGAAAACTTTTAAAAGTCAGGGAATTTCATTCTGTTGTTCGAGTAGCAACCCTGTTAAAAATATTTTTTTTTCCAAGTTGCAACTCTAAAATTGATTTACAACAGCTTTCTTTTACTAGAACTATCAGTTTGTGAACCAGCCATCATCTAATGCTGTTTGATAGTCTTATTATCGAGCTTATATTACTGGCCTAAAATATTTGGTATTATCGTGGGTTTTTTCTTTTTTTCTTTCATTTTTTAATGGAATAAGGAACGGAATAAAAAACTCTTAGCCGATGTTTTAGGTATGACCTAAAAAAAAACTACCTTTTTTTTTTTTTTCTTTTTTTGCATTGTCATTTCATGAATCTAAAAGAAAATTTTAAAAAACTTCATGATAATCAAAACTTCTTTTTAACAGCTAAAGAAAAAGGAATTTAGAATTTTTGGAGATGTTGTAATTTAAATGCGTTACTGAAATAAAGACTGATTTTTCATACACATTTTTCGAAATAAAAAATGTCTTCCTGTACTTATCTTTAAAGCTACGATTGTGCATGAACATCTAAAAGTATAATTTATACTACACACATCAGCGTGTCCTATAAATTTTAAAACCGGTTATAAAATCTGTACAATAGCTCTGTTTTCATGAAATTTTGTGGGAACTAGTTACTACAACCTACAGCTCCCACGAGGGAAAATTTTAAAACAAAATGCTCGCGATTATAATTTTACGGTGAATAAAAATGACCAGAGTGTTGTGATTAAATTGCTTTAAAGCCAGTAAAATCACGATATGTTAAAATTGGCTTATGGTGGATCTGTTATGCCTCCTGCTACTACTTTTCGGTGGTAGGACCTCTTTTGCGAATGGTAGCAGTCGAATGTCGAATAAAGGCGGCGAAAGAAGCAGATGGCATCCGTCATGAAGAACGAAAACATCGCTCATGTCACAACTGTGTCAAAGGACCACCACAATGCGGGTTGTAAGTTGATGGCACAAACTCTTCAAAAACACTCAATTTTTGCCCCTAAAAAATGGTTCTTATGCTCTGCAACTCACTCTACTCGCCTGATTTCAGTCCTCCTAACTACTGCTACTTAAAATAGATTGAAATAAGACGAATTTGTTTTATATTTGACGAGTTGGGGAGGGGGGGTTACCATTACGTTTTCAATGGAAGGTTTCCGTTTGCCTTCCCACTCTGCATTTAATTTCGTTTCGGATAGAGAGGGTTATGTATTCTTCCGTTCGGACGCCCGTTTTCTGTTAACTCTACGGCAAATATCACTCCAGATTACTTAGAACTCAATGGTTGGAAAAGCAATTCTTAATCTAATTTCTAGATTTTGATCTTAATCTCACTGAAGCCAATTTTCTAGGAAGAAAATCGTTTAGTACCTTTTCAAAAAAACTTCCCAAAGTCCGCATAAAGAACAACAACGTTCTTTTTGTAATTTATGTCATGGTAAGCTTGTAAAATAGAAATGTAATAAATTGGAAAAAAAAGCACGCACTTTAGAAAAATGCAAATCATTCCACTAATATCTGACATTTTTGGTACATAATTCTCAAATGGCTAATGTAAGATGCATTTTTTTCCCTCTCTGTCCCCAAAAAAGGAGTTAGTATGGACTCGCAAAGTCTAAATTTTAAGATCTTCATCTTTTTGTGCCCAAATTTGCAAAATATATTAATACATTTTCAAAATTCTACTGAAGTTTTGCGCTTAATTTTATGGGTCCTTTTTTTTTTCTTTTTATTTTTGCTGTATTAGTATTAATGGGCGTCCAATATTTTAACTATCCTGTGCGAAAAAATATAAAAGGAATTATTAATCGAATTGTCTGTTAAGTTTAGTAGCTGCTATAAAGCAATGCAGATATGAAGATGCGTGCAAGGGGAGTATAGGGTTTTTTTTTTTTTTGGAAAGGGTCAAAACTAAATATTAGGATAACTTTCTTAATTGAAGTTGAAAATATTTAACAACAATTAACTTCAGTGATTTTCTTTAGTATTGCAATTTCAAACAAGCAATTAACTGATGAAATATGCGTTTATAATGTGTAAATAAGCATATATATACATTTTGAATATTTTTTATATTATGGGTATACGTACCAAAAAAAATATTTCCAAGTGTCCCCAAATCATCCCTGGATTTGGGGGCGTGTCCCCAAATTCATGTTTAAAAAAATGGTCACCCTAGCTGACAGTAATGATTCTACCATTATTCAGCTTCTTAGAATTGACAAAAATATTTACCTCCCAGAAATCAGCACCGACAAGGGGAATTTGATCGCTCACTTTGAAAAAAGAAAAAGTTGTTTAGTACCACAAAGTGTTCCAGTTTTTTAGGGGGGGGGGGGGTTCCAGTGTGCGAAAGTGACTTGACTTGTTTGTGCGCTCTCTTCCCTTGTTACATTCACGCTCCCAGAATAATATAGCATACTTGAAATTTGACCGAGCACACCTTAACTTCCTGCTGAAAGGGGGGAGGGGTCGGACCCGGAAACCCAACTTTTCTACACCACTGCAATTATAACTATAATATCGATCTTGTGTACGAACACTAATCCATACAAATAGTTTATTTTTGCTCCGCTTTATCAATAAAAATTGCTGTTAAATAAACAAATGTTAAAATTTTAGTCCCATTCGGCTGTCCCACTCGGTATTTTTTTAAATACATGAAATTGCTTTGGTTTGAAACATTGGAATTATAAAAGTATGAATAAATGATCTTTAGGTTCCTCCTTAAACTTCTTTTAGTTACAATTACGTTTCATGATTCTATTATTTTCATTACTCACAAAACTTATTTAATTGTTATTCAGTCTTTAGTAATTGCTTATTGCAATTATTATTATTACAAATTTGTTATTTAATTCCCCTCCAGCAAAGCATGTAGAACCTAAAAAACCTTGTTTGCAGACATCTTTCTATTACGGACAAGTATTTTTGTCCCGCAGGTGTCCGCTATAGAGGAGTTTTACTGTCTTAATATGAAAATCAAGTCTGGTTTATTATTTCAGCTCATTACTATCAGTTGTTAAGAAAGGGGAACCGAGTTAATTCCCTGTCAGCTTCGGTTTCAATAACTTACTTCAGCAGTGGCGAAGCTAAGTGGGTGGCCCTCCCTGGGCGCCACCAGTCCAGGGGGGGGGGCACCCGGGCCCCCTCCATGCCAATCAGATAGTTTTGACAATATATGTTGCTTCATCATAAAATTGATTTTGTTATGCGAGTTTACTTGGTTTGTTATAAGCAAGTTTTGCTCTGCAAAGAAAATGAATTCTGCTGATTTTAACTAGATACAAAATCATCCCGTCATATCATTTGGAAAAGGTTCAAGAATACCTTCATCTGGCAGTGAATGGATGATGATAATATACAGCACTGTTATACATTTAATGAGCTAGCAGGGTTCACACTGGGGAAAAATACAAGGTAGGATTTCCCACCTTGAAAAACATTTTAAGTGGGATTTTTTAAATTTAAGTGGGGAACTTTTCTTTCTGTTTTTAAAAGTATTACTAAATTTTCTGAACATGATCTAATACAAACTATGTAATAAAAGATGATTATCTAAGCTATGCTCAGTAAAGAAAGAATAAACATCAACAAGGTTCACACAAAACGGATCCTTCACAAAATTCGCGATCGCAGAAATGGGTGCTTTATAAAATGTTAAGTATGAAAAAGATCCTCTGGTATTTTGGTTATTTATTAACCAAAATTCTTTGATGAGTGATTTTTACAAAAAAATCCTAAAAATTAGTTTAATATTTCTTCTATTTTTTCTGATCATATGTCATTTTATCTATTGATGTTTTTCAATAAAAACAGTATATTTTAGAAACCAGCCTTGTGACCAAGGCAGATTCCCCTTTTCCACTGTTTTTTTTTTTTTTCATTTTGTCCTTTGTGAATAGAATGAATGAAGCTAAGTCTGCATTCACAAAGGGCCTTAATTGTTCAATAACCCCAAGGAATGAAGAAGTTGTCAATCTGTCCCCCATGTTATTATATATGATAAATAGATTCTTCTTTTCATTAATGAGGATAAGATGGCAGTTGAAAACTAACCTACTCCGTTCAGTTTGTATTGAATTATCAATTTAGAATAGTAGTTTCGTTTCGAGATGTTTTGAACGCGTGTCCCCTAGTTGCGGGAACGGCGCGCAAACGAACTTTTTTTGGGTGGGATTTCAAAAAATCGCGCGAACCCTGTCTAGATTGTGTTATAAAATAAAAGATGACTAACTTTTTATCATTGAATATTAAAAATTATTCATTCCAAACAGGGTATAGTTAGGCTTACCATATTTTTGGTTGTGATACCGGGATACATCAATATAGGATGGGCATACCCTTATGGTCTGGGGGGTATGGAATACGGGGGGGGGGAGTTTTAAAAAAAAATTAAAGCAAAATGGTGAGTTTTAAGTTTTTTTTAAGCCTTGCCAGGGGAGTGGGGAATTTGGATCTCTTTAGTCTACCCACCTTTTAAAAATAAAGTATTTTTTGCTACTTAATTTAGCTTAAAAAAAAATTTTTTTTTTGCTTTTTAATGAGAATTTTTTCTGGTCTACTGTTGTATCTTTTAGGTGGTTGAGTGGCATATTTATATATATATGATGAAACAGTTATTATAACACAAACACATTTATTACTGCACACTTATCACACAATATATAATTAATAATGTTGATTTAGATGGATTTTGATATACATGTTAAATAGGAATCTAACATTTCTTTGGGAACGTTCATACGAACGACGCGTAGTTGATGAGTGTCGCTCGATTGTCAACAGTTTCTAGCCGTTGCCATTTAGACTTTCCTAATCGTCATAGTTGGAAATATAATAGTTCTCCCCCACTTAATAAAAACATATATGCAAAAAAGAAAAGTGATGAATGACAAAAAATGGAGAATTAATATAACTGATAATCTCTTAAATATCCAGGCATGTGCCTAGCTCTGTTTGATCATCGTACTGCTGGGGAGGAATCGATAGGTGTCTCCGGCTGTTCCGGTCCCTCTGGTTCATCGGAGTCGGGAACAGTAGATTTCGGAAAAACTTGATAGTAATCGTAATCTTCTGTATGTGCTCTGGAGCTTGAGTTTGAGCTTGATGGATCTGATGTTAGTTGTTTCCTTTTAATTTCCGATTTTTGAAGTTGATTTATATGTCTTTTTATTTTCCTTCCTTCATCCAACTGTACAATGTAATGGAGATGACCCAGTTTCCTTGTAATTGTTCCTAGTTTCCATGTGACTTTGTTTTGTAAGAAGAATTTAGATCGCACTCTCTCCCCCACTTGAATGTTTCGAGTGTGAGGTTTTATCTCTTGTGATGACTTATTTTCTTGATAAGGGAACAGGGCGTCAAGCTTTATGCGCATTTTTCGGTGAAGGTACATCTCTGCAGGTGATGATCCATTTGCCAAGGGAGTTGCTCTGTAGCGAAAAAGAATCTTCTGAATTTTTAATTTGATTGGAAGGTTTTCAGATGTCATAGTTTTGAGACGATCCTTTAATGTCTGAACGTTACGCTCAGCAAGCCCGTTTGTTGCTGGATGTCCTGGTGCAATAAATTTTTGCTTTATTCCATTTGTGCGGCAGAAAGATTTGAAGAGATCATTTGTAAAAATTGATGCATTATCAGAAACCATAACTAGTGGATATCCGTGAATTGAAAATATTTCGTTGAGTAACTTCATGGTGATTTCTGTATTTGGTGCATTTCTTATCACTTTAATTTCTGCCCAGCGTGATTTAGCATCTATTGCTAATAGAAAATGGAAACCTTGGAATGGTCCGGCATAGTCGATATGAATGCGGTCCCAATTTTCACTAGGTGCATCCCAATGATGAACGGGTGCCTTTGCAGGACCATGATTGAATTTTGAACATTCTTGACACGATTTCACCAGCGTTTCTATGTCTTTGTCTATGTTTTTCCATATACAATATCGACGGGCTAACTGCTTCATTTTTGTAATTCCAACATGTGTGGAATGAAGTTCTTTCAATACCTCAGGTTGAAGGCTTTTTGGAATTACAACTCGATTGCTTTTGAACAAGATACCATTATCTGAAACGTAATCACTCTCAATAGAATTTTCTTGAAGTTCCTGCTTAATTTTTGACAATTCCGGATCTTTATCTGTTTCTTTGATAATTGCATCAGCAGTTAAGGTTTCATTTGATATCTCAAAAACAGCTGAAGCACATACTTGATGAACTTCTTCGTTAAAACACATATCAGTTGATACATAACTTTGTTCGATAGGTGCTCTAGATAAGCAATCTGCGTTTTGGTTTTCCGATCCTTTTCTAAATTTTACTGTATAGTCAAAACCTGATAAATAGGAGGCATAACGCAAAAGTCGAGCTGATGTCATTTTGGGTAAACTCGTTTTCCTATGAAAGATTCTTGATACTGGTTGGTTGTCTGTTATTAATATGAAATGTCGATCACAGAGGTATTCAAAGAAGTGATCGACTCCGAAAACGATTGCTAAAGCTTCACGATCGAGTTGAGAATAATTTTTCTCCGCATCCGTTAACGAACGGGAAGCAAAAGCGATCGGTTTCTCAACATCGTCTATAGTATGTGACAATACTGCAGCAATTCCAGTTGGACTTGCATCTGTCGCAAGTACTACAGGATCTTTGATCCAGAATTATCTGGATCAAAGGGCACAAGCACTCTGTCACTGGATATTTCTTTCTTGAGATGGATGAACGCTTTCTGACATTCTGCAGTCCATAGAAACTTCTGATGTTTTCGAAGTAGTTTGCGTAATGGATAAGTAATAGTAGAAACATTTGGTATGAATCGAGAATAATAAGTGACCATACCCAAAAATCGGCGCAATTCTTAGACATTCTTTGGTCTTGGTATTTGTTGTATAGCTTCGATTTTAGATGGTGATTTTGATATTTTATTATTCTCAATCACATGACCTAAATACTCAATGCGAGTTTGGAAAAAGGTACATTTGTTTCTGTTTAAGCAAGTCATATTCTCGCAATCTTTCTAAGCACGCGAAAAGATTTTCTGTGCATTCTGTTTTTGTAATCCCATGGACTACAATGTCGTCAAAGTAAGCTATTGTCTTTGGTAGACCGTTCAAAATTTGGTCAATAACTCGATTAAATTCTGCTGGTGCCGTTTTTATACCGAAGCTTAATCTGTTCATTCTATAAGTTCCTGAACTTATTGAATGTTTGCACTATGCTGCTTTCTTCATCTGTTTTTAAGTGTAGATAAGCTTTAAAAAGGTCCAACTTGCAGAAATATTTGGAATCTTTCAGGCTGTCTAAAACTTTCTCAATTTTCTTTATCGGGTAATGTGCGTTCACAAGTAGATCATTTACCCCGACCTTATAATCAACACAAAGTCGAACAGAGCCGTCTCCTTTAGGAATTACAACTAAAGGTGATCCCCAGTCACTGGCACTTGATTTCGTAATTATCACGGCTGATTCAAGATCATTTAGTTCTTTTTCAACCTTTTCCCGCAAGGCGTAAGGCACGTTTCGTTCTGGAATGTAGACTGGTTTCGCTCCTTCGCGTAATTTTAAACTGATGACGAAATTTGGCACGCAGCCGATCTTCTGCGCGAATATTTCTGGAAATATTGCCTCTATGTCAGTGATATTTTCGATAGTTGATATTTTATGTTCAATTTTATTTTCTTGAGCTTTATCTACCTCACTTAGATTTAAATTGAGATGTCTAACCCAAACTCTTCCCAGAAGTGCGTCATACCCATCGGGAACAACGTATAAATCTTCATTCGATTTATAGTTCCGATATTGAACTTTAACCCGAACTTTACCTAACGGTGAAAATACATTTTCGGTGTAAGACCGGAATTTTATGTCGGTTTGTTGAAGACGCTTTTTTATATTTAGTTTTTTGAACGCAGTTTCAGGTATGAGCGTGTAGCCTGCTCCTGTATCGACTTCAAATTTTTGGAAATGATTTTCTATTTTGATTGATGCAAAATATTTCTTTGCATCCTCTGCGACATCTGAGATTTGATTGTCATAAATGTCAACAACCGTATTGACGAACATATTGTCAGAACTTTTAACTTGATGTGTCGATCCTTTAAGGGTTTTGTTTGATGACTGGTTATTGAGGAGGGTTTTGATACATACTTTCTGAACATGTCCTTTTAATTTACATGAGTTGCACTTTAAGCTAGCGGGGCTGGTTCGGCAGTCTTTACATAGATGGTTATCACGCCCGCAATGGAGGCATAAATTGTTGATTCCCAATTTCACGTAGTCAATATGTTTTGGATTTGTTTTTTCATAGTGCTTTTTATCCGATTTATTTCTATTAATGTTGAGATTTTTAAATGAAGGATTAGTGCTCTTTGATTGTCGATGCATTTTAGAAACTTTATTGATGTCCTCAGACTCAGATGTGTTGATACTTCGTGACACAGGCTTTGATAATTCACGACTTTGGATTTTTGAAGCTTCAAGCGCTATAGCTTTAGCAATGATATCATCGAAATTAGTAAGTTCAGACTGGAGAATCTGTTCTTTAATCCAACTGTCTTTAATACCTCGAATAAATTGTGCTCGAAGAAAAATATCTGTGACGGATACTATTTTACTGCATTCACAAGTCACGTTGAATTCGCACTCAGCGATATCGCGACGCAAATCCGCAACATAATCAGAAATAGAGCTATCCTCCTTTTGATAAGTGGATAAAAAGTAATGCTGTGACACTAATGAGCTTCTCTTGGGTGATAAATGACTTTCCAAGACCGTGAGTAGCGCATCATACTCAAGGTCATTTGGCATTCTTGGCGCGGTTAAGGAAACAAGAATATTATAACTAGCTGCTCCTATAAAATTTAATAACATTTGAGCGCATTTTGGCTTATCATCAATTAAATTCTTCAAAGTTAAATAATTTTCAAAACGTTGTTTGTAATATTTGAAATTTTCTTTCCTTGAATCAAAGTTTTCAAACGGAGGAACATGTGAAATGTTTATGACGGGAGCGGCCATTGCATTGTCTGCTAATGGCGGTTTCGAAACTGAAACCGGTTGCTCGATCAAGAGTTGTTGATTTTTGTTCATTGCTTCAATAAGCAGTTTTAATTGCTCCGCATCCATATTATTTGATATATTTAATACACAAAATTGAAACTAAGTAGAAATAAAATCCAAGTGCTACATAATAAAATGCTTTACCTTTCGTCGCCAATCTTTGTTGTATCTTTTAAGTGGTTGAGTGGCATATTTATATATATGTGATGAAACAGTTATTATAACACAAACACATTTATTACTGCACACTTATCACACAATATATAATTAATAATTTTGATTTAGATGGATTTTGATATACATGTTAAATAGGAATCTAACATTTCTTTGGGAACGTTCATACGAACGACGCGTAGTTGATGAGTGTCCAGTGCACGGAGTAAAAAGAAGGAGACGAATCTCCATAGTAAAAGTTTGTCCGGACGATTCCACTGGCGCTAGATGGCGCGCATGTAAAATGTCTTGCTATGAGGGTGATTCGCAACATAATTTAGTGTTGCAAATAAAATTATTTAAAAGGGTTTTTTTAAGAGTATTTAAATCGATATAGTCAATTTTTGAGAAGCTGGTTATAGGATCATGGACTACTTTTAGATTCAGAATGTGTTTGTGATTTCTTTTTATTATATTTGGTTCATTTTATTTTAGTTCGATGGTTTCGGTTTGCGACTGATGGTTTCGGTTTGCGACTGATGGTTGCGTTTTGCTACGGATGGTTTCGGTTTGCTGTGATTGTAACTAGAGATGCAAAAAGCCCGTAAATTTTCGGGAAGAGACTGGGAAATTTGGGAACATTGGGAATTTTGAGATGTTTTCAGTCTTAAAATATTGTTACAGAACATATAACATTGTAACGCTATATTATTTTTATTTTAGATACATGACCAAGCGTCAAACATAACATTTTATATCAAATCTATAATTGAGAAAATTAACTAGTAAATTCAATAGGCTTTTTTATTGCAGTATTATTGATTCTAAAAATTTATTTGATTTGGTTGCTTTCCAGAAAATAAGATTAACCTTCAAAATATATTTTTTTCTTTACTCGTTGATTTAAATTATTATAAGCAATAATATATCTGTTTTATTCATAGTATTTTATTACAACTTTAACGACACAGTTGAAGGGGTAATTTTTTGACAAGAAACACTGTTTAAAGCCCTATTATACATTTCAACAATTTTTTTTAAAGGCAGGTTTTAAATATTTTTATGTGTTATTTTGTTTTTTATTGATGACTTAAACAACTATGAAGTTTCACAATGGGGACGTTCATAAATGACGTCACGCTTTTTTCCCATACATTTGACCCCCTACCCCCCTTTGTCACAATATGTCACACTTCAGCGGACCCCTTCCCCCCCCCCTTTTGTCATGCGTCACGCTATGTTGCATAATGCATGATGTTACAATTCTTGTTACCCCCTCCCCTCCCCTTGTCACACTTTGTCACAATTTCACGAAACTCCCTCCCCCCTCGAAGCGTGACATCATTTATGAATGATCCCTATGTAAATAAAAAATATTAACAACTTCCTTTTTTTCATTCTCAACAGAAACATTTTTTACAGGTACCAACATTACGAAATAAATATGTTGTCTGTTTTAAAATGCTTTAACAGTAATGTTTGGGAAAATAATTCTATTATAATGAAAATTTCATAAAAATGTATTTATTTTTGATGTGTTAAAATTACTATTTCAAAAAAAAAAAAAAAAAACGATCCCAGTTTTTAGAAATTTGAAACTTCCCGATATTGCTTTAAATTCTCGGGGGGGGGGGGGCGGTTTTTCCGAAAATAAAGTAGGCGTTTAGACATCTTTGCAAAGCTAATTGTAACTTTAATTTAACTAAAAACGGTTTCAACTTTAATGTAAAGTTAAGTAAAAAACATGTCCATTAAATGTGATAACGCACGCCTCCCCAAAAGCTGTGGACCCTCCCTCTCCAAGGCGTAACAAAGTCAGTTCCCCCCCCCCCCCACACACACACAAAAAAAGGATGCGAGCTCCAGTGGTGGTGGGTATTGTGCAAACCGCACGCCATTGAAGTTTTTAAGGGGATTGTTTTAGGTGTCTTTGCTTCTTTTAAGGGGTGGGGGAGGCTTCTTTTTTTCAGGGGTGAACAATTGGGGGGTAAGTATATATTTATTAGGGGTGCCCTTTGGGGTCATGGCACAGATTGCTCCATTAAAATTTTATAGGGGTCGTTTTGGCTTTGTTGAATTTTGAAGGGAACATCGTTTTGGGGGATGCACCATCCTCTTGGAGCGGAAATGGTATATACATAAATATAGTATATATCAAGGGCGCACACGAAAGGAAGGAGGAGGACATGTTGCCGATTGCTCCATAGAAAAATTTAAGGGGTTGTTTACGAAGGGTGAAGGTGAGCCGAATTTTGAGAGGGGTCATCGTTTGGGGGGAATGCACCGCAAAGGCCGTATCCAGACAGGGGCCCTCGGGCCCCCCGGCCAACGAAATCCAACGAAAAGGGTCCCCCGCGTAGTGACGCCACTGATATGTATATATATATATATATATATGTTTTTAGATTGGGTTTTTATGGGGTCCTTTTCTAGGAGTTTAGGGATCATTCCAAATGATGTCACGCTTCGGGGGGGAGGGGGTCGTGAAATTGGGACAAGGGGACGGGAGGGGTAAAAATAAGTGGGATATCATGCTTATGCAACATAGCGTAGCATATGGGACAAAGGGGGGAGGGGTATGTTGAAGTGTGACATTTTGTGACAAAGGGGGGGAGGGGGTCAAATACATGGGAAAAAAGCGTGACATCATTTATGGACGGCCCCTTAGCAGAATTTTGAAACAGGTCATCGCTCATAGGTGCGGGCGCCATTACTCTGGGGAGGGGAGGGGAGGGGGCATCGCCTCAATATATTTATATATAAAAAAGCATGTGTGTGTGTGTGTGGTGTGTTGGAAGCCGCTCAAAAACATTTACATTATTGAAGTTTATGAACTAACTGATTCCAGATTATTAAGAGTATAAATAATGAAGTACAGTAAGTGTTAGATATAAGAAACGACGTGCGGAGTTCAAAAATCGGGGACCCAACAGATCCGTTGTGTTAGGGCGATAAATTGCACCTCCCCCCTCACTTGGAAAATAATTTAATGTATTTCTACGTATGTACATGTATTTTGTGTTGTTTTAATGCAACGTACAATGTGTTTTTACTTCCCTCCACTTAAGAGGGTCGGGGTGGGGGGAGTGCCCCCTGGCCCCGACATTTTCCTCGCATTCATTATGGCATGAATACCAGCTGACCGTCTGCTACCCCTCTTTTAATCCTAAATTATCTAGTCACTAGCTAATTACAGTGATTTTTTACGAAAGCAAAAAATGCATTAAATAAGATACTAAAATAACCTTCTGATTATATGTTTAACTTATAATAAAATGCAATAAAATATTGCAAATAATAATTTCAATTGTTGGAACAACGAGAGACTAATGCGTGCCCGAACCGCCTGGCCGCTGCCGCCAAAACGAGCTGATTTTCCGCTACCTTTCTCCGAATACTCGGGCTCAAACGAAATTTCTCTTTCCCTACTTGATCAAACGGCAAGACATTTTACTCTAGCGCCATCTGACGGCAGTGGAAAAATCGCGCCATGTTTTCGGCCCGTTCCCCGCTTAGTTGAGGCTCCTTCCTTTTAGACTCCCTGGTCCAGTGAGTGTCGCTCAGGGAGTCTAAAAGAAAGGAGCCTCAACTAAGCGGGGAACGGGCCGAAAACATGGCGCGATTTTTCCACCGCCGTCAGATGGCGCTAGAGTAAAATGTCTTGCCGTTTGATCAAGTAGGGAAAGAGAAATTTCGTTTGAGCCCGAGTATTCGGAGAAAGGTAGCGGAAAATCAGCTCGTTTTTGGCGGCAGCGGCCAGGCGGTTCGGGCGTTCGGGAACGCATTAGTCTCTCGTTGTTCCAACAATTGAAATTATTATTTGCAATATTTTATTGCATTTTATTATAAGTTAAACATATAATCAGAAGGTTATTTTAGTATCTTATTTAATGCATTTTTTGCTTTCGCAAAAAATCACTGTAATTAGCTAGTGATTAAATAATTTAGGATTAAAAGAGGGGTAGCAGACGGTCAGCTGGTATTCGTGCCATAATGAATGCGAGGAAAATGTCGGGGCCAGGGGGCACTTCCCCCACCCCGACCCTCTTGAATGGAGGGAAGTAAAAACACATTGTACGTTGCATTAAAACAACACAAAATACATGTACATACGTAGAAATACATTAAATTATTTTCCAAGTGAGGGGGGAGGTGCAATTGATCCCCCTAACACAACGGGTCTGTTGGGCCCCCGATTTTGGAACTCCGCACGTCGTTTATTTTATTTAACGCTTACTGTACTTCATTATTTATACTCTTAATAATCTGGAATCAGTTAGTTCATAAACTTCAATAATGTAAATGTTTTTGAGCGGCTTCCAACACACCACACACACACACACATGCTTTTTTATATATAAATATATTGAGGCGATGCCCCCTCCCCTCCCCTCCCCAGAGTAATGGCGCCCGAACCTATGAGCGATGACCTTTTTCAAAATTCTGCTAAGGGGCCGTCCATAAATGATGTCACGCTTTTTTCCAATGTATTTGACCCCCTCCCCCCCCTTTGTCACAAAATGTCACACTTCAACATACCCCTCCCCCCTTTGTCCCATATGCTACGCTATGTTGCATAAGCATGATATCCCACTTATTTTTAAACCCTCCCGTCCCCTTGTCCCAATTTCACGACCCGCTCCCCCCCCCCCGAAGCGTGACATCATTTGGAATGATCCCTAAACTCCTAGAAAAGGACCCCATAAAAACCCAATCTAAAAACATATATATATATATATATATATACATATCAGTGGCGTCACTACGCGGGGGACCCTTTTCGTTGGATTTCGTTGGCCGGGGGGCCCGAGGGCCCCTGTCTGGATACGGCCTTCGCGGTGCATTCCCCCCAAACGATGACCCCTCTCAAAATTCGGCTCACCTTCACCCTTCGTAAACAACCCCTTAAATTTTTCTATGGAGCAATCGGCAACATGTCCTCCTCCTTCCTTTCGTGTGCGCCCTTGATATATACTATATTTATGTATATACCATTTCCGCTCCAAGAGGATGGTGCATCCCCCAAAACGATGTTCCCTTCAAAATTCAACAAAGCCAAAACGACCCCTATAAAATTTTAATGGAGCAATCTGTGCCATGACCCCAAAGGGCACCCCTAATAAATATATACTTACCCCCCAATTGTTCACCCCTGAAAAAAAGAAGCCTCCCCCACCCCTTAAAAGAAGCAAAGACACCTAAAACAATCCCCTTAAAAACTTCAATGGCGTGCGGTTTGCACAATACCCACCACCACTGGAGCTCGCATCCTTTTTTTGTGTGTGTGTGGGGGGGGGGGGGGGAACTGACTTTGTTACGCCTTGGAGAGGGAGGGTCCACAGCTTTTGGGGAGGCGTGCGTTATCACATTTAATGGACCTGTTTTTTACTTAACTTTACATTAAAGTTGAAACCGTTTTTAGTTAAATTAAAGTTACAATTAGCTTTGCAAAGATGTCTAAACGCCTACTTTATTTTCGGAAAAACCGCCCCCCCCCCCCCCCGAGAATTTAAAGCAATATCGGGAAGTTTCAAATTTCTAAAAACTGGGATCTTTTTTTTTTTTTTTTTTGAAATAGTAATTTTAACACATCAAAAATAAATACATTTTTATGAAATTTTCATTATAATAGAATTATTTTCCCGAACATTACTGTTAAAGCATTTTAAAACAGACAACATATTTATTTCGTAATGTTGGTACCTGTAAAAAATGTTTCTGTTGAGAATGAAAAAAAAGAAGTTTTCTAATATTTTTTATTTACATATTGATCATTCATAAATGATGTCACGCTTCGAGGGGGAGAGGGGGTTTCGTGAAATTGTGACAAAGTGTGACAAGGGGAGGGGAGGGGGTAACAAGAATTGTAACATCATGCATTATGCAACATAGCGTGACGCATGACAAAAGGGGGGGGAGGGGTCCGCTGAAGTGTGACATATTGTGACAAAGGGGGGTAGGGGGTCAAATATATGGGAAAAAAGCGTGACGTCATTTATGAACGGCCCCATTGTGTAACTTGATAGTTGTTTAAGTCATCAATAAAAAACAAAATAACACATAAAAATATTTAAAACCTGCCTTTAAAAAAAATTGTTGAAATGTATAATAGTGCTTTAAACAGTGTTTCTTGTCAAAAAATTACCCCTTCAACTGCGTCGTTAAAGTTGTAATAAAATGCTATGAATAAAACAGATATATTATTGCTTATAATAATTTAAATCAACGAGTAAAGAAAAAAAAATATTTTGAAGGTTAATCTTATTTTCTGGAAAGCAACCAAATCAAATAAATTTTTAGAATCAATAATACTGCAATAAAAAAGCCTATTGAATTTACTAGTTAATTTTCTCAATTATAGATTTGATATAAAATGTTATGTTTGACGCTTGGTCATGTATCTAAAATAAAAATAATATAGCGTTACAATGTTATATGTTCTGTAACAATATTTTAAGACTGAAAACATCTCAAAATTCCCAATGTTCCCAAATTTCCCAGTTTGTTCCCGAAAATTTACGGGCTTTTTGCATCTCTAGTTACAATCACAGCAAACCGAAACCATCCGTAGCAAAACGAAACCATCAGTCGCAAACCGAAACCATCAGTCGCAAACCGAAACCATCGAACTAAAATAAAATGAACCAAATATAATAAAAAGAAATCACAAACACATTCTGAATCTAAAAGTAGTCCATGATCCTATAACAAGCTTCTCAAAAATTGACTTTATCGATTTAAATACTCTTAAAAAAACCCTTTTAAATAATTTTATTTGTAACACTAAATTATGTTGCGAATCGCCGTCATGGCAAGACATTTTACATGCGCGCCATCTAGCGCCAGTGGAATCGTCCGGACAAACTTTTACTATGGAGATTCGTCTCCTTCTTTTTACTCCGTGGTGTCGCTCGATTGTCAACAGTTTCTAGCCGTTGCCATTTAGACTTTCCTAATCGTCTTGAAACATTTTTGTCAAACTAAAAAAGCAATTAATAAGTTAAGGATGTTATTCTTTGTTTTCAACCCACTCATATTTCCGATTTGAATGTACTTTTTTCAAGATGTTTTTGTTAAGCTTGAATTTTCATAAAAGTTAGAGCAAAGAAAATCTTAAAGTTTATTTTACATACAATCAATGCTCTTGCAGCTCCCTCATTAATGCTCTGCCATCTTAAAGATTCTTATTAATGTCTTTATAAAATATTCTTAAAAACATAAATTCATTACTTTTTACGTCTTACAGCCGCTTCCAGGATATTGATAAAACTGGTCGGGACACCGGGACAGGAGCAAAATACCGGGAGGTATGGCAAGCATAGTATCTATCATCAGGGTCCACGCAGAATACCCCTGTGACGTCACTCAAGCAGAGTTCCCGAAGTGACTGCTCACTCCGCCTTATCTTATTTCACTATAAATCGAGCAGACAACCGCACTCCATTTGCGTAATATGGCTTGAAGAAGAAGAAGAAAAAAAAAACGAATAAACAGTTTTTAAAAATTTTAAGCGGAGCGCGGAGCTTTGAAATACTGTTTGCTTGAATAATAAGTGGAAGAAAAATATTAGTTATCATGTATAATCGACTTTTAGAGCGAGGCCGATCGACACAGGTTTTTTCAACTGTTTTTTTCTTCTTTTTTAAAATAAACTTCTCATTGTGTTATTTCTTCTCATTCCAATATTTATTGTCATTTTCAATGCAAAAAATATTGGAATGAGAGGGAAATGATTTTCTGAACTATGCATCCAGACCCATTATTTCAAAATTTTCCGGGGGCCTCTTTCGCATATTGCAAATTTCTGTATATTGCCTTAAAAAGCGAAATACATACATATAGATATAAATACCCTATATTTCTCAACGGGAGGGCTTGGGGAGGAGAATGACGGGTTTGTATGCATCATTCAAAGTTGCTCCAGAAATACCTCAATTTTTAATGGATTAATTGAAAATCAGCTTAATGCACTTATTGTAACTTGTAATTTATTTGCTCTTATGTGAAATTTTCACGTATTTGAAGTAATCTTTTTGTTTTCTGACAAAAAGTTAACAATTTGTGTGCTATTGAACACCTATCTGTGGTATGTAATAAGTTTGTTCAAAGGTGAAACAACGTAAAAAAACACAAATTCAGATCCAACCAAGTATTGCAAATAGCTATTTTGAAGCTGCAATGGAGCCTCTTCATCAGTGCAGTAAAGAAGTGCTCAGCACACAACTAAAAAGCTGTGAGTGAACAGGCAAGAACTAGAAAGACGACCGGTATTTGTACCAAATGTGTTATATCTTATATGTAATAAGTTTGTTTTATATGGTGTGCGGTCATGATATCTTCAATCTACAGCAGGATGGTTTTTTAAAAAGAAAAACTTTTAAAGGCAAAGTTAATTGCACCAAAAATTGTCGACTTCACGCCTAGTTCGCCATTAGCGCCTATATAATTTATCATATTTTTGCCAGCGACAATCTTTTTGGGTGTTTGGCCCTGTTAAAATTTAAAATGTAGTAAAAGTTCTCGGAAGCAGACATTTTATTCTTGTCGGTTTCAATCATAGTTCTTGATAAATTCTGTTTCATTTAGCTATTTTGTGATAATTAACCTAAAAATGGAAACAAGTTAAATTTTAAAATGGTTTATGTAAAGCAAGTGTACTAAAATTAGAAGCATATATATACTACGTAAGAAAATCGAAATTGAAATAGTAACAAACTGTAATGAGTTGCTTTGTAAATACCGTAAGTCGAATAGAATGGTATATACTTTAATTTACCATTGTTTACATCTTGGTGCTCCTCTTGGTAGCTAAAAAACTGTCTATTGAAGTGAAAAGTGAATATTTTGGAATCTGTTGTAAAACATTGGCTGCTATTTCAAGAAATTAAGGTTCAAAATAGATTTTTTTTGTTGCTACCTGTAAGATTTGCTCATTACATCTTAGTTTCTTTCATTTCAAAATGTTTATTTTTAACAGAAGATTCTAATTTTCTTACTCATCTTCTGGCTAAAAGAAAAGAAAAATTTCCATTTTCTGGTGCAATTGAAATTTGCTACAATTTCAATTTCTTTCTAGGAAGAATGTTATTTAAATTAAATTTATACAAAGCATCCTGATAGAACGTATAACAACACAAGTATGTCATTTTTCCCCTTCACATTAAATGAAAGTTGATACTTATTCTGTGTCATATTTAAAGAATTGAAATACCTAAAGAGTTTCAGTAAATAAAATTCATGGTACAATTTACAATAGGTAGGTTTTTCTTGTCTCGGAAGAAAATATGTATAAAAATGGTTTGCCAAAAGTAGTTTAATGATTTTCCTTATTAAATGGCGGCAGTTGGAAATACAAATACTTTCCATTAATAAATGCAAGGTGACTAAGAAAGAAGCAAGAGTTTTAATGCATATTATCATTGAAACTGTATGCTTTTTTTAAAAATTGTCCTGTATTATGACTTACATACTGTTTTCAAGAACATTTTTTATAATGTTTGTGTGTGTTGTTTTTCTTTTTGTTTTTATGGTGCATGGATTTTTTTAAGGAGCTATTTTTTTAAACAAAATAATTTTTTCGAAACATACAAACAGTAATTGTTCAATATTTCTAAATATTAATCTTGATTTCTTTCCTTCTTAATAAAAAAATTTTTATTCATAAAGCGTTACCTATTTTCTAAAAATAATCATTATGGAATTATTTTTAGACCGGAAAGATTAAGAAAGTGAAGTTTCATGAAACTGCTAATTTTTGGTTCATTTTAATACACCTAGAAATTTATCTCCTAGCAGTATAAGACTATGAAAAATTGAATCCATCCCATATTTAAAAGCATACAATACAAAACTGATCATCAGGAAGGGGTGAAAGTACTCTTCTTGGTAGTTTTTTAGCGAAACGCATTTTAAAATGTAAACTAAATGCTTTCAAAAAAGTTTTAATTGGTCCCAAGCATTTAAAAATGTTTTAATTAATATATTTTAAATTGTTATGTACAAAAATGTACTTATAATACATTTTATCTTTTGATTGTTGTAGAAAAAAAATAAGTTCACTATTTGTCAGCAAAATCGATTGTGACTTGATTGTTACTGAATTTTTGAATGTTCGACTAAACACACTTTATGTTCAAAATGTGCTCATTCCATATGTTTTCAACATTCAATTTTTGTCTGGGAGAAGTTTTGTGTGAAATTTCCTTTCCGGTTCCGGATATCCTGCTGGATATCTGTCCTGACATACTGGATAGCCAGATAATTTGCTGCAGTGTCTGAATTGAATGCTGGATATTTAGTGGGGGGATGTGCCAGACTGAATATTTAAAAAGCAACCGGATAGGCCAGACACCGGATAGTTGCCATATATCTGATGCATCCCTAGTTTTTACAATGACATACCTTTTCTATCTGCACAGTTAAATGAAAAAAAAAAATTGGTGCATTGTGCATATAAATTTAATAATATGCTTAACTTTCCATATTTTTCAGATTTTATGTCCCAGTAATGTGAATTCAAATACTGCAGAACATCATGTTAATGCGAGGAAATGCTTGCAATATTTGGATGACCTGCTTGTTGTAAGTGAATTTATCTGTTCAATAAAATTATTCGTTAGGCAAAAAAAATCTTGGAACATTAATAGGATTTACTAATAAAAGTTAGAAATTATATAGTTGCTGACTTTTTGTATTTAGAAATATAACTTAAATTTTTTGATCAAATATTTATTCTCCAATGTGATCCTTTATCCAGTCTCTTATTATACACCCAAAAAACTTTTTCTAACACTCCTGTCTTATTAAACAAGAAGTTCCGCCTAGAACTATACAAGCCTACTTTTCCGTATACACCAACTTCAAATTTATTTAATCTAGCTATCTCTTTCTTGCTCATTTAGCTTTTGTACTTTATTACTTCAAATATATCTTTTTCAGCAGTTAATACTTATTCATTCACTCATTCACGTATTTATTAACTCATTTATTTATTTTTTCATTTATTCAATCATTTATTCATTTATTCTTTCACTCATTCGTTTAGTCATTCGGAAATATCCTTAAAATTCCTGATCAAAACTAGTGAGGGGCATAATCGAGTGATCATAATCGAGAACTCGATTATTCGGGATAACTCGAGAACTCGATTGAACATCTCGAGAACTCGATGAAACATCTCGAGAACTCTATTAAACATCTCGAGAACTCGATTCAAACGACCATCTCGAGAACTCGATTGAACATCTCGAGAACTCGGTTGAACTTCTCAAAAACTCTGTTGAACTTCTCGCAAACTCGGTTGAACTTCTCGAGAACTCGGTTGGTTTACTTCTCAGAAGATAGAATCGAATGAATGTCTCGGATGATTTTCTTCTCGGGTAATACATTTGGCTGATTCGTAGTCACGTGATTGCGAAAATGGCTATGTGTGTGAGTAGGTAACAAAGGCGGATAGTTTCTTATTTAAGAGGAAGTAATTGTTAGAAACAAATTTAGAGGACAGGAGTGCCGGGGAGAACAAACAAATGGATAAATAAATTAACTTATATAGTAAGTGTCATTTCAAAAGCAATGCATTTTTTTAATCGACATGTTTATTTGGTTCGCACCTCCCGTTTTTTTATCTTCGCAGAGAGTTGCTTTATATCTAGGTGTGGTTACATATCACTTTACATTGAAAAGTTTATGGAATTGAAGTGCTAGAGAAAAGGGGTTTCACAGGGGACTCTTTGAGGATAATTTTCTAAATTAAAATCCTCAAAATATATCTTTAAGCTATCGCTGGTGACATTAGGGGAACAAGTGCGTACAATTTCTCCGAAAGTTTTAGAAATTTATACGCTAAAATCGCAGTTTTGTGTTGCATTTTGCCGATGTTAGGAAAAAGGGGACCTATCGAGAATGTTACTTTAGGCTATTTTTCCTGGGGAAAAGAGGGGAAGGGGGATTTTTAAGGACTCTCCTTAAAAATTTCTAGAATTAAATGTATAAAAAATAGAAATTAAGACTTCTTTTATCATGTTAACAAAAAGAAAAGTGACGGAAATTTTTCGAAATTGAAATACTGAAAACTCAATTTTGGGTGGTGCTATATTAGGGTTAAGTGGGGATTTTTATGGGGCATTACTTTGAAATTGAAGAACGAGAATCATAGTTTTAAACTCTTTGGTGGCGTTAAGGAGGAGGGGGCACATTTCTAGAATTTTTTTGAAATTTAAGTGATAAATTCGCAGCTTAATGCTGTACTTATAGAGCTGTTTGGGAAAGCTGATATTCGGGATTATCTCTGGAAATGTGCGTTAATTCAGTATATTTTTGGTGATGGGAAGGGGTGGAGGAGGGTAGGGGACTTCTCTCGGAAATTGCAGAAAACGGAATGGTAAGCTGTTTTTGAAGACGTTAGAGAAACGGGGGGAGGGGGGGTTCCCAAAATTTTTTGAAATTTAAGTTTTACAAATGCATCTCTAGGTTATCGTTATTGTGTCATCAGGGATAAGAGCATAAGGGGAAGGGGGGGGGGGGTTCGTTTGCTCTAGCACTGAAAAGTTGTTTAAATTGACATTCTAAAATCGGGGTTTTAAGGGACCGTTCATAAATGATGTCACACTTTTTTCAATATATCTGACCCCCTCTCCTTTTTTTCACGAACTGTCACACTTTCTTGACTCCCCCCCTCCCCGTCGAAGCGTGACATTATTTATGAATGACTCCTAAGCTGTATTGCGAAATGTTAAAGCAACGGTAGGGGTTTGGAAGGATTCGTTGGTTCTTTTACTGCATAGGGAACAAGTAGAGAATTCTTAGCTGCCAACAGGATGTGTGTCATATATTGTGTTGCAATAACAAGTTCCCCTCCTCAGACCTCAGTTCCAAAGCAACTGCAACGCTTGAATACGTTACCACTGGGCCCCGAGTCGGACCTGAGCATTATTAGCTTCCTTATCAGGACTGCCATTTTGAATTTTTCCAGTAGGAGGCAAAGGGGTATTCTCCTTTTTATTGCATAAAAAAAAAAAACATGCATTGACAAAAATACACTATATTTCTCAAAACCAGGGAAAGGCAGTTGCCCATTCCTGACCCCTCCTAAATGACAGTCCTCCTCCCCAAAAACTTGTACCAAGGGGGGGAATTGCTAAATTTTTAGCTTGTTATTCATATAATCTCTAATTCCATTTTTTGATCCCTCCCTGTATTCACCCTTGAACCATTGTTCAGAAGATCGGACTATCACAATAATTTAATATATTTATATATATAACTATTATTTTATAAACAAAATATTATTAATATTAAAAACAACAAACAACGTTGCGGAGCGGAGCGTCGAGCAGCAGAGCGAAGCAGTGGAGCAACTAGTTTTTGCTTGGAGTAGGAGCGGAGCCAAAACACGGAAACTTGTTGCGCTTATCTGCTCTGATCATTTAAAATTAGAATTTCATTAAACATGGCATCTTTCTTCATTAAAACTAGCTTTAAGGGAACAACAACGTAAAACGATAGGTGATTTTTCAAAAACAGTTTTTTCAAAATAAATTGTCTTTAAATAAGTAGTTAAATGATAGTAAATTTAGTTAATTAAAAAAATAAAAATGATTTCTATTAAAGCTATTCGCTGCACGGAGCAGAGCTGGAGCAGCGTTGGAACAAATATTTAACAGTCGGAGCGAAGCAACTCAAAAATTTTGTTGCTCCAGTTCCCTGACACGAAAATACTTGCACCTACGGAGAAATACATTCATTATATTAAGGCTTGGGAGGGGGTGGAAAATTTTCCCTTCTGACTCACTAAATGACGTCCTTGTTAGAGATTCATTCCATTCTGAAATCGCTCAAGAACTCGAAATAATCGTTCGAGAATTCGAAATGATCGTTCGAGAACTCGAAATGATTGTTCGAGAACTCGAAATGATCACTTGAGAACTCAAAATGATCAATTGAGAACTCGAGAATTCGAAATGATTAATCGAGAACTCGAAACCATCAATCAAGAACTCGAGATAATCACTCTATCAAAACCACCCGAGTACTAATCACTCGATTATTGAAATCTCTCGATTATGCCCATCACTAATCAAAACATTGCATAGGAAAATGGGCTCGTTTAGTTCTGGTTGAACTTAATCTATACGTGTTCTGCGCCATAAGAACCTTCTGATAAATTTTGTTTTAAGGAAATTCTTCTGATAGATCATGATTTATATAGGATTGAAATTTCCTTGCAGGTGCTAATATTACTTTTTTTTTTTTTTACTGTTCAAAATTGAGCAAAAATTGTTCAAATTAAAAAAATAGTTCACCTCGAGAGCTCCTTAGAATAAACTTGTTTAAAGGAACTTAAATTTTATGCCCAGGGTTTAAAAAATTTGCTTCATATAACCCCAATGTTACTGATGTTAAGATTCAGATTGCTCAAAATAGGAAAAAAAATATTTAAATAAAAAAATAAAATATAGAAATGAGATGTCCTCGTCAAGGTCTTTCAAATGCAAAAAATCTTTCGAATCAGACAATTCTCTCCAAAGTTACCAGGGGGGGGGGGGGGCAGACAGGCCGATACATTTTCCCCATCTCAAAACCCTACTTTCAAGTGTTTTATTTTGTATTTACTTTTACGGGAAAGTAGGCTAAAAAGGACTTAAAGCAATACCATGCAGTTTTGGCTCCATATTAGTTTTTAGTTTTTTAATTTTATTAGTTATTTCTTGATGTTTTATTATTATTTTTCTAATCATGCTTTGTGACTCAATATGAAACATATTTTTTTCCTAAGTTAAAAAACTAATGGGATTGAAAATTTAGTTGCATATTATAAACACATTAGACACATAAAAAAATATCAGTTAAGATATTATATAAAAGTTTATGATTGTGCTAAAAACAAAACGAAAAGAGTTAAAATTTAGAATGTTTCATGGATCTCTGAATTTCAGATTCTTATGTCCTTGAAGCTCACAATTTTTTGAATTGAAAAAGTAATTCCAAGTATCTATGAAACTAATGTCTGCTTATTTCAATACTTTTCAAAATTGTGCTAAAATTTGTTGGTTATTGTAATTAAATTTTTGTAGGAAATATCTATATTTCAAGAAATTAGTTTTCTACATAATCTTCTTTTGCGACATTTCCCCCCATGTTTTGGCCTTTTTTTCTTTCCATTCTTGTAAAGTAAGTTGGATAGGTACTATCAAGGCCGTATCCAGAGGGGGGCCCATGCCCCCCTCTGAATACGGCCCAGAAATCCCGAAAAATTTCGCAATGTAACATATATTCTTCCCTGAAACTTTCCTCAACAAAAATGCTTCAAAAGCAGTCCCCCCCCCCCCCCCAAAAAAAAAAAAAAAAAAAAATTTCTGGCTACGGCCTTGGGTACTATCTAACCAGTCGTGCACAAATGTTTCTACTTGAACATTGGAGCTTGCCTCCAAGTGCTCCTTTAAGAGGTCCAAACATGTGAAAGTTGAATGGTGATAAGTCTGGGCTGTAAGGTGGATGATCAAGTATTTTCTAGTGTTTTTATCTGTAAAAGCTGCTGTGTGGGGGCTTGAACACTTCCCTAGCTGACACCAAACTCTTCTGAAATTTGGAGGACTTTGAGATGTATAGTATTATTTCGTACTATTTAATAACATAATGGGCAATTCCATGAAAACAGGGACACTAATATAAAAAAAAAAAAATTCTTGCATGTTTACAGTTTTTTTTCCTCAATGATAAAAATAATGTTTAAAAAGTTAGCAGTACCTTTTGTAAGTTTTATAGGTAATGTTTGGCAATGTTACTTTTGTCACAAGTGTTGTTATCTTTAGAGAGGTTCGGAAAGTTCATCTTGTTTTCGTAAAGAAATTAACAGGGTATGTATAAAATCCTATTTTTTTTATTGAAATTTAGTGAGGTTTAGCCAGTAAAGAATCTTTAAACTGATTATTGTATTGAAAATTAATTTTTATAAATTAGGCCTCATTCTAATGTAACATCAGTCACAAAAATTTATAAAAGTTTTTATTACTTTAAGAAAATTAGTGTTAAGAATATAAAAAGCCATATTCTCCTCATTCATGATAATGTCTTAAATATCAATTACTTAAATAGTTAATAACAGTTCAATTTATGAGTTAAAAACTTCTTTAAAATATGTAACATCAGTCACATTGTAACATCAGTCACTTTTCTCTTTTCCAGTTAGATACTTAAACACTGTACAAATGGCATTGACTGCTGCAGAAAGGCAAAAAAGGAGGCAAGATAAATTAAAGAAGGAAGGAAATTATGAAGATTACAAAAAGAAAAACAATACAGAAGCTAAAAGGAGTAGATATAAAAAAAGAAATGACCTAGCCAAGTTACCTATGTCAGTTCAAAATAGAGTTAAAAGAGAAATCAAAGAAAATGTTAAAAATATAGTAGAAAAATGTAGAGCATTAAAGTGCAAAATTTCAAGTAGCAGTGACATAACACCTTTTTCAAAACAATATAACTTTAGGAAAAGCTGTAACTCGTGCAAAGCGCGCCCTACCTACATCTCCACGAAAGCAGAAGGCTCTCATAAAAAAATGGGTTGACAATGAAATTGGTGAAATAGGTGCTCCTATTAAGCCCAAGTAAGCATTTTTACAGTAGCACTGTACCACCCAGGTAGAATGCATCCGTATGTGATAGCCTTAGATGAACTGTCTCATTCTAAAGAGATGTGATTCCTCTCATAACAAGAATGCTGGAAAAGATTCCTCAAGAAATTGAAGTCTTACATATTTGGTCAGATGGCCCAATTCAAAAACAAGTTCATTGCAGCCAGAATACCCATGTTACACAAAAAATATAAATTGTTAATTACATCAAATTATTTTGCTACTTCACATGGGAAGAATTATTATCGAATTATTTTGCTCTATCCATGTGAAGTTAGAGCCATTGAAAAGTAAGAATACTTGGTCACTGTTATGATTCCAGCAGGGAAGCATTGAAAATGGTCTGACAATGTGGATGAAATTTATTAGTCACAAGAAAAAATAATAAGAAAACTTAGTGCACTAGATATAGTGAATGCACAAGGACACTTTTCATTTCCTGAATTGCACTAAAAACATCACTTGTTACTTGTATAATTATATTCGTTTACTATTGTTTATTTTTTATCATTTAAATAGATTTGCCTAATTTTGTAAAAAAAAAAATTGCTAATTTGACTTTTAAGGAGAAATAAATTATAATTCGAACCAATTAATGTTAGTGTAACATCAGTCACAAAATGTTTGTAACATCGGTCACGGAAATTAAAAAGTTCTTCCACTGTAAATTTTAAAACGAAACAAAGTGTATTCATAAAGTTTGAAATCTCTACTTGACTGGAAAAAAATAATTTTAATCTTCATGTTCTTAGTTTGAGGAGAATTTTAATTAATATAAAAGTTGTTTTTCCTAATGTCTCTTCTGTGTAACATCAGTCACAATTTTTTATTTACCTTAATTCCACACAAAAAAGCTTTTTATGTCTAAAAATAGGTATGGGTAGCATTATTGTACTCTATCATGGTATTTTAGATCAATTTCAGAAAAATTAAATTAAATTTCAAGACTTAAAAAACTTGGTCAAATTGAAACGTCAGTCACCGTGGAATGACCCTAATCTAAAGGAGTGCAGGTTGCACACGTTGTTGGCATCGGACACTTTTATTCTACTTTCATCATACATACTGGGGCCTTTCTGTCTTCATTCCCAGCTCTGAGGCTGCCACACACAGGTGACAACCCTCATTCATTTATCGCTATATTTGGCGGATTCACTACGAATGTCAATCCCCATGAATAAGCTCACAAACGTCCCGCCCCCTCAATGTTTTTATCAGTCGTACTGGTTTGAGGAAAAGCTTCCCTGGACTGGGCATGCAGTCTGAGGTGAATTTCAGCTGGTTTTGCATTTTCACAGAGAAGGAAGAAACTTTATAATGCTGTGTTGCTCAACAGAGACTGGTATACTCCTCTCATTTATTATAAGGGCTACTAAATAAAGTACAAGACAAGCTAGCTAACATGGTTTCCATTCCCATCAGACAGATACAAATATTAATCCTAGTCCTCAGCCTTTAAAGGCTCGTTCATGTTTGATCTATCTAAGTATATTTAAATGCCATTTTAAAAAACATGCCCTTTTCATGAAAGTAAAATCTTTTTGAAAATCATTGTGCCCTTTAGAAATATTTTTCCAAAATTTGTTACTTTGAGAATTCCCTCAAAAAAAAAAAAAAAATCTGAGAAAGTTTTATTCTGAGTATAGTGTTCTTATGTTGTTGCTGTTGTTATTATTATTTTCAACAACTTTAGTAAGACAAAAATACTTTCCCCGTGGTGTTTTTGGTAATTTATGCTTCTAACCAGTGGTGTAGTCCTGAAAAAAAAAAAAAGTTGGGGACGCGTGTATTAAAATAAAAAAGTAGGGGGACGCCGTTCCCCCTCGACTACACCACCACTTCTAACTGCTTAAAAAAGTGATCATATAATGAAGAGATGTTTGCATAAAAGAACTCGGCTCCAGAAATAAGAATTTTAGAATAAAAAAAATATGTATATGCACACAAAATTGAATGTAAGGTTTAGTGTATTCGTCCTAGCACATAAAAAAAACATTTTATAAAAGTTCATATTTTGTTAAAGCTTGATTTTTAAACTAGAACATGAAACAGGAAAATATTTTTCTCTAAATGTAACCTTTTTAAGTTGCCATATCAATTTAATTGTTTTTCTCTCTCTCTCTCTTTTTATTAATTCTATTTTTTATGTTTTAAAAGCAATAACTGTCTTCAATATTTTTGATCTAGAAGCTCACTTCTTTTGCATCAGAAAAAAAAAGTTTTGTGCTTTTTAAATTTGTGCTTAATTCAAGTTATTTGTACATTTTGAATTGTAGTGCAAAGGTATTCTCCTTATCTCATAATAACTATGTTATTCTTTATTGCACTAATGTTTTTCCTTTTTTTTTTGCAGGTAAGTAAAATTCAAGCAGAACCAGAAAATGTGATTGATCAAGGAATTGATGGAGATGTAATAGCTGCCATGAATTCTTTACTGGAAGAGGAATTAGCTGAACAAAATCAAGTAATGAAAATAAAGTTTTTTTTTTTGCTTGAAGACAGCAATTTATGCAAAATCATACTGCAAACTGTTTTTTGAGAAAACTAGTGATCCCTTGAATAATTTCATGACAAGCTACTGAACTTCCAAAGTTTGAAAATTTCTCGTTTTATAACTAATATAAACTTTTTTTTAAGAAAGGAAAAAAAAGTGCTATTTCACATTTACACACAACCCTGATGTTTTTCTTAACTTTTCCGTGCCAAATATAGTTTTTCTTATTGTTTAAAGTCATATATATTTCGCTTTGTGTGTTAAAAGCATTTTTAGTACATTACAATGTATTCTTTCATTTGCACATGTCTCATAGACACATTGCTGTGATTATGATGCAATATTTTAGCATGTGTGTGTGGGTTACCATATTTTTTCATTAGTTCCTAAACAGTAAACAGTACAAAGTTTACTGGGTAAAATATATAAAATTATTTCTTTCCAAGTTTTTAGTTTAAAAAAAAAGAGAGAGAGAAATGAAAGCTTATTACTTTATTGAAAATAAAATTTACTGATAAAATTGTAGGTTAAATATATTTTTTCCTATTTCTTAATCTTAACCAATGTTTTGAAAAATAAAACTCTCCCTTCCCATCAATCTTACTGTTTTATTAGGCATAAACAACTGTTTCTTGTTGCATCGTTTGCTTGCTACACACTGCAAATACATTAGAATATTGCTTTCAAAATCAATGTAGCTACCTGTTGCCTGTCAACTTTTTTCTTACGACCTTTATGTCTCTTGCAAATTGTGCTTGTAAATCATGATAGTGTATTACATAATATATTAAGGGAGGACTTCTAATTCTATATTAAAACTTTCCTTTTATTCCATTCTTCCCATCATTAAGTTTTATTATGTTATTGTTGCAACCTATGTCATACACACTAGCAGGATCCTCTTAATTTTCTTCTGTAGAGTTGACAGAAATGAAGTGCTTTTCTCTGTATTTTTACTGTATGCTTATTTAAATTATTGTAAGATATAGATGTTTTTTAGCAGTTCAAGTATTAATAGCAAATGGGAACTTCTCTACCAAAATTTAAATTGCACTGTGCAACAAATTTGAACTTTTTGTCTGTCCTTAACATGAAACTATGTGATTCTATATAAACAAAAGGTCTCGATTAAAATATCAAAACCAAAATGGTCCATCTCGTACCATTTTTGTTGGAGAGCCACTTCTCATTGATGAACAGTTTTTATCAAAGGTACATGAGATAGCAGTTTATAATAAACATGTTCGGGAACTGCTGAGATTCCAGCACCTGTATCAATTTCCATCGATATTGGAACATTTTCAATTATAATCGTTTCCCTAAAAGGTGCGTTGCTGTCAGTACCCTTCAAATTAAACAGTCTATCCTTAAACCTCGCATTAAGAAATTTCTTATTTCCAAAATTATCTATAAGTTGTTCATCACTAAAGTTATCCTTCAAGTCATTGAATGGTTTAACATCTTTGTGACCCAAAATGTCGCCAAAGTAATTTGCGGCATTATTTTTAACCTTTGAACACATACGCTTTCCTTCGTACACAATTTACTCAGATGGCCTTTAATTCCGCAATTATTGCATTTATATGAGCGAAATCTGCAGTTATTTATATTGTGGTTCTTCCTCCCACAACACTGGCAGATTTGGGGGGTAATGGCGGAAGTTTGTTGAAGTTGGCGAAACTCCTTGAACTTTGTGAAATCCTCTTTCTTGATTTACCTCCTTCACTTCAGCTGAATGTAAACGAGCAGCCTCCATACTTATAGCAATCTCGACCGACTTTTGGAACGTAATATCTTCTGGTTCACAAAAGAGTCTCTCTAAAATTGGACCATTTCGAAGACCCACTATAAAGCGATCTCTCAAAACTGAATCCAAAGTACTTTCAAATTTGCAATATTTTGCTAATTCTTTCAGTTTTGCACTCCAGTTGGCGATGTTTTCATCTTCACTTTGGCATGCTCGATGAAATTTATACCGCTCTGCAAATACCGATCTTTTCGGAGCTACATGATCACTTAATTTTAAAACAATTTCAGCGAATTTCAATTATTGGACTTTCTTTGGCATACACAAATTTTGTAGGAGCTTATAAGCCAATTCTCCTATTGAACAAAGTATTATACTGACTTTTTTCTTATCATCCGTAATGTCGTTCGCCATGAACATCTGCTCCAACATTTCATGATAAACCACCCAATCATCTTTTGATGGGTCAAATTCTTTCAAATTTCCAATTAAACTCATCTTCTAATTAAAGCTTAGATAATTGCCCACACTAATTTTCTCGTCGCCAATTGTTTTATCTCCAGTAATAATACCATTGTATTATAAAAACCACTTTATTTGCACAGAGATAATTTAGTTACAAGTCCAAAATCTAATTATTAGAACACCGTCATTGTTGCCAATTTTGATAACAAGAAGTCCTGTTGCCAAAACTTACTTTAATATATTACAGTGATGATTGTTCCTCTCTCGAATCCATTCGCAGAGAAAGCAGCAGAATTTAGTGTATCCCTGTTAATATTCTAATGACTTTCAAATCTCTAAAAATGTGCCAATTAAAGGTAGCGTATTTGATTAACTTCAGTATTGCACTCATTACTTCGTAAGTTTCCTTTGTGTTTGCAGAATAAGCTGTAGGAGTAAATGGAAATTTTTTTTATAGAGAAGAGCACAGATAAACATTTGCCACTTTGCTAAATTATATTCATGTCCCAATGTCTAAAATAGTCCATTCGTATTACAGCAGTATAAGATTTCTTCTTTCTCTTCAAAATAGTCTACAAGAAAGTCATCTTCTAAATGACTCAAAACATCAGGAAAGTAGATAAAGCTTTTGCTACCAAAACTGACTAAAGTACCCAAGTACTAAAGGTTGTCAGAATGTCAAAGATCTCGCTGTCAATGAGAAATATATCATTTATAATAAATTAAGTCAATAAATTACAAAAGTATACAAATTTAGCGAGAAAATACGTAAACAGCTAAAAAGGGGATTTTTGGAAAAATGGTACTTGGTAGGTAAAAAATAATTACAGGTTCGTAATTTTTAATCAACAATACATAACAAACACACATTTTCATCTAAAGGACATTTTTTGTGTTGCACAGTATTACTTGGAAAAATGAGCTTAATATGAGATAAACTCTGTTTTATTTTTAACAGAGTACAAAAAGGAGACAGTTCTGAATTCATACCATATGTATGTCTTTTTTTTTTTTTTTGTATGTATTCTGTCCATCCATAACTTCTCACCGGTTGAATTATTTTAACTATTCTTTTTTTAATTAGTAGAAGGTGGTCTCCCATAGTTCTATACTTTCATTTGACTATAATTCGTTAATTAAAGAAAACATTATGGGTGAAAATTTATTAATTTTTTCATTTCTTCATCCATAATTTTTGACTTCATAAACAAATTTGAAAATCCGTTCTTTTCTTTCTTCCACAAAATTTTTTCTGTTCTTTGTTTTATTGATCTTTGTAATGTTTGATGTATAAATGCTTTTCTTAAGTGTAGTTACCTTTCAGGTTTCAAAAGAAAACGGAGAAATAGTAAAGAAGCAGTTTCAAATATTACAAGCTGATGAAAGAGGTAGACAGGCCATTAATACGGAAATTGCCGAAATTAGGAAACAACAGGAAGAGAGGTTAAAGACATTAAGAGCTCGTAAGCATGCCCTGGAAATTGAAAAAGCAAGAGCAAAACGAATTTCTTCTATGCCACCACCATTGCCTAAATCTATAAAATTACTATTAAAGGAAAAAAGTGAGAATTTAAGATGTTTTATTTTTCAAAATTGAGAAGTTTTCCATAGTAAGACATATTGTGTGTTAATTTCAACATTTCTTTTAATAACCAAGTTTATTTTGTTAAGTGTTTAATTTTTTATTCAATTAATTTTGAATACATAAATGATTATAAAACTGATGTTCAAAGCCTCATAAAGAGACTCTAAATGGCTTTTAATTCCATATGTGATATGTATGAACACTAAATTTCAACTGCTTTATTTTTATGTGATATTCTTCAAGCTTACACATACTTGCTAAATCTACTGTTTTTCTGGGCTGTTACTATTTCTGCCTTTACTGATTTTCTTTTATATAATTTAGCTAAAATTATTCTGTAAACAAACTAAGAGGCCACGACTCTCTGCTCGCTAGTCCTGATCGTTTTTGCATCCACTGCGGAAACCAGTGGCAGATTTTTTTTATCAGGGGGGGGGGGTGGAGAGAATAAAAGAGTTGCAATAATTATCCCATTAAATAATTTTTATTTATTTTTTGTACTTAAAAGTTGATAAATTGGGTTAAAGTCTTGAAAAACATAAAAACCCTTATGAGAACTTCATTATAACAACTTTTTACTCTTTGGTGCCCCCTGCGTAAATTATGCCTGATTTTGTTTTTCATTTTCAATGTTTATTAAGCTTTCTTAAAAGATCAGTATGTAAAATTTCTGTTTATTTAGATCGAAAGCGTGGTTTGAAAGTTTCTGAAAGAAATTCCATGACTGTTTAGAGTGAAAGTTTTGTAATGTCATAAAGTTAATCACTTTTTAAAAAATCTTATTTTTGTTTAGGTGTTATTAAGTTTTGTAATGCACATGTTTAGCCTCTCTGGCCTTTGAATAAAATAAAATAAGTAAGTAATGGAACTGATAAAAATTAGAGTTAAATTTGAAAAAGTAAAAACAAAAAGTTTTATCATAGCAATAATTACTCTGAAGAAACACATTCATCACAATGAATTGATAGTGTATTTAGAGGATACTTAATTATCTGAAATTGATCGAGTGGAGGGCTGATTAAATCTAGTGATTATAATAGTGCCATTTTGATGTCATATCAATAAAGTGCTAGCTGTATACTGTTGTGTTAAGCACAAATGTGGTATCTGCATCTGAGATCAAAATGAAAAACTGATGACTAAAGTTTGGTGCTTCCATCTATTTGAGTCAGATACTACTGATAGTCAGTCATCTGCTCATGACTTATCATGATTCTTTATGCTTTCAAAGTAAAATTAGAACTATACAAATGATAAATTTCAAGGAAATTTTATATTTTAGTTTTTTACTTCAGTGAATGTGAAATAACAATTGTTAAGCAGTTACATAACCCAAAAGGTACTAAAATGTCCAATGACAGAACTTATGTAACCTGTCTTGAAAATTGCAGATCAAGGTTCTTCTTAATTCCCATTAGATTGACTATTGTTTCTTGAGCTTGAACAATGGCTGTATTTAGTATTTTCCCTTGAGTATTTTTGTAAACCCAAGGTACTTTTTCTTACAATATAAATTTAAATATTTTGTAATACATTTTATAATTTCAGAAAATGAGATATTTGATGCTCCAAAAAATCATACAAGTGAAATTGATCCTAACGATCCATGTGTAAGTTCATTATTCAGTCATACACTTGAAAATGTTAAAATGATAGCTGGAGGAATATTTCTTTTCCTTACATATATTTTTTCTTAGGATGAAATTATGGATTCTGCAGATAAAGAAAATATATTATTGACTGATGAAGAAATAAAGGCAGCGGAAAAGTTGAAAGAAGAGAGAAATGTTAAAGCCCAGAAAAGATTTAATGAAGCATTGAAGAAAGATCGACAAAAAAAAGTACATTTTTATGCCCAATGAAATAAATATTTTATTTTTTAAAATTATTTTTTATTTATTTATCTATCTACACTGGTGTAAGAAATTAAAAGAATTTTCATACTCGATCTACAATCGCCAGAACTACTGGACAGATTTTAATAAAATTTGGTGTGAACATAGGTGGATATAATACAAACAAAATGAACATTCCACAGTTATAATAGACACACATGTTTGTGCATAACGCTCATGGGAGTCTGAAGCTCTGAAACAGCGATTGCAGAATTCACAATAGAAATAGGTTAATAGAGGGTATGGTGCCCTCTTACAGCTATACACGCCTGGCAGCGTGATGTCATGCTGGAAATAAGGCAGTTTATCAGTGCCTGTGGCAATTGGCCCCACTCATTCACCAACGCTGTTTTCAGTTCTTGGATGGTTCTCGAAGGGGGGTTGCGAGTTGCAACTGCCCTCCCCAGAGCGTCTCAAACATGCTCTGTAGGGTTGAAGTCTGGAGACCTGGCTAGCCAATCCATCCGGCGAATATCCTCACTTTTGAAAAATTCGTCAGAAAAGCTTTATGTGGCCTCGCGTTATTAGATGAACTCGGGAGCCCACTGCACCCCAGAAAAGGCGAACATAGGACTCCAAGACCTCATCCCTATACCTCCCATCAGTCACACAGCCTCTGATAAAGACGTGGAGATGTGTGCGGCCATTCAACCTAATGCCTGCCCAGACCATTAGACTGCCACTGCCATAATTGTCGATTTCACGGACATTGGAGGGTAGGTAGCGGGTCCCTAGCTCTCTCCATATGAAAGTACGCCGAGAATTGGTATTTAGACTAAAACGGGCCTTGTCGGTTAACAGAATGGTCGCCCATTGCTTCATACTCCAATCACTAAGCTGCATGCATTATGCTAATCGGACTCTCCTGTTCGTAGACAAGAGCGGGACGCAAATAGCCGGTCTTCTGGCAAACAACCATCTCTCATTCAGTCTTTTTGGAAACAGTCACCCTTGTTACATGGGTTCCTGCTGTTGCATACAGGTCTCGAAAGAGCCGGGAAGATGTAGCCCCTCTGCTACGCCTCACTAAAATGGATAAATGGCGATCTTCTCTGGCCGTCGTGGATCTTGGACGACCTTGCCCAAGCTGTCTCTCGATGGACACAGTATTTTGGAACTGTTTCAATAGGTTACACACGACACTGGGCGTTAAATTGAGCTCTCTGCCTATCTGGACTTGCGATTGGCCTGCCTCTAGACTCCCCACAATTCGCCACCTCCTTCCATCATCTAATCGTTGGTAATTACTCATTTTTACTGTTCCGATATGAATTTAACCGATTGCTGCAAGATAACACCAAGAAATTCGCAGAGGGGTGCTAGCGAACGAAATTCTTCTTACCCTCCACACGCTTATAAAGCCTTCTTCTGCTGGCTCTTCCTACACACACGTGTACGCTTACGTATTTGCCGTGCAAGATTAGCTTTTTTATCTAGAAGCAGTGGTTTTCCCTTCAGTTCAGTTTTCTTCATGCAATTCTAGAAAATATACAAATTCTCTTCATTTATTTCACCAGTGTATTTATTTCATTTTATTTATTTATTTTTTTTTCTTGGAGAGGGGCTTGTTATCTGTGTTTTAACATTTTGGATTTTCAGGAACAAGATGAGCTGTTGAAGAAAATTGATGAGGCTGAACGTTCACAACGCCGTGAAACTGCGAAAAATATATCTGAAAAAGGAGTAAGTTATGGACATCTATTTAGTTTTTCTGTTTGTCAAAATTTCTACGTAGAAAATTATAATTCACATCAAAATCAGCTGCTTGCAATCTTCCAAAGGAGTGGGAAATAATCCAACCTTTGTTGTTTCCAGTTATCTTGGGGCAAAGATTTATTTAAGATGGAGACAAAAGGTTCTGGCCCCCTAAAAATTTCAAAACTACCTATTTTAAGAAAATTATAGATTTCTAAATTTTGGTAACATGTGGTGACAATGTTGGCTTTAAACTTTGGTGATGATGCCCACCAGCTGATTAAAAACATGGTGCCGAGCTTCTTACTGTTTTCCGTCTATTATGCTGTCACTCACCAACAATTTAGTTTTCAAACTCATCACGAAGGTGGTTTTGTCATTTGTTACTATTTAGCCCATGTTTTTATTTACCCTATCTAATCCAACTATGAATGCATCCAGAATGTAAGAAAGGGGAAAAGATTATTGTAAATATTAGTAAAATAGTTTTATTAAAGAACAGATTCTTATGCTGTAGTTAATTTTTAACAAAGTCAAAGAAGTAATGAGAATTTTGTTGTGATGTTGGAATAATAGGGATTAGAAAAGTTAAAGTAATGAGCATATAAGTATACAAAATAGTATAGCTCATATTGAGCTATAACTTTAATTTGTGAAAACATATGTTATATATAAAATAGTTTAGTTGCATAAATTCAATTGAATTTTTGATATCGGATCATATGTTTTTGTTGTTTCCCCATTACATAGTTGAAACACAAGTTTTAAAACAAACTATTTCCAGCCTGCTTCAAGGTTTTTAATGCGTAAATTAAAGATTAAAGAATAGTTACTCTGTTGAAGCCCTGCTTGATCAGCCAGTTTAGAGATGCTCATGACTTGCAAACGTCTTTCTTGTTCTAGCTCCTCATCTCTTTTTAGCATTAACAGTATTATTTACTTAATCTTCAAAAGATATTGTATCTAGAAAAGATTATAATTAACCGACTTCACAAAGGAAGGAGGTTATACATTCGTATTGTTTGTATGTCGTTTTTTTTGTTTTTTTTTTTGTTCACTCATAACTTCTCATTGGATGAACCGATTTTCATGATTTTTTAAAAATCAATTGAGGGTGTTGTCCCATAGGTCCCGTACATTCGTTTGACCATATTTGATAATTAGAAAAAAAGTTATGGGCGGAAATGTTTTCTTTTTTTCATTCATAACTTTTGATTAAATGAACCGATTTTGATGATTTTTTCTTTAACCGATAGAGGGTCGTCTAACTCAAATATCGCAAATCAATTTCACTACATTTGTTTTTTAGAAAAAACGTTACGGGTGAAAAATAAGTATTTTTTATTTGGAAAGGCTTGGCTTGATTTTTCTTTGTTGGGAAAACTATTAATAAATATAAAAGTCATTGTTAAAAGAGTGTTTTTTTGGCTATAATATTAAAAGCAATTACAGCAAGAGTTTGACTGAAGACTTCTCTGTGGCTAAAATTAATCTAATCAGTTTGTTTTGCTAAAATCAACTTCAAAACAGAATTTATCATACAAATGAATAGTTATTAGTGCCATTCATTCAGAGAAGGTTTGCATGGATTTTTTAAAAATAGAGTATTTATATAAAAAATGTTTTTACACTAAAAAGAATAAAATAATTTTTGTAAAAAATAGAACCGACTTCGAATTATAAATTTCTCTAAAAAATGAAAAATAAATTAATTCTTTAAACAACATCAATGTGACTTTTAAACAGTTTTGGAAGTCGGTGAAAAATTATGAGTCTAAGTACCATTACACCATTTGTTACTTCATATTGGAACTGTTGCTAATTCTGTAAAAATATATATATTTATAATTGATTCATGATTGCAAAAGAGTTGATCTATCCTAATTTTGCACCGACTTCTAAAACTATGTTTAAAAGTCACATCGATGTTGTTTAAAAAATTAATTTATTTTTCACTTTTTAGAGCAATTTATAATTTGAAGTCTGTTCTATTTTTTATAAAAATTATTTTATTTTAGTTCCAAGTTCATGGAATACAAGTAAAGGGTTTATTTTTATACTTATTTTCTGCAACTTCTCTTGCCGTAAAATAAAAAATAAAATAAGATATTGTATAAGGTGTTACCAGACTCAAAAAGTCTATCTAAATATCTTTTATGCTTTTTTTTTGTCCCACACTTGGTTCATTGATTTAAGTCATTAAAAAAAAAAAAATCTAAAAATCGATTTTAGTGTTAGAAAGTGTTGGTTTTAAACATAAGATGTGTATATGAAATATTTCATTACGTTGAACTAATTATTATTATTATTATTTAAATTTTACAATATTATTCTTACTCTTGAGATGTCTTAACATCAAAGCATAATTCATTGAACAGTTCATATTATAATTCATAGTAATCATGATCCACTTAATGTGTTTTTAATTTTAATAATAGTGTTCTAGTTATACTTAATGAATACCACACAATAAATAATTCAGGATGATAGTTTTTAAAACAAAGTTGCTTTGAATTTGGAATATGTATCCTTAAAAAGTTTCATCCATGTTCCATAATAGCTTAAGGTTTTTTTTCTTGTGAAATATTTTTTCTTCTTGGAAATTTTTAAAGATATCTGATTAAAACAAAAAGTTTCAATTTTCAGTAATGAATGGAGGGAACATATGATTTTACTAAACGGGTAAATTAAAAAATATTTCAAGTTCTTATTTTATTTATAAATATAAAATCGAAAAATGAATAAAGTGAACTCGATGTAAAATTAAGTGCACACAATTGATTGATTTTTTTCAGCTTCCAATAGCAAAAGGGTTCAGATTAATTTTGTTCATTTTTTCATTACTATTATTCCTGGTAGGGTTAAATTTCATTTGAATCTAATTGAATTTATATTAAAAATTTGATCATTGTTATTATTTAAAAAATATCTACTGCAGTGAAATAGCTTAAAGTGTGTTTTTGCATAGTGTTTAGCATGTCATATTATTTTTATAAGCAAAACGTAATAAATATCCAAAGTCATAATGGTCTGTTTAAAATTTTTTTTTTTTTAAATATGATTTAAATTAAAAAAAAAAACATTTTTTTAAAAATTAAAACAATTACGAACGCTGGTTTCACAATGCCCCTATACAATGTCCTAATGTTCCTCATCAGTTCATTTTTAAAAGAATTGGTTAGACCTAATATTATTTATGGTGGATTACTATTATTTATAGTGGAAAGAGATGCTTAGTTTAAAATAATGTGAAGTATTGCATAAATGAAATTATTTTTTGGTGCTAAGACAATTGATAACAATAAACCAGCTAAGAGATATTATTTATCATAACTGAAAACAAATTTCCTTAGTTCATAATAGGCTTCATCAAATCATTCGAAATTACATGTACCAACAAATACTATGTATATCATCTAGTGTGAATTTTTATAGTTGTAAAGTTGTACTCTTTGTCCCATGGGTCCACTTTATTGAAAATCTAAATTAGTTTTTGGATTTGGCTTAGTTGTGTTATGTACAAAATTGTAAGGCCACAAAATTGGATCAGCCATTTTTGCAAGTTTCTCTCTCTCTCTCTCTCTCTCTCATTGTCCTGAAAGAAATACCATTTTGTTGTCAAAGTGGTTCAACTTTACAGAAAACAATATGCCTTAACAAGTGTCATTTTTTACGGGGGAGGCAAAAAATTAGAAATTGTCTTGAATTTGGGTTTCTTTGAATGCTCAATTTAATTTGAAAAATAATTTTTTATTTTCCTCTTGTAAAGTCAAGATTTTGTTTTTCTTTAGCCTCTATTAAAACATGTTGATTAATATATTACTTTTTACAGACAAAAATGCCCTGTTTTTACCCTGATCGGTTACACACTATGATGAAGAAAGCAGATATGGAAAATGCAGTAGAAAAAGTATGCAGGGAAAGCAACAGCAAAGGTAATAATCTTGTACATTTTTGAATATACTTTCAAAATTTATTTTCTGTTATTTGATTATTTTATGCTTACTAAGAGAATTGTTTTTAGACCTGGTTTTAATATTGGTAACAATGTTTTTAAAAGAAAAATAATAAATTTTTATGGTATAAAATTCTTTCATTATTGACATCTGTTTGAATGTGGTTAACATTACTTTTAAATTGATTTCTCTCTCTTTTGTTATTTCTATTAGAACATGCAATTGAAGATATAGAAGGTTATGAAGATTTATGGGAGAAAAAATATGAGAATGTGAATTCAGGCTTACAAGTAAAGCTAATGGACTGCATTCCAAATTTTGTGAAGGAAAATTATGAGTATCTTCTTCAGGAAGAGTCAGAATATCAAGTTGGCAATAGATTTTCTGATGAAATAGAAAGTGAATTAAATTTGGGCTTTATCGAATCTTCTCCAGTTCTTTCTCCCCGTAATGAAAAGGGTACGTTTTATATTTAGGTCATTTCTTTTTGATGTAAACTTTCTCATTTTTTTTATTTTTGTGTATTTTTCGCTGGTGTTTGAATTTGCAATGTTCAAAATGTTGAGTTTATAATTCGTTATAGAACTTTTTTGAAAGTTATTGTGAAGAAACAGTATTACAGAACCTTTTCATGTCATAGAAATGTCTCTAATGTGGATTTTTTTTCTAGTTGCTAAAACTTGTTGAAGTATATTTAAAGTCCTTCTTGGAGGGCATAATATGAAATTTCTTCAGCAAATATTATTCATTCAAGGAAATTGTAGTGAGATACAAAATAGTTTCCTTTTCCTTTCTTCTATTTATTTGTTTATTCTTTTAATATTATGTATTATTATTATCATTACAAAACTTGAAATCACTATTTTAAAACATTAAAATAATTATTTTTCTTTTAATCATTAACGAACTATATATATTTAAAAAATTGAATTGCCATTTTTAGAGCTGCCAACTTTTCTGAATTTTGCAGATTCATCCGGATTTTCTTTAACGTGTTCCAAAAAAATCTCCCCCAAAATCCATATTTTTGAAAAATGAAAAGAGGGCCCCTTTTTTTTACTTTCTTGTACAAATTGTAATCACAAAATATTTTGCACTAAATTTCTGCCTAAATATGCATTTATATCACAAATTATCTGTTTGGGCTAGTATTAGGAATTTATTAGAAACTAGTGCTTTTCATTTACATTGCTTTTTAAAAAATTGTTTATATTAATGTTCTTTTGGTTGCTGATATCAATGTTGTAAGTAACTATATATTTCACAGGACGTCTGCAGGTCACAAAAGTCCCAAAAAACACCATTTTGGGGATAGGTCACAAAATTTTTTTGTTCAAACAGACCTGGATATTTGTTGTATCCATGTCTAAAACATTCTTTTTGATCGACTCAAAATGCCTGAAATCAAGGGAAGATTCATTGCTGCATGATGTTTTTTTTTTTTTTCTGAAGGCCTTTCTGGCAAACTTTTCTGTCCTTTGAGGCCGAAAAGAGGGATATAAAATATCCAATGTAGCATAAGTAAAGTGTGTAAATTAGGACCTTATTTTTAGTTTAATCTAAACTATTGTCTCAGAACATAAAATTCTGGGTGGCTGGTGGGATTCTTGGTTGAAAATTCTCAGATCCTCTCCATCAAAACAACCCGGTTGAGAACCCCACTTGTTCTCGAAATACAATCCATCCCAGCTAACAAACTGAGTAATGTCGTTTGCAAATCTCTTATATGGGTTCAAAAACTGCAGTCACTCCTCGTTTAAAGTAAATATAACAGGGTGTCTACCGGTCACCGAAGTCACGGAAGTCCCCAAAAAGTAACGAAACTGGATAACCGGTCACAAAAAAATTTGACGGCACTGAATGTTTTTTCTCGGCCATGATCGCCACAATTCGCAGCGATTTTTAGAACTGAGAGTGGGGTTGATTAATGCGGTAGATGGTAGATATAACATTGATTTTAAATCATTTAATCATTTCACACTTTCGTATTATCAGACGTGTGATGTTTTTCGTATTTTCGGTGAAGATGGAAATTAAAAATTTCGTTTTCGCAAAAATTCGTAATTTTGGAAGTTTTTCCTTTTAATTTTTTCATTTATCTGAATTTTTTTAATGTAGCTTACGTACATGCCTGCCAAATGTTAAAAATCACGAGTAAAATTTGCACGAGTAGTCCGTTTTTTGCGCTATCAAGGGTCAATACCGATTTTTTACGCATTTCAAAATCCAGTTGCATCGGCTTCGGTAAAACTTCCTAATTTTCGTTTGCTATCAGATTCTTCCTTTGGGACATCAATAACTTCGAGTTTACCATCATTTTTAATCTTTCTCAAGTTTCAACTTTTGTAGTAAAGGACTTGCACGGACGTCAGTTTGCTGCGCCCCTCGAAATTTAATGAAATTAAGGAGTTTTTAAAATTCATTTTTAGCCTTAAGGTTTCAATGATCATATAAGTTGATTATAATTATTAAATATTGCAGCCTTCTTAAGAATATAATTTTTAAAATATTTTTGCTAGAAAAAAAATTTTCTCTTATTTTTTTTGCATGCAATTTAAAATGTTTTTCAATGTTAGATTGTCTTTAACATTAGGTTTTTACCCTGCCAAGTTCTCAGTATATATTGTTACAAAATAAATAAATAACATTTCTTTCTATTTTCTTGTAATATATATTTTAAAAACATGTAAAAAAATTTAGCAATTGTTTTTGACATACTATAAAGTGATCATTAAATTCGACAAAATACTAATCCTCATGTTTTTAATTCTTGATCTTTTTAATCTTTGAAATTCATTAGTCAAGTAGCTCAAATTAATACACATATATATTAATAAAATATCTACTATGGTGTGCACTATTAAAAGTTCATGTTCGAAAACATGTTTATTTCTTTTAAAAATACAATGAGTTTTTCAAATTTAATTCAGACTTTTCGTATTAATATAAGTTCCGAAGAATGTGGGACTGACCACACTTTTTTTTTTGTTAGACATTGAGTTGAAGTAATAAAAAAATGTAAAAACTTAAAATTAAATAATTTATATTAAGAAATTCAGCATTAATTTGTCATTTCAAATTGTTATTAAAAATGAATTTTTTAAAAACAGGTTTTATCAAAATTTACTAGGTCACTAAATAAGTTTACAAAGTCCCCAAAAAGTCACTAAAAAGTCACCAAATTGACTTTGAAACCTAGTAGACACCCTGTATAAGCATTGCTTCCCAAGCAACAGCAACTCAGTGTGTAAGGCAAATAAGTAAACCTCCCATGTGTTCCACAAATAACAACATGCACTCATGTATCAAAGATAAAGTCTGAAGCAATCATATATTTTTTCTCCCTTTCAAAAATGTCAGCCATGCTCCATTTATAAAGCTAGGAAAGGAGGGGGGGGGGTTGGTCTCTTTCCATATGAAATCAGAATTTCTGGCATGTGAAGCAAGATATCCATGCGGGTATCCGTTAGTGATTTGGGGAGAAAAATATTCCATTATATCTTTCCAGGAAACTTTGTGTGCCAAGAAAAGTCAATTTTACAGGAAATTTTTTGTGTAACGTTACAAAACTTTTCATATTTCCTTTCAGTAATCAATTTTTGAATTCCACTTTTTTTCCCCATTAAATCTGATTTATTGAAAAAAATGATTAATGTTTTTGAATTCCACTTATTTTTTTCATTAAGTCTGATTCTTCATTATATGTGGTCCTAATCTATGGATCACAAGACTACAATGCCATAGAAAAGGATTTGAATCTCAAACAGGATGTTGTTGATCAGTATAGCACTTCTGATCATGTCATATTGGTTTTGATCTCACTTTAAACTGTAGGTCCCCCAGCAATCTATTGGCAGACTTCATCCTCAGCCTGCTTAATCAAATGCAGATTTTATCCGGAATCTGATCTGGCCGTTGCACAAAATATCCGGTTAATCTGTACGCATATCTTATGCAGGGAATTCCGGATATCCAACAAATCTGCAATCCAATATATCCAATGTATCACTGAACATTCCCGAAAATGTCACAAAATTTCACTTTTAAAAACCTGTAGACAAATTGTTTTGGCTATTCATTTAAAAGTTATTGTTTTTGAAAATTTTGTCTAAAATTGAATTTTAATTCCTGTGTTCAAATTTCTCTTTGGAATTCAGAGGACAGTATGGATATTGTTATCACTAAACTTGATGAAAGGAGAGCTCAACTTCAATCCACATATGAGAAAACAATTAAACCATATCTCGAAGCTGAAATAGGTAATAAAAGTAAAATTAATCAAGTAAAATTAGTCATATTAATATCTATTTATATTTTAAACTATAGCATTCTGATTTGTAATTTAAGGCAGAAAATACTACGGACGAAATGGGTATCCAGGCTATTTGGCTAGTTTTTAAATATTCAATCTTGTCACATATCTGATCCGGTAACAGTCTAAATTATCCGTCATCTGATCCGGCCACTGCAAAAATATTCGAATATCCGGCAAGTGAAGTAAGATATCCACACTGATATCTGTTAGTAATACGGGGAAGAAGTTTTTCCATTATATGTTTCCAGAAAATTTTCTGTGCCAAAAATAGTTGATTTTATGGCAATTTTTTGGTGTGACGTAACAAAACTTTTCATTTTCCTTTTCTTTGACCAATTTCTGCTTTTTCAAGCAAAAATAGCAGGTTATTACTTCAACTTTGTACTGAACATTAATAGGATAATGTTTGACTTAGTTTTACTTAATTGTTGTATATTGCTTCATTTTTAAATAATAACAAGGCATTTCCTAATTTAAATAATAAAAGAACACTCATAGAAGATGAATAGGCTTTATCTGTAGCTGGGTGAGAAAGAAAGTTTTGAGATGTATCAGGGCCTAATAGCATCTTTACTAACTTCAGTTGTAAAGAGTCTTTTCCTCGTAAACAACAGTAAACTGCAATAGAAGTAAGTTTTCCACCCTGTTCTCTTCTTAAATATTAATCATTTGATTTTGAATTCCACCTTCTTTTCATTAAATCTGATTCTTCATGATATGTGGTCCTACGCTGTAGATCATGACTCCAATGCTATAGAAGAGGGCTTGAATCCCGTCCAGGACATGAATGTTCAGTATAGTACTTGATCGTGTCTAATTGGTTTCGATCTCCCTTTAAACTGTAGGTCTCCCAGCCATCTAGTGGCACACTTCACCCTCAGACTACTTACTCAAATATAAGTTAAGTGCCCCCAGTTACATTTCTAGAATATTTTTGGGAGGAAGGGGGCATAACCATGCCTTTTTTACTTGAGCAATTTTTTGTTCAATTTTGAACATGACAGAAAATATGGCATTAGGCTCTATATTATATAAACCCTGGCTTCACACCAATATGTCAATAACTTTGAAATTGTTCTACAGAAACAGATTACCAGATTCTAGTACTAAGGTCATTTTTGAGCAATTCAAAAAACAAGTGCCAACTGAAAAAATTCAGACCTTTTCAATAAAAAAAAAACAGTAACACCAATATATATATATATATATTATATATTAAGTCTTGAACTTTCATATATATATATATATATATATATGAAAGTTCAAGATATTCTGCATTGATTTTTATTTTATTTATTTACTGTTTTTTTTTTTTTTTTTTTTCAAGAAATATAAAGAGAAATGACTACAAATCTAAATCATTTTTTCTGTAGACTTAGCATATTGACTATTCATCTATTTTTTCATTGTTAAGTTCTTTACAGTTTTCACTTTCATAATAGGCTAATTTTTCCTGTAAAACTATGATTTTATGTTTGTTATAACTATAGACACTTTTACAAAGAAATAATAGTAAATTTCACAAAATTCATGAAATCAGAGTGTGAAGAGGGAAATGCCTCAGTGACTTATTCATATTGGAAGACATACTTTATCTTTTGTACCTAAAGCAGAGCTCTTTATTTTCAGGGCTCTGCAGTTTTTTAGATGTACACTTTTTCCTAACAGATGATTACCCATTGTTTTAATAGCAGTTTTTTTTACACAATTTCAATTATTTTTATGGAGTATGAATTTTTTTTCTTTATCTTACTTTTTCTTTTTTTAAATTCAGTCATATTAATTTGGTCATGTGATTTCACATTGATTTTTACTCTCTATTTTTTCCATATATTTTTTCCCATTATATATTATTAAGATGATGATAAAAACCTTGAAATCAGCTTCTATACCTTGATGGGTTCTTTCAATGAAATTGCTTCCAAAAATAGAAAATTCTACTTTTGCTTCAAATGTGACTTTTTCTTGTTTTGTTCTAGCTTGCTCCAAAGTATTGCGTTTTCTGCTCTGAAATAGTAGTTTTGCGTCAAATTTGTAATAATTTTGCCCCATCCTACTCCAAAACCTACATTTTCCTGCTTCAAAACAATGTTTTAGCTGCTCCAAAATCATATATGTGGTGTCCCATTCCTAAATATATCCATCTTTTCTCCTCTCAGAAAATATATTATGTAAGTTGTGGAAAGTTATAGGCTTAAGTCGTGGAAAGTGGAGCAGGTATCCTGAAATTAAAGACAAGTTAACCACCAATATTTAATGTAAGCAAAGAATTTTTTGGTCAAATGCAAATTTGATTTTTGGTTGAAGTGGTGAAACAATGGTAATCAACATGTACACCAAGTTTTATTGAAATTATATCAAATTTTAAAAATGAAAAGTGCTTTTTTAAATGTACAGAATTTCTACTTTAATAGTCTAATTAAATTTCTACTTAAATTAATGAATGTTATGAATTATTTAGCAATGAACTTTTTATTTTCAATAGATGCCTCCAAAAAAGATTATTCTGACAAATCTGTAGGTGCAGACATTTTGAAACCACCTGCAGAAGATAAAGCGGTTGAAGCAAACATTCCTTCTCTTCAGACCCCTCCTTATGTTGATTACTTGAATGCAGGTGTTATGGCTTTTAAACGCAGGTAGAAGTTTTAATCACTTATGTAAATGTTTGTTTTTGTTTCTTTTGAGTTTTAAATTATGTATGCTTTTGCTTCAAAGTATTATGTTTTGTTCATTTGCAATGAAATGCAACATATTCTTAGTGTTTTTACCTGTAGGCAAAAAATGAACTTTATTTAAATATGTTAGTTCATTTTTAATAAAAAAAAGTACAGGAGCTGTAATATCCTTCACAATTTATTTTCATAGAAAAATAGTCTCTGGGGGAAAATACTGCAAGAGCTGAGCTTTCTTCAGCTCTTACACAAATTAAGCTCTACTTGTGTGTCTAAACTTGACAGGTGTCTTTTTGGTTATTCAGATTTTGTATCAAAATTTTAGGATATCCTATTTTTTATTTTTGCATATATTCTATCAATGTTCATCATGATACTTTCTGTGATTCTCCTTCTTATCGGACAAGTATATGCAATTTGGATAATATTTTAATCATTCTTTGAACTTTATTTAAAAACCATCCGAAAAACAATATATATTCTTTTTCTAACGATTTCTGAGAAAAATCTTTAAATATTTAACATGGCATTGACTTTAATAATAATAGCTAATGTCTATTTCTTCACCATATTACAAATTTTTCAAAAGCATATTTATAAATTGTACGGTGTATGTGTGTGTGTGTGTTTTACATATACATATTTTTGGCTTTTTTTTAGGCACATGGGACCAAACTTTAAATTTTTCAAAACTGAAGACTTTGATACAAAAAATACATATAACTACTCACAAAGTGAAAGAAATGGGCATAGGTGTGATAATTGGTCATCTTCTAGTTACTGCTCACTTCCACCAAATCATGGCATGCCCAATTTTGATCACTTTTGCAATCTTAATAGCTCTTGTGACATCTGTATTGCAGAAAGAAATGCTTTTCTATCCAACACTCTTTCACAGGGCAATAATGACAGAAAAGATAGTGAAGAAAACAAATATCCAAAAACATCACCACCTTGTATGAATGATCAAGAAAGTTACTCCTCAAGGAAGAGCTCCTTGCTATCTTCTTATGTGAAGCAAATAGTTGAAAAATATCTTGTTGAAAAATCCGTTTCTCCAGCTTTTAGTAAAGGTAACTTTCAACAAATCGTTGAAAAATCTGTTAATAATATCACTTCTTCCCAGCCTGAAACGAATGAGATCCATTCAGATAGTAAAAGCTCTGCAAGTTCATCTAGTGCACAAAATGCTACATCGTACCCTTCTACAAGTCTGAACTTAGATGAATATAATAAAGAATTTACACCAAAGCCTGAATCTGATACACAGTTAGATGTAAGGCCTGAAAAATTATCCCAATCTTCTAGTTCTACAAGGATTGATAAGCCGGCTTCAGAAGATGACATCAGTTTGAAAAGTTCCATTGTTAAACAATATAAAGCACCAGAGGAGTTTGATCAGGAGGCAGAAAATGCAAGATTAAAGCTCATAAAGCAGTTTGTATTTAAGAATTCCCCTAAAAGCAGCTCAGGGTTGAATATCCATGTTTCACCACTTGAATCTGAAAAGCCTGACATTGTTGTAGGGAAAAGTGAATTTCCTCATGTTTATCATGAACTGAGTACTATTCAGGAAATGGATTCTGCATTAACCTCTGAAACTCCTCATATGTCTTATTCTGAATCATTGTTAGAGCAAAAGTCTTTGAAAAAAGGAGAATCAAAATCTGAAGGTGAAATTTCTGAACAAGCATTAGAGGAAAAGTGCATTGATACAATTAGTTTGCTTGATGCACCACCATCTCCTGTCACGGAGTTGGCAAAAAATATTTATTTTGTTACAAGCTCTGAAAATACTGTTCGAGCTCCACCCTTTATTGAAGAACCCAAAGTATCTTCTGTGTCTTCAAGTTCAGATAAGATTAATTCTGTCACAACTAAAACCCATGATGTTCCTAAACTTGATAGCATATCAGTATCATCTTTATCACTTTCTTCAAGTTGCAAAGTTTCTTTTTCTCCAAAAAAATCTTTTGACTCTTCTAGTTCATCAATTGCTTCAATGCCCCGTGAAAGTACACCACATTTTCAGCATGGAAAAAAATTTCAAAATTATTTTACAGATATTAGCAATATTCAACAAGAAAATTTTGAAGGCGATTCTACATCTGTGCAGAAAAATGCAACTGTAATTCCAAGTAAATATAACCAAAATAAAATAGAAAAAGATAGTACTTTTCATGAAAAATCAAAAACTTTAAAGAATTATAATATTGGCAGTAGATTCCATTCAAATTTAAACAGTTTTCATCCAATGAGTTCTTGCTCTGATATTTCTAGTGATGAAATGGGGAAAAATGCATTTGAAAAGCGAGGAAGTTCAAATATAGAACTACATGAGCACAGAGACTTGGATTCTATCATTGCAGCAAAAATTTTTCCTCTTGTTGAAGAAAGTGGAATCTCTAGAAATTTTTATCCTCTTTCTTCATGCTCTAAAACGTTAACACCTTCAAGTATAGAACATGTAAGCAATCAAAAATCTGATACACTTTCTGATAGCGTTTCAACTTTTAAAGCTCTAAGTCCAGTTTCTAATATATCTACACCATTAAGCTCAAATAGTAAAAGCCAACAGAATTTTAACAGCTCAGAATCTTTAAATAGTGTGGATTTTAAACCTATGACATTATGTTTTAATATTTCTACTCCCTGTTCAGAAAGAACTACAAGTGATAAATCAGAAAATCTCAGGAACATTACCAATAGTCAAGAATTACTTGGAGTTCCAAGTTTGTCTAGTATAACATGTAATGTCACAATACATGCTAAATCTTCCCGATCACATTCTAATCTTTCGGAAAATGGTCAAATTCCCAATTTAAAAGCTGCTACAAATTTATGTTCACCAGATTTATTTCTTCCAAATTTGTCTGAATTTCCTCAGGCTGCAATAGTAAAAGATAAGACTTCAACCAAGAAAAGCATTCACCCATGCAAGTCTGATTATTTTATTCCACAACTGAATGTTTCTGATTTCTCAGCTGTAAATGATATGTATGAAGCTGATTTTCCTGTATTTGAAATAGGATCGCAAGAAACGGAAAATGATTGTGTATTGGGAAATAACAAAAAAATCCTTTGTCCATTTGCTGCACAGAAAAATTCTATTAGTGATGAAAATGAGTGCAAAACTAAGACGTTGCTTTCTGCAAATGCAGTTAGTTCCGTGACATCTAATGATGTGGCAGTACAAGAAGCTCCAGAGTTAACTTTATCAAGCAAAGCGGTATGTGGGTTTATTTTTTTTTAATTTTGTTAATTCCTATTAGTATTATTATCTTCATCTGCTAAATTCTAAATGAAAAAAAATCTAAGCAACTTTAATTACATAAGATAATTCAAATATTCTGTGCAATGTTTCAGTAAGTAATGCCATTTACTTTTTAGCGCTTTTTATGGAATACAACTTACATATCACAATGTAGTGAGATACAGTGAAACCTGTGTAAGTTGACCACTTGCGGTGCAGCACTTTACTGGTCAACTTAGACTGGTGGTCAACTTATAGAGGGTGAGGTAAAGGGTGAAGGGCTAATTCCATTCCCAACAAAAGTGGTCAACTTACAAAGGTGTTCAACTATACAGGTTTTACTGTATATGATTATTTCACATATAAGCATTAAGAAAAGAAATTCGCTTCACTCGTCACTTTTAACTTTATAAAATTAAGCGTCTTAGAATAGGTAAACATTAAGAAATATTATTAAACATGCTTTGTGCTAAAATATGAGTAAAAAAGTATCAAAACTGCTTTGTGCTTAAGTCACTCATACTGATAGGTAAACACTGGTTAATACACATTTTCCCTATCATTTGATCTCTTTGAAAAAAGTAAAGAAATTCTATTTTGAATGCTGCTCAAAGTTGGTGCCAAGTTCTTTAATTTACTTCCTAGTTAGAAGTAAAGGCTCAGGGGCAGGGCTGGGTTTTTGCCGGCAGAAAATGGTTTCTGCCGTGCCAGTGGCAGAAAGTGGTTATGACCGGTTTTAACCGGCAATAACTGGCACAAACACATTTTGTGACATTATCTGAGAATTTTTTAGTAGTATTAAATTCCCAAAGTACATTTTATTCAGAATAAATTACAAATAAAATATATTGTGGATAGTTTTAATTAAAAAATAAATTTGTATTAGAAAAATGAATAGTGTCGTCTTTAAAAACGAATACTGGTAAAAATTAAGATTTTTTTAATTTAGTAACTTTTGCATCCACAATAATGACCTTGCCAGCAAAGAAATGCTGGTCTTGAAAGAATATTTTGAAGCTTTTCTTGAATTCAGAACAAATTAAGAAACAGTCTGGGTTCAGAAAGGTTAGCAAAATTAGTCGTATGCTATGAAATACTCTGTGTAAAAAGTGATAGTATATTTGAGTTCGAGTGGCAATTTTGAAAAATAATTGTAAGAGATATCTCATTTAAAAAGATTTCTCTGATATTTTTTGTGCTTCTATTATTTACTGGTATATTTTCTCAAGAACCATTTCTATTTGTATATAATAGGTAATCTTAAAGTTATTGCCATTGCATTGTATTATTTTTTTTAAAATACTCTGAAAAATGATTTGCTAAAATATCATAGAATTTGTTGTAATTTTTTTACCTTTAAATAGAAATTCAACTGTAAACAATAATATTAATAGTTAAACTTGTACAGCATCAGATTACCATTATGATTTTTTTTCTTCAAGTGAAAAAAAAAATAATATTATATAAACGAAGTATATTTATATGATCATTTTGAAACTTTTTGCTACTTTGAATAACATTCATTATCTTTAGTTTTAATTTTTAACCTAATTGTTTACATATCAAATACATGTGTGAATTATGAATCGCATATTAAAGTTCTTATTAGTATTATTTTTTAGTTTCTGCCAGTTTTTGCCACTTACTGGCAGAAACTAGTTTCTGCCATGCCGGTTTAAACCGGTTATAACCACTGGTTTTAACCACCCCGGCAGAAACTTGCCAGCACTGCTCAGGGGTCGCGGAGCTCCTTTTTTTTTTTTTTAAAAAGCGCTATCCTTTCTAAACGACTTCCCGAAGGAGAAGGTTATACATGCATACTGTATGTATGTCGTTTTTTTGTTTGTTTGTCCACCCATCTCTTCTTACCAGATGAACCGATTTTTATGATTCCTTTTTTAATCGATCGAGGGTGGTTTCCCCATAGGTCCTGTACCTTCGTTTCACCATATTCCATAATTAGAAAAAGTTATGAGAGGAAATCATTCATTTTTTTTTTTTGTTTTTTCATCCATAACTTTTGATGAAACAATTTTAATGATTTTTATTTTAATTGATAGAAGGTGGTCTAACTTAAATATGGTACCAGGGGTGATTGTATTCCGGGTGTACCCCGGAAATCCGGGTTTTTCATACCCTCCTTCCATGTTTTAAAAATCGGGGTTTTTAGTCTTCAAAATTGAAAATTTAGTGGATGGGAACAAAAAATACGGCAAAAAGCAATCAACATTCCCTTTGTAGCAACCCTTTACGCAGCAAGGGTTGTAACGGCGCTAACCATCTTTGTTCCGAACACGAACAATGTCTGTACCACGTCGAACGTGCGTTCGTTGTTACGGATACCTGGGCATTGGCGCCATTTTGGAAATTTTTTCCGGCACCAAACCCCGGTGTTGCCGATGTTTACATTCCCGATGTAAACATTGCCTAAAGTGGTAATTTTTTTCCGGACTTATTTTTAAAAGCGATAAAAAAAACTTGGAGTTTTTTTCTTTTTTTGGATTTAGTTATTTTTCCGATAAACATCACAAAAAGTTGAGCCCATTTTCCGAACTTAATTTTTTTTGCATGATAACGCATTTTTACGTCCTTTTCTTGAAATTGGCGCTGGAGTTAGAGTTATTTTCTCAACTTTTATTTTAAACGTTGCAGATATTTGACAAATAAATGAAAAAATAATAACCTTAAATAGAAAAAGTATTTCACTGTAAAAATTTGGCAAAAAATATATAGTCATGGGAAATTCCTATTCATTATGTTTTACTATAAATTACAATTTATTTGCAAAAAATAAATTAATTAAATTCTTCTTATTAGTTAAAAGTAGGTAAGTAACATACAAATTTTAATTTCAAAAGTTATGTTAAACATGCCGTTGTAACTCTACGTATATAAAAGCTGTCGTATAATTTATGGTGCATAAAAAGTGATACCGACTTTTTGCATAAAAAATTTTCAGGGTTTTTTACTTTGTGTCGCAATCACCCCTGTGGTACATCAATTTGACTACAATTGTTCTTTAGAAAGAACTTTATGAATGAAAAATAAGTATTTTTCTTTTAATTGGAAAGTCTTGCCTCAATATTTATTTGATGAATTAATTATTAGGTAATATAAAATTGTTAAGAACTGTTTGTTGCCATTAAGCAGTAATATTAAAAGCAATTATAATAAAAGTTTGATTGAAGACTTCTCTGAAAGAAAAATTAAATTCATTCAGTCTGTTTTAAGACTGAACTCTGATCTCGACTTTTTAAAATCAATTTCAAAATGCAATTTACCATACAAATGATTATTTTCCAGAACTCACTCAAAGTGGGTGTGCCATTTGATATATTCATTATTATTATTTTTAATACTGTATTTATATAAAAAATGTATTTACACTAAAAATACTTAAAAAATTGGAAAATAAAAAGTAGCACGAACTTCAAATTAAAAATTCAGCTAAAAAAGGGGAAAAAACTCATTCCTTTAATAACATCGATATGACAAATTCTGTACTTGGTCTAGTTGTGCACCTACCCTAACTGCAACCAAAAGGTTGCTGTTTGAATGTTCGAAAAGTAAATCTTTACTTGTTTTTTGGGGCTCAAAGGAACCAATGACTGCAACCAAAAGCCTATTGTACTAGATTCCAAGCTGAAAATAACTCTAAAAGAGAACTAGCTGAAGTAAAGTCCAGTAACCACCTAATAGGAATCATGAATCTCTCACGATGTGATGATATGATGACCAAGTTGTTCAAACCTATAAGCTGAAAACACTTCACAATTACATAAATTAGAAATTGATGTAGAAATGACTGAAAAAAACTGGCATAAAGACAGGAGATTTTTTATATGGTTGAATACAACGGCAAGAAGTTCAGACACGACATACTTTAGACATTATACCCCCAGGAGGTACAATACTTATTATGTACTTTTCTGAGTGTGTAAGCACGAGTGAAAAATACTAAATTATTTTGTTTGTTTTAACAACTAATGTAATTTTACAAACAGGCTTGAAAACCTGTTTGTAAGATTAAACTGTATGTCAATTTACATAGCTTTTTTTTTTTTTAAGTATCAGTATGAAATTAGTAAATAAACTCAAATATATTTATTTATGTATTTTATTTTTATTGGTGGTTGTAATTAGGGATGTAACGAATGTTCGACCACTATTCAGTATTTGGTTTTTTGGCCGAACATTCGGCCTATTCGAATACTAGGTAAGTTCAAATTCGGCCTGGCCGAATAGTTCTGCTGCAGTAGACATGTAAAAAAATTAAGAAATTAGAAAATAGTTAATGTAAAAGAATGCATTAGTATATAGTTTTAATAAATAAAAATAATTTAGAAAAAACTACTTTTTTTAAACCTTGTTTTAGGCTTGAGTGAGCAAAAACAGATTTTAAGTTGTAATATTGTCATCTTATATTTAGCATTTGCTCCCAAAAGCTGGCAATAGTTAATTATGATGGGGAATATGATAAATTAATTTTGTTATTATTAACAAAGTGGAAATCAGACTTTGTTTGGGTTGACTTGACTGATTTATTGTGAATATTGGGTAAGAGATAAATGTGAAACGCCTAGAATATATCATGAATGTTTAGATAGCATAAGTAATTGGGGTTTTTGAAAATAAAAATATATTTCAGTTAAGTATATTAAATTTCAATAGATCTTTTAAAAACAGGTATGTAAGAAAAAAAAAACCCTAAAATAAAAATATTAACTTTTATAACTTTTAAAATATCTTCATGAAACAGTTTTGAGCAAGGTGAAAGTTCACTAAGCAATAGTAGTTTTATTTAAATTAAATAATTAGTAAAATAATGCTAATGCTTACTGCCATAAAACCTGTCATTTCTATTGTGGGTGAAATTCATTGTTCTATTACATTCAAAACAATAGAGATAATAGATTCATTTTAAATAGTTTTAAATTCTTAACAAACAGAATTAAATCAATACATCATAGATTGTGGGTAATTGGTGTTTGACTTTGTGAATAATTTTAAATTTGACAAATACTTTCTATTACAACGATTTTCTAGAAATTTTAATATTCGACCTAAGACATTGGCCGAATAATCGTCTTCGGCCTAGAAGAAATGGCCGAATATTCGGTATACGGCCAAGTGACTATTCGTTACATCCCTAGTTGTAATCTATGTGATTTTGTCTCGGAAACAGATTCCTTACTTACCTAACTACAGTCCTTTATGAAAAAATATATTAGACATGATATTAGTTCATTAGATAAATACTTAAGATTAATATTTCTGAGGAATATGATGTTTAGCCTCAAATTTATATTATATGGTTTTTATCCTCTTTTGAAAGTTGTATTATATTGTCTGAAGGGGGGGGGGGGTTGAATTAACTTATCAACGCTAGTCCCATGTACAAAAAAACTTTTGCAAAAATACTATTCAACATCTGGTATTGCCGAATTATTTATTGTATTAACCGAATTTATGGTAAAAGTGTAGGGGAGAGTGTTGTACCTTGGGACGCTTGTACCTTGGAACATTGGCAATTTCTAAAAACCTATTGGCAACATTAACATTTTTTTAATTTCTAATTGTGACCTTAACCAGCAGATAGCATCACAGTAAAAGGCAGCATTAGAAGCACTGAATTGATGACTTGGTGAGAGAAAGAAATTTTTATCACTCAAAAGTAAATTTCTTTCTCATTCTAATTTCATTTACTGAAATAGCATTTGTAAAACTATTCCACTGAATTTTAATTGGATGTTGAACAGAAGATTTTTAAATGTTTTGGTTATGAGAAAGTGATGATATTGCATTTTGATTGACCACCATTTTGATTTTATTTAAACCATGTGATGATTGTACCTTGGGACAGTAAACCGTGTTGTACCTTGGGTGGGACATGTCTCAAGGTACAACATACACATGGTTCTTAATAATTTGGATATATTTTAGTATAAAGAGAGATATTCTAATCTAATGCAGTCTTTCAAATACAAGAATTGTTAGAATATGATGCTATATTTTAGTTCAATAATGTTACGAATTTGTCAATGTTTTAGTATCCATCAACACTTTCAGACTACATCATTTTACTGTGAAGCCAAGCTAGTTATGTTGAAGTAAATAATGACCAAAATAAAGTTCTTGATTTTTCGTATAAAATTGGCTACGTATATGACTTGCATGAATCGCGAAGTATGTCCCAAGGTACAACAGGGTGTTGTACCTTGGGACAGTTTTCAGTCACTACTTAAAATGGCTGGCATTTTTTTATTTTTAAACTGTTTGAATTTGAAAAAATATATTATAGAGGAGAATGTTGGTGCATTTAAAGAGCGTCTTCAGACTTTAAATCTAATTTTAATTTTTGAAGTTGAAAATTAAAATGTGAAAAGTGTCCCAAGGTACAGCACTCTCCCCTACATTATTATAAAAAAATACATGATGCATTTAAAACAGTATTTATTCTTATTATTTTTTAAAATAAAATTTATGAAAATTATTCACACATCCCTTCTTTCCCATTGATGCAGATTGCATATTCTATTTCTTTCTACCTCTCTCTTTTTTTCTTGTAGAATTTAGCATATGTTATTGTAATTCCCCTCCTCGACTTATATTTCAGACTTAAATATGTTATCTTTTATTTTTATTTCAAAAAATGTTATACATCAGTTTCGCTATAGTTGTCATGGCATGTCATAACTCTATTTTTCAAGTCCTTAAAATATGGTTCCTTTCAAATATGAAATACATGAAAAGGTTTTTCAAAAAAATTACTTAATTACATTGCAATTCTTCAGTTATGCATTTGCAAACCATTTGCAAATTGTTACTGATTAGGATTTCTTATTTGCTTTTTAAAAGTTACAGAAGTAATTAATTTCAATGTTTTTTCTTTCAGCAATATCTTCCTCCTTTGAGAAAAAGTCATAGCTTACAAAGCCTTGCTTCTTGCAGGTAATCAATATTTTATTTATAGAAAATATTTTGGTGTACAGAAATGACCTCTAAATCTTTCATGTAAGGAGGAAAGCCTGATCTTGAAATATTTTTTTCTAAGAAAAGGAACACAATTAGCACAATGAGTAGGGTTTTGTATTCATTACAGCATCAGAAATTGTACTTAAAAGGGCAACTTCAGTGTCCATAAGTACTTCAAAAAGGTTGCAATAAAAATAAATAAATAAAGAATAGTAAAATTTTTGGGATTTTGCCCGAAATGCAAAACAGATCGGTTTTTACATACCGATACACAACTTTTCCATGATAGAGCATATTGAAAATAAAAGTTTTAAGAAATGAATAAAAACCATGATCCGCCGAAATACATATGTATAGTGGAACTCTGTTATAACATCATTCAAGGGACTGGAATATTTTTGACACTACAGCCAAATGATGTTATAGGTGATCAACATTAAAGTGTACAGATAAATAGAGATACAAGAATTTCTTGACGTTATATAACAGATATATCACTATAACCAAGTTAAAATGTATATACTATATGCACATATATCTATATTCTATATGTTATGATGAAAGACCGAAATTGGTAAATGCCGACATTCACCAATTTTGGTCGGTGAAAGTCCAAATATTTGAAAGAAAAAGTCTAAGCAACATTAATAACATAAAATAATTTAAATATTCTGTGCAATGTTTTAAAAAGTAATGCCATTTACTTTTTAGCACTTTTTATAGAATACAACTTGCACATTACAATTTATTGAGATATATGATCATTTTACGAATAAGCATTATTCATATTCATCGGAGTTTGTTGATAATCACAGGATCTGGTGAAAGTCGAAAGAAAAAGCCAATGACGCCAGTACAGTTGTGCATGGGTGATTCTGATCTGAGATTCTCAGACATTTCCAAAAATTTTTGAGTACCTGTTCTGAAACTTAAAAAAAAAAAAAAAAAAAAGTTTTCCAAAATTTTTTTAAACTTATTAATCTTAAAAATTCTTTGACAATTAATATCTGTGGTTTTCTTTCTACCTTCAGACAAGCAAAATATCTTGTCATTTAATTACTTGAAAGATTATTTTTGACCTTATATATATATATTTGTGTATGTACTGTTGTGTTGAAGGGGGGTTGTTAACCTAAATTTTAAATTGATGGTTCATACTTTTTCCGAAAATTTTGTGTGAAGTTCTGAAAAAAAATTTCTGCTTAGAATCACCCGTGCAGTTGTGACAGTCCGACTCCAAATCTTTTGTTCTGGCAAGCTTTAGGTGACATGGCATCTTTTTGTGGCACTCTGTAACATTGCTGCTTGTCATTTTCATGCAAGATTTGCTGGTACATTCAACATTTTCTTGAATTTTATTTTTTATCCATACCTGATGGATACCGTGTATTGTGATATCATTTTTGAAAAGTTACATGCATTAATTGTGAGTGAACGAGAAGTCAAATGCCCCAATAAAATATAGCCTAAAAATACCTCAGAATAATAAAGATACCGGCATATAAAAATTCCTCAGAGTAAATGAGATACTGTCAGAAAGACAAAGTAAAATCAATATTCAATATCAACAATCAAAAGCAATATTTAATTTCAACAATCAAAAACAATATAATTTCAGCAATGATTTTAATTGTTGAAACAACGCTCTAAATCTGCTCTACTCTAAAAATGAGTTGTAAAATTGTGTACTTACATATCATATGCCACACCAAATTAACATTAAAAAGCTGTCAAGGTCTTACAACCTATGGTTTGTCCTGTAGAGTGTCGCCAAGCACACACTTTATGATTTTTTAATATATAGAGAAGAAATTACAAAATTATTTGTATTGAACATTTGCCATCAGTGCGTGGTGAATGTCGGCATTAGTGAGTCTGAAATATTGGTATTTAGCAAATATTTCAGACATACACCAAACGACTAGGTGAACGTCGACATTCACCAGATTTCGGTCTTTCACTGTAACATGTATATACACATTGCTTTGCTTTGTATGTTTAAATAATGTTATTTTCTAGTATTATCTAAAAAAACACGTTTTAAAATGATTTTTCTTTATAAATTTTTTTATAATCACAAACATTTTAAACAAGTCTGAATTATTGTTAAATTGTGTTACAGTTCAAGTGAAAATCTAGCAGAAATGTTTATTGGATCAAAAATAGCTTACCAGTCTACACCAGTGAAAAATTTTGATTGTACTCAGGTAATATTAATTTTATTTTATTGCTTAAACTTTTTATGATGGTTTTGTGGCACTTCATTCCATAATTTTTCTTGTTGAATCATTTGTAATTTTTTGTTCATTTTTACAGATTATAGGTACTTATTGTATTGCATCTTAAAATGTACATGCATCAGGTTAATTAACAGAAATTTTAAAATGCTCATAAATTGGTAGGGAAACAAATCTTTGAAAGTTCTGTTACTTTTACATTTCCATGCTAAATTTACTTAAAATTTCGAAATTCAGTATTTAACCAATGACTCTTGTTTCTATGAAACTCATACTTTTTAGAAGTGTAATGGCTTTACAAGTTTTTCATATTGATTAATTTTTCCTCCCCCCCCCCCTCCTTCTGTCAGTTCTTGTCAGTGTCAAATATTTTCTGCTTTATTCCTCTCTTTTCTTCAGAACTTTTCTTTTCCTTTCTCATAGTGCCAAATCTGTACCGAGATTCTCTGTATTTTTGTAGGAGGAATTGATATTAAATGAGCCTGATTTAACCTTAGTGTCAACAATTAGCTGCGAAAGTATTCTCCCTCAGAAACCACAAAAAGCTTTGGACACTCTTAATGTAAAGGAGAACTTGGGTGATGCATTGCTTAGTGTCAAGAATACACCATTGGCATGTATGGATAAAATTGTAGTTTCAAGCAGTGATGGTCTAGTCCAAACTGGCTGTGTTGATTCACCTTCAATGATGTCTTTTTTGCAACATGAAATAAGTTGCTTTACTCCAGAAAGTGCTCAAGGTATGATTTTGTAATTTTAGTTCACAACCAATAGAGAGATTATTGGAAAAAGTAAACGTTTACATATTCGTCACACTAAATTCATTTATCTCCCCCCCCCCCCATCAAAGACTATCACCAGATGTTACATTTGAAATACTTTTTTTCAGCAAAAATTGAAATGAATGAAAAGAAGAATATAAAAGAGAAATATAAAGATCGTACCAAAAGGTAAGAATGCATTAAGTTTATAATTATTTTCTTTTAATGTTTTTGTTAAAGATATTGTTATCTCGAATTATGATCACAATATTTAATCTCTTTAAGCACTAAGGTCCGTAATCCACCTTTATCAAAGATTTAAGTTCCTTCATTTCTGGTAGTGGTCATGTGAGCTATTTTTATGAAAAGTTAATTTTAGGCATCTATTTTAATTTAGGTAATATCATGAATGATTGCAAGTTTTATGTTAATAGTTCAGCTCTAGACGCCCACTTGTCAGGTATGAAATGGAAAATACTGTGGGAAATTCAGGAGAAATTTTTTGGAATTGTTGCTTTTCCTTTCCGCTGTGTCGACGGTCCTGTTCGACGCTTTGTATCCCACAATGCTTTATGACTGATTTTTTGCAGCTTTTAAAAAATGAAATTTAGCTTGATGTAATGAAAAAAATGTTCATTTGTTGATTTACATTTTAAACATCTTTAATTTCAAAGTATTTTTATTCATTTAATTAGATTATGGAACAATCTTGAAGAAGTTCAGAAAAAGCAGCTACAACAAAGTAAGAAGCAGCAAGTTTTGGCAAATCGCCTAAAAGCAAAGGAGTTCTCAAAAGTATGCATTAATAGCAACTCTGTTTAAATTTTCATCTTGATTTTATTTTAATATTAAACGAGGATAATATATATATATATGTGCATTTGTGTGTATCAGTGGCATTCCTAGAATAGATCAGATGTCACCTGGGGTGGTATTTTGTGGCGTAATTCCCCCCCCCCCTCCCCCCACCTATGAAAAAAAAAGTTTTGTTATACAAATTTGTTTTGTAGTTTATATCTGAAGCAGACATGTTTTTGAGTTATCTGCTCCGACTTCCAAATACTTGCTCTGGATCTGCTGTAACTCTAACCCATCCTCTGAATAATTTTAATAGATTATATTATTTATCTCAAATTTCTTTGCTCCGGCTCCACTCCAATTTTGAGCAAATAACGTTGTTACACTGCTCCGCACTTATGCTCCATGCTCCGCTCCAGATCCCTGCTTCATCTTATTTTCAATTGTGTGGGGAAAAAATCAGAAATGTCATTTTATTTATTTGGTTCAACTTCAATAACCTGCATTTACTTTCAGTTACGATATATTGAAACAGCATCAGTAAAATTGTATAAATCTAGTAATAGTATGTATTTTTCAAAAATTCTTTATCTCATTTTGGGTGTCATCCCGCAACATCCCCAAAAAAGTCATCCAGGGCCGAGACTTCCCCCTTAGTGACAGTACTGTATGTATATATATGGGTCATTCCATGTCAAATGGGCCAAATTTCGGAAAGTTCCTCACTCGATCCCCTCCGATTTTGATGAAATTTTTATGGCATGTGCATCTATGTCTTAGATGGAGCCATGCCAAATTACAGCTCCATAAGTTGTGTAGTTGGGCCACTAGCCATGGTTTTGCAAAGACGCCCTTTTTCATGTCGCAACCAAAATGACTAAATCGTCTACTTTGTGTTCTTATTGATCGTCTACTTGTGTTCTAAGCGGACTACAACTGTGAAACTTGGTGATCCTGCTAAACAACTGGGATTTGGTTTTTCTTTATAGCATTAAAAAGAGCGCACTTTCTACTTTAAGGAAATGTCTTCTGAATTTTTGAGACAAAGCAGTTTTATACAGATGTTGAGGTTCAAAACGATATACAAAATATCGCCAATTACAGAAAATAAAGAATATTACATTTAATTATACATGACCTAAGAGGACTACCGGGCTGAAAGTTGGTGATAGTGCTAAACATTTGGAAGATAACAGCCTGCTGGTGCAACGAAAGCGAAATGTATTTTAGATTTTTCACACTTTGCTGCCAAAGTAGCTCATTTGTGCCCATGCAGGAGATTTTGACTACACTTTGCCAGCTTCTATCTTTTGATAGAAATATTTTCTGAAGTGGACCCTTTCCTCATTTGCACCCTGCCAGCATGTTATAAAGGTGTGCAAGTGGCATTTTGATTGCTCAATTAACTCCCGAGCTATGCCGGTTCAAAATTCATTTAAAAGTTTCATGCCTCGATTTTGATTTATTCAGGCATGAAGTTTGTGAATGAATTTTGAACTGGCATAACTCGGGAGTTAATTGAGCAATCAAAATGCCACTTGCACACCTTTATGACATGCCAGCAGGGTGTAAATGAAGAAAGAATCCTGTTCAGAAAATATTTCTATCAACAGATACAAGCTGGCAAAGTGTGGTCAAAATCTGCCACATCGACACAAATGAGCTACTTTGGCAGCAAAATGTGAAAAATCTAAAATACATGAATCTTTCATTATACTAGTAGTCTGTTATATCTCAATTGTTTAGCAGGATCACCAAGTCTCAGTCTGGTAGCCCTCTTAGATCATGTATAAAAAAATGAAATAAACTCTATTTTCTGTAATTGGCGAAATTTTGTATATCGTTTTAAACCTCAATATCTGTATAAAACTGCTTTGTCTCAAAAATTCAGAAGACATTTCCTTAAAGAGGAAAATGAGCTCTTTTTAATGATATAAAGAAAAACCAAATCCGAATTATCCCTTTTGAGGTATGGCTCTTTGATAATGAGCCAAAATTGAAGCGTGAAATTTTTAACTGAATTTTGAACCTGCATAACTCGGCAGTTAATTGAGCAATCAAGATGCCACTTGCACACCTTTATGACATGCCAGCAGGGTGCAAATGATGAAAGAATCCAGTTCAGAAAATATTTCTATCGACAGGTACAAGCTGGTAAAGTGTGGTCAAAACCCGCCACATCGGCACAAATGAGCTACTTTGGCAGCAAAATGTGAAAAAGCTAAAATACATGAACCTTTTGTTGTACTAGTAGACTGTTATATCCCAAATGTTTAGCAGGATCACCAAGTTTCACAGAGTTAGTCCACTTAGGTCATGATCATAAGAATACAAAGTAGACGATTTAGTCATTTTGGTTGCGACATGAAAAAAGGAGTCTTTGCAAAACCATGGCTCGTGGCCCAACTATACAACTTATGGAGCTGCAATTTGGCATGGCTCCATCTAAGACGTATATGTACATGCCATAAAAATTTCATCAAAATTGGAGAGGGTCGAGTGGGGACCCCTGGCACACTTGACGTGGAATGACCCATATATATATATATATATGTTTATTTGTACATATATATATATATATGTACAAATAAACAGGGGGGCACCAACAGGGGTGCAGGTTTTTGCAGGTAGTATTTGAATGTTATATGTTTATTTACTTTAATTAAATATTTAACAAAACAATATTTAAAAGATTCATCAGTTGTCTAGTTAAAGTGAGTTATTGATAATGCCTTGTCTTGCTTTTAGAATTTACATTAATTAGGTAGTCCAGTATAATATGTGTCAACATAAAAAGTATTTTGTGCTTAAATGTCAATTTTGTATAAATCAAGTGTGTTTATGTAGGAGAAATCTTGTTCCTCCCTTGCTATTTCCTTATTCATCGTGTCATTCATTTTCTTTCCCTCAAGCATTAAGCAGTAGCATTCAATTTTTTGTGCATTTCTTTTAATATTTCTGCATCTCTTTTTGCACTTTACTAGATTACCGCTTCATGTGTTTTATTAATTTTAAACGTTGGCAGTAAGAAGTAAAATTTATTGAATCTACTGGTGGTGATCCATTCAACTGCACATTCTATTCATTATCACTCTGTCCTATTTATTAAATATCTATTCAACGTTAAAATATCAATATTTACATTCATTAATTTTTACTTTTTCTTAATATTGTATGTTAAATGAAGCTAAAAATGGTTTAGTTGTTGTAATCTACACCGAGATATATTTAAAATAGAAATTCAGTTTGAATTCTCATTGTTTAATTGTAGCTTTATCACTTACTGTGTTACTGTTTCAATTCATAAAATGTAAAGTTTAGTGTAAATATTTCTTATTGTTCTTTAAAATGAAGTAAATTATATAGTAATTATGCAATTGATTTTCTGCAATTGTCTGCTTACTTATCAATATTTTTTCCTTCATTAAGAATATGATACTTAAAGATAACAAATAGCGATGTAATTTCACATTATGCAAAAGAAATTTTTTAAATATTAACTTCATTATATTGTAATGATTAACAGTTGGCACCTATGTTTAAGTATTTTGTATTAATGCCAAAGCAAAATATTTTGGCAGCTGAGAGAGAAATGCAATTTGAAAGAGGAAGAATATATTGTTCCCCCTTCCCGCAAGTTTGTGGTGTGTAGAGTGCTACGTTGACAATTAAATGAGTTAAAATTTATTCGCAGCACAAATTTGTGTTGTTACTCCCCCCAGTTGGAATTAAGATTTTTTGTTTATTTTAATGTTTTTAGAATTTAATTTCCCAGAAAATTTTGATTAGGCCGAAATAGTGGTTGCACATAATAATGTTTTTAATCGCGAAGTGCCACAATAATTCCCCAGATCAACGACTACCTTGAATGCGTTTACAGATTGGCATGAAAAGAAAAAAAATTCGACTTACCCCTTGTGGATGGCGTGTTGATCATGAAAAGAAAACTTAACAATTTTTAACAAATAACAAAGAATTTTATTTATGGAAGAACTGGCTGCATTTTTACTCTTATAAAATAAAAAATAGGATATCACCTGCACAATTACTATATTAGATTAGACTGTAAGACATCCAATTTTTTTTACAAATTACATTTGAGCATCCTCAGACGGTGCAAAAAAAACTATTGATCCATTTTTGCTGTACGAGATCGTCCATGACTTAAAATCAAAAAAAAAAAAGTTCAAAAAAATACTGAGATGAAAAGAAAAAAAAAAACAAAAAAAAGGCAGGCCTTCAGCCGATGCATGAGTTGGATGGCATGATGATCAGATAGGCGTAATATTAGCAATGATGGCCTTAAGGCGCATCCTTTTGGAGAAAAACTTGAAGAGAAAAAAAATATGCGTGCATAAACTTTTACTTGAAGTATGACTTATAAACTTATGACGAGGGCCTCCTGGCTCCGCGAAAAAAAGATTGCAGTGGCGGGCATCGCTCCCGTTTTACAGGGGCAGCTGCGTCCTCTCATGAATTTCGCCGGACTTTTGCTGGCAATAATTGTTGCCATAATTTGAAATATTTGCAGCTTGACATTTAAGGCATGACGTGTGGCTCACACGGAGTCAGGGGCAGGACCAAAGGCCCCATATCGGCGGTGTCCTCAGCCATTATTTCAACGAAAAGGATATCGATGCGCCGGCAACCTCTCGGCACGGCAATCTCGGCAAGAGTGATTCGCATCTCTCCCACTTTCTCCTCACGCAATTTCTCCGATGGCAACGGCGCACGTCACGTGCGCCAATGAGAGTGCAGGAGGAATTTCGGCGGGAACCAATGAAAGCGTGACTCACGAATTCTGAACCAAAACCAACAGATAAGTATCGCTATGACGCATCAAAAACAACCTGATAACATCTTCAAGACAGGATGTTCGAAGATGGACGACAATTTCGTTGAAAACAAGATGGCTATTTGGTAAAAAAGCTGGTAATTTGGAAAAAGGAATGAAAAAGATTTATATTAAAAAAAGCTTAGCATGGTAAAAAAATTATGAATCGGTAATCAAAATAAGCGAAATTTTGATGTACAAGAATTTAGTGCCAAAAAAAATACCGATTTCGTGAAAAATAAAATAATTTGGAATAATTTAATTGAAAGGAAGCATTACATAAAATCTTAAATGATAAAAAAAGTTTAGAGAAATAAAAATAAATTAATTAATAATGAAAAAAATAATTACAATAGAAAAAATGTGATGCAATATCACATGACGGCATGCCCCCTCAAAAACTACGGAGTGCCTTCAAGGAGGATAGCACCCCGAAAAAGACTGAAAACTCGTATAACACACTCTTTCTAAAATTTTCAATGGCACAGTTTGTGCCATGAGCTCCCCTTGTGGGCACCTTTGCCTTGAATATGAAAGCTCTTTACATACATGTCTTTATTGCAATGGTGTTAAGCTATATTAAAATGAACAAAATGTGTCTTTTAGCAAACCAAGTGCAGAACACTGTTCTCTTCTGGACATCTGAAAAACATTGCATTGAATCTGTATATCTTCTATTCCATCGTCATTGTTACAAATGTTTTTTATGGTTCAGTTATGCTATGTAGCCAAATGCTATTGAAATATATATATATATTTGGAAATTGTTGAACTGATTTGTGCTCCAGGTTATAGTGGCAACCGTTTTATAACGAACTTATTAAAATAAAAGTTTATTTGATGTGATAATTAACATGTAACTCCAAAATTACTGTTTTTTCCCTTTTAGAAACTGACACCGAAAAGAAAAGAAGACAAACAAAAATCAAAGGAATGAGAAATTCTTGGAAATCAATTTGCAAAATTTGTAAAAATTGAGGGAATTTTTTAAAGAGCTTATTTTAAATGTCTTTTAAAGTTTTGTTAAAATTTTATGACTATGTTTATTAGACTTTAACTGTTTCACATTACGTGTTTAAAATGAAATAATTCTAAATTTTAGTTAAATAAATTTAATATTTTATTATAATTGTATTTTGTAATTACAATAAAACTTTAATAATGAAGATATTTTTAATTAATTAGCTTCTTGTAGAATAAACATACAAACAGCATTAAATCACATAAGAGACTTTTCATTGTTGAAAAGGTATTTGCTTGGAGTATTTCATTCTATAAGTTTTTTTAAGTACGTCAAAAGTTTCAAAAATGAGTAAAACGTTGTACATATTAAAAACCAAAGATGAAACCAAATACAACTTTTTTTCATAATATTAAGTAATGTCAGTTAACTGCAAGTAATTTTTAATAAATTAAGAAAAAGATAAGATTACCTAGAAATTTAGTTACCCTTTAAAAGCAGCTCTACCAATTTCTTTTTATGCCATCAAAAATAGAATGAACGAATGATAAATGAATTACGAAATGGTTGCAGCTGTAAAAGGTCTGTTGAAGTTGTCTCTGACTGTTGTTCTAGGTCTTTTTATCACCAGAAAATAATTGGATGACTGACGTCATTCAGTGACGCTGCCATTGGCCGCCTAGTCAGATAAACGAGGCTTTACTGTATATAAATTTGTATGGAAAATGAAATTCACAATAAAAGAATTTCTCCACAGGCTTACCAAAAATTTAACCTGCTGTGCCATGCTAAGATAGAAACTTCAATTACTATATATTTTCATGTATGTTGCACAGTCCATACCTCACTTTAAAACTGGAGGCATGTGTATGATGCATGAGTTTTACTTACCATTTGGGGATTTGTGTGACATTTTATTGCTGCATAAAATCAGTGACTGGCTATTTTATATTAAAATTTATTTAAAACTCTAATCACAGTACATTGTTAATACTGTATAATTTAAAAATAATTTAACTTTGTGCAAGTAAACAATAATAATAAAATTACACATTAATTTAAAGCACAAATGAGCAATAAAATGCAGACATATCCCTGTCGCATTGAAAAAGGGATTCCAAGCAGTCCCGAAACATATGTCTGCATTTTATTGCTCATTTGTGCTTTAAATTAACGTGTAATTTTATTATTACTGTATAATTTGTCATTGTCAATATTGTGTAATTTTTATTAACATAAAATATGTTTAACATGTTTTCCTACATTCATTCCAAATATGGTTATAAACATTTGATTGCGTATGTAATGAAGGAGCAGGTCATAATGGCAGCTTGCTTTCTATTTTAAGAAAGCTAAAAATGTCTTACTTTAATTAAATGTAGTCCAACTTTCATTATTTTGATGAATTCTTTTTCAGCTAAACAAATTCATAGTTTTAGACTGGCAGAGTTACTTCTGAGTAGTTGACATATGCTTTCTGCCACACTATTTTGTTGTTTTATTTTTTTTTAAAACATTGTGTGCTGGACTGCTCACTATTTTCCCTCCCGAGTCTGTACAAACATGCCATTGATACAGCAAATGAAAGTAAACAATTCTCTATTATAAATGACTATATGTTTAAGCCATCTGATGTTAGGTATCTACTAAGGACCCGCAAGTACCCCTTATGTAAGAATGTAAATGAACCCTAAACAATGAATTCATCACCACCTTGCTATCATCTAGAAGAAAAAAAAGTTCTTTCTGCAGTTCATGCTAGTAGCATAGGCATAAAACTTATAGTATGAACTGCAGTCACAAAAAGAACTAGAACTGTTAAAGTTCTAGTTCTTTTTGTGACTGAAGTTGGCTGGCTACCTTTTGCTTCTATTGGCTGTATAATAAATATCCCAGAAAAGTTTTTATCTCCGATTCAAATGGGTTTTGGTAGGGAGGAGGAGAGACAATAGAAAAAATACATGCATGGCAAGGAAGTTGCCTTGAGTCTTAATTTTTACACTTGATGAGAATATAAAATGAAAAATTAATTTAATGAGTTTTGAATGTAAATTACGAACAATACAACGTAATGGAAAACAATACACATTTCAATTTTTTCATGATGTAATAACATTCAATAAATGACTAGATACATTTTACTAAAATGAAAATTAACTTCACAATTCAGCTTGATGAAGAAACAATATTCCTGTTAATGATTATGATGACACAAGTTTTATTATCCATATCAAACAGTATATTTTTCATTAACATTTGTGGAAATAAAATATCTGCATTTACACTCCTTAGGGGAAAGCAAAGGTTTATTAAATCATGTTATAAAAAGTTTCATTACCACCCGTATTTTTGCATTAGTTTGACGTGTGCATTTTCTTTTTCATATAAGCGACCTTCCAGGATTTGGGACATAAAGAAACAATGTTAGTGCATTAAAATGTGAAATTTGGGTTTGAAGCTGTCATAACTCGAATACATGCATTCATGAAAAAGTTTGATAATTCTTATCCATAAATTATTGAGTTAAACTTCTTAAATTTGTACTTTTGATATTTGTTAGTTAAATTTTGATTTTCTATTCTCAACCTGCAGCTTTGTTTTTTATAACAGGAATAAAATAGTAGTTATTAACTGCTGTTGCCTGAGCAAAGCAAGGTTCCTGTTTCACCTCAACCATTTATGAACAATGTTTTGGTTAATAATCAGGGAGTTTTATTGAAAAAATAATTACAATATACTTTAAACATAAAAACTGAAATTCTGATTATCATAAAAGCAAATCAGTAGATCCGTTCGGATTTTTCTTCATTTGGTATTGGTATTTCACTCACATTTTTATGTTTGAAGAAAGATGCAGGTCACTCAACATTGCAATATCTTGCGGTAATTACATCGATGCATCGAGTGCTCTTCTTCAGTGCCATTGAACAATTGTCATTCAACGGATTTTACCATCAGGTAATTTTTAAATGGATTTACCTTTTTTAAGGAATTCTTTAGTCGCAAGCTCATCTCCCTTTCCTTATGAAAGTTTTTTTTTTTTTTAAATATTTAAAACGCTTTGTATGGTGCTTAAAAAGTGCTTAATTTTAATTTCATGTATAAAAATTTAAATTATTTTAAATTTAACTGACTGTAAGTAAGGATAGGAAGAATCGGCCAGATTTTGAAATCAAAAATGAAACGTATCAAATCAGATTTTTTAAAGTCTTCCCCTTTTTCTTTTTTTAAAAAAAAACAAATCTATTTGCACTTTTAACGGGGGTTTGGAATTTTCACTTTGAAAGTTTCAGGAAATGCCTCCCAAGTACAAACATATAAGTTTATGTTGTTTGAACGCACTGTATTGTTGAAAGGACGTTACATCCAAGGAAGTCTCCAAAGTATTACGAAAAATTAATTTTCTACTGCACTAAACCGAGATTTAAATTCTAATGTAGTTGCGTTCTTGAACCGTTATTAAATTTTAAAATGTTTAGTTTTGGCCCATTCAAAATGTAAGTTATGTTAACGTTTCTTGGCAAAAAAAAAAAGGGAAAACCTATCAAAAACCAAAATTTTTCCCCTTGCATTATTCATTGCAAACAGTTTTTAAAAGAATATTTTGATTCGTGAAAATTTCATTTCATGATGAAATATCAATCGTTGGTAGAATTCTACTAAACAATAATTGCACGAATTTTTAATGCTGAGGAGACAATTTTACTTTAAGCCCTTTAACGCATTTGCTTGTGTCTCACACGGGCGATCTTGTATCTCGCGTTATTTTATTTCTAATGTCCCTCTGAGATCCGTTTACTCTTTGTTTGTATAATAGTTTTTTTTATATAACTTTTACCACACCTCCCGCTCTCTAGTCACCCCTACAATTGAAATTACCAAAAACAATTTATACTACAACTATCTATTCATCAGGGGTGATTGTATTCCGGGTGTACCCCTGAAATCCGGGTTTTTCATATCCTCCTTCCTTGTTTTAAAAATCGGAGTTTTTAGTCTTCAAAATTTAATATTTAGCGTTTGGGTGGCCAAAAAAATAAGCCGAAAAGCGATCCTTTACGCAAGAAGGGTTGTAACGGCGCCAACCAGCCTTGTTCCAAACACGAACGATACTGGACGTTGGCGCGCATTTTGGAATTTTCTTTTCCCGGGGCCAAACCCCGCGTTGGCGATGTTTACGTTCCCGACGTAAACATCGCCAAAAGTGGTAATTTTTTCCTAGACTTTATTTTTATTTTTAAAAGAACGATAAAAGAAAAAACTTGGAGTTTTTTTTTAATTTTTTTTTTTTCGATAAACATCGCAAAAATTGACCTCATCTTCCGAACTTCATTTTTCTTGCATAATAACGCATTTTTACGTCCTTTTCCTGAAATCGGCTATCGGGCTTTTGACAAATAAATGAAAAAATAATAACACTAAAAATAATAACACTAAAATAAAAAAATAAAAAAAACACTTGAAAAAATTTTGCAAAAATTTGTCCATGGGAAATTCCTATTCATTATGTTTTACTATAAATTACAATTTATTTGTAAGAAATAATTAATTAAATTTCAGGGTTTTCCACTTCGTGTCACAATCACCCCTAAATTCATTTTCTGTCAAAAAAAAGCACTCGATAATTTTTTACAATTTTTTTCCCGTTTTCAAAAACTAATCAGTTTTAATGTTTTCGTTTTTAAAGAAATCCGCCCCCCCCCCCTCAGTCTCCCAAAATTTTTGTAGTAAAACATGTGCTTTTTTAAATTTTTTAAAAAAGTGTCTGTTATTAAAAATGTGCCTTCTCATTCTTTTTTAAAATCTCTCTCTTTTTTCTTCTTCCCTGCCTTAAACTTAGATTTTGGTACCTTTTCTTCTTGCATCTTACTTAATTGAAATTTTAAAATTTTTAGCATTCATTTTCCAGTAATATAAACAATTTGGCATCTAATTCATGTCAGTAAAACACTTGCTACTGCATTTTAAAAGTTGCACATTAATCCCCCCGTATATTGTTATACCATCCATCCCTCAGTTCTTATACGAAATTATAATAGTAAAAATGTTTGCAGGTGAGTCATGGCAGACGAATGCTTTTGGGACGTACTATACTCGACTTCCAGTGGTAGTAGGGAGGGGGGTCTTCAATTCCCCTTGAGTTGCCATTTAGTATACAATATTCAGGGTTATGTACTCGAGAACACCCCTTCGTATTTCCTTATGACACGTACGTAAAAAACGGTGAGTCAGCCAGTGTGCGATCCACATTCTCTGATGTTCTGACGATTTCAGAAGGGTCTGGCGTTTCCTTTTCATTAAAGAACAATTCGTTGGCAGCATATTAAAACCCACCTAAGAATGGTATTGCGGCTGTGGATATGACCGTGATGACCGATGCAGAATTTGTATCTTTGTTGTGTAGATGCCAGAGACTTTGAGTAGTTATCATATCACTCACTGACTAGCCGTTTTTCACGTACGTGTCAGAAATAAATAAATATGTTGTGTTCTCGAGTCCACAACGGCTTGACACCAAAATGGCAACTCAAAGTAGAATGCCACCTCCGTATTCCGTCTACAAGCTGGGTATGGCACGTTTCGAAAACATCTGTTCCCCGAGTCTCACCCTGTATATCGCGAGTTGCACAGAAGTTGAGGAGGATGCATACACACACACTGTATGTGTTGTACAAGAATCGAAAAAAATGAACACGTAAATACATTAGTAAAATTATTTTTACTAATTACCTTCAACTTTCATTAATGATGACGTAAAATTTTTTAATAAAATACATTTAATACATTATTTTAAAATAGTCTTCTTTTCCAAACTTAAGATTTTTGAAAATTGTAAAATCTTGAATGTTTGGGAAAACTAACTCCCTGGGATTACAGCCCATGTTGGACTATAGCCTCCGTAACAATTTTACTCCAAAGCCCTCTGTCTTACGCTTTTTCTTTCTATTTTCGGACTTTTAGATTTTTAAGGTCTTTCTCCACCTCGGTTTCAGAAAACATATTCTAAATATACAAAAGGCTCAAAAAATTGCGTGCCTAAATGAAGTTAATTTCGAAAGGAATGGAAAAAGACCTGCAAAAGAGTAATTCATTGAACATTAACATCATTTAGTTGCTTCGATAGTAAAACTGAAAATTATTTATCTACATTTGTCCACCATTGAATAAAAAAGAATGAGAAAGATAACTCCATGAGTTATTTAATCGTGCATCAGTCAAGTTGCGGTTGGGAGATTGGACCTAACATTTTATCTAATTCTATATTTGCTCAAAAAAAAACTTCGGGAAAAAAAAATAAAGTAACGGCATTTCAGGTCTGAGCTTCACTAATTCAATTTTTCAACAAAAGCATAATTAAAAGGGGTTTAAAGTAATTATGTGACACAAGACTCTTTTTGAGGAGAACCCTTTTAAGGGAACTTTTTCCAAATTAGAAGCAGTTCATTTATAACAATAAGTAGTTCTACTTCAAAATGTCTGAAGCTTTAATACTAAAACCGCCGAAGCTGTCATTTTGACCATTTCGAAATTTTCATTTTGCGCAAATTTGTTACTAATTACGGTACAACTTTTCAGTTGCATAGACTTTTCCTACTATGCAGTAAGTAGAACAAGTCAATGCAACTAAGAGTTGTACTATACTTAGTTATGGGTTCCCACCAGGGGAATGAGTCATGGCGCACGCTGTGCCGTTGAATTTTTTTGGAAGTTGGGGGGGGGGGGGGGTCGGTGCCCCTGAATTAATAACAACTTGATGCAAACTGAAAGTTTCGAAATGGTCAAAAACCGGTTCGGTGGTTCTAGTGTTAACGATTGCAAATATCATATACAGGTGCAGCTGATGACACGTCCATCAAATGCTCAAGATATATGTTGAGTTTTCTGAAGAACATTTGTAAATTCGTGTTCCATAACGATTAGAGTAAATCCATTTTTAAACTAATATTTTATGGCAATTGAGATTAATTGTGACCCTATTGACAGTTTTTACCATTTACACTATTCAATTTTACAACTACTGCCTTGGATGAATCTTTGGCTGGTGAACCTTGGCTACCATTTTCTGATACAGGCATATCAAAACAGAATGACCAAGGTTTCTTCCATTTTTTCCAGTTCGTTTTTTGAGAATTGATTTTTGGTAGTTCTGATGCATTGTTGAGTTCAGATATGTTTTTGAAGTCTTTTTTATCTGGCAAAGGAACATTTGCAGCTTTTTTTAAGACGAATACTTGAGGATCCTTAGACTTTTTATGAGTTCCACTGCTTCCTGTATTAACAGAGGCTGTCTTCTGAAACATTGAAGGGTGTTATACATAAAAAATTATTGACATCTTTGAACATAGAGGAGATAAATACAAACAAAATTACCTTTTTAAAAGATGCTATAACCATATTTCTTGCCTTTTTATCCATTAAGCAGTGAAATACAAAGATAAGAAAACCCTGCAAAAATAACAAATATTAAAAACAAAAAGAAAAAAAATAGACGCTTTATCACGACTAAGTCATTTTACGGCAATGAATGATATAATGGACATAGATGAAGCCTCATCATCGCAGATCGAAATTTGATTATGATGGCGCGGCTGCATAGTAGGTGATTAAGCCTATTATGTAGCACAAAATTTCTCATCGAACTTGCTTAGATTCGTCAAAAGTTTTTTGAAACACGTTTACATAATTTTTAAATTTTTTTTAAAATTAAAATATAGAAAATATTTAATTACAGATTATGTTACTCGTGATAATTTGCTGAAAGTTCGAAAATATTAGTTTGAAGTTATTAAACTAACAATACGTTATCACGTATTGTTTCATAAGTAGTATTAAATGCTCTTAAGGTGCTGAGTTCCAATCATAGGAAGTATTTTCGTGTAAAAACAGTTTAATTCAACTATAGTAATGTACTGTCTTTTTTCAAACAAGTTACTTAATTATTAACGAAATAAATGAATAATAGGCTACCATTTATTGAAGGCAAAAATAAAAAAAACCTATACCATTAGCATAACTCTTAAATATAAGTGAAACGTAGTAATCAGTTTTCCACAGTTAATACATTGCATTTTCTTACCTGAAAAGAATTGAAAATGGTAAAAAGATATCCGGCGATTTCAAAATGTTTGCCAATGTAGAAAAATCCAAACACCCATGTTACACCAAGGACAGGAAACAATATAAATGTAACACGCAACCATCGCCTGCAAAATTGTAGTCTTTAATGCAAAGTAACTTATTATTAAATTTAATTAGCGGGGGGGGGGGGGAGAGAGAAAAACAGCTTACTTTATCAGCGCAATGTTGTCGTCTTTTATAGAAATCTTGCTAGCCTTCCATTGAGCAAGAAGTAAAGCAGCGGTATTCACCTGGGGGAATAGTAAGAAATTCTAGTTCGAAAATCCATTAGGTAAGAAAAATATGAAATTTAAATGTTCGCATTTCTGATGTAGAAACATTATAGTCGATTTCGACTGCTAAAGAGCAAATTTCATAAATAACAATGAACTTCAGTTATGAATTCGTCGTACAAGTAAAAAATTTGATCTTTAATTCAGGAAGCTCCCCTTTATAAAAACGAGACAATATTCCTAATAGCCGAATAGGCTACACAAACCAACATCTGAAAGAGACTTAAGCGAAATATCATATGAAATAACTATAAGAAATAATATTTTATGAGCAAATTAAAGGACAGGTTAGAATTCAAATATTTACGAAATAGGAGATAACTTAAAAAATAATTGAAATAACATTTGAGGCACTTGTAAGCAAAGTGGTGTCAGTCACAAAACTAAAAATTTGGCATTACTAGTACAGTTGATATTAGAAATGTTCATTTGTTTTCGGCAAGGGTTGTTGGAGATAGCCCCACTTCCTAAACGTGATTTAGAAAAAAAATTACATTAAGACTTCCATGCGATTCGAATTTTGCACGCATTTTACTCAAAATCATTCTTTTTTCACTTGCATCACTTTTCAGCTACATGTCAAATTGCAAGATTTATGCAACGCAAGTAAAAATTTCGGTATAGCTTGATCCGTTACTTCAGAAGAAATCATACATTGGATATGAAACTTACTCTAGCTAAAGAACACTTTAAAAAAGGCAGCTGTTTCAGACAAAAAAAAATTGATGCTATAATGACTCATGGTGTGGTTCGTGGTCGCAGGGTCACGACTTTGGTACTGGTGTATGTTAATCTGTCATGATTACAAAGTCCTCCATATTCTCATTACAAATCAATACCGTTGGGTGTGCTAGAGCAAATGGTTGTTCTTCCTTTGGTCGAGGTTAAAAATGTATCGAAATGTGATAGATGGTGCTTCCATTTACCGTGTGTTGTCTGAGCTGAACGGGGAATTCCATCCTAGATGGTGCTCTTGTTAAATGGAAGGTGCTTCTTTGCAGTCATAAATCGGGCTGGTTGCACAATCCGCATGTCCTACACATTGATGCGATGACTGTTCTACTCGGCACTAGAGAATGCTCTGCACGGAAGTCCCGTGCAGAGTGCTTTACGTTCGATTAAAAAACCAAACCCGTAGCGTTGAAGCAATCAAAAGCATTTTATGTGTTTGTTTGATTTTAGCAAATTATAGAAAGTATTTTCTTCTTTTTTTCTTTTCATGAGTTCAAAATCTTTAAACGCAACTTCAGTGCTCTTTCCTTTCCATACACACTTTATTTTTGTTTATTTAATTTTTCATATAATTAATGATGCTCGAAAACACCTTAGTTCGCTTCAGTAAACTTTAGAAAGACCACGATAGATTCACGATGCAAAATTTTCATGAGCTCCACCTCCCCTTCCCCTATCTTGACTAAAATTCTGGATTTGCTGTCGCAAAAGATAAAGGATTTATTGAAAGAAGTGTGGTCGCACAAAAGTCGTCTGGTAAAAAGGAAGACTAGTTAATCAGTTATCCTTCTAGATAATATGACCTTCTCTAACTGCAATGATTGTTACATCGGTTCTGCAGGGCTCAAAGTAAGTGAATTCAACTTTTCTGTTCGCGTGGGTACGTGTGTTTCGTGTTTGGGAGAGCACTTGTTTTAGCAGTTATGCATTGCCATTGAGGATAGAGAATGGGTATGTAATTAATAAAGCATCCCAGGGCATGATCAATTGAATTTAAATCAGTAGATCACGCTAGCGAATCATTTCTTGCGATAATGCCCACTGCCCAGAAGCTCATGTACGTGTCTAGAGGCAAAATCTAACCGAAAACTTAAACGCGTGGTCTATTGTATTCTTAGTCTATGGGTATAAGTTCATAGGCTTGCGCCCGAGGGGTATCAGGGTACCCCCATGAGCACATAAAAACGAACGCTAATGCGAAGCTGGCAATCTTATTGCGCTTTAAATTCACTAATTCCATACCTCAGGGTGGAATCGGAATTCCCGACACGTTGGTACCCCATTTCTAAACTATAGCTCTGCGCGCGCTTATGTACGTTACAGACGTCTAATCTTTTGTGTCGCAGAGATCATTACGATCTTAATAAACAATGCTATAGTCTCATATATATCACACTCGTCCTAAAGGAGTTACGCCATAGGTAAAATGTACTTAAAAAAGCAATCATATAATTAATTAATCCAAAACATTTTTATATTTGACAAAAAATAATTATTTCTAAAATTATATAACTTACTAACAGGATACCAGCTACTGGTCCAATGAAACCCCAAATGGTTCCTTTCTCCGGAGACAACCAACAGCTAAAGGAGAAACGATGCAAAGCTTACTTTTTCGAAATAATGTTTAACATGAGTGTTACATGAGAAATCATATTTTCCTTTCGTCAAATGGTGGGAAAAGTTTTTCGATGTTCTCGTTAGATATTAAAAATAAAATTTTCTTATTTCTAGTTTTGAAAGAAAAATTTAGAATTAAGAAAAAAGAAATCATGCAAAGATGTCAAATTTAATATTTAGTTTAATTGGAGAAAAGACGAATTCGTGGTCCCGAATTCATGGTACAAACTTTAAGGGTAGGTACACGACATTGTAACAATAAATTTATTGTATAGGAATGTATGGTCGCAAGTGACGCGGTGAGGCGCAAACAAGGGAAACACTGATGTGCGGACTTACCTATATGCCACGTTTGGGGCTCGATGGATTGGGCGTGGTTACCAGTACCTTGGCCACCCCGATCTCCCGATTTATTGAGCCTCGATTACTTTTTATGGGGACATCTAAAGCATCTTGTTTATGAGACTCCACTTGACTCCGATGAGGATCTGGTTGCTCGCTTATCCGAAGCTGCTGCACGTGTGCGTGAAATACCAGGCATTTTTGAACGTGTACGCCAATCGCTCCACCGACGCTGTAACGCATGTATCGCTGCTGGTGGACGCAATTTCGAACAGTTATTGTAGACGTTACACTTGGCAACAAGGCTTTCAATGAAAACTTTGTTTTTCCTTTCGGCTGTTATTTCTCTTGTTTACGCCACACCGCGTCACTTGCGACCATACATTCCTATACAATAAATTATTGTTACAATGTCTTGAACCTACCCTTAAAGTTTGTACCATGAATTCGGGACCACCCTGTATTAAAAGAATTCGTCTTGCCCCAAACTTAAACTAAATATTAAATTTGACATCTTTGCATGATTTTTTTTTTCTTTTTTCTTGATCTTTCAAAACTGGAAATAGGAAAATTTTACTTTTCGGGAATTCGGGACCATCCTGTATGCTGTCATTGCATATTTACGAAATGATGATTGAGAAATTAAAAGATTAAACGATTGAGAGATTAAAACACAGTATCAGGGAAGGAAATATACTATAAAGAATAGAAAGTTTAAAACAAGTATAGGAAATATGGAAGAATTGAATTGAAAATAGGAAAATAAAGAAGTTACAAAAGAACAGCAGTATTTGAAAGTTAAATCATATTATGGTTATCAAAAATATAGCATAATCAGAACTGAATATTTGCATGATAAAAAAGTGCATTTGCATCTTTTGAAGCGAAGCAAAGGCTTTGATACAAAAGCATAAGCAATTTTATTCCCGCGAATTTTTTAAACACGTCAAGGGATTTTGTAGAAAACTACGTATAATTTAAACAGAAATAAAAGAGTTGCGTTTCTCGGTATGTTAAAATAGTGGGAGTGGGAGGATGGTTCTCGTGCAATTCGAACTTTGAAACAGGGTCACCAAAATGTTATGTAATCTTCCCACCCACTAACCAGTAGTGCAATGAAGCCCATACCCATTTCACAATTCAAACCATCCACTTACTTTTCATCCGTGCCGTAGTATGTTGGGCGAACGGCAGCAGTTATTGCAACAACAAATAAGGGGAAACCTAAAAGTATAAAGATAAAAAAAAAAATTGAAACAATTTAACACCACGTTTAATATATATTTTTTAAATTTTGTTTTTATGTCTAAGAAACGTACCGTATCCAAAGATATAATATTTTTCACTATGAGACCGTCTGGACGGGAAAAACGACAACTAGAAGTAAATAAATGTGAACACCTTCCAATAACATCCAGCTGAAGGCGGACAAGAAAAAATAATGTAAAAGCCCTGCTACGACAGTGCATAATTTCTGAAATTAAAAATAATTACAAGTAAGCATATTGTATCATGGCATTGGACTTGAAAATAACTGATAACTAACCCCCTAACAACTTCACATCATTACTACACAATCACCATGCCAATAGATACACCCGCAAAGATCTAGAACAGGGGTTCCCAACCCTATGCCCGCGGGCACCATGGCGCCCGCCAATCGGTCTAGGTGCGCCCGCTGCATTTTGCCCATCGATAAAATGTTTCAGTTTCTCATTTTAAACTAGAGAACATTTAGAATTTAGAGTATATGACTTATCAGCGTTTGTCATCAATCTCCAATTGCTTCAAGACCAATTTGAAAAGCGCTTTCAACAATTTAATATTATCGAGCCCATGGTCACCTTTTTTGTCAATCCTTTTACCAACTAAATAAACGCAGCCGAAATAGCACAACATAACATTTCAGAATTTCTTCAAGTAAGGCGAGAAGAAGAGGAGATAGAAATTTTAGATCTTCAGAATGACATTATCGTCAAACCTAAAAAATATCACATGAGAAATTCTGGAATATAGATGACAGAAATAAATTTTCATTCTTCAAAAGAGCAGCATATAAAATAAAGTCGTTTTTTGGTTCCACATATTTGTGTGAATCATTGTTTTCGATAATGAATATCATAAAATCAAAATATAAATCACAACTTACAGATGAACACCTTGACGATTGCTTGCGAGCAGAAATTTCATCATATTCTCCCACTTATGAAGTGCTGGCCAGTGAAATGCAATGCCAAAGTTCACTATGACTGTATTTAATATATTTTATAAATAATTTTTATACTTCGTACGTTTTTCCAGCAATTTAGTAATCATTTATTTTACACAAGAATAATGATACTAATTATATTCATATCTTAAATAAATTTTTAAAAATAAAATTTTTGTGCATTATATGTAGTGTGTAACTATGTCCACCAACTATAACATTATTTTGAAAAAAAATAAATAGTACCCGCCATTTGACCGACATTCTGGTATGTGCTCTTAAGTACAAAGGTTGGGACCCCTGATCTAGAAGCTCCCCCCCCCCTCCAATTTTAAGTATAAACTGGGGGGCTCCGCACACTGCTCGCTACGCTCGCCAACGACTTTGAGTGTCTTTGAAGCCCATTAAATACCCGGATGTCCAGATAATATACAGACGGATGAAGACATGTATTTAGTGCTATAAATTAGTGTGTATATTGTGTTTCTAATTTCCGGCAGGTAAAGCTCTCAAAGGATGCGAGCGTGTTAAATGGCTTTCCCAAGATATTCCCTGATACGGTCGTAGTACCTACCTCGATCCCTGATCACACATAGACAATTCGGAGGAAGTGTGGTTGTGGTTCCTTAATTCGGCAGGTAAAGTTAGAACCTATTCGTGGCACCAGGGGCTTTGCCCTCTGCTCATTGCTCTCCCTCGCCAGCTGCCTTTGTGGCTGCTTTTCATTTAGGGATAACTCGGTGATGTTTCACCAAATTCGCGGCCTACCCGGATTTCGGTTTATTAAACACCTGGATACACAGACTGACTGGGACGGATTTTAATGCTGTACTTGGCAATTTATATCTTCGACATATAAAGCTTTCGAGGGATGCGACAGATCTTGATAGCTTTCTCAGCACATACCTTACTACCCGTTGGTCCCCTCTCTCCCGTTTCCCGACACCCCTGACAGTCTGGAGGAGTTGTGGTTACAGACAGACGAGAACAGATTTTAAATTTATAGATTAATTGCGCTCCATTTGCCTTGCAAATTATTAATTTTCCATAGCCTATGTTTCTTACAGATTACTGATGCCCGCAATAAACGGAACGGTTTCGTAAAAAAATTTTTTATGGAAATTTTGTAATATTTTGTCCTACGACGTTTGGGAAAGTTGATTACGTTTCGTAGGTGATAATTTCTCAAAAAGATTTTGGATCAGTGCTTTACGGTTTTAATACCTGTTTGTTTTGTTTGTTAAGTTAATTCTATTTTATTTCATGTCGTTTTACACCAAAAGCCTTTCACGGCTTAAATTTTTTGGAAATGGCAAGAGTAGTAATTTTTCTTTTGTTCAAAGTTGGAAACTTTGAATCAAATTTTTTTTTCATGAGCAATTTATTTCGTTGGACATAACGTTAGAATTTAAGAGTTAGACATATCCCCAGAACTTAATTTGCATGAGAGTTCACAGGAATTCAGCTTCTGTATCTCTTTATTTTTCCTATGACTTTTTACAAATTAGACGGAATTCAAGCTTCATGTTATTTATGTGTGAATATAAGGTCTGAAAAAGATACCGTTCCTACACTGTTTCTCTTAGAAATTAAACTTCATATCCCTCCATAGTTTGGGGATGTATTGTCAATGTGGCGTTTGAGCCTATACGTCATGGAAATGATCAAAAATGTATGCTAAACTGGCAAGAAAATGATGACAATGATTCTCACTGTGTGAATATATTTCTTATTGCGTATATATATAGAGAGAGAGAGATTGTGTCAGAATCGATTCCGTTATCAAATATATGGTTTTTAAATTTTCTTTCTTACTGTACAAACATTTCTCTTGACAGTAGACTACAAATAGTTGTCTACGAAGAAGTTGACGAATAGGATTAATCAGTTTCAGATTATAAGGCAAAAGACAATAAACTCTAATCTTAATTTTTATCTGACCTTTGACTAATTCATTACTAAATTCAAATAATATGGAGGCAGGGTGATTATAATTAAAATTGAACTTCCAGTAAACCGTAAAAAAAGGCTACTGGTCAGAATGACCTAAAATTTCACTTGAATGTACATGCTTTTAATGAAATGGGAAATTGAATTCAAGATAAAAAGTGCCTTGCTGCCAAGATTTCTAGAAATTAATATAATTATTGTTGAAAAAATTCAAACAATTGATACATTTACCTGATTATCTGTTCTGTCTATTCCGAAGACCAAGACTATGTTCGCTATTAAAAGTGTAAGACACAAATTTCGATGGATGACGTACCGAAGTGCATAAGAATGTCTGCTATGGTAGCTAGAAAAGAAAAAAAAAAAAACAAAATACTTGATTGGGATTCAATAAAATGCTTAAATTTTGAATTTTCAAATTTTCGTTATTTTTCAAAAATCTTTTTTAAATTAACAAAAATAGGACCCTATTAAAAGTGCTAGATCGACCACTGACCCACGACAGAAAAAGATTGGTTTACCCTCCCCCCCCCCCTCTCCCCGTAACTCAACCCATGAAGACCCTTGCCTTTTTTGCATAATCAATCTCCCTGGCCCCTGAAGATGTATACCAAAAGTCAATCCCTGGGACCATCAGGGGCCGGAGTGGTAAAAGTTAGATAATAACGATTTTTCGTGTCATTGTTTTCTTCTTTGACAGTGCTACAGCCCAGACGAAACAAGAAGTTCCGTCTAAAACTATACGAGCTTACTTTCCCGTATTATACACCAACGTCAAATTGATTAATCTAGCTATCTCTTTTTCTCTTTCTCATTTAGTTTTAGTTCTTAATTACTTCAAATAAACCTTTTTCAACGGTTTATACATATTCAGTCACTCATTCATTCATTCATTCTTTCACTCATTCATTCAAAAATATGCTTAAAAATCCAGATCAAAACCTTTCATGGGAAAATAGGCTCTTTTAGTTCTAGATAAAATTCCTATCTGTACATGTTCTAAGTCATATGCTCTCTCCGTCAAAGTTTGATCCAAGAAAATCCGGACAGAAGCTTGGATCTTATGTCCAGAGTTTACATAATTTGCTTCATTTTTGCCGAAAGGCGCTATTGTTAATTTTTTTGAACTGCTCATATTTGAAAGAAAAATTATTCAAATCAAAAAGTAAAATATGGGAATCAGCTGTCCTCGCTAAGATCTTTCGAATACAAAAAAAAATTCGAATCGGACAATTCCTTTAAAATTTATTGGGGGGGGAGGGGGACCAGACAGACAGACACACATTTTCCCCATCGCAAAAACCCGACTTTTAAATTTGATATTTATTCAATTACTTAACTTATTTTTGACTTTTTCTTACCTTTTATTTTTTTTTTTTTTTTTTTACGATACATTAAGCCTTCTTTCATTCTATTTTTTTTGCTCTTACGGAAAAGTAGGCTAGAAACGGATCGAGCTGAAATTTTGCACACACATTCTTTATGCACCAAGGGTGTGCCTTCCCCCTCTCCCCCTCAAATTCTCCCCAAAAATGTGATTTTCATCCTTATCACGGTCAATTGGGGGTATGTGGTGTAGATTTTTATATTTCTCAACTACATACTATTATTTAAGTATTTTTGTATCAGAAATTACCACACAAAACAATCAATGCAAAAATATGTGATATTTCCTCAAAAATCAACCCTGTTGTAAAAATGTACCCGCTAAGAAATCTTAAACTCTTATCCACAGAAAAAAAAACCTTTCATCCTAAACCCGAAAACTGTCGGCCGCAAAAAATTATGATATCCAGCAGTTTGCCCGCCAAATAACTTCCCCTCCCTCTCCAAAAAAAACCTCCATTTGCAAATATTACTCTTTGCGGACGAAGGTTCTACAACAGGGTAGTTTTTTTTTGAAGAGATAAGACTTACCTGTAACATGAGAACACAATGACGCAGAGGAAGAGGCATATTATGGACAAAATGCAGCCAATCAGCGTTATGTAATGTAACGGCAGCGGATCCACTTTGTATAGAACATCTTCATAGTCCATGAGCACGGCGAAATTCGTAAGGTGATTACAAACGCATAGAGTATAACTACCATTTGAACTATCTAATCGACAACCACTTGTATCCCAGTCATGACTAAATGAAAAATAAACAGGAATGTTTTGCTTACGTAAAAGTAAAAAAAAAAGTTTTTTTGAAATAATTTTATAATAATTTTCTCATATGAGAAATAACTATTTCTAAGCATAAGTGAATTAATGTTCCATATGTTTCGTACATAATCTTGTATAATTAATGAACCTTTGGTGGTAGTGTTTAAACAATGGCGATTTTATTTGTACATTCCACTTATAGCCTTTTCAAAATGAAATGCTATATTTTAAAATTGGAGCTTAATAACATAATTTGTTATACAGAATATGTATGCATATAAAATTATTAAAATTTTATCAACATATACAGAATATTATTCAGCGTCATACAGAGCTTAATGAATGTATAAAACAACTCGCATTGCAAAAATGCGGCATTGATTTGGACGTTATTCCAGATATGTGCAAAAGTTCTATCCGTTTATTGAAGATGCAGGCTGAAAAGACGCCGAGTGATGATTGGAATCTTTAAAGGAGGAAATAATATGAAATCCCAACACATAAATGTGCGGTTTTTCTGATTGGTCAACTTTATTAAGAACATTTGAGACTGTGTTACATGACGAGTAATAAGATGCAGTGAAGATATACGATCCACGAGTTGATGAGAAAGGCAGAACTGCAAGCTGCAACTTTTAGTATTTAGTATGCCGTACAGTATTCGTCAAATTTACAAGGAAGATCAGCAGAACAAGATTGGATTGGGATTTCATAAATCGTAGGAAAGTGAAAGATGCCGTCAAGATCAGGAAAAAGCACATACTTTTTTCACTCTTTGGAGAAGAAGCCTAGTCAAAAAAGAAAAAGTTATCATTCAACCCGGACAGAGTTGTTCGAAACTCTAAATGTTAACCGGATAACGGTAAAGAACTGTTGGATGTATTCATGGATATGTTGAGCTTCCCCTTACAGTTGGATCATTGGGTTCTGCATGAGCTATTGATGGTCATTGATACCAGCGACTCACTACCTATTTTTCTTTGCTTTCCGCATCAAAAAAGGGCCAATCATGACTGATTGTGACAGAAGTTATGAGTGCTGCATCGTTAAACATCGACTGACTGTGTGTCTGCTTTCTGTACCGATTGCATTAAACTCATCCTTGGGCATGGTATTATACACTTTATCATGACAATGAAAGATTTAATGTTCCTTTAGTGTAAATAATAAGGTTTGGTTTGGATATTTTACTCCCTTATTTTCTTGATTAGTCGTCGATCGGTTAACATCTCTGACAAAAATTAGCTAATTTTTTCAACCAAAAGCTTTTGGCTATCGTGATAGGAAAACTATCAATATCCTTCACCATTTTTCCATTGGAAATTTCTCGTATGATTTTCAGTTCTTACCAGAAGTTGGTAAATGGGTCATAGATTTTAATGGTGGCTATGGCCCCTAATTTTTTGTATTCTTTTCACGCTGACACATTTTCTGTTTTGAGCATAAACTTCGATTGTTTGAACTTTTTTCATACATAGTAGAATGATCACGATGAGTATTGAGCGAAATTTAGCTTTTGATTTGCAATTTTTGAGGAGTAGTTACATTGTATAAGATTGCTAAAGCGGAAGGGTCTTATAGAGATGCGTGTGATCAACTAATTTTCTGTTGACGAATTTTATATTTGATGAATGCTTATATAAACGAATGTACAGCTCTTATATGTAACACAAAAATTTAAGCACATAATATTTCCATGTGCTTCAATTCTTTTAAAGTATCTATCAAGAATGATTTAATTTAATTTATGTTCAGTTTTGAAACACAGACCACAAAGTTTATGGTTTTTAAAACCGTATTTTAGTTGGTTTTAAAACTGTCACACGAGAATAACAAGCTTTTAATTTTAGTTTCTAAAATATTAAAAATTTACTGATTTAACACGTTCACGCCGGGGCTGATTTTCATGTTTTTCTGTGATGCTGCGCTTCATGTGGCAGAGCGATACCTCCGAGACTAGGAACAAGCCTACCAACGGGTTGCCATGAGCGCCGATGACGTAGGGAAGGTAGGCCCATGGAAAACGGTGGGGAAACGATGCAAGGTAACCAGTTTTCGGAAAAATCCAAACCGAATTCAAGGAGCCAACCATGGCGATATTTGGAAGCTTAGGCATGCGCAAGGACATTCATTTCCATGAGAGCAAAATTTTAATCCATCATCAAGATCGAGGAGGTTTAAAGTATCCTACAGATGATGTAATTACTGTTGCTTTTTACTGCTACATAACAATTTCAAAATTATTGTCAGATTTTGAAGAAAACTTTTTACAAGTTCAGAATCAAAGAGCTGTTGCATTATGTGTGATTAAAAATATTTTACAAACTGAGGAAAAGCACTTAAATTTTGATTACTGTGATAATAAACATTCTGCAGTAGTTATTTTGCACTGCATGGTAAAAAAGTTCATTAATATTTTATTAAATGACTACTGCAAGTTAAAAAATGACAGCATATCTTATACCTCTCATTCAAAAGCGAAGGAGAGAAAATTAAAAACTTTAATGAAATCAAAAAATCAAAATTTATGCTAAAATTTAGAATATAATTAAATATAATATATTATACTTTAATTTAAATACATTATAATTATCTGTGTAATTTATCTAAGGCAATGGAGATAAGTTTAAAATGTTAAGTCGATCCTCTACATTCTGTTCCTGTGCATTGAAAAGTTTTGATCTTTATTTGTCTATTTAATTTTCTTCTTCAAAAATTCGTATAAGGAATTAACCAAATTCTTATGTAACGTTTTAGAAAATCATACTAATTTCCGCTATACTTCTGATGGTAAGCGGAAATCCAATCCGTTCTTATCGTGAAACTTTAATAATTCAATAAAGTTTGGTTTTGTTTTGAATTGAGCAGGTGTTCAACATCATCCCCATCTCTCACAATGTGAACTTGAATTGTGTATACCTTTTATAATTTAATTATGTTAAAATAACTAGAACATTCATAACTGGTCTTAGTATTGCAAAAAAACGTGAAGATGCTATTAAAATTGTTTCTGAATTAATAAAAATTTAAAGATCATGATGGTAATATTTAAAATGCATCTCATTGAAGGTCTTGTAATAAAAACTGATTGTGTTTCATATTCATGTCTTATTTTTTGCATTAAATTTTGTTATTGAGTAAACTATTTATTTGCTGTCTAAATTAATTTCTATCAATTTGAATTTATCACTTCCAACACTCATAAGCTTATTTTACTTGCTTGTATTGTGTATACCTTTTATAATTTCATTCTGTTAAAATAACTAGAACATTCATACCTGGTCTTAGTATTGAAAAAAGATGTGAAGATGCTATTAAAATAATACATATCAATATTTGTAGTAATATTTTATAATTTAACATGACCACAATACTAAAAATGAAGCCTTGAAAAAAGGCTTTTAATATCTGGTGTACTAGATAATATAAAGGGAAATTAATAATTATGTTTTCTGAATTAATAAAATTGAAAGATCATGATGGCAATATTTAAAATGCATCTCATGAAAAGTTTTATTATAAAAACTGATTGTTTCATATTCATGTTTCATTTTTTGTATTGAATTTGTTATTCAATAAACTATTTATTTGCTGTCTAAATTCGTTTCTATCAAATTGAATTTATCACTTCCAACACTCATAAGTTTATTTTAGTTGCTTGTATTGTGTATACCCTAACATCAATAATTTTATGCACAAATAACGAACGTAATAAGTTTTAATGTAGGCAGAAACTTACAAGAATTTTTATGAATATTAGCCATTTATATTGTTTTTTTTTATTGCTTACTCACAAATGCAATATTGAAAACAGGCCGTACATAAAATGTGAAGGATTTATACTTTTAGTCTCGGATGTATTTAAGTACGTCATAATAATTATGAATTAATGACATTTAACTAATTTTAAGTTAAAGTGCACTTTTTCTCTGCAGAGTTAAATATTTACTTTTACTGAATGAAATATTTTAATTTATTGTTAGTATATTACAAGAGAGGAAAAACAAGATATTGAAAGAAAAATCGGCGATTTTTATATTGCAATGGTAAAAGTTAAAATGAAAAGTTTCAGACGAGCGAACTGAAGGACAGAACTCGGAAAGCGATCGGCCTAACTGCATGAGTCATGCTTTCCCCGTGCTGCGGCTTGTTCCCAGTCTCGGAGGTATCGGGCAGAGCCGCTCGATAAGACAGTCTAATGCGGGCCACCGGTGGGACGCGCCGACCGATGAGACAGTCTAGTGCGGGCCACCGGTGGTACGCGCCGGCGTGAACGTGTTAAAGAATGCATTTAGACACAGATTAATTCTTACCTTGCTAAATTCCAAAATACACATGCGGTTCCGTTAGGATTCGGAGTTATATGTTCCACGAGTATCTTCACCTCTTTGGTAACAGTAATAGGTTTTCTGTCCTGAGTTAAAGTTGCACTGACAACCGCAGAATTCAATGAAGCTGGATCGTCAGTCTGACTATAAAAAATAAAATAACTTGATCAGAAGTAAAAGTTCACATTAATTAGCAACGCAAACATTTCGTTTGATATAATATTGAACAAAATCAAAATTTTAAAGCACGAAAACAATTAATTAATTAATAGAGCATAAAGGAAAATTTCCTTGATGCACAAAAAATGCCCAATCATTTGTTATTTAAAAGATATTGAATAACAAAAAATAAGAATATCCGCGTATAGTAGGATATATTTTTGCATTCCACAGTTTCATGTTGTCGTTAAATTTTTAGAGATGTTTCCCTGTTAATATGAGTTATGTGTTTGAAATTTTCTGGCAGCAACTTTTTAGCCTGGAAGGGGGGATAAGAGGGGCGGGGGTGAACCGTTATAATTGCTACAGGGGACAAGACTTCCCTATTTTCAGTAGTATCCCCATCCCATAGTAAGGATCATCCAAGCATTTCACAATTATTAACTTACGAAGTCTCATTTGAACTTTCTACCCTAATTCATATTGTACATGGTTTAAACGCAAATTGAAACAGTAACTTGAAGCAGAACAAGTGGAAAGAAAATAAGGAATGATACTGTCTTAATATGAGAACGGACTACAGATACCGAATAAAATAAAGGTAGTTAGAAGAACCCAAATGACCCAGGTCTAGAAATCACTCCGTATCAAGTTTCACTGTTTTATAACACTGTATTGTGCCCTTGTATGTATTGTGAGATCTAATGTATTAAAAAATATATAGAGAGCGAGATGCGTTGAAGCTCTAAGGTTTCGAGATGTTTCTCTGAAGAAGTACTTACAGCCGTTTCAATTTTTTCTGGTATAACTTTTTATTCACGACGCAACCTCTGAAGAAGACGAAAATATTTTTTACAATGTCATCGCCATGATTTCTTTACTTATGAGAACACAGCTTTAGAAGAGTATTTTGCCCGCAAGAAAATTTGCTGAAGCAACGGTGTTCAACAGGAAGATGAGCGGCCGACAATGTCCTTTAGAAATCATTAGTCTGATGAGCACAATGCATCCGGACCATCAGAAACTACTTCAAAGTTATCACAAAGAAACGGCTGAGTTCGACATGCTGGGGCTTGACCGCAGTGAAAAAGCACTGGTATAGCCTTCTATAGTCGTACTTTATGCAATGCTGAAAACAATTTTGTCTTCAAAACATGTTCCTATGAGTTATCCGAAAGAGTTGTACTCGTTGGAGGTCTTCAATTCTTGAAAATAAACTTTGATTGTACTAAAATATGGCCATCAAAATGTTCTCAGCGGAGGTTGAAGTTTCAACTATATTTTCTTTTTAATGGAACTATTTCTAATGAAATAACATTCTGTACATAGTCGCTCAAATCATGGAATACAAGGAAACACGGACACCATATCGCAATATCTCAACGCGGGCATTTTATATGATTTAAGTAAAGATTTTTCTTACCCTATATTGGATTTAAAATTGCTACGCGACTTGAAAATTAATTTGATGCAAAATTTGCCAGGAATTTTACTTGCTTCCAGTAATATTTTGATTTATGCATGCGAGACCGGTTTTGAACTTAAAATGAGGCGTAGATGAAAGTAGTAATGATTGCCTGCATTGAATGATATTTACCTCTGATTTTGTTTTGAAGTTAATATATTCGTCATGTCACTGTACAGGGCAAATACCACAGAAACGTTCCCTCCTCCTGAATCAATTTGACTGTCATAACCTTTCTCGAAAAAGATGCTGCCTGTGCGACTGTAGTATCTGGTGACTTCCCACTGCGGCAAGAATACGGACTCATCTGGTCGCATCTTCATTACTTGCATTGCTATTGAAAAAATAATAATAAGAATTAAACAAAAGAAGAAGAAGAAAATGAAAAAATACGCACACGTACTATTCTTCCAATTTGATCAAAAGTGTGTTATTGTTATTATTGTTATTATTTTTTAATTTCTAATGGGCTGATGTTGGTTTTTGCCAATTGCAGATCAAGTGCGTTCCCTAGAGATGGGTACCCTCTCTTTCAGCGAAACAAAAATGAGTATGGTACCATTGTCGCATGATAATTATGACGTCCAGTTTCTTCACCTGAAAGGGTGAGCACCCGGACTCTGATGATGCAAAATTGCACTAGGATTTTAGTTTAGCCGAGAGTAACCAGGCTAACGGATCATTCATAAATGATGTTACGCTTCGAGGGGGGAGGGGGGTTCGTGAAATTGTGACAAAGCATGACAAGGGGAGGGGAGGGGGTAACAAGAACTGTGACATCATGTATTATGCAACATAGCGTGACACGTGACAAAGGGGGGGAGGGGGTCCGCTGAAGTGTGACATATTGTGACAAAGGAATGGGAGGGGTCAAATATATGGGGAAAAAGCGTGACGTCATTTATGAACGGCCCCTAAATGTCTACTCACGCAATCTCAGAAACGCATGCTCAAATCTCACGAAACTTTCGTCGTGTTTGACGAAATGGCTTCGTGAAAAATGCTCCCAGTAAACCTTTCGTCAAATTGGCGAAATTTGTGTGGTAACTTTTTTAAGTCACGTGATCGCACGAGGAAAGAATCGTTATAAATGACGAAATTTTCTTGCCGATTGAACAATCGTCTAAAATGAGGATTCTATGTTTGAGAGGGCGGGATCTTTTACACGCCGCATAACCATACGACATCGGTGCAAACGATTTTCTGCATCTTGAAGATCCAGCGACACTGCCAGGTTCGATCCTATGAACTGGGGCGTATGAAGCCCTTGACTGACTACGACGTGGCTGTGTGTTAGTATGTTGCTAGCTGGGATACCCGGCTTTACCGGGAGTTGATATGAGATTGTGTGGTAGTTGGGATAAAAGGATAAACTTTAAAATATAAGTGCAGATTTATTATTGAAAATATATTCAACTACAATACTTCCATCTATTTACAATACTTGTTTATAAACTACATTTTTCATCTTGTTATCCGTCGAATAAAATTTTTCGGATTTCCTACTCGAGAGCAAGCTACGTATAAGTAGACAGTGAGAAAAGTCTTTATATTTTAAATATATAAATAATATATATTTATTTTATAATTCGCAATATTTTAAAGTTTGTCCTTGCGCTTCGTTAATTGTTAAACTATAGGCTAATTTGATTGGAAATTGCAGTGTTTTAAATTAGAATGGCAGTTCAGTAGGGATCAGTGGTATTCTGGGGATGTGTGTCCTTTGTTCTTTCCAGTCATAAGTTCGGCTTCGATGATGTTATTCGACAGCTGTCTGACGATCATCCTTGTTCCATTACATAGTTTTGGTGAGTTGAGATTTCTGAGTTGTATGATCGGAGATCCAATTTTCAGTCGAAGGCTGGGCACACTTTAAGCACTTTTCACACTTTATTTTCGATTTATATTCAGTCACTGTATCACTTTGACTACTCACACTTCACTGTTTGTTTCTATTCACTCGCTGCACTTCACTGGTAAGAAACTGACTTTCAAACCCACGACGGATCATGCTTTATATACCCCTACCAATGGGTACCCCCGCCCATGCAAAAAAGGCTTCGAATGTTCCACAATGATCCGGGATGTTTTTGGATGTTCCCGATCGTTCGAACCCACGACGGGTCTTGCTTTATATAACCCTACCAATCGGTAGCTCCACCCATACAAAAAAGGGATTTGAATGGTGAATGGTCCACAACATTCGAGGGTGCTCTGGAATGTTCCACAATGATCTGCGATGTTCCCGAACATTCCACAACATTCCAGAGTGTTCTGGAATGTTGTGGAAGGATCTTGAATACTCTCGAATGTTCTTCTCGACTGACCTATAAATTTCTAAATTGCTAAACTTCCAGCACTTATATCTTCAAAAGCACCCCCCTTTCAGGCAAAAACGGGAACCTTCTTCATGGACGGGAGATGGAGGGTTACCACACCATATAACTCCCTTGATCATACCGGGACTCATTTCTGAGTTTTAGCGGCATGCACATTGTACACTTTCTTTTATAATGTATATTGATTGTTTCTACTAGATACAAATATTTTATGGTCTAGTAATTGCAGATTATTACGTCATTGTTTACCCAAAAGTGGCGCCATGGTTGAACGTCAATTTGTGATGATAAATTCATCACGTGTCAATTCACTGCGTTCTTCACTTTATAGGACTATAAGAGGATATTAATTTGTTAATGTAATGCTCCTATCATAAGAGTTTACTCAACGAACATTTTTCCCATCTCAATTTTTACCAACAGTCCCGTGACAGGATAACTGCATCTATTTCGCTAAAACTGTTAGAAAGTAGCATTCGTCCGAAATGGCCCATTTGCCAAGCTGGACATTTCGATCCCGCCGTTTCGAGACCATAAACTCGTGACGTCTAAAAGTTGCATCGGCATCAACTTTTTAAGTTACTAAATGGAAACAAAAGTTGGCTATTATCAAATGACCTGCTTGATTGTTACGGAGGTAATGCCTACAAGTGTCATGGAACACCCTTTAGTGATATCTGCGGAACCCCTAGGTTCCGCGGAACACAATTTAAGAAACACTGCTTTAGTAGATAAACAGAAACTGTAAAGGGGCCGAACCGGCTAAGGGACCGAAATGTCATGGACCCCTAAAAGCTAGTGAGCTGGGAAAATTAAGAAAAAATTTAAATTGAAAAGAAACAACCTCCCCATTTCTTCGTTAAGATTAAAGGTTTTTTTTCTGATACGTAGTTAAATGGTTTTCTTTCTTTTTTTTTAATGTATTGAAAAAGCTTTCAGAGTACTTTTTAAACTTTCATTTTTTTTTTTTTTGCCATTTTTATACAACAAAATAGTTTTATATGTTCATTCTCAAAAATCATATCTTTAAAACATACTACTTCAGTAATAGAAGACGTTCGACCGAATTTTTCCGAGAAATGTCGGTTTCAACTTGAGAGACATACTTTCCAACGTGCAAAATAGCTCATAAAAAGTATGAAGACTGAATACAAGATAACAAACACGTATTTGGTAATCTATACTCATGTCAAAATGAGACACATTAAGATAGGAATAATATAAAACCGCAAAGATAGGAAAACTGGTGATAGTTGAATCCGTTCTTCGTTGATATTTTCAAAATGAGGTATTTGACCTCAAATTCTGCTGAAAACAGGGCAGAAAATTTCACAATGAATTTTAAAGTATTTTCTAAAACGAAGTGCGTTTTACATTAATTTAAGTTCCGCTTGAATAACCAATTCGTATTAATTTCCCTAGATAACAAGAAGTTCTTCTACCATAGAGTTTCTCAACGGGAGCCACTTGGGGGCCACAGGGGAAAATAGTAAAATATAGCCATGCGTCTTGGAAAGCACACTACGAAACAATCATTTCAAACTGATAAAATACTTCACACAATAGCATAGTATTTTGACTATGATTATTTGTATCCTGTGTACGCAATTTGTATAAAATGATATTAAGGTTCACAACATAAAAGATAATTTGTATATAGTAATAGTAAAAAATATTAATTGCTCGAATTTCGGAAAAATTAACAGTGCTATTTTATCTTAAAAGTGTAAATACCTAAGGAGATTTCCTTTTAAACTTTATTTAACTAGAAGTAAATTTAGACCAATATCACCATCGGTGTCTTCGCTACCAAATAAAATCAGATACTTTAAAATCAAATTGTGAAAATAAAAAAAGGTCTAAAAATAAATTTAATTGGCTGATTTTAAATCTTTTTACAGAATCTAAAATGTATGATGTCACACTTCTCGTTACCCTTCCCTCCCCTTGTCAAAAACTGCCACATTTTCTCGAACTATTCTCCCCCCCCCCCCCCCCTCGAGCCGTGACATCATTTAGGAATGATCCCTTACTGAAGTATTGACACGTAACGATCTTCGAAATAAAGTATTTCCGTAAATGCAAATCACATTTTGAGGAACTACCTGAGCGAAGTTCAAAGTAACCCGTGAAATTTATCAAAGGGAAAAAAAAAAACCTTTCCGCTACTTGCGCACGTGAAAGCACTAATTTTTTTCGTTGAAAAATATTTCAAGAGTTGCGGCGTCAATAAAATCTTTTGATAGGACTTGTGACAGCTACGAGTATTTCTTCCTGGAGGAGGGAAGATAACAATAACCTGAGATAAATATTAGATTGCAACTTAAGATGCAGTTACGTGTTCTAATTTACAGTAAAATTTCTCACTTCATTTAAATTAGAATTTAAATGTGCATGGAATATTTTCATTTTTAGAAGAAGTATCTATTACAATGAAAGCGATTGAACTTTGGGAGAAGCGGGCTTAAATGTTAGGTTGCTATATTGATGTTTATTATAAAAATCATATATAGGTATGTTTTTTATTATCGACGCTAAAATTTAAGAACGCATAAATCAATAAATACAATTAATAATCAATGTATACAATAATCAATGCAATTGAAGATTGATTAATTTTTAATCAATGTTCAATTACATTTGAACATTGATTAAAATTAAACGACTTGCTTTTTAACTTCAAATGGCTTGATTTTTAACCCATTTATGCCTGCTGTTTCATTTTTGGAACAGCAGTTGAGTGAGAGTTTTTCATCAAGCAAGGCAAGCAAACACGTTGCGCTCAATGAAACAAACAAAGAAAAAAACACATTTAAATATGAAAAATGTAATGTTGCATTACATGTGAAGTGTTCATCTGATTATTATACTGAATAACCACCACATTCAAGAATAATCATATTTAACATTTAATAACAAATAGAGCAATGGTTTTGCCTAGTGTTCCAAAAATGGAACACCATATTACTCATACATGGCATAAAATTAAAAAAAAAAAAAAAAATTCAGCGAATTGTTTTTTTTTTTACATTTTTCTACCTCACATATATGCGAATTTCATGCAAAAATTCAAAACTTTCAACCTCGGACATAAATGGGTTAAAATTCGTTTCCTTTTTGACATCAATAGTTTGTTTCGACTTTAAAACGATAATAATAATGTTGTTAGAACATTAATTTTTAATAAACTACAACTTTCTCTTTACAACAAAGCAACATTTCTAATTCATTGGCATTGGATTGCAGGACTACCACTTGAACCGAACAATAAAATTAGTAACGTTATGCTAGAGCTGATGGTAGATATAATCTGAAAATAGTTCAACATCAGTTGTTGCCATTGCCGAACATTGTCATTAAAAACGTCAAGGAACGCAAGGAAGAGTCGTAGAATGCGTACTTTATTTATGATGACTCGCTTACTCAGGTAATGATGAAATTTTCGGTAATATTCAGATTATATTTAACGACTATAAAAGAGATTTGCAACTTTATTTCGGTAAATTAAAATTCGAAAGCAGAAAAATTCGTGGAAAATATTATTGACCTACGCTACTATCTATGACTTTTTACTTACTGATTTTTTTGTATTTGATGTGTCACGTAAAATGTTACATCCTCAAAAGTGTATTAATTATATGACAAATCATGGGGAATTTTTACCAATGTTTTTGCCAATGATACTTTGCTCCTCTGTAATTCCTGCCATCGCGTCTGCTAGCTGTATTCCCATCTCATCTATGGTAGCTACTAGATGAGTTCCCACGCTGGTCTTGTTGAGCTGGAAAGTAAAAATACAAGTTGAATAATAAATACAAAATACAAAAGTGACGACCATCCCTCTGGGCCCATCAGCTAAGTTGGTCCTGGTCAATTTATCAAACCCCAATGATCAAGAGCCCTCTCAGCACTAACTGCGGGCAATAGAAGGCCTTAGACGGTGTAACCCGGTAAAAGTATTTTAATATGGAAGTTTCTGAAGAAAAAGGTGCGTGAAATTACTGGGTTCAGTAGAAATTTTTTTTGTCAATTACTATCTAGCTTTAGTCGACAGGGTGGCGCAGTGGTAAGGCGCAAACTTCGTAAGCCCAAGATCGCAGGTTCAAACCTGGCCCAAGTCGGTGGATTTTCAAGATGCAGAAAATCATCTGCGCCCATGTCGTATGATGTCTTGAGTATCCGTTTGGCATGGATACTCTGGGCTAAATTAAATTCCTAGTGCCGTTTGCATCAACGAGAGTTCAGGTACCACCATCTGGGGGAAACTCAGCGTCAAAAAATTGCGGCAATGGTACCACACTCATTGTGGTGCCGCTGAAAGAGTTGGTATAAATCTCTGGGGATGCACTAGGTCTGCAATGGTTGAGAACCAATACTGCAGCCCCATTAGAAAGGAAAAAAAAAAGACTATCTAGTTTTACTTACTGCAAAAATATACATAGATTCTTAAGGTTTTGCAGTCTTTGAGTGGTATTTTTTTTTTCTCTGTTAACCTAACCGATATCAATCCCAGTGCGGATTTGCACGGTAATTCTCTCTTAAGTGAAAAATTTCCATCCAAAGGACTTTAGTTATTTTGGTCAAACAGACAATATAATGCAAGCTAAAATAAAGACCTTTCAAACTATTAGGCACAATACAGCTGATCTGAAAAATAACAGTTCTGAGCAGAGAATTTTGCCTAAAATACCGAAATTAACTGTTGCAAAATATTATGGGGACCCTTCTATTTATTTAGAGTTTTCGGACTCATATGAAAACCTCGATTCACAATAATCTGTCTCTATAAACTGTTGATAAAGTCTCGTACTTCAAATCTTTGAAAGAGCGTTTACTTGCATCGAAGTGTTCGAGTGAAAATTAAGAACAAGCAAATACTCACCCCCACCAAAGCGAGCATTGGTTTTCTACCAGCTCCGTGCGAAAGCAATCCTAAATAAGGCTTCGTCTAACACAGGGGTCTCCAAACTACGGCCCGAGGGCCACATCCGGCCCGCGGACAGATGGCCCGCGGAGAGCTAGCATACTTGAAAGAAAACTACTTCTAGAGAACATATTTATTTTTTATAGCAAATTAAATTAAGTTTACTGAAGTAATCTATTTTTATGTTGAATAATTATGTTGTAGGGTAATCAATATGGCCCTAAGGCTGGAAAGTTTGGAGACCCCTGGTCTAACAGGTAGGGAGCTGGTGGCATTGGTTTTCTCCCGGCCGATGCACCAAAAACGTTTTAACAATGGGCGTACTCTACACTGCTATAATGCAGGGATCGCGAACCTTTTACGATAAGTGTGCCAGTTAAATTACGTTCATTTCTTTCTAATAGGGCTGCGTATGGTCACTAACCTTTGCAGACCGAGTGCATTCCCCAGAAATCAGCATCCATTCTTTCAAGTAGCACCACTTTTGGCGGATGCCATTACCCCTTTGAGAATTTTAACCCTCAGTTACCACCTAGATGGCGGCACCTGAGCTCTAAACGATGCGAAACTGACATAGGAATTTATTTTAGCCGAGAGCATCCAAGCCAAACGGATACTCAAGGATCTTCAACATGCCACATGATCATGCGACATGGGTGCTGAAGATTTTCTGAATCTTGAAAATCCACCGACTTGGTCCAGGTTTGATCCTGCGAACTTGGGCGGGCCAGTGCCTTACCCTTACACCACCCTTCCGGCAAATTACTTTCAGGTGTCCAGTGGGCTACTTGTTATCTTTCTTTTAAAAATCATAATTAAAGATAATTCATATTGGCAAAATGGCTGCTAGTTTAGGTAGTTTTTGAAAAAAAAATATTTATTTATTCATTTTTTAATGTGGTTTTCAGTTAATGTATCTGTATAAAAGTAATTTAACATGCACCTATGGGCTGTTACAGTGGAAACTCAGTACATAAGGGTAAAAGTTATTTATCAGTCTTAGCTAGGTTCTCAGTACAAATATAGTGTGATTCGGCTTACAGATATCTGGAAATTTGTAGTGTTCTTGCCATTTCGCGCTATGGGTGTCTTTTACCTCCAAGCAATGTCTTAGTACTGTTCGTTTACGAAGGTCGCAATTATCACACGCACTCTGTAGTTTCCACTGAAACGCCCCTTGCGTACCACCTACTGACACGTATGCCACAGGTTCTGCTATAATGTTGGTTTCACACACAAGAATCTCCCAGTGGTCAAAACTTAACTAAAAACGATATTAAAATGCTAAATATTTTATTTTGTGCCCGAGCACTCGTGCTCCTTGCACGAATACAAGCTAATCATACATTTGATTCTACGATACCAACAACAATCTCCTTGTATATGCTGTGAAGAAGTGCCCTCTGAACCAATTCGGCAACAAGTTGATTTTAGTTTTAATAAAGTCATCGATTAATAATGAAAGTAGAATTGCTCTAGTTGCATATTAAAACACCCATACGTATAGTTTGGGATACTTGATTTTTTCTCTCTTCTAAATCATGAGATTGTGCGAAAAAACCCAGTAATCTTCTATCTAGAAAAGTTGCTGTTCCTGTCTGAATTTCTTAGCAGGAACCTTCCTTGATTTTGCGCATGAGTCAGATTTGCTTACATTTCTTCAAAATAGGGGGAGAGGAGAAATAAAGATGAGGAAATGTTTACTTTTATGAATAACCTGCTTCGTTACTTTTCTTTTATTTTTATGGTGAAGATTCAAATCGGAAAAGGGATGCATCAAGATCGGGAAAAAGCAATAAAAGCCCAAATATAGCTTAGGCAATCCGGTGCAAAATATAACTTTGGCAAGTGTCCATCTCAGTGTTCCTTTTTTTAGCCTACTTTCCCGTAAAAGTAAAAAATAATAATAATAAAGCATGAAAGAAGGCTTAATGTATCGTGAAAATATCGTTAGAAATCAAGAAAAGTTAAAAATAAGTTAAGTAATTAAATAAAGATTGAAAAATAAAAAATTTGAAAGTAGGGTTTTGAGATGGGGAAAAAGTGTCGGTCGGTCTGTCTGTCTGTCTGTCTGTCCCCCCCTAATAACTTTTGAACGAATTGTCCGATTGGAAAAATTCTTTTTGCATTCGAAAGATCTCGGCAAGGACATCTCATTTCCATGATTTGAACGATTTTTTGTTCAATTTTGAACAGTTCAAAAAATTTTAACATTAGCGCCTATGGGTGAAAATGAAGCAAATGATGTAAACTCTGGGTACAAGATATAAGTTCCCACGAACAAGCTCACTGGAAGAAGTTCTTGGCGTGAAATATTGATTTGAACAATTTTTGTTCATTTTTGAACAGTTCAAAAAAAAATTAACATACCGCATAAGGGGAAATTTCAATCCTATATAATTTCTGATCTAACGGACCGATTTGCTTAGAACAAACTTTATCGGAAAGCTCTTATGACGTAGAACATGTACAAATAGAAAGTTCATCCAGAACTAACGAGCCTATTTTCCTATGAAATTTTTTGATTTGGATTTTCAAGAATATTTTTTAATTAATGAATGATTAAATGAATAAGCAAAAGAATGAATAAATAAATGAGTGAATAAATACATGAATGACTTAATAAATAATGATTGAATGAATATGTATTAACCGTTGAAAAAGGTATATTTGAAGCAATTAAGAACTAAAGCTAAACGAGAAAGACAGAGAGAGAGATAGCTAGATTATAAATTTGAATTCGGTGTATATGGGAAAGTAGGCTCGTATAGTTCTAGACGGAACTTCTTGTTAAAATAGAATCGTTTGCGTGTGATAATTACTTACTACTTTACTTAGTACTGTTCGTAAACGAACATTGCTTGAAGGTAAAAGACATCCGTAGTGCGAAACACTATACACTACCAATTTCCCAGAAATCTGTAAGCCGAATGAGACTATTTGTACTGAGAACCTAGCTAAGTCTGATGAATAACTTTTACACCTCTGTACTTCTGGGGCTTGTCGAAATTTCATGAGTATAAATCGTTTTTCAGCAATAGTACATTTTATTCGGGTTTTTTTTTCTTTTTTTTTAAAGTAAGGTTTTAAGGAGGGAAAAGGAAACATATACTTACGTCTTAAAATTGTTTTTAAATGTATTTAAATAAGGAACAGAAGCTTTAAAGGTGGAGAAAATCGGGAAAGGTCTTCAGAAAAGGGATGATGTCTGCTCATTATTGAAACATTTATTGCCTATACTGAAACATTTAAAATGATCTCAATGGGGCTTCTAGACCAGTGACTCCCAAACTTTTCAAGTCGGGATCCCATTTTTAACTAATAAGCAACCCACGACCCTGATGTGAATACACACTTTCACACAAGTATGTTGACACATAAACGATACATTAAACTCCACGCTTTCTTTGAATCCAGCTCCAGTGTAAATTTATTTATTTTATAATGTCCAAGGGCACTGTAAAATAATCAAATTTACAGTGGGGTTGGAGTGAAGAATTCCATTTTTACTTCAACACTTTTTTGTTTCCACTTGGAATGGAACTACCTGTGGTATACACATGAAACCTGATGGGAAGTAGTGCTGATTAGTTTTTGACGGTAATCTCGTCAACAGGAATGTTTCAATGAACGTTTTTCCTATTACGCGTAACTGTTCTTAAGAAGTAATAAACGAATTCAAACAAAAATTGGTTGTCGCGATATTATGAAAATGAAACCGAGACTGGTCTTATTTGAATATTTCTATAATTATTTAAATTTATTAGTCAAATTGTATACATTATTTGAATACTTTTCGCATATTATTTTTTCCCAATATTTTATATTTTGCGAACATTTATAACCACTGAAGTTTACGGTGTAGTTATTAATTCATAATTACATCTACCAATTGACATTTTGTTGTATGCCAAACAATTTAACCTTTAAAAAGTCTCATCAAATGTTTGATTTACAATATCTTCAATTAAATAAGCAATAATATTATACTTCAAATAAACTAGTAACAGATAATACGTGAAAAATTGTTTTATATAATGTTGTGTTATTTTGATAGCTAGAATAGTGAGGTAAAATTAGTTTTGTTGTACGTATTTATTGTAGAGATGGGAATGCGAATTACAAATTCCAATGTTCAAAAGTGCGGATTACACTGCTTGATTTTTTTTAAAACGAATATTGATCAGTTCTTGGAATAGAAACCGCCAGTCTACTACTCATGGTAAATCATAATTTTATAAACACGAGAACTCAGGTCCCCAGAAATAACTGATAACTTCCCCGGTTTGCCCCTTGTCTTAATGATAAGTCATCTTCACGTTTCAAATTTACATTTTTTTTTTGGATATTAACGAAGCACTCTTCCTAATTTTTTAAATTTTTATACTACAGTCGAGTATCGTATAAATGACGATATAGTTTATACGACGTTGACATTTATACGACGTTTTAGTGTGGTCCCAATTCCTAGATTTAGCCAGAAGGGCCAATCGATTATACAACGCTATCGTTTATACGACGATTTTCGATAGTCCTTCGGCGTCGTATAAACGATACTACACTGTATTTAAATGCGAAGTGCTCTAAATTGAATCGCATAATGTAATTTATATTTTCCAAGAAGTTTCAAACTTATTCAAATTATGTCATTTAACTGACCTTTGAGATATCTTGCCATGTATCATCGAGCTCAATCATGTGGTCGAATACAGACAGCGATTTATCTACCGATTCTTTTGTCGATTTCCATCGTGACTCACTCGGAAACGAGCCTATCTCGTTAAATAAGCGATGCGGTAGTGACGTCATTAGCGATATCACATCGGCCAGGTCTTCGCCGAACACTTCTTTATTTTTATCTTGAAAAATCGTCTCCAATTCATTGATGACTTCCTGTGCTGTAGATGAATTGTACTAAAATAAAGTGAATATCGAAATGATCTCGTAACTGTTAAAAGTAGAAGAAAAAGAAGATTTTCTAAATAACACACTTTCAAAACAAACAATTTAAAGAAATGTAATGCAAGCAAATGAAATCTTTATTTTCAATATGACATGAAATAAGGCATACTGAAAATTAAGAAACACATATTCCCAGGTAGTTATTATTAGTAGTCTATGGTTTATGGAATATTTTGACCAGCAACACTCAGTCCGTTTCCTGCGCGTAGCCGACTAATAGCCTTCTTCACCAACCGATGTGAACCTCTGTCGAACACTCGAACCGCCGATTTGAGCGTTCTGATTGGTTGAGGAAGCCTTTGATCTGCAGTTCGACGGTTCAAGTCGGCTGGTGAATAAGGCCTTAAATTTCCGTTAGCGGCCAGGTAAAGGCAGTCAAAAAGCGTGGCAAACAGCCATTCATAATGATGTCAAGCTTTGAGGGGATTCGAGAAATTGCGACAGTTTGTGACAAGAGGGACCAAGAAGTGTGACATCACCAAATTTCGGTTGAGATAAAAACACTTGAAAGCAGAAGAAATATTTTTGTACATTATTATTTATTTATATTTCTTTTCATCTTACGTTTATTTTAAAGAGATAGAAATGATGTTTTCTTCTGATGATTTTGTTTTATACTCTCATTGACTTTGTTAAGTATCGATAAACATCGATGCTGATTAAGAATTAACTTAGGCCCTAGTTAAGAGGTTAAATTCAATTTGTTTGAGAGCATTTTGTGTTCATAAGTAAAGATTTAAAACAAAATACAATTTCAGCATACTACTGTTATTCTTTGCTCTTTCATATTTATTAATTTTGCTTTTTGTTATAAATCTTCATCTTATTTTATTCATATTAGCACACATATAATCATTGCTATTGCTATGATCACAAGCGCATTTAAGCTACATTTTTAATCAAATCAATGATCTTACAGTATGACTTTTGTTATACATTTATACATATAAACACACACGTAAACTTATAGTTTTGTTGTTAAAGTGAACATACATCACGAAATATGAATTTTTGATGATTATTGATATGATTGAATTTATTTTCTTTCTTTCTAATGGTCATTAACCTTTGCAGACCTAGTGCGTACCCGGTAATGGGCATCCATTTTTTCAAGTAGCACCACTGTCAGTGGATGCCATTGCCACTGAGAATTTGGACGCTCAGCTTCCCCTAGATGGCGGCACCTGAGCTCTCATTTGATGCGAATTGCACTAGGTATTTAATTTAGCCGAGAGTATCCAAGCCAAACGGATACGCAAGGGATCTTTAACACGCCGCACAATCATGCGACATGGGCGCAAACGATTTTCTGCATTTTGAAAATCCACCGACTGGGGCCAGGTTCGAACCTGCGATCTTGGGCGTACGATACTTGCGCCTTACCACTACGCCACCCTGTCGAGGCTCCATTGTGGCCTCGAAATAGTTATTTGCGATATTTGTTCTGACAACTTGTGCTTCTCGACGTTGTGTTGCTTGTACTCATAAGTCACGAAAGCGTGAGAGCGTATTTCTTTTACGTTTGTTACGTAACACATACACAGCATTTATTTTAAAAAATAAGAAAATAAACATACTTTCTCTTTTAAGTTTTTTATTTCAAGAGAACGGCATTCTGACAAATCTGGGCCAGTTTCTTTCCATTTCCCATTCCCTAAATCTTTCTCACATGACCATCGGGCTTTACCTATTTGGGGGAGAAAAATCTCTTAAACTCATAATTTAACAAGCTGAATAATATCAGAGAAAAAAAAAATCACATATTTATTTGCAGATAAATGTTTTTCTAATAGAAAAAAAGTTCCATATTTTAAGATGCATATGCAATTTTCCTATTTTAAGTGCAGGAAGTAATACAACACATTTCTTCATTAATGATAACAATCATGCATTAAATGACATTTTAAAAAACATTCATTTTGAAAGAATTTTTTGACTTTGAATCCGTATCTACGTATAGCAAAAGCTGTAAAATTTTCATACATTCATAAACACTTAAATATACAATCAAGTAAATTGCTGTAGGGGTCATTCATAAATGATGTCACGCTTCAAGGGGAGGAGGGGGTTCAAGAAACTGTGACAGTTTGTGGCGAGGGGAGGGCTAACAAGAAGTGTGACATCACACATTTTGGGTTTCTGTAAAAAAAACTTTAAATCAGCTAATTAAATTTATTGTTGAAGTTTTTTGTATTTTCATAATTTGATTTCAAAGTTTCCGATCATTTTGTATCGTAAACACCGATGCTGAATAACGTTTAAATTTACCGCTTTTTAAAAATTTAAAAGGAAATGTTCTTAGGCATTTACACATCTAAGACAAAACTGCGTGGGTCATTTTTTTCAGAATTCGAAAATTAATATATTTTACTGTTGTATACTAATTTTCTCCTGTGTTGTAAACCTTAACCTCATTTTATACAAATTAAATACACATGTTATGATTATTTTTATTATTATGCTCACAAATGTCATTAAAAACTCAAAAATAAAATTAGAAACGTGAACTATAGCGCAGTGCTTTGTTTCTGAACTGCAAGTATATATATGCTTACGTAATACAGCGTGACATGTGACAAAGGGGGAGGGGATCAAATATATTTAAAAAGGTGTGACATCATTTATGAAAATTCCCTTAACACAAAAATCGTTTCTTAGTTTATATCAAAAGGAACCAACCTGTTGACTTTCCAGGACAAGGTTGGAGAGCAGTTTTACCAACTTCAGTATTGGGCCAATCTATTCCTCGTTTCCTGATTTTCTTACAGAAGACCGTACTGATGGTGGTCGTCGTAGCAGGTGAAGTAAGAGTCGTGTTGGTCACAATTTTTTCGCTGCTGGTGGTGTGCACGAGAGTTGTTGTTGTGGCTGATGTTGTTCCTGTTGTAATTTCTAGCAAGGAGAATTGAATGCGGCAATGTTAGTTTAACTCTTATATGAATACAATTGCGTTTTTGAAAGAAAAAAAAATCTTTTACAAGAATTCAATATTACCTGTTCCATTAATGCAACAAACAAAGGGATAACGTTTCTTACAGTCTTTCTGAAGATAGTGCCATATGCCAGCAGCAGATTTTTCTATGTGCAAAGACAGACATTCTTCCATTCTAGAAAGGAAACGCTAGCGTAAATATCTTCTCTGTAAAACAAGGTAATTTTAATCGCACATCGCAATCAAATGAATAGGAAAATGAAACGTTACTTCTGTTTTGGTTATTTAAATTTTAAATTAAATAAATTGTATTTCAATAAGCATTAATATTTTCTACTACCAAAGTACGTAGGGATAAGATTATCTTTGTTTTGGATCTGTTCTTTTGGATGCTTTAAAAACAGCATATAATAAAAATCATAATTATTTGTATTATCATACACATGCTTTTTTCTCTTTTACTTGTTGATGCAAAGCGCCTTGAGGAAAAGGCATTCTTCGACGACTTTTCAACGATGCCGTCCTGCAACTTTTCATTGAGTAGTGAAAATCCAGGAAAATGCTACCTATAAAACTCGTGGAGGTTTAACGAGTCGAAACAACTACCATGTTTGAAGCTGTCAATGAATACTTAAAGCGAAATTTAACATTGTTGTTGGCTATAAGAGTAGTAAAAAAAGAACATTACAATGACCTTGCAAATTTGATCTGACTAACCTCAGGTGAGGCCCTAGAGCAAATGTTATACCCTTAAGGACCCCCACCCGTCTTTAAGGGAATATTTCTCCTCATGTTTCCAGTTTATTGAACGATGCATCATCAAACCGCGAAGAGCAGTTTAAAATCTTAGGGTAATAGGAAGTCAGATGGGACAAAAATAAATACAAAAGTAAGGTCATAGAGTAATACGAGTTAGTTTTAAAAAAAAGAAAAACCCATGAATATAAGGTTTAACTGACCTCAAAACTTTTTAATGTCCGTAACAATGAATAATTTTAACCGAACGATAAGTGACCGAAAATGAAATTGTAGTCACAACTTGTTTATTGCAAAATCAGTTGGACGGATGTCATTAAAAGCAAGGGGGGGGGGGGGAATTTCAAACTTGTTTTTACCCAAAACCATATTTTTGTTGGGAATATTATATTCAAATAATCCATTTAAATGAGACACATATTGAACAAGAAATATTTCCTCTGTCTCGTGACCGTTTCTTTGTAAGCCAGAAGATGTAGAGCTGATGTCTGGTAGAGTTCGATGAGTTTTCTCCCACCATTAACGATAGGAAGGATAGGTGTTCTTGTTTTTCTTCTACTCTACACGGGATGGAATTTTGGATTACCTCCTCAGAAGTCCTACAGGAAAACAAATGTGCCATAAAGAGTCTTGTACCTAAAAAGTATTGTGAGAATTCGGGACCGAAGATTCTCATCATTTTGTCAAATTTGCGCTAATGTAACAGCATTTTAAAGAAGATTCTAGAGTAAAAGGGAAAAAAATAAAATAATTTGAAGTGTTTGTACAATGAAAATTGTTGGAATAAACTCATTTTGCAATCCATTATTCCCTTTGCAACTCAGCGGTATTTCATGAAACTTGGTGTAATCGAAACTAAAGCTGGATTTGCGAAATTTGCGAATTTCCTATTATTAGAACAAATCAGGCTTAAATTGCTTAAAAATGTCTTATAATAATAATAATAATAATAACAACTTTTAGAACTAAATGTCACTTACTGGTCATCCGTACAATTCCTGCTGGATAACCAGAGCTCAAGCTCTGCATTACCAAATGCAGATAATCTGAAGGCTTCTGTGATGTCATCAATTTCTTTCTTGGACTTGTAACACAACAACTGCTTGTTGTCCTCTCTGCATTTACGAACAGCGGAAGCCCAGCCTACTCTCCAGTAGAAAAAGCTGCATGTGTTGAAATCTGTCAAGAAAATGCATAAATGAAAATAGTTTAAAGCATAAAATGTTTCTATTGCTAAAAATTCCCTTATAAATTCTGTTTATTTAAACAAACTTGTAGATTTTAAATGAAGTAGTAATCCATATTGTGACCCTAAAGGTAGATTCAAAAGAAGTATTAGTTCCATTTTTAATCACAATACATGCAGCTGAAGTCCACGTGGTTGAATTTGAACAGATCGCCTTGAAGGGCGGCATTGTATTCAGTGGTTCCCCTTTCAAAAGCCCAAGTCATTCTAATTTCCCGATAAGAAAGGGTTTCAATTTACATGTTCTACACCGTCATTTAAAAATTTTTCAGGGGGGGGGGGAGGAGCAAAGGGTACATTTTCAACGCATGTTTTAGGTAAAAAACAAGAAAATACATAAAAGTATGCATAAATTCAATGTATTTCTAAGAGTCGGGGGAGGAGGCAATTAATCCCCTTGATCGCCCAAATAACAGGCCTGATCTATTATTTAAATTCTGAATTCTCTGAGTTATAATACTTTTCTAAAAACTTATTTTTTCTCTTCAACTGCATTTTTTTAATCGAATAAATTTAACATGTTAAGAGGACTCAGCACCCAAAAATGTCGAAAAAAAACCCAAAAATTCTTTATTGGCTTAAATAGTAAAATAAATCTTCAAAAATGTTCGCTGAAAGTTTCAGAAAAATTGAAGCAATATTTATTGATTTATCATTGAAGCAATATTTATTGATTTATCATTGAAGCAATATTTATTGATTTTATTACGGAGCGATTTGCCATTCCGAAACCGAAACTGTGCTGAATATAAGACACATATTTATTTTTGAAAATAAAATAAGCGAGAAGAAGCAATTTCATCGTGACTGTAACTGGAAAAAAAAAAGTTCCTTACTTGAAGTTTTGATTAAGATATTGCAAGCCGACTTAAGAAAACTTAAAATGCTGTTTTCCCTCGCTTTGTTTTTTGTGCATTTCATCTAAATTAAAATGTAAAGGCTAAATTTGTACCTATAATGTGGATTTTTTCCCACATGCTCCTGAAATTATACATAACAAATTTATGCATTACTTTTATGATAACTTAAATACTTTTTTTTTTAATTCTTTTTGTTGGTTTTTTTGAATTTGTCGTTGTTTTTGCTGCGTTACTTCAGTTTTTTTTTTTTTTTTTCAAAAAGTATTTTCACTTATAAAATATTCAATGAATAAAATTGTTGCTTGATGAATAATGAATCAATAAAAATTTTTTGAAACTTTACGCCAATTTTTTAAAAAGAAGATGCATTTTAAAAAAATGCTAACTTTTTTAAAATTAAAGTTTTCAAAATATGTTTTACAAATACATTTTTTAAAAAATATTAAATTCCTTATAAAGTGATATAACATGACATGAGACAAAAATTGTAAATAAAAACACCATAGGGAATAAAAAATGGTCTCATGGTGCCGACTCCCCTTAATAGTTAACGTTGGGCAAATGGAGACCATATGCATGTGGCGATGTGGACCTGATTATGGGGAAGACAATTCCATCTCTGTCGAATAGTGATCCATTCACCACATCCCTTGCTGATCATTCAGAAGTCTCACTTATAGTGATTTTGTGATTTTCCCCACAATTTCCACACTTTTTTGAGAGCACCAGAAATCTCTCAAAAGAAGTCAGTAAATCCCAAAAATTGTCAAATCGCAACAGAGCCGATTATTGGCTGCTTTTTAAAAGATATTAATAAAGACCGGATTTGAGATAAATATTTATTTATTTATTTTTTGTAGAAACGATTAAATTTTTTTGGAATAGCTTAAAATTTGATGTTTTTATAGAGTATCGTTTAATTCGCTCTTACTATATACTATATTTATTTGGACTGTTAAGATTCAAAACTTTATAGTGGGGGTTAGTTTTTGTTATAATTCATTTGTTTAAGTCTTTCTGGTATTAACTCATAAATATTGAAAAAATAAATAAATGAACAAACAAAAAATAAATTGAAATGTTCCTAATTAAAAAAATCGTTAACAGTTGGAATTTACTGAACCATACCGCCTAACCTAAACCACTGTTTCCCAACCTTTTTCGCGTCACGACCTCACTTTTAGCAACTGAGATACCTGCGACCTCCCATACACAACGCAAGTACTTTGACACAAAAGCGATACATTAGGTTCCAAGCTGTTTTTGAATCTTACCCCACTGTCAATGTGTGTTTTTTATAATGTCCAATTAAACTGTAAAATAAACAAATTTACAGTGAAGTTGGACTGAAAGATTGCATTTTGACTTTACTGTAACTGAAAATAAAATTTGGTTGCACCATATAAATGAACTGCTTTTATTTGAATATTTTTGTTATTTATTGGAATTTATTCAAGTTCCGTGTATTGTTTGAATATTTTTCGTATATTATTTGAATATTTTTCATACATTTCTTTCTTTTTTACCGACCTTACAAAGGATGCTATACATATAAACCGTATGTCGTTCGTTTTTTTTTTTTTTTTGGTTTCTTCATCCATAACTGCTCACCGGTTGAGCCGATTTTCATGATTCTTTTTTTAATCGATCGCGGGTGGTTTCCTATATAGCTCCCGTACCTTCGTTTGACCATATTCAGTTATTAGAAAAAGTTATGGGCAGAATACAATCATTTTTCTATTCCTTTATCCATAAATCTTGACTAAATGAACCGGTTTTGATGATTTTTTTTCTCCATAGAGGGCCGTCTACCTCACATCAACTGGACTACATTTGTGTTTTTAGAAAAATGTTATGGGTGAAAAATAAACATTTTTCTTTTAATTGGAAAGGCTTGGCTTCTTTGTTGGGAAAATTATTAATAAATATAAAACTCATTATTAAAAAAGTGTTTCTTGCCATTAAGCAGTAATATTAAAAGCAATTATAATAAGAGTTTGACTTAAAGCATCTCTGGAGCAAAGATTAAATTCAATCAGTTTGTTTGCTCTAGTGACCTTTTAAAGTCGACTTCAAAACGGAATCTATCAACATGATTACTTTTTAGTGCCATTAACTAAAAGCAGGTTTGGACTTTGATATGGATTTTTTAAAAAGAGTATTTCTAAAAATGTATTTACAAAAGAAAAATAAAACAACTTTTGGAAAAAAATAGAGACGACTTCAAATTATAAATTTCGCTAAAAAGTGAAAAATAAATTAATTCTTTAAGCCAAATTGATGCGACTTTTAAACATAATTTTTGAAGTCGGTGCAAAATTACGATAGATTTTGATTCATGATTACTTTTGTAATCATGAATCAATTACAAATATAAATGACTCAGAGTTTGCAACAGTTTCAATGTAGAGTAACTCATGGTGGGAAGACAATAATTAGATTGTCATAATTTTACACCGACTTTTGAAAAGATGTTTAAAAGTCAAATAATTGTTGTTTAAAGAATTAATTTATTTTTCCCTTTTTAGGGCAATTTATAATTCGAGTCAGTTCTATTTTTTTTTCCAACAATCATTTATCAATATTTTTAATGGATTTTATTCTGGTCGGATATGACGAAAATTGTCATGACACTAGACAATTTCCTTACAATTTATGACCTTAATTTTAGTATAACATTCAAAAGGATATTTAATGTAACAAAAGTCATTTTGTCTATGTGGTAAAGTTTTTCAATTTAAAATTAGGTAGGGACCCACAGGTTGGGAACTTCTGGCCTAAACTTTTGAGAGAATGAATTTGAAATATTTTTTGTGTAAACTAGTAGCTTACTGTTTATGCGTAAGTACAGTTTGTTTTTAGAAAGCTGTTTTATTTGTTAAAAAGGCATACTTGAAGTGGTTTGCACTCTAAGCCAATTAGAAAGAGAGAGAAAAAAATAGCTCAGAATTTTTTTTTCTTTCCAATGGGGTTGCTATTGGTTCTCAACCATTGCAGACCTAGTGCGTTCCCCGTTAATTGGTACCATCTCTTTCAGCGGCACCACAATGAGTGTGGTACCTTCGCCGCATGAGAATTTTGACGTTCAGTTACCACTAGATGGCGGTACCTGAGCTCAGAAAATTGACATTGGTATAACTTAAATACAAATACAAAAGTGACGACCAGCAACAGGCTCAGGGCCCAGCTAGGCTGGTCCTAGTCAACTTAGCAGTCCTCAATGAACATCAAGAGCTTTCTTAAAAGTTTTTACCCCACTGCAGCTAACAGTTGTCTCCGGTAAACTATTCCAATTGCCTACAGCACTATTGAAGTAGTAATGTTTCCTAATTCCAAGATTAGCGTGAGATTTAAAAAGCTTAAAACAATGACCTCTGGCTCTACTTTCAGCAAATAACTGAAACCCATAGAGATTTCCCATTTTAATGATTTTAAATAACTGAATCATGTCCCCTCTAACTCTTTACTGAACACTACATATTGAGCCTTTTAAGCCTACCCTCATAATCTAAGTCTGAAAGATTACTTACCAACCTAGTAGCCCTCCTTTGAACCCTTTCCAATAAGGTAATATCCTTCTTTAGTTAAGGAGACCGAAACTGAGCAGCATACTCCAAATGAGGTCGCACCAAACTTCTGTATAATGGCAATACAACTTCCTTAGACTTGTTCGAAATAGCCTTATTGATAAACCCAAGCATCCTGTTAGCTTTGATACTTACTATGGTACACTGCTGACTGAACTTGAAGTCTGGACTAATCAAAGTCCATAACCAAATTAGAGAGATATAGCCGATGTTTTAAAATCGATGTTGGTATAAAGGAAAGCACGCTAGTTTAGTTCTAAACGGAACTTTTTGATCATGTAATGACTTAAAATTTAAATTCTGTAGAAATCTGTATATCCATTGTCAGAAGACTTGGTGCATCGTTCATTTAGTGAACCAGTAATAAGCCTTCTTTCAAAATGCAAGTTCAAACATCAATCATTTCCATAACTTTTGCTTAGAAATTGTTTATGTTTTTTAAAACAATGCTCAAAAAATGTAAGAGGTTGATATTACATTATGAGGGGAAACAATAAATGCTAATACAAACCGCTTGTCTAGTAACTTTTTCCATAATTTTCCAGAAGATTGGGCGCAAAAAAAAAAAATCTCTACAGTCAATGAGATAAAGAAAACATTCGGATGAAAATTCGCTTCCTGTTGCTGAAGCATAACTGTAAAACAATAGCTACATATAGGATTTCAATTTCCAATGCATCATTTCTAGAAACTTAGCCTTTCATGATCTCATCATTTGCAAAAGCGACCATTTATTCTATACCTTTTTTTTCTAAGGTACTCATTTACATCTGTGACGCTTGTAACCACTACTGAAAGATTATTTTTTTTTTCACAACGTGGAGAGGCACGTGCCTTGTCTGCATTTGCCCTTTTCAAAGCCACGGGAATTGCTAGCCATTTGTGAATGTAAGAAATGTCACTGTATATGGCCAGGATTAACCCTAACATGCTGTACTCGGATGACACCAGAACTACGCCACCACAACTACGCCACTTCCGATTTTGGATCTGAAACTGAATGAGAGGGAAATTTTCGCCAACCTCCGATACCCTTGGATTTGAATCGGGACTTCAGGGTCCACGCATTTTGCATGCTCGTATCACCAAGTGTACATTGTGGGTCTTCAGCGGGTCGGGTTCCGCCCAAACCTTTCGGTTCGGAGGACGACGCCCAAGCCACTAGGCTACCACGGCGTGCTAAAAAAATGAAAAAGCTTTGCAATGAAAAAAAAAAGGCGTAAAAGGATGAACTCTTTCGAGTATCTATCTAAATACATGCTCAACATCATAATGAACATGGCAGAGAAATCAGCCTTGTTTGTCTTTATGACAATGGAAGAAAATATGTTTAAGATAATCAATGGAATACATAATTCCTAAATATACTAATGTAAGCGATGTACATCTATAATAATAATAAACTTAACATAATATCTATGTACACGGCAAAACTAACACAAGCTTTTGAATAGAACATTTTAAAAGCAAAAATTAAGACTTCTATGAGCTTGAATGTTCACTTTCTGAATTTACATTTGGACTACTTTCCAGCTGCCGTTAACGAAGAGATGGGTAAGAAATTTCAGAGCTGCACAGAAGAAATCGAAGTGAAGCATCAAGGAAAATTCATTACTACGATGATGGCTCACTATTGATTGATGTTACATCGAAGTGATCTTTATAAAGGGACAGCAGAGTATGAAAGAGCCAAAAGAGCTCCTACACATGAAGTAACGTTTAACACGTTGAGTGCCACGCGGTTTTATAGCGACTTCCCCGTCAGTCCCCGCGCGCAGGAATCGTAGTACAGCAATGCGAAGCGCAATACTGGCAAATTGGAATTTACTCGATGGAAATTTTAAAACGTATTAGGGCAATTGTTTTTTAGCGTAGTGGAAGGTATTTCTGTTCGAAAGGGAATGCTTATATAAACATTCATTCAACACGTTAGGCCCCTCGCCTGTTTTGTTTATAGTTTGGCCCGCTAGAGATAAGATTACATTGAACTCCACTTCGGGTATGATAATGTCAGTAACCTCTTGTCAGTCACCGGTGACTGACGCGGCCTGAACGGAAAGGTCGGTGTCAGTCACCGGTGACTGACGTGGCACTCAACGTGTTAAATATTCTACATTCTTCGACATCAAAGGCGAGTAAAGAAGGGAAGTCGTACCTCATAAAAAAAGACTAAATAAACTGATTTAAAAATGCACCAAAAGATAAATTTTAGTTTTGTGACAATTTTGAATGACAGAAATAAGGAGTCAACAAACCTCCCTCATCTGCAGACACCTCACTCTTTTAGATATACTAATAATGCAGAAAATCAATGAATTTTTTTTTAAAAAAAGAAAATTTCAAGTAATTTAAAATCTTTTTTTTTTTTTAAATTTTACAATTAGCGATTTTTGAAAACCCTATTGTGATGAGAGAAATCAAAATGAAGGTCATTTTCTGAAACTGAACTAAAAAATACCTAGGAATCACTTACCAAACTGGTCAAAATGGTTAGAATACATGAAAATTCCAAATTTCGCCGGCTGTTTTCAGAGCCATATGAATTTTCATGAACACTGCGTGGAGTAGCATACAGCAAATTATGCATTCTTCGATGCATACTGCGTACAAACTTTTTTTTAAAAATAAATAAATAAACAATAAAGTTTGAATAAAAGAAACAAATACGAATAAGTTTTTAGACATGAGTTTAATTGCATACTTTTCTATCAAATAAAAACATCAAATTTTTGGAAAAGTGTTAAATTAAAATTGCAAAAGTTCTTTTTGTTCAACAAAATTAATTTGTCTGGAAACAACGAATTAAAAGCTAGAAGCTAGTATAACAGTATCACCATCTGAAGTTAAATGCTACAACTGCAAAGCCATTATTAGGACACCAAACGAATCATAACACACAATTTCTTTGAAAGTTCCGCTCACAAAAAATAATTTCATTTGTGTTCTTGAAAAACAAAAGTCTCGTGATAGTTTCGGCATCAATTACTCGATATTTTGAAAACTCAAACGGAATCTTTTTGTTTTTAAAGTGCTTTGAAAAATCTTTGATAATGCCGCTGTAATATGAGCAGACAACAATAATAGTTAAGAAAATTCCTTCTATTCTTCAAAAGAAAAATTTATTTTTTTAACTGGAAGCTGTTGTGTGACGTAACAGCTTTAGATGTCACGAAAAAAAAAATAATGGAAGAACTAAACAATGCAGCACTGGGTTACAGACGATATGAAAAAATATAATTCTCTTTTTTTATTAACATTACTCAATCAAATGTTTCGCTGATGGAAGAGAATATTAGAGTTAAATCGTGATGGCAGATCAGGTTTTTGAATTTGCGAATACTTTTGTTAGAAAAAAATACGCAGAGTTACTTGGGGTAATTTCTAGACAACAACTTTCCAGGGTATTTCCTATGTACGACCTTTTTTTTTTCTTTTCTTTTTTCTTAATTAAAATCTTCTAACAAATGAAAATAATCCTAGAGATGCTCTGAACTAAAAAAAAAAAAAATCATAAGAAATCATTTCTGTAAATGCAACTTATGAGATTCAAAAACATCTAGAAAACGCAACAGTTCAGTGTCAACTGTCAATAATTCAGTGCAATGAAAGACAAGCACGACTTATGGACATGCGTCAACTGATTATTACTCGTCATTAGGCGTTAATTCAATCACAAGAATTAATTGGATTCATGTCTGTAATTTTGCACACTACCTTCCTGCTTTCATCTCTGCTTTATTTTCAAATCAAGCAGAATAAAAGAAGGGAAAAAAAAGATGCACGCTATACAAAACCATTTTATCGCCCACAACATAAAACTAACATTGGAAGCATTCATATTGATAAAACATAAAGGTAACTTTTGCTTTCTTGCGGTAAAGTACATTTTATAGATTTCATCTATTTAAACGAAACAAAAAAAAAAAATGCTGAGTAGAGCGTACTCGAAAGCGTATGCATTCAATAAAATGCATTTATTTGTGAATGAGTTTTGAAATCCTCATCTATTGCAACAAGAATGATGAGTCAAGCTTGCTTCAAAGACAACGTGTCCTGGGCGGGGGGGGGGGGGGGGGGGTTGCAAGGGGAAGAGGTAATACTCATGAAAAAATGCACGAAAGAAAGGCTGAATACAATTTAACCAATAACTGAGCAGTTCTCATTAAAACTAAATTATTATATATTAACATAAATTAAAGTCAACTGAGGCAATCGAAGAAAATTGTAATGTTTGCATTTAAAATAAGTTATTTAAGTTTGTCAACTCACAAAACCCTTAAAAACTAATGTTTTTTTTTCCTTTCGGGGAATCTCTTTCTGCTCTTACAAAAAGAAAATATCAAAATAATGTTTAAAGTAAATGTTATAAGTGCTCTTTATGTAAAAATTAAAGAAAAGAATTCTGTGTATGTGCGATTTTTAATTAGACATTTCAGCATAGAATTAGGGAAAAATAGCATAAACTCGTACTTCAGGCGTCTGTTATCCTTGTATCATAAATGTGGGAACTGTGGGGAGAGCTTGGATTATTTTTACACGAACTGTCGACATCAATTCTTACAGATGATGACCGTTGTTGCCTTTCATCTTTGTAACTTAGTTAATAGACACAGTAGTGCGAACCTGTTTTTCTTCTTGTTATTTTTCTTCTCCTTTAAGGTGCATTCATACCAAATGCAATAGCAACAACGACGAAAGTTTTCAGGGTGTTTCATTGGCTTTACACAACTTAATAACCACGCCCTCCTATTGAATGTTTGGAGGGCTTTATTGCGTCATTAATAGTGACTTTCACTGAGACGACTGTGAATTGTTGATTGCACAGTCGAAGAGATATGTCACCACTGTTAGTTTGATAGCCACAGAAAGTCTATAACGACGGAGGCAAAATGTTTCCGTCGCTTTTGGTATGGACCCTTACTCGCGGAATACCTATAGATGTACCGCAGAACCTTAGAGTTCTACGGAATACATTTGAAGCCCACTGATTTATAATTATGAGGAGAATGAAAATACAACTATTTTTGGTTGCTACGCTCCAACTCCGTGCCGACTTCTAAATAATTTCTCCAACTCCGCTCCATGCTCCGAGCAGTTTTAATCGTAATCATATTTATTTATTTAATTTATGTTATTTTCATTAGGCAAAATATGTTTTTATTTGTTCAGTTTCTCCTTTGATTCTTCTGAATAAAATTTCAGATAAAAAATAATCGTTCCTTCTTTGTCGTTGTTCATTCAAAAATCATTTTAATGCAGAAAAAGTCATCCTGAAATTTTAAAGTACTCGGAGCAGTGGAACGCGACAAATTTTCCTGCTCCGTTCCGATTTCAAGCATAAATTACTAGACCTACCTCACTAAGGTAAACTATGCATATTTATATTCATGTCAAAGTAAGTTAGAAAACCATTGTGGGCTCACAAACAGTTCCACGTTGCAATTAATTACAATTCTATCTTCAACTTATAATTACAAATTCAGTTATTTCGCAGAGTATTAAAAAATAACCTAATAAGCAATGTTGCAAAGATTGTCCAGCCATCTAGCATTAAAGTTTTTAAAAATAAGAAAATAAATATTAAATTGCCAAAAATGTTTTAAGTTACACGGTTTTATTTAAATTCAAAACATCGTTGCATTATCCAATCAAAACTATTGTTGCCAAATGGCAGATGATAATTCTAATAATTTCCTCAGAGCCAAAATTATTATTTTTGTCCTAATTAACGTTATAATCTTCTTATATATAAGCGGCTTATTCTGTCGGTCTGTCTGTCCACTATAGAATCCCAGGCCGTTTTACCGATCGAAACCACATCCGGCACGGTTAATGTTTACGACCCAAGAAACTCATTGCTGCAAAAATGAAAGTTGTGACTCAGTTATTTTTTTTTAATTATTATTTTTTAAATTTTCAATGACTTTTTTTAGCCGCTTTATTTCATTTTTGCATTGTTGCCATCGTTTCCAACAGTGTAATTACAATTGCCGTGTGAACAAACAAATCAATGCAGTTGCCATTTTGTAACAAATGTAACAAATATACTAATAATAATAAAAACGTTTCTCTAGCATATTGAGTGAGGCTTCGCTGTATTTTCAATCTCCGATAAAATTTAATGTATACGCGAATTTGATTTAATCCTTCCTTTCATTTTAATGTATTTATTTATCGTCTGCGCTTTTTATATTATTTATTAAGGTGGCAGCGCTCTTTTTGCATAGTTTCGTTAAAACATTGTTTCGAAAAGCATAATAAAATTTTCAATAAGTTCTTTGGATGGTAAATACATATTTTTCACAAACAATTTATTGTATAATAAATAAATATATAGTACCACCATCACCGCCGTGTCCTCACGCGTTTGACCGCCACAATAGCGTTGGGCAGTAAGCAAAGGGGCGTCCTCGCCGCCTGACCTGGGCAATTCAGCTTGAACTAGAAGCTAGAAGACACCTTTACACAAATCATTTTAATTACAATTTATAATATCTGGAACAGCGGTCATTTCGTATGACCGCCTGTCTCACTAGTAAATTAAAAATTGGATGGGATGTACGGGTCCTCGCCGCCTGACCTGGGCAATTCAGCTTGAACTAGAAGCTAGAAGACACCTTTACACAAATCATTTTAATTACAATTTATAATATCTGGAACAGCGGTCATTTCGTATGACCGCCTGTCTCACTAGTAAATTAAAAATTGGATGGATTATTGTACTGTCATCGAAGATAAGCTTATCTGCAAAGTTTGAAGATAATTTCTGCAGTAATAGTGGTCGAAAACCACCTAACAAAATTCCGTGACAAGTCAAGTTAAATAAAACCATGTAATAATAAAGAAAATATTATCTTTCATCGGAATGAGTTCTAGTCGGAAATTTTAAATAGTCTGTAAATAGAGTAAGAACAGCAATTTTTGAAAAAGGCTAACTTCTTGTCGTACAACAAAAATACATTTAATTATGCAAGATACACACTTTTTTTGGATATTAAATGATTTATATCCAGAATTATTAATTTTTGGATAATTTAATTAATTATCAATTATAAGAGCCTAAAAATAATTCTTTATAATATATTTTAAAATTTTTCTTCTGATAAGATCGTAGAGCTTTATACTCTTGCTACACGTATTTTTTAAGTTACAAATGGCATTCTTAATCATTCTAACATCGCTGTCAAGCCCAAAGCAAAAGAAAAATAATTTACTCCCTTTAACACTCATTTCGTTTCAAGTTTTCTTGCATCACGTACTTGGCTAAATTGATTTATGACACGGGTCAGGTCTTCGATCATGTGAACGCCATATCCGTTATTTGACACTTAAGCTTGAGAGTCCTGGGACGAAACTGTCTTTGACAGCGGAAGGTCACTAAATGGGATTGCTATTAAAAATTAGCTAAAAGGATCTAAAGAGCAGAGTAGAATTCATTTGCATGTGGGTGACCATTGTTCTGCAGGGAGGGGGAAAACAAAGACAATTCCACGGTCATGTAAAAAACAATGGTGCAACATTTTTGCTCAGCTGTCAGATAATCTCAAGTATGCTGTTATTTAAAAGCAGAAAATCTTGCTGTGCTTGCAGCAAAAACATTTTTCTTACTTACCACGTGATGACTAAATCGGTAATTTTTAGGTGTTTTGTAAATGAAGCGTTAAAGTAATTGTAATTCAATTCATTGGTTTGTTGGAAGTTGGAATAGTTCTTGCTTACCAGTCACATTTGAACTGTTTCAAATATTAAATTGTTTGAAGCATTTGAACGATGATAATAATAATAATAAATAATACTTAGGATTTGGAAGTAGAAAAGGAATTTTGGCTACAGTATTATCAATTCATAGGTCATAAAAATTCGGATGAATTAAGCATAATTACCAACTGTTTCAAACACTAAATTGTTTCAAGAACTTGAACAATAAATAGTAAAAAAACAAAACAAAAATACTTGAGATTTCGAATTAGACAAGGAATTTTAGCTACAATATTAATTCATAGGCCATCAAAATTCTTGAGAAGAATACCAATTTTGACCATCCCTCAGTCCGTTTTTTATGAGTTTCGTCGTGCCGGTATGTGCGTGTATCTCGCATAGCTCAAAAACAGTTCGTCGTAGAAGGTTGCCATTTCGCATGTAGGACCTGCATATGGTCCAGTTGTGCGACTCCCCTTCTGGGTTGTAATCGGATGGTCCAAAAACTGTGTTTTATGCGATTTTGTGCCAATTGCGTGCAAATTTCTAGTACTTTTTTTCGTACGAAGAAATTAACCCCCAAATCATTACTAAAACAAAAGTATATTCGCGCCCATTTGGCAACAGCTTGCGAATATTTCGCCAAATTTGGCGATAAAATCGTAAAGCCTAATCCGGTGTCGGTGTGGCGATTTATGCAATATTTGGCGGCTTTCCCGTATAACTCCCATGTTAAAGTATTTGAAAGAATTTAGATCTTGTAAAACAGTCTTTCCTATGGAGTTAGTTTCAAAAAAGTAGAACTAATATTGACAGGATTATAAAATCCGGAAATGATAGTCCCTGTTATACCTATAAGAAAATAAAATCTAAACGGCAAAAAAATAACCAAACTTGGCAATAGTTTCATAACCTATACCTGCAAGGCTAGATAGAGAATTTCAAATTCATTGTCCTGACGATAGGTAAGTATCAGACGGTTCTATAATTTTCCATTTAGATTATAGCGATAGCCCAATTTTATTCTACTTTCCATCAGCAACATATCTTGATACCTTTACCTACTGGTGTCATTCACTTTTAGAGAGCTTTCGTTCCTGAATTTCTCATTAGTAATCATGATTTTATTGAAAGTACCTTCTGCCTATTGCATCCTAAATGCCTTGGAGCTCAGTCATGTTTTTATTACATGGTTTTATTCAACTTGACTTGTGGCGGAATTTTGTAAGGCGGTTTTCGACAACTATTACTGCATAAATTGTCTTCAAATTTTGCACACAAGCTTATTTTCGATGACAATACAATAATCCATCCATTTTACAATTTATTATAACGTTAATTAGGAAAAAAAATTAATAATTTTGGCTTTGAGGAAATTATCAGCATTATCATTTGCCGTTTGGCAACAATAGTTTTGTTTGGATAATGCAACGATGTTTTGAATTTAAATAAAACCATGTAACTTAAAACAGTTTTGGCGATTTAATATTTATTGGCGGACACCATTAGCTTTTTCCAAGATAAATTTATAGTTAGTGGATATAGTTAATAATACACACTACATATAATGCACAAAATATTTAATTTTAAAAATTAATTTAACGTATCACTATAATTAGTATTAATATTTTGTGTAAAAGAAATGATTTCTTAATTGCTTGCAAAACATACGAAGGATAAAAATTATTTATAAAATATATAAAATACAGTCAATGTGATCATTGCATTTCACGTTGCTTATATCTGGGGATGGGAGTCGTTTTCCTGGCGATTTCTATTTTGGTTGTGCTTTCATTATATAGGGTTATTCATAGTTATATGGGCTTTTATTCATATACGCTAGATTCTAAATGTTCTCTACTTTAATATGGAAAACTGAAATATTTTATCGTTGGGTACAAGCAGCGGGCGCACCTAGACCGATCGACGGGCGCCGTGGTGCCCGCGGGCATAGGGTTGGGGACCCTTGCTCTAAGATATTGCATGTCATTATATGCATATTTAGGGTGACATATGAGTGCAAAGGATTCAGAATAATTTCAGCTGTCAAGGATGCCCACCCCCTCAGAGCGATGGTGCATCCCCTAAAAATTACGTAACCCACCAAAACGAAGACCCCCCCCCCCAATCGACTAAGCCCCCTAAAAGTCCATGAAAACACCCCCCTAAAAATTTCAATAGCACAGTCTGAATCACGACCCCCAGCCCCCGGTGCGCACCCCTATCTTTGTTAGCAATTTGAGATTTAATCTCTAGAGATTTAAATATAATTCTCCTACGCCATCAAGCGACGTCATTTTTTCAGAAAAAAATGTGAAATATGTAGCTTTTATGGTAAAAGCCGACAACAATGATGCAAAAGAAAAAAAACTGCAATTAATGCATTATTTTGCAGCTCAGGTGCAACAGCTGATAATGTCCATCTTTCATATATTATGCTCAGCTGAAGGATGACATTTGGACATGCATAAACAAGGACAGATCGCGGATAACGGAGACAGAACGATAAGTAGCGCCGCAAACATGACAGCATAGCTGAACAAAGTTTCACGCTTATGCAAACAAACGACCTGAATCTGTTATCTAAAAAGAGGCTGAGGTTTGTAAAGTGATTGAGAGTTAATTACCAAATTTTTGGGCTGAACTCTAAAATATTTAGAAATGGAGTTATGACTGGTTCTTATCAATCACTAATAAATACGATCAATTAATGCACACTTATAAGTAATGATTTTTTATAATGTTAAATTAAAATGAGTTTTGTTGCCACACGTGAATAAGTATGGCTAATGAATTTCAACGATTAAGCACTAAGAGCTTCAGTGAATGGGATTAATCATTGAAGTCAAATCATAACCTCTAACAGAACGAACATTCGCACATAAATTTTAGGTAGCAGTTATTGCAAACACAGCGTCACTGAACAGCTAGCTATCTAGCATTACATTCGAAGAATCATGGCTATCATAGAAGATAAAGACGTAATTTAAGTACACATCATTGTGGTCTTTTTCTCTCTCCAATACTTTCATTGATTTAATTATGATTTGTACCTAAATCATGTCCTTATGTTGTTCTGATTTTAAACATGTTGTTAGTACTGAATTCTAATACATTTCATTTTTCTACGTCAGGGCTATTTGGGAAACGACTGTGTTTTAGAATTGATTTGACTGCAATTTATTAACTAAAATTCGAATATTTTGAGAAAGAAAAGGCAGTTAGCCCCTCTAAAACGTTAAGCTGGAACCCACGAGCACAACAAAACAAACAAACAAACATTAGGTTTTTAATTTCTCATTGAAAGTTGACTAAGAGATTTCAAGTCAACAAACTTTCACAAACTTTTTTCCGTAGATAAAGAAAGAACAAAATTCTACAAATGGTTTAGTAACCGACTCTGTGCGTTCTTTCGACTGTATTTGTATTGTAAATGTATGTAATAATCTTTAAGTGCCAACATTTTTTACAATAACGTCGGTAAATAGAATTATGCCCACTGGTGGGGCAAGAGCAAAATGTACTGCGGGCGAAAATATTTTGAAACTTAACAAATATTCTATAGAAACGGGCGTGGATATTTTTGCCTTTTCAAAATAAATAGATAATCCCTTGATTGTTTAAAAAATATTTAATGTTCAGATATCTTTAATCAAGTATTTCTATTTTAAGAACGAGAGTGAACAGCTTTTCGTTTGGAAAATATAAGAAGGCGTGTAAAAAGGACTAGACTTTAGTGATTTAGTACAGCTGATTTGAAGCTGATCTAAGGGTCTGCGACCGGAGAAGTTGAGTAAATCGAGGGGTGGTTTACAATAGATTCCTCAAAAAAGAAGAATGTCGCACAAGACTCATTCTTCGTGGAAAGGAATTCGGATACTCAGTATTGGCCAACTCTGCGTCAGTAGTGGCAAAAAAAAAAAAAAAACAGCGAAACAGACATGTCATATGAAAAGCTGATCAGTAAAGCGGGGATTTTGATGACCTTAAAAATACCAAAAATGTCCTTATAAATAGTTAAAAAATATCTTAAAAGCAGCAACAAATGCAGCAGTCGACTAACCCTCGCATTTTTGTTTCTTTTCTTTCTTTTTATAATTTATTTTATTTTTGTTACTTTTTCCTTTTTGCTTTATTTTATTTACTTATTTTATTATTCTTGTTTACTTATTTTTGTTTTAATTCACTTATTTCGTTTTATTTCATTTACGTATTTTATTATTATTATTTAGCTATTTTTGTTTTATTTTATATATTTATTTATTTATTTTGAATGTGAGAAATAATTTGTTTAAAGAGAACTGCAATCTGAAGCCCAAACTCATTAAGTGAAGTTGTGGTATAAAAAAATGACCAAATACCAAAAGGAAAAATTATAAAGAATAAATAAAGCCCCTCCCGAAAATCAAAAAATGTCCTGAAGGAAGAGGAAGGGGTATTAAATGAAAATATCATTAAAGATCGGGCCCTACGTGTCAGGCTATAATACATCAAATTAAAAAATCGATCATAAGTGGTCTAGTTCATTTCCAACAATTTCATGGATTTCGGAAAAATTCTGTAATATTTCGTTTTAACAATGTAATCAAAGTCATATTATAAATCTTCTACGCAGACAGGTGTGAATAAAATAAATAAATAAATGAAACCAACATGGCGAAGATTTGAAACTTAACTTACCATTTCTCAGATATACTCAATTATTAATATTTTTAATCATGTAAATCCAACAAGTTTATATGATTTCATTATATTCATTAACCAAAACATTATTCTGGAAATGCACAATCTCATTGTATTTTATTGAAATACTAAATAAATCAAGTTTATTTTATGATTTATTGCATCCCGAAATATAAATGTAAGAATTTTTTTAAAGTTCTAGTAAAAGGTTAATCGTTCTAGTAAAGGTTAATGAGGAATAAAAAATGTTTCAGAACTGGTGATTGATACTGGTAGGATGACAAATTTTAAAATCACTCTATAATTGATGCCCGCATCATTTTTGACGTTTCATGTTGAAATATGTAGAGTTCTAGTGTCATGGTAAGGGGCGTAAGTCTGGTTTGAACCTTTCCTTTAAAGTTTAAAAGTTCCTTCTTAATTGTTAAAAAATGAATGAATGAATGCATAAAAATGTATAAGTCAGTATCTAAACACGTGCTACATCAGTATATAAAACTAGTAAGCCCGGCGGTCATACGAAATGACCGCTGTTCTAGATATTATAAATATACAATTTTCCCAGTAACGGAAATGCACGTCAAATCAAAGAGATATTTATCAGGTAGTTCAATGAATAAATAATAAACATATAATTATTTCGGAAAAAAATACTCTTACCGAAAAAAAAAAACATCTAAGTTATAATAATCTGTAAAATAAAAATATTATTTACTATATAATCAAATTGTTTGTGAAAAATATTTATTTATATCCATCATAATCATCGTCAATACAATAGTTTTAACGAAACTGGAAAAAAGAGCGCTGTCACTTTAATATATATAAAAAGCGCAGACGATAAATAAATTAAAACAAAGAAAGAAGGATTAAATTAAATTTGCATTTACATTGATTTTTAACGGAGATTGTGCAAATCTAGCGAAGCCTCACTCAAAATGCTAGAGAAATGTTTTGATTTTTAGTCGTTTTCATTATAGAAACAATTGTGTAGATGGCAGCACGATGCAGTTTTCTCGGAGTAATAAATTTGGAATAATCTATCGGCGACAAACATACACTTAAGAGGCTTATATATAAGATTTATGCGTGCATGAACATTACAAAAAAAAAAAAAAAGACGGCAGGTTGGCGTAGTGGTAAGGCACTGGGCTCGTACGCCCAAGTTCGCAGGATCAAACCTGGCCCAAGTCGGGGGATTTTCAAGATGCAGAAGATCGGTAGCGCCCATGTCGTATGATTATGCGGCATGTTGAAGATCAATTGAGCATCTGTTTGGTTTGGATACTCTCGGCTAAATTACATTCCTAGTGCAGTTTCGCATCACTTATAGCTCAGGTGCAGCCATCTAAGGGGAAACTGAGCGTCAAAATTCTGAAAGTGGTAATGGCATCCACTGGTAGTGGTGCTACTTGAAGGAATGGATGCCGATTTCCGGGGACTACATTAGGTCTGCAATTAGTTACCTTAAGCAGCCCCATTTGAAAGATGAGCATTGGACAAATAAATCTTTTTTTAGTTAATTATTTTTTTATAAGATAAAAAGTTTTAAAAATCGCAGCAGTGGAACAACACATTTCTTGGCTCCAGCTCCACTCCAATTTCGAGCAAAATCTCGTTGTTCCATTGTTCCGTGCTCCGCTCAGGTCCAGGACCCTGGTTTTCAATTTCTAGCAAAGCTTTCGCTAGTATTTGCACGAAAAGTTTTTTAAAAAAATTATTTACGGGATCATAATGAAATCGAATTCATTGCTCGCCCCAATCAAAAGATATTTCTTAAGTTACTCAGAAATTCTGTTCAATTCCAGGACAACTCTTCTTTTTCAATATTAGAAAAAGTGAAATTAATATCATAAAAAATAGTGATTCAGCGTTAAAATTTATTATTTTGGCATTGTTAAATTAGTTTTTAGCAGTCATAAAACTTTTCTGCTCTTCGAAAGAAAAAAAAGACACAAGGAACAACTATCCCTCTTTTCTATCGCAAACATCAAGCACATACCATGACACTGTCAAGCATTTCATTATTGAAACGTTTGAAATGACATTGACATTACGTTATTCCATACATGTTAACATTAGATTCACCAGACCAGTCATTTTGACTGTTTCGAAGCTACCATTTTGCATAATTTGATGCTAATAAAAGTGCAACTTTCAATTGCATTGGCTTCTCCTAATACACGGCAGGTAAGACAAGTTAATGGGACGGAAAGTTTTATTATAATTAGTAGCAACTTGTTGTAAAATGAAAGTTTAGAAATTGCTAAAACCAGCCTGATAAATCTAGTGCTAATGATCACAATGATATCATTGATCTTAATTCCCATTTTGTAATGTATGAATGTATCATTGTCTCGCTTCCGTAATAAAATTGCGACACAACGTGATATATTTCAGTAGATCTAGAGCATACCTTTCACCAACACGCTATTAAAATTTATTGCAGCAAAACTAGCTCTTTAATGATTCAGCTTTTTAAAACGTTTTCACGATCTCTATATATTAAATCTACCATTCTCTGAATAATCTGATGCCTTTTACATTGAAAACTTCAACCTGCGTTACAAAGTGCATATAAATTGTATTAATCATATTGGTTTAGAAAAAAATTAATGTCTCAACCTTAAATTTATTTAAATAATTCAAGTTAATAATGATTAATTATGCGTACTTAAGCAGTATTTATTACTAAGAAAATTTTATGCAAAACTATGGCGGGATATAAAGTTGTAAATATAAAGGCGGATAATGTATTGATATTTGTCACTATAGAAGCTTAATTATCGCATGCGTAAGAAAGGTAGTTAGCATAAGCTCTACTTCACAGATAGTCTATCACAGATCACTAAACAGGCCCGTCATTAACGGGGCTCAGGGGGGGAGGGCAATTAAATTTGGAGACAATGACCTTTAAGAATGTATGTATTTTGCTGTTTTTTAAATGTAATAAATATATAAGGTGCACATACCCCCCCCCCCCCGGAAAAGCTCGAAATGATGGGTCTGCCAGTAAAGAATTTTTATTTGAAATAAAGATAGCAATAGTGACGGCTGGCTTGGAAAGCCTCAAAAGTATAATTCCCTCGGGCTATTATTTAAGTTTGCTCTTTCCTCCTCGTACCCGTCAAAACCACGAGGTGAAGTGTTACGCTTTCTGTTTCTTTTGACCGTGAAATTTTCGGTTTTATAGAGTTAAAACGTTAACGCACTAATAAAACATTAAGAATAATTCATTCTTCACTCCGGGAAAAATATTTATTTCTCCTCTTAGTCACTAGATGCCTGTACTAGACATCGGATATTATAGTACATTGGAGATGGTTTTTTTTTCTTTTTTAACAATTCACATTTCAATCACATATTTTTAACGATTTTCTACAGATATAAAAAAGGCACTTCTTTACTGTTCTTTTAAAAATTATGAGACCGTTAAGGGATTCAACGGACTTTTTTTAATTATTAAATTTTTAACAAAAATTCAATTTTTAGAGAACGTACCGCGAAGGCGCCATCGCATCATAGAGAAATAACACATATACAATCCCACAAAATTTTTGAAGTTAAAGGTTGATTCACAAATGAAACAAACTAATTTTCCCATCCACTACTGAAAATTTCAAGATTCAGAAATGAAAAGTTTTGTTAATGAGCATTTCATTAAATATCATCCAACCACAACACTACAAAACGCGATAGCTCGTCTTAAACCGAGTACTAATAAGGAATTCTTCAAAACTCCAAAATATTCAAAATCACGTAAATCAAAATGTACATTTTGATTGAGCGTGTTTCACTTTTGTCAAAAAAAAAAAAAAAAAAGATCTTGTACAACAAATGAATTCAAATTCGTTCAGAAACGTAGGTATAGATCTGAAAATAATTAATGATATGGATATTTGTTTATACTGGACATATTTTCAGTCACATTTCAAGTTCCATACATCATTCCAAACCAAGGTGAAAATTATCTTGCATTTTAATAAGTTTTCCTTACTTGTCCATCATTTTTTCCTCTCTCGAATTCATGATGTCACTGTCAGTGATAATAACAATAATAAAAAAATCTTTTAATAATTACAATCAAAATATTTTGAGACTTACCTGTTTCACAAGCGACAGGTGAAAATATCCATAAAAAACAAAGCACTGAACAGAAACCCAGAATTCCCGGCATATTCAAAAATGTCTTCAAATAAATAGATTCGGATTCCCTTGTTGAGCGTATAGCAAGTAACTCTCGTGCACTAGCGGCGCTCTCTCTTCACGAAATGGGCGATGTCAGTAATTTTTTTTTTCTTTTTCTCTCTCGCCCTTTCACAGCAGCTTGTATTCCTTTCTTTTTCTTTTTTTTTAATTCCCGTGCGCGGTTCGGTATCTTTATTGGCAGCAGTCGAACAATACAAACCGTGATTTCTAGCGAGAGATGATAGCAACAGTAGGGGGCGCTGTTGTACCTCCAAGCGAAGCTGGAGGAAAAGAGGGAAAAATTTCCTACCTGCCTCTGTTTACTAATTACGAAACATTCGCTTTGATTTAGGAGGGGGAAAATCTATATTTTCTGAGGTCCTCGTGCCTAAATCTTTCAACGACTTCATTTTGCAGTATCCGTGTTTGTCAGATAGGTAGATAAGCTATTTTTATAGCAAACTGGAAAAACAAAGACGAAGAAGAAAGGTAAATTTTTAACTTAATATTACTTCATTGTTCTAGTCATTAGCCAGAATTTAAGTAGTTGAACTGTATTTTTCAGACCAATGATTCTCACAAACTTTATTATAATCGAGTAAAATTACAGTCAAAACTTTGTTAACGAGCACATGGCAAACAGTTCCGTAAATTTAGTGTTTAAAATTTAGACTTTTTAAAAGTTTTTTTACGTCAACGGTTACTAAAACAAATTCTGCGTGAAAAGGAGTACTACCATTATTAATAATGAAATTGAAAATGTCCGTCCCCGGAACTGCCCCCCCCCCCCCCGCCCTCATCCCTATCAGATAGGGACAGTACATAAATGACGTCACACCTTTTTTCAATATATTTGATCCCCGTCCCTCTTAATCACAAAATGTCACACTTAATCATACCCTCCTACCCCCTTTGTCACATGTCACGTTATATTACATAAGCATATATATTTGCAGTTCAGAAACAAAGCACTGCGTTATAGATCACGTTTCTGATTCTTTGTTTTAACTTTTAATGACATTTGTGAGCATAATAATAATAATGATTACATGTGTGCTTAATTTGTACAAAACGCGGTTAAGGTTTTCAACGCAGAAGATAATTAGTATAGAACAGTAAAATATAGTAATTGTTCGAATACTGAAAAAAATGACCCACGCAATTTTATCTTAAAAGTGTAAATGCCTAAAAAAAATTCAAAAAGTGTAAATGCCTTTTAAACTTTTAACAAGGAGTAAATTTAAACCTTAATCAGCATCGGTGTATACGATGCAAAATGATTAATGAAACATTAAAATCAAATTATGAAAATCGAAAAAGCTTTTCAAAAAATGTAATTTGTGCCGATTTTAAAAGTTGTTATAGAAACCAAAATGTGTAATGTCACACTTCTTGTTACCCCCTCCCCTTCTCACAAACTGTCACAATTTCTCGAACCCCCTTCCCTCCTTCGAAGCGTGATATTTATGAATGACCCCATATTGGTAGGAGGTGCACTAGCCTGGAGCTTTTAAAAAGCTCCCTCCCCCTCCTCCGGTGCATAAAGAGACATATGTTGTTAGATGCATTTTTAGAAGTTACTTCATAATGTCATTATTTATTCAAACGGACTTGGCCCTCCTGAGTGCGGAGATGTCGAATCCTTCTTTCGCTCTGGATGTAATTTCTGATTCTTTCTGTGCTAATTGTAATATTGGACGATGATTTAAGTGCGAGATAGAGCGCACAAATCCGAACACATAAATACCATAAATATTGCTTGCAATGGAAGCTTATTAAAATTTCACAATTTTAAGGAGCTTTCTTGTTTTTATCTTATTTTATTTGTGACCTTTTGTTTATTTATAAATGTTTGTCGAGAAAATTTATGCGGTTAGAAAAATCCTTAAACAGACTAATTTTTACGATTCAGTTGAAAGTCATTTAAGTTTAGGTGACTTCAGTTCATTGACATTAGAATTGGCCATTTTCTTTGAATTCAAAAAATAGTTTTGCTATAGCGGGGCTCTGAAAAGATAGATGTTAACACATTAACACTACAAATTTTCAATTTGTCGATAATTTCTAGAGTCCATTGAGAAATGATGGACAAATCGCTGAAGGGTAAAAGTCGGTAGCAACCTTATTTTTACGTTTTTTTCTAAGCATATTTTAGCTTTAACCTGAATGCAACTTTGAATAAATAAATAAACAAAAATAACTGAGTAAATTAACCGGTTTATGGAAATTTTAGTTACGGCAATTACTTTTTAACCTTTTTAATAAAGTATTAAGAAGTGTCGAAAAGTTATTTTATTAACTTAAATTATTACAATTAGTTAATTGTAATAATTCAATTAATAAAAGATTAAATTATTACAATTCTTGTAATAATAAAAAGGGGGGATACTGTATATATTGCATTTCAAGCGTTTCTCATGCCGTATGAATTTGGTTCCTTGCTTTTCATCGTCTTAATTTTTTTTGTTATCGCAAGAGTTGGTACAGAAACGAACTGTTTTTACTAGTCCCCCATTCCCCCTGCAAGAAAAGTTGATTACAATTTAAGCTTTTGTATTTCTTTTAGATTATCATTTATCTTTAATTTCTAAAAACTTCACAAAACCTATTAAATTTTATTCACTTAATTTCGAAACAATTTATTTTTTAAATGAGCAGCAAATATTTTATTGATTTTTACTGGACAAGACTGATGGTTATTTAGAATTTCACGGCACACAAAGTTTGAAATCAATTCCTTTACTACGCATGATGTGTAGTAATCGTAAGTTTAAGATTTAAGGTGTTAACATTAAGGCTTCTTATCTCGCGATTTCCCGTGCAACGTAAAAAAAAAAAAAAAATGCCACAAAAATCGTCCATCCCGCGATTTCCACGGGCATGAGCTTTTTAAGTGAATTTAAAATATTAATCCAGTTGTTTCATCGTTAAAACATTAGTAAGGCAATTTATCAAGTATTTAGACATTAATTAAGGCTTTATTCTAGAGATGGCTTTAGTTGCAGAAAATGGACCATTTTTTAGTGAATCAAATTCAATAAAAAAAAAAGCGCGGTCAGAGGGTTAATATTCGGAAACACGTAAAGTTTTTCATTACATTTAAAAACAACCCGATGTAGGTACCATAAGATTTTCTTGAACGGTTGTGAATTTTGTTCATGTCTCAATAATAAATTCGCTTTGAAGAATGTGCGGAGTTTCTTATAACTCCAAAACATACGTCGCTAATTTTCATTTTAAACGTTTTCATTGTTTCTTTACAAAATCTTCAATCAGCACAAGCTTGATTTTTTACGCTTAACGTTTTTAGAGGTAGAAACTAAAAACATACTATCAATTAAAAAACAAAGTAATCAAATGTGATTTGCTCCAAATTTTGACGCGTTCGAGGAAAAAAAGTTCGCATTTTCTTTATTTATTCCAAACAACCCTACACTGCGCGATTTTTTTTCTTTGTAAAATATTTTTTTGTGTGTGTGTGTTTGTTTGTGCTAGTTATAAGTGGGGAAAAATACTAAAAAAATTCTTATTTAATTTAGAAAAGTAGAATTCGAGAAAAATTGACATGTTGTTTAAAAACAACACTGCGCATTTAGGGGTAACAATAATATTTTTTTTTATTTTCATTTCAACAAATGAAAACAAATCAATAATAAATAGGCATGCATAATATTCATAAAATAGCACTAAAATATGAAAATTTATTAAAAAAATTAATTTTATTATTATTTATAAATTTATAAAATTTATTAAAATAAAAATTTGCAGATGTAACTAATAATTATTAGTTACATGTGCAAATTTATACTTTGATTACCGATAAAGTTTAATAATAGTTTCACTAAAAGATTCTAAACAAGAAACCTAACATCTGTAGGGGGTCTATGCGATAATGTTCGTTTCTTTTTTGGTTGAGCGTGAATTGATTTTAAACAAAATTCCTAAATAATAATTTAATCGACCACTTTAAGCTAATTTCTGAAACGTTTAACAATAATCTTCTAAAAGATACTAAATGAAGTGGAATAGAACAACTTGTGACACCTGTTCTTGTTTATACTGCGAATAATGCCGGAGCATAAAAATTGCCCCCGAATGCGCGGTGTTGTTTTAAAACAACAAGTGAAAAAGGCGCCTTAATATATATTTTTCCAGAAATTTTTCTAACAACTTACATTTGTTTTATTTTAAAACTATGTAAGCAATTAGGGACTATTTTTTAAAATAAAATTGTTGCTCAAAATTTGTAGAAAAAAAAAAAAAGTTACTGTTTTTTACGAAATCAACATGTCTTACGATTTTGTGAAAAACGATGAACCATGAATTCAGTTTACAAGATCTAGGGGGAAACTATATTAACTAATATGATCACACATACAAAATGAAACGAAGGAATGCGCCACATGTTAAAAATATTACAAAATAAAAGCTTAGTGAGCGAGAAATGGAGGTGTTGTTTAAAAGCAACGGCGCAGTGTAGGGTTAAAGAACTTGGCCAAATCCTTTTTAAGAAATGGTAACCCCTTACAAATGCAATTTCCTTATAGTTGATCTTTTACTTGTTGATTATTTTTCAGGAACAATCTTGATTATCGCATATTTTTTTCTCGAAAAGTTAAGTGAGTTAAAAGAAATCTTACATTCTTTTCTTATTTTATCTTTTTAAATCGATTAACAACATTTGCATAAAAGAGTCTTATCTTTCACTCAAACATTATGTTCTAAACCACGAGCCTCCAAAATCAATGACTAATTTGTATTTCTATAATAACAAGTCACAGTCACCCATACAATCACCTTATTCAATATTCATACTATCATTGTTTTAATTAATTTATTTATTTGAAACGATCATCCCTACTTCCAGGATTCGTCAACAGATTTATTTACCGTTTTAATTTTTAATCCCTTTAAAGAAATACATAAATAGAACTTCGTGAATTCAAACAAATACACAATCGGAAAATAAATTTCAAACTTATATATCAATAAAAGGTGGCTTTTTTTTTTTTCACTAAAGCAGCGGCCCCCAACCTTCTTCACTTCGCAACCCCATTTTTAACACTTAAGCAATCCGCGACCCCTTGCATGCACACAAACGCACATTTACACAAGTATTGGGACCCAAATGTGGAGTTCGGATTCCAAGCTGTCTCTGTATTCAATCCCACTGTAAATTTTACTTTATAATTCCAAGGACAATGTAAAATAAACAAATTTACAGAAGAGGACTGAAAGATTGCATTTTTAATTTAACACTTTTTTGTGTCCCGTCCAAGTGAAAATGTAATGTTTGGAATGGAATTAAATTTGCTGCACACATAGAACCTGATAGAAAGTAGTGCTGATCAGTTTTTGGGGGTAAACCTGTCAAGAGGGTAGGCTCAATTGAACGTTTTTCTCGTTACTGCTACATTGCAAGAAGTAGTGGAAGGATTCAAGCAAAAATTGTTATTCATCTTATTATGAAACAGACACTGCATATTACGTAATAATTATTTAATAATTAAAAATAATGCATTATATATAATTGCCCTATAGAACCCTAAGTATGTACAAGGCACTGGCCTCGTGCGCCCAAGTTCGCAGGATTAAACCTGGCCCAAGTCGGTGGATTTTCAAGATGAAGAAAATCGGCAGCGCCCATGTCGTATGATTATGCGGCAAGATCCCTTAAGTATCTGTTTGGCTTGGATACTCTCAACTAAATAATTATTTGAATATAATAATTATTTGAATTTCTTCAAATTGTGCTAATTATTTGAATATTTTTCGCACATTTCTTTCTTTTAAATATTTTTGTTGAATTTTATTCTGACCTCATACGACGAAAGTTGTCATGTCGCTTGACACTTTTTTTGCTATTTATGCCCTTACATTTAACACAAAATAATACAAAAGGACGTTTAGTATAAGAAGAGTCATTTTATCTATGTAGTTCAGTTTTTTGGATTAAAAATTAGAAATTATGTGACGGCCCTATGAAAAGTGCCTCGCGACCCCATTTGGGGGTCGCGACTCACAGGATGGGAACCCCTGAACTAAAGACTCCACTCTAGATTAAGTGTTTAAACAACATTTCACAGTTCCAAAATGAAACGTTTTATCAGCACAAAGTAATATTCAGAGCTGGATTATAAAACCCTCGAACTAAGTTGGTTTTGCATCTCTACATTCGAGAACACGTTTAAATTATTACGTGACTCCTCTTGCTATGTTATCACAACTAAAATGTATGGTGCATGTTTGCTGTTATGTCACGGAAGTTGTTCCCACATGAAGGCTTATTAATCTCTTCATTGTTGGTGTTCTAATTATGCATTTGATTTTAATGTACTTTAAATTGTTCAGTAAGGATATCGCCAATGGGCTTTGATTTTTGGGAAACCTTACACACTTCGAAGAATCCTCCCGATTTGTTTAAGATTTACATACTATTTGTACATTTTTAATCCTTTGTAAAGGTATTCAGCAAATTATTACCTACTAGTTTATTAACTACAGCATGTACAAACACTCAATACCCGTATGCGCTAAATTTGCAGCTTTGAGCTTTAAAAGGTTGATTTTTACTACTATTTACCTTTTCTCTCCTCAGTAACAGAAGTTTTTATTTCAACTATTTGTCATTTATACTTTTCATCGTAACATTAAGAATATTTATCACATGATTTGAGAAAAACCAGATAAAATAATTTAAAAACTAACTACAATATGTTGATTAAAATATGATTTTCTTAGCTGAGACCTTGCTTCATTTTGCGCATGCGTCAGGTCTGCTTCGAATTCTTCGAAAGAGAGCTAAAGGAATAAATGTTTGCTTTTTATGAAGAAGAATAAACATACTGCATTTTTAATTCTTTTCCTTCTGCGTTAAGGGTTCAAATTGAAGATGAAATACATCAACCTCGAGCAAAAAACAGCAAATGCGCTCCAAAAATTTAACTTCGGAGAGTGTACAATCTCAGCATTATGACCTCTGCTAAATACAATCGTTCAATCGTTCCCGAGGATAGTTGCGGTTTTCGTAACCGAACAGTACATTGAGTACTTTTTAAATGTTTTTTAAACGTGTCTTAATATGAAATACATTTTTTAACGATTTCGACAATCAGCTACGAAAATTTAAAATTATTGATCAATTTCATGCGCAGTGTGTCAAAGAATTTTTGAGACTAGGTTTAAAAATGCAATAAATTGGCGGCAGTCTCACAATGTGAGCCGGAACAGGCATTCGAACCGTTGTTAAACCGCTGAAACAAATGTATTGAATCCAAAAGAGCTTATTTTGAATAAAAATACTTAAAAAATATAATTACTCGTTTTTATTTTATTTTATAAACCTAGTCTTAATAATTCTTTGTCACACTGTGTATATATACTACTAGTGAGATGTAAATCCTTCCTTTTCAGTTGCTATTTAATTAATGCTGCCCCATAGACCAAGCGTGCAATCTCTTGCCAATTAGTAACCAACTTACTTTTAAAAAGTTACTGTTTTATACGCAACAAATGTAAACAACTCATTATTTTTTCAAAACACTTCAAGTGGGAAAAAAACAAGCATTCAATTGATAAGAATTGTTTAAATATTTTTTTTTCCTCTTGACACGTACAACTACTATATTTCAGCGATGTTTCCAGAAAGAAAAGCAAACAGAAATTACAAACCGCCTGTCGGCGTAAATTACGGAAATTTCTCAGCTGTTATATCACGCTTCATATTTACATTTCTTAGATCAAATATAAATATTTTATTCCCCGAAAAAGAGTTATGCAACGGTCCTATTGTTCTTCCCATTCACTGTGAAAAGATTGGTTGATTATTTAGTTTTCGGACGGTTCTTCAGAACAATACGACATTTTAACACTTTTAAAACATATAAATGCATTCTTTGAATGGGAAGTCAATGCCAGTTGTTAATTTAGTAAACAAATAGGCAATAAAATTGTATTGGGTAATTTCTTTTTATAGCATTCTTTTCATTGCCTTTGACAAAACGAGAAGTTATAAACATGGTAACTGCATAAGGAAACAAAACTTCATTGCCAAGTATTAATTAACTAATATTGTAAGCAAATATCTACAGAATCGATATTATGCCTAATAACATGCAACAGCAGCGATAAGGTCGCCGTAATGCGTGGAAGGAGATGAGGTACTTAGCACCTCAGGTGTCCCGAAAGTCGGCGAAATAGAACTTTGTAAATCTAATTTTGATCTACAGCTTTAAAAATACAGGAATGTAGAGGAATAAAGATCGATTATTTGAAGTAGGAGCACGAAGCGGTGGAGAGCGAGATTTTGTCTGAAACTGGAACGGACAAAAAAAATTTGTTGTGCTCCACAGCTCTGTTTTTTTATAAATATTTTATCATATAAAAAAAAACAGATGATGCAATCTTACTATACATAAAAATCTAATGATGGTTTCACAGGAGCCAATGGGGGGGGGGGGATAGAATCGTAACGGCTAATAACAGCAGCCAATCAGAAGCGAGATCGCATCAGTGGTGCTCTCACGCCATTTTGTTTGGATAGTTTCAGGGGACTGCGGGGAAATAAGTAGAAACCTGAAGAATGCATCATAACAAGGAATACGCAACAGAAAGAAACTAACTTGTTGTGACAATGTGATTCGTAATTGCAAAAACTAGGATAAGGTTGTTTTTAGTTACGAATTTGTTCTCAAGAGTATAGATTTGATAAGTTTTTTTTTAGCTGTATTTGCACCTCGTACTTTGTCGACAACTGTGCGAGTAAGTTACAACTTCTCACTTTCTCCTTAAGTGAAAAAGAATTATGATTAAGCGGGCAATCACATTAGTTCTTCCTCTGCCTTTTAAACCTGTACAATATCTTCATTACTAGTGTTCCTCTTATTTTTCCTAAATGAAGTAATGCTTCTGGCTTTCAAATAGTTTCTCACTTTGAAACGAGCATTGAAAGTATCACTCGTAGACACTTTCCTTCATAAAACTAACATCAAGATTGCTTTAAAAGCTCTTTGGAATCCCATTTAGTTGGTCCAAATTGGCAGAAGAATCCCATTTACTCGTAGTTCGTTTGCTTTGTTAACTGATGCATTTACAGTTTTAGCATTTGCAATTTGTTGAAAATAATGATTTTTTTCTTTCTTAGATTCATGGTGTTTAATATCACAAGAGACAACTTTTAACTATGAGGAGCAAACTATTTTGTTAAAATGCAAATTAAAAAAAGGGGGGAATTAAAAATAAAAAAAGCAGCCGAAGAAGCAAACAAAACTCAAAGGCAAATAAAAAGGAAGTCAAACTCAGAAATAAATTTAAATAAAATAGGAGGAGGGGGAAAGTGTTTCAAAACTTTTTACATAAACAAGTACACTGTAAAAATTCTAGTTCAACCTTTCGCCAAAAAAATGGGGAAAATGGTGAAATTCAGCTGCAACCAACATTTGGTACTAAGGTGAGCCGTTATAATGATGTAGCTTCACCATGAATGTGAAATAGGAACCATTATAATGGTTCAACTTCAGCTCCAAATGTTGGTTGCACTTGCAGCTACATTTCACCATTTTTTTTGGTGAAAGGCTGAACTAGATTTTTTTTTCTTTTTTTGGTGAAAGGCTGAACTAGAACTTTTTTTTTATTTGTGAAAGGCTGAACTAGAATTTTTTTCTTTGGTGAAAGGCTGAACTAGAATTTTTTACAGTGCATATTGAAAAATAGTTAAACTAAAACTGGAAAAAAAAGTATACCAGTTTCTTCTCATTAGTATATAGTTTTAAATAATAAAAATAATTTAGAAAAAAAGTTTGTTTAACATAGTTTTTAGGTTTGACTGAACAAAAATAAAAACAGATTTTAAAACTATAATATTGTATTTTATACTTAGCATTTGCTCCCAAAAGTTGGCAATAGTTACTAGTTATGATGGAGAATATGATACTTTTATTTCGTTGGTATTGACAAAATGGAAGTCAGACTTTGTTTGGGTAGACTGATTTATTGTAAATATTGGGTAAGAGAGAAATGTGAAAAGCCTAGATTATATCATGAATATTAAGATGGCATAAGTTATTGGGGTTTTTGAAAATAAAAATGTATTCGGTATTCGGCTATTCGGCCAAATCACTATTCGTTACATCCCTAATCTACATATAAAAAATCGTACTTGTTCAGCTTTTGAATTACATTTTTTTTTTTTTTTTTGTAACATGAAAAAAGTTTAACAATGTATACAATATTATGTTTGTTATTTTGTAAGCCATGAAATGGGAACATCTTTCATTTTTGGAAGTTCGTCGGTTCCCAACTCACTTGAAAGAATGATTTTTCTCAATGACTTATGAAAGCCGCTGAGAAATTGTAAAATTCAAATCCTGCCTATTGCGTTTCCACAGACAATGCTTTCGTGAATATGAAAATTGTCACTTCTTAAATGTGCAAATTAGAGGTTTTGATCGGAGCGTGGTGCAGAAAGTGCGGAGCAGTGTAGCAACGAGTTTTTGCTTGGAGCAGGAGCATGGAAATATGTCGTGCTCCACTTGCTTCAATTTTTTTAATTAATATTTTGGAAAAGAGCTGGTGTAACTATTTATAAGACGGAGTGGAGCAACTCAAAAATATTTTTCTCCCGTTTCCAGGTGTGAGTTCCTTTTAAGCATAAATATGAAAATTGTTTCTTGAATATCAAGAAATATTTTTTTAGTTTCGTTTGGGACTGCTCAGTTCATAAATGATGTCACACTTTTTTTCAATATATTTGACCCCCACCCTCTTTGTCACAAAATGTCACGCTTCAACATTCTTCCCTAAGCATATGTACATGCATGTTGCGGTGCAGAAACGAAGCACTTACGTTATAGATCACATTTCTAATTTTATTTTTGAACTTTCAGTGACATTTGTAATCACATCAATAATAATTATTAGGTGTGGACTTAATTTGTATAAAACGAGGCTATGGTTTACAACAAAAAAGATGATTAGTAATTTATAGTAAAATATATAATTTGTTCGAATTCTGAAAAAAATAATTCGTTCTAACGTTTAAAAAGTCCTTTTAAACTTTTGAATAGAAGTAAATTTAAAACTTAATCAGCATCGGTTTCCAATACAAAGTGAAATCGATGAAATTTTAAAATCAAATTATGAAAATCAAAAAAAACTTTCAAATAAATTTAATATCCCGATTTTAAATGTTCTTATAGAAACCAAAGTGCGTGAGTCACACTTCTGGTTACTCTCTCCCCTCCCCTTGTCAAAATTTCTTGAAATAACCCTTCCCCCTCGAAGCGTGACGTCATTTATGATTGACCCCTTTGTTCATGAAAAGTTTACTCTAACAGACTTTTGGAGCAACATTTAATATCTTTTGGAGCAACATTTTTTTCCAAATCTGAACTGAAGCCCTGTAACGTAACATGGCTCTTTAGCTCTAAACACGTCCAAAGACAACACGAATGGCATTGAACTCGCCGTAATTAGTCTCCCAATCTAAACGACAGAACGCACAACTCCGTCTGAATGACACAGGAAATGAGCGGAAAATCTTCAAGCTCTTTGAGCCTAAATTGAAGGGAGAACTCATTTATTATTAGAGGGAGCTGTAGGGACTTCCCTCTTTCAGTTTCAATGCCTTCAGTCCTACACGGTCAGTCACAACGAGCACGTCCCTAAGCGCACTGTGTTGCCATCCCGAGGAAATTAAAAATTTAATATTTAGCAATGAGCAATTTTGTAAATATTTATCTCTTCCCCCTTTAATAATTACACTTTTTTGATCTTAGCAAATAATTTTGCCAATTTGTTTTTGTTCAGCTAATGTAATATGCTCATAATTACGTATATCACAAGTCTTTTAAAGGATCCTTAAATTTGAAAAAAAAAAAGAAAAGTAATATTTTAAGAAAAGGTTGAGAGACAGTTTTACCATCAACCAAAGAGATCCTGACAGAGTGCCAAGAAGAATCCATTCATGTTCAAGGGGGGAACTGATAGAGGTATACGGAATGTGCCATTTTTGTTCTCGTTCTAGTTCGTTCAGCATAGTTGATTTCTTCCGAACTGATACGATGTATGCCAGTTTATAAATTTAGTTGCTTTCAACAAACAAAAAAGCAAACATTCTGATTCGCGAATTAAATAAACGCACCTGCAAAACGAACTTCTTTAAAAACTCGGATGAATTAGTTCTTTTCAGCCATGCGCAGAAGCGTCCAAGGTCAAAATTCCGTATGTGGGTCCTTAAGTTGGTTAGGAGGGTCGGTTTAAACATGGCTCTTGAAAAGAATCCTGTTGAATACGTTAAAATTTTTTTGATAGAATGTTTGAATTTTAATACTAACAATTTAAATTGTAACTGACTACAATCGTGTCGACTTTGTACACACTCACAGTAGTGCAGCGTACCCAATATTTTTTTTTTTTATTTTTTCTTTTGCAGGGGGGAGCTGAAGTACGGGAATAAGGTTAGGATTGGGGACGTTTTTATCGGACATCCGATTTCCTTCGTGTGAAGAAGGATCCTGTTCCGATATCCGACTTTGATGTTTAAAACCTGTAAATTCTAAACATATTTTTTAACATCCCGGAACGTCCAAACCCGTTGTAAGTTTCTAATTTACACGTAGTTTTCAAACCATGCTAATCAATTCAATTTTCTTTTGAGAGGGAATTTCAAGTCTACATCCCCTTTCCGGATAGCCTGCCGGATGTCCATCTTGAAATGACGGATAAAACCGGATCCTTAGTAGGGATGTAATGAATAGTGATTTGGCCGAATAGCCGAATACCGAATATTCGGCCATTTCCTCTAGGCCGAATACCGAATCTTCTGCCATTTCTTCTAAGCCGAATACTGAAATTTATTTTTTGGGCCAAAATTTCCCTTTTCTAGGCCGAATGCCGAATATTCGGCGACCGAGTATTAGAATTGCTAGAAAATCGTCGTAATAGAAAGTATTTGTCAAATTTAAAAGTATTCATATAGTCAAACACCAATTCCACACGTTAATCAATGATGTATTATTTAAATTATGTTTGTTAAAATTCTTAAACTATCTAAATTTAATGCATTTTCTGTATTTTTTTGAATGCAAGAAAACTAAGAATTCAACCCACAAGGTGGAATAGAAATGACAGATTTTAATATAAGCATTAGCGTTATAATTATAATATTAATATAAGCATTAGCGTTATAATTATAATATTAATATAAGCATTAGCGTTATAATTATAATATTAATATAAGCATTAGCGTTATAATTATAATATTAATATAAGCATTAGCGCGACTATTTCACTAATTATTTAATTCAAATTAAAGAAATACTATTGCTTAGTGAACTTTTACCTTGCTCAAAATAATTTTACGAAGATATTTTAAACGTTATAAAAGTTAAAATTTTTATTTATGAGTTTTTTTTTTACATAAATATTTTTAAACACCGCAATAACTTATGCTATCTTGATATTCCTGAAATATTCTAGGTTTTTCACATTTCTCTCTCACCCAATATTCACAATAAATCAGTCTACCCAAACAAAGTCTGACTTAGTTAAAAATAACAAAATAAAAGTCTCATTCTTCATCATAATTAACTATTGCCAGCTTTTGAGAGCAAATGCTAAGTATAAAATACAATATTATAACCTTAAAATCTGTTTTTGCCGAGTCAAACCTATAAGCAATGTTTAAAAAAAGTAGTTTTTTTCCTAAATTATTTTTATTTATTAAAACTTTATAGTAATGTGTTCTTTTCAACAACTATAATTCAATTTTAAAAGTTTAAAATCTACTAATTTCTTTCTTTTTTTTTTTTTTTTTTTTTACATTTCTACTGTAGCAGAACTATTCGGCCGAATAGTCCATCAATATTCGGCCAGGCCAAATTTGATCTTAAAGAGTATTCGGCCAAGTCGTAAAATGACTATTCGGCCAGACCGAATATTCGGCTAGTTCATGAAATGACTATTCGGACAGGCCGAATACTAGTTACATCCCTACCTTAGACCGAATAGCGGCCGAATACTAGTTGCATCCCTACCTTAGTGCAGTGGAAGGATCGGATTTCGGATATTTATAAATCGTTTGGATATCAAATGATTTCTGTGCCGGTCCCGTTTGTTTTTTCTCCTTGGTGTTGGGTGTTTTCCGGAACATGTTAATTCGCCTATTTGTACCCGACTGCATTTTCAGCCATTTTCTCTTCTCAAGAACCACAATAATTGCGGTACTTATTAAGGGACTTCGATTATGGCTCAGAAAATGTTACAACACCTTTTTGGAAAATAAAGTTATAAAATCACACCTCTGTGGGTGCTGCGTGTCTCATTAGTGTTCGAATAGCTGCGTGCGGAAGAATCATTTTGTGCAGCCATTTATTTCCTCTCCTTTTCCTTGTTACACACACACGCATATAAAAAGTTCAAAATCTCTTTGTACATTATAAACCATTTTTTATTTTTCATTTGGAATTAACCGGTTATTAGCATAAAAAGTTAGTTTTCTAGAATAAGGCATGAAAAAATAAAACTCATGATGAATTGTGTTATCATTCATAATGCCTCTTTACAACGTACATGACCTCATTTTATGTTCTACGACTGACTTTTTATTTCCATAACTTCGTTTCAGCTTATTCGCGTAAAAGCTGATTGTGTCGTTTATGTATTTCGGATGTTTCCTCATTTCATAAAAACTTTATCGTTATGCAAATTCAATTTCCTTTCAAAAATAAGAATCAGTTTTGATGTCGCCGCATTATAAATTTTCGAAATTTAAGATTTTTTTTGTTGTTGATTCAATTGTCATTTATTTTGATTTTCATCATTTTGTTCAAAGAGCTTGAGAAATAAAAACGTCCAAGTTTCTGCAGAACAAATAAAAGATAAACTCAAGACTATATTAAAGCACAAAATTACAAGAATACTGGATGGTTCTGTATTCGCTTTAGCATTTAAATATTTTTGAGTTATAGATTTACTAATTTCACCCGTCAAATACCTTAAAATCCATCATTATTCTTCAAAAGTTTATGTGGACAGCTGGAATTCCCATCTTTTGAGGTAATTTCAACCAACCCTGCACAGCCTGGTACCCTCAGTTTTACGCCAATGGTTTCCAAAGTGACCCATATTAGGGATGTAATGAATATTCGGCAATGTGGCCGAATAGCCATTTCATCACCGAGCCGAATATTCGGCTTGGCCGAATAATGGGTAAGATAAAATTCGACCTGGCTGAATATTGATGGATTATTCGGCAGAATAGTTCTGCTACAGTAGAAATGTAAAAAATAAAGAAATTAGTAGATTTTAAACATTTAAAATTGTGTTATAGTTACTGCAAAAGAGCGCATTAGTATGTAGTTGTAACAAATAAAAATAATTGTTATAAAAAATTATAGTATATAATTACAAAAAAAACTACTTTTTTAACCGTTGGTTTTTTGTTTGACTGAACAAAAACAGATTTTAAAGTTATAATATTGTATTTTATACTTAACATTCACTCCCAAAAGTTGGCAATTGTTAGTCAGACTGTTTGGGTAGATTAATTTATTGTGAATATCGGGTAAGAGAGAAATGTGAAACGCCTAGAATATATCATGAATATCAAGATAGTATAAGTTATTGGGTTTTTTTAAATAAAAATATAATCCAGTTAAATGTATAAAATTTTAATAAAACCTTTAAAAACAGGTATGTAAAAAAACCCATAAAATAAAAATATTAACTTCCATTACTTTTAAAATATTTTAACAAAACTATTTTCAGCAAGGTAAAAGTTCACTAAGCAGTAGTATTTCTTTAATTTAAATTAAATAATTAGTACTGTAATGCTAATGCTTACATTAAAACCTGTCATTTCTATTCCACTTGTGGGTGAAATTCTCAGTTTTATTGCACTCAAAATAATACAGAAAATACATTAATTTTAGATAGTTTTAGATTAGTAACAAACAGAATCAAATCATACTTCATAGAATGATGTGAGGAATTGGTTTTTGACTGTGAATACTTCTAAATTTGACAAATCCTTTCTATCACAACGATTTTCTAGAAATTTTAATATTTTGCCGCCGAATATTCGGTATTCGGCCTAAGACATTGTCCGTTGGCCGAATATTCGATATTCGGCCAAATCACTATTCGTTATATCCCTAGTCCATATGGATCCCCAGGGTGTCTATTCCGATCTACAAAGGATTTATGTCAACGAAAGAAAAAAGGGTGGGCATGAGGTGTAACAAGGGATCTACGAGACTGAATCTTACTTACTTAAAGTTATTACTCCCCAAATCTTTCCCACAATGCCCCCAAATTTTGCCAATATTTATATGACACTTACTTAGGTTATTACTCACCAAATATTAGCCACAATGCACCTAACACAAATTTTGCCAATGCGCATGTAAATGTTCAAAACGCATATAAATTAACTAATTACACTTTAATTAAGTGTATTTCATAAATTGTGTAAGTAGGTACCCATTCTCTTTGTTCTTGTAACTAGTAAAAACTTGCACTTTCGATATCAGTAGCAAGGCTAAAACCAGGATGAGACCTCCATAAGAAATGTTGAGGTATAAAAGTGAAATTTAGCGCGATAAAAATATTTGAGCAAAAAAATCTTTTTCCCCCGCCCTTTCTTTCCAAGGATTTGAAGTCAAATTTCAATTTTTAAGCAATATTACCGTACATTTTGCTCTCTCCCGAAGATTTTAGTACGGTTACGGTGAAATTGTATCCTCAGTTTCACTTACTTTTAGTAACACTGATTAATTTATTTTATAATGAACCCTAGGACTCGACGAAACACAGAAAAAATTGGCAAGGGATCAACGGGATAAAAAAGTTCGGGAACCTATGCTCTACGCTCTCTTGCATGCTAAGATTACTCCAAGATCTCAGCTTTGATTTCGCGAAGCTCGAAAGGTGCGAAAATAACGCTCGAGTGATCGTAAACCAGCGCATAACTCAAGCAATGGGGTTACCACTGCACTCGGAGTTTTCCAGAAAATGTGGGGTTTCAATTTGCATATAATTTCTTTTTTGTACGTCAGCTTAAAGTATTAAGTTTTATTTAATGTATTTATTTTTTAAATGTTGCAATTTATTTTCGATTTCGCACACATTGGGAAAGTTTAATTATGAATTTCGACAAAAGGCAACTTTATCAACCTTTCAATAATTTTAATTAGCTTCTGTTATGGGATACATTTGAGTGGTTTTTGTTCACTCCGGTAAGTTGATTTGCACTCTTGTACTGACTGACACAAAACTACGTAGATGGAAAAAGAGAAAGATAACTTAATTTCTTGCATTTCTCTTTTCTTTATACTTCCAAGCAGGAATTGCACTAGTCATTCGTAGCGTTTACAAATCTGTTGAACCAAGGTCCCTGCATTATTTAAAACAATTATGGCTGGTGCTCTAAATCTTTGTTAGAAATTTGAATAAATTGCAAGTTGTGTAATTTTATACGGACTTCAGGTTTCTGAAGACGAAACGGCGCTGGAATTTCATTGGCTTCGTGTTAGAAAATTTAGGTGGAAATTTACCTAAAACCGATTTTAAACCGATATCGAACTTCGAACTTTGCAAAAATCACATGATATAACTTGATTTTTTTGCGCAGTATAGTAAGTTTCCACTGCATTGCACAATATTTCATGAAAATGGGTCGCATTGGTTTCGTCCTTTACGCAAACTGCAGACACAAGACATGGTTTTGGTTTAATTATAATTGCGAAGAAAAAGGCGTGGAAGAAGGACAAAATAAATGCTTCTTGTTTTTAACCTTTCATTGTGCAATAGGAATTGAAATAAAGGAGCTACAATATAAAAAGTAACATGACCTCCATTCTGCCATTTCTTCAGATGTTTCTTTCTTTTATTTTTTGTTTCATATTTTTCTGTGTGTGTGTGTGTTTGTTTGAAAATTTTGTTTTTCTCTCCTTTTGGTAGGTAAAGCTGTGAAGAGTGAAAGGCGTTAGAAGTACAATTTGCAACGCTGCTACTCTTCCGTCTTCCACAATGTATTCTGTTTCTTTTGTTGAAACAGAAGGTCGTCAGATGAGGATATGAAAGGTAAGCCCTTTTGTTCTTTTTACATTGTTAAGTGAAATTGCTTTTTCTGTTGATGGATAAAAATAATTAATTAAAAAATAAACCAGTATTTATGCTTATCTTTTACAATGCGAAATACGAGACCCTTCATCAGTAGTGCTGCCATCTGTTGAGAGTATGTAAAGTTACAGCTACATGGGAATAAGGTGCTGCCATCTGTTTAAATAAAAAGGTGTGATATTTATCCATGTGACAAGGTAATTATTAAAATATAACTTTACTATAAAATTTTAAATAAGAACTAATAAATTTTACGGATGATAAAATGCAATATTATCCTATCATTAATTTTTTCTCAGGATAAATAAATTCTGCTAATTTTCTCAAAGAAAACAATTTGGGTCAAAGTTTTTTACGAAAACAATTGCGTCTTTCTGTCTCTCGGTAGTGAATTTTATACAAAACGCTGCCTAATATGCGCACTTTACTGGATTCATAAAATTAAAATAGAAATTTAATTTGAATGTGCTCTGTGAGTTTAGCGGGGGGGGGGGGGGGTAAAAAGCATTAGCAAATTATTAATCTATAAAAAAAAATTAAATTAAAAAAGTTCAAATTTAAAATTAAAACCAGAAGTTCCGTCTAGAACTAGACGAGCCTACATTCCCGTATACACCACTTTCAAATTTATAATCTAGCTATCTTTCTCTCTCTCTCTCGTTTAGCTTTAGTTCTTAATTGCTTCAAATATACCTTTTTCGACGGTTAATACATATTCATTCACTCATTCATGTATTTATTCACTAATTTACTTATTTTTTCATTCATTTGCTCATTTATTCACTGATTTATTTCTTTTTTATCATTTATTCACTCATTTGTTTATTCATTCTTTCACTTATTCATTTAATCATTCATTAATTCAAAAATATTCTTGAAAATCCCGATTAAAAAATTTCACAGGAAAATAGTCTCGTTAGTTCGGGATTTATATAGGATTGAAATTTCCCCGTAGGCGCTATGTTAATTTTTTTGAACTGTTCAAAAATGAACAAAAATTGTTCAAATGAATATTTCACGCCAGGAGCTTCTTCCCGTGAGCTTGTTCATTGGTACTTGGATCTTGTACCCAAACTTTACATAATTTGCTTCATTTTCTCCCACAGGCGTTAATGTTAAAATTTATTGAACTGTTCAAAATTGTTGATAAAAAAATGTTCAAATCAAAAAGTAAAATATGGAAATGAGATGTCCTCGCCGAGATCTTTCGAATGCAAAAAGAATTTTTTGAATCGGACAATTCGTTCAAAAGACAGACCAACAAACACACTTTTCCCCATCTAAAGCCCTATTTTATTTATTTATTTTTTTCAATCTTTATTTATTTACTTAATTTATTTTTGACTTTTCTTGATTGCTGACGACATTTTCACGCTTTATTATTATTATTTTTACTTTACGGGAAAGTAGGCTAAAAAAAGAATAAAGGGGGGAATGCTAGTCCCTACCCTCGTAAAGTGTTTTCTTTGCGGAAACAAAAATGTTGTAGCTGAAATCTGTTGATTATTCTACATTTTTAAGAATTTTAGTCAGTTTTAAGACAAAATAATTTTCTTTTTCAAAAATTATTTTTTAATTTTTATTATTATTATTATTACTATTAATTTAAACTTCTCAGGCATTTTAATATATTGGTGCCGACAAGGCAAGTGCCTACTCCACATTCCAAACGACAACAATAGTTTTAATATTTTGGAATGCAGAAAGCTACTCCTATTGAGCATTCCATTAGAGGCGCAAGCGATCGTTTCAGAAAAGGACAATTCCCCCCTCCCCGATTGGAGAAGTAATGCATCAGAATATGTGTGTATAATATATATTTTGTCGTTTTTCTAATACAATGTATGGAGTTGTCTGAAAAAATTTGAAAAGACAGGTTTGCTTAAAAAATATTAAAATTATTTTACTTAGGAGAGAAAAATTTAGTGCCTTTTTGTAACGTGTCAATACACTATATTGTCAGGAATGACCGGTTACTTTACATTTTAGATGTTTTATCGAATATTTGTAAAAGCACTTCACGATTTGAACTGAAACGGTTTGAATTTGAATAGTGGGTGTGGGAGGGGGGGAGGGATGTTTGTTTGCTACCGGTCTGTAAAAAAAAGTATAGCTTGAAATTCGTTTAAATAGTTGCATATTAACGTGATGTTAATTACAGCAAAACTGTTCTTATAAGAATCAGCTTTTTTTGCAGGAGACTCTTCAAAACTGACTTTTTTAAATATGACTGACTGAATTGATGTGAAAATTTTGTCATTTCTTCGTACTATAAACATACATTATTTTGTAAATTTGTGAAGAAATATTTTGAATAGTTCTTGAGATAATTAATTTTAAAATACCGAAAAATTGCCAAATTTTAGTACGCAATTGATTGGCGCACAGATTCAGCAAACTTTTTTCTTACACTCATTTGTCGCATAAAAACAAATACTACTATTAAAATTTTCTTTAATGTGTTTTTTTATAAGGCAAATAAAAAATTTAAAATGTATATTTCATTTTTTTTTCTTTGGAAAAAAATATCGAAATTTTTATACTATTATTATTATTATTTAAAGATTTAGGAGCTAACCATTAAGAATATTTTTAGTAACTTTTGTTTTTATGCGTCAAATGAGTGTAAGGAAAAAGTTTGGTGAATCTGTACGCAAACCAATTGAACAGGGAACATTTTCAAATTTGGCAAATTTTTCGCCATATTAAAGTTTTAAAATACTACAATTTTCAGAACAATTCACTGATATTTAAAAAAGTCGGTTTTGAAGGTACCCTGTACTCTTGAGAACGTTTTCGGTAGTTTCTTGCATTTCTCATTTGACAGGAAGAATGAGATAGCATGTTCTTCCTGTCAAATGAGAAATGCAACATTGCATGGCTGCTGCTTTCCAATTATTATTTTAACGGGAAACTTTGGATGAAGGATAATTTTGCAGGCATTTATTGTAATGGCCAATACTTTCTGCTGGAATCATTAGGCCCGAGCCAAACCTGACCGGCGCCATCGTACAAATGCGCATTGCACGCTTATTTTAGGGTTTAAAAATGTTTTTTTTTTTTGAAAAACCCAACCTGTTTTTTTTTTTTTTTTCGGGGTTTTATTGTTTGAGTAATTTTTTTCTTTTTTTTGTGGGGGGTGGGGTAGGGGTGGATTGAAAAAATCTCCCCTCTAAGACCCAACCTACTTTTTTTTTTTTTTTAAATTTTATTGAGCTTTTCAGGATTTATTGAAGGCTTACGGAATATTGAGCGCTTTTTTAGCGTCGAAAAACCAGCTTTTGTTTCTGAGAAGCTCAACGTAATGTTTTTTTTTTTTTTTTCGGGTTTTAAAGGGTAGAGCCGAGCGCCTGTAAGGCGGATAAGGGTCATACCCCAGATTGCGCCATTGAAATTTTTAGGGGGGAGTTTCGAAGGTAATTCAGACTGCTTGGGGGGGGGGGGTGCGCCGTTGCCCTGAGGGAGGGGGTTCCCCTGGAAAAGTGTGTACTTTTTTAGAGAAAAAAATCAGTTAAATTCAGAAATAAATGCTAAGTAAAAACATAAACTCACATAGTAAATGAACACTATATTGATTTATTTCAAATTAAAATATACAATTTTTACAGATGTAAGCACCTGCACGATGAGAAAGTAATATGACTGAACTTGTTCTCATCGACTAAGTACTAAAAGTCTCAAAGTACAATTCATTGTTTCATCAACGATATGAATGAATGTTCATCGGAGATTCTAGTATAAAAATAATGACAATTTTTTCTTCATGCACGATCTCACTTTAAAATTTTTTTTTTTTTATGATAATTAAAAAAAACATAAAATAGAAAATTTGCAAAAAAATAAAATTAAAAAAAAAAAAAAAAAAGACAGGCCCAATGAAATATCACAATTGAGCATTACTAGGAAATTGAAATTGTACAATACATTCTTAAAGACTTAACGATCACTTCAGGGAAATACGTTTTCTCTGTAACTCGTATACTTACAGACACTAGACCCTCGGTATACATTAGAGGCTTCTCGATAAATGTTATGAAAATTTTCTACAATTTAATTTATTTTTTCCTTTAAAATAATTGGTATTGCATGCATGTATTTCCTCCAAGAAAAAAAAGAGTATATTCTTGAAATAATCCATTATTTCAAGCAGTAATTAGAATCTCCCCAGGAAATATCCTGTATTTTATGTTAAAATAAAACCTTTGAACCTTTTATAACTAATGTTTTGAAAGAACATGAAAGACATATATGTGTGTGTGTCTTTCATTTCTAAATCAAAATTTTCTTCGGGGGGGGGGGGGGGGGGTTTGTAAAGTCACTGGATTCCATAATAGGCACATACTAGGATTTTCAAGATGATTTAAAAACAAGTGCTTTGGAGGGGGGGGGGGGGGGCTTTCGCTACGCGATTCGTTTGTGTGTGTGTAAAATTTAATAAGAGATTGAGGAAAAGAACTCCCTTAAGATCATGAATAGAACCAGCTGAGCTAGATCCAGAGCCTGTAGCTGATCGTCACATTTGTATTTGTATAGATTCATCTTTTTGACTTTATTGTCTCCTTGCAGTTTTTTTTTTTTTTATCTTTTTGATCTCTTAAATATTTGGAGTTGATAACTTGTTTGGAACAGCCACAATTAATCTGAGATTTCAGAAAACTCTGATTAGAATCAACCCTAAATTGGTTTAGTAAAACATCGAATAAAGTATTTGAAGCATCTTCCCTCTTCCCTTCTTATTTGCTCGACGTGAAAACTTTAATTAACTTTAGGTTAATTTCGTATTAAATTTGGGGTTTTGGTCCGAGAGGCTCTCTTATTCATTATATTATATACATTATTGTAGATCGAGGGTGAAGCGTGTATTATTATTTACACCACACATTAAAATACTTCTTACTGGTTTGTTAAAAAAAATTTTGAAGATTACTTTCATAACAGTTCGAAAGAAACGTCTTCCTATGTCCACAACAAGGCAGTATTTTAAGAGCTCTTTTAGTACAGTTAGGAAGCACTTAATTGAGATCCGAATTTTAAGCAGGCAGTCCTCGTTAAATGTATAAACGAAGCATTTTTAACTGAAGTACATTCCAAACAAAAGGCGAGATGAGAAGAAGGAACATAATACGAGTATCATGCTGCCATCTGGTAGACGATGAGGAAACTTTTGGCGGTGTATGAAGATCGGGAATCAAATGTGTTGGCGAAGATGGCGTAGAGAAATAAATATCGCCGAAACTGTCGGTCGGTTCTTCTTCTTCGCCAAAACCGCTGCCGCTGCCACTTCCGCTTGAGCTCCAATCCGAATCACCTATAAAAATAAATAAGTAATTGAAAAGTTTTTAAGTAAGATTAAGTTGTGTTGAAAGAACGTTTTTACGTAAATCGAAATCATTCATTATGCAGTGAACGAACTTCTAAATAAAGTATGAAATTCCTCAATGCCTATAACGGAGAAGTGTTCTCAAAACTTCATCTTTGCATTTATTTAAATGGAATGAAGAAATTAATTATTTTCTAACAAAATAGAACACTTTTTATAACATGAAATTTGCTGAAAGTTGAATATAGCATAATTGTAATGGGTTGGTTAGTTTATGACTAAATGCGAGCTGTGATTTTTTTCTTTCGATCAACTGAAAGATAACTAAGGTTTTAGTATAAAATAAGGCATTAAAATATAAAGCCTAAAGGGTCATTCATAGATGACCAGGGTTCCCACTCAATATTTGCCACTGGAAATAAGGCCTTTTTGCTTATTAAAATAGGGTTTTTTTTTAAGGCTATTTCCTCCATTTTTCGAGACTGCTAAAAAATTGCCTGCACTCTAATTTTTACACAACATAGCATATGACTAAAGGAAAATATGACTTCTTGATACTGGCACGCATAAAATTTTTTTGTGCCAGATGGGATTTTTACCAATTGAAAAATAACTTCACCGACATAAAAAACAAAACATTTACACCTATGAATTGTGTATACAAGTTGAATTTTGCTGCAATATGCTACAGCCATAACTCCTTTTATAATTAAAACGTACATTAACAAGACACACATTGCAATATTCAGAACTTAGAGTAAGGTCACTATAAAATGACTACACTACTTAATAAGAAAATAGTAGAACTGCTCACCCCAAGTCTTAGATGTGTACCTAGTACTTTTAAAACAAAAAGCCATAAAAGTACCAAACTTTATTTAATCGCAATTTTACAAATTGAATTTATCTTTAAGACTTAATGTAAAAGCTTTCCCTTATCTTGATTTCTTAACCGGTCCCGATCGCTTTTTGGTTGTCCATTACTGAAAAAAGAAAATGGAACGATTTCCACTCCCCTTTTGTACTTTGCTACAGTGTCAGAATATTGTATGGCAGTCTTGTTTTGATTGACATGTTGTTTAAGCTTCAAAACAAAAGGCGTTCTTCAAAAGCGTGGGAACCCTGGATGTCACGCTTCGGGGGGAGGGGGTAACAAGAAGTGTGGCATTACACATTTTGGTTCCTATAAAAACATTTAAAATCAGCAAATTCAATTTTTTAAAAAGTTTTATTATTTTCATAATTTGATTGCGTGGGTCATTTTTTCAGAATTCGAACTATTAATATATTTTACTGCTTGTTCTATTCAAATTATCTTTTGTGTTGTAAACCTTAACCTCATTTTATACAAATTACGCACACATGTAATCACTATTATTACTATGCTCACAAATGTAGTTAAAAGTTCAAAAGTAAAATTAGAAACGTGATCTATAGCACTGGAGCAGTGCTTTGTTTCTGAACTGCAAGTATATATGCTTTATGCCTATGTAATATAGAGTGACATGTGACAACTGAGAGGGGGGGGGGGGGAATATATTGAAAAAAGTGAGACATCATTTGCGAACTGTCCCTAACACCCCTTCCAACAAGACTTTCGGTGATTTAACAGATTTACGGACCAATTCACGTCGCAAGCAACAACAGAAAAGTAGCAGAGCATGAGGAGAAATGACACTCACTTGCGTCCTGCCATTCTACATCGAGCCCATTGTACGCATGCGTCAACTTGGTTGTGATGAGTTTGAGGGTGAGGATCTGCTGGTTGATGAGGGAATTCTGTCGAGACACGTCCAGGCTCACTTCTGGATTTCTTGTTTGGTTGGCGAGTCCTTCGCCCACCAGGTCCGCCTCATACCTGCAAAAACCAATCTCAATTAGTCTTCAAGAATAGAGAATATTAAACGTCTATGTCTAAAGCAATTATAATAAAAGTAACAGGTATAGTGAATTTTTAATTGATCATAAATTACCATTTAATGTTTCACTGAAATTGCAATAACTATAATGAACAATAGATAACTTTTATAACTATTTTAATATGTTAGAGAATATACAATTTACGCCATAGGGGAACCAGAGAGCTTCGTCAAAAAACCTCGACTTTTTCTAAGATTTGTTTTTAAGCACTTAACCTTATGTATTATTGGAGTATACATTTTAAGTACACACGACAAGTGCATACACAGGAACGCTTGTTATGCTCAAAATTAATCAAGCCAGCTGTATGTTGGAACGATTAAAATTCCCACTGGTTAAAGAGATTTAATTTTGAATTCAATATAAGGGTAAAGACAGAAAATAAAGCAAATTTTGGGCAATTAAACGTACAACTTATAAATTCCTTTTCGTTTATCTGATGTAGGGGTGGGGGTAGTACAAAACAGCATTATTCCTTTGCTCACTTATAACTATATTTGTTTATTTGTTGTGACAGCAATTATGCATTTAAATACGATTCTTGTGTTTTAGTATACCTACCTGTATTTATGCCATAGAAAAGAACGATGCAAAGAAGGGGAAAGAAAAAAGAAGAGAAAGCATAACTGTGCTGAAGATACAGGTTGCGATTGAAAAGAGCTCTTAAATGGCTAAAGGCAAGTTTACTTTTATTAGTATAAAAGCGTTTATGGGAAACAAAAACTTATTTTTGTTCACTTGCAACCAATTTCAGGCAATATGAATGAATTCAGCAGAAAGTCTTCCTCGTAGCTTCAAAATAGATGCTTGCTGTTTGAATACTTTCAGTAATAATTTTGCGGATTAATGTATGTACAGTTCTTCCATCTACCAGAGAGATCTGCGTGGCAGAGGGCTAAGAAGAATCAATTCATGTTGAACGGAGGAACTGCTGGTACAGTTCTACCATCAACCACAGCGATCTGCCTGACAGAGTGCCAAGAAGAATCGATTCATGTTCAAGGGAGGAACTGCTGGTACAGTTCTACCATCAACCAGAGCGATCTGCCTGGCAGAGTGCCAAAAAGAATCGATTCATGTTCAAGGGAGGAACTGCTGGTACAGTTCTACCATCAACCAGAGCGATCTGCCTGGCAGAGTGCCAAAAAGAATCGATTCATGTTCAAGGGAGGAACTGCTGGTACAGTTCTAAACCATCCAAACCGGAGAAGCGAATTCTGCCTGGCAGAGTGCCAAGAAGAATCGATTCATGTTCGGGAGGGTAGATGAACCCGGGGGTGGTGTTCAAGAAATGTAGCTTGAGTTTTTGTTCGTCAGAACTAAAATGCTAGTTTGTTTAGCATACTTGATTTTTTTCCGAACTAATGCTAGGTGCCAGTTTATGAATGTAGTAACCAAAAACGCACCTGCTTCTCTGAAACCTGAATGGATTCGTTTTTTTCTGCCAGAAGCGCCTAAATGTCAAAATTTCGTGGTCGAACTGAAATGCTTTGATGACACAAATAATAATTTTATTACTATGTAAAGGTAAGGAGAAGATAATACCGCAAAACAAATTATAATTTAAAAAAATCGCGCTTTACCCAAAGAAATAAATGCAGAAGTCCACACAAACAACATACATTATCAATTGAAAAAAGGAAACATTTTAGCAGAACATTTTTGTAACAAAAAAAGTAGCAATTTACAACCATTACAATCAAGTCATCTCAGATTTACGGCTCTTAGTCAAACAAAACAAGCACCATTTCACAATTCAGATTAGATCTAAAACTTTAACTAAAGGCATAAAAAGGTAGCAAATGCGGACGATAATGGAAGATAAGATCATTTACTTCTTTTCTCTGTCACGCAAGTCCTGCAAGAAAAAACAAAGATATGCTGTGAAGAACGCCAAGAAGAATTGTTATAAAAACCGTCACGATTTTCCACAACTTGTTCAACAAGCGCTGAAAGCATCAACATGTTGCAGGGGTTAAATGTATCGTAAAATATCTCTAAAAAGACGTAGCAATATATTATTAAAATAAATTTTTTTGCTAAATTATGATGGTGGAAAAATTGTAAATCGAACAAAAAAAATTTTGTACATAAGAGCTTCCGCCACACACCTCATTTTCCTTGTTTCCTATTCTTAAACAATTTTCCTTTCAAATTTGAACGGTTAAAAAAATCTAATTAAAATTCCAAAATACTTGAGTGTCTACGGGAAAATTCGAATCTTACCCAAAACTCGCCCAAAAAAAGGGGGAGGAGGATTTTTTGATTTGATTGTTTTAACGTCTTTGTTCGAACAATTAAAGGAAAAATAAATAAAATTAACGCCCCTGCGGAAGAAACATTACTTAGGTACTAGTTAAAGTTTTTTATCTAAAAAACAAATAAAAAAGCAACGGATTGATTGGAAGGTCTGATTCAGCGAATTTAAAGTGCTTTTACATTTCCACACAAAGTAAAGAGCTGTAAACAATTTAATTTTTGATACAAATGATTACTGGGACATAAATATGTCATTTTATTCTTAATTAATTATTACTGTTATTATTATTTTTTATTTTGGTTTTGTTTGGCAACGTTCAAAAAGTAAAAGAATGTTGTTTTATAGAATAAAACTATTACAGTCTTAATATAATTTTGCTTAAAAAAAAAAAAAAATGTAACCAAGATCAAATGCAGTAATATAGTTTTTTTTCCTCTGAATAATAAAAACATTTGTATCCAGTAATGTGTAGTTTTAAGCATTTCATTTGTTACTTCGCATTTTATATTTAAAATTGTAATAAAACCTTGGTCACACGTCACCCCCTCATCCGAACGTTTTGAGCAACAACGTAGTTACGACTGCAAACTCACCTTGCTTTATTCAGCCCGTTCCAGCAATCATCCTGTGGTAACACTTTACTGTCTCCAGCCACTTGGGGGTTATTACACATGACTTTGGACAGCTGAACCCAAAAGTTGCGTGTCTTCTTGATTTTCTTTTTTATGCCTTGAACCAGGCGGTCGATGCTGGTGCCTGCCGCTGTAGTTGGACGGACTGCATTTTCGCGATGCCCAAACTTCAAAGTTTCGAAGTTGAGCTCGTGTCGGGCATCACGTTTTCCCAGACGGGGCTTGCCACAGTGCTTGAAAAGCTAAACGAAAAAAAAAAACATTGTACAATCAATCATCAAACTACAGCAGCACCGCGGTTATCCGAGCCCCGACTAACCGAGTTCCGGGTTAACCGAGGTACATTTAGTCCATGAAATAAGCTCCTTTGGCGCGGCCATTTTTTTTTAGTGGACTTTGTTAGTGAATAGTTTGTTTCTTTTCGTTTGTACTGTATTCTATTTGTTACGTGATCAGTGCTAAAGGCATACGAACTGTTGTGTCTATGGAGACTAAATTACAAGCCAACAGACTTGATAAAGGGGAGACAATTAAAAAAGTGGCTTCAGAATTAGGTGTAAGAGAATCATAATTTCATACTATAACAGTAAATGACTTTTTTCACATCTTTGACGAGGTTTTATTCATTTCACTGGTTTACCCACGTTTCACTCTCGATATGGACAGAGTCCGTGTTATCCGAGTTTTCGATTATCCGAGGTACCCTCGGTTCACATCACCTCGGACAACCTAGCCTCCTTTTAACTACAGTAGAGCCTCGGTTATCTTAGCGCCTAAGATAACCGAGGCTCTACTGTAGTTAAAAGGAGGTAAATAAATGACTTTTGGGTTAACACCGTTTTGTAAGAATTAGAGTTTGAAATGAGTAATAGTGCACAAAGTTCCGCGGATGTGTAAAAACTTCAGGATAACTGGGACTTTTTATCTTTTGGACATTAGGAAGTTTCTTGTAGTTGCATGGAATTGTAATATTAAAATACTATCAACGTCCTTTAAATACTATCGACATTCTTCAATGTATTCCTGACAAACACATAATTAAATTTATTTACAATTAACTAACCAATACATTATATACATATACATAATAGCGGAACTGCTGCTCATTATACTTCGAAGGAGAAGGGAAAGGAAACGTAGAAAACAAACGATAAGTAAAAGTAGTAGTCGTATATAAATATTGGAAGTTAAAGTAATTGTTTCGAACTGCAGACGATAATTAATAACAGAAAATAAAAAATAAAATAAATATAAATGAAATATATAACAGAAAGCAAACTGAGTTTTCCAATGTGTGTCTGCCGGTCTGTCCCCCATAATAACTTTTGAGGGAAAGATTCGAAAGATTTTTTTTTTCATTCGAAAGATCTCGGCGAAAACATCCCATTTCCATTTTTATTTTTTGATTTGAACAATCTTTCGTTCAATTTTGAACCAGAAGTTCATCCAGAATTAAACGAGCCTATTTTCCCATGAAGCGTTTGGATCTGGATTTTTAAGCATAGATTTCTAAATGAATACATGACTAAATGAATGAGTGAATGAATATGTATAAACTGTTAAAAAAAAGTATTAGAAGTAATTAAGAACTAAAGCTAAATGAGCAAGAGAGAGAGAGAGGGAGATTATCAATTTGATATTGGTGTATAATACGGGAAAGTAGGCTCGTTTAATTCTAGACGGAACTTCTTGTTACTATCTATATAAATAAAACCAAAAGTTTGTGTGTGTGTGTGTGTGTGTGTGTGTGTGTGTCTGTCTGTCGATCGCCTCCTGGCGAGATGGAACGGTCTAGGAGTACGGAATTTTGGTTACAGGTACCTTGGGTCAGGTCCTCGTGCACCTCGAAGCGTTTTTCCGAAAATTCGAATTTGTTCTTCTTTTATTCCAATTTAAGCAAAACTGTTAATTTTAGGAATATCTCATCGAAGGAACGTCCCACGTATTAGTTTTTTTCAGCATTTGAATGCCCGTAAAAAACTGCACAATATGATCTCTTTCTGCAGTTCGTAGAACAAATAGAACACGCGCAGTATTCGCTTGAAGTAGTTTTCGAACTTTAAAGCAAGGCTTACCTCTGAATTTATCTGCTAAAATTGCGTGTTTTCGCCAAAATAAATAGTACTTTTGTCGCCAACTAGATGTTTTCTGTTAACGTAAGATTGAAAAAATGCTATTTTATCTTTATTCATGTCGTTTTATGAGCGAAACAAATTCTAAAAATTCATTTCATTTTTATACATATTTTGTGGAACTGCAGACGAATTTTAATTACTTTACTTTGAGGTTGATTCTCCTTTCTTTTTTGGCGATTTAATAGTGTTGTAACAGTTCAACAATTGCATGAAATTTTATGGTGGAGTGTCCGCTTTATCAGCGAAACAAATTCTGAAAATTCATTTCATTTTTATGGATATTTTGTGGATTATTAACTGCATGCGATTTTTAATGTTGATTTTTCTTTCTTTTTTGACGATTTAATATTTATTTCTTCGATAAAAACTAGGTTGGAAGGTCTTCGATATAGCTTATTTTTGATGAAATTTAAAATTTCGCCAAGTGGTGATGACATTTTACTCGCCCACCATCCTGTTAATTATTCTCAATATATTATTTTGCGCTTCGTTACTTTTCCAAACCGCGCCCAATAATCCTTATCAATAATATTGTTATCATTTAATTCAATACGTGATTTACACTGTAGGATCATGGCGTATTTGCCGAATGCTTCCATTATACTTTAGTACAATTTGGCGATCTTCTGCTTCATTTTAACTTTTTTACGTAGCGATTATTGATTCCATATTTTACACAAGTGATATATTTTCTAATATTTATTTAGTTTTTGTACTGTCTATTTGGAGCCATTTGGGAAGTATTTAGTTATGTCTTTCTATCAACTTAAATTTCACACGTCAGAATTTGTTCAGTACTAAACATTTCGTAATTTAAATGAGCATTATTTGCCTTTTGAAATAATGCTTTCCTTTCTTTCGTTTTTATCCGAATTTTATGAAAGTGCTACTCAATTGAATTTTCAGAAAATGTTTTGACAATTTTGCAAGTGGAATTTTTAGGAACGGGTGTCCTTATTTTGATGGGGAATTTAAGATGGACTGCTGGGTAATTTTAGGAACAGTAGCTCTTGAAGGTTAGTGTTAAAGGTCAGCTTTAAAGAATGTTTTCTTTATTGTAACAGAAATATACAGTGAGAGTTGTTCTTGATCTGATGGACATTTTTACAGAGAATACTGCTCTTTTTCTGATGGGAAATTGTAGATGCATTTTGGTCGATATTTTAATTGCGATTTTTACGGGCTCTTGATATCATTTTGGCACAATTATCTCTCTGCATATGTGCATTTGAGTTACTGTTTCCCCTACTCTAATGACAATTTCTATGAACTTTTGTTGGCATTTTAATGTGGATTTTTATGGAATAATTTTTGGTCTAATTTCAAGGCTGAATTTTTCAAGGCTGTTCGTTTTAATACAATCGGGGTTTTTAATGAATTTTACTGTATAAATAGGATTTTTATGGACTGTTGCCCCTCTCTTACTTGGATTTTTTTTTTTTTAATTTCCCCTATACATTTACAACAGAATTTTGGACATGCGTCACTTGGCCTGCGAATGATGCAATTTTATCCCGCGCAACGCCGGGCATATCAGCTAGTTTATAATAATTCATGAATGAAGAAATGTCACGAAAAACAAAGAAGGAAATTTGTAATCTATTAAAGAAATGTCAAAGCAAAATAATATTAATCTTAAGGTGTCAGTTATTAATCCATTTCCAAAATATATGTATATGATCAGTCAGATTGTTTGTCAAACAAAATAATACACTTTTTGAAGCTAAATATGTCTAATGTAATGTAAAGTGGGATATTACGAGGGTTATTTTTTAAGTAAGAACCGTTTTGTAATGAAGTAAAAAAAACTGTATTTAATAACACAAATTATATCAGAAACTAAAATATGAACATTTTTTCACTTTTCAACATAGTCGCCATCAACATTCAAGCATTTGTCAAGCCGTGGCACCAGTTTTGGATCCCTTCATCAAAGAAATTTGCCGCCTGACCATTAAACCAGTTCGTACATGTTTCTTTAAGTATGTCATCCTTTTCTAAACGCTTCCCACCTACAAACGTCTTAAGTTTGGGAAAGAGATGAAAGTCTGATGGTGCCAAGTCTGGGCTGCAAGGCGGATGATTCAGTACTTCAGAGTAAAAATTGTCCGGTTGCGTTTTTGCTTTTGAATTTCAGCAGGACGAACGTTTTTTGCATTCAGAAACCGAATAAGGGCACGCACTTCACAATCGGCGGGATTACTGATAGACATGGTGACAAACTACGCAGTATAACTTAACTATACAACCAGCACTGGCCGAGGTGTGAAACGTATTGGCGGTGTAGTGGGGGACAGGCCAAGAGTTGCTGACCTTGAACTGACGTCACCTGACTGGATGCGCAGACACGATGCACAATCGTTCTTACTTAAAAAATGACCCTCGTAAGTCCGGTGACGTGTTATTTTGCTTCGAATCAACGTTCCGTAAGTTTGTAGATTTGCATTACGGTTTTGAACTTTTGATTTAAGCGTTTGTATTTCTAATTTATTCAATGCTAATAGAGTGGCATGAAATGTTTTTAATTTTTATCTTCTTTACAGGAGAAGGAGTGCAGAAAGATAAAATATATACATAATATGAGTTATAAATGCATTAAACTAAATAACTAACTCAGTGGTCAATCAGTCCCTCTGCAGGGAGATTATCACTAGTTAAAATATTTAAACAACACAAACTGTTGTCAAACAGAAGAATTAATGCCTAAAAGATACTTATATGTTCGAGGCTGAACTTGAAAAAAAGTAATGAATTACGGTCGAATTTCGACCGCTGGGCAAACTCTAACATAAAAAGCAGAAAACATGGTCTTACAAAAGAACAAATTTTGTTGGCGAACGATAAATAATATACTTAAAAATATATATGACAGCAAACAATAATAAAATTAAACATTGGAAAAGTAATAAAATTTCAAAAACTCTATTTTAATTTACTTATCGTTCTATTTCTATTTAATCTGCCATAGATCGAATTTAATGTAAGGTTATCAAATTTATACTGCATGAATAATTTTGTAGATAAGAATACTTAATCAACAAGGCAAGTGACATTTATCGTTTATGTGACTTTTATGCAAATTTCGCCGAGGGTACAATATTCAACCTCCAGCATTTAATTGGGAAGAAAATGTATCCACTCATACCTCTTGAGAGACCGCTTGACCATTCTCCTGGAAATTCATAATGGCGTCCGAGATTTTAATGTCGATCGGATCCACCACTGACTCGATGTTGAAGGAGCTCTCCAATCGGGAAGCTAGCATCATCATGGCGTCTGCAACAGAAGCAAGTGTTGGTAAAATTTCGTGCGAAAGGATAATCGAAATTTAAATGGTGCTTAAAGTACGAGTACTTGGTCACAGTGAAATTGCAAAGTTAAACACTTCTATACGTCAAGTTCGCAGTTAGAAAGAGGGAAAACAAAATATTTTCATTGAACAATAGTACTCTGGCACGACTTAATATAATCTATGCAATCATAATAAACAAAATATATTTCCACGGTACATACGATCATTATATTAATATGTTTAAAGCGTTCAATTGAACCAATAATAAATCTCGTATATGGATGAGTAAAAAATGATATAATAAAAGGAATAATTACAAGAATTTCATCGCATAGGAAATAGCAATAATTAACATATAAGCCCGAATACTACCGGTACTTTTCCAATCCATGTACACTTGGGGATACGTGCATGTAAAATCAGTGGACTCCACTATCTCGCCCCGTGCGCAAGCAATCCTAAGGCCTCGGCTAACAGGTAGGGGTCTGGTGGAGAAAAGTACTTTTCCAATAACAATGATATTAATCGTTCTCTAAATTGAGGTGCAGGTCTTAATCGAGAATTTAATAATCGCAACTTCATCATTGCTCCAACCAGTATATTCACTACATGGGGGGAAGGGGGGGGGGGAGGTAACACACATATGGATTCAAAAGTTTACATAAGTTGTCAAAAAAAATTACTACATATTTAAACTAGTTATAAAGAAATTCTAGAAAAAAAAAATGTACGTCATTTATGCATTTTTCCCAGCTATCCATACATATGTTTCACGCAACGTAGACCAGTTACGATTAAATTTTGCGGTACGATACGATACTGACATCATGCAAAAAACAAACTACGGTAAAACGATATTTAAAAATTTGTTTGATGACTAGCATAAAAAAATTAACATAATATTTGCATTTACTATCGTAACTTACGGACTTTTAACACATTTATAGCTATTTCTTAAAAAGTATTTCCAATTATAACTCAATTTTTAATTTCCGATTCTTCGGAGTGGCAACACCTTAGTTTGTTTACATCGAGCGATCATTCTCTTGTTCCTGTCTAGCAATCTTTTCTTAAGTCTTTCAAATTTTAAAGCGTTTTTACGATTTTAAAATGGTTAATTTTTCAGGGAAGATTGCTTGCTATACTTATAGCCCGCAGATGTTCTGATATTTATTATGTACATTTTTCATTTTTTGCACTTCTGCCTAAAAATTACTTGTTTTCTCTTTGCCCGTTCAGAATAAAGCACATTTTATTCGATTGATTCGGAATGTTTTAATCAAGACTTTCAGAACCGCTTGATTGACAATTGATCTTTCGATTCTCCCCTATACTAATAATGAAGTTAAGAAAAAACCAGAAAATAATTACAGATTCGTTTCTGCCCCCGCCCCTCATTTTTGTTTTTTTACAAGCGATATACATGTTTTTAGTAAAGATATGTAAATATACTCTAATTAGAACAGCACTCAATGAAACTCAAAATCTAAGTTTAGACGCAGTCATTCAAATTTATGACTTAACCTTGGAAAAAGTATTCACAGCTTTGCAAAACATTCATGGTAAAATAGTAACCTTCGGATATTTAACCTTTTTAAATTTAAGCATATTTCCTTAAACATAAATACTCTTCTTATCGTGTTTCTTATTTATTCTACTGATAACTTCTAAACACCGTGCGCCATGCTACATGCTTAATGAAGAAAGTTCTCCGTGTTTGGATTATAATCATGAGGAGTGCTGGTTTTCCCTAGCACATCTATGTTCTTTATGCTTTTGGTCTCGACTTACCATGAGAGCTTGGGTTTATCTGTCTTTGAGCAGCATTTGGAGGATCTATCACACTTACATTCATGAAATTGGGCGCTAAGGTAGACTGTAAAGCCATGGCTGCCTGCGATCATATAGCGGCTGTCCAGACGCGGCGCGAGAACAAAGGAATTAAGCGTTCAAACGATAGTTATTTTTTTCCTCACTGGTGCGCTGCAAGCATGTACTAGTTTTGTATGGAAATACATTACGAAAGCCTTGTTTTTGCCGGGTTTGCAGCATGCATCATGAAGATTTCTTTTTGGTAAATTTTTACGTTTTTTCTAAGCATTAAATTAGTGAATGCATACATTTTATAATTTTAGGGATTTACTAAATTCACGTTTGCTTTATATGCATATATTTTATTTGTTTTTTCACTCCATGTAACCTATTCAATTATTCTGCAAATAGAAATCGTGAATTTGATGCTTTGGATGATATTTTTAACCAATGAGGGCTGACATTTGCATTTTCCCCTTATGTCTCGAACTTTTCTGGTTTTATTTATTTATGCATTGGTTTTATTTATTTGTACTTCAGGTTATTATTAAGATAACAAACGTCATTATAGCCCAAATTTCAGAAAACATATTTCGGATTTCGGGACAAGAGGAATCCTTTTATCAATGAATAGAGTTGTACGCATCTGGATGCAAGTAATTCGAGTGATTTACACTCACTTGGATAACTTACATTTTTAGGTCAAATCCTTACGCATTGATAAAGGGGCTCCTTTTAATTCCAAAACATGCGTATGGAGTAATTTTTGCAACATGCGCTATAAAAACGTTGGTCTGCTCATTAATTTTTTACCACTCAAAAGTAAACTTTGAAGTTAATATTATGTCTAGATTATGCTTTTAAATATATTTTTTTTTGTTCTGAGACGTTTAAATTTCTTATGCTTGTATAGAATGATAAAGTTAAAAGTGGAATGAGTGAGATAATCTATATTATAAATCTAGTAATGTACCTTTTTAAAATTAAACTCGCGCCACACAATTGCAATTGAAATACTTAAAAGGAAGGGAGACTTCCCTCTAAGATTTGTTGTTGATTCTCCACGCGTTCATGAGTACACCCATTTTGTACACCATAGAGTCTTAAAACATAGAAAAGTAAATAAACTATCTAAGGGACCGTTCATAAATGATGTCACGCTCTTTTTCGATATATTTGACCCCCCCCCCCCTTTATCAGAAAATGTCACAATTCAACGGACCCCCTTCCCCCCTTTGTCACATGTCACGCTCTGTTGTATAAGCCTGATGTCACACTTGTTGTTACCCCCTCCCCCTCGAAGCGTGACATCATTTATGAATGACTCCTAAAGCGTATTTCTGATTTCTAATTTAAAAGTGGGGAAACATTAATTTAAGAAAGGATTTAAGGAAAATCAGGTTACAGAAAATCAGAGAATCCGAAAGCTTTTGGTAGATTTCATCGAAGAAATGCCGGTTGCAAAGTCTTGGTATTAAAAATTGAGAATATTCAGTGTAGTCCAGAAAAAAAGAAAAAAGAGGTGAGAGGGGGGAGGCTTACAGATAAGAGCATAAGTTATTGTAATGAAATAGTGGTGGAGGGACGATCGTGTAAAATAAAAAAGTTTTGAACGGTCCTACCCTCCCCCCCCCCCCCGGACTGAGAATACTCATTGCTTTCTGTTGTCAAAAAGTAAGTCATCTAAATAAAAAATGTTAAAGGGGATATTTAAAGAAAAATTGCTTGTCCAGGGGTGTCCACGGGGGAAGTTCATGGCGTAGACTGCACCATTAAATTTTTTGATGAAATTTTTGACACCCCCTGGACAGGGGGGCATGCTTTCATCGAGTTTTAGCCCTTTTGGGTGGTTGTCTTTTTTGGGGGACTTCGTACCTATTAGTATGCACCATCTTGCTTAGGAGGTTGGCACCCATGTATTGTCAGTTACAAGTTTTAAAAATAATCTTGATAAGTCTGAACTGCATATAATGACGCGTTTTAAGTAATTATGTTTAATTTCTTATTTATTGTACTTAATTGTAATATTTGAAAATATTTCCCCTTGATTGTTCATTTTATTCAATCGTTTTCTTTTACAAAGGTCTAATCTTTGACCTTTCTTACTTAATATTTTAGGTAATATTTAACTAGTGTAATTGCTTTAGCTGAGACCAGCAAAAAAAAAAAAAAAAATCGCTACTCTTTTATGATAATCCATCTGTTGAAGTTAACTGAAATCAGCTATACTATACAATGCAATATCAGTTATTAGTACTATGCTATTAGTCTGCCAATAACAATAAAAAATTGTTGCATTAATCATTTACTTAATTACATATTTGTTCAACTAATCTTTATTTGTTAAGTCACTTCACAACCTAAGTGTTCCACTTACCTGTAATAATTAAATTTACAATAAATTTAAGTGAAATAATTCAATTAGCGCATATATTTAAAATAACTTTATTAATCATAACCTATGTCATTTTTCTTTTAACTGCTGTTATTTAATAGTATTAACATGAATGTAATGAAAATTGCTTAATAATAAAGTAACTAATAACCATTTCAAGACTATTCAATACGGCTTTCAAAAACCTGCTAGCCAATTTATTTGTGCTACACAATGTGAAAGGATAAATGTATTTCAGAAAGTTATGCGCAATTATTGTTGTTCAAAATAAAAATAAATCTGAAAGCATAATATGATCAGTCAATTGCGAAGAAAATTTTCTCTGTGTTACCATATATATATAAAAGTATACGTATGTATGAAAAGTTGTATCTTAACGAGCAGCTTCAAAGTGTGCATGTGTTACTACCAAAAAAATCGATCTTTTTATTTTTTCCTCTGTATTAAAAACGTTTTAATGGCAAATACATAACCCTGCAACGTACTTTGATAGTTACTTTTGCCCTCAACACTTAAATGTTTATCTTTCTTGAAATTCAAGCCTTTAACGCGATGATATTGCAATGGTTAGACCTTTAAATCCTCGCTTTTAAGTACATGCTAACAGCGCCAATTGACTGAAGTGGCAGAAAATGTAAGTTCTGCTTGCACGCACTTTTTCGCCCGTTTGGACAGCCGCTATATGATCGCAGGCAGCCATGGTAAAGCGGGCTCAAGAGCTGATTCTTAAAATTGAGTCTAGAAAATTTTTAGATTTAATTTTGTCTTTTTCCCTTCCTCTAGATTTTTGCACCCGTTTGTCCACAGCATAGCTTCTCCTGAGAGTAGGGAGAACAAATAATAATAGGAGCAACCTTTATAAAGAACAAACAAGTGTCATTAAAAACTGCTGCTTTTGAATTTCTAACTTGCGTTTTTCGAAATTTTCAAATGGAATTATTCTTTTTATTTTCTTTTTTTTCTCCTTCCTTTTTTTATCTTTCTTTTTCTTTTTTCTTTTTTTTTTTTTGAACATTTTTAAACGGAAAAATTAAAATTCCCCTGCATTCGAGGTACTAATTCTGTTATGTTTCTCAAATGTATAAGGTAAACAGTTATACATTTCGCCCACATTTAAAACAAGTTCAGTCAAACTTTACTGTTTCGCAATATATATATATACTACTGCGATCGCTTTTCAAGGTACCAATCATTTCGAGCGATAAATACGGAAAAACAATGCATGCCGGGAGTCAATATAACCATAACCGACGTGATGGGTCCATTAAATCAAGACGACATATGAGGAAAGCGGTAGATGTGGGGACGATGGACTAAGGTTCAACACATATTCCAGCAGCAAAGTTGTGTGGGCACATGCTTTGTGCAGATGGACGTTTGACATTGACACAACGAATCCTTACTCCCCTTTTCGAGGGGAGTCATTTTACGAGCAACAACGATCTCAATATTATAACGAGACTTCTATTAGCTACGAAAAAGCCTGGAGCGATGACTCTCTGAGCCATTTCCGTAGACACAGATCAGAATTTCCCTAGAAATGTGTTAACATTTAATACAATATTTAATATTTAAAAAAGTGTTTAAAAACCAGAACGCCACATTAATTTAACATTTTATAAAATATGATATTCAACCCGATGAAAACCCAAAACTCGAAGGATTCCGCGAATTCTTTGCAAGCATTAAAAACACCACGATTGAAAGGAGCATGAATTTTTAAAATTACAATCAGGGGATAGCCTAGAAAAAACACTTAGTTCTCCTTTCCGTAAGCCACGAAACGAGTGTAGCACAAAATAAGCACTTTGTTTTAATGGACTAACACAACAAGGAACGGAATGCAGCTCGTAAACCATACCCAAGGAACACGCAAAAAAGATCGTGAAAGCCGATGATCGGCCATCAAGCCAGTTTAATGACGGATTTACGGTTTCAGTTCAACGAATCTCTCGGCATCTTGACCCGAGGGGTCGAGTGCCAAAGGACGACTGGCGGCACATCCTTCCCGGCACGCCCCTCCTGCATCGAACCCTTTGCTTGTTGACATCAATTAATCTGTGCAGTTCGGCCCAGTGGAAGAAAACAATTCTTCGTAGCCTTAAGTTATCGAATTAAAACTGACCAACCACGTGTTCTTGCAGTGCGATGCATAAAGCAAAGAAAAATATTTCCTGTGTTTATGATAGATGTCACAGTTTTATAAAAAGAACCATACATATATTTCACTTAACGTGGACAGTTACGATTATATTTTGCGGTACGGTACGATACTGACATCTTGCAAAAACAGCAAACTGTGGCAAAACGATATTTAAAAATTTGTTTAATGGTTAGCATAGATAACTAATGTAATATTTGTATTTATAATCATAACTTACCGATTTTATCAAATATATTTCTATTTCTTAAAATTCATATCTCAATTTTTAATTTCTGATTATTTGAAGTGGCAGCACTTTAATTTGTTTATATTGAGCGATCATTCTCGTGTTTATATCTAGCGACCTTTTCTTAAGCCTTTCGAATTTTAAAGCGTTTTTTTTTTTTTTTTTTTTTTTTTTTTTTTTTTTTTACGATTTTAAAATTTTACTTAACGTGACCAGTTACGATTAAATTTTGCGGTACGATACGATAATGACATCATACAAAAAACAAACTATGGAAAAACGAAAGTTAAAAACTTGTTTAATGATTAGCATAGAAATGTAACGCAATATTTGTATTTATTATCGTAACTTACTGAACACTCTCAATTTATTTCTATTTCTTAAAAAGTATTTTCATTCCTCACTCCTTTTTTTAATTTCCTATTCTTTGGAATTTGCAATTCCTTAGTTTCTTTAGATCGAGTGATTATTCTCAAGTTTGATCGTTGAACTTAGTCCGCAGATGTTCTGCAAGGGATCAGATAGTAACAATTTATTGTAGGTAAAATCGTAAAAAGAAATGTAAAAAAAACAGGAGTTTTACTCATTTTTTGTTGATTTGAATCTAGTTTTTCCCATTCGCCTTAACAGTATTATTAGGAATTTATTTTTTAGAATTTAGATGAATCGAGAATATTTTACAAGTTAATACAATACAGAATCGATATTTCATTGAGAATTTTGTCAGCTTCTTGTTTACTGTCAAAAGTATTTTCCACCCACGAGAAAAAAAAAATCAACATTTAATTTCTATTATTATTTCACAAGGAAAGATAGATGGAATAGTTTTTTGATTGCCTTCTTATACTAAACATAACTTTAAAAGAAAGTCATAAGCAAATAATAAATCACTTTAAAAGTAATTATAAATTTACCTTTGTCAATGAATTCTAAACCATGAATTATTTAGGAACGTGTGAATCATCCGGGAAATTTCACAATAACTTATTCCTCCGCTTTTATTGGGTAACGGAACCCAGCGAAAACCGAACAATAATTATTAACTGCAATTAAATGAAAAGCACACTATCTATCCAGGGAGTTAATTAGGAGCCCTTTCATCCAAATGAGAACGAAATAGTTGAAATGCTAGCTGATGCAGCTGCGTAATTGAATTTCATTCATTCAATATCCATTTAATAGCCTCAGAGTTCATTACGCATAGTCATATGCTTGGCAGGTTCTTTAGTGAAAGTTCAATTGCGACATTCTTTCTAAATGTCTGAGAAAGAAGTAATTGATATGATATTAAAAAGGAATGTGCTAGAAAGGATGCTAGGGTAACTTTTTTCATCTTTTATGTACCTTCATTTTTATAACTTTTGACCATTTCTTCCAATTTTTCCCTTTTTTTTTTCCCTATTAAAGTATTATTCACGTATTGAAGATATTTTCGAGAGGGCAAAATAAACAAATTCCGGCCTTCATAAAATATTAATAAATACGATATACATATACATTAGATATGATTAAGGATTATGTAACAATGGCATACGTCACATAAACAGGTAAAAGAATAGGTACTCTCTGAACAAAATAAGTTAAAAAATAAATAAAGATCAAAGGCACCGAAATTGATGAATCACAACATTGTATGTACATTCAGGGCATGAAATTTCGATTAATGGCAACATTATGAATAAAATCAATCGAAGGATTAAAATAAAACGGAATGCTTTTGATGAACATATGGCATTGAGGTGCAACACGTCATGTTGTTTGAAAAGGAAAGATTTTAATTCCTGTCTTTCATTGCTAACGCATGGAGGACTACACTGGAAATGACAAAAAGGGATCAAAGCAATTTAACGTGGCTTAGGAACGAAACAAGAGTAGATGGTATAAGGGAAAGAGTGAGGACTACCACAAAAATAAAACTTTCTTCACACAAACCTCTTTTCTTACCTATAAAAGCATAGCGGTACCATACATGTCAATTGCGGTTTTGATTTTTTTCTCTCCTAATATTATTAAAGATTTCCCAGTGTCTTTACCGAATTTGTTTAGCAAAAAGAAGTAAATTAGAAAAAAAAAAAATTAACCAATAATTTGGTGTTTCATTCTGTAAAACATTGCTCAAAATATCAGTGATTGTTGAAAGAGATCTTATTAAAATTCTACCTTTTAAAATATTGTAAATTCTACAGAAGTTATTTAAATTCTAAATTTTCTTCCTCTTCTCTAGTTTCGATATCTTATTTAAATTCTAGTGTTTCACGTTAATCCACGACCATATGATGGGAAAATCAGCTTGGCGGGAAAGTTGGCAAAGCAAGAAAGCAAGCCCAACAACCCAAACGCCACACGATCTTAAATCAACCAAGTGACGGATGCAATCAGTCCAAACAAACATCACGGCATGCTACATTAACACGCCCATGAATAGGCACATTATTGAAGGCAGACACTCTTCTTTCGTCATCCCACTTCTCAAATCTCGCCAAGGCATTATATTATTATCTCGGTTGTCTTCTTTCTTTTGTTTTTAATTTCGCCAAAAGCATACGTTATGAGACGATCAACGTCCGGTTGCGCATGTTTTCCGGGTGGCGCCAAGAGAAAGCAATTTATCTTGTCTCTTTTTCTGAAAGGAAATAGTTTCGCTCGTTCAACTTATAAAGATACTTGTCAACGTTGATACTACATTTAAAAAAGAAAAAAAGTAACAGGAGAGGGGGAAAGGAGCATGAAAGAGAACATTTGTAGAAAAGGAACTTCCAGGAATTATATTTTGGTCTGCAAGATATGAGGTATGGGATCAGATTAAGAACACTCCCACTTGAGTAAATATTTTATTTGGGTAATTTACAGAACACTTTCATGTTGTGAATGGCAGATTAATATGCTCAGTTGATTTATTACGATCGTGAAATATGTGAAGGAAAGTATAGCTTAAACAACGGGAGTCTCGCATTAAAACTCGATGGATTGTTAAGTTTCGCAGAATATTAAAACAAATCGAGTAGCAATCAAAACGCTTGTTATCAAGCCTATTTTAACAAGATCTCGATTTATATGAGACAACAATACAACACTTGTTCCATTTTTAAATAAACAAAATTTATTCTCACGTTTCAAGAAAAATCTTGAATTTAACAACTTTTTCTATTGATTTTTATTTTAAAACTTTTTCTATTTATGCATACATAATAAACGAATTCATAAATAAAGATTGCGAGATAAATGAAAGAAAATAGTGTCTTGAAACAAAATGTTAGAATGTGACAAAAATAGTGTTGCATGATAATGCGGATACAAATAAGTTGCATGATCCCTGATTGTTGAACGAGTCTCGTGATTTATTTTTGGGAAACTCAAAATAGAAGTTTACGTAACAAAATTTCTAATGTTATGAGTTCAGTTAGAGATAATATAAACAGACGCGAGAACATTTTACACATGAGAGGAATGGCGTCTTCTCTGGGGATGATTCAGGGAAGACGCGTTTTAAAAATACCATTCTCCGGCATTCTTTCAAGCAATGTGTCTTTAGGATCATTCAGAAATGAAGTCACGCTTCGAGGGGGTTTCGTAAAATTGTGGCAAAGTGTGACGGTCTACCCCACACTTCGCCCTTCTATTGTTCGTCCCTACCTGTCACCATGAATAGAAGGGTCTTGGGGGATTAAGAACGGACAATAGGAGTTGGAAGCGAGAATTGGACATCTGACGTGCTCCTTGAATTTAGGGAAAACATTCTTTCATAGGGATATTTAGCGGGATTTTACTTATCATGTGGCCCCACATTTCGCCGCTCCGGAGACTGGCTCCAGATTTTAATGGATTGGGGACACTCCCCCTGCCAATCAAACATACAGATTTCCCCAATTGCAGAACGGGGTAGTGAAGGGATTTTTTTTCCCCTCTAACACCGACACGTGGTGGCTTTCGGACTTTGGCCATTTTTATTTCCTTTTCATTAGCGCATTCACGTCTTTAATAGTTTAATGAAGTTTAATTTCACCGAATCAAGGCGGGGAGGGAAGTTATTGATGCACAATGAGTATGTATTTAGGATACACTCCAGAAGTGGGATATTTAACACGTCCTTTGCATAAAATTTCATGTCGCATTTCAACTTTCAATCTTTCAGCATCCTGTATGTATTTAAAATGATTTTAAAAGTTCGACATAATTTCAGCACGTGCTAATTCAAATCTGCATATTACCTGTTTTATTTCAATAATTTATTTATTTTCTAAACGATCTTAGAGTCAGTTTTCAATTCTTATTAGCAATTTTAAAACGTGGCGACTAACAAAACTGAGCCTACCAGCCAGACGACTAACCAAATTTTCCAGTTTTCACCTATATTGCAAGTCCTTATTAACTCTTCACTCTGGTACTGATTAATAGGGATCCACGTAGTCCTTGTTTTCCAATTTGTCAAAATTTAAATGTTTGTTCAAATTTGATAGTTATGCTACTTTGGCATTTAAGCAACTTTGGTGGTTGAATGTATATCCCAATATCAATCAGCTTATATCATAATTATTGTGATATTTATCATCTTATATAAATATATATATCTATTAACACTAATAATAGCACTAATAATATTCCTGGTCCTCTCTTTACAAAGTGCTTATCTTTCACTAAGCAAATGATGTATGAATGCTTGTATTAAGAGAATAATATTTTTTATAAATAAAATGCCTTCTTTTTGTTCTGTTATCAGTTTGCTACTTATTTATAATGCCTAAGGGCAAAGTACCAAATTCCTTTAAAGAAGAGTTAAACTTTACTAGCACCATTCATTATCATATTAAGGGAGACCAGGTAGGAATGGGGTGCTTAAGGTTTGAAGCGAAGTTTTAGGTCTAAGATACTAAAAAAAAACATACCTTATGTTAAGAAACAGTTTCTTAATATATTTTTAAATACACTTTTATGTACAAAGTTTTTTTTTAAAAAGTTAAGATATAATTTTAAAAAATGAAAAATAAAAGTAACTCGATCAACCCCATTCTGCCCCTTCATGGGGCAGAATGGGGTATAATGGGTTTTGGAATATTATAGATTATTTTTTGTATTTAAAGTATTTCGAAGTTCACACATCAGTACTGAATGTAATAAAAAGAAGGGGGGCGGGGGCATTTTATGGCCATATGAGTGTGTATCATATTATAGTGATATGAGACTAAGACAGAAGAGGGTAAGAATTTTTTTTCAAATTTTAAAACCCTGTTTGGTCCAAAATAAAACAAAAAAACTTATTTTTAATGATAAAATTGTGTTTATTTTCTATGAATTTGTAAATTATTAAGTATTAAGTTATACAGTAAAGTAATAAGTAGTATTAAGTTATACAATGCTTATGGCTTGCAAAAATCACATATGAATATTGATTCATCATCGTCTTCTTCAATACCTGCACATGAGTTGTGTGCCCACTTTTCGCATTTAAAGCATATGATGTTGAATGCAGATCATCACAATACAAACACAAACATGACGCGTCTTTATCTTCTTCAGAGCTTTCATCTGAGCGGTCCTCTAACGCCTCATTCTGTTTGTTTGGTCTCTGCTTACTGGGCTTAGGCCCTTTTTCTGAACCAATAGGTATATATGTATTATATATTTGTTATATAAACGGGGCGGAACGGGGTTCCACGATCCCGTTCTGCCCAGCGTGTTAAAATGTGAGAAAAGTTACGTGACTACCATTAACCATTTATGTTTCGATCATTGCATCATGGAAAAATATATTTAAAAACTGGGAAGGGGGAATAAATGCCGTATCTCGTTCTATCCCGGTCTCACCTACTTATAAACTATTATTTTATTATATAGGATATAGATAATTTCCATAACATTTCCATAATGCACTCTAACGGAAGTTATTGAATTCTATTGCAAACTGCTTCTTAAGGCTATAGCAAGAGGCATCTACAGTGTGCAACAAAAGAAAAAAAATTGAATAAAAATAGTTAAATATAAAAATAATCTACTGATCTATAAACAGAATACCTAACGAGTTTTATTAACCCTACTCCTTGCCGCTCCTAGTTCTAATAAAAATGGTATTAAAATATTTTTAAGTATTAAGTGTAGAAGTTCAAATCTGTAGTTTCAAGCTAATTGTATACTTATGAATTACCCAGCTATCCTTTTCATACCCACCCTCCATTCATTTTATTATCCCTTTCCCCACAAAACTTGTAATGACTAAACAGAAAATGAAATAATTAAAACCTGGTTTACCTTATTGAACATCGTTGTTCTGTAGAGACTTACTCGTAAAATTGAACAGCAGCGTTGTCGCTTGCATTAATGTAAGGAAGAGTCACTTATGCGAAGTAACATTAATTATTACTTTAATCATTGGGCGATGAACTTTTCCAAAAATATGACTGCATATGCAATGCGAGTACTTTGCAACAAATTCTCAGACAGCTCCAGATCTTAACCCATTAATAACTGACGCGAAAACGCATTTTTTGCCGTTTTTCTTATGTATCTTTTTAAGTAACTTTTTTTTTTTTTGTATGTGCTACACAACGTTTCAATGAGTATAGGGAAAAAATTCCACCCAAAAAAAAGTTACCTAAACATATACATAAGAAAAACGGCAAGAAAAAAGTTTTCACTAACGTTGCGAAAACGCAACGTTAGTCATTAATGGGGTAAATTTTGCAAAGAACACAGCCGAAAACATAAATTGAACCGGTTCAATTTGCACCATTCGTTTCGAGTTCTTTGTTTTAAAGAACACTTCCTAAGTTTTGTCTAAGAAATTTACTAAACATAGAGAAATTGTATAAATATAGACACAAATAAAGTCGTACAGAAATATCAGCATTCATTGAGGAAAAAAAAATTACTGAAATATCACGACAGAATGTTGTAAGCTTAATACAAAACCTTATAATACAAACATAAATTACTATGCAAGAGAATAATAATACAAAGCAAACTTAAGTCATTACTTTACACTTTAATATAAAGGAGTAATTAAGGCTTAATGTCTAACAAAAAAAAGTGCAGAAGTCCTAAATTCTTCGGAACTTGGTGAAATCAGTGCAAGCTATAAAAACTAATTCCATTTTGTAAAGAAATAAACAGGCTTTCAAGCATTAACGTTTTAAACTGAAGTAACTGTTTCATATCTACCAACTATTTAAAACATTAATGAATAATGTGTGAAGTGAAAAATCTAGGGAAGTGAAGAAAAATAAGAATTGCAAAGTACCAAAGCATCATATGAGAACAATATTATTAATACACAATGTAAACACACAGTACTTTTATTTGGAAATACAGTAAAACCTGTAAAGTTGACCACCTTTGTATATTAACCACCTGTCTAAGTTGACCTCTTTTGCCAGGAATGGAATTAGCCCTTCACCCTCTATAAGTTGATCACCTGTCTAAGTTGACCACTTAAAGCGCTGAACCACACGTGATGAACTTACACAGGTTTCACTGAGCTATTTGAATAATGAACTTCTAATATATCAAAAAGAGACACGATCAAAAACCTTGGGTTTATTTTTTTCTCTAATTTAACAATTGTTTTATAATATTGGAAAAATCGCCCAACAGGCAATTGCTGATTTTTCTCATGCTTTTTAATTATATACTGAATGAAAACAGAAGAAATTGTTAATGCATTTTGTAACGTTATGTACTCGAAAAGAACAATGAGTACTTGAAAAGAAAAAAACCCCAATGCTAAAGACAACCGAAAATTAAAAAAACTGAGATTAAATTGCATACAAAAGGGGGACATTTTGGGCAAAAATATTTTTATAACTAGATTAATTAATAAGGATGTAATATTTAATATTTATGATCACTGAAACTTAAAATAACTTTCGAGAAATTCCTTATATTTTCGGCCGAATTTTCAAGTGATCGTGCCAAAATTACGTCCGTGCAAGTTGTTTACTACAGAAGTTGAAACTTTTAAAAAAAATGGTAAGCTCAAAGTTGTTAATGTTAAGATTCAGAATCGGATAGTAAAGGAAAACTAGGAAATTTTACCGAAGCCGAACCAATTGGATTTCGAAATGCACAAAAAATCGGGACCGACACCTAAAAGCACAAAAAAACCGGACAAAATGCGTAAATTTTTCTCGTATTTTTTAACAGTTGGAAGTTGTGCTAAATTAATAAATAAATAAGTTTCCTCCAAGTAGGCTCCTTCACTAAGAATTTACAATATAAGTTGTAATTTGATAGCATATTTATGCTAGTCTTAAGTTGGCTAGTTCCTTCCGAAGTGGAAAAAAATCATGGAAAGAATCAGCCAGAATTCTTGGAAAATCTCCTGCCACTATTTCCAAAGCAGGTATGAAGATGTGTTAGCATGCTAAACAATATTAAGGGTTTTTTTTTTTACTATATGATATCAAACAAAAATTTGAGTTTTGTCACGTCTATCACATACACCAGTGGTTCCCAATCTTTCCTTCCTTGCGAACCCCTTCTAAAATCTAAAGAATGGCATATATTTTGAAAGTTGCATACTTTTAAGCTCTTACATTTTCTAAATTATATTTCAAAATTAGTTCTTTTAAAGTAAAATTCCACTGGAAATAATGTATAGCATGAGACATAGTGCAGTACAAACCATTTGAAAAGAAAATACTGCAGATAACAACAAAGGTCTTGGGTCTCAACACTAATCAAAGATTTAAATAAGGGAAAATCTCCCCCCCCCCCCTTGACATTTCTGATACTACATGTAAACAAATTTATGCATTCCCTTTATTACCTTAAAAAGTTTAATTTCAGAATTAAAAAAAGAAAAATGCACTGAACTATATGTAAGGTACAGTTGTTTTCGTAGTGTTTTTTGCGTTAAGCCAGTTTCTGTTATTTTTCTCAGTACTTTTTAAACTTATATAGAATTCGAATTACATCAAAGTTTTCTATTTGAAGTAGTACTAAATCCAAAAAAAAAATAATTGAGGATTGTACGGCAGTAATAGAAAAAGATTTATTAAAAAAATTGTTTGCTCTTTTACCTTAAAATATCAAAATTTCTCTTTTACAATTAGTTTTTAACGATCAAATTTTACTGTAAATGACATAGCGCGTACATTTAAATAAATACATTATTAAGGCAACAAATAAGGTCACATGGTGCGGACTCCCTTTAAAATCGTAAATGATGTTTCAACATTATCAAAGATTTAAACAAGGAAAGTTTTAATGCTGGTTCAAAAGTTTTTTTTAGTGAGATAGTGTAACATATACTCTTCCATAATTGCGAAAGTTATGTTTTTTGTAACTGCAAGAAAATAAATCAATAAAATTTTTTCCAAAAAAAGAATCCTAATACTACATTTAAACAACAACAAAAAAAAAATTAATAGTTTAGAAAACCTGAAGTGAACTAGTAGTGAAATTGCGCCAAACATCCCTAGGAAAGAATGTTTTCCCTAAATTTAAGGAGCACGTCTGCTGTCCAGTACTCCCTTGCAACCCCTATTGTCCGTTCTTAATCCCCCAAGGTCCTTCCATTCATGACGACAGAGAGGGCCAAACAACGGAAGGGAAAAATATAGGATCGACCGTGGGGATCAGTGGAAAAAAATCCCTTCACCACCCCGTCTTGCAATCTCCTGTGAACTTGATTGACAAGTAGGCGTGCAGCCAATCCATCAAAAGCCGGGGCCCAGGGCGAAGTGAGGGGAACACGAGTGTGACAAGGGGACGGGTAACAAGAATTGTGACATCATGCATTATGCAACATAGCGTGACATGTGACAAAGGGGGAAGGGGGTCCGCTGAAGTGTGACATATTGTGACAAAGGGGGGAGGGGGTCAAATATATCGGAAAAAAGCGTGACATCATTTATGAACGGCTCCTTTGGTGTGTATTTCTCAAACGGCATTTTAATTTGATGAAATATTCATGATTCATTTCGAGTAATGTTTTCCAAGGAAGCGATGTTGCTCTTAAATGGGAAATAACAAAATCAGGGAGGACGATTGAAGAGAGATGGGCGATGAAAAGCGTTCTAACCTCAGGAATGTTGAGGGTTAGTCAGAAATATTAATCCAACCGATGATGAAAATTAGGGTAAAAGGGGTCATTCATAAATAATGTCACGCTTCGAGGGGGGAGGGGGATTCAAGAAAGTGTGACAGTTTGTGACAAGGGGAGGGGATAGGGTAGCAAGAAGTGTAACATCGTACATTTTGATTTCTATAAAATCATTTAAAAACAGCAAATTAAACTTATTTTTGTGCTAATGTAATATAGCGCGACATGTGACAAAGGGGGTAGGGGGTATGTTGAAGTGTGACACTTAGTGACAAAGGGGGAGGGGGTCAAATATATTGAAAAAAACGTGTGACATCATTAATGAACGGTCACTAATGTAACATTAACTTTTTATTGTTCCATCAATTTATACCAAAACTTTTTCCATAACAAAGATAAGTTTAGGCTTAAAACTTGAGCCTTTTAGCCGAATACAAATTTCATGGAAGGATAATTTATTCAAGTGGGTTTTTATTGTAAAACATTTGCATTTTTACTTTTTTTTTTGCTCAAATTTGCAAATAAAATACTTTTACAGGAATTTTGAAGATACTCTCCAAGTTTTATTCGATGTTTTTTATGTGTACTGTGGTCAACAAATATGTTTTATTATTACACCTAAGCAATCTACTTCGCGAATATAAATAAATATTTTAAATTAGGAAAATACTTTAGAAAAGGAGTAAAAAAGAAAGAAAAAAACAGATTAGAAGAAGTAGTAAATCTTCAGCAAACCAAATTTTTTTGTGTACTATGATTAAAATTTTTTTGATACAGTTTTGTCAATGGCGCAAATTGCGGATCTGTTATTTGTTGAGCATAAAATTGTGTTTATTTTCTATGAATTTGTAAATTATTAAGTATTAAGTTATACAGTAAAGTAATAAGTAGTATTAAGTTATACAATGCTTATGGCTTGCAAAAATCACATATGAATATTGATTCATCATCGTCTTCTTCAATACCTGCACATGAGTTGTGTGCCCACTTTTCGCATATAAAGCATATGATGTTGAATGCAGATCATCACAATACAAACACAAACATGACGCGTCTTTATCTTCTTCAGAGCTTTCATCTGAGCGGTCCTCTAACGCCTCATTCTGTTTGTTTGGTCTCTGCTTACTGGGCTTAGGCCCTTTTTCTGAACCAATAGGTATATATGTATTATATATTTGTTATATAAACGGGGCGGAACGGGGTTCCACGATCCCGTTCTGCCCAGCGTGTTAAAATGTGAGAAAAGTTACGTGACTACCATTAACCATTTATGTTTCGATCATTGCATCATGGAAAAATATATTTAAAAACTGGGAAGGGGGAATAAATGCCGTATCTCGTTCTATCCCGGTCTCACCTACTTATAAACTATTATTTTATTATATAGGATATAGATAATTTCCATAACATTTCCATAATGCACTCTAACGGAAGTTATTGAATTCTATTGCAAACTGCTTCTTAAGGCTATAGCAAGAGGCATCTACAGTGTGCAACAAAAGAAAAAAAATTGAATAAAAATAGTTAAATATAAAAATAATCTACTGATCTATAAACAGAATACCTAACGAGTTTTATTAACCCTACTCCTTGCCGCTCCTAGTTCTAATAAAAATGGTATTAAAATATTTTTAAGTATTAAGTGTAGAAGTTCAAATCTGTAGTTTCAAGCTAATTGTATACTTATGAATTACCCAGCTATCCTTTTCATACCCACCCTCCATTCATTTTATTATCCCTTTCCCCACAAAACTTGTAATGACTAAACAGAAAATGAAATAATTAAAACCTGGTTTACCTTATTGAACATCGTTGTTCTGTAGAGACTTACTCGTAAAATTGAACAGCAGCGTTGTCGCTTGCATTAATGTAAGGAAGAGTCACTTATGCGAAGTAACATTAATTATTACTTTAATCATTGGGCGATGAACTTTTCCAAAAATATGACTGCATATGCAATGCGAGTACTTTGCAACAAATTCTCAGACAGCTCCAGATCTTAACCCATTAATAACTGACGCGAAAACGCATTTTTTGCCGTTTTTCTTATGTATCTTTTTAAGTAACTTTTTTTTTTTTTGTATGTGCTACACAACGTTTCAATGAGTATAGGGAAAAAATTCCACCCAAAAAAAAGTTACCTAAACATATACATAAGAAAAACGGCAAGAAAAAAGTTTTCACTAACGTTGCGAAAACGCAACGTTAGTCATTAATGGGGTAAATTTTGCAAAGAACACAGCCGAAAACATAAATTGAACCGGTTCAATTTGCACCATTCGTTTCGAGTTCTTTGTTTTAAAGAACACTTCCTAAGTTTTGTCTAAGAAATTTACTAAACATAGAGAAATTGTATAAATATAGACACAAATAAAGTCGTACAGAAATATCAGCATTCATTGAGGAAAAAAAAATTACTGAAATATCACGACAGAATGTTGTAAGCTTAATACAAAACCTTATAATACAAACATAAATTACTATGCAAGAGAATAATAATACAAAGCAAACTTAAGTCATTACTTTACACTTTAATATAAAGGAGTAATTAAGGCTTAATGTCTAACAAAAAAAAGTGCAGAAGTCCTAAATTCTTCGGAACTTGGTGAAATCAGTGCAAGCTATAAAAACTAATTCCATTTTGTAAAGAAATAAACAGGCTTTCAAGCATTAACGTTTTAAACTGAAGTAACTGTTTCATATCTACCAACTATTTAAAACATTAATGAATAATGTGTGAAGTGAAAAATCTAGGGAAGTGAAGAAAAATAAGAATTGCAAAGTACCAAAGCATCATATGAGAACAATATTATTAATACACAATGTAAACACACAGTACTTTTATTTGGAAATACAGTAAAACCTGTAAAGTTGACCACCTTTGTATATTAACCACCTGTCTAAGTTGACCTCTTTTGCCAGGAATGGAATTAGCCCTTCACCCTCTATAAGTTGATCACCTGTCTAAGTTGACCACTTAAAGCGCTGAACCACACGTGATGAACTTACACAGGTTTCACTGAGCTATTTGAATAATGAACTTCTAATATATCAAAAAGAGACACGATCAAAAACCTTGGGTTTATTTTTTTCTCTAATTTAACAATTGTTTTATAATATTGGAAAAATCGCCCAACAGGCAATTGCTGATTTTTCTCATGCTTTTTAATTATATACTGAATGAAAACAGAAGAAATTGTTAATGCATTTTGTAACGTTATGTACTCGAAAAGAACAATGAGTACTTGAAAAGAAAAAAACCCCAATGCTAAAGACAACCGAAAATTAAAAAAACTGAGATTAAATTGCATACAAAAGGGGGACATTTTGGGCAAAAATATTTTTATAACTAGATTAATTAATAAGGATGTAATATTTAATATTTATGATCACTGAAACTTAAAATAACTTTCGAGAAATTCCTTATATTTTCGGCCGAATTTTCAAGTGATCGTGCCAAAATTACGTCCGTGCAAGTTGTTTACTACAGAAGTTGAAACTTTTAAAAAAAATGGTAAGCTCAAAGTTGTTAATGTTAAGATTCAGAATCGGATAGTAAAGGAAAACTAGGAAATTTTACCGAAGCCGAACCAATTGGATTTCGAAATGCACAAAAAATCGGGACCGACACCTAAAAGCACAAAAAAACCGGACAAAATGCGTAAATTTTTCTCGTATTTTTTAACAGTTGGAAGTTGTGCTAAATTAATAAATAAATAAGTTTCCTCCAAGTAGGCTCCTTCACTAAGAATTTACAATATAAGTTGTAATTTGATAGCATATTTATGCTAGTCTTAAGTTGGCTAGTTCCTTCCGAAGTGGAAAAAAATCATGGAAAGAATCAGCCAGAATTCTTGGAAAATCTCCTGCCACTATTTCCAAAGCAGGTATGAAGATGTGTTAGCATGCTAAACAATATTAAGGGTTTTTTTTTTTACTATATGATATCAAACAAAAATTTGAGTTTTGTCACGTCTATCACATACACCAGTGGTTCCCAATCTTTCCTTCCTTGCGAACCCCTTCTAAAATCTAAAGAATGGCATATATTTTGAAAGTTGCATACTTTTAAGCTCTTACATTTTCTAAATTATATTTCAAAATTAGTTCTTTTAAAGTAAAATTCCACTGGAAATAATGTATAGCATGAGACATAGTGCAGTACAAACCATTTGAAAAGAAAATACTGCAGATAACAACAAAGGTCTTGGGTCTCAACACTAATCAAAGATTTAAATAAAGGGAAAATCTCCCCCCCCCCCTTGACATTTCTGATACTACATGTAAACAAATTTATGCATTCCCTTTATTACCTTAAAAAGTTTAATTTCAGAATTAAAAAAAGAAAAAATGCACTGAACTATATGTAAGGTACAGTTGTTTTCGTAGTGTTTTTTGCGTTAAGCCAGTTTCTGTTATTTTTCTCAGTACTTTTTAAACTTATATAGAATTCGAATTACATCAAAGTTTTCTATTTGAAGTAGTACTAAATCCAAAAAAAAAATAATTGAGGATTGTACGGCAGTAATAGAAAAAGATTTATTAAAAAAATTGTTTGCTCTTTTACCTTAAAATATCAAAATTTCTCTTTTACAATTAGTTTTTAACGATCAAATTTTACTGTAAATGACATAGCGCGTACATTTTAAATAAATACATTATTAAGGCAACAAATAAGGTCACATGGTGCGGACTCCCTTTAAAATCGTAAATGATGTTTCAACATTATCAAAGATTTAAACAAGGAAAGTTTTAATGCTGGTTCAAAAGTTTTTTTTAGTGAGATAGTGTAACATATACTCTTCCATAATTGCGAAAGTTATGTTTTTTGTAACTGCAAGAAAATAAATCAATAAAATTTTTTCCAAAAAAAGGAATCCTAATACTACATTTAAACAACAACAAAAAAAAAATTAATAGTTTAGAAAACCTGAAGTGAACTAGTAGTGAAATTGCGCCAAACATCCCTAGGAAAGAATGTTTTCCCTAAATTTAAGGAGCACGTCTGCTGTCCAGTACTCCCTTGCAACCCCTATTGTCCGTTCTTAATCCCCCAAGGTCCTTCCATTCATGACGACAGAGAGGGCCAAACAACGGAAGGGAAAAATATAGGATCGACCGTGGGGATCAGTGGAAAAAAATCCCTTCACCACCCCGTCTTGCAATCTCCTGTGAACTTGATTGACAAGTAGGCGTGCAGCCAATCCATCAAAAGCCGGGGCCAGGGCGAAGTGAGGGGAACACGAGTGTGACAAGGGGACGGGTAACAAGAATTGTGACATCATGCATTATGCAACATAGCGTGACATGTGACAAAGGGGGAAGGGGGTCCGCTGAAGTGTGACATATTGTGACAAAGGGGGGAGGGGGTCAAATATATCGGAAAAAAGCGTGACATCATTTATGAACGGCTCCTTTGGTGTGTATTTCTCAAACGGCATTTTAATTTGATGAAATATTCATGATTCATTTCGAGTAATGTTTTCCAAAGGAAGCGATGTTGCTCTTAAATGGGAAATAACAAAATCAGGGAGGACGATTGAAGAGAGATGGGCGATGAAAAGCGTTCTAACCTCAGGAATGTTGAGGGTTAGTCAGAAATATTAATCCAACCGATGATGAAAATTAGGGTAAAAGGGGTCATTCATAAATAATGTCACGCTTCGAGGGGGGAGGGGGATTCAAGAAAGTGTGACAGTTTGTGACAAGGGGAGGGGATAGGGTAGCAAGAAGTGTAACATCGTACATTTTGATTTCTATAAAATCATTTAAAAACAGCAAATTAAACTTATTTTGTGCTAATGTAATATAGCGCGACATGTGACAAAGGGGGTAGGGGGTATGTTGAAGTGTGACACTTAGTGACAAAGGGGGAGGGGGTCAAATATATTGAAAAAAACGTGTGACATCATTAATGAACGGTCACTAATGTAACATTAACTTTTTATTGTTCCATCAATTTATACCAAAACTTTTTCCATAACAAAGATAAGTTTAGGCTTAAAACTTGAGCCTTTTAGCCGAATACAAATTTCATGGAAGGATAATTTATTCAAGTGGGTTTTTATTGTAAAACATTTGCATTTTTACTTTTTTTTTGCTCAAATTTGCAAATAAAATACTTTTACAGGAATTTTGAAGATACTCTCCAAGTTTTATTCGATGTTTTTTATGTGTACTGTGGTCAACAAATATGTTTTATTATTACACCTAAGCAATCTACTTCGCGAATATAAATAAATATTTTAAATTAGAAAATACTTTAGAAAAGGAGTAAAAAAGAAAGAAAAAAACAGATTAGAAGAAGTAGTAAATCTTCAGCAAACCAAATTTTTTTGTGTACTATGATTAAAATTTTTTTGATACAGTTTTGTCAATGGCGCAAATTGCGGATCTGTTATTTGTTGAGCATAAAGCTGGCTGTATTTAATACTGAATACAACCAGCATTGGAAATGTTAAACGTCATTAATCCATCATTACGACGTATTTGGCTAGAATATTTTTATTGTAAAGCTGGCATGCCTGCGTTGTCCTCATAGTTAGTAAATGATAATAATAGTAATTTTAACCTGATAATTGTTTTAGAAATTTCCATCCAAACTACTTTGTACTTCGATTTTATAAGTTATTAACATTCCAAAACTCACAAGAATTGGTTTACCATGCCCCACATGAAGAAAGAATTAACACTTCAAAATTCTTTTTAAAATTTCAACCGGGTTCATAAAACAAATCGCGTAAGAATCTCATGAAATGCTTAAAATATATCGCCATAAAAATAATCAGGTACTCACTAATATAATTATTCCACTCGAGATGCAATTCTGCATGGTACGCCAGGCATCCACGCATCACATTCAGGCAATAGTTGGAACAGGGTTTAGTATCGGGTAATCCGCTACAGTGAGGGCAGTATGTCATCTTCATAAGAGCCCGGCTGCACTCGGCGGTAGGGCCAACCTACACATACATACATAAATTATAACATTAAAATGCATCACAAAATAGCACTGACTAGTGATTAAAATATGGTAGAAGTGAGTAACCAACGGGGAAATACAGCACAGATTGTCTAAATACTATAGTTGCTTCAAAGATACCGATGGTTTCTTCTTCAGTTCAAAACATTCAAAATGACAGATCCGTGAGTAAATATGACAACGACGTGATTTTCACATCAAAAGTACGAAATTAGAATGAGGATTTTTTACATAATTAACACATACGCAGATTGAACTAAAAGTATTGCCCTGATTGTAAATATTTATTGGGTGCAAACTATTGGAGTTTGCCACTTTTACTGGAGCAATCACTTGTTGAGTTGCTCCGCTCCAGCTCCGATGCGACAGGAAGCAGGTTCAGGTGGGGTAAAGTGGGCATAAAATCCACGATTTTGAACTTCCGTTGACAATAAATATAAGAATTTTTTCAAAACCTCCAGATTTTTTGCTTGATATTTTACATTACATTATTATGGAACACATTTCATTAAATTTTGGCCAGAAAAAAATTGAGTACAATAATTTTATGACGCCTTCTTTCTGAGATGTGTTTGTGACCACTTTAGCCCATGGAGTGGTGGTAAAGTGAGTAGTATATGGGGCAATGTTGTCATAATTGAAAAAAAAAAGACATGTAAACGTATTATTAATAACCATATTGTTTCAAAATACTCAACAACGGTTCATTTTAGAAAGGAAACAACTTTATTTCACTCAGTTGAATCTATTAATGCCTTTAATAGTCAAAAATTAGCCTCATCTTCGTGATGTCTCATAAGGTACTTCATTCTGTTCAGTTGCTGCGTAGATAGACTTAACAAAGATATGTACCAAAACATTTTAGGATGCATAATAGGTATTCTTAAGTCTTAATCGTTAAATATCAGGTTGTAAGTCTGTCCTTTAATTTAATATAATACGACACAACTATGAAATTCAAACTTTTCCTAGAATTTTTTTTAAAACCACTTTTAATGAATGACTAAATTACTTACATCGCATATCAAGAAAACATTGTTAATAAGAGAGTTCTGAAATAATTATAGCCCGTTAAAAATCAAAAATACAGATTTTAACCTAGCTATTTTGAATTTTCTCTCTCTTTTTCGTATAATGTTTTTGTTCGAAGTACCACTAGGGCTTTAAACATTTACAGTTTAATAATATTCCTAATAAATATGTTTAGAAATAAATTATTCCACCGGGATAACTTGAATTGAGCTCAGTTGTGTTTAATCTTGTTCACTAAAAACTAAATTTAAAAGTTATTTTTTGAAAATAATACAAAACTAGTGAAATTAATATTTAATTAGCTCGTACGTAATTTCTAACAAAGTCAGTGAGGAGCCCTATAGCCTTCCAAACTTATTTCCATGCGTAAATAGCCTGCATTCTAATAGTTAAAAATTCGCAACAAAATTGAAAAGCAATATGCAAGCTGAGCTCCCGTTCCTATGCAAGTTTAATCCTGGTCTATCTTTTAAATTAACCTTAAGTAATTTTAGAGGCCGCAACTTACTTAAACTACTCTAAAATAATATACAGTAAAACCCGCTTAAGAAGTTTTCCAAGGGACCAAGAGAAAAAAACTTCTTATGCGGGAAAACTTCTTAAACGGGTAGGCTCTATTTTTGAAAATGAATTTACTTAATGATATTTAGGGATGATATCATTTGTCAATATTTAAATTAGACATGGAATACATTTCCATAATTTTAAGTTTTGCTTTAAAATTCATGCATTTATTAATTAATTTTACATAATTAAAACAACATCAATAAGGAAAAAATTCTTTACCGAAACATCAGCCATTTGAAGATATTACATTTACTCACTGCTTTTCTGAAAACAATCCAGCATAGTTTTTTGTTTTCTCTTTCGCTCAGAAATCTGTAACTGGAAACAGTCCAATTGCCGCAAGCTTTTAAAGACCTCTTCAGGCACATTTTCAATTGTTTCGACAAACCGGCGAAATGTTTCCAGTCCTTTTATGGCTTCTGTAAAGCTGGGAATTTCCATGCCATCTTCTTCATCTTCACTTATTTCTTCACTTATTTCTTCACTGCCTTCTGTTGCCTCACAAATATCATTCACGGTAAGCACTTCACATGGTAGTACTTCGTCATCGATCGCAACATACTCCTCAAAGGATGTACTTAATTTCATTTTTCGTTGCAACGTCATCCAATCATCATCATCATCACTGTTGTCAATGTCAAAATCGTACTCTTCTGTTGATTCTCCATCCAGGAATCCAGCTTTTTGGAAACAATTTGAAATTACAGATGGTGTAACTAAGTCCCAAGAAGATACGAGAAAATGGATTGCTTCCAAGATGTTCACTTTTTTAAATTCATCACTGCTCTCAAGCTTTTCCAGTATCCATTTCACGAGCCTTTTTCTATAGTGTTGCTTAAACACTTTGATGACCCCTTGATCCATCGGCTGCAAAACGGAGGTAGAGTTCGGGGGTAGAAAATGCACTTTTATGTTTGAATATTGAGCGTTTTTCGAGTGTGCGGCGCAATTGTCCACAAAGATGAGAATGTTTCTTTTGGCTTTCCTCATTTTGTTGTTTAAGTTCTTTAAATATGATTCATAGATTGGAATCGTCATCCACGCCGATTTATTGCTTTCATACTCACAAGGAAGTGACTTAACGTTTTGGAAACATCTTGGTTTTTTAGATTTGCCAACTACCAAAATTGGTAATTTTTCGGTTCCGTCCATATTAGCACCTACTAATACTGTTAATCTTTCTTTGCTTCTTTTCCCTCCATGACAGTTTTCACCTTTAAAGGCATAAGTTTTGTCCGGAAAAAGGTTATAAAAAAGTCCACACTCGTCCATATTAAATATGTCTTTTGGTTGATAGCCAGATATCAATTCAGGTAAGGTGCTCTTCCATGCATCCGTTTCATGAAGGTCGACGCTCTTGCTCTCGCCCTTTACCGATTTGTACACTAACCCAGCTCTTCTTTTCATGCGGTCAATCCATCCATTTGAAGAAACAAAATCAACGTCCATCTTTTTAGCAATTTCTTCGGCTTTTTCTTTTGAAATAGTTCCGCTTACGGGAATGTTCGCCGATCTTGCTTGCTTGAACCAAATTAACAACTTCTCTTCTATGTGTTCATACTTTCCCCTCTTAACTTTCTTTATTTTTCGAGATTGGTTACAAGAATTCAAAATGACCTCTCGTTTGGCAACAATTCCATTCAATGTCGTCACTGGAAGATTTAATTTTTTAGAAATTTCAACCCTAGATAAATGTGAGTTGTTATCCACATCTTTCAATATTTTGACTTTTTCCTCAATCGACAATGCTTTTCTTTTAATTCCTTTTCCAGACATTTTGAAAAAGAAGCGGAGTTTGTTCACAAATTTTTTCACTGACGTAGGAAGCTAAGAATCACGTAGAAAAATAATTTCAGTGGTAAGAGCTGAGCACCAACCACAACTGTAGTCTGTGGTTCATTCCATTTTAAAACAAGGTGAGAGAATGCATTGCGAGTTAACAGCAACTCATGGTTCAGTTAACTTATTGATACAATACCTACTCACCCCTGCTCCCTGCTTTATTACTGTTGAAGAGCAACACCCATATAGGAGAAGCTACAAACATTTCTTTCTCCCCTTATCAGTCATTATTGTTCTCCTGACAACTGACCTCTCTGCCACCTGTTTTCCTGGAACTTTGGTGTTGAGAAAAGGGTGCCCTTGAGAAAAAGCTGACCAAAGCAGCTTTTCTGAACCTACTTCTGTCTTTTTTCCATTCGAAAGAAAAAGAACTACGTAGTTTGAAAAAAACTTTAAAAAAAAAGAAACTTTAGAAGACTAAAGTGTCACTTGAAAGAAAAAAAAGACCGATATGAAAACTTATTAAGCGGGAAAAAAATAAAATCAAAACTTTTTAAAAGGGTTATTTTAACATTGGGGAGATGGGAATGAAACTGGTATTGAAATTAAAAACTTCTTAAACGGGAAAACTTCTTAAGCGGGAACTTCTTAAACGGGTTTTACTGTATAGACTAAATCTAGCTTCTAGCTTCACCGTTAGTGAGGTAGTATTTTTGAGATTTGTGTCAAGTTTTCTGCACCGTCAATTTGCTGCAAATCCTTTAAAACAAAATGTCAGAGGAAGCAAATTTACCGTTTTCTTCACTTAAAGAGTTGCAATTAAAAATTTTTGAATGTAAAATTTAATGCTTATTAAAAGCTAAAAAAAACAAAAAAACAATCCCTTTATTTATTTCAAAGCTATAGCTTTTTATTTGCTGTATGACTACTTTACAACACGTAACTCTACTTAACTTCCTGTCTCCTCGTGTTCCAAACAATTTTAACAGCAGTCATAGTATTAAATGTTCTTATTTATTCAATTTATTTTAATATAATTTTTTATTTATATAATTTATTATATTTATTATCATAAATTTAAAATAAATAAACAAATAAAAATAAAAGAGCATTTATTATTTTTAAATTTTTTAATGAAATTCTAATAAAGAATATCAGAGCGGTGGATCACTAAGATTTCCTGCCCGAGAAAAACTTATTGCTCCATTGCTCTGTGATCCTTTTCCGTACTCTGTTCAGATCATTACAATTTCTGACAACGCTGTATCAATCGGTGATTCTCAACCCTTTTTTTTTTTTTTTTTTAACTTTTAACTATTTAAAAATTTGGCGGCACACAAAAGAATGGGAGAAATTTAACAGTTGTTTACTTTCCCATAGTGCACCGTGGAAAATAGTTAATGATAATAATTTTGAATGTAAAATGAAATAATATAATATATACCACAACTTTACTCGTAGTAAAAAAGCACTATAATTTTAACTATATACATTTCTAAGGCACACTTTAAGAATTTGGTGGCACACTAAAGTGCCGCAGCACCGTAGTTGAGAATCGCTGGATCATCATATTTGAGATCATCACTAGTTCGGGGTTTACCTGAGGTACACTTTATTCTTAATATAACGCAAAAGAAAGACAACCCAACGGTGTCAAGTCACATGGTCTTCAGGCCCGATTCGTTAATCACCATAGAAAAACACCTCAACTTTTGTAAAATTTTACGAAATTTTGATATTTTTCCCACTTTATTATTTCTGTAATTGAAAAAAAATTTCAACTCTTTGTAAAGCGACAAAATAATTAGGATTTCAAACTGAACGAACAAAACTTTCAAACGATAATGCAAAAGAAAATGACTCTTTTATCACACATACACACAAAGAAAAAAAAGGAATTTTTTTTATTTACACTGAAAATCCAAAAACACATTATTTCAAAGAGTGCTGGATAAAGCTACAAGTAGAAAATGCTAATACAGAAATTGAATATTTACTGGAACATCCGTCGCAGCAAAGCAAACAAAAGGCTCCCACCCCAAATGTTGAAACTATCGTAATCTCGTATAGAAGGTTCCTAAATTGGGTATTCGCTTCGCATGATTTTCGATTCAGAACCCGAAAGAAAAGAAAGCGAAAATAGATTACTGTACCGGAAGCCAGGGAAACATGCCTAATACATATTTTATTCCAACGAAAACGAAATTAAACCAAAAACTACAAATGTAGTGGGGAGGGGGTTCCAAACTCCATGCCAAAGCAATTTGTGAAACATTAATATTTTCTTTTCAAGAGAAGTAGATGGGGGGGGGGGGAGTACGAAAACGGTCACAGCGCCGCGTAGTGAAAGCCTTCTTTCAGAAATTCATCTAGGGTTGTCATGAATTTGGCGCGATGAGGTTCGAGAAAACACAATAAATTAGATTAAAAGCTTTAAGTGGTGAAACGCCATTTAACGCGACAGATAGAAAGGTTTTTCCCTGCTTTTTTTTTTTAACTCCGGCGGTTTCGTAGAGTTCTCTTTCAACAGTTCTCTTTTAATTAAGTTTATTTCATATCAAGCTGGAAATAAGTATGAATTCATTATCAGAAATATCCAAATATATCCTTGAAATTAATTACAAGCATAATTTAGGCATTTAACTTTCCTACAACGTGATATGATAATCATACATTTTGTTTTTTCGGCAGAAACCGAGGGAAGTAATACAATAACTTCAGAAAGAGCCACAAGAAGAAAAAAAGAAAAAAGAAAAAAACCTTGCTTCCTAGGAGTTTTTGTTTTTTAATTTGAGAACATAAATATTAAATATATTAACGTAAAGTTTTCTGGTGTACAAATTTAAACATCATATTATTAGTCTCCGAATATTGTTTTAGTAATGGGAAAATTCAATGTTTACTCGATACTAAGATGTGTTTAAAATTAAGCATTTTTTAAATTTTCATTATCATTAATTCTTTGAAAATATAGAAAAGGAAAAATATCTTCCCCTTTCAAACATAAAATCAGAGTCAAAATGCTGTCCACAATTATGCTCTTTTTAGAAAGCCATATTGAGAACCATGGTTAATGTTGTATTTTCATTATAACACGTTAGAGAGAATCAAAAGTGATATTTGATACGCTTAGCTTACTCTCTCCCTTTATGCCTATATTACATGTATATTATATATATATATACATACAGTGAACTGAATTTAGGAAAATTACAAAAAGCATTTGAAATACAAAAAGCAATTATTTGAAAAGGAGGGCTTTGAACATCACATGATTTACTATGTTTCAATGTGAAGTCGTGAAAAGATGTGTGTGGCAGTAAAAAAAAAAAGAAAATACGGTGAAACCTGTGTAAGTTGACCACTTGCGGTGCAGTACTTTAGTGGTCAACGTAGACAGGTGGTCAACTTTACAGGTTTTACTGTATTCCGATATAGCAAAAAGCTGCTAAAATTTCATATTAAAGAATATAGATTAATAAAAAAGAAAAGGAAAGAAGAAAAATTATATATAGTTAATAACCCCTCCACCCCTTAATTTTTTCAATGTTTGCAGTTATTTTATTTTCTTTGTTGTACTCTTCTATGTATCAATATACGCGCGACAAGAGAAACTCCACCCAAAATTTGATGTAATCAAGATCAGATATCGAAGTAGGGAAGATGACTCCGAACAATCTTGCCTACGGAACTCGGAAAGAGGGCAAGAATCGCAAGGAGGAGTGTGAGCAAAATTAATCGTCTGCGGCTAACTGTGACACACCCTGATGACTGCTCCATATGGCGAAAGAAACTCCCAGATTGAAGGAACGCCGCTTCAGCTAAGAGTTAAAATACATAGTACAGAACCCTAAAATAATAATTATACTAAAATGGGTTTGTGATTTCTCAATTGTTTTTTACCTAGAGTAAAAACACCTGTGAATAAACAAAGAGACATTTTTTAGAATATTGCAGACGTAATGTGCTTGGTAAAATGTCATAGAATAGAGTCAAGACAGTTATAAGTGGTAATTTAAGACGGTCAAGTCTAACACAGCTTTGTGATGATAAGTTTCGAGTAATCTTTCATTTGTCACCCACAAACCACCTCAGAATTAACCTAAGTCACATTATCACTACCTAAAAAAAACTGAGCGTAAAAACTGAAAAGAATGATTTCGCTGCCTAATAACGAAACTGTTACGGGTTAATCCATGTGAAATCATCCAGAATAAGGAGGGAAATTGGCTCTAAGTTTTTGATTTTCTTTAAATTTTGCAATCAATTTATTGTTATCTTGAGATCCCAAAACTAGAGTTTAAAAGTTTTTAATTCTTGGAATTTTTTTTATTTCAGCCCTTTTCAAGTCACTTAGTTAAGACACATAGTCAAGTCACTAGCTAAGACATGATATGCTTATGTGCTGGCTCACTACAATAAAACACATGTATTTTGAAGTTAAACATTGATCGTTGATTTTTTTTTCCATATGTGTCACTGTAAGTAAACTAATAAATCTTGAAAACTACCATTTGAAGTACTGAAAAAAATAAATAAGACAGTATGATGATATTTAGATGTGAAAAAAAAAAGGCGGAAATACATGTGATTTTTTGCCTGGCTTTGAGGTGCCGTAATTCTAAAACCACATCGATATCACTTACAAAATCTTGTCTACATATTTATATCCATAAGAAGATCATCCCCCTAAAATATCATAAAATTCCAGTCAGTCCCTTTTCAGATATTGAGTCTCAAAGTTAGCATTTCAACACCAAGATGCCAAGTTTAGCTAATTATACAAAACAAAGGAGAGCTTCCAAATGTTCCATACTGCTTCTGATGAAACTACTAAAAAGTATCTATTCAGGGAAATCTTATTTTCTTAAATTAAATATCTTAAAGTGAAAAGAGCAAGTTTTCGTTTTGAAAATGGTGTTTTCAAACTCAATTTTCATACTTCTTACAAAAATTATCAAGAAAGAAACCGAAATCAAAGTTTTGTTCTATCATTACGAATATAATAGGTTTTAAATAATTTTGAAATATGCAGAAATAAAAAAGTTATAACGATTTATGTAAAGCAGTATTTTCATGAAAAACTACAAAGGTGTGACATGAAAGCGGCTGTAATAAAAAATGTCAAGAATTGAACAACTTTTAAACTCTTGTTTTGGGGTCTCAAGGTAACACTAAATTAATTGGCAAAAACAAAACAAATCAAAAACATTGAGCAACCTGGCCTAGATGATTTCACATGGATTGACCCTTACATGAATTAGGCTACAAAACAGGATTGTTAACATTGAAAAAATATATATGCTTTATCCCTTGTTAGTTAATTTTCGAACACTTTTTTTTTAGCAATATTATAATTATCTGTGAATTACTAAAGCTAGCTAACCAAAAAATTAAAACCAAAGAACAACCGTTTTAGGGAAACCTAATTTTAAGACACAATATATGCAATGAATAAACTCAGGATTTATTAACGAACTAGAAACATACCCAGCAATTCCCGTCGAGAACAAGAAAGCCCTTTAAACATAGAATAAACTGAAAATATGATACTTGTTTCAGCAAAATAAAAGTAAAATTTTCCTTCCATATTAGTGAGGGAGATCCTCCAAAAAGAGCCTGCCGTGTCAGATTCGCATCGCTCAAAAATCCCATTGGAATGCAGAGCCTAAACTGAGAGCTCTATCTAATTACACTAAATGGGTCCAACCGAGACGGGCCCATCAGACTTCGTAATTTCCTACGTCGAGTTGAAGTGAAGTCACATAAGTCAAGGGAGTACCATTACGGGCAGCAGATGGTGTTGAGATCAGTAACTGGATTTGACGCTCCAAACAAGGTGAAATTTTAGCTTTTTAAAACTTTTTCTTTGTCAAAGGAACAAAACATAGTTTTAGCATTTTCTGACAGAGGTAAAAGTTTTTACTATGTTTGTACACTTGTAAAAAAATTTTAAAAACTCGTTTTTTCTCCATTTATTATTATTATAAGGGAGGGGGAGGCAAAAAGTACTTTTAAACCGAAGAGAAAAGGGAGAAAAAACATTAATTCGATTACTATTTTTTTAAATTCCAGTAGCAGCTAAGCATTCAAACATATTTCAAATTTAAAATAAAATGTTCATAACTAGATTTTACACATTAATAAATTATAAAATTTTATATTGTTGGCGTTCTGGTAAAAACCATGAAGTCCATCAAAAAAATTGTACTGCAGCGAATTAGAATTAGCAATTCATTACGTTTTTATTAGTGAGAAGTCGTTACATTTTTAATAGCGAAACTTTCATTTTGGTGAATTTAATACAAAATAGAAATTCGTCGCAAGAGAAAATTTTGCATCCACTTCAGAGTTCGTTTAAAACGAAGTTTTCTTCAGATTACTATGTTGTAAAATGTTAAACATGTACACAAAAAATTACAAAAGTTTGGGAAAGTTCAAAAGTAATCAAAAGCCTAGCTCAGTTGCATTTAATGAACTTTTTTCAAATAAAATGGGCAAGGAAAATTTTTTTATAAATGCTAATCTTCAAAACTGTTCGGAATGTATACGTAAGTTCATTCACTTCTAATAAAATGCATTTTTCTTTACCAAAAAAATAAAAATAAATGAAAGATTTTTTTTTAATCCTCTGGAGAAACATTTTCTACTGGTGAAAAATCCTTTTCAAAAAATCATAAAACTGCGCCAGATGCCAAAACGTGAGAAGTGTTATGAATTACGTAACAACAATTTTCTGTTTTACAGCCATCAATAGGTAAGAAACAGCCCATTATTAGAGCCAAACTGCTCCGAGTACTTCACATCTATATATAGAGCCCCAAAATCCGCAAGGAAGGGGCCTCGGGAGAGCGAGACAAGCCGTTTGTACCAATCAAGAGGAACCATATGTCCATAAATATTCCACCATCCCCCTCCCTCGTAGGAGAAACAAAAAAAGAAAAAGTGTGTCGGCATCCTTTGATGCCGGATGAGAAGAAGAATTAAGCATTAGAAGCGTGTCTTTTCTCGGCCCTGACCCGAGGAAAACATCAAAAGAAATTGTAAATCATGGCACACCGAATACTTTTTTTTGTAGCAATACATACTTTTCTTTTCACCACAGTTCATAGCCTAAGCAGGCTTAAAATTTTTACTTTGATATGTTCCTACCAGTTATAATCAGAATTTGAATGAGAATTTAGTTCAATAACTATTCGCTGTTAGTTTACATAACAGTCAAAGAATCGGCAGAAATGTAGGAAAAATTATGAGTTTATGTTACAATTGCTTGTCGACAGCCAAAATCTTTCGTTGTTGGTTTTAAAAATCCATATATATATATATATATATATATATCACTTAACGTGGAGCAGTTACGATTAAATTTTGCGGTACGATACCATACTGAAATCATGCAAAAAGCAAACTATGGTAAAACGATGTTTAAAAATTTGTTTAACGATTAGCATAGAGAAGTAATATAATATTTGTATTTATTATCGTAACTTGCAGACTTTAACAAATTTATTTCTATTTCTTAAAAAATTATTTTCATTCATAATTCAATTTTTAATTTCCGATTTTTTGGAGTGGCAACACCTTAGTTCGTTTAGATAGAGCGCTCATTCTCATGTTTATGTCTAGAGATTTTTTCTTAAGCCTTTCGAATTTTAAAGTGTTTTTTACGAGTTTAAAATGGTTATAGCCCACACATGTTCTGCGGGAAATAAGCTAGTGAGAGATATCTGCTTTATTTAGTAAACATTTAATTATTGTTTTATTATTATTTATTTGTATTATTTATTTACTGCAAATAATTTTCCTTTTTAGTAAGAGAAGAGTTTTATAAAATTCAATGTAATTTATTTTTGACACATATGACTTCAAAACGGTATTTTGAAGGACGACGTTCAGTTTTTAAAGCAAATTTGCTTATGATTGGAAACAAAAGATGGCTAAAAACCTATTTTTAGAGCAAATTTGTTTAAACCAGAAAGAACATAATTATGTTTCTCAGAAATGTTTTTAGTGGGCTTGTGGGGGAAAAAAATTTTCATTTTCGAGCAAAATTTACATTTATTTGAATTGAATATTCATTTCCCACTTTCCTCTAGTCACGCGATTAAGGTCTACTTGAGAAACAGAAATTTATAATTCATTTTCATACTAATATGATGAAAAAGGAACCAAAGACAAAGCTTTTTTTGTTGTTGTTTGTTTGTTATTTAAACAGAAACATGAAAGTTATACAAGAAAAAAAAAGAAAACAGCGTGCTTTTTTAAGATTACGGGGAGGGACGTAGAATTTCATCTTCAAAAGCAAAAATCGTTGTGTATGAAAGGAAGGGACAGTTAAAAGAATTACGTTTCCTTCATTGCAGATCTCAATACAAAACACGGTGAGGGGGCGGAGGGTAGACATCTTTTACAGCTATCAAGAAAAGCATTTCTAATGACTTTTAAAAATTCTTATACACCACGGACGTCTTTATTCTGCGACAATAATGTATTGTATTATACAGCATAGCCGCAGAATAAAGTAAAAATGGAGTTCCCAGTTATTTGTGATTTTTTTTTTTCAAATTATTTCTCCAAAGAATAAATATCAAAAAGTACTGGAAGGAGACCGCATGGCCACAGCTCTTTGTCTCTCCTTTCATAGAAATATAAAACTCAGCTATAGGTTACTAACTGGAACCGCAATACGACATTCTTTTCTCTAATTTCTGTCATTTTAAGACGATTTCACACGATTTCAATACATTTAACTGACATTCACTCATTTCAATTACAAAGAACACATTTTTAATAAACCCACACAACGATACACTACGAGAACACATTTTTACAACTGAACCATGGACACACACACAGAGAACAACACTACTTCTCCACTTTCTATATCTGAGAGAGTCCTCGCCAAGGTTATCCATAGCGCCCCCTATCATTTACCATAGGGCCCATACATTATTTGTTACAGTCTTTTTATTTGTTACATACATTATTATTCAATAGCATGTAACGTTATTTATTATCGTAAATTGAATCTAAAGTGGCAGTGTTACTATCAATAGTAACATTCCAGGCCCGTCATTTGGACAATTAGGGAGAAATACCTTAAATTTATACATGTTCTTATGTATTTTGTTGTTGCTTGCCTTTTATATGAATCAAAAATAGACCCTTTGTCCCCCCCCCCCCTTGTAAAATTTCGAAATGACGAGCCTGTAACACACACACACACTGCCGCGTTAGATACAAATTGGGTCGAACTGTGCGGATGAAAAGGACGAGGTCGAAACCTGAAACAAGGACATCGTAAGCCCTTCATAAATATACACAAAATGATTCGTTTTCTTATTATCTTATCAAACATTTATCTTATCTTTATGTAATAAAGATATCTTAAATCTTCCTGCCTAAAAGTGTTCCCATTTTAATGTAAATAGTGTGTGGATTATCAGTATGATATTTAACAACAACGTCTAGTGCAAATACCAGTTTTGTTCAAGGAACCAAATCTTGTTCAAGGGGTAAGGTGCACTGTGCATCCCGTAACGATTACTGCAACGAAAAACTTTTAACAATAACGTATTTTCGAAAAATACTGTAAAAGCGAGGAAGAGGAAAGTCAGCTGACACCAACCTCAATGAAATGAAAATAATTTGCAATTCTTGACTGCGAAAAAGTAAAAAAAAAAAAAAAAATCATCGGTCAAAACGTTTTAAAATTGAGCTCTTACCTCTTGTACGAACTTGACAACATCTCTCCCTATCGATAAGGCTTGCACGAACGTCCTGGTGGCTACAAAGGATCGCTTCACTTCGACAGTGAGTTTTTTTGGCACATCTCCGAATGGCTTTAGGTCGTCCATTTGCTGACTGATGCAGTTCATATACAAATCATTGAAACTGTATTGACTGTTCAGTACCTAAAATAATAAAATCACACACTACATATTTTAAACTGCTACATAGATGACTAATTATTTATTTGTATTTGCGCTCAACATAAATGTTAATAGACAAGATTCAAAATGATCCGATTACCGTAATTATCTGTGTATAGCCCGCAGACTATCTACAAAAAAACTTCTTTTTTTACTACCTGCGGGCAATATAACGATGCGGGCAATACATGAAATTCAAAAAAAAAAAAAAAAAGGTATTATTAAAAAGGACAACTGCCGTTCAAAAATATCGAAATCTGTTTTCCTGCAAAACAAAATGCAGAGAAATAAATCGTAGCTTTCGAAACAATGGTCCAAAGCAGATTGGGGCTCGGGCGCTACAGGCGAATGCATTGTTTTCTAGGGTTGTATCCCATGTTTTTTTTGGGGTGCGGGTTATACAACTATGCGGGTTATACACCGAACTTAATTTTTTTAGAATGAATTTTTCTTCCTGCGGACTATACAATGATGCGGGCTATTTACCGATAATTACGGTACTCCTTTTCGTTACGGAAAATTTTACGACGAGTATTTTCTGAATGTTTACATAATTCTTTTTATCAAAAAACAGTTAAAAGATCAACCAGTTGAGAGCATATAATGAAAGTATTAAAGACACAGATTATGTGCTTGAGATAGCTGGCATTAACAGAAATAGGACAATTAGTCAGCTAAGATTCATTGGAAGTCGGAGATTGAACATTCGATGACAAATCAATGGATGGGACGGGTCAAGGAGTAGTGAGAATCTTGCTATCGGTAACCGTACATTATCAGATGAAAGAAGTTTTTCTATAAACCATGCAATGAGAAGCAACCAGTAATAAAATTTAATCGAAAGTTGTCATGGAAGTCACTTGAATTTGCATGTGGACGTGAATCAGTACTAGGGATCATTCATAAATGATGTCACGCTTCGAGGGGGGAGGGGGTTCGTGAAATTGTGACAAAGTGTGACAAGGGGAGGGGAGGGGGTAACAAGAAGTGTGACATTATGCATTATGCAACATAGCGTGACGCGTGACAAAGGGGGGAGGGGGGGGTCCGCTGAAGTGTGACATATTGTGACAGAGGGGGGAGAGGGGGTCAAATATGTGGGAAAAAAGCGTGACGTCATGTATGAACGGCCCCCTAGAAGATGATATGAAATGACGCTCCAGACCATCACTCCAGTGTACGTAGTGTGCCCTCCTACGCTTCGATAAGACGATTTCCGGGGCTGACATAGGATGTATGCATATGAAAGCTTTCTGTCGCTTCTACATAATGCCAATTATGGTAAAATTTCAATTATTTATTTGCATGTGGGCTCAACACAAATCTTCTACACAAGTCTCAAAACGATCCGAGTACTTCTTTTTGGTACAGAACATTTTATGAGTTGAGTATTTTCTGAATGATTACAGAATTTTTTTTTTATTTCATAAAGCTGTGCAGAACGCACAAAAATATACATAATAATATGTCAGGATAATTTAGAGAAACTCGGGATCCGCCTTGTGTCAAACACTGGCAATGCGGATGCGGCTCCCCGCCCCCTTTCAAAATAATTATCAATGTTCGGCTTTGTCCAGGCACTAAAGTGTGGCAAACATATTCGAATCATCTACATTACCATTTATTATATTATACAGGCCGTGGTAGCCTAGTGGTTAGGATGTTGGACTTCCACCTGGAAGGTCGAGTGTTCGATACCCGCTGAAGATCCAACATCTACACTTGGGGTACACCACTACCTCGCCCCCGGATGCAGGGCATCCAAGGTTGGAGGAGAAAAGTTATTATATTATGCCACCAGTCCCACGCTCACGAAATCCGAAGATTTCGGCTAAAATGTAGGGGTCTGGGGGAGAAAAGTTATGATATAATTCTTGAGCAATTGTGATTCGACTTTTAAATTATTAAAAATTCCAACACCACCAAATGAATTCATTTAAGTCATATACGACAATAAGCGAGGTAGTTTATAGTGGCATAATAAACAGTGAAAATCTACTAAAAATCACATCTGAATGTAAGCACTGAATTTCAAAAAAAAAAAAAAAAAAGTCACCATCTGCTAGTAACTGAGACTTCCTATTTAACTCGTTCAGGGGAGAAAAAAAAATCTTGATAGCTTTTTGAAACTTTAATGGATACCCACTTTAAATCACGGACTAATCACAGCGCTTCCAGTGACAACAGAACTTCAATCACCGCAGCCGATTTGTAATTTAAAGAATAAAAGGAACCATTCTCTCCTAGCAGAAGATATTTAGCAGGCAATCAAAGCGATGAAGAAATACTTTGATGCCGCTGGTGTTCCCCCACTATTTTTAAAATTCCGACCGACATTTTTGAATGAGGGCCAAAGTTTTTTTCACACTAATGGCGCAAAGTAAGAAAACAGTTGCCAACGGGTGGTGACAAAAGAAACGTTTAAACGGAATTTTTTATCAAAGCGGCAACAGCAAACCACCTGCTGTGGACCGGATTTTCACTTCGCTGAGGGAAAAGACAAGTCACAGGATGTGGCATCAAGTCGAGCATAGCAAATGGAATATCTTTTACTGGAGAAAGTGAAGCAGACACGCAAACTTGACTAGAAGTAATGCAAATATAGATTATAATCACCATTTTGATATTAGAAGATGCACCCATGACGAATTTTAACCATCTGAAGTTAAGTAAATTGTTCATAAAAATAAAGATTTAACAACTCTACTCTTATCAAAACAATAATATTAATAAATAAATAAATTGCACGTAAAATTCTATATTTGATACCCACGGATTTGATCAAAAAAAGAAAAAAAAAAAAAAAACAATACATTCAATCAAGAGTAACTTTGATTTACAATTCCAATTTCAAATTGCTCCACTCATAAAACTGAACATGAACTGGAAGAAAAACTCTTAAAAGTATGCAGTGACCCCAAAAATTAAGAAATAATTATAAAAACCATTTAAAATGAATTATTAACCCGTGATTCCATTTAGGGTGACTCTGAACCACATCAGAAAAGTGATTTTATAACCTAGCCAGCTGAGTGCAGCACTGGATGGTCATTTTTTTTTTAAAGTCAAATACACCTAAAAATGTAACGTGGTTCAAAGTAGAATGACTATTAAAAAAAAAAAACACTGCACATTTGCAAACTTGTGTTTCGAGGTCGCAGGAAACTCGTTCCTCAGTACTTTAACGGATAAAGGTAAGAATAATTAACTATTTTTTAGAGTTCCATTTGTATGAAAAAATACCTATTTTGCACAACTTTATATAATACGTTGTCCACGTTAAAAACATCTACTGCCAAGCATTATAACTGTTTCGTAAAGCAACTTTTTGGGACAAAGATTATTTAGTTGTATTAAATATGTTAATTTGTTCGTGCTATAGACAAATGAGCTTCAAACTATTCAGCTTAACTTGAGACCGTCTTCTCTCTCCAGCGAGCATAACTAACCAAAACTACTGTAAATCTCGAGAATATACCAAGTGAACTAATAGCAATTAATGTGAGACTTGACTCTGTGCTAACAGAGAAGAGTTTTTTTTAGAGAGACCATGAGAATCTTCTGCATCTACTCCAGAGCCGAGATATCGGATACATTTTAAATAGTTCAGGCCTTTCTGGGGAGGATATTTGTTCCAATCTACTCCTTGGGCTCGAATCTCTCAGGGTGCTTTCCCACCAAAAGGCGACAAAGACAATAAGAATTCCTTTTCTTATCTACTTAAGCGCAGAGCATATTTTTGCCTTTAAAAGTAAGATATGCGCTGGCGCAGATGAGAAAAGAGGAATCTTTTTCTTTGTCGCCTTTGGTGTGAAAGCACACTCAAAGTTAAGGATCTTTTGAAACATTTTCTTTCAGACTTCTTTTGAGTCTGGAAGGAAAGTAACAGCAACAACAAGAAGCAAGTTATCCATTTACTAGTGGATTTCACAGAATCTCACTGAACTCTTACGTTGATTGTGTTAAATAAAATTACAACACGACGAAGTGATTGCCAAAGGGAATTTTTTTCCCGGAGAGGTGGAATTGAAGGGACTTCGAGTTCGTATCATATCAATTTATAAACTTAACTAGTTATTAAACAACGATAACTTGTTTTTATTTTATTTTCTTATGCATTATGTCTTCGTAAAATTTCATAGCTTTAATGTTCGGTGAAAAAATTTTCAGTTTTCAAAGGGAATGAAACATCTTTCTCTTATTGTGGAGGCAAGGCAGGCACAGATATAGTAGAACAAAAATCTGCACAAAGATATGTTTACCTTGTAAAGAAAAAACAAGTGGCGTAGAACAATGGCATAGCTGGGAACAAGTTTGGAATTAAAATTGATAACGTAGAACAATGTGAATTACACATATTTTTTGTTTATTTTATTGATTCATTCCATCTTCAATCAATGAAAAGCTAAAAAATTTTACATACCTGAAACATTTTTCTGTACAAGCGATCGAAAAAATTGTCCAGGGCTGCTGTGAGGTCCACGCCACCTGTTAAATAATACCGCTCGAGATCGTCGAACATGTCTTTAAAGATGAAAGAGTTCCGGTCGTATAGCATGCCGTATGTGCGAAGAAACATTTCGTGGAAATCTTTTTTCGACGTTCGCAGCAGTTCCTTGAAAAACTCTGGAAGAAAAGAAATTCAAGTTTAAAATACATCAGCATCGAACTTTAATATCAAATATGTTTAAACTACAACAAACTTTTCACCACAAACTTATCCATAACGGAAAAATTTTAAATCTCAACAATTTCAAAGCTTTCCCGCAATTCTGGGCAATCTCAAGCAAATCCAAAGACGATGTCAAATCTTGTTTAAAATCGATTTTAGAAGAGTTTTATTGTACATAGTAAAGCTGGTTTTATATTCAGTCATAATGCATACGTTTTGACGGGGGCGGAAAAATTAAAAACACAATAGCCATTGAGTGAATAATTTTTACAGCGGTAAGTTCTTTTGTTTAAAGTTACTCTTTTACTAAATTCCTTACAAATTTTTCTAATATCAAATCAGTTCTTCAGAAAACGAAGACTCATGAAGTATCAAAGCGAATTCTTTACCACCGTGATCATCTTTACCAGCAAACCTACCATGTTAAAATTTCTTGGAATAGAAGCTGCTTCTTTTCAATGGCTGTAAAAGTAAACATCTTTTTCTGAAAAGCGTAAAATTTTGGCGACAGATAAGACATTCTTTAAAGAAAATGAAGCTTGCTTCGGACTTTTATGGCAACTACGACTAAGTACACAAGCATGAGGAGGACACATTTGCATGCTGAGCGATTGAAAATGTTCGAAATTTTACGCGTAATTAACCGATATGGAATCTGGTTTGGGCGGAAAGCTTTTGTTTGATTTGATTTAAAAGGAGAAGAAGCCGCCTATAGAAAGTTTATCCTTTCCGCTTGGTTATTAAATTTTGAAGCTTTTATGAGATGTTTGCTTAAGTAATGCGGGGAATGCGAGTTGAAGAGAGAGACTTTACTAGATATGAATAAGGGTAATTTACTTAAAAGAGATAATTTAAATCCTTTTCTAAAGGTAATAATAATTCCTGAAACACCACACTTGGAACATCAATGATAGCTTATTTTCGATGTTGTTTTTCTTTGAACTCTATCTAATCGCATAAAATAGAGAGAACTTCCCTTTTGTCATTTCGAACACCCTATGATATTGCAATAATGTTAAGGAAAGAGTAAAAACATTCTGTTAGAAAACACCAAAAACAACTTTTTATTCATCTTGAGGAAACTACTATAAGAAAAACATATTTTCTTTTGTCATTAAAAAAAAATCAAATAAATGCACTTCTTCCACAAGTTAATTGTGAAGAACTTGTTCGTTAAACACACTTGCAGTTCAATTTTCGACAGCTGTTACGAGATATCTCAGCAAGCAACTTTTTAAGGGCGCTCAGTTTTTTACATGGTCAATTAGAAGAAGCCCCCTGAAATTAAGTTCGAAAGTTTTTTAATTTATGCAGCCTTGAAGAGTCTCTTGTTTTCCAAGTATCATGACGTGATGAAAATATCGGCATCTTTCCGGCAGTACTTATTTATGTGGCCACCAGCCTCGCGCGCACACAATCTTAAGGCTTCGGCTAAGAGGTAGGGATCTGTTGGAGAAAAGTATATTAAGTTGTGTGTGTGAGCTATAGTGCTTCAAAAATCTATGTACTCCTTTAATAACTATCAACGTAGCAAAAGATATACGTTTTACTGGCATTTGGGACGGAAGTCTTGATTTCAACCAGTTGTATAGATGGATCTCTTTACCAGCAAAGATTGATTAAACCTTCGTAGGTCCAAGGTTAAAAGAATACAGCGAAAAGAACATACTGAAGGATAGACAATTTAAAAAAAACATTAGTTCAAACATATTTTATGCATCTCTTAACTGAACATTATATTTTCAACAATCAGATAACAGTAAAATATCTTCTGAACACAGGATAAACTTCGCAAAGCAAAAGTAAAACATATCCTGAACAGAGGATGAACTTGGTAATAAATGCAGATTTTATAAGTAAGCAATTTGTCATAGAAGATTTAGAATCATTGTTCAAATTCACGTTGAAACTATGGTTTCTGATAAGCTTGAAAATTTGAAACGAGAATTACTCGCTTTATGAAAAGTTATCACACAAATAAGATTCAAAAGAGATGAAAAGCACTTAAATATAAAGAAAGCTCTCGTATTTTCCAGTCTAAAAGATTCTGTTTGTCTTCAGAACATTTCAAGCAGGAGATGATTGCTCACACTTTGCAAAGAAACAAAACTTTTTAAAAAATTCGGTATTCAACCAAAATGAGAATGCGGCAACTGCGATCTGCTGTCAGTTCTCAACTTGGTTCAGCGACTCTTCATCCACGTTTCATAACAGTAGATGAATGGCATGTGTCCAATCCATCAACTCGACAATATGACAGAATGATGATTAGCAGATATCTTTGAAGTTGATTAATCGTAAATATTTATCGATTGTCATTTTCAAGAACAAAATTATAGAGATGAAATAAATGATAAATCAAATGAATGTGTTGTGCAAAATGTAAGCGACATTTCTCATGAATTATTAATCGGCAAATCGAGTATGGAACGCGAACAACTACTTAATTTTCTTGCGATGTTTGCCAGTCGTTTTAAAAGTTCTATGACAACCTTCATTTTGTTAGTTTTCTCTTGAATTGAAAGCGATTTTTACTTTTTTTACGACACAATTATTTTTTTTCCTCTTTACATTTAAAAAAAAAAGTATAAAAATCCTAATCCTGTATCTAACAACTTCACACACAAAAAAGGCAAAAGAAGAGCAAGAGAAAAGAAAAACATGCGAAAAATAAATAAATAAAAAGAGCGAGCGTTGAAAACTGTGTGCCCGTAGCTATTTAATAAATAATCATTCCATAAAAATTTCCTGAACAAATGAAGTCGACATGTTGAAATTACAAAAGAAAAATTAGCGTTTGACTAAGCTTTTCATGTATTTTGACCTCGAAAAATCATATTTTAGACAAGAAAATGGGAACATCGACTTTTCGATTTCAACGATACTTACAGAGTTTAGACTCCCCCTTTCTTACCAACTGAAAATCGCCAGATATTAATTTTCGATTAACCTCTTTCATTTTCGAATTTCATGGATAACGCCTAGCTTCAGAATTGCAATTTCTAACATTACTATAAAGAAAATCCATAATATTTAGTGCATAACTAATACCAATAACACATATTAATTTAATTTGAACGAAAATAAAACACCTCTATACTGAATTCTTATCAACGTAAACAGAAGGTATTGGAAAAAAATATTGGAATAATAAAAATACATTGATTGCTTAACCCCTTGAAGCACAAGTTTTTTTCTAGAAACTGGTAAACAATGATCGAGTTTTTTTTTTTTTTTTGACTGAAAATGAGTCTATAGGTATAGTAAAAGTTATATAAAAAAATTATTATACAAACAAAGTGCAAACGGATCTCAGACGGGCATTGTTAATAATAAAATAACGCGAGATACAAGATCGCCCGTGTGAGACACGGGCATGTGCAAATCTGCGGGTAACTTTCGCTCGTGTCAGACATGGGCAAATGCGTTAAGGGGTTAAACGTAAAGCACATTGTTATTGTTAAATCCTAACTCGAAAATCTAAGCTTCATAGCATAAAACGCAAGAAATATCTCCGTAACAAAATCTGTGAAAAAGAAGTCCACAGAAACTAGAATTATTGACCTCGCGTCGCACCTCGGCAAGAAATACACGAGCCTCTTTCGTTGCATTAACCTTAGTTACAAAGGAATCCCCCATGAAAATGATACGTCCTCGGCATTAACGCGACATCCCAAAGGATACACACAAAGGAGGTGACTATAATATTTGCATTTCCGAAAAGTTTTGATTGAATTAAATATGTACGAGGCCAAGATGAAAATGCTGAAATTTTACAAGCAATTAACCGGAGATAAAATTAGGTTTTCGCCCAGAACCCCTCTTATTTGATTTGATTTAAAAGGCGAGGCAGGGTAAAAGGTTTTATCTTCGCAATGGAATTTGGGACTTCCAAGCGATGTGTGCTTAAGTAATGTGTCAGCAGCATTAGGGTGGTATTAAAAGCATTTAGAAAGGCATTGATATGGATTGCATAAACTTCGCACTGAAAGAAAAGAAGCACGACGTGTGTTTTTATTATTTGCTTTGAATTACATTTGTATATTCAACGTAGTAAATAAGCTTCGAAAGAGATTCGGCTTGCCGTCCCTTTAAGAAATGAATTCCATATGAGTGACAGCAGGCATTATGGGATATCTTTTGATTAATGAAAATTGTTGATCGAAGATACCATGTGACGTCTCTTGATAAACTCAATACTTTAATACGCAACTTCTATATTATCAGAAGATGTTTTGATAGGCGAAGATTGTGGAATATTTCTGGCAACAGACGATTAAAATACCCTGCCAAAAATAAATAAATAAATAAATAAATAACAAAACAGAATTTTATTCAGCTAAAAGTCGTTTGGATTCGTTGTGTGGAACATTTTTTACAAGATGACAAAGAAGAAAAAAGGAGAAAAAAAAATCGTAAGAATTGGCAAAGCAAATTTTTTTTTATTTTAGAATGTTAAAAGAATTAAGAATAAATGGTTACAATTTAAGTAGTGCGATTCTTTTCCCTATTCTTCTATAGTCTGTAAAAATGTAGATATTAAACTTTTTCTCATTTAACATTTTTAGGGATTATTTATTTCTGTTCCATTTCCTGTTTCTTTCAAATATTGCTGAACCATGCCATGGGACGTGTCTTGATACCCAAACGTTGTTTCCAGAGCTTGATTTCTAACTAAAAAAGATCAGGAGCGCTATTAGTCTTCAGAATATTTTAATGAGGAAACAAGCTGAATTCAGTCTTTTATGGAAAAACTCACTGAAAATTGGAAAGAACTGAGCTCCCGTGACCCGTTAACCCGTGTTGTTGCCCTAAGATGTTCTATGAAGCCTATAAATGCACATTGTTAGCCGGAGATGTTATGTAACTTTTTTTGGAAGCCGAAGAAAAGTTCCATGTATTGTATTTTGCAGAAGATTCATAGCTGATGAAGTTAGGAATTAGCTCTAATTCTTGAGATTAGTAAAAGATAGTCTTTTAATAAAGAAATCACAATGAACTGCATATTCGTACAAATTGCAATACATATAATTCAATGAAATGTATGAAAAGGTCATTTTCTGCAGATTACAGAACATAAGCGATTCACAACTTGTGGTAAACCTAATCATAGGACTACCGGAGCGGATTAATTAAAGATGCCCATCTATCTTTAACCAAAAAAAAGGCAGAAAAGAAAATAAATTATTAAATTTTCCTACTTTGTTTATACATATCGAACATTCACATTCAACTCCATGTTTCATTTGTCAATCTATATTAACAGGGTGTCTGTATGCCACAAAATAAAAATCCGGAATCCGATCCGGCCACTGCACGAAATATCCAGTTATCCGATGAGTCAAATTTGATTTTTTTAAAATCTAATTAATTTACACATTTTGAAATTTATGTAAATTACACACTCACTACACGTTTAGAAGCTGTGGGATGCTTAAAAATACGTATATAATTTGCAAGTTTCAAATATCAGAGCCGAATATCTGGCCCGTATACACCATACAAGGGACATCGGATATCCGATATCCGGTAGAATCAATATCCGATATATCACCGAACGGTAAGGAAAAAATCCCAAATTTCACTTTTGAAAATCCTTAGACACTGTTTAAGAAAATCATAATTTCACTCTGTTGAAAATTTATTAGGGGGAAAAATGTGTCTGCATAAAGTACAACGTAGGAAATTTTCCCCCAAAAATATTAATTATTTCTCTTGATGTTTGTCGGTTATCCTTTCGTTGACTGAACTTAACAGTGTTCCCAATAGAGACAGCACTCTTGTTGCCTTTTTAGGCGAAGATGCCAGAAGCAAACATGCCACCAAATCCGTCATTTTTCATACACATGTCTATTTCCAGACATCCGATTCCATCCTAAGCTGTCATATTCCCAGACGCTCTATACCGCGCAACGACTTTTACGCAAGAGGCCTCAAATGCGCAAATGATAAGGACGATGGGGAAGCAACATTAATCAGAGCTTCAGAATTTTTTTCGCCATCTATCTGGGAGACGAAATGATTAAGAAAATCGTGACAAATAGCAATATCTTTCACGAGGACCGCAATTTGATATTAGAAAGGCGGAGGCTGTAGAAACAATTTGTTCAACCAGGAAAGAAGAATTGTTAATGGTAAAATGTTCTCCTGGAAGTATTGCTTCTCCAAATAAATATTTTCAAATAACGTAGACTTCAGAGCTCTTAGCATTCAAAACGGACTGCTGCAGACTTAAAATGGACAATAGACAGTTGAGAGTTAGCTAAAAAGGATGAATTATGGGGGCAATTCGAAATCAAATTTCAAGAATAAAATGTGAAAAAGTTATTTGCAACAATGAGAATCTAAGGCTATCTATGCATATAATGTTAAGATAATTCGTCATTTTGATTTCGATCAATCATCAAAATTTGTAATTCGATTTTTGTGCTTATGCCCCGTTTGAATTTGATAAAACTTTCAAAATATACATGAAATTAAATTCAACTGCTAATATGGGATGGAGAGGTGACAAAATTAAAAATTCGAGAAAGCAGGAGAAATGAAGGCGATAACCAAACTGCCCATGAAAGGGTGGGGTTGGGGACTTTAACCCCTTAACAATTGGTTAATTTTCAAGAAAACCGTCATAAAAGTGCCTTTTTTTTAATCCCTGAAAATTATATTAAAATATGTGTATGAACGATATATATGTTCATTTTTAATTTTTGATTTGTTTTTATTTTGAAATTTTAAACACTCCTGGCCGGAAATATCACGTGAGCGAGAAATAGAGAGTGAAACCTCACCCCGGGTCATTTTCACGGGAGCGAGAAGGAAGGGGTTTACACTTGAAAGTAAGGGTGCAATGACAAAGCCAAAGAAACATTGCATTAGCCCAAACAATGCAGATTGTAATTGTATAGGCATTATATATAACATGAAAATTATATATAATGCCTATACAATTAATATCAACATTGTACATATAACATGCCATATATAAGTCGTCTAGTTTCAAAATCAGCTACATCCAAAAATGAAATTGTTCACTGCAGGCAAAAGACTAATATCTATGAAATTCGAATTTCTAGATAAGAGCATTGGGATAGACTTTTAACTTGCTGAAATTTTAACACAAAAATAATTTTTCATTGGAAGATATTTGGAGGGGAAAAAGAAGAGCTGACAAGCATGGTCGATGGGGGGATCTGGTTTTGTAACAAACCGGCAAATTTCAAACACACTTTTTAGCATGATGTAGCTGCTTTAGAAACTTAAAAAATTAACACCCATATGAAAATTACTTTAAACTATTAGAAAGTGTAAAAAGTTGAAATCGAAAAAAAGTGGATGTATCTGGTTTTGAATCTAGACGACTCATATTGTATATTCAACATGTGTTTACATATGGCATGTAAATTGTTTGCTCTGAGGACTTAAGTCCAAGGAATTTTACTAATTCCATATTAATCAAAAAACAAAACATTATTGAAATAATACTCATTCTTAACACTAGAATAATTTGCATGAACAGTAACTAAATATCCTACTGGAGCCAAGCGGCTAGCGAGGCGGGCTACGCTCCTGTTCAGAGAAGTAAAAACTTACGTATTTCATTATTATTTTTATATTTCACGTATCCAAATCAATTTATCTTCTTCAACGACGATACTTTCTTAATAACTCTCTTTCAAAAGTAAACAAACGAACGTAAACATTGCTTTTTTAATCGGAAAAGTGGTATTCGAAATATTTTATATCAAGCCGGATGGAAGCACTCAAGTTTATTTGGCACTTAAATCACAAGGATGTAAATAAACAACGAAGCCATTGTGTCGAATAAAAATCGCCTTCGACTTATCAGAATCGAATGCAGCCATCAGTCGTCTACGAGAAGCAAGCGATAATTGACAGGTTCGTCAACTAAATCATTGAAAAAAATACATTGGGGAACAGTGATTAATACGAACTCTTCTTAAAAATTATATCGGTTAAAATGGGATCAAAGTTTTACTAGAAAATTATATAAACACCTGGCGACTGCATACAAATTTAGGTTTTGTATTTCTTACAGGATTAAACTTTTAAATTTAAAAATCCGGTAAGGCAATGCTTCATATTATTTAGAACGATTGGAAGTACTTATACCGGACATTCGCAAACAAACAAAAAAAAAATAATAATAATAATAAAACACTGAATAAGGAGTTCGTTACACCCAATGTATATACATATATACAAAAAAGGCAAAGATCCTGTTTCATTCTTAGAGAATAAATAGTACGTTTTAGTTGAGTTTAACAAAAATCATCATTCTCCAACGAAATTTAAACTTTTTCGGAGTTTAAGGGTTGCAAAATAAACTCAAAATGTGGTTCATATTTAACTGGAACGCTTTAACAGAAAAATTGATTTTAAAAAGATAAAATTCTTCATAACTTTCGCACGATTTTCGACTTAAAAACATCAACTCAGTCAATGTACTACAAAAATACCAAAATATTAATGGCTTTGTTAAAAGTTTTTACGCATCCACAAAGTTTTGTTGATCAAAACTACATACTACAAATAATAGGGAAAAGTTTGTAATAGCGAAGGAACCAATATGCGCGCAAGTTTTAGGAAAAACTGCTTAAGTGCGTAGACTACCGAAAATTGTGCAGAAGTTCTTAAATGAGATCATGCAGCAACTAGAAGATTCTACTTCAAAAAGAGTTTTCAAAAAAAGTTTGGGCTCCTACTCGTTTCGGAAAGCTCGTTTATACGAGTAAGAGGGAGAAAAGAAAACTATTCCCCATAAATATAAAGCAAAATTTCTTTGGATTCATATTTTTTCCCCGATGTTCCTCTTTGTTACATCGTAAGCATTTTGCAAGAGCCGAAACTCCAGGGGAAGGAAGTCAAATAAATTGACTGGAAATGACTTTTATGGAACTGAGTTGTTGTTATAGGCCTAAAAATGAGACCACCAAGAAGTATTAGATCTCCAACTCCTACCATGTAGAGGGGAGAGTTTAGTCAATGTGCGTTGCAGGCGAAATATGGAAGAATAGGAATAAGATTTTCAAAACAAATCACTTTTAGTTCATTGCTCGACAGCGCGAAACTACAAATTCTAAGTATATGAAATTTTAAAAACGATGTTTGAAAAGTCAAAGTAAACATTATTTAAATACGTATAAAGGACACGCAATTTGAAAATATCTCTAAATTGGTTAATTCTACCAGAGACGGATATGAAAAAAAAACCACCTTTGGGAGCGTTCATAAATATGTCATACTTTTTGCCCTCCCTTCCCTCCTTTGTCACAAAATGTCACGCTTCAACGGGCTCCCCTACGCCCCCCCCCTCCCTTGTCACCTGTCACACTGTTACGTAGGTATATGTACTTGCTGTTGCAGTTCAGAAAAAAAGCACTACGTTCACTCTCAAAAACAGAACCCTTCATTTTCGACGATTCTTAACTCGTCAAGAAATTTTCGCCATTTATAACGATTCGTTCCTCACGCGATCACGTGACTTAAAGTTACTACCCAAATTTAGGTAATTTGACGAAAGGTTTACTCGGAGCATTCCTCACGAAGCCCTTTTGTCAAATACGACGAAAGTTTCGTGAGATTTGAGCATGCGTTTCTGAGAGTGTTATAGATCACATTTCTAATTTTATTTTTGAACTTTTAATGACATTTCAGAACAAAAACAATAATAATGATTATATGCTGTGTACTTAATTTGTATAAAATGAGATTAAGGTTTGTAACAAAAAAGGCAATTAATATATAATAGTAAAAAATATTAAATGTTCGAATTCCGAAAAAAATAAAGTGTAAATGCCAAAGAAGATTTCCTTTTAAACTTTTAACTAGAAGTAAATTTAGACTTTAGTCAGCATCGGTGTTTTTGATACAAAATAAAATCTGATACTTTAAAACCAAATTGTGAAAATCAGCAAAACTTTAAAATACATTTGCTGATTTTAAACTTTATTATAAAAACTTAAAATGTATGATGTCACACTTCTTATTGCCCCCTTCCCTTCCCTTGTCGCAAAGTGTCAAGCGTGACATCATTTCTGAAGACACCTTTTTTGGTTCATTTCAAGTACAAAATATTACAAGAACTTAATATATATATATATATATATGCTCATTCATCTTCATGCCCACTTGACAATTAGCAGAAGAACTTCAGGCAAGTAAATAAATTCTGAAGTATTACGAAAAAACATGCTGTGAGCGGCGTGTCCATTGTTTGTCACGTTCGTCCCGGCATATTCTTGCATAATAATTCCAAATATTTGTTTCTTAGGCTAAAATTCTTCCACGTTTTTAACATAGGCATGAAGATGTGAATAGATCCCAAAAAATTATTAAGTTATTTTTACATTTAATACTTGAAATTAATGTAAAATGTTGTGACAAGCAAGGCAAAAGACTCGTGGAATTGACTAACTGTGTTCACGAAACAATTTTAAAATTTACTGTTGCCAAACATGTAATATTTGAAAGCATCAGATTTTAAATTTTATATGTCTGATAAATTTTATAGGCTTATGAGTTATGACCAAATCGACAAAATCGAACATATTCAATATGCAATGTAATTTTCATCTTAGTTCTAAACTTATTATCAATTTTCCTCTCAACTTGGTTGAAATAAGTACATTGAACTGATAATATTGAAAACTGAAGAAAAGTGATAACTCTCAAATTAGTTGAAAAGCAACACATTTATGATAACTGTAAGAGAAAGATCATGCAACACGAGAATAAACTTGTACATATGAGCTGATGATAAGCAAGGATGAATGTGTCCCACGAATAATATCTATATATATAAAATAGATCAAATGAAATGTTTTTCTAAAAAGCGATATGTGTTTCAGTCAATGAATGAAAATTCGGTAGAAAACAAAAATAAAATTACTGCATTCTTGAGGAAAATTGATGGCTGTGAAGGCTTACTTCAAGATATAATTGTTTAAAATTTATATATATATATACTAAGAAACTATATATATATTATATATATATTATATATATATACTATATATATATTATACTAAGAAAATCCCGTTTCTGTTGATGCATTGGCTATAATCGTTTGCTTGTCGGCATGTTGTGAAACACCCACCACATTACATTGGAAACAAGATCAGTTTCAACTGATTCAGCACACCAGAACCGCAATCTGATACCGTAAATCGGAAAGGAATTAGCCAATCAAGTTCTTTAAAGAGCAATGAATTAACACTAAATTTGATAAGGGCTTTGATGTTTGACGGTTTCTGGTTGTGGTTTGATGAATGAATAACTTTAAAGGAAGTGTAATTTTAATGCTCCAGAACATACAAAAACCAAAGTATTAAAAAAATGGTGAAAGCAATGACAAAATAAGACATATTACCAAGAAAAGAACAAAACGAAGTTTGCTTTATGAAACGGCTATAAGTTGCAAATTTTTGTAGCTAAGAGTGAGCATTGATGACGGCGGATATTTTACATGATGCGAAGAAAAAGAAATACTGCTTAAAAAAAAAAAAGCACACACAGAAAAAGTATTTTCAAATAAAAAAGTAAAAAAAATAATAGCCAATGCTCTACTCACACAGCTTCATTAAAATACTCGGCAGCATTTTAGAAACTTCAAAAAATAATCTCACCCTAAACAGGGGAAATTTTCCTCTCATAAAAAAGAAACTTCAGATTCGTAGGGGGGAGGGGAGCGTTGATGGAACAAGCAAAATGTTCCATTTCGAGAAAAGGATGTTTCGGAATGCCTGGGTAGGGGCGCAATCTCAAAAATAGCCTTTACAACCGAAGCGCATCAACTTACTTGCAATTTTATTCCTTTCGTTTATTTACTCGAAAGTCACATGGATTAATGTTAGAGTGCAAGAAGGGGAGTGAAATAAGAACCTGGATAGAGGTTGAAAACACGAATTTTAAGATAGCTGCAGCAGTAATACACGTCTAAAAGAGAACGAATGGGGTGTGTTAGCTCATAGGTTTCCATGGAACTGTCTGTCCCTTTTTTCTACAATTGCATCTAAATGCGTAAAATTTCTATTTCCGGACCTCTTTCTTTTCTTTTTTTTTTTTTTTGTAACTTTATAACATTCAACGGAACAATTTAAATGTATGCTTTCTCCAAGTGGTAAGAAGACGAAAAATTAGCACCAGATAAGCTTGATGTTAAAAAATTTTTAAGAGAAATTACTTTAGAGAAATACCGTTGATGACCGGCGTAGAAACCTTTTGTGGGAAAATGCGAACCAACTTTGTAGTACAATCACAATGAAAGCAAAAAAATTTTTTCAAAATACGTAAATAGAGGTTTTTTTTTTTTTTTCCATTTTATATTTGCTATAGTATTTTTTATTTTGTTTTTAAATAAATATGAACATCAAAAATATTAAAGACACCAATTTTAACAATGGAAGGCTACTTTTGAAATGCTTCTTCCTCGTATAGTCTGTATCGAAACCCAAGGTTCAATTCACAACAAAAAGATTTAACTGGGGATTTAGATTTGAATGATATACTGCAGTATGTTTTAGATTTGCCTTATCGTTATAATCTATATACATAAAATCACATGATGGTGTCGCGGGAACTAATGAAATCGTAACGGCTAAAACAACAGCCAATTAGAAGCAAGATCACAACAGCGGTGCACGCTTTTAAAATTCAAACAATAGTGCATCGTGACAACTGACACGATGGTTATTATGCTTTTCATTTAGTACAGTTCGACCACGGAATTTTGACATTTGCTCGCTTCTGCGCATGGCAGAAAAGAACGAATCCATTCGAGTTTAGGGAAGTTCGTTTTGCAGGTGCGTTTGTTTAGTACGCGAATCGGGAATGTTCGCTTCTCTGTTTGTTGAAAACAACTAAATTTATAAACTGGCATATAGCATCAGTTGGGAAGAAATCAAGTATTCTAAACGAACTAGAGCGATAACCAAAACGGCACTCTTCATACACCAGCAGTTCCTCCCTTGAACATGAATGGATTCTTCCTTGGCACTATGCCAGGCAGATTGCTTTGGATGACGGTAGAACTGTAAACAGAAAGATAAATCTATTTTATACAAGATTTTTGTACAAAGGATCTGAAAAGGAATGCTGTCGCAATATTGTACAAGCGATTCTAAACTTTTATGCTCTATTCACTTCAGGAAAACCTTCCGCAGAGGATCGAGAAAAAAAGAAGATATTCATGGGAAAATTAAAAGTTGAAAGGAAAAAAGAACCTGATGAAGAGAGTTTACACAGAAAACTGTGTTACCACAAAATAAATATATCCGGATAAACATATTAGTAAATGAATTTGTTGCTAAAAAAACTGTAAATAGAATGACGCTATAGTGCCTTCAAATTCAGATTACTCCCTTCTACTGTAAAACAGAACAGCACGTAATAAAAAATGGGGGCAAAAAATGAAGGAGTAAATCTACCAAAGCTGTAGCAAAGCCGCGGAAAAAGACACATAAAATGGACTCTTCCACGTCTCGCTCATTATGCAGGACATTAGCTATAACGCCAAGGCTGTGGACAAGACATAAGTGCCCCCCATCTGGGGCTTTGCGCAAAATACAGAAAAATGAACAGACGACCCAGAATTCATGAATGACAATGATGTCTCCGTTTACTCAAAGCGATTGCTAAGAGCTACGTGCGTTCTTTATGTGGAAAGCTTAACAACAGTTGGGAAAATGCAGAAATAAAGTTTCGAGACTGCAGGGGCTTTTCGACTCACGACACGCATTTCATTATTATTACTTTAATTCAAAAGTACCATTTCGCAAAATATTACACGCCACACAATTATTATTTATGTCTTTATTTGTTTATTTTACAGTTATTTTTTATCATCATATTAAGCGTTTTGGTTTTTAAATTACTTTTGTTACAGGGAAAGATGTAGAACCTCTTCCCCACTAAATTACACCCAAGACAAAATTTGACTTTTGAATAATATACAATGAACTATATTTTTCCTGTTGATTTGATTGCAATTAGTACAATAGCAGGGGTCGCGCGAAAGAATATTCGGGTCCGTTTTTGGACCCTTCACAAAATTCCAATTTGTCACAACGGACCCTTCACAAAATTCCAATTTGTCACAGCGGACCCTTCACAAAATTCCAATTTGACACAACGGACCCTTCACAAAATTCCAATTAATCAAAACGTTAATCGTCTGCTCACCTCGGTTATTCGTAAGGTCACTACCTCGGTTAATCGTAAGGCCACTATCTCGGTTATTCGTAAGGCCACTACCTTGGTTATTCGTAAGGCCACTACGAATAACCGTAGTGAGCCGGTTATTCGTAGTGGCCTTACGAATAACCGACGATAACCGACGAATAACCGACGAAGTGGCCTTACGAATAACTTTTGTGAAGGCAAATTTACGATTTGCCTTCACAAAATTCCAATCAATCAAAACGGACCATTCACAAAATTCCATGCTATCAAATCGTACTTTTCACAGAATTATTTAATAAATAAGCGACAAATTATAGTAAATTTTACCACATTTTTTCTATAAGCGATATATATATCGCTTATAGAAATGAACAGTGTCATATCTGCAATAAATCGTTTTTTTTTTTTTTTTTTTTGTTTTTTTTTTTTTTTTAATATCACAATTTTCAGATTTTTGCGCTCTTTATATTGGGAATACTGCCGTAAGTAAATGTTCAAAAATTAAGGCTAGGGGCCAACTGTATTTTTTTGGTGCAATACTGTAATAACTACTTTTTATAGTTATTTCTAATTTTTTTGAAATCATTAACATTCATCATGTGAGAGAAAACTAGAACAATAACCATTTTCCGAACAAAAATCGATTATAATAATCATCGAAACAAATAAGTAATTAAATAAAACAAATTGTAAAAAGTTCAAACTCCTCGCTTGAAAAATATCCAATTTGCAGTTATGACAGTTTAAAAGCGATATGTTTATGTAATATAGCGTGACATGGACACAAAATGGGGTTGGGGTATGATGAAGTGTGGCATTTTGTGACAAAGGAGGAAGGGGGGGGGGTTTAATATATTGAAAAAAAGTGTGAAATCATTTATGAACGGTCCCGTAGTCTGTACGTAGTGAGTAGCCATCAATTGCGCATGTGCTATATTCGAAAAATATTTGACATTGAAGCTTGGTTACAAAGAGCTTTACAATTACCTTTATTACAAATACAATTCAGTAGGCATGAAGCCATTGCCTAATTTCGTAGCCAAAACTTCACATTTGTCCAAAACCGCCGCTTTTCAGAGCACTCAGTATTTAAGTGCACATTAATTAATTTAGACATTAAAACTGCAAACGTTAGCATTAAGCTCTAGACGTCAGCTTCAGCAGCTAAAAAGCAAGTAACAAAATACGTTTTAATGGAATCAAAGAAAATTCGAAATCGTAAACAATTAAGAAACAATTAAATAAAAACTACATCTAGCATAGAAAAATTTGTTTTCGAAAAAAGACATAAAATCGTTACTTATCTATCGTTAAATGAAATAAAAGTCAAAAATAAAATTAAAATCAGTTACTCTCAAATAACGGTAAAAGTCAATTAATACAAAAGGGTATTTAAAATTTAATTAATGCGCATCTGATTGTTACGTTCAAAGGAATGTACAAGCAATCAATAGAACATTTTCGATCGTTTTAAAACGACGTAAATGAAAACTCCGACAGTTGCGGCAATTCCCAATACCAATTCCCACAGAAGTGATCAAATTCGGAGCAATAATGTGTTTCATATAGGTAAACCAATACCAAATGCCTTCAGAGGAAACTAATAAAGCAATTAACACTTTCAACCAGCATTCAAGGTTTTAGTCATTACTTGCGCAACTGCTATTCGATATTTGTAATTTAAGGGGTGATTAATTACTTTCGAAGTCGTTAATCACGCACAGAAGCGTGGCTTCATATTTACGTTTCGGATATTTAACTGGAAAACCAAATGCATTGCTCATGAATAATAGTTGTTTATGTACATGTAAAATCCGTTTTACACATCGCAATTGGAAGCTCGTTGAAATCTCATGTTTTCAGAAAGATGAGAAGGAAAATGCATATCATTTCTGAATAAACATCAGTGAAATTAGTATTTACCGAAACTATTTCTAACCGTTAGCATAAAATGACTCGGATAAATAAAGCATATAAATGAAGCGCTAAAACCTTCTAAATATATTATTTCTCTAGCCTGTTTTTCTGTCGGTCCGCGAGATCTTCCTTATTTCTTTATCAAATTCCATGATTTACTCCTCATTTTAAAGCTTATCGTGCCGGCTAATGACGGAAAAAAGACCCACGGCCTGAAAATGCACCGCTTCTCTTAAATTTGAGATTTAAAATCCTGTACGTGGAGCTCCTTTAATGAGCGCCAAATTGGTAGTGTCTATGCTGGCGCCATCTGTTATCAAGTAAACAAACAAGAAACTCTTCTGCTTTATTGTGTAGCAAATTAGACAGTTATAGCTGCGTCTGTGTGTTAAACTTAAAAAAAAACTTCATTAACCAACCAACAGTAACTATATTTTGAGTAGTGGAATTATTTCGTTATTGTATTTTAATGCTATGTATACTAATTCCACACGGATCGACTAGTACTACTCATAGGCGTAACCAGGGGGGGGGGGGTTTGGGGGTTCGAACCCCCCCCCATTGGGTATGTACTTATTTAGGCACATTTAGGCGTACAGAAAAATTTCTGGCTACGGCCTTGCAAAGCACAATTTTTTTCCCCTAAGAAAATTAAACACATATGCATATGATTTTTTTTCCTTTTTCTCTGAAGGGTTGCGATCATGGCCAAAGTATGCAGCTCATAATAAAGAAGACTTTTCATCTGGTTATAAGGTTATAATCAACCCCCTTATCACCTTGGGGGGGGGGGGGGGGTTAACAGCGCGCGCGCGAAAGGTAGCTTCAATCACCGTACCACACACAGACAGAGATCCTTTCAAACACTCCAGAGGGTTTTCTTTCCTTCTTGATGTCTTTTTTACCCAAAGGCAGCAATCTGGGAATACAATCGCACAAGTAATAAGTTTCCTGGAAAATATTCTCTGTTGTGATGGAGTTCTAAAGTCCAATTGTCCTAATGGGTTAAACCCTCAAGCCAGGAAGGGATGCTCATTAAGAAACTTAAAGAGCAGTTTGTATTTATTTATGACTTCCTGTCCAAACACCCATTTTGGTAAAATCTTTTTTGTAGATGAGCCGATTGGAAAACTGATGAACTGTATTTGCATTGCATTCTCATTTATAGATGTTCTCTCATCTCTTATATTTTAAATGTTTTTTTTTTCTTATTATGGTCCATCACTGATTGCATTACGACTCTGGAAATCATCCGTTCAACGTTTCCAATCTCACTGCTACGGTTTAATGCTGCATTTTAATTTACAATCAAGTATTATTTATATTTTAGCTAAATTTTTAATTATTTTCGATACATAATAATGTTTGCACTCCAGCGATGGACACGTTCGTCAGCCAAAAAGAAAGAAAATTTGATTCAGACGCTTCCACTTCTGAGGTATGTTTTGCTACAAATTTAACAAATTTTTTAGAAATTTATCGTGGGGATGAGCATTTTTGTAGGGGAATTTGGATTTTTTTTCTCTAAAATTCGACTATTTCCCGGTTTTAATATTATGAATGCCTGGACATAGAAGATTGCTTAGTGCTAAATATTGAATTTTCTATTGCGTTTGAATTAAAAAATAAACTAATAGATCTAGTAAGGAATGTTTAATGTTTTTGTGAATCAAGGCCGTATCCAGAGGGGAAGGGGGACCCACGGGCAGCCCCCCAGAAATCTTTTGCAATGTATCATATATTCCTCCCTGAAACTTTGCTTTACATAAGTGTGTCGAAGTCTGGGCTACCCGAAAAAAAATTATGGATACTGTCTTGGCTCCGGAGCAGCGGGAGCATGTTAACAATGCGGCAGTGTATGCTTCAAAATCATACCCTTTATATATACATATATATAGATATATATGATTAGAAATGATGTTAATATGAATTTTTTTACATATATGATAGCTTTTTGATGTATATATAGTAGATGTATGTTTAGATCTTTGGTGAAGTTAGAGGAGTGGGTGTTTGGGGGCTTCTGCAACTTAAATTTTTGTAACTGGTCTTACATCTATAATGCTTAGGATAACTCTGGAGGCAAGGGTTCGAGGGCTCTCCCCAGGAAACTTTTTGAAATCTTCCTAGCAATGCAATTTAGGGATACTTTGGTGATGTTAGAGGAAACAGAAAGGAGATTGGTTACTCTCCCCCGCCCCCGCAATTTTTTTCAAAATAAAGTCTTATGTCTTTTAAGTTACTTTTGGTGTCACTCGTGATAGTCCTTTCCCTGAAAGTGTTTCTGAAAGTAAAGTGTCTTAAAAGCGTAATTTCTCTTTTCTTTCTTTTTTGAAAACTTGTGATCTGAATTTTTTTGCCGGGGGGGAGGGGGGAGGGAGGAGTTGACTTGCGCCGAGGGGGTAGTACCGCCCCCCCCCCCCCGAGAGATGCCTGAAAGGAACACGGAGTATATCTTTAGAGACAAGTATTTATGACTAGTAAATTTTCAACTCTTTTACACTTCTTATTGGTGTTTAGTCTGTACATTTTTAGGGTGACCCCCCCCTTTCACCAACTCTAGTTACGCCTATGGTACTACTTCAATTGGGCTGTAGGTAGTTGGAATAGTTTACGGGAAGCGACTGTTACTTGCGGTGGGGCAAAAAGTTTTAGGAGCTCTTGATGTTCATTTGGGGCTGGTAAAATGAATAGGACCAGCCTAGCTGGGCCCAGAGTCTGTTGCTGATTGCCACTTTTGTGTTCGTACTTTTTACAAGTAAATAATTTGCACTTAAAAACTGCAAAATATGCATATATTTGAGAATATTATTTAATTATTTTAAATATTGATTACAATTTCTTTAAGAAACAGTAACAATGCCTCCTACATTGAGAAACTCTAGTCATACGCTTAAAAAATTACAGTAGTGTCCCTACAGAACGAACAAGCAATATATTTATTTGTTTTCTGCGGTCTGGATGACCAATAAACCTCACGTACATAAAATTACGGTGTTGAGATAAATTTGTTAAAAATGCGTAACTGAAGACTAATAAGTTAATTTTTCTGTTTAGTGGGAGGGAGGGAGTAACACTCCTTTAAAAAATTGATTCCTCTAACAGATAAAAAAAAAAACATTCTACCTGTGTTCTCTATCTCTATCCCTCTTTTATTTATTTATTTTATTTTAGCGATACTGTGAATCGTACAATACGTGTGCAATCAACCTCGACTGCCATTTGCTCTGATGTATTCCATGCAAATAAAGCTCAGAATACCGTCCATTTCGAATAGGTCATGGGGAAAAACAATTCCTGACTCAGCCTACCAAAAAAAAAGAGCTTTTCGATCCAATTTCTTTCTTCTGATGGCCGAATCTCCCATCTCCAGAAACAATCCTCTTTTCCATTTTTGAAAGTGCTGCTTTGGAATTCGATGTCGTTTTGGTTAAAACGATTTTAGACTTCTTATACGGAAGGAAAAGTATGCAGAACGAAGCAACAGAGCGAATCTTCATTTCAATTAATTTGTATATCATAATATGATACCACCGGAGAGAGCGTTTTTCACGATAAATATATTTTTCCACGATGGAATCAGTTCGATTTGGTTGTTAAGCATCAATATACAGAGTGTCCCATAAATGAGAGAATACTTTTAAAATTCATAGAATTTAAAGGAATTTGTTTTTTTGAAGGCGATTTGCGACTAACCCTCTGACTGCTTATCCCGCGATTTCCACGGGCATGAGCCTTAAGTATATTTAAAATATTATCTCCCTGTTTCATCGTTAAAACATCAGTAATGCAATTTCTAAAGTTTTTGAGCATTAAGGTTTTATTCCAGAGATGGCTTTAGTTGCATAAAGTAGACCAATTTTTAGCAAATCGAATTCGCTAAAAAAAAAAAAAAAGAGCAGTCAGAGGGTTATGGGGACTTTTCTTTTTTTCTTCTTTCTTTCTATTTGAAAAGAACAAAATACATACACCTTTGCCGGTAGAGGTCACCGTACTCGGGAAAAAACACAGAAAATATCCCCGAATATATAATATAGTTATTAACAAGTTTAATTCGCGCGCGCAATCCTAAGGCTTCGGCTAAAAGGTAGGAGTCTGGTGGAGAAAAGTATGCCCAAAGCTTAATTTCTACCGAGAAAAGTTTCGAAGCCTTACTTAAGTACCTTGAGAAATTATAGTAATGCGTAAATAGTCTGAATTCAGTTTAATTCGTAAAAATTCATAACCTGAGAAGAAAAGCAGGAGCCGAGCTCCCATGAGTTCCCATGTAACCTAAAATAAAGGCTGAATTAAGTGCAGAACAGGGGCGGACGCAGAAATACTTTTTTGGAGGAGCACCTGGGAGAATCAAGTGGTTTTTCTTCATAAAACAGTTCATAATATTCTCAAAAGAGTATTTATGAGTTTTTACTGCCCCTTAAAACCAATTTATCTACTTTAAAGTAGAGGAAAGTAAGTAAAAATTATTTAATGGGCTAATTACACATTTATTTTACTCCTTTTATGAGCGGACGTGTCCCCTGTGCCTCCCTAAAATCCCCCACTGGTTCAGATTATGCCAGTATAAATACTTATGGGATTTCAAATAATTAATAAAATAGTAGTAATTGCAAGTTTTTTTTAAAGTACTTTATTTGACCGTTGTAACCACTTAATTTAGGCTTTAAAAAATCAAACGACCTGATTACACGAGGTTTTACTATAATAAATAACTATACAATTGTTTACTACGTATACTTTTAGTCATTTGGTTTCATTTTAATTTGCTTCTTCTTTTTCCTTAAAAATAGTTAAAATAGCCTGCAACTTTAATGGAGTTACTTCAAAATTTTACGAAATGATTTTAAAAAAAATAGCACTTTCCATTTTAATCAAAAATATTCCGACATCCCCCCCTAAAGATTACCTTTTATATTAAACAGTGAAAATAAAAGTAATTATCCCTATTCTCGACACTCAAAACAATTAATTTACGACGCAAAATTGCATGACTTGTGAATTTAAGCAAGTACGTCTAGAAAATATATTCTTATGAAATACAATAAATTAACTCTCTAAGTGCAGGCAAAATTAACTCACTTTCCAGCCGCCTCTCTAATAATCTTTTTCTTAAAATCAATCTCTTTAAAGTTTTAACAACAATCTTTTACGGCAGCAGTACTTTATTAAAAAGGGACGAAAAAATGCAGGTACGACATTATTGGAATTTTTTGATCAAATTTCGGAAAATAGAAAAAAATGAAAGAAACGCTATCGGCTAAAAGTTAATTGCATAGGGAAGAAACAATGTTAAAAGTTTTAGAGAAAATTAAACAAAAACACATTAAATATATCCGATAGTTTTAGAACACGAGACTTAATTAAATTAAAATTTGGAGTATTAATTTAAAAATAGTATCCTGAATTGATGAGTTTTCCTAACTTATACATTTGTTAAAAGCAATTGCGTAAAGAACTTTATTTGTACGATGAAAAATTCTAACATTTACTCAATCTTTGATTATTTAAAATTCTTATTTGAATAATCGTCTTAAAGAGAATTTTTAGGGACAAAATTAGTCGAAGAGAGTGAAACTTAATAATTAATTTTAACATACAAGATCGATATTTTCAGAATAAATTCTTTAATTTTAATTTTATTTATTAATTATTTTTATTATACTTCGTTACATCCCAGTTGCAGTAAACAGTTGTTATGGTTTTAAACCAGAAGCAAAAATTTTCCTGTTTGATTTTACGTCACAATGCAACTAATAAATCATAGTTCCTGGGTGAAAGTAATTTTTAGCGATATAATTCATGACCACCAATCAGCAAACGATAAAACCTAAGGCAGCAAAATATGCCTAACGAAATAGAACGTTGCCAACGTTATTAATGGCAAAGATTTATCTGATCCACTTAACGTCAGATCGCAATGTTAACCCTACATTACGCATTTTGTTAAATTAGCGATGAGAAAAATATTTTTGACTACAATTTTGCTTACGTAAAGGAAAAAATAAATGAAAATTTTTTTGATGAACTATAATATGTTTATTTTCCAAAAATTTTACTTGTAGCACTCATATATCATACATAAATGCTTCTGTAAGTGATCTTGCTAAGAAGTATGAAATTTTACAAAACGATTATTATTTTTGTTTAAGCAAACATGTAGACCGAATTTCTGACATTTTATGTAAGAAAATGATTCACTTAGAGGATACTTGCATCTTTGGTGAGTTTCTTCATATATTGGCCAATGACTTGTCCCATCAAGTCTTACGTCTTTTGGTGGAACATAAGAACTTGGGATTTGGATCTTATATAAACTGGAAATAGGGTCCTATCAGAATTGCTACACGGCGTTTCTAAACAAAAAAATTTAATGTACAGTTCGAAACGGGTAATTTTTTACTTTGTATCAGGTATGATACAATACGTAATGTAGGGTTAATTTTTCAACGTTATTTTTAAACGACGTGGAACGAAAATAATAATAATTGACGTTGAATTTGCAACGAAGAAAAGAAAGAGAAACACACTTCTTCAAGATTATTTTCGATTGTTATTGCAAATTTTGGAAAAGCAGTGGTTGGACATTCTCCGCTCTGTTGACTTGCACTAACAAAAAAACAAGCATGCGGATTGTTTTAGTGAAGCTAGAAACCGAGTCTTTCTTTTTCATTTATACTCAAAATAAATTCCAAAGATTTATTTCGAGAAAAACTCAGCAACTTATACGAAACTATCAGGATAATAAAAACATGCAAATAACTAAAAATATCTAAATCTAAATCATTAAAATAAGCGAAATCATACCAACCAGAACGATATAAGAAAACACCATAATTGATGTTAACACGCATATTTTTTTGACTGGATTTTTTTTTTTTTTTCCCAACAACTCAAAAATAATAGCACAATATAAAGTAAATATATCATTCCCCCAGTATAGTCTTTTAATCGCTCTCTGATTGCCGAAAGTCATCCAAATATGTTTTCTACTTGGCATTTTTAAAATTTTGTAGCAGTAAAAATGTTAAATGCATATGAAAATTGTTGTTAAAAATGGCCTTTTTTCTCAAAAGGGAAAGGAAGAGAACTACATATAAGAAAGCCAAATTAAAACTGCAACATTTACTTTTACAAAACAAAATAATTAACGTTCATATTTTAAGAATTTATATTTATAAAATAATTTTAAAAATAAATGCGGAAAAAAAAAATTATAACCTCTGCTCGCACGAGTTTGTTCTCTGTATCGCAGTTTTGTATGTTTTCTAGCTATAAAAATGCTAAGCTTAAAAAAATAAATATCACCTATGTCTTAAAAGCGCCCTTTTTCCTTTTTTTTTGAAAGGTGCAAAGCGTCATTAAAAAGCAAAAGCATATTTTTGACAGGGAACTTACTCTTCTTTTAAAGAAAGTTGTGCCAGTGAAAACATCATAGATAAAGAAACCTTCTGAAGTTACATTACAAAAATTTCAGTGATGAAAGTTTCAGAAGGCAACATTTGAAATAACTATTCGAGCACGAATATATTCGAAATAACACGTATCGCAGTCTTGTATCTTTATAAGACGCGGGCTCTTAAGATGCAAAAATGTAGTAAAAGAATGTCTAAGGAGAAGAAAACTGAGCCAAATAAGAACTTGTGCAGAGAAAGATTTTTGTTCTAAAAAAAGGAAAACGACCTGTGAGTATGACGCGGCAGTTACATATTAAAAGAAATTCGCTTTTACATGCTAGATTGGATTTTTCATGGAATTCATGAACATTTTTACATGACCTTTGCACGTTACACTTTTTAATGCATGTACAATGTTCCGGACTCTTGTAACTGTTTTACGCAAAAATGTGATCAAAGTGGTTTATAAGGTTTAAAATTTTTCCGAAATATGAATTTAAAAAATAATATTAATAATATGCAATAACTAATGAAACTAAAGCTAAAGCTGTTTTTTCAATCCACTAATTAATGCTTTAAATTAAAAACTAATTAAAAGATTTTAAAATATTAAAGTAGTGTTGACTTACAACCAATTTGTCAATTTAATATTTTTTAAGGGCTAGAACCAGAACGGCTTTTGATTAGCCCATGAGATGCAGCAATGCTTCATAGATCTATTTTGTACGCAACTGAGTAGAAAGTTTAGCTCCATTATACACAAATTTATTATATGTTAATTCATTATACAGAGTTTCGATCCAGCATTTTTTTAACAGGTTCCGTTTTTTGTAAATTTTAAACAGTTTTTTTTTTTTTGGTGAAAAATCAAATAATTTTGTGAAAATTCAAAATTTAAACATATAGTAACAAAGAATTTTATTATTTGCCGCTTTTATAAATAAATAATGGTGTGAAAAGTACGATTTGGAAGCTTGGAATTTTGTGAAGGGTCCGTTTTAATCGATTTGAATTTGGTGAACGGTCCGTTTCGATTAATTGGAATTTTGTGAAGGGTCCGAAAACGGACCCGAATTTACGACATGGGCGCTGTCGATTTTTTGCATTTGAAAATCCACCTACTTGGGCCAGGTTTGATCCTGCGAACTTTGGAGCACGAGACCTGCCCCTTACTACCACGCCACCTTGCCGGCTAAAATTCAAATCCTATTGTTTTTGCAAAATAAATAAGGTGGGATAATATAGAGGGCGCTACACGCAATGGAAAAATAAAATATGAGTGAGTAAGCGACATTACTATGAAAGTGTGTATTACAGCAGAGGCCGTTATGAGATCCACATACTCACCAACGGAGCAATTTAAATAAAAATATAAAACCAGCCCATATGAGTTTATTTAAATGAGTTACGACAGAAAAATAGTTTACAAATTATATTTAAATTAAAAAAAAACTGTTTCCACGGAAAACACATTTTCTTCCATGCTTTCCAAAAAGATGTGAATTAATTAATAATCCTAAAAGGAGAAACATCAACATAAACATTGCAAGATATATCTTAAGAAAAACAGAAAATGTTTTGTAAGGGAAATCCAGCATAAAGGAAGGACATAAATACACCGATGCTGCTGGTTTCTTTGAAAGGAAGACTGTAACTAATTGCATACGCTGTTCCTTCCCTAAGTACAATGCGCGGTTCGTCTTCGTCTAACTTTCGTATATATGACATTACCCCAATACCGCTAATGGAACTCATCTACTCAGTCAGAGGAGTATAAAAGAAATTTAGTTCTTGGTGGGGGAGACGATCACTAAATGGAGCGCTCTCTCTCAAAAAAAAAAAATCATTGCGAGCATAGTAAAACAGGAGCTATTTTCCTTTATTCCTCAACGATACACAATACGCTTGATTAGAAATCGGAGCATCCATCACTAACCTTCCTTACAACATAAAATGAATGCGAAAAAAAAAAAAGTTCAAACATTAATATAGATATATATATATGAAACTGCAGTGGATATTTTTTTTTCTTTTCATATCAAAACGTAACAGCGATTAAAAGTTGTTTAATTTTACACTCAATAAGAAAACAAAAGCGCTTTAATATTAATTTTAATCTATAATTATATTATGTGGCGCACCCAGGATTTTGCTTTGAGGGGGGGGGGGCTGCAAAGTCAAAGTTAGGGATAAACCGGATATTGATTACCCCGATACCGGATATTCGATGTCTCTCTGGGGCTTATCGTACCAGATATCCGGCTCTGGTGTTTGAAACCTATAAATTGTATGCATAAAAATCAAATGTGACATGCCGGATAACCGGATTTTTCGCGAAGTGACCGGATCTTGTTCCGGATATTTAAAAAAAATCCGTCGGATACCGGATATCCGATAGCTTGGTGCGCCACTGATTATATGTCAGTCCCAATGTCTAACAGTTGCTGTGCAAATTCCAATGATATTGAAAAATGTTTTGACACACAAAATGAATTTTTTGGACGTGATTTTTTTTAGAGAATCGTAAGTGGAGCAGAGACCGGATTATGTCTACTAAAAATTCATCATGCAAATACGTATTATAAATGTATATCCCTTGAGTGTCTGCTTGGTTTTGATACTCTCGGCTAGATTAATTTCCTAGTGCAGTTTCACATCACTTACCGCTGGGGGGAAACGGAGTGTCAAAATTGTGAAGTTGTAATGGCATCCGCCGATAGCGGTGCTACTTGAAAGAATGGATGCCGGTTTCCTGGGAATGCACTAGGTCTGCAAAGGTTAGTGACCATGCGTAGCCCCATTTGAAAGAAAGGAAGAACATATTAGCGGTCACCTAGTTTGTAATGACCGCTAATGCTAAATGAACATTCAATTCGTGTACAGATCAGCTAGCAAAGGCATCATTTAAACAAGATGGTGGTCAATAATAAAGCTGGTCGCACTTCAAATGCGAGAGCAACTGCTTGCACCCACAGGTAGCATTTTCGAATCTATGTACTAACCTTATTGTGAAATCAGCATGAACTTGAACTAAACTTCGGTGGAAATAGAAAATAAGCATCATATATTGGTTTAAGAAGTTTATTTATTTATTTATTAATTTATTTACAGTGCAGGGTACCTTTTTAAGAACTTGCTTTTCTCTGATCAAAATAAATAAGATTTAAAAATTATCAAATAAAGCTTATTATTTACGCTACCACAAGTTCAGCTTGGGGGAATCAACTTCCTGTTTTTCGGACACTAAAAATAGAGAGCAGCCGCAGGTTTCACAGTAATTGTACCAAGATTCAGTAATTGTAACTTGAAATAAATGACGGAAGAATGTTAATGCTCAAATAGAAAAAAAGATAAAATAGACGCAACAAATCGAAAACAAACATTGTCAGCCTTTTCCCAGAAACAAGTTGAGGTTTTCTTGCGTACTTATATATAAATATATATTTGTGTGTGCAGCCTATTATTCGTACAGGTAAGTCCATTTCTTAGCTTATTCATCGAAGTCCTCGAAACAAGAACCTACCGATTGAAAGGACATCTTCTAATTAAAAAGTTGGCGACAAAAGGAAGTCAGAGAGAGAGGAAACTTGAGACGCTCCTCTCCAGCTGGTGTGCGGGCTCTAATGAGAGGAAACTGGAGAGATATGAAAGAGGAGAGGCCGTCACGCGAAATCGATGGGGCCATGCATCCTTAAATAAGGCACGCTTCGTTTATAGTTATGGCCGAAGGAAATGTAATTAAGGACAGCAGGTTTATTTGGGTGTCGAGAGCGGATTATTAGCCGGCGTAATTAACACAGATCCTACGCAGCGGCGATTTTTACTTCGCGAAGCGGAGTATTGGCTTGCAGCTGTAATTATTTGGCGAAGTTAGTTGTCCAAACAGCCTAGCATAAAACTTAAATTTTGCGGAAGGGTTTTCACGTACGGTTGGTTTGCTGATTTTAAAGCATCGCTTCCTTTTCTTGCGAAATTTATTTGAATGATGAGAAGACTGAAATCGAGTAAGCTGCAATAAAACTAGCAATTCAAAGACTATTTTGAGAATAATATAACAGCGCAAAGTAAAACGACAGCGCACATCTTATTTTTACGTATTGAAAAGAGGAATAAATTATATGCTTTGTGTTCTTATGTTGAAGGAGCATGTATCTCTCTAATAAACATTAGCGACAACACTTTTTTTTTTTGAAGAATTTTTATTCCCCCCCCCCCCCCCCTCTGATTTGCGTTTTATGAGTTGGAAACATATAAAATTGTGACCAGTTTCAAGCTTTTATAAACGGATATTAGAAGAAAATTGAAAATAAAGAGGTAAGTACATTCAGCAAGCAATTGAAGTGCTGGAAGCTAAGTGGTATAAGTACATTAAGCATGCGATTGATATTTTTAGGGTTTTCTAATGATAGAATCCCTCACGGATAAAATTCCCTTTTCCCTGATTTCCAAAAATATTTCAAAAGATTTCCTGATAATAAATAATTCAATGTATATATATTTAATAAACAAGCGTAATAAACATATTTATCAGAAGAATACATTAAAAATGTATTCCTCTAATAAATTATTCTGTTAAGAAAAATTCAAGTTTCTCAGGAATTTCCGTAACTGTTTCTGAATGAAATTATAAAAAATTTCAGTTTTTTAAGTTTTTATGAGCAATTTTTCTCACGAACTCATTTTTGAATTCGAGATTTTGATAAAAAGTACGTTTTGACGATTTTTATGAAAGGTGAAATTCTACGAAGATTTTTTTTTTTTTTCGTAAAGGTTCCATTAATTTGATATTTTTAATACAGTAAGACCTGTAAAGTTGACCACCTGTCTAAGATGACCACTTTTGCCAGGAACGAAATTAACACTTCACCCTCTACCTCACCCTCTATAAGTTGACCACCTGTCTAAGTTGACCACTAAAGTGCTGCACCGCAAGTGGTCAACTTACACAGGTTTCACTGTACTCCCTTTCTGTGAAGGAGATTCTTGTCAAGCGACAATCCTAGAGTTCAAGATTTTCGCAAAGGATACAGTTAGCGTAGAAATTGTCTGTAAAAGGTCCTTTTTAAAGGCCGTTCCACCACCAAAACAGTTAAAAAGCTCAAAACAGACTGCCTCATCTTTGTCGCTCAAAAGACTAAATTCAATTTTATTTCAAAAAGTGAAGAAATTTTCTCATGTGGACAATTTCGAAGGCATCATTTGTTCACAAATGAAAAATAATTTAAATTATGTTTTAATAAATCAAGAGGTTTCCTGCTATAGACAACTTTAAAGGGATTATTTAATCACGATACGTATAACTTTTCTGAAAATGGTCCCTTTTAGAGCTTCTTGCGAGAAAAAGAGAAAAAAGGCAAAATAAACCCATTGAACAAAACTTGACTAATTTCAATTACGTTTTAAAAAAATCAAAAGATTTCCTGATGTGGACAATTTTGGAGAGATCATTTTTAATCACAAATTCTCCTTCCAACCCATGTGACTCATCGGGTTTGGCCGCACCTTCCAAGAAACCTGCTCGCCCTTAAATTAAATAGTAATTGTCCCAGAAAAACTGGGGGAAAATAACAAAGATGGCTGGAAAAAAATCGCAGAGGCTGTTGTCAAAGGATTCTCAAGAAGATGAACAACGATTTACAAGATTTCTTCCTTTGATGTTTGCCGACACCGACAAATGGCGTGACCGCTGAAGCCTCATTTGCTTGTCCCCGAGGAAGAAATCCGGGATTAAAGAAAGATACGAAGAAAAAAGAAAGAGTGATGGGATGAAGATAGGTTCTGGAACTCAAAACTGGAAGTAAAGAGATGGAGGTGGTCACTCGACTTCCAGTCAAGATAACCATACTTATCAAAACGTGTCATGAACCAGGAATCGGAAAACTCTAATTACGGTTTATAATGGGCTCGAAAAGTGTTACAATTTTCTGATCACGTTTGTTAATAGAGTGCAAATTTTCCTCATTATAATGAAGAAGCAAAATGAAACGAAGTTAGTTCCAAGTTCCATTAGCTAAGATATTAATACAAAAATCCCGAAGCGTGTTCTTTTTTTTTTTTTTTTTTTTTCCACCTTGTGCAATGAGAACATTGAAAACGGAAGGGTAATCTTCGAAAAAGATCTAGAATTAAAATAAATTGAAAGGTAAGAATTAGCGGAGTTGTGTGATTAATTTCAGTTGATTCCAATTTTAGCAAAATCTGGAAATGTTTTTTTCTTTTCGTTTTCCTTCGCTAAATTGAAGAGACGTCGTTAAATGAACTTTTTGAGTTCAATAAAATTGCTATATATTTGTCTTTTATATTTCATATTTATTAACATTCTGTTTATTAATTATGGTTTGGAGTTCTTAATATTTAAAATAATTACTTTAACTTGCAATATTTTTCACACTGCTACTTTTACTTATCGTTTGTCTTTACGTTTTACTTCCCTTCTCCTTCGAACTACGAACGCAAGAGTTACGCTGCGTGTATAAGTTGTAGAAAATGTGTATATGAACGTAGTGTAAATAAAGTAGTTATGTATTCGTCAGAATTTCATTAAACTATTTTTCCAAGAGTTTCTACACTATTTTAACACTACAATTCTACGCAACTACAACAAAAACAAAAAGCGATCTTAAAGTTTCGGTATTACAAACAAGGGGTATTTTTTAATAAAATGTGTAAGTCTTTTTTTTGTCAAAAAAAATGTGACAAGAACAATAATAAAGATGTGAAGGCTAACTAAACAATATTAAAAAGTGATGGTTCATAAACTGGGAGAAGAACGCAACTGCTAAAATAGCAATGCCTCTAATTAGTACGAAACCTGTGGTTTAGGGTGAGAAAACTCTGAGCAATCTAACTCTAAAATCACCTAATATTTTCCGTTCATAAGCACACAAAATGTAGATAAATTCGAACTAGTTTTCATAAACGAATAACTGATTCCTTTATTTATACTTGGTTTAATATTTATGAATCGAAAGAAAGAAAGTTTAACTAAACTAATGTATTTTGTAAAAAGGTATTTCCATACGTGAAAAAATGATTTTTGATTAAAAGAAAAAAAAAAAAAACAGTATAAGCTTTGCAGCGAAGCTATGTTCATCAAAACGTATATTTTTTTTCTCTATACCTCATTTGTTAACAGTTCAAAGATGAAAAAATACTGGAAAAATGACTTCTAAATATATTAGTTCATATATTTTTTTCCTATTTTTAGATTTGACGTGCTATTAGGCACAGAAATATAATAACGTCACAAATCTAAAAACGTGCAATCAAAAATTTTCTTATTTTTTTCAATTGATAACAATGAGATGTAAAGGATTCATTTTCATTTTCTGAGGGAGTTAGCTTCGCTGTAAACACTTGAATTTTGATTTTAGATTGAAAATGTTCACTTTTTTAGAAATGGAATGGCCCAAAAATTAAAAGCTCACAAAAAAGTAAACTCTCGTACCTTCAGCAGCAAGTGAAGAACATAAAAAAATTGATGAAAATAACGTTGTACTACATACATTATGGTCATAACAATTTAAATTAGTAAGTTTCATGATAAAATCGTTATGCGGGTACGATGCGAGACAGATGATTTGTCTGGAGTTAACTCGAAACCAAAAGCAGCAAATTGTAGCCTTAGGAAAATGCTGTGGATTGACGAAGGTTGACAATAATGATATATCATCATCACAATCAACTGTTATCAGTACAATGCTGGACGAAGGTCAGAAATTAATGCTTTCGAAGAAGACCTAAATTGTTTGATAAAAAGCGAAATTTTGTAATCACATGTTGTGACATTTCAAAACGAATAGTAAACCTCGTTGCTGAAAAACCTAAGGTAGTTTACCCAGACGCGGATAAATGCTGTTGATTTATATTTTCTCGTGTTACACTAGAGTATGGTCGACGGCGTATACAGTTGACTTATATTTTCTCGTGTTACACAGGGGTATGGTCGACGGCGTATACAGTTGATTCATATTTTCTCGTGTTACATCAGAGTATGGTCGACGGCGTATACAGTTGATTTCTATTTTCTCGTGTTATAGCAGAGTATGGTTGACGGCGTATAACACCACAGATAGTTATTTGGCGAAATCCTACAGAAAAAGAATGATGTACGGTGAAATATCCTCATCCTGGGGTGTTACGACTCCAAAGGGGTCGCATTTAAAAATGAGGAGGATCATAACCCACCCACCTATCCTAAAAAGTTAAATCCGTACATGAAACAATACTCTATTAAATAAAATATCCTAAATTGTAATCAAGTGTTAGGGTGCTTTCAAACTACAGGCGACTGAGACAAAAAACTTGTCTTTTCTCATCTACGCAAGCGCAAGGCATATTTCTGCCTTCAAAAATATGCTCTGCGGTTGCGCAAATGAGAAAAGACAAGTTTTTTTTTTTGTCTTTATCGCCTTTGGTGTGAAAGCACCCGAAGTAAATTCCGTTGAAATAAAATATTGTAGTGCGGGAGTCCCAAGATTTTTATTTACACTCTCGACCTATCAGGGGGTCGCAATGCAGGCCCGTGCCAAGCCTGTTCGGCACAGTCGCGCGGATTCCTGCTGAACGCCTTGTATAAACCCTGGATTTTTCCGAAAAACCCAACTTTACCGTTTTTTCAGTTCTTTTTATTTTTAAGGGCGCTTTTAGATTTGACAGCCCAGCGACTTTTTCACAAGGCGCCCTCGTGCTCCACACGACTTTAGACGGCGCGGATATGGACGGCGTGGGTCTGGGTCGTTACAATAAAAAGATTGAGCTGTAGAGCGTGGTGTACTTTCGTTTCTAACCGTACATTTTTGAAAATACCGTTCACACTTTATAACAGTATACTATTTACTTCGGAATATATTAAATGAAGGCCGGAAAATTCATCAAGAAAAGTAGCAACGAGAGACAATTTGTACGAATTAAAATATTCATCGCCTAAATTAAAAATACTGCTTCCTCTTTGTTAAAAAATAAAAGTTCCTTATCTCTTAACAATTATTTTTTAGGGAGAAAAAACCTCTTAAGCAATAATAAACAAATTATTAGACACTAATGACCTAAATAAAGATTTTTTTCTCCTTTTAATCGGAACAGCTTCAACAAGTTTCACTTAAGATACGAATGGCTTAGAACAGAAGGTCATTAGTTTGAATATATTTTTTTAATTTACAAGATGCTGCAAAAAACGATAATGTAAAAGCGTAATGGCGATAAAAAAATTTCATAGTACTTAGAATTAAATAGAAAACATGATACTGACAAATAAAATAAGAATAATTAATTAAATAACATCTCAGATCATTTCCAAAAGTTCAAAAATTAAAAGTAAAATATTTTAATTTTCCAATAAGTTAAAATCTTCTGTAAAAAAGACAGAAAGGAAACTGAATGTTTCTGTTAATTAACGAAGAACTTGTTTCAAATCAAATAATCAAGTTTCTTGATAACAGTTTCGCAACACATTTCTTGTTTTCCTGTTCCTTTCCTCGTACAACTACGGAGAAAGACCTGTTCAGTTACATGTAACTGAACGCTCGAGATCTGTGACTACCAGTTTAAAAATTGTCAAGAAATGTATTGTACATTTTTGACGTGCGGTGTATTTACCAGCTCTTATGAGCAGCCTCAGCAGCGTCAGTCCTTCCAACGGCGGAGGCGTCTTAGGTCGAGAGGCCTAAGGCAATAAAAAAAACCACAACAGCTTGGGCTCAACTGAACTCACCTCCGACTAAATGTACTAGAAATAGTAATTCAGCGTACTCATAGTTGGCATCACTTACTGCTGCACATTATTTGTTGCTCTCAATTTACAGAATGTTCTCAGTTTTTTGTTCTCTGTTATTTCCATTTTTAAAGACTTTGTAGCCTCCTGTTTTTAATTCTCTGCAATTTTACGTCAGACTCCAGATAAGTGATTTCCAAGAGATTCTCATGTATTTTCTGGTAAAATTTTTTTTACAGTGTTTAAAACAACTCTGAAAACGAGCAAAATGCAATAAAAATGACACGTGTTGTTCGGTTACAATAAAGAACACCTTTTCTCAATCTAAAAGAAGTAAACTCATAGACAAAAGCTTCTGTGGGATGCTTTTTCATTCATAAGTACATTTAGTTTTACAATAAAAACGGAATAATATTATGAACCTCATAATACTAAAACAAGTTAATGCAATTCCTTCTGCTAATTGAATTTCTAAAATTGTGTTTGTGATTTTAATTTTAATTTTATTTCTGCGTTTTAAAATCATACTTTACAAAACATACTTTTATGTCCTTCTATGCGATGATATTCATTTATTTCCTAAGGAGGGGAAAAACAACAGACTGCTGGGTACTAATTAGCAAAAACTGCTTTCTGAAAAAAGAAATGTTTGGCACGTATGATTTGAACCCGAGTTGTACGCACGCTTTACGAACCCTCTAATCACTATACTAAGGACGCTTGTTTACAATTGCGAATATTGTTTTCCTATTCCGTGCAATATACCATCAGTTAATGTACATTTATGAAAATAATTGCATCGTACTACCAAATGAAAAATTGGTACATTTTAATGCTTCCTTTCCATAACAAACTCTTATTAAAAACTAACCTAACAGTGTTAAAAATTCCTTGCAAAACTTCAATTTACACTTAGCTAAAAATTCCTCCAAGTTAAAAATACATCTAAAAATTCACATGAATTTACGAAGTATAACTTCTAACGTACGTACGTGAATGCAAGATTCCGTTTTTTTTTTAATTTTATCTATTTTTTTATTTTCAGTTCACTAATTATTTCATATTACTCTTCCGAATATAATGCTCACAAACCAAAATAGACAGCTTTTTTCAGAAGGAGAAAACCTCTCTTATCATTCAATTAAATATTTACCTCCGAAAAATTATTTAAAATGTTTTAGACAGATATTTGTTTGCATATAATCCGTTTATATACATAACGAAATACTTCACAAAATATTTTTTTCTTATTATTTTTAATAAATTTTTTATCCATACCTTTTACGTTTAGACTTATTAACGGTATTTTAATTAGATGGTTTTACAAAATAATTTAGTTCATGCATTATTTCTAATTATGTTTGTTTATATATATTATATAGTTCTTTGCTGCCGATATTTTAATTAGAATATTTCATATAAGATTTTTGTTCATACATTATTCTAAGCTAACATGCAGTTATTTAATGCCGAAGTTTTTATTAGAGTATTAAATAAAATAATATTTGTGTCCCTTATGTTAGTCCTATTGCACACAGTACCTGTATAAGCAATTTTTTCTTCGCAATACGAACGAAAAGATACCCTCTTCAAACAGCAAACACTTACTTCCAAAATTTATTTAGAATGCTTAATAAAGCGACTTTTCTCCACATATCACTCCTAAACAACAGTGCATTCTTTCTATGATAAAAGATTTTAACCCGAAAGAGCAAAAAGTACTCATTTAAAAAAATATATTCATCCGTGAAAATATCACATCATTAAGAAAATAATTTGTTAGAGAACCTGGCGTTAGCAAGGTAAACTCGTACCTCATTATTACTGAAATGCAGCAGAGAGAAGGAAACAATAGATGAATAACAAAGGTGATAGGGCGCAATTAAGGAATGTTTCGGAAACTCTTTCTTTGCTTAAATATTCGTTCTCAGGTAAATTAAATGAACTCCGACCACCACTAATCTTTCCCGGTGACGCCTAGAGACCAAGAATGCCAAGAATCTAATTAGCTTTGCAAGAAAGTTTATTTTCGGTCATTCTGAACAACATGAAAAATAGGAGATGACGTCAAAACACGCATCACCAAAAAGTTCCAGTAGTAACATTCCTAAAACAGGAGTGTTTTATGTTTTTTCGATTAATATGAAAAATATTGATTTAAATTAAAATACCTTTATGACATGATTATAATGCCATTTTTCACTTATAACTGAAACTAATCTTTCCCGGTGACGCTTAGAGACCAAGAATCTAATTAGTTTTGCAAAAACGTTTATTTTCGGTCATTCGAGAAACATGATGAAAAATAGCAGATGACGCCAAAACACGTATCACCAAAAAGTTCGCGACCAGCAGTAACATTCCTAAAATAGGAGCGTTTTATGTATTTTCAATTGGAATGAAAAATATTGATCTATACTGAAATACCTTTATGACATGGTTATATCACTTTTCACCTTGCATCTCAAATATAAAATACTTTTTTCAAAAAACAATTTGAAGACACGAAAGATATTAAAGAAAATGTCATGGATGTTAAAAATATCTTTTATTTGTTTGCATTATAATTTAGGGACCGATTAGTATATTTTAAGATAAAAACAAAATTTAATTTACATTGAAAAACAAAATAAATAAATAACTTGAAGAAAACCTTTTTCTTTTAATTAAGAGGAAAATAAACATAAGTAGATTTAAAATTGGTCACCCAGAGTAAAAGTCATTAGCATATGGATTTATTTAAAAAACTGATTATAACATTTTTCCAGAATGACAGCTGAAAAGAAAAAAAAATTAGCATGAAATTACAGAGTAATTGTATCTTAACTAGAAAGAGGAGCAGTTGCTTCGGCAAGATAGAAAGAAAGTGTTGTAACTCAGATTGCAGAAAAAGTCTAGAGGGGGGGGGGGGATTTCATGAATATTTAAAATGTGTTTTTAATAATTTTACTTCGCAATCGGACTTCAGAACACTGAAAAACTAGACGAAGGTCAGAAACGTATTACTGTCAAGCTATATGTTTCTTACTTTGAAAATGGTAAGATTAAAAAAAGAAGAAGAAAAGTAAGATACAAAGCAATTATTTAATGGAACGAATTACGGGGGAGGTGCAAGGTCTAAACGCAAAAGAAATTCAAAACTACGAAGTTTTAATAAACTTTTGATAGTTTAAAGCTTAAATTTAGAAAGTTATCAATTATAATCGGTCTCCAACCGAAACAAATCTTTATAAAAGACTTTGGGATAAAACTAAAGGAAAACAAAGACAGACGAAGCAGTCTAGACAACAGAAAAGATAGAGCCGACAAAAGGAAAAAGACGACCCAGTTTAAGTATTTAAAAATGTCTTTAGAAATTTAATTATATAAGAAATGGTTTTCAACTCTTTCAATCGACTTTAGACATCGCAAAAATAATTAAAGGACAAAAAAAAAAAAAAAATAATAATAATAAATAACTACTTATTCCCCAATGGCTTTAAGACAAAGTGCAAGACGAAATCAAGAAAAAATTAAGTACTATTTAGACAGTGGGCTATAGCTAACTAGCGAAAGTAAAACGCCAACAAAATATTTGGCAAATAATTTTTATCAGTATTTCCGTTATCTTCTAGGGGATCGGTTTTGGGGTACCACCGAAAAAAATGAATGCAAGTGATACATTTGACAACACTCATTATTTGACTTTGCTTTTAAGATAAAAATCAGGAGAAGCAAAGGAAAGGCCAGGTACAATCCAGACAGAGAAAGATATCGAGCCAATAACGAAAAGGATGAGCAAACAATTATGGGTCTGGCTTCTTAGATATCAGTAATCCCGGTTCTGCGTCTTTGCACTAATTCTAGTAAGGACTGCTTGAAAAGAGCAGCAAAGGAACCTGCAGAGGAGAAACGCTAACAATTTCCTTAAATAAATGATCCGGATAGGAAGATTGTTGTTGTTTTTGTGGGATTCTTGGGATCAAGACGCAGCTTTGTATCCAAGCTTGCCATCTGTTTTTTTTTTTTTTTCCCTCTCCGCTCCGGAAAGCTTACGAAAAGTCTGGGAAATTGGGAGCCTTGAATGAAAATGTTTCCGTAATGGAAATCGATCAGAATTGCTGCCGATTTCGGAAGAAATGATACTGTCATTTTCATTAACGTAAGTAATCGCACAAAAAATTGCTTATTTTTACATCACGAAATAGAGGACAAAAGCGCATTTTGTCAAATACTTTATTAAAAAAATTGAATAGAAACAACAGTCTATCTGCGTAAAGTGTAAGGTAACTTACATTACAACACCTTAACTGCCACAGGCGTATATATACGCCTCGCTACGGCGATGCGTTAACGGCCCCGGGAGTATATATGCGCCTTCCCGAAATGCGATTATTTTGCCTTGTGTTGCTACCAGTAAAATTACAGCCAAGGGTTCAGAAATAGCACTTCGGGAAGGCGTGTATATGTTACGGTGAATCTCCGAAATTGGAGAATGTCGACAATCACCGGTGGATGTCGACATACACCAAGTAGAGAATGTTGAAAATCACCGGTGGATGTCGGCATACACCATGTAGAGAATGTCGACAATCACCGGTGGATGTCGACATTCACAATCTATCAGACCGGTGATTGTCGACATTCACCATCTATCAGACCGGTGATTGTCGACATTCTCCAATTTCGGACATACGCCGTAACATATATACGCGCGGGGCAGTTAACGCATCGCCATAGCGAGGCGTATATATACGGCCGCAGCAGTTAAGGGGCCAACAATAGGCATTAATGGATAACAATGATGCAGATGAAGCAATACACTGTCCGTGGTAATTTTCCTTAAACAGGTGTATATATTTTTATTTGTGGTATTGCAGTACAACTTCATTTTCTATCTTTATATTATTAGGGGCGATTTCCCTACATATAGACGATAATAATAAATTTTATGGAATATGTGCTTAGAAAGCAAATAAAACAGATAATCAGGAACTCAAAATTATGATGTGTGTTAATATTGCACTTAGAAGGGGTACAATATCTATAGATGTTTAAAGGTATTTGTGGAAAAGTACCGCATATTTAAGTCTATTTTAAAATTTTACGACATTTTTCATTAGAGACATTTTTAGGTTTTTAACTGAAAGATCATTTTTTATACATTTACTCTGATTATTTATTAATGGACTATTTATTATACACATCGGAAGGGAAGATTTCTATTCATAAGACAGTAAAAGACAAAAGACTACAGTATAAATTTAGTTGCTTTAAACAAACAGCGAAGCAAACATGCTGATTCGCGTACTAAACAAACGCATAACCTGCATAACGAACTTCCCTAAAACTCGAATGGATTCGCTCTTTTTTGCCATGCGCAGAAGCGTCAAACTCTAAATTCTGTGGTCGAACTGTAATTGTTTTGAGAAAAAATGCTGTTAGCTAGTTCGGTTTTATTTTGAATTTCTAAAGTTTTGTATTTCTAAAGAGTCCTTACAGACTTGAGGTTAAAACCAAAATTGTATTCCGATATCCTCCAATGAGGTTACTATATTTTCCCGTTCACTGAGCAAAACGCAAAAGAATCCATCAATCCTTGAGCTCTATGCCTTGCATTTTCAGCAGTACCCTTCTTTTTATCCAAAAATACACTCTAATTGAAAAAAAAGCTTTATGATGGAATATTTTTTATTTATCCTCCATGAATAAGCCAGAATAAGTCTTAGGGAAGCAGGGAGGGAAAATAATGAACCTCAACTAGACCATTATGAAAGATTCATTGGGAACGTTATACTGCAAGCATAAAGAATAAATATTGTTTGTTCTGAAAGCGCACAAACCCTCTATCCATCCCACGTTGAACGAACGCCGAGAAAATGTATGAGATATTCCTTTGATGTTGCAAACCGTTTTTCATCCAAGATCGGATCGCTTTTGGACTGCTTTAAGATTATATCATGATGCCCCTTCTCCATGTTTACAGAATTTCTGTTTTTCATACAAAATTTTACCCAGAGATAGGAAAGTCGTAGACTGAATTAAAAATGAAGTTTCTCATCGTTGTGAGACGCGTTTTAAGTCCAACTTGAAAACAGCACGAATGTTGTTAAAATAGTAATCTCTAAATGTAATATGTGGAGAGGCAACAAATGTGGTTGGTACTTCAAGCATACAAAAAGTATTTATAAATATTTTAAACAAGATTATAACATCAAATATTCCCTTATCGTTTGGATTCTTAAATGCGTCAGTTTTTTTCCCCTTCATTACTGTCGGACACTATTAAATTCAGACGCTCTTCAGTTCTGACCGTGAAGATTTAGATGTTTTAAAAATGGAATATTTGCATTTGAGAACGTGACAGTTATTCAAAAAATAAAATTATTAAAATTGTGAAGATAGCATCATAGAAAAGCAGAAGGTGTTCATACGCAACGAAATAGATAAATTACGTAACTCTAATCTAGGTCGAAAACCCACGTGTTATAATTGGAGATGGATGTGTTACCGTTTAGCTAAAGTTAAATGGCTATTTGCAAACATTTATTCAATTGCCGAGATAAAAAATGCAAATCTTACGTCTAGTTTCGACCTTTTTTTTATACTTGAGTCAGATAGTTCTTTGAATTGCTCCGGCTCCGACTTTTAGACATCTTGCTTCGGTTACCCTCCAACTCCGTTCTGTGCTCCGAATACTTTTAAATAGGGATTACATTACTTATCGTTTTTTTTAATTTATTTTATTAATAGTTATTTAAGTTATAAAATTTTTAAGACACTAAATTTTTCAATAAAAATTTAATAATACCACGCATTGCCAAAAAAAATATGCACCCGGAGCTTCAAAACTGACATGCTCAACAGAATCCCCCCCCCCCCCCCTCCCTGAATTTGAAATTACCACTTGCTCACATACGCAAACACTAAGCTCAGTTTCCCGAACGCGACTAAATTTTTGCTGAGCCCATAGAAATTTTGTAACAGACTGTATATCACAATAGGACATACAAAAGTATATATTAATTAGTAGTTACGAATATAATTACATTACAAGGTGCTCTTGAAATGACAAAGGTAGGTATGAAGGCAGGTAAAGGATCTACTCTAAAGTGGAACTAAACTAAAACGAAAAAAAAATCCTTGAAAGTATGTTTTTGTTTTGGCTGCGGGATTGAAGAACTGTGTCAAATAAAATTCGACGTCATTCGAAGAAAAAAAATCAGGTTGTTTTTATTCAAAAATAATTCTAGACAAAATTTAAAAACAACAGAAAACCAAAGGAAGGAAACAATACGAAAATTGTAATCTCATCATTGCGATCAAATCTTCAGTATGCAAATAATAGAAAAACAAATTTAAAGTATATAAAAAATAAATAAATAAAATAAAACAAAGAATAAATAAATATGTAAATAAAACGAATAATACATAAATAAATAAAAGAAATGAAGAAATTCATCACACATTTAGTTTTAAGTTATGTGAAATTTATAAAAAATCGAAGCAGTGGAGCGCAAAAAATTTTCTGGCTCCGGTTTCACTCCGAGCAAATTGTCGTTGCTCCACTACTACGCACTCCCTCTCAGATCCCTGGTGCTGCCCTGTGAGTTTACGTATATATAAGATCGTTGTTAAATTGGAATGTTGCATATGAAACCAGCAACTATTAACCAAACTTTACTAAAAACTGACAAATGGACCCAATATTTTGAGAGCAAAGCTACTGATAATTTTACCAGACTCCGAATGAAAGTATACAATCCATTCCGTACTTAAAAAAGGGAGACACTGTGTTTCAACATTTCAAAATAAAATTTTACTCCCCTCCGAAGGCATATTTCAGTTCTAAATATTACTTTTACTTCCTCAACTACATCCGCATAAGGTGAATTCAATTAAATGAATAAATAAAATGCATGGAAACGGTAATCTAAAAACCATCATACCTCCCATCGGCTGCCATGCAGATGATTTACTCAGATCCCTTCCTCCTAATTCTTTCCGCTGCTAATAAATCATGTTCTAAACGTACTGTGCTACACAAAGAGACGGTATCGTTTCATTCTAAAAACGTTCTTTAAAATTCCTCCTTTTATGCTCTGAAAATATTATTAAAATTAAAGCCGCCGTTTACTTTAATGGAATTTTTAAAAAAATGTATCGCATTTTATAAAATGGGGAGGGAAAAAAAAGCTTTGTGCAAACACATCTATCATTATTTGTTCGCATTGGAACTACGCCTAAAGCAACATTATGTTATTGTTATAAATTTTATATTTTTTTTCCCCTCAGCATATCTCGTATTATTTATCTTCGGTGCATGCAGTCGGAGGAAAAGTGTTAGTCGTCTGTAGCCATTTTTTAGCTGAATGGGATTTTTTGATTGGCTTCTTTTCAACGTTTTTCTCCAAAAGGCACGTGCTTTTGATGATCCAATTACTTTCCAAATCTTTATTTTCTGTAACAGGTTTATTAGTTTAATTATGTGAAAAACTGTTCTTCAACAGAGTTCAAGATGGCCGCCATACAGGGAAATCTGGCTGCAATAATCTAATGAAATTTTTCCGTCAATGATAAAACTTGCCCAATGCCCAATTAAGACCTCGTCTACATGTGACATTATTTATTTCACTGCATTGCTATTAAAAAGGAGAACTGGGTTTTAAAAAGGAAAGGAATGCGATAAACACGATCTAAACCGAAAGCTGCATTTGGGGAAAAGTGTTTTGACTGAAGATTCTAAAGACTAAACACATAAATATAGCTTTTTTGAAAAAAAAAAAAAAATCGTATGTACACTTAAAGGTAACAGGAACGTTACTCTTAATGCAGTATAAATTTACTAATTGTAAAAGTACCAACTATTAAAAGCTTAGAAAAAGGTATTAAAAGCTCAGAAAAAAGAAACTAAATCGAAACATTTGACCCTTGTACTCGTAGATTATTTCAGATCTGAATAATTTTTATTAATCAATTCCTTAAACACTTTGATTTTTCAGATTTTAATCATTCGACATGTCCCTAACAAACTGTTACTGAAAGATATATTAAATCTGGATTTATCTATTTATTTACTATGTACTTTTTAAGATAGCCTTTGCTAATTACATCTAATCTCAATCTTTCTTATATTTTACCTCAGTAAAATATTTTTCCTTACCTAAGTCATTCTCTCCTACGTTTTTGCTTATTTTTCACCCTGCAATGCTGTTAAACGTAATGATGATTATTTACCGTGTTCATTTTTACTTCGTTAAGTGATAGACTGCCTTTTAATTACAGAACGGTGTATAATTACAATATAGTCCTTTGTGTCTATTTTGTGCTGTAGGTGCAAGATATTAGTATTTCCAATCATCATGAATATTTTAATGACAATATAATTGATAAAATTTTGATGTAAAAGTCTTTATATTTAGGGGTCATTCATAAATGATGTCACGCTTCGAGGGGGGGGGAGGGGAATTCATGAAAGTGACAGTTTGTGACAAAGGGAGGGGAGGGGTAACAAGACGTGTGACATTGTACATTTTGATTTCTATAAAAACATTTAAAATCAGCAAATTAAACCTATTTTATGCTGATTTAATTTTGCGTGACATGTGGCAAAGGGGGGAGGGGGATATGTTGAAGTGTGACACTTTGTGACAAAGGGGGGTAGAGGTCAAATATATTAAAAAAAAGTGTGACATCATTTATGAACGGTCCCGTACTTAATTTGTTCCGATCATTGTTTTGAAAGTTATTTAAGACATTTATGATTAAAGGAAGACTTAAAGAATTCAAAATTCCTAAAGCTCATGCATTTCTCAACTGCTGATGTGGGAACGAAATTTTGCAGTAAATTTATTAGGTTGCAAAAGAATCTTTCTTGCGACCTCCTTCACAATGCATTCAAATCTAATCCTACAACTAATCCTACCGGTGTAGTTAATCACTTTTAGGGGCGCCCATCCTCCAAGTTCAATAGCGCACCATCCGCCGACTTTACCGTATATCTGGTTACCATGCCAAACGAATATACCGGATATCCGGCTGTAATGTTTGAAATCTGTGAATTTTACACATATTTTTCCAGCCCACAGCTTTCAAATAAGTAGTATGTTTGTAGTTTTCATATACTTTCAAAACATGCTTGTTAATTAAATTTTATGCCGGATAACCGGATATTTCGCACAATGAACAAATAGGTTCCGTAAAATAATGTATGAAAATTAGTCAGATACCGGATATCTGATGCGTACAAAAAAAAACCCGGATCCCCCCCCCCCCCCAAAAAAAAAATGATGGCGCATCTTACGCCATGATCGCCTCCCCAGTGGACACCTTTGATCACTTTCATAATATTGTCATCATAAAAACTTTCTGTAGTGCATTTAGGCTTCAAACCTTTGAGCGCAAATCAAACATATTTCAAAAGTTGAAATCCAAAAGAGAAAAAACAACAAATGTACGTGGCAACATTTAAAAAAAAATTAGCACCGACATTTCGCAAGAATATGTTGTATTACACTAACAGTCTCCTGTGTTTTTCTTTCTCTCAGAAAGCAAAAAATGTCTTCCTGTCCACTTAAAATGTGTACATAAAACTCTAACGCATCATTTCTTTCTACTCAAATGTTACTATCTTATACGCCGTGACTTCACTTAGAGATATATGTCGAATATGGACCTTCCACTTTATTTCCTTTTATACGCTTCGAGATTTTCAAGAAATATTTTATTTGTCATAAAAAAGAAATGTATTTTTGTGAAACTTATATTTGTTTTGCAAAAAGCTTGAAAGGCTGGCTTTCGGTAAAGCATTTTTATACTTTAAAAATAGCTACATTACTTAGGGGGAATATCCATTTATTTTTTACAATGATTTGGTAAACAAAAACACGAAATCACTTTTTAAAAGGATGTAGAAATGCTTCAAAACGTAATAAAATCCAAAATTTAATGCATTGTTGAACAAAATTAATTGCCTAAATATAGTTCTCAATTAATGAAAAAATTATTATTAATTACTAGTGTGAGAAATCTAGCGAAATATGTAAAAATAATAGTTGCTTCCAACGCGACAAGAGTATTTAAAAAAACGTAGAATTTTTCAGGACGGTTATCAATTCATACCGTATGTATGTCGCTTTTTTTCTTCTTTTGTTTGTTTGTCCATCCATACTTCTCATTTCATGATTTGTTTTTTTTTTTTTTTTTTGTTTTTTTTTTTAATAGATTGAGGGTGATTTCCCATAGATTCCGCACTTTCATTTGACCATATTCGATAGTTAGAAAAAAAAAGTTATGGGCAGAAATGTAGTTATTATTTTGTTTTTTGATCTATAACTTTTGACTAAATGAACCTATTTGATCGAGGGTGGTCTAACCTAAACAACGTACATCAATTTGACTACAATTGCTCTTTGGAAAGAACGTTATGAATGCAGAATAAGTTTTATTCTTTCAATATTGGAAAGGTTTGCCTTGATATTTCTTTCTTGAATAGACTTAACACAAAATACAGTAAAACCCCGTTAAAACGCGGGTGTCGGCTGACATACTTGGCACCCGCGTTATAATATAACCGCAGTATAGTGAAACTGTATCGCGGAACCATATTCACGAAATAATACTCGCTTTTGTTGCATCATTTTTAACTTTATCAATTACTGGCAACGTTTCTTCTATAGCATAATTTTTTCTTTTCGTTGCTGCTATTTTATTCGCTGTAACTGCTGTGCAAGAAACACACATCTCAACTGCGCAATCTATCGAGTGATAGGTTATAAACCAACTGTAAATTTATATACCAACTTTATATTTTGAAACCAAGCTGTTCTAGGTTGAAAGACAGAAAAAGCATGTAAATGGTGTACATCACGCCTATCACAATAGGATGTATAATCTGTTAGTGTATTTGGTGATGGGATGGGTGCTCTTTAGCTAGAATATTTGTGTGCTCGGGCTGGCTTTATTTACAATGGCATACTTGCCAACCTTGGAGGGGGAAAAAACAGTAGATTTTTTCAATGACCCCCCCCCCCACACACACACACAAAATGAACAATTAAACTGACTTACAAAAAAAAAAAAAAAAAAAAATTAATGTTCATTACAGCAGTATTTGATAAAATTTTATCATCAAATGTTTGATCGGAACATCCAGCAAAACTATTTTTTATGAGCAATAGGATGTTCACTAGATTTTCATTTGACAGCATTGGACGAAGCTTGGTTTCACTTTACAGAAAATGCATTACTGTGTGGAATGTACAAAATCCCAAGAATTACATTTAGTTAGATTATAAAAAGCCAGTGTTCCCAAATACTTACTTGCTTGCTTACATCTACACCACAACAATTCAAACAAAATATCACGACCACGTCTTCTGTGCACTTAAGAAATAAATTATCCCAAAATATATATTTTTTTAATTTAGCCATTTTTTAGTAAAATATTGAATAAAAATAGGAAGAAATATTCTTTATCTAATTTGTAACAATACATAATGACTCCCAAAAAGGAAAAAACCCAAACCCTAAGTTAAAGAAAAAAAAAATTTAATTCTATGCAAAAAATATTTTTAAAACAAGATTATTAATAAGGATGCAATATTAATAATTATAACTAACTAATAGAATCACCAAAATTTTTAAAAAAGGCTAAAATTTTTCACTGAAATATCGAGTGGGTGTGGCGAAATGAGAAATGCAAATCCTCTACTACTGAGGCTAAATCGTAAAAAATAATAAAAATAATGGTAAACTACAAGTTATTGATGTCCAAGAGATGGAATGAGATAGTACACAAGAACTAGGGACTTTTACCGAAGCGGATGCAATCGGATTTCAAAAAAAAATCGGGACTGACAATAGAAAGCATATGAAAGACAAAATGCGGAAGTTTTATTGCTAATTTGTAAAAGTTTCGTAAAGCAAGTATCTACGCATGCTATTTCAAGATTTTCTCATTTAAAGAAGAAAAAAAATTCCAAAATTACGAATATTCGCGGAACCGAAGTTTTGACTTTTCAAAAATACCAAAAATACGGAATTTCGGCAAATACGGGAAAATCACATGAAAACTACTCGGCGAGTAACTACGATTACGAGCGCCATCTATTGAGCAAAAAAATATTGAAGCTTCATTGATTTATTTTAAAGCGAAAATTACAAAAGACGGGAGAAAATTGTGTTAAACGGGAGATCGGGAGACAGACGCAAAAAACGGGAGTCTCCCGTTAAAAACAGTGGACTTTGCAAGTATGCAATGGTAAATAAGGAATCACCTTTAAATGGCAATGATAAACGAAGGTTTAAACGTCGGGGGACATGATAGTCACCGCGGTATACTGAGGTGCGGTATAACGGCGTTTTACTGTATTGCAACATGAGTCTCACATTTTGAAAATGGCTTGTATTATCATATAGCTTGATCTTTAGAGTTAACTATTTTTTGTCTGGAATCAACTACATGTTATGTAAAATAGTTAAAATGTTATTAAATAGGAGGCCCCTGTTTACAGAGTAAATATTTTATCATTTCACTTTGCCCCACACTCCCCTACCTATGCTCCTTGCTAAATGTAAGATTATCTTTCACAATCCAAGTAAAACATAAACAGCACTACCATTATGTATTACACTTTCTTGAACATTTACTCTTCTACAAAGCAAAAAAGAATTCGATCCCTATCGTTTGGCAATGCCTTCAGGCATTATCCATTAGAAATATGGAACGGAGCTTTACGCCCCAAGTGAGACGTCTCTTTTACGATAAATTTGACGTGGGATAAAAGACGAGGGACACAAAAGGGGATTCTTTTGCAGCATATCAAAAGAGAACATGTTTTTGCATTTTTTAAGAAAAATATTCGAAAGTAGAAGTAAACAATTACAATGTTATGCCTATATTATGCAATTTGGCACAAAATATATGTAACATACTTTTAAAAATATACTTCTCAGCATCGACACTACAACACCAAGGCGGGAAAATGGTCGTAAATAATTGAAATTCACAAGACATAAAAGTATGCATAGATGGCAAGCGATTAAAAACTTAAGATTTAAATAGTATATTGTACATGTTCAATACCTTGTATGTTGTGATAAAATGCAGATGCAGACATGTATTGGCAATTGTCATGCAAATAACAAAATTGCTAACTGCAGTAGCAAAAATTTTTTAAAACTTTATTTTACTTCGACGGAGTCACTGAGGTCCATTACTCGAGTTTTCCTTTGCAAACCGAAGCTCCAGATTTAATCAGAGAGAAGTTGACAGTCATGGGCTTTCTGGAAGACCCATGGTAACATTTTCAGACCCCGTAGGCTGTTTAGAATCAGATCTACCAGGCAGTGCCGGATCTGGGGTAGAGCGAGTGGAGCGGCTGCTCTAAGCGCCAGGTGGCAAGAGGCGCCAAAACCCAAATGCGAAAAACAATTTCCAGTGCAAAAAAAAGTTTTGATGGCGCCTTTTGAGAGGCGCTGGAGCAGTGTTGCCAGATTATATAAATCCCTGCCTTTTTAAAAGCTAAATCTGACTATTTGGAGCGGCTAGTCCTAACCTAGTCCGTAATTAAATTACTTCCGTTTTTACACGACCCCGTTGCTGCTTCAGAAGCCGAGTCTCTCGCCCACCACATGGATCAATATGAATTTTTGCTCGTTCTTGTGATTTGGTATGATTTACTATACCAAATAAATGTTGTTAGCAAATCCATGCAATCAGAGTCGGCAGACTTGCTAAATGCAACGAATCTTTTACACAAATGTTGTTAAGCATTATAGTGATACTGGTTACGCATCAGCTATAATCATAGTAAAAGAAATTGCCAAAAAGCCTGAAATCCCACCTGTATTTCAAAAAACAAGAAACCGAAAAAGAAAAAGAATGTTTGACTATGAACCTCAATATGAAACGCCAATAGACTCAGAATAACATTTTAAGACCACTATGTTCTATCCTTTGATAGATACAATTGTAAATTCGCTGGAAATATGTTTCGAACAGCTGTCTAACATTAATGCAAGTTGGAGTTTCTTATATGATATAAAGCGACCGGTCGATAAGCTTGAATTGAAGCAATCCTGTTTAAATTTGCAAAATATTTTGACACATGATTCACACAGCGATATTTCTAGAGCAGATCTGGCTCAAGAAATACTAAGCCTGAAGCAATTCTTAGACACAGACCAAGGACAACCGAAAAATGTTCTTAATGTCTTGAACAAAAATAATTGGTGCAATTTGTTTCCAAACTCTTGGACTGCTCTTCGGGTACTAGAAACTATTCCAGTAAGTGTCGCAAAAGGTGAGCGAAGTTTTAGTAAAAGTTAAACTGATAAAAACCTACCCAAGATCGACCCTAGCTCGGGAAAAATTGTCAAACCTGGCAATTTTATCAATTGAAAATGATATTGCTCAATCCATACCTACAAATAATTTAATTGAAACATTTGCCAGTGCAAAAGCAAGAAAGGTAAACTTTGTATAGATTAATGTAAATCTAGATCGACAAAAGGAATGTTTTCTTTTAATTAGTTATTACAATACCTACATAGGTAACAGATTTATTTAGTGACTGATTGAAATTCACACCAAATACTAATTTAACTATATAGCAGTAAAAGCTTTCTTAATATTAAAGTGTCAATAACAGTTGATATTTGCATTAAAAGTTGATTTTTGAAAATTTGTGATCATTATTTATTTAACGTTAAACGAAATAGAATTTACGCGTCGACCAAAGGGCGCTGAAAGACAATCTCGCTCTACCCTGATCAAGGGCTAGGCCCGGCGCTGCTACCAGGCATGGTTGGACGTCTTGTACTTACAACTGTGTCGTCTAATTTTGTTCGCTCTAGTAAAAAAAATTACTCGAAACAAACCTTCTAACGCAGAGCTAGCCGACACATGGCGCGGGTAAGCCAAACTTGGGGCACTGAATAATTACAAGTGACGTAACTAGCGTTAAATTTAAAATACACATGAAATAAAAATAGCAGCCACGCAAATTTGAAATATTATCTACTACTAGCAGGAACAAATTAAATCCTAAATATTACCAAATTAGCAAAAACCAAGAAGGTTTAGCAATTTCATTTACAGTAAGCAATGTTTATGTGCTCTATAGCAGACAATATATTTTTTGCACAATAATTACATCATTTAAACTTGTAATTACACTTAAAATCATAATTTTCATCTGGTTAGTTGACAAGATAGTTTTTACATCCTTACAATCAATCAATAAAACTTATTTCCTTTGTTGAAAATGTAATTATCTCCTTGGTTCATAACTTCTATTTGTTTTCTTTACCTCATCAATCAAGTTGTGGCGATTGTCAAAGAAGCGCAATAAACACGAAACTTCATTGACTCCTTTATTGATACTATGACGTAGTCAATTTCTCGACAACTATAAACTAGATTTGAAAGAGTCACCTGCGGTAAGATAAAGCTTTTTTTTTTTAAATTTTACATTTCAAAATTAAAAAACTCACCATCAAATTTCTGTGCTTGTGCCCCAAACGTCGTCCTGAGTTGGCCGGTAGTGTCTCTTAATAAACGATCGAACTCTGCTCGACTGTGCGTGCTCAGCCTGTGTTCCATGTCCGTCGTGCAGCACGTCATGCCTCGATCACAGATACGCAAATGTTCCCCTACAAAAAATATTGTATAATTATTTTATAACCATTAAGTACAACAAATCTCAGAACTGAAAAGTCTTTTCAAGAATTTCACTACTTTTCTACAGATTAGAAGAACGAAAGAAGGAACACAATTTTATGTAAATGGGAGACATTAATAGAGAAACATGACAAAAGCCCATTACGCGCCACAGTAGAATTTCTACATAATCTAGAATTATTGCAGAGTTTCGCAACATAATAAATTATGATGTAATATCTCTTGAAGAAATTTCGTAATATCATCTCGAAAGAAATTTGGATTCTTATACACATAATAAAATTTCATCAACTTTTGTGTTTATGTGCTCGCTATTCAAATACTTACACCATTTAAACAAAATTTAGCGCGAAATTGATCATACTCAAGAAGAGAAAACGCGTAATGTTTTATTCAAAAATTCGAATTAGATTTATCTTTGTTATTTCCATTAAAAACATTTTTTAGCAATATAGAATTGAAGAAGAAACTCTAAGGATAAGTATTTTAAATTTTTACATCATTTTAAAATGATAAAAAAAACTAAGTTTAAATTTGTTCAAAAATTCTAGTTAATAAAATATGAGTTATTGCATTTTTTTTTCTTTTGAAACTATACTAAACTTAAGTTCTTTATATATCGAACTTATTACGCTTAAGTTAAGCCTTATTGTGCAAATAAAGATTTAAAGAACAATTAATTCAAACATATCTTTAAGGAAAAGCATGATATAAAAGAAGTTTTATCTTAAACTCAATTTGGAACTGTTGGACCGGTAGTGTTTCCTATTCGTGGTGCAAAATGAAAACAAAAACGCTTCAATTAAGCCAAACTTCTATTGGTACGTCCATGCTTGTTTGCACTAGGATTTGTAATTTCTAAACTTAACGAGCTGAATATAAAAGAACATTAATTTACACATCAGAAACTTTCAACACTTTTTTTTCTCTCACAAAACAGACCTCTTTCCTGAAGCGGTTGTTTATCAGAATACAGCATATCTTTCAGCCTTCATCAGGTTAAATACAACTTTTATTAAGCAGAACTTTTGCATACACATGTTTCGTGGAATTAAACCCTGTTTTCAATTCAAAAAAAGTTTTTAAAACAAAAACATTAAATTTGCTAAAGGGTCTTTCATCTATAAGCTCACTTGTTTTGCGTTGACAAGGGGGTCCCTTGTAGCCTCAAAACGCGTGTATATAATCTTTTGCAAAGTTTGTGCTTAATTTACAGACTGAAGCACAGGTATTGAACTTGTTTCTTTAAATCTTGACACAAGTTAAAACTTGGCGACGGACTATTTCTTCACATACATAATTTCTCTGACTAAAATACTCTACTTAAGAAAAAGAATTCACCACGAAAGAATTACTTCTGCAGTAGGAAGAAAAAAAAGTCATAGCGTGCTTGAGTTAAAGTTAAGCACTAAAACTATGATTGCCGACTCTCTTTAATGCAGAGCAAAACATTTCCATCAGAGAGTGGAGATACCACAATAGTTCAACAAAAGCGGAACACAAGATAAAATATTCGTATTTTCCTAAACAACAAAATAAGCGAAGTGCAAAGTGTTCACGGAAGAAAGAATGAGACTTGCATGCGACGAATTTTTGTGCAGACGCCGGCTTTAATTTGGTTCAAACATGATTCGAACATTTTAGCACATAGAAGCTTTATATAGTCTTCCATTATCCCTGATCCGACGTAGATGGTAACCATGGTGACAACACACGATGTCGTGCGAGACCCAGACAAAAAACCACCCCTCAACATCTGAATAGGTGTATTTTTGCAGTCAATCTTTTTCTTTTTTCTTCAACCGTTTCTAGAAATGAGTTTTCAATTGCTTTTGTCGTTTAGAACTCCCACACGCTTTAGTGAAAAAGAGGGCAGAAAAGCCGCCATTGTTGCCCGAAACAGAAAAGAAGCCATAAGAACTACTTCAGGTTCCAATTTCATTTTCCAAATAACAATGCATGTTTATTTTCCCTCATGATTAAACATTCCTAAAAAAAATATGTTCTTGGATTCACAAGTCGGCACTATTGGTGAGTAATTATTTTGTTTGGCTTCCGTTCCACTGGCAAACTTCGATGAGTGATCTGAAAACGGAGAAAATTAATGTCTAAACTAATCCTAATTTTGTAATTGTAACAATGCTTTGTTTATTATTATTATTATTATTTACATAATAAAGAATTACAAATGCAAAGTACAAGAGATCAGTTCTTCTGGTTTTCTTATTGTGCAAAAATTGCTGATTTTTTTTTTTGAAAAGAACAGAAAAATACTCATATTTCATTTATTAACGGACTTATATCTAATTAAATAAAAGCAAGTATAAGTAAAACCTAAAACCATCATCTAATCGAAGCTCGTGTCCAAACATGGATTCACTGTGTTCTACAGGAATTCAGTTTTCCCGTTTAGGCTTATCATTAATCCAAGGATTTTCCTCCCTCCATTCAGAAATGTAACTTTACAATAAATAGAAAAAGACATAGGGATTCCTTAGGAAACTGAAATCTCTACGGGCTAACAAATCTTATAAAAATCCCGATTATTGAGTTAAGGAAAGATGAGAGTAAATGAAAAAGAGACAAATTCATTCTCCAACCAATTTGCTGAATAGGACACCAGACCAGGAGGTACTGGATACAACATCATTTTGATGACATATATTTATTACTTTTCCCTTCTTACCAAACAAAGAAAAATATACTTGATCAAATGGTCTATTCTTCCATTTATTCATATACAGTAATGAAAGGAAACTTATATTTAATAAAGTTTAGATATTTTTCATTGTAATCACAAAAGCGTATCTACGGGACACGGGACATAAAAGTCTGAAGTACATAACAGGTAAATATTAAACGAAAGGGCAGAAATATGTGCTTTCTAGAAACTTGAATTATTCTGTTACATATTAATATAGTCAAACCTCACCCGCGTATAAGATCACCCCGCATATAAAGTCACGGCTTATTGAACATCAAATGCAGGATTCGATCTAGCATTTTTTAACAGGGTCCGATTTTTGTGAAAAATCGAATAATTTTGTGAAAATTGAAAATTTAAACATACAGTGATGAAAAATTTTATTAATATTTGCGACTTTTATAACAAATGGTGGTGTAAAAAATACGATCTGGAAGATTGGAATTTTGTGAAGGGTCCGTTTTGATTGGTTTTAATTTTGTGAAGAATTCGTTTTGATTAATTGGAATTTTATGAAGGGTCCCAAACGGACCTGAATTTCCTTTGACGCGACCCCTGAAATGTGCATGAATCTTTTATAAGGTCACCCCGCTTATTAGGTCGTTTTCGTGAAGTCCACAGGGGTATCATATATCGAGGTTGGCTAAATATTATAGGTATTTACCTAATTTACAAGTATTATTTTGAGTTGCCCTACCTTTAACCCATCCTCGTACCTTCGTTAAATATAAAGTTTCCTTTTCAAGCTTTTGATAGTTCAAAAAAAAGTTTAGCTTCTTCGAACTCCTTTGTTTACTTCACCCGCTTTATTAATTTTTCGACTTGATAGCATTTTTGTTGAGACACAACTGCAACATTTACTGTTTGCAGAGAAAATTCGTCCCACCAAGACATTCGATCCTATTAATTACTTAATCATTAATTTTACATTCATTCAAATATTTTACACAAATCTGTAAGAAAAATCTGGCCTCTATTATTTTCCATTCACTCATTCTTTTACTTTTTAACGCTCAAATATTTTGCTGGTTTATCTTTCTCTCCACTCGAAACGCTTAAGTAATTCTCTAAGTTCCTGTCAATATTAAAAAAACTAAGTATTATGTTGGAATGTTGAGATACAAAACAAGCACGGTGCACACCAGCAAATTTCTGAAAGTAATTGGCACAGTGTCAGAACGAGTAATAAGAAAGTCCTGGTCACCTTATTTAGTTATTTATTTTATTTAATTAATTTATTTATTATTTTTAATGTTCACAATTTTTTTAGTAGTGCTTTTTTGTTTGTTTGTCTTTTGCTCCTCTCGAAATGCTCGAGTAAATTACACCTCAATGTTAAAAAAAAAAAAAAAATCATGTTGTGCTTGTTGAGATGCTAAACAAAGAATGCGTGCACAAGCAAATTTTTTTAACTGATGGGCACTCTCTCATAACAGATAGAAAGAGAAATGTAGGAGTATAACACGATAAATTCACAGCATTAAATAAAATCAATTTTAGATTCTTTATAAGTGGCACGTCGTGTTTTCACAACGATGAGTAAAGGCCGAATTCAGATAAATAAAAAAAATAACAACGGGAAAGGCTACTTACGACAGCCTGAGAAAAATGTATAATAACGAGCAATTGCAGTAAAATTATTTGCAAAATTTACACTAGAGCTCGGTACTAACATCACTCAGAACACTATCACTGATGACTGCCGAAATACGTCAAAGTCAAACACAGACCACTCGCACATCAATCTCGACTGATCACATGAGAACCATACACCTGAGCAGAGTGTAAACAGTCCCGAAAATTCCAGGGAATGCTTCGTATCTTGGGCTTGCATTTCTTGTTTTAAAACACACTTGTCGCAAAAACTGTGGTGACAAATTGTGCCGTAAAGCCCCTTGTACGTAAATTTTCAATAAAAAAAAGTAGTTGACCCGTGCGAAACTCCGCACTGCGCACCAAATCGTTTTGTGGGGCATTCCACACTTTAAAAATTTAGGAGAAAGGACATTAGAAAGAAGAATAGAAAAAAGTGTAAACGGGTATTGGTAAAAAGGAAGACATGTAATTATTGATCAAATTACAAATAGCTGAAGTAAATGTAAGAGGTTATGTTTGTAGGTTACGGTTGTAGTACAAAATATCAACAGTAATTTCAAAAGTAATTACTAATAAGAAAAATCTGACGTGCCAGAAGTTTTGGTTAAGTGTTTTTTTTTTTTTTGTTTTGGTTAAGTTGAAGGATCCTCTAAGATTTCTTGTTCATGCTTATTATGCTTATTATCTCTGCTTATTATGACGGGAAGTGCAATTTAAAAAAGAAATATGTAAACGCTTATGTTTAAAGTGGCTATCCAAATCGATATTTGTCGAATCCGATTCGATATCTTTGGAACAATCGACGCATCCATTAAAGGACCTCTTTTTAGACGACTTTAAATTTAAGAGAAGTGGTACATTTTAAGACCGTGGGTCTAGTTTTCGTCATTAGCCGGCACTATAACCTTTAAATTGAGGGGTAAATCATGGAATTTGATAAAGGAATAAGGAAGATAACGCAAACCGACAGAAAAATCAAGGTTGAGAAATAATAGATTAGATTAAATGAATTCTGTAGAAGTTGTTTCCGTGCCATAAGAGTATCAATGCAGGAAAAACAACTTGCCCTGATTACAGATAGCATTAAATAGGCAACATTTTTGCTACAAAAAAAAAAAAAAAAAAAATTCTACTTACTGATTTTAAGTTACTAATTTTAAACACACAGTAAGTAAAATTTAGAAAAATCGTAAAATAATTTTCATATTAGAACAGTTTAAAAAGTACTTTTTCATTAATATATGAATATTAATAAAATCCTTTAATATTTTAGCTATAATAAAAGTATCGGCAATGAAAGTATAATAACAAGAAGTCACGTCTAGAACTATGTATATGAGCCTACTTTCTCGTATACATTAATATCAAATTGATAATCTAGCTCTCTCCCTCTCTCTCTTCCTCATTTACCTTTAGTTCTTATTTACTTCAAATATACCTTTTTCAACCGTTTATATATACTCATTCACACATTTATTCATTCATTCACTCACTCACTCACTCACTTATTTATTCATTCGTTCATTCACTAATTCATTCAGAAATATCCTCAAAAATCCAGAACAAAAGGTTTCGTTTGAAAATAGGCTCCTTTAATTCTGGATGAACTTGGTACCTGTGCATGTTCTACGACATAAGAGCTTTCCGATACAGTTTTTTCAAAGCAAATCCGTCCGTTAGATCAGGATTTATATAGGACTGGAATTTCCCGTAGTCGCTATTTTTTTTTTTTTTTTTTTAACTGTTCAAAATAGAAAAAAAATTTCCTCGCCGAGATCTTTCGAATGCAAAAAATGAAGTTTCGAATCTGACAATTCCCTCAGAAGTTATTAGACAGACAGACCGACAGATACACATTTCCCCCATGTCAAAGCCTTACTTTCGATTTTTTTATTTTTCGTTCTTTATTCAATTACTTCACTTATTTTTGACTCTTCTTCATTTTAAACTATATTTGCACGATACATTAAGCCCTTTTTCATTCTTTTTTTCTACTTCTACGGGAAAAAAATTCGGCTAAAAATTGTTACATATTTGGTTTTATGTAAAAAAAAAAAAAAAATAGACAATTTTTAAGAGACTTTTTATTTTCGCATAAATACAGATACTTTAAGAATCTTACAATCATCTTGTACCTCCCAGAGATGTATATTTTATATTTACTCCTTTATATAGTGTGTGGTTTATTTAAAAATGAAAACTTGCTAAGTTGAAGAAGAGAATAAGTAATGCATAAATTTGAATATTTTAGGAAAAGGGTTAGATTTTCAATGCCTGTTTTCGCGTTTCTGGCTCATCTACTTTGATTTACCTGCCTTAAAGCAATATGCACTTGGCACGATTGTAATGAAGGAGAGGGGAGGGTAAGGGGACCCCAGCAGGCAATGCCAGTAGCCCACACGCAAAAGAGTCAAGAATTAATAAAACATTAAATCATCTCAAGCTAATTTCCCGTAATTCCATCCGCGTGAAAGAATTTTTCTACCGCTTTGTTTGGTAAAATCCCATGGCAACGCCGTCCAGATCTATTCGTCGATTAAGATTAAAATAATATCAAGCAGGCGAGAGAAAAACGAATTCGACTGTTTCAACTCAGCTAGTAGCGTGAAGCGTGTGTAATGTAATGTATGCTAGTTTTCCTCTCATAAATATTCATTTCTGCTTTCATTAATCACGGGCTTTCAACGACACCTTTCCATAAAAGCAACACACATCCGAACTTTTTAGCCAAGTCTTGATGCTAAACATTTGCAAGTAAATATAATTAGCAAAAATCTTTTCATTACGAAATTCTGAAATTTATACTTAAAATTAAAAAATTCATAATACAATTATACCATTATGTAAAAGATGTTAATTTCCCAAAATGAATGCTAGTTTTTGAGCTCAACACATTTGAAAATCAAAACTCCTGAAATGTACTTTCAATAATAGTATATAAATCAGAGAACCCCCCCCCCCCCCCCCCAGTTGATTCTCAAAACCACCACTCTTGGATGAAACAGATAAGGTTGCATTAAAAAATTCAACAGTATAATGGGAGCACTAGAATTTAAAAAGCAGTAAATGTACACACATTTTAAAAATTTTCTTGCATGCATAAAACAGACGCTTTTGTTGCTGCTTACTTGAAAATTACGCGATCATTGTGGGTAAAGGACAGAAATTCCACGTACAAAATAACAATTCTATCTTGGCTCATTTTTTCCTTTTAAAAAAAGCCTGATTTGACTGTGCTACCATCGTTTATATGAGTCAATATCATAGTTATAGTCAAAAAATCTGGAGAAAATGTCAATATTTCTTTTTTTCTTCAGCTTGTTTTTCGTCAATAAGATACTTGCTTCGCTCCTAATATAATCAGGACTAATAAAGCCTTTGAAAATCAAGAATAATCACAAATAAATTCGAAAATTAGTCTTTGTTTATAATCTAAGGCTCGATTGTTGCATGGTCCTTCTTGCCCTTAATTCCTTTAAATCCGTCAGACATTTGAAGCGAGTTCACAGCTACATGTGCAGTAGGAGAATTTATTAAATACAAGCGTTGATTTTATACTGTTTACTAGTATTATTTATTAAATACCATTATTAATTCATTATTTCATGTAGGGTGACTTTCACATACTGCGGTTGCTGAGAGAAACCCCACCCTGTTTTTCGTGTCAGTACCAAATCATGGGATCTATAAGATCTTTATTTTATAATGTGAATAGAACCTTACTTTAAATAGAGACATATAAATAAAACACCTTTATTCAGGCAGAGTTGGACAAATATCATTGGACACAAGCACATATTAAACAAGACAGCAAATAAGTTCCCAAACTCCACTGTTCTTAAGTTTTTCTCTCAACAAACTCTCTCGCGGTTACAGTTAATACACCACAGGATACATTTTGAGTGAATCCATTCCTGATATTATTTCAATCCCGCCAAGTGGTCACAGGGAAGTTACCATTGAAATCGAAGTCCTTTTAATCACGATTTTTCCACAATAAGAAAAAATTTCAAAAACAGTAAATAATTGATGAACCATGATACACAAAACTAAAATAAACCCAAAGAAAACTAAGCTCCGACCGATTCTTTAAACTCGCGCGACGAATGAACTCATATCTATTCCAACCACGTCATCAATACACATCGATGAAATCCCTAGAATATTCATTACACCCATTGATTGAATTAAATTCACAAACAAATCCGGCCGACATGTGCAACTGCAATCACGTTTCGCTTGCGCAATGTCGCCGGTTTTACCAGGACCATCAGTAATTAGTTTTCCCATCGGGAAGAAGTGAATCCTCCTCCCCCGCAACGGCACACATGCAGTGTATGTTTATACTCCACGGAATCACACAGTTTGACTGGAGGGCTTATTTCAAAGAAATCCACTTCCATTTTGAGAACAGGGATTAAATCGAAATGTTCGGGGAAAGGCTGGAGAGAGGAAACCTAATTTTCTAATAGGATGCAAGCAAACTGCAAATGATTTTAATTTCATGTGCCTAATTTTGTTTTGAAATTCGCTGATGTGTGTAAGGAAAAGCACAGATGCATCAGATAACAGAAGAGGAGCAAAACGAAATCGACAACATTTCCGGCAAGATTAAAAGAAATAAGAAGATTTAAATAAATAACTGCACATGGCCACTGAGATAAGAGGCGTTCAGAGGCAAAGTAGCCAAAGTGCAAACAACTTTAGAAGGAAATGCAATTTGAAAATTTACCGAAACTTTGGGAAAGCATTAGATTAAATGTATTATCTATATTTTTGTGAATTTTGAAGAAAGTGACTTCAAAGAAAAAAAATATATATATAATCTATTTTTAAGAATTATTTCTCTTCCCCCCCCCCCCCCCAAAAAAACTGATATTTAAAAAATTTTGTTGGCAATGTCATTCTGGAGCTGAACGCCTCATATATAAATCAGCGTTTCGCTCGTAAAACTACACTGGGCGACATGAGCATAATTTCAACTTCAACTGCTGCTAGCTATAACTCTCAACTGCAATATAGTAAAGTCTTATTCAAGAAGGAAATTATTCGTTGAAAAATAAAAACAAACCTTTAAGGAATGCATAAATGAGATTGTGTATTCGCACGGCTTATAATCAAAATGCTCATTTATGATGTTTTAAATATGAACAGTAAACTTCTTTTTCTTTTAATAGTGCAAACGGTATTTATTTAATACATTTTTGGAGTTGAATTTTTGAGGTGTTGAGGTTAAATAATTTACAAATATTTTGAACTAAGATAATGCAGTGTGTTTTTCGACCAAACGATTAAGAATGAATGACCTTAGTTTACTAATTTTAAATGACTATGTTAAGGGTTTAGTTACCGAGAAAAATCACTATTTGAATCGCCGAAGTCCCTATATCGAATTTCTGTATTAAAGCACAAAAAAAAAAAAAAAAAGACAACGACGATGAAAGATTGAAAATTAATGATAAGAGGTACAAAGTTTCAAAATGCATATATTCTTTTAAAATAATAAATGCTCATGAAATACTTGAAATACTACTTATTCAATGATTTACTACTAATTTTTCATCCTTTAACAAGATGTGATACGGAAAGCGGAAAATATTAGTAGTGGTTTAAGAAAGTTTTATGTTACATGCATTACTGAACATTTAAAAAAACGGAAAGACATTAATGAAACTACATTTTGTATAATTTAATGTAAAAATTATCCATTCCAACTTTAATATGTTTTCTCTTTTTTTTCTTCTAAATGTTGAATTGACGTTAGTCAAACCTTTCGTGGCAGAAAACAGTTCCCCAATATTTTATTACATGTCGGTTTACAGTGAAAAAGAATGAAAAATAATCTTTTAAAAGTATAATGAAATTTTTAAAAAATTGGAAAAATTTCTAACCAAAGAAAAACAAATTATAGTCAAGTTACCAAAGACAAATCAAAATCAGTAAACCCAAGATGAATTTGGTACTGAATAAAACTGCATCCACTCAACCCAACTCTGCAACTTTAATGACTAACGATCCTGCCGATCGTCTTATTTATCTTTAATACCACTGAAAGATTCTGCTGTGCTCTGAGAAAATAAATTGCTTAGTTACTTTGAGAAAAGCTATTTTATTTACTTTTGTACAAAACTACAATTCGGCGAACCAGTGAAGCATGAAAAAAAAAAAAAGATACGTTAAAGGATGTATATAATTTAAATAGAGAGATTCTCATAATTTCCAATCCCCCCCCCCCCACTTGTTTGTGATAATTACAATTTCTTTGGGTGAAAAAGACTGAATCTTCTATTGTTCTATTTATTTCATTCACACTGATGGTCCAATATATTTGGCCACATAAGTTAAATGATGAATTTCAAGGGATGCAAAGCAAAAGTTAACAGTTATCGAAACACGTTATACATATTATCTAAATGCTTTCTAAATAGTGCAAGTTCGATGTATACGTACAGATAACTAAAAAAATACGGAAACAATACTAACGATTTTTTTTTATTTTATTCATTTATCTTTATTTATTTAGTTTATTTTATTTTATTTATTAATTTTATTTTATTTATTTATTTAATTAGATTATTTATTTATTTATTTATGCTTATTTATTTTACTATTTATTTATTTATTTATTATTTTTTTTTTCTTTTGAGGGTGAGGGAGCATTATAAAAGTATGTTGCCTCTCCTTACACATATATACCTCTTAATTAGTCATAATAATTGTAAAAAAAAGGGAAACAGAATTAATTTAAGCTTTTGAAAGTTTATATTTTGCTTTAGGATTTAGTGCATTTATTTTTGCATCAAAGTTTACTCATACGTTGTGTACTGCTCACTGAAATATACACACAAGCAGAAATTGCTTTAATTAAATGAGACTTATGTCTCATTTTAATTAAAGCAAATTCTGCAAAGTTTATACTTTAAAAAATAAGGAGGAAGAAAAAATTAAAACTTTGCCTTTTTCTTTTATTGTCTCGTAATAACTAGATTGCTGAGCGTAGTTCTTTTATAAATAAACATCAAAATTAAAACACAATGTCATTTTTAATTCTAGCAAATTTTTGAGGAATTCAATTCATTAGGTATATTTTACTACTAAAAAAAAAGGATTGTGTAATCACTCATTTCTGCAAAGCACGAGCTACACCACTGCGCGTTTAATAATGTTAGTGCTTTTCCAAATTTCATGAAAACTAGGAGTATTTATAACGGCTTTACAAACCTGAAGAGATATTTCTTCAAGCTATGTAACTAAGATAACATTGGATAAGCGTAATTCGATAACACTGGGGGAGTGTAGAGCAAAGTAACAAAATCAACTAGCTGCAATCAGAAAACCAGCAGGAGAGTGCTTAGATGGAAATTGCTTTCCACCAAAGAGAAAGATTTATTAAAACATGTCATGAAAAAGAAAAGAGAAAGAAAAAAGTCAAACGAAGAAACAAACAAGGAGTTCCGTCTAGACTAGAACAACACGCGCCTACTTTCCTGTATACACCATCATTAAATTTCTAATCTATCTATCTTTCTTTCTTTCCCATTCAGCTTTAGCTCTTAATTACTTCAAACATACATTTTTCAACGGTTAATACATATTCACTCACTCATTCATTCGTGTATGTATTCATTTATTCACTCATTCATGTGTTTATTCATTTATTCATTCACTCATTTATTCCTTCGTTCTTTCACTGCCGATAGAAATAATCTTAAAGAATTTTCAGTTCGTGAATCTCAAGCAAGAACGATGTACTCTAATAAGATACTAGTTTTCCAAAAAGTAATGCAGATCGACTACAAATTGTTAAGCAAGCGACCATTCGGTGATCCGCGGGTCGTAGGATCAAGTGGCCTGGGCTAAAGAGCTGTTCCAACACCGTTTCAAACAATCAATCTTTCCACTCACTTTAAATAAAGTCGTTACGTCTCCAAAACCAGCTATATGTAGTAAACCCATTTTTCACTTTCATTGATTCAGGAACAATTTTACGTCTCGTAAACCCGTTTTGGGTAAATTAATTCTGTGATCAAAAAATTCAAAATCTGCTACGCGTTTACGAAAGAAAACCCGAGCTAAAACCTGCTATGTGCGCATAAAATTTGAAATATTGTGCTACAAAGTAATATTGTGAAAATGAACGTCAAAACTAATTCTTGACATCAATCCCTATGAAATTATATAGGAACCAAAGTTTCAAAATAAGAAAATTCAAAGTGATAACGCGTTTTCGTTTTCTTCCAGTAGAACAATTTGCACAAACGATATAATAATAGTGGTTTTCGGAAGTGCAACGACAATTGTTTGGCTTTAGTGCTGGTAACTCGCGACAGCTCAACTCGATTTTTCGGCACCTAATTCCTTTTTGAGGTGATTTTATTTATAATTCTAAATTTATCTTCTTTTTATCTCAATAGCTCCAATTCGGGCTTTTTAAAATGCACGTAAAGTTGAGGATACAGCAATTTTGACGGGGAAAACGTATCAGTTGATGGCGAATGGAAATGAGTGTCTACATGCTTATAATTTGGTCCGTTAACAACATTTCGAGATTGTGCTGAAAGGGAGTACAACGTAGCAATATGCGAAAATTTAACAGAAGAAAACACAATTTCAGAAGAAGATGACATCGAACAATTTGCTACTCCAAAAAGAAACAATTTTTAGGTAAACTGAAAGTGCACAGATGTATGCGGGTTTTTATTGAGCTAAAAAACATTTCAAATTTGGAAAATTTACTTGCTGCCTAATGGAAAATCAATGCCCATTAAAGTATGAAGGAGAGATATTTTAAATAAAGTATGGTAAGAATTCGTTTGGTGTTCATTTTTGTATAACGTATTTATTTTTATCGCAGTAATTTTCAGAGGGTTTTTGATAACTCAAATTCATATTTCTTTCCGCCTAGTTCGAGATAAAAAGAGTTGAGCGCAACTTCCGGGTATGTGTGCGTATCTGTGAGTGAGGGCAAATTTAATACCCTTAATTGCATTTTGTCTATATAAATAAAACTCACTTATGTGTTCGCGTGTGTTTAAAATAAGCAAACGCGAGAACGATAGAACGTACAGAAAAAAGAAAAATACTGTTGGATTTAGAATTTCACCAGCAGTAACTTCAGCTAGTTTTATTAATTTTTTAATATTAAAATAAAATAATTTTTGGAAAAAAATAGAACCGACTTCAAACTATAAATTGCGCTAAAAAGTAAAAAATAATAGTATTCTTTAAACAACTTCGATACGACTTTTAAACATAATTTTTGAAGTCGGTGCAAAATTATGACAGTCTAATTATAATTACACCATGCGTTATTTTACACTGAAACTGTTGCAAACTCTTCGCTATTTATATTTGTAATTGGTTCATGGTTACAAAAGGAATCATGCATCAAAATCCATCATAATTTTGCACCGACTTCAAAAAATATGCTTAAAAGTCGTATCGAAGTTGTTTAAAGAATAATATTTTTTCCTTTTTAGCGCAATTTATAGTTTGAAGTCGATTCTATTTTTTTCCAAAAATTATTTTACTTTATTCTTTTTAGTGTAAATACATTTTTATATAAATACTCTATTTTTAAAACATACATATCAAAAGGGAAACCTTTGAGGGAATGACACTAAAAACTAACCGTTTGTAAGATAAATTTCGTTTTAAAATCGATTTTAAAGGGTCACTAGAGCAAGCAAACTGATTGGATTTAATTTCTTCTTCAGAGAAGCCTTCAATCTATTTCTTGTTATAATTGCTTTTAATATTACATTTTAATGGCAACAAGCTCTTTTTTAACAATGAGTTTCATTTTTAATAACTTTCCCAACAAAGAAAAATTGAGCCTAGCCTTTCCAATTAAAATGAAAAAATACTTATTTTTCACCCATAACGTTTTTTCTAAAAAACAGATGTAGTCAAACTGATGTGCGATATTTGAGTTACCCTCTATCGATCAAAGAAAAAATAATCAAAATCAGTTCATTTAGTCAAAAGTTATGGATGAAAAAGCAAAAAAATGACGACATTTCAGCTAAGAATTATAATGGACAAACCAAAAAAAAAACGACATACATACAATATGAATGTGTAACCTCCTTCCTTTGTGAAGTCGGTTAAAAAAATAATATTTAATTAATTTTCCAAATATACTCACGTTCTGTGCTGAGTACAACTCAACTTCTCTCTAATGTTAGCAAACAGTGATCATGGCTAGAAAGAAAAGTGCCATATAGGTAGTGTTCGGCAGTAGTTAACTAGAAGTAGTTAACTACTAGTGGCAACTACTAGTTAACTAGTAGTTAACTACTAGTTGTAACTACTTTAGTTTTGAACAAGTTAACTAGTAGTTAACTACTAGTTGTAACTACTTTAGTTTTGAACAAAAAAGTAGTTAACTACTAGTTGTAACTACTTTAGTTTTGAACTAACAAATTTTAAAACAACTACTAGTTCAACTATTTAAATTCCAACTACTACTTTCAAAAAAAAAAAAATTTAAATCTATTTTTTGAAAAAAATAATGATTTTTAAGCATTAAACTATTTAACTTTTTAGCTTCTGAATATTACTCGCACAAATGTAGTTTTTATATTATGTTATGTAATGAAAAGTGCTCATAAAAAATCATAATATTTATTGCAGTATTTACGCAAATTAGAAAAAGCTTTCTAATATAATCAATAAATAGCGCCCGCACCAGCACATGCACAATGAAGTTTCATTTAAAGACCAAATCTTCGCTATGTGGAAGCTTTAACTCTATTCCAGTACCGTTTAGGATACCATAAACACGAAAAGAAGAAAAAATACTGATTTTTGGGATTTTTTAGAAAACAATATTGATTTTTAGGATTTTCTTTTCAGAAAAAATACTGGTTTTTGATTTTCTTTTTAGAAAAAATATTGATTTTTATGATTTTCTTTGAAGAAAAAAATACAGATTTTCATGATTTTTTTTAAAAAAAACTGATTTTTATTATTCTTTTTTTTAGACAAAATATTGATTTTTATGATTTAAAAACGAACTATTTATATCAGTTTTTTCCAATTTATTAAAATACAGATATTTTTTTTTATTATAAATTTTGATATATTCTGGGTTCAAGTAATTCATTCGAATTTCAACTCACTATATAGTACCCTTTAAACTGCATCTGATCCTCTAGGGAAAGGTGGAATAGTTTCGTTAAGGTGTCAAAGAATGACATTTCAGCAAAAGCATCAATAGTCCCCTTTGGTTTCTACATTTGGAATAGTGCACTCCAAATTTAAAAACTGATTGGGGGTTAATAAGGCATCAAAACTGGTACTCTTGATGAAACATCTAAATAGTAAAAATTATTAAGCTGTAGTAAACATTTTATGTGATATTTGCCATCTTTGTTTATATATTCAAGAAATTTGTATACTCTCAAAAATTATAATAGTCCAGTCAAATTATTTGTATATATTCAAGAAATTATAACCAATTTAGTCCGGAAATATACGCTTTTTCTTCTGTTTCTTGTTGTTCTCTGTTTATTAAGCACACATTTTTTATATAATACTATAAGTAATTGATAATTAATTTTGAACTAGTAATAAATAATTATTTCAACTGAAATATCTTAAAAATTTCCTTTGAAGAAAATTAAATAAAATTTAAAACCTTGGAATTTTTTTTTTATTTTTGGAAAAATTTTTTTTTGTTTTTTTTAAACCCCGAAAAAATTGCTTTAAAATTTTCCCCCTTTGAAAATTTTTGGCTTTTAAAAAATTTTTTTCCTTTTAAAAATTTTTTGTTTTTTTTAAAAAAAATTAAAAAAAAAAATACTATTTTTTAAATTACTTTTAAATAAAAAAACGTCACCAACCTGCCATCAGAAAGAATATAATCTAAATTCTAAAGCATGCACGTTACAAAGATATTTTGCTAATGAATGGGGGTTGGGCAGAGGGAGAACTTTAAATAGATATTAAGGGTAAACCCCTTCATTTTACAACAACTGCTAAAAAATTGTTATTTCTTAAAAACATAAATTATTAACTTTATTAAACAAATACATATTAAAATAAAAGTTTGAATTTAGAAAAAAAAGGGTTTTTGTCTTTATTCATATTCTCTTTACATATTAATTGTTCAGTGTTATTTGGAAATATTCAATCTTTGAATGTTTTACAGGAATTTCTTTAAAATTGTTTTAATGATTAAAAATAATATTGGGTTGAATTATTAGGATTAAATATTTAAGAACAAGTTTAAAAAGGTGGAAATTCGAATGAATTATACTTAAAAGTAGTTAACTGGCTTTTTGGAGAACAGTTAACTACTAGTTACAACTAGTCTCAGAAAAAAGTAGTTAACTACTAGTTGCAACTAGTTTTGTTTAGAGTAGTTAGTAGTTAACTACTTTTTGACGAGTAGTTGCCGAACATTACATATAGGTAAACGCAAGCCAACCATTCCTAATTAATTTTTACCGCAGACGATATTTTTCGAATCGGCTTTACTATTATCTTTTAACCGATTGTGCCTGCCATTTTTTTGTTTTTTAATATATATTTGTAAATTGTCTTCCTGGAGAAATCATCAATGTTTGAAATAGCCTGTGAAAGTGCCGGGCGACGGACCCAAAGTACTTGTATAATAACAAAAACTACGTATCATTAAACATATACATTGGTAAAGAAAAGGAAAGGAAATGTTTAATCCACATATTTAAAAGCAAAAGAAAAAATATTTAAAACATTGATACCTTGCATACCAAGTAACAACGTAGTACTTTGAAGTGATCTTTAAGCCATTTGTTCCCCAGCGAACCCAATTAAATATTTTTGAAACGTTGGCAGCAAAATCCCTCTCCGACAAAACCGAAAAGTCAGTGAGATAAAATATTATTTTGCTTCAAAAAGTCTTCTAAGGCTCTCATAAATGGTTGCTCATGTAAAGAAAAAAAGAAAGAAACGGTATGTTTAGCTTACAAGGAAAAATTCAAAATGTGTTCTTTCATACGCTAAGAATTAAGAAATCCCTTCAGACTACTTCATGATGAAAGCCATGCAATATTTTTGTATTTTAAGCCTTATGATTTAGGAGCAACGTAGTCTCTCTTTTAGAAATAAATTCTGCGCTAAGAACGAAATCTCATGTGATAAATATAAAGGCACCAGAATTCTCTCACTATTAACAGTAAATAGGAACTTCTGAGCCGTGAGGAAAATCGCAAAAACTGATGTAGTAAGCATGTTTCTTTCTTTTTGTTGATGCATTGAAAGCATTTTCTTAGAAAACGCTGGCATCAATTACATATATTTTAGGAATGTTATTTAGTCCACTCTGTGGAAAACCCATTTTTACTTCCTTCTAAATCCTATAGAAGAAATTATTGGTTCGTTATTTTCGAATAAATAAATATTGATATAAATCAAATTTTTATCAAATAATAATTCGACATAAAATTTTCGATCTGCACGATTTGAAGTGTGCTTGAACCCATTTTGACCATTTTTGGAAAATGTCTGTCTGTCTGTATGTAGTTTTTTTTTTTTTTTTTTTTTTTTTTTTTTTTTTTTTTTTTGTGGCCGCTGTAACTCAAAAGGTAATGCGTAGATCGAACGAAATTTGGTGCCCTCATGGACCTGGGTGGGAACTGGTGCTGATCAGGTTTTTGCGTAAATCGATTCGAAGGGGGAAGAGCAATCAAACTTTTTAGCGCGAGTGCTATATCTCAAGAAGTAATAGAAGAATTTGAACAAAATTTGGGGTACACAAGCCGTACTCAATAAGAAAAGATGATGATTACATTTTCGCGCCATTCGCACCAAAGGGGTGGAACAATCAAAACTTTTTATTAGGGTTTTTTTTTTTTTTTTTGTGAGCGCTGTAACTCAAAACGTAATGCATAGAATTAAACGAAACTCGGTGCACAAATACCTCCTGATAGGAAGTTGTGTTGTTTAAATTTTGGCTCTATTCGCTCCAAGGGAAGTGGAGCAATATAACGTTTTTCTCGCTAAGAGGCTAAACTATATCTCAAGAATCCAATAATTCAAACAAAGTTGTAAGCAGGAAAAAGTGTTAATTATATTCTGACGCCAATCGAGCCAAGGAAGCAGAGGCTTTATTTTGTACTGTACTGTTGCCATTTCGCCTACACTTTAGCAAATAAAATTCTTATCAATATTTTCAGCATTTTGAAGCTTTGCTGGCAGCACAAACCTTTTAATTAGTTTGTCTTGGTTTAAAATCATTACTTTCATACAACTTTTCTTTTTCAATAAGTATTTGTATCATAATAGGAATATTTGGCGAGTAGTAGTTTTCATATGAAAGATATAGGAGAAAGTTCCGTGATGGCCGGCACATACTAGTTTGATATTTTATGATGCAATGAAATTCAAAGGGATGTAAGTGACGAAAGCAAGACTTGAATCATATTTAGTGCCCTAAGGGGTCTCTCCCTCCCCCGCTCCTAAATCACGCTGGATAGCAGCACTTGTTAGAGTTATCGCGAACATTTCTTGCCACACAGCAGATTGGTGTTTTTGATATGATTTAAGCTACGAGCAGTTACCTCGAAATTTTCAATCCTGTAACTTAACCCCCCTTTGCTGCTTCCAAGTGCCTCAATTTCCCCTTCAGAAATCTGAGCAACACAGTTCATTAAAGTGATTTACGTTTCATTCAACAATCGTACACATCAAACAGAAACATAAACTCCACATTACAGTGAAGCAAAGTCAGGTTTCAGAACAGTAACTTGATTAGTTTATGATTTATTTCACAGATTTAAGAGACGTCCGTAATGTTTGCTGATGGAGTGTTGTTCAGGAAAACCACTTATCATTTATTTTGTATTTATAGCAGTTTTTGTTCAAGAACAATGACAATTAGATTTACGCTGCAATAAGATTTTTTAACACTAAACTCATTAAAAATTATCTCACAAAATGGACATCCCCATTCGTGTGTATCCTTTGTGGTTAACGGAATAGACCAACTACATGCCTTATCAACTATGATGACCAGCGATATACAATTAAACAACGTTTAAAAAGAGTTGATGAAGTTATCGAAACATTACTGCCCAATAATGACAGTTACGTTAGACAAAAGCATGTATCAGATTCGAAGCTGCTACTATATCTTTATCACTACCTTCCCAGGCGAAAAAAACAGTATAACTCACATTTTGCGCCATTACATAAAAGCAATTGCTTATTCCTCTAGAATTTCGCTATTTTCCCCAGGAACACGATCGTTTTTTTGTTTGATAAAAAGACCTAAAAACGTTAAGAGAGGGTAAAAAGGAAGAAAATCAAGAATCCCAAATCGTAGAACGAGGGAGGGAGGCGGAGGGGGGGAATAGAGGGTTACTGAATCCAATTATGGATCATATCACTCTTAAAAAACGTTAAAGCTGCTTTGCTATTGGTCGAAACATTAAAAAAAAAATTGCCCCTGAGGGAAAGGACATTTGATATACGGCGGATTTTGAGGATAAACAGCAACTTCTGTTTTGTCACCGTCATCCATTTTGCCATGTTTGTGATCGTCGCCCCTCCCCTTTTCGGCATGTAATCTCTCTGGATTACTTCATCCACGTGGTATTTATCAAGGATACTGAAACCATCACATTCTCATCCCAGAACTTGGCCACTAAAAAATTATACGAGACAAAATTTTCGATTTTCGAGGAATTTTGATAATTTTCCGGTCAAAACAGTGATTTATTTCAATACAAATTTATTAATTCAGGCTAACAAGTAGGTATTTACATTAATTAATAACCCATGATAAATTCCTCACGTCGTTTTTATTTAAAATACATTAAACAGGTTTCCTCGAATCGAGTTTCAAAACTTACGTTCTTTCCCAGCAAAGAAGTCCTCTAGGAAGGCATCTAGAGGACTTCTAGAGGAATTCTCCCTTACAATAAAGAAGAGGTTCTTTGCAACTCCGAATCACCTGTTTGCACTTTCTATGACCACTTACTGAGTTGGAATTGCTTCGCTTTGGTTGGCTTCGCTTTACTGAGTTAGAATTGCTCATCGTACAAAGAAATCCGTACCATTTTAGGCTTTTTTTTTTTCAATTAGAACTGATAGTTCGATAGTAGTACTACTTTAAATTTAAAATCCAACAGCATATGCATTATTTTAACCAAAAGTCATTTTTTGTTTCACTTTTTTACAACAACACTTTAATGAATCTATTTCATTTTTGGAAAACCATCGATGTCTATGCATGAAATCTTTCATTAGTAATGCGTATTGCACGTTATATCTTTGAAATCAATGTGATTTGTTACATTCTACATTTTTAGTCTATTATTGGCGTACTTTTTAGTAACGAATTTTTTTTCGATTCATTTTTAAAATATTTCAACATTTTTTCTCTTCTGCATCCTACACCATATTACGTTTTACGATTACCCAGCGTTACAGAAGAAACCAGATGGAAAAACCGGCATTATCACAATACTGATGCTTACAATGTGGTACTTACTGCAAGAGCAAACAGAGCGGCTGTCACTTAATGTTCCTTTAGCCATGTGGACTGACAATTGGTAAAGCCGAAGTAAAAAATATATAAGAAAAAAGCACTTTTCATATTTTATAACAAAAATACAGCTAGTAAAAAAACGCAACATTGAACAAGCTACATGCACGGGAGAGCAAAGCTGCTTGAAAATGTATCCACTGCTCTATCAATGACTGTACTACACACAAATTGGCGAAATCCAAAATTGTATTGCAGTTTCAAGCAACTATTGCTAAGATATGAACTTTCTTTCATTTGAGATGAAAGGGGAGAAACAATCTTTGCACCGAGACATACTACTTTCCGCTAAAAGTTTAACTTTAAGAACGAAAGTTCGTGCTCATAAAAATTAAAGTTTATTTAAGGTTCTGCAAAATTTGGGGGAAATAATTTTCAGCTCTATCCAAAAGCTTCCTTACACTAAACTATGTAAAAGCTATTCTAAAGTGTTTTGTCTCCATATCAGTTCAGGCCCACTCTAAAAACGACATTTACGTAGGACAGGGGACGATAAGGAATAAGCACCTTAAACAAATCCCACGGCTCTGGCCAACAAGCATGCACGCACTCACTCACTGACACTTCAATGCACTTCTCGTTTTGAAGTGTTTTCCTCGCGAGAAATTCCAGTCGAACTCGAAGTATCCTGCTGTTCGGGAATTTCTTTTTTCACTTCACCCAAAAGTAGGAAAGAAAAATGAAAAAAAGAAGAAAGGGCTACAGAGACTACAAAGGGAGTAAAATCCGCGGAAGGATACAGTGATTGACGTGCTCAGGGAAATGGTCTTTGTGGGGCAGTCTGACACGAAAAGCGATTGGAAAAGAGGTTTGGACTGTTGCATTAACTTTGGCAAGACAAGTTAGGTTTTTGAGAAGTTGATCTTTTTATTCGATTATCTGGTTCGTTTTGCTCGCTGCCCAACTGCGACAACATTGGAATGTCTTGTAACATACCGTCTCGAATCATTTTATGACTATCGTCTCAAATAAGCGGCCTACATGTTGCATATGGCTCTCGTCTGAATATTCATAAAGCTTAATTAATTTTGCTTCTCCAATACAGGCGTCGCAGCACAAGAGGAAATTCGGACCATTCACAAAACTCCAATGAATCAAAATGAGCCCTTCACAAAATTCCAATCAACCGAAATGGACCCTTTACAAAATTCCGAGCTACTAAATCGTGCTTTTCACAAATTTATTAAAAAAGCGACGAATAATAAGAAAAAATTGTATCACTACATGCTAAGTTTTGAATGTCCACAAAAATTTCTTTCAAATTCACAAAAACAGGACCCTGTTTAAAATGCTGGATCGACTTACACTAGCAATGCACTTTTCTTCAGATTTCAAGCTAATCAGCAACAGTTCATCGGAATTCGAAAAAAAAAAAAAATGTTCGAAGAAATGTGAATTAACTTGTGCACGAAAACTAAGCTTTTTCCAAGGTTCCGTTTAATAGAAAGCCGACTTATACACGAGAGTAGGCCCGTACACGAGTACATCTGGTATATGCTCCTTCAATCTGTCTTTTGCACTTAACTGTTTGTAAAATTTATACAAAAATATCATCTCAATCAGAAGAAATTACGAAAAATCGATTTAAATAAAAAAAAGGTTTATGAAATATTCGTTTTTTAACGAATGCATGACTTACCACATTAATAAATATTAAACATTTTTAAAAATATCTATTTGGTATTTATCTCCCATTTTGCAAACAAATATTTATATTTTATGCTCTTTTTTTCTTTCAGGATAAAGAATGTTGTAACTTGCTGAATTTTGTATTGATCTTCGTAAATAAGATCTATAAGTCATAGACACCTACACAAACCCGTCCGGAAAAATAATAGAACTAGACATCTACACGATTCATAGTGAATATAATCGAACTAGAGACCTATACTACTCACGGTGAAAATATCTGAACCAGAGATCTAGAGATCGTCGAGATTATTCTATCTGCTGTTTCGTCTTCTAGCCTTCTTAAAAGACACTTGCCTAGTAGTGATTTTACCTTTTGTGTGCAAACTATAAAACGTACTTCATATTAAAAAAACAATTACATACAGCTAAATGAGCTCTCGTGTTTAAATTTCAAACCATACAAATCATGAATAACAAAAATCTGTGCAAAAATTTAATTCGAAACCGAAAATTAACATCGGAATCAAATATTTCCATTATAAAACTCATGGCAAAATTATAATGAATAGCATCAAATTTATCAAGAAGCTAGTTCCGTCTAGAACTATTACGAGTCTTCTTTTCCGCCATATACCAACGTCAAACTTATAATCTAACCCCTATCTCCCCCTCTCAGCTTTAGTTCTTAATAACTTCAAATACGCCCTTTTCAACGGTTAATACATATTCAATCACTCATTCGTTTAACCCTTCACTTATTTCTTTATTTATTCATTTATTCATTCATTCTTCCACTCATTCTCCATTCATTCATTCAGAAATATCCTTAAAAATCCGTAAAAGAACATCCCCGTCGAAAAAATGGGCAACTCAGATTTTAAAGATATTAGTTTCTTTTTAAATAAAAACAATAGCAGGTTTGTTATAAGAAAAAAAAGACTAATAAAGAGGATGCCCGTATTTCCTAAGTAGTACTGCTGCAGGCACCCACATAAACAAGTGGCTATAAATATAAAGCATAGATGGTTTATTCAGAGAGGTAAACTGCGAAGAAATACTAGATAACTAATAAAAACTTTTGCGACGGTGGCCCCGTTGGTAAGAATTCAAAGAGGCCCATCGGTAAAAGATGTGCAAACAGAAGTGCAAAGACCTTTGTACTCAATTAAAATGGATACCTGAAAGTACCATTTATATTATTAAAATATTAATACATAACTCAGAAATAGTAGAGGATTATCCTAATTCAGAATAAAATGTCCCTTTTTATATTATTTAATTTTTCAAATGTGTATTAAATTGTATGTTTTTCTGTTTTTAAAAACTTTCCCTGTATTCCAAGTCCAAAGGTCTATCTTAGGTTTCTTATAAATTCTAATAATAATAATAAATTGAAATTTTAATAAGATTAGATACAGAGATTTATTTTCGAAAGCCAAAGAAAAATTTTGTTAAAAGCTCTTTAATTTAAACATTGATAAAATTACAGAAAAACTGTTTGAAATATAACTTTTTGCAAATTATGCTGTCTTCCGCCTATAGTGTGAAATGGTTAATTTGGACTTGGTATAGTATGATTCTCAGATACAGAATTGTCAAATCAAAAAATAAAATATGGAAATGAGATGTCTTCGTCAAGATAAATAACTTTGCAAAAGGAATGACATTGTTACAAAATTTAATTCAGCATAATCCGAAAGTCAAGAACTAAAATTTCTGTGCAAGATCAAGAAGTTACTGAAAGTTATTTCAGAATCATGAAGCAAGAAAGCATTGTAACAACTTATTTCAAGACGAAACCGTAACCCATAAAGCAACCTTTCTTTGACAAATTTAGACGTCCTCTGAAAGGGACTCGGAGTAATGACAGTTCAGGAAAAGAATGTCGCTTTTCACGCCTCTTTTTCCAACAAAAATAAATTTCACGCAGAGGGGCGTGCAAACCCACCTTTCCAATAACAGCTATAAGAAAGCTTCCATTGAATTCGAACGTGAGAATGTCCATTGCCCAGCAAAGGTAGAGCCTGGGGAGGAGGAGAGTTGTCAAAATGAAAAAGGGGCAACTGAGCTGAAGTGAATTGAAGTACTACTATGAGAAACGGTAAGTAAAAAGGACCTCTGCAGCATTTGTTTTCTGGTCTCACGAAATGCAATCAAGTAAATAGTCACCAAAGTTATTTTATGAACAATATCAATTTGAATTTAGCCTTACTTCATATCTAGCACTTTAAAATATTTCATTACAAAATTGTTTGGAATTCTCCTGTTTCACATCTAATAAAGCAGGTTTCCTACCAATTTGTTATTGATGTACCGAGATTAAATTTACAAAGCCTTCGTTTTGTGAACAATTGATCAACATTATAGAGTGTAAATAAAAACTCTTCTTAATTATTGTCACAAATAATGCAAACACTATATTTCAAAGAAACGTTCAAAACCTCATACTGCTACATTTTAACTTCCTCGAAAACAATAACACCACCACTTTCAATATTAACCTTCTAATTCCCAAGTTTTGTTATCGTCGTCCGCCTTGGGGCGGAACCGGGAATTAGAGGGTTAATCCCCTACGCTCGCCCCTTCCATTCATGGTGACAGGTATGGGCGAAACCTGTGGTTAACCTAATTGGCTCTTAATAACTCAGTAACTCCGCCTTCGTATTGACGGATTGGAGGTTTCTACTGCGTCAGTAAAAGTACCAATCAGTCAACACGAGGATGGGTTAACTTGTTTGACACTTTCATCGGTAGGATGAGATATCTTGTCTTCCAAGATGTCTTCTTTTCGTTACAAATGAGGTAATTTGCAGAGGCGTAGCTAGGGTTTTCAGCGCCCGGGGAAAAAAACTTGCGCCCCCCTGTGCCCCTGGAGGCCTAGGGGCGCCTCCAAAGTTAATTTAAAAAAATTATGCTTCCTAATGATAAATAGCTCCAAAAAGCAGCCCTTTCAACTTTCATTTTTTAAATTAGCGACCATTCACTTCTAAGGGAAAAATGGAACAATAGCTTCGTAAAATTATTTGTCTGATTTCCCACACACTCCTGTTCTACAGGTCATTCCCGATATGGTTTTCGGTGCTCCCACGTTTTTGTCGAACATATTCACACCTCTTCAGTTCAAATAATTCTCTTTTCGCATTTAACAATAAAATAAATTAATATTAATTTGGCGCCCCTTGACGCTGCGCCCGGGGAGAGCTGTCCCTCCTTGCCCCCCCCCCCCCCCCCAGCTACGCCTCTGGTAATTTGACATCTACAGAATATTGTTTTGTGTTGTTGCATCGTGTCCAGAGATGCTTTATTAAATTTTCGGGACATCCCAATTCATATTAACATGTTTTCCCAAAATTTCTATGGGATGATAAAAAAGGCGTGTCCATTGCCGTGATGAATGTGTTAAGAGGCAGTACTCGCAGCTACTGTCCTGTCTTGACATATATTTCGCAAAAAAAATCAAAATGTTACAATTAACCCGTCTCCCCTAAGCAACATTATATGTACGTAGACAAGAAATATTACAATATTTAAGTGCAATATCCCTATTGGAAAAAATCACAAAACCGGTATCAAAATGATACTGGAACCAGTACAAACTATACTGGAACCAGTACAAACAATACTGGAACCAGTACAAAACCAGTACAAACCGGGAGGGAAACAAGCTTGACAGCTGAAATTGCACCAGAAATAAAACAAATTTTCTTTATAGAATTTAATAAGTTTTAACAAGTGATTATATTTTTGTGGTGTCTAACACACACACACACAAACAGTAATGTGAGGTGTTAATGATAAATTGTTGAGTTTCCTTATTGTGCAGAAACTCGAAATTTTTGCGAAATGCCTAGAATTGAATAATTGACGTAAATGTGATTTATCGATTTCTGGCTGAATAAAATAATATAAAATAGGGGGTAAATACATATTTGAAAAGTTCCCTATTGCAGAAAAATGCGAACAAAAGTGGGAGCTATAAATATACCGTTATAAAAGAACAATACAAACTGATCTTTTCCAGAAGAGCCCGAAAATACTGCATGGAAGTAAACAGAGGCAGTTTTTGAGAACATACTTCTTGTATAAATGTGTGCTCAGACTTCTATTGCCAGACTCCCGTAGTCTTTGTTGATGCAATGCGGGTGGTATCCGGGAGGGGAAGCTGTGGAGGAAGGTTCAATACCTTTCAAAACAACCTGGAAGGTTCGGAGAGAGGTGGAAATGCAGGAGGAAGAATTGCGAGATGGTATCAATTCTTTTGCGAAGATTTCAAGCAGCGAACGAGGACGCACAAGTGGGCGATCTGGCGCCGATAGTTCGCTCGAATGGAAGATAAATTGGAATGGGGTTTGGAAACCTACAGATAGGAAGGAAGAAAATGGTGTACCAAGGATTCCAATAGCGTTGAGAAATGCAAAGAAACAGCATGGAATTTGACAATAGCGACCCAAAATATGCGTTTTCCACATTTGTGTACACATAGGTATTTTCAACGACAACTATTGAGTGAGCAATAATTGTTTCGACAGATTTTAAAAAGTGAGATCTCGTGAGATTTTTGGGACTTTTTCTGCACCGTTGGCGGTACATCATCGATTCTGACAGACATCAGATATCCGGTACCCATAAGTATTGCCTAAGCAATTCATCTTTTCCTTAAATAGTATAAATAGCTAATTACTACGATGCAATTGCGTGTCATGACCACACTGAAATACGCAGCCCGCAAACACAATCAGTATTTTGCTTCATTAGTACATATTTCAATCTGTCATGCACTTTTTAAATGTGCATGCTTTATTTTAGAAAATACCTTCCGAATATAGATCAAATCTAAAATTTTCACCTCATTTGTATTCTATTGTATGCCTTCTGATACAGAAGACATTCATGATGATAAGGGGTCATTCATAAATGATGCGGTTAATCAAGGGCGATGGGGGTTCGAGAAATTGGGACAGTTTGTGATACGGGTCGGGGAGGGACTAGCAATAAGTGGGACATCACACATTTTGGTTAAAATAAAAACATTTTAAATCGGAAGATTAAATATTTTTATAATTTGTTTTACTTCATATTCTCATTAATTTTATTTTGTATCGATAACCTCAATGATGATTAAGGTTTAAATTAACTTCAAGTAAAAAAAAAAGAAATAAAAGGAAATCTTCTGCTATTTACACTTTTAAGGTAAAATTGCGGAGGTAATTTTTGCAGAATATTACAGAACAATGAATATTTTTTACTATTATATACTAAGTATGCTTTTCGTTGTAAACCTTAATTGAATTTTATACAAATTAATCCTCTCATGCATGAAAGCCTCACATGAGATGACAAATTTTTGCTTAACATTTTTATGCAGATTCATTTTTGTGCTAAAATTTGCAAGTCGTCTTCATCTAGACACTCCAAACAGTTCTTGTAAACCACAAAAAGTTTCATAGGGTATCCACGATAGTTAAAAGATTAAGATCTCTTTAGAAGTCCGTGGAGGATTCAAGAAAGAGGAGAAAATCTCAGTTTCGAATTAAATTCTGTTTATTTATTTTGAAGCGTGTATTACATTACCGGGAAGTTTGGTATTATTTTACAGCTTCTTATTCCTTATGAATAAAGTTTGTATATTCAGTTTTGCAATGTTTATTATTATAGGGAATAAATATGGCAAAAAATCATAAAACGTCTTCATACAAGAACACAAATTTTTGACTATACAGGACAAAATTTCCAAAAATAAATTATTACACAACAATCCTGCGATACTAAATTAGTTTGTAGCATATTAATTTTTTTTTTATATAACACAAATAAATAGTATCATAAACATTATTCCAGTTATGCTCACAAATGTCATTATAAGCTCAAAAATAAAATTGAAATGCTATCTATAACCGCAGCATTTTATTTCTGAACTAAAAGAGCATATGCTTATGTAAAATAGCGAGATATGTAACCAGTGGGGGTCTATGTTACAGTGTGTCATTTTGTGACTGAGAAAAGAGGGGAGGGGCTTAAATATATTGAAAAAATTGGGACATCGTTTATGACCCCTTTCTAGAAAATTATTTTTCACAATTTACTTCTAAAATTCCATATAAATTATTGTTATTATTCATTTATTTAATAAATTACTCCGTAGCGCCCATTTTATCATGGGCACTTAACTTCTTAAACTGAAACTCCTTCAGTAAAGAAAAAAGAAGAAAATTTGACAAGTAACTTCTCGCGAAATAAGAACACGTAAGACAGACTGTGTTCAACGTTAGACATAAACCACAACATATTTAATCATGCTTCTTCCGACAGTGAAAGCATTTTGAGAATAATAACCGAAATTCTCAAGTTTTTTAATCACGAACACCGCATAATTATGATACAGGAGTAAGTTTACGAGAGTATGCTTAAATTAATGGAAGTCCTTCAGAAAAGATAAATTCACGCGTACGGGAGATTTGTAGCACCTGATGAGAGTAAACAAAACTGTTGTACGTTAACTGTGAAGACACAATAGACCAGGACAGCCATTTTTAATTTCTTACCAGAATCTCTTCATTGTGCATTAATGACTTTGAAGATATTGTGTGCTGATGAAGGAAAGGTTAAAATTGTAAATAACGTTAAAATTTTTAAAAGGTATTAAAAGAAAAGAACGTAAAAATATTTTGCTTTTAAGCTCAAACTCTGACAATAAAGTATAATTAACAATTAGTATTAATGCATTTAAAAATCTAATTTAAAAATGAGAGTATAGACAGAAAATTTAGGATATTGCAAAAAGCGTTTCATAAGAGTGAAAAGATTCGGACAAAGGCATGCTATATAGGTTAAGAAAACTTGTATTCATAATAATTAATTATAAGTATTACTCCAAATTATGTTTTGCAAAAAATATTAGTCAGATCGGATTAAGATCCTTCGTTGCCCTAAGCGCTAAAAAATTTTGGTGCCCTTACATTTGCATTTTCAAAATTCAGACAATAAAGCATTTACAAACTAATAGAAAAATCTCAGAGACAATTAAAAAGTCCTATTTAGAAGTAAGCCTTAGAAATAAATGTTACCTTACTAAGGTAACATTTATTTCTTCTAGCATAATTATATTTAAAGTTGAATAACCCTCTTCTACTAATTTTAATCGTAAAGCCTTTGGTTAAAACATCCTAATCAATTCTGGCTCGAGATGTTCAAAAAATTATGTAGGCTTTTATAACCCATTTAACAGAAATATTTTCTCACCCTTGCGCTGCTTCAAACATGTAAATAAATTTATGTTTCAGGATGAACATGGTGAGCTAAGACAGAAAGTTTTATTCAAACAGAGCTTATTCACTTTACCCTAAAATTTGAAATTCTTGCAAATTGAATTAATTTTTTTATTTAAATGGACAATAAAAATTTTCTGACCCTCGTTTTGGGAGTGTGTATTAAGTACGTACTTATTTTGCTTATGGGTTAATCAAGCACTGATATTAGTACACGAACGTTTGGGCTCTTTAGAACCGTAGATATCTTCAAAAGGGTTTCGTCAGAGTTATTTTATGAGCGATTGGGACTCGCGCATAAAATAAAAATCTAACAGGCTGTTATAGAACATGGCGTTATTTCACAACATAATAATGTTGTGTTCATCAACAACAAAGACTGAAGAGCCGCATTTAGATGTTAGAAAATTCAAGGAAATTATACTGAAGTTTAAACTTTAGAAGGAGAGATAGAGAAATTAAGCTTCACAAAGGGGAAAATGTTCTAATAAACTACACTACTACACACTTGTTACAAACCACAAAAGGAACGTACGTTATTGTTGCAGTAAATTTCGTTTACATTCGCTAATTTATTTATTTTTTACACATCATTCTTTCGAAATTCAATAGTTCCGGCTTTGGAAGCGTACGAAGCAATAACGAACTATGATTCAAAAATAGTTTATGATACACCAAATAATAATTTTGGAAGCGGCAGAAATAATTTTACTGCTATTTTAGTACTCAAATAAATACATTGAGTAAATGCAATATTTTGTCATAACTGCAAAACAGATGAAAGTGACAAAACTATTTCTCTCTTTTTATAAAAGTAAAAAGGCAGGACAGGAGGATTAAAAATACATCTAGCAATTTGAAGCAGATAGATTTTTGGAGATATTTAATGAATGGTTCAGTCTGAAAAGAAGCCCCCTCGCTCGTTAAAGTAATTCAACAACTTTTTTAAAAAATACTATACAATCAAATAAAATTTGAACAGCAGTGAGTAAAAGTATCTTTCATCATGTTCGTGCAGAGTTACATTTTCTGGCTGAAAAATAATTCATAAGCACGGCATTAATATTTCACTCATAATTCCTCTTTTTAAATTCTTACTCAAGTCGGTAATGAGATGGCCCACGAAACAGTTATTAATAATCATATAATATCAAAATAAAAGAAGCAAACCTAAGCCGACGAGTTTACGACAATCTAATGGCGCTATTAAGCACACTCCGTTTGGCAGCACGGAAACTAAGTAATAACCTGCTTCTTTACTGTAGGAAGAAAATGAGCGGTCTTGATTATTAAACAGAAAGAAAATGGCGAAGTTCGAAGCAGCTATAAAATGTGGATTAATTCTTTGAGCTTTTAAAAAGCAATATTTATGCTAAACAGCGAGAAAACATACTGCAGTTTTGTCACTTATTTTATACAAGTTGTAAAACTGATTCTAAAGTTATTTAAAATTCAACAAAATACTGGAAAAGCGTTTTGCTTACCTTCTTTTTAAGAACAATAACCAAAGATAGTTGGTTAGTTAGATATGCAATAAACAAGAAGAGTATTTCAAGATTGAAAGAAAAGATGCTTATAAAGAAAAATGTACGAAACAAATTTTCAAATCCCATCTGAGTAAACTCACTTGGCCTTCAGAAGATGAGGACCCCCCCCCCCCCCCCGGAATGAATAACGAAAGCTTAATACCTACATATTGATTGGAGAATAAATACACTGTGAAACGGAAAACATTTTCAGAATATGGTGCTGGCCTAGATTTCTGATGAAATGACTACTGCTGTAATTATTACATAAAAAACATGACTTTCTGCTGCAAAACTGAATCGCAAAGAAATAATGGTTTTATAATTTTGTGCAAGAGAGACAACTTTGTATGCAACATTAAAATTTTTAATATTTCAATTATTATTTAGATCATTTATCGTAAAATCATCAATCGTATATCGTAAAAAAATAACGAATTTGAAGTTCCTCAAAGAATCCAACTTGAAAACCATACAGAAAAACTCTTCCAAAAGTTCTTCTCAATTCAACCCCATCGAATGATTTTTTCCCCCTCAAAACTTTTTAAAGATGATGCCATCTTAGTTCGCGGGAAAATTCACGTTTCAAAACAAAGAAACATATAATGAAAAAATCTCCACTTCTCAACAAAAGCAAAATTTCATGAAATGGAATTCTTCTAGATAGAACTCTTTGCCTTTACCCTCCATTTGCACAGCGTTACTTCTTTAACACTATTATTTGCCAGACTGTTTCGAAGCTTCCGTTTCGCATAATTTGTTATTAATTACAGTGCAACTTTCAAGTCCATTGGCCTTTCATAATACACGGTAAATAGGACAAGTTAATGTGACTAAAAGTTTTATTATAATTAGTAGCAACTTGATGCAAAATTAAAGTTCAGAAATGGTTGAAAAAGTCCTGGTAAATCTGTTAAGTACAAATAACCATACTTTCTTCCAGCCGAATGATTGTTTTCAAATGACATGATTTTAAAATAAAACGATAATAAAGATTGTGCTTGTCTTTGCCTTATTATTACCTAAGCGCTGCATTAGGTTATTAACACCTTTGCGCATTAAATGCTCAGAAATTATTTGATCAGTCTTATCTTTTTCGCTTAACAAAATCTGTATCAGCTTGACCTGATAAAAACTACGTACTTCATTTCCTTATTTTCAATAGACTTGAACTTCTCAAAAAGTAGTAAGTTCTAAAGTCTGAAACACAATCAGTAACACTGAGCTGGGAAATATTTTAAGAACGACTTTATCTAACTATTTATTAATCAGGCAAAGGGACAAGAGTAAGCAGTCGATTCTTTGAAAATGCGTCAATCATTTGTACTCCGCCATTTCGGAAAGTTTTAAGTAATATTGAATTTATTGCAAGCGTTTATTCGTTCCTGTTAATATAAAAAATCAGAGCGATGGAGGGTAGACAGCTAATGCCAAAGGATATAGTTGTGTCTTCAGTTACGTCCCATTTAATAATAAAGTGTTATTCACACGAAACAGAGTCGCAAACTTCTTCGACCAACATTTTTCGCGCGTGACAAGACTTTTACATCCCATTTGGAGTCACGCAAGACATAGCGCCCCATCAACGGTGCGCACAAGTGCCTCTGGAACTACTTTGTCGATCACGTGACACAAATGAGAAATTCTTCAGCTCCAAGAAAGATTTAAATGTGTTATACGTGATACAACAGGAATACTGAATTTTGAAATTTTCACAAGCATTTAAAGTTTGCACTTTCACTCCATAGAATTAGAATATTATAACTCGCAGCACTAGGGGAGAAAAAAAACACATTTCACTTTTATTTCTTCAAAGTTTGTGCTTATTTCCTAATATAAAAACTAAGAATTTTCAAACTTTTGGACCATTGTCCTTGGTGCACAAAATATTTTCGAACATGAAAACTATGCATGAAATAATCACACCAGTAGGAAAAAGCGATAGCTGCTAAAGCTCACAAACGAATAAAACTTTAAAGAGACTTTGTATGAATAGATTTTACAACAAAAGGTTTAAATTTATAAGGATAGCTTGGAATTAAATGGGTATGATTTAAAAGTTGTTCATTGATTTTTTGAATTAAGAAAACGTAAGTAAACATTAGTTGCAGTACATGATGGAGATGCGAGTCGAGAATATTGCGCTGATTTTGAAATTTGGAGAATAATTTAAAATATTATTTTCCTTATAAATAAATATAAAATTTCACACAAAAAAAAAACACAATAACAATAACATTATAAAACAAATTATCACCGTCAAAGTATGTAAATAACATTATTTTGGTTTGTAAATATCCCTTATAATTATTTTATGTAGAGGAAATTTGAGTAAATGCATATCAAGTAAACATGTATTAAAACTTTTCCTTTTTTTTTTAAATGTATATTACAGAGAAAATAAATTAAAAGGTTGAATATGTTGCCTTTTTAAAAATCCTACTATTCAAACTATTGGGAAAAATAGCAAGTTATAATTAGGAATTGTTGGTTTTAATTTAAATGCAATTAAGTTTTTAAAATATTCGTTAGAAACTTCGTCTGGACTTAAATTGCACTTTATAACTCCCAGAATCACTTTTAAAAATAATTTATAACATTTCTGAGAACAATTTTGGCTATTAAAATTGATTTAAGAACAATTTTGATTGTGTTTGAACAAAAAAAAAAGTTTACTCTTAATTGCCTCGGATAGCTACTTTTGCTTGCAGAACAATCTTATAATACAGTTAACGTAGCATTTTATTTTTAAATTATGAAATTGCCCATTCACATCCAAATTGCCGAATGCTGTGAATAAATCTTTAACTAAATTTCAAGGGAACAGTCTCAAATATTCTTGAGAAGTAAAAGATCATTATGCATAAGATCATTACCGAGAATTTTATATCAATAATACATACAAGGGATGATTTCAAGCACGCGAAAAATCTAGAGTTAGGAACATATTTTTACATCCTTTTCCGGATGACTTATTTTCTTCATTTTGTCATAAATTTTATCGCTTTATTCTAGGGATTTTTCCAAAATTCTCTCCAATTACACAAAACTACTTTTAAGGAAATCTCCCCACTTTTTATAAAAACTCGGTAGACTTGTACTTAACTTGAGAGTTCGAAAGAAAGCATCAAAATTCGGGAGAATCCAAATGAATCGGGAGAGTTGACAGCTACGAAATGTGTCGCAGCTCCATTGCCACGAAGCCATTACTCAAAAAAACAAGAAGTTCCGTCTAGAACTATACGAGCCTACTTTCCCGTATACACCGAATTCAAATTTATAATCTAGCTATCTCTCTCTCTCTCTGTCTTTCTCGTTTAGTTTTAGGTCTTAATTGCTTCAAATATACCTTTTTCAACGGTTAATAGATATTCATTCAATCATTCATTTATTAAGTCATTCATGTTATTTAGTCGCTCATTTATTCATTCATTCTTTTGCTTATTCATTTAATCATTCATTGATTCAAAAATATTCTTGAAAATCCAGATCAAAAAATTTCATAGGAAAATAGGCTGGTTAGTTCTGGATGTACTTTATATTTGTACATGTTCTACGTCATAAGAGCTTTCCGATAAAGTTTGTTCCAAGCAAATCGGTCCGTTAGATCAGGAATTATATAGGATTGAAATTTCCCCGTAGGCGGTATGTTAATTTTTTTTTTTTGAACTGTTCAAAAATGAACAAAAATTGTTAAAATCAATATTTCACGATAAGAACTTCTTCCAGTGAGCTTGTTTATGGGAACTTGGATCTTGCACCCAAAGTTTACATAATTTGCTTCATGTTCACCCGTAAGCAATAATGTTAAAATTTTTTGAACTGTTCAAAATTGAACAAAACATTGTTCAAATAAAAAAGTAATATGGAAATGAGATGTCCTCGCCGAGATCTTTCGAATGCAAAAAGAATTTTTTGAATCGGACAATTCGTTCAAAAGTTATTAGGGGGGGGGGGACAGACCGACAGACACACTTTTTCCCCCCTATCTCGAAACCCTACTTTCAAATTTTTTATTTTTCAATCTTTATTTAATTACTTAACTTATTTTTGACTCTTCTTGATTTTTAACGATATTTTCACGATACATTAAGCCTTCTTTATGCTTTATTGTTATTTTTTTTACTTTTACGGGGAAACCGGGCTAAAAAGGGAAAATGGCTGTAAATTCAGAATTAAGTATGTTTTATTGAGTTTTTCTTCGTGTTGTATTTGCACGTCTTTATTTGCCTTGCTTTTTAAGTTATTCGAGAAAAGGAATACCTGGATCCGAAGTATAAGATAATTCCATAACTATTGCACAGAATGGCACATACATTTAAAAATAATATTGCCCACTAGAGATTATAAAAATCCAAAATGCAATTCAGTCTTAGATAAATGCCGGCAGGATGGCGTAATGGTCAGGCACAGTTCGCAGAATCAAACCTCTGGCCCAGGTCGGTAGATTTTCAAGATGCAGAAAATCGTCAGCACGCATGTCGTAGGATTATGCAGCATGTTGAAGATCTCTTGAGTATATGTTTGGCTTGGATACGATAGGATAAATGAAATTCATAGTGCAGTTTCGCATCACTTAGAGCTCAAGTGCCGCCATCTGGAGGAAAACTGCGTTTAAAAATTTTGGAGTGTTTAATGGCATCCGCCGATAGTGGCGCGCCTACTCGAAAGAAAGGATGCCGGTCTCCTGGGAATGCACTAGGTCTGCAAAGGTAGTGACCGTACGCAGTTCCATTAGAAAGATTTTAGATAAATGAATTGAAACGGAAACGAGATTTTAATATTTATGGTGAAACCTAAACATTTCCCACGCCTCTCCTGAAAAAGCAATGAACTCTTAGAATTGGCACTGTCAGTGTGATAATAAATAGCATAACTAATAATAATAATAAGTAAATATTTTAAGAAACTATACTTCACAACAAAGGTTTATGAAGCATTATCAAAATATTCATTCAAGATTTAACTATTCGTGCGCAAAAAGATATGACGAGATTGTTGCCATTAAACAGAGAACTACCAATAAACAGCTTGTACTTTTAACTGAGAAATATCTAGAAATATTTGCAGAGAGAAGGCATAGTATTCCCTCGTCCCAGCTCTTATTATATAAGTCTAGGCTAGCGTAAATAATGAAATGCTGCATCTTGCGTTTAAAACACTGGGATTGTAAAAATCTAAAAGACAAGAGAAATTTTTCAAAAAACGAAGGAATAAATAAATAAAAGCCTACCTGGAACATTCATTATTCTCAAGAATAAATTTCAGAGCTAAACGAACTATTTTTCGCTTCCAAGAGGAGAAAAATATAACACGATAGATGAACACAAAAAAGGCTTATTTATTTATTTTCCACGAAAATGTACACCGAAAATATGCCAATATAACTGATCCCTCAGCATAACTTATTTACGCTTCTTCCCAGGAGGAAAACAACGCCATAAGCAGATGTAGAAAAAGAGGCACTAAAAAAAAATACTTCATTTTCACAATTTATATATAATCTCATTCTCCCCAGAAAGCCACGAAGTCTAGGAAACAAATTGTGTTGGATTCTTTATAAAGAGATTAAATCGGGAATATGTGAACAAGGCGATAAATTACTCCCAGCGATCTATAAAATAAATGTAAGAATTTTTTCACCACACGAGACCGAATGCATTATACGAAGAGCGATTCGGAAGAGTAATGGAATATAAAGGTAAGGAAAGAAAATGGTTGCGTAGGTAGGGGCCGAACAAGGCGTCGGCTTGCAGCGGGAGGTCCAAGAAGCGGCACCTTTATCCCATTTGACTTTTCGACCCCTTAAGTCCCCCCTGAGGTGTGTGCCCTTCAGATTAAGAAACGTGTGCCATTTATCTATAAATTTCCTCGTGTCACTGCATTTCCTCTGCAGAATGCCAATTGAGTGTCGCTGCGGCAGATCCGAAGGCCAATGTGGTTGTATAAATGCAGTTTGGTAGATGATTCCACACTGAAGGGGGGGGGGGGAGCTAAGGCACTAACAGGAATTATAGAACATAGAACAAGATACAATTAGCATGTCATGGAGATAGCATTTCTAGACAAATAGATTTGGTAAAGAACACTCATCAGACTTCGGCTCTCCCTCTCTTTGTTCCTTTTATTACTTAGTTAACATTTGTATGCGGATTATCCGGTTTGTGGATAATTCATGCCACCCTGACTATCCTGTTTTTATGGATTTTTCGGGCATTATGAACAGAAACCTTCAAAAGTCCCTGAAGTATAACTCGTGCATTGACAATGTGCTAAATTAAAGCTTATGATAATGACAGATTGTTAAACAAATGAAATAAATCTCGAAAGCGCTGGAGCAACGTAGTTTGCAACGCATATAATCTTCAAATCAAATTAGGGATCATGTTTTCACGGGAGTGGGTGGGGGGCGGGGGGAGTAGGCTAAAGGAAGTACAGTTCGAGCACGAAATTTTGACATTTGGACGCTTCTGCGCATGGCAGAAAAGAACGAATCCATTCCAGTTTTAGCGAAGTTCGTTTTACAGCAGATGTGTTTATTTAGTACGCGAATCAGAATGTCTGGGTCTCTGTTTGTTGAAAGCAACTAAATTTATAAACTAGCACATAGCATCAGTTCGGAAGAAATCAAATATGCTAAACGAACAAGAACGGAAACAAAAGCGGCACATTCCTTATACCAGCAATTCCTCCCTTGAACATGGAATCTTCTTGCCACTCTGCCAGGCAGATTGCTTTAGTTGATGGTAGAACTGTAACCGTTGTTACCTTCAGAGAAACAGCTCCAAAATCATTTTTAAGTTTATGTCAAAAATATATTTATTCTTCGTCTTTTTTGCCGCCCCCCGACCCACTGACGTCGGTAAGGGGGTGGTTTTGGAGATAACCCCCCGGAAGTGGTAAAGCTTGTATAGAATTAGACCAATTTTTCATACAAAACAATGAAATTTGCCGCCTTCCCCGCATCACACCCCGCCCCCCCCCCCCTAAAATCTGGGTCTAGCTACGCCACTGCCCCGACCGACCCCCGTAAACGTATTTACGGTTTACAAAGACAACACTCGATTATTTGTGTTAATCGGAACATTTATTAGCACGGATAACCAAACGTTATGTACATTTTGCATTTCATATTTTAATACAAATCTTTTAATTGGTATTACTTTTTACTAAATTTAAACTAAACTTCTCTTTTTCCCTCCAAAATTTTGGTGAAAAATTTCGGAAATATAACTTACACCTACTACTAAAGATTTAATGGAAGCCTTCAGAAAAGCCAACGGGAGAAAAGAAAGATTCATAACCACCATCTTTCGGCGTTGAAGCGTGCCTTTAAATCTACTTCCGTTTGTACTGTAGTGTTACTGCAGGAAAAACATCACGCAGAGCTTAATTCGCTCTAACAATAGTTTCACGCTTTTCCAAAAAATAATGACTTTTAAAAAATCTAATTACAACATAAAATCTGAATAATTAACTATATCACCAAAATGTTTAGAAAAAAGCATCATGCAGTAAACTTTTAGCAGTTCATCTTTTTCTCGGAAAAAAAAGAGACAATTAAGAGCATATACACATCAAAAACTACTAAAAAAGCAACATTAGTTAAGATACCTCTGAACAACATTTCACAGAAGTTTTCTGATTTCACTTCACTTATTCTTCTACCCGAGACGTAAATATGAACTTTTTTGGTTCTTTCCAAGCAACTAACTGTAAAACGTGGATGTTTAATGTAGTAGAACAAATGTATTACAGAGAACGTCATTAACAGAAAAAAAATGTAAAAGCAATTATTTGGAGATGGACTATGTTAAAAGTACTCCGCACATTCGTGTTCTTTTTTCCACTCATTAATACATCTCACCACCCCTTGTTTTTCTCATCAATTCAGTTTATTTATTTTTAAATTTTTTTTCTGTTTTTGTTTTTCACTTTTTTTTCTTCTTTTCCAAACAGCGAAATACTGAAACTTAAATAAGAAATCAACAAAATAAAATCATGAACTATAACAATTTGAATACTCCAGAGTAAAAGAAGTTTTTCCTTCTTGTAAAAACAAAACCGAAAAAATAAGAACAAAAAGATTTTAAATGATTTAAATAGAAAATCTGTTTTTCGTTCTAACGCCTAAAGACTTTAAAGAAAGCTTCTTGGTAAATATTCAAAAGAAAGAACTGAAACTCCGTTTGAAAGGGAGAACAGGGATTTACTTTTCTCATACTCATTGTTTACTCACTGATACTGTTGTTTAAAATAAACATCAAGAGAAATTTAAAATTGGATATGATAAAAAATTTACAGCTTATCCCTTTGTATAATAGGAAAAATTACTAGAAATGTAGTAATAAATGTATATACAGTACTCGCTCAATACAACAACCTCTAACAAACTTAGTGTTGTTAGAATGCTTGTAATAAATTCCAACTGAATTAAATATTTCTTTATGTTTATACTGCGCATGATGCTTCACAGATTTTTTTTTATTTAAAAAAAAATAGAAAGCAAAAAAGCAGAGTCAACGTGTAAAAGAAATGTAAATCCATTATAAAAAAAATTTCTATTTTGAAGAAGCACTTAATTAAACCTACTACAAGACAATATTTTTGTTGGCAAAGCAAACGTTTATGTTTAACGAGTTAAAATAACTTTTTTTTTTTTTTCATATTTTAATAGGGTTTGGCAAACTTATTGGCTGCATTTCTCTAAAAACTCTCTTTCATTTTATCATGAAATTGCACATTTATTTAAGCTGAAACTATGGTTAAAAACTAAATTCAAGCATGTCAGAACAAAGTTTCAAATATATAGAAACAGGTAATTGTAGAGCATTGAAAATGGATTCAAATTATACTTAACCGGTCAATACGAGTTAAGACTTATTTTAGATGCACGCTTTTTCATCACGAACAATTTTTTGTTTCACTTCAAAACGGAAAAATACGGACTAATATCGATGCGGCACACAAATTGGACCAAATTTTGGAATTTTTCAACTGGAATACTATTTTTGAACACGGTAAGATTATGCAGCGTGAGCGGAACACAATCACCCTTGACAACAACCTACCAATAATGTAGAAAGTGTTCCCTCCATTGTTTCAGGCAAACAACCTTTATTAATACAACACATTTAGAGTTAGTTTGAAAAACTAATGTTGAGTTAAATACGTTAAATTTAGAAAAAATAATTTTAAATGCATTAGCTTAAAGGATAGTTTTAATGTAACACACTAATTCCCAAATATATATATACGTATATAAAATAAAACATAAAAAGGGAGAGAATTGTCATTTTCGTTAGAATACTTTTCTTCATATTTTATTCGTTTGACACTTAATAATTTTACTTAATTTATATAAAGCAATATTCGAATTTAACAACCTTTATCGATACGATAAATTTAACGTCACATTAAAAAAAAGATATCGTTTAGTTAAATTCACTTTAGAAAATCTAATTTTAAATGCTGTAGTTTAAAGGATAGTTTTAATGTAACACAATGAATTCTCCAAAAAAGAAAGAAAGAAAACAGAAAAATATGAGTCATTTTCGTTAGAATACTAATGAGTTTAAATTTCCATCACATTTTGTTCATGTCACTCTTAATAATCTTATTATGACCTATATAATTCAATATTCCAATACGAATAAGTTTGTGAAAAAAAAATAAGACTGTAAAGAGAAAAGGTTAAATTTACTTTAACAGAAGTTGGAAAATTCGTTTATTTTATAGAAGAGCTAGAGGGCAAAGAAGAAAAAAAATAATAATAATAAAAATCTGACACATCAGTAATCAAGCTACCTTTCGTTCCTTCAAGGGAGAAAAAAAGAACATTTACTACCTGGTACAAACGAGAAACAAACTAAATAAACAGGGTACTCCATAAAAACATCCGCAGAAGTCATAAAAGGACTATTTACTAGTCTGAGACGAGACAAGAACATTTAGCAGCGAAATAAAAAACAAACACGAAATGTCGACAGCAGTTTTGACTCACAGTTAAAGAAAAAATGCGTTAACCAAGTTAGGACGGAAATAGAGACAGACATAAAAATCAACCTCATTAAAAATTTAACGTTTCCATCGACGACAGCTCTGTTGTACTTTTCATTCTCACCCGAAATGGCGAAATTTCTATGCTAAATGAAGTAAAACAAATGTATTACGGGAAATATCATGAAAAAAGGGAAAGGGCAAACGAGGGAATTATTTTTCCTCTGCATTTTCAGTGGGCATTTCTGATAACGAAACACGTTTTTCCTCTTAAGACATTTTCCATTCCTGCATTCCTCATCCTAAGAAGTGACAGGGAAAAGCAAATAAAATTACGAACAGCCGCAAGGCTGGTAGCTAGAACTCTTTCAATAAACTATTTTTTTATATGAGCAAACATTTTTTTGGGTACCGTAAGAAATTACGATGACCTTAAGGGAAAATAATTGCTACGATTGTTTATTGGAGAAATTTTTTCTTAATGTCAAAGTTACGCGAATAGAGAAGTTTTGAATCGTTCTACGAAGTTTTGAAATACAAACGCAATAAAAAACACAAAGAGAACGCTTTGCAGATAGGTCACTGTTTACATTAGAAAAGGATGCTGAGTGTAACAATGTTTCGCATACCCAAGTATTGGAACATTGCTTTAAAAAAAAATTTGAAGTAAAACCACTGGTGAAAGGAAAATATTATATTCAAACATTTTTGAAAAAATAATTAAGTAGGCTCGTTTAGTTCTGCACGAACTTCTTAAACACATTTCATTTATTTATTGTTGCAATTTCAGATTTTAATCGGCAATAAAAGCAATACATTTCGATAATTTGAGAGTGCCATTCTGTATTCTATTATCACAATACTATGCATTCAAATTTAGAGGAGTGAGTACTTAAAATGTTCCTCTCACAATTTTATGATTTTTATACCGTATTCCTTTGAAATATTGTTATTAAAATTCCAAATTTCAATCAGAAAGAAAGAATTACATTTTTTAAATTTGTAAGTGTTATTTTTTGCACAATTTGTTTATGTCAAAGCAGATTTTATATTTAATCCATTAAAATTCCTTATTTCTTATTTTTAATACAGATTGTGAGTACTGGTTGTATTTAACTAAATATTCTGCTTCATTCTATCACTAAACATTTATCTCTACGCTCATACTGTGGTTAAAATCTACCTTCGGAAAAACATAATTGAAGGCTACATTTGAATTTTTAATATCACTCCTCGCACGATAAATTAAAGCTTCTCACCAAGGATGCACATTAAAGTATTAATGTCACCATTATTTGTAACGATGTGCCTGAAGGAAGTTCACCACTTTAACTTGACCAATTATGAAATGCTTTTATTTCATAAATAACGTTTTTGGAGGAACGGAAAACAAAACAAGAGGAACAACAAAATGATACCGATTGATTCACGGTAGTTCATGAACGAAATTTATAAATGATGCAAAATGAGTTGAAACATACTTTTTATGGGACCAAAGAGTTAAATGTTCAAACTGAGCATTAACGTATGGAAGGATGATGGGCTCAAGCCCAAAGGAGCGCTTATATCTCGGGCCCCATGTCGTCATGTTGGATCCTGACAACAGCTGCAACTTTAAGCCTACTTTCCCGTAAAAGTAAAAAAAAAAAAAGGCTGTATCGTAAAGATATCGTTAAATAAGAAAAAGTCAAAAATAAGTGAAATAATTAAATAACCACTGAAAAATAAAAAAATTGAAAGTAGGGTTTCGAGGTGGGGGAAAATTAGTCTGTCGGTCTATCTGCAAAATAATATAAGTTTTCAAGGAATTAATCAAATTTAAAAGATTTTATTTTCTCTTTTTTTTTTTTTTTGCATTTGAAACATCTCGGAGAGGTTATCTTATTTCCATATTTTACTTTTCGATTTGAACATTTTTTCATTAAGTTTTGAGCCGATCAAAAAAACTTAACATTAGCGCCTACGAGCAAAAATGAAGCAAATTACGTAAACTCTGGACATAATATCCAAGTTCTTTTGAACAAGCTTGCAAGAAGGTGTCAACGGGAACCATTTTTTGATTTAAACAATTTTTGTTCAATTTTGAACAGTTCGAAAAAAAAATTTTACACTAGCGCCTACGGAGAAATTTTAATCATATATAAATCTTGTGCTAACTGACGGATTTGCTTGGAACAAACTTTATCGAAAAGATGTTACGACGTAGAACATGTATAGATACGAAGTTCTTCCAGAACGAAACGAGCCTATTTTCCTACGAAACTTTATCCGGATTTTTAAGGATAATTCTGAATGAATAAATGAATAAGTAAATGAATATGTAAAAACCGTTCAAAAAGGTATATTTGAAGTAATTAAGAGCTAAACATAAATGAGATAGACAGATAGCTAGATTATCAATTTGATAATGGTGTATACGAAAAAGTAGGCTCGTATAGTTCTAGACGGAACATCTTGTAGTTCCTTTTAGAGATCAAACGTAAAAATCATCATTTTATAAACTGAAACATTTTGTAGAATAGTTATTTTCAGAAATCAGTGAAATCTCGCAGTTAGAATTGATGCAGCGAAGCATCCGTTATAACGAAATAAATGTTTACTCTCTTTTATGCGTCATAAGAAAAAGGGCAATTCCTTATAACGAACATTCCAAACAACGAAATATTTTCCCGGTCCTTCGGAATTCGTTGTAACAGGATTTCACAGTAACTTTTTTCGGAGAAAGAAAAAAAAGTCAAGAGAAACATCAATAATAGTGATTAAAAGGTACTGCGCAAACAATTCCATTTTCTTTGTTCCAAACTAACAGAATGCGCCGGACGTTTTTATGCCCATCGAGTGAGTGCTACAAACATTAGCAACTACTCATTTTTATCTCGGCAGAACTTCAACACTATTGACCTGCGACCTCCAGTGGCGACCTCTTACCTTACGACTTACGATCAACGCAGCGTGACGACAAACACACACACATAGCAAAGAACAAAACGGAATGTAGGTCCATCGGCTCCTGACAAGATCTTGGAATCCCAGCCTCACCTTCGCTGGAGAGTGAAGAAAACGGGCCATTATCTGTTTTTTCTCTAACCGTAACCGGCCATGACGAAACGGTCTCGTGGCTTCAAACAGAAGAGCATGTTTATGGGGAATGCTTCACTCTCGTAGTTGATGGTGTAATTTTCAAGACTGACAGATTGCAAAATGCATTTTTCCGAATGATGGAAAACACCATTACTCTTATTCGTTTTTCCGGACACACTAAGATGAGAGGAAAGAATTATTTCGTGTTTGTTTTCTTCAATGATTCCCACGAATTGTGTAGAAAAATGCAGTCCTTATTCTCTTTACTTTAAAACAACTTGGGAGGTGTGTGGAGAAAGAAAAACAAACGAGTAAACTACGCATGGTGCATTCCCACTAAGCGTAATAGCGACGAAATTTTTCAGGGTCTTCATTGGTGAATCAAATAAAAACAAGACTTTTGAATCTTTATTTTATTTTATTTATTTTTTGTGATTGAGGAAAAAAGAGTATCAGCTAATTTTTCTATGTAATCCCCTGATTTAGAAACAAATTTCTCACAGTATAGGTAATTTTGATATGCCCTCCTGGAAGAAAGAAGTGAGTCGTGTCCCCAACCGATTGAGCGCATTGACCTCGAGCAACACCTCATTGTTGGTGAGTCTTTGTCCCCCTAACAGGCCTGTCACTTAGGAAGGGTCGGGGGGCGGGGGTTCAACCCCTTCCCCGGCTTGGGAAATATAATATATTTATATGTATGTACATGTATTTTGTTTTTTTAATGCAATATGCATTGATTTTATACCCTTTGCATTTACGAGAAGCGACGAACCTTTTCATTAAAGAAGGATCACTTCTCTCGTCGGTAGGTCACGTCGTTTGCAGCGATATGCTTGTCTAACCTCGCTTAAAATGTGGCAATAATACGTCACATTAATTGTCCTGCGACCACGTAAAAAATCGAGGTGCAACAAGTAACACTGGTGGTGCTCGTGCTGGGTCGGCGATCATGGTTCTCTTTTTCAACTTTCTCACGAGCTTCCGCGAATTGTTTATGCCATGCAAAGACTGCCTCGTCTCGAGAGAACGTCTCATCTTTGAACAGTACAGTCAATCTCCTCAGGACACCTCCTGATTTTACACCCTTGATGGCAAGAAATGTAATAATAATTTGTTGCGCAATTGAAGAGGGAACCTCCTGCTTGGACATCGTCACGGTGGGTACTAAGAAGAACGAGCGATGTCGCTCACCTGTTTCTCCAGTTTCTCCCCACTCCCAACACCCCCAACCCAAACACGGAACGAAGCAATAAACCTCAGGTTATAATATTAAACGCTTCAAGCCAAAAGTCTTGCTTATACTATTTGATTCACCCTTGTAATACCACCCCTCGTATTGACTTATTGACGTTTTTTGTTGCATCATTAATAAAAGTGACTTTCACGTGATTTGTTGATTGCTCTGGTCGAAGACACGTTATCGCTGCTCTACTTTTTATAACCATAGGATGCCCTATTACGACGGAGATAAAATAACTCCATCGCCTTCGCTGTGAATGCACCCAAAAACAAAGGCGTATAATAGCCGTACAACCGAGCCTCGTTATAGCGAAGCTGAAGGGATTCACCTTTTCACTGTACCCCAGTTTTCCAACATCCAAAATTTCAAAATACTACAAAACCACTCTTCTACTTATGCAATTTATAAAGAATAGCACTAATAAGTACCATTCTTTATAAATTCCATCCCAGCAACCACTTTTACTAATATTCTGATGGTACTTTGCCGGGACAATCTTTGAATTCCCCCTTTTCAGGATACATATCAGCAAGGGTTCTTTCTATAAAGAGTATTTTAGCGAGGAAAGGAACATAGATAGTTTTGAAACCGATGCTGTGTTTTGAACTTCCATTTTGTTCAGATTGCTCCCTTAGAGTTTCGCTACAGAAAAGCAGTAAAATCCAAGAATCAAGTCACTAATTTTTTTAAGGTATTAGTTAAGAACTTAGAAAACTATTTGACGGAATATTTTGATTAAAAAGTGTATGTAATTAATTTCGCAGGGTAAATACTCTGTAGCATTTATTAGCTCTAAAGAAATAAATACTTACAGACTGAACATTTTATTTATGTAAATCCCTTAATTTTCAGTGTAAATACCTAGACAAACTATTTCTGTAAAAAACATTTACTGCAGATCATAATGCAGTACATAAAAGGTTAAAAGGGAAACTAAACGTAGGCAAGTTTGAAAAGAAAGAATGTCTTTTCAAGATAAATTAAATGTGCAAGAATAGAGTTTTTTGTTCATTATATCCCTATATAAAATTTTTTTGATACTAGTGCTCATAGATAGAGACTTAAAATGCATTTGTTGAATAGAAGTTGTGCTGTGCTTCAATAAAATGAAAAGTTCATTATAGATGAATTTTAAACTATGATTTAAATGGACAATACTTATAAGGTGCGGTTAAAAATAGCAAGTCGGTTTTCACCAAAGTAAAACTACGTTTAATTATTATACGAAAGTGAAAATCAATTTTAGAATTAGGAAATTAATTTAGTACTCTAGACTAGCAAAGAAATTGTTACAGACAATAACACGGATTTAAATTCGAACACTTTGTGCGGAAAATTTTTTAAAAATTTCCAATAAAACGAAAAGCATGGCACCAGGTTTCAGGGTTTTAAGGGCTCGAAGTCTTTCAGACTCACAGCAGTCAAGTTTGCGCAAAATTGAAAAAATATGTAATTTATACAACACCATACTTACTGATGTACATATTTAAAAGCAAATGCATCATTTTTTTTTTTTTTTTTTTTTTTTTTTTTTTTTTTCCGCAATGAGCTCATTTTCTGTTAATTAAAAAGTCAATCAAAAAATTCTTAGTTTATGTCCTTTCTGAAAGGGAAAAACAGAAAAAAGCAGACAATCGTAAAAAAATACTACGCGCGACCGTTTATGTTAAAATTCAAATCAAGCGAGCTCGAAGGTAAACAGTATAAAATTTATTTCCAAAAAGGATTTTTTCTAAGAAAAAAAAATCTCCTTGAAAATAATGAAAATCAAAAGCTAAAATTAAAGATACCAATAATCATTACATTTTCAATGCTCGCAGATAATTACTACATTACGGGCCTATTAGAACGTAATTTTAAGCAGACGTAGCCTAGTTTCTATGGAACGCATATCCGTGACGTTATTCATTTCAAGCTCCGCCCCCCAAACACTGTTGATGGATGAGACTGAAAAATCAACAGTATTCACCCGACAGGCGAAACGAGCCGGCCACGAAAGAATAAAGAAAAATTTCTCTCACAATTATTTTACATTATTTGTTCTTTTTATTCTTTAACTGCCTTTCGAAGACGGGGATGCAGTTGGGGTTAACAGGCGAAGAGGATGGAAAAAGAAGCAGGTGGATGCAGCTACTCTGGCTCGTGTACTGATGTCTAGTTAAGAAGTTCTACATAATGACATGGAGCACATCGGCTATCATCATTAGTAAGCTCAGTAATGGGCAAGGTTCTGTTTTAATGCGGTATTTAGTACCAGCATAAAAAACTGCACGTACTTTTGTCGATTAATGAAAATGTTTGTGGTCTGAAGATAAAGATAAATGCGAGGCACAAAGAAAGAAAAAGCACCTGATTATGACAAAGATTAAATATCCTAGAATTTGGAGCAGTAATAAACCAGCAAGTGATTGGCTCCTAATGGACATGAATTTTAATATTTATCAGGGGGGGGGGGGAGTGTCATAAATAAACTTAGCGTGAAGAAATGATGACTTTTGTGAAGACTGTGGTAGTTCTGTTGATTTTCATTTGTGTTAACAGAACATTTCACAGAATTAATTTCTGTACTTACCAGTATAGTATCGTACCTTCCGATACCGTTTACGATACCAGTGGTATCGAATCAAAAGTGCTTTAGCAGTTAATAATTCATGTTAATGATTTCATTTCTTAGTTTTATTTGTTAAGCTTGGATTCATATTTTTTTCACACACGTTGTAATGAGTCATTTTGTGGAAATGGTATTGATGAGCATTTGACTTGTCTTAACAGCATGCTAATTATTTCATTTCATTAATTAATAGCATAAACAGCAAGTCATTTGTCATCAAGATCATTGCTTATTTTAATCTCACCCAAAACTCTACAATCGATAGCGTTACGTAGTAGTTGTATTCAAAAACATATTGTGTAAAATGAACAGTACATAAATTTACGCAACTTACTAAAATTATAAATATTTCCAGACGGAATACGTAAGACAACTAATATTGTTTACAGTTAAAATCAGAATTTCAAATTGAATTAGAAACTCAACTGACATTTTTTCCATCATTTATTTTCAGAAATGCATACGCATTTGAAAATCTGAAGTGATTTTGCATGACACAGAAAGGCAATAGTATACCTAAATAACTACTCCAATATTATCAGCTACGCAGAAAGGTTCGCGTGTTTTATACATATATCTAAAATATATATTTTTTAAAAAAATAATATTTTAAATTGCAACGAAACCATAGAGATGTTTTTTCATACACCAATAAAATAATTAAAAGAAAATGTTTCTTTTAAAAATACAAAAATTTCTACATTAAAATCCAAACTTTTTTTTTCTTTCTAAAAATTAATGCCGCTTACATTATTGAGAGTAGCATCATTCTGGAGCATTCTCAATGATCATTCTCCACTCCCTTTAGAACGCAAAGAAGAAAATTTCGTTTCAATTCAAAACACTACATTTTAAAAAAATAAAGAGGGAGAGAACCTGCAACGGAATAAGTAACGTACAAAATTCCGTCTCTGTTCACACATGCAGTCGATCCGCGAGATCACAAAATCATTTTTCGGGAGCCGAAGTTTTTTAAAAATTTTGCTGAAAGGACGAAGAGATTGGGAGCCAAGGAGACACAACCGCTGCAGCCCCAATGTGTTATCGCTTCACAGCAGAAGGCTTGCTGAGTTGCTTAATCTTTTGCCGCCACACGTGGGGCGCATATGGGACGACGCAAGCGCAGACTGAGAGAGAAGCTTAGCCGAAATGGAACTGAGTTAACCGCATTTAGAACGTATGAAATTTGTACTGCTAAAAGGGACATTCCGGGCACAGCAGCAATAAATGCTTAACCCTTTAACGAGCTATGCGGTAGTGAAATATTTAAATACTTTTTAGACTGATTTCCAAAAGAAATTTCTATAGGTCATGTTTAAAAAAAATATGCATGACTTTTACCCGAAGTATGGTTCTCACACGTGTGATGCATTTCGTGGTAAATATACCTCCCACTGCCTTATAAATTTCCTGCCTAATAGCGTCGTACTATGCTACAAGAACTGCAATATGTTTTCCGGTAAGGGAAGTTTTTAGTGAATAACACTAATAAGTTAATTTAGTGGATAAACACTTAAAATTGAAAGTTTTAATGAATTAATGAAAATACAACGGAAATCAATCCAAAACTCAACCTCAGCAGTGTCACTTTATTTAAATTTACTAAATCTTTAAAAATCTGACTCGCGATGGCGTCTGAAATGAATGCATTGCAGAATAGTTATCAATAGTTGAACCAAATTTTCTATCAATAAAGTCTCAATTACTTGCATTCATGATTTATCAGGAAATGGGGTTAACATCCTGAAAAGCGTCAAACGTCTGGTATTATTTCATTTGGTGGAAACACTACAGGTAAATTCCACATGTGATGCGACAGACATGGCAACACCTTTGTTTTTCCTTGTTTCATTTCATGCTGTAAATATTAAAATAACTTAATAAATTGTAATAGAAATATAATTTCACCTTAATTTAAAGCACAAATGAGCATTAAAACGCAGACATATGTTTCGGGATTGCTTGGAATCCCTTTTTCAATGCGACAGGGAGCTTCTAGATGCAAAACATCCAAATGAAGCAGACAAAACAACAAAAACAAAGCTTATATAGCCTAAGAATTAACTGTAAACCAATGAGAATAAAGGCAGTGTGAAGTGGACGTAGAAGTAGCAAGGAAGGTACCAATAAGAGAGCAACAAACGAATCCAGTTGAAAGTACAGGAAGTAAAAAAAAAAGACATATCAATAAAAACAAAGCAAAAAAAGACGACGCATGCATAAAAATGTGAAAATACATGAAAATTGAAAAAATAATAAAATAAAATACAAAGAATAAAATGGAAATAAAATAAGTACAGAAAATACCAAAACAAAAAGCAAAACAAATTACACATGTAAAGGACGGGGAGGGGGGAGAAAAAATAGACACAAAAAAAGGAAAACTAACAAGAAAACCAAGAAAGAACAACAAATTAAAGGAACTTGTGCCAGACCTGTGAAAAATAAGGAGTTGAGGAAGAATCATTAACCAAATTAGAACTATTCCTGTTAATATGATAAGCTTCCCAAAAGTCAAGCTCTAAAGGGGAAGAACATTTTTGAATAATTTTCCCAGAATTGAAATCAAAAGAGTGGTTGGAATTCCAACAATGTTGAGCAATACTAGACTTATTTAACTCCTGCTTTCGTACATAACCTTTATGCCCATTTAACCGAATTTTCAGAGCACGTTTTGTCTGTCCAATGTTCGCGTGCTTAAACATTTTCATAACTACTTCAAAAACAGAGGAGTAATCTTGCCCTAAGGTCCAAAATTTATAAAGTTATTTCAACATTTTCAGGGGTCCATCTAGCATTTCTTAACAGGGTCCTTTTTTTGTGTGAATTTTAGAGATTTTTGTAAAAAATCAAATAATTTTGTGAAAATTGAAAATTTAAACATATAGTGGTAAAAGGAATTATTATTATTTGCCGCTTTTATGGTGTAAAAAACACGATTTGGAAGCTTAACATTTTGTGAAGGGTCCGTTTTAAATTATTTGAATTTCGTGAAGGGTCCGTTTTGGTTAATTAGAATTTTGTGAAGGGATCCCGAAAACGGAACCGAATTTCCTCTGGCGCGATCCCTGATTTAGTACCTGAAGTGAAACAAAAAAGTTGTGGCAGACATGACAAAAGACATAAAATTACCTACAGAAAACCATAACTGCCATAGTGGTTGTGAAGGTTCAATATGTCAATTATTTTAATGTGTTTCACCATTTAGCTTTTTACTCTAATTTTTATTGTTTATTTTTACAACATAAGAACAAGCGACTACAACAACATGTGTTCAAACACTTTAAACAAGACTGATCCATAGCTCTCTTAGAATCAAACTGCTAGACACGACAGTCTGCCCTCTATAGTGACTTTAATTGAATCGTTTATTTCGAAAAGTAACTAACAACTCTGAAAAACAAAACTTTTTTCAGGAGATAAAAAAAATAGCTTATGAAAAGCTGGAAAACTTTACGGGTCTGACCTTTTACTATTTTATTTTAGTAGGTAATAGCAATGCAATATTGGTAAATTAAAACGATTTTCGATTAATTATGCTATAAAAATTAATAAATTAATACTGAGAGTTCTTTCTTTTTCAAACTGGAGACGTTACCTTTACGAAATAAACGAATCAACTTTAACCAGCCCAAATTTTCCAGTTATTTCGAATTAGTTCCGGTATTTTTTAAGCAAGATTCTCATACCATAACTAAATAATAACAATAACTGAAAAAAATAACAATAACAAAGCTCTTAAACGATGATTGAAAGCAAAGGCAAGACACAAAATTGAAAAGGAAGACCAACCACAGGCAGCGAAGTGAACGGGATCGGATGTTACAATGCGGATCCTAGCATAAAAGCACGAAACGGCCATTAAAATACATAGCGACTCAGAGAAGAGAAGGATCCAAACTAGGCAGGAGGAGGGACTGAACGGGGGTTGTTGCGCAACAAAAAGAAACCGACTCTGTAATCACTTCTTTTGGTGGAGTTCCGCCGCACTGGACACCACAAGGGCCGAAGGTCAGCTTCAAGACAGCCGATGGGTGCTAGGGGAAGGGTTAAAAATAAAGGGCTTACCTGGTATGCTGAATAACCCCGAGGAGCGGGCTAGAAAGAATTTTGTGGATCTAGAAATATTTCAAATGCACGCAGGAAAGCGTACTTTTTGTTTTATTTCATCGAAATTTGCGGAGTTTCCTCTTATTGAGTTATGCTATTTTGAAGTATATAATAGGAAATTCAGAAAAACTCAATGTTACTTAAAATAAAGTGCAAAAATTATCGTTTGTTTTATCCATGGGATCCTAATTGCATAGGCTGTAAAAAGTATATGCATATAATTCAAATACAGCATGAGAAAAATTAATCTTAATGCATTTAGGGAATAATGAAAAAAAATACTAAAATTAACATTAGCTGATGAATATGTAAAGTAGGAAATAAAATCCTATTAAATTACAATTTTATACATTACGAAACATATTTTTTCGGCATAGAAGTAACTAAAACAAAATATTTCAGATTAAAATATATTTTTTTTAAGTAATAGTTTATTCATTTTACATGCATTGTCATTAATGCCTGAAAAATTCTGCGGCAACCGCAAAGGAATTTTCAAAATTTCTGACACAACTCGCAAAAAGTAGTGAAAAAAAAAGAGAGGGAGAGAAACCTTGTAACGCACTGTTGTACCTCCCCCCCCCCCTACTTCCATATTCATCTACTACACTTCCCTGATCTAAAAGAGCATAGGAGCAAAATTCGTTCAGTTCAAAAATAAACAGCACATTTTTTCAGAAGCGAAATTCATTAAATACTGTGCCCATATGTGCACGCTTCTTCTGCATCTTTAAAATAAAGTAAAATAAAGAGAAATAAAAACTAATATTTTTCTGTATTTTTATAATTGAATAAGTGAACAAATTTTAATCATGAAGTAAATTAGAAAATCTTACTTTTACCTGCAGTTTTTAATTCATAAAAATGTGTAGTAATTGTGTTGCAGAAAAGTATTTATCTACATGTCACTACTACTTTTCATTTTCATTATGATAAAATTTGTATTTGTAACTATTACAAAAAAAAAAAAGGTTACGTACGTAACGTAATGCCTTTATAATTTTTAATTCGCAATTTTTCTCTTTAAAAATCATCTTAATTTAAATGTCTTAATATCACTATTCGTATCATAATATCACTCGTAGTATTTCACGGAGATACATTATAAATGATATAAAAACAGATCATTAAAAAGTAACTTCAACAACAAATTTAAAAATTTTTAAATTGTTTGTAAAAGTGACGAATTTCCAGGGGTCGCGCCAGAGGAAATTTGGGTCCGTTTTCGGAACCTTCGCAAAATTCCAATTAATCAAAAAGGAGCCTTCACAAAAGTCCAAGTTTCTAAGTCGTACTTCTAGCACCATCATTTTTTTCAAAAGAGGCAAATAGCAGGGAAATTTTTCATCACTTTTAAATTTTCAATTTTCACAAAATTATTTGATTTTTCGCAAAAATTCCTTTAAAATTCACAAAAAATTGACCCAGATAAAACATCTGCCCTGATTAGGCTAAATATCATAATTATTACTCATATCAGGCATTTTTTCCGGCAAAAGGTTTTAATACTCCCTTGTAAGAGCAAGCGCTCCTGATAGGAGAAATCAAGAAATAGAAGATACCTGTTATGAACCACTAGAAGAATTTTATGTCTTTTAGTTCTTGCTTCCACATTTTAGAAATAATCTAACGACATTCAAAACAATCTAAGAAATATCCTCAACAACAAAGAAAATTTAACAGCTCGTTTCATTTTAGTTTACTTCTTTTCAAACTTAATAGCCCAATGACAATAAATTCCATCATCCTCTAGTGTTCCTCCTTTTTGTTCCCGCTAGTATAATTTTCGAGAAAGATGATTAATTTTCTCAAAGCGAAGATGAAAAAAGTGGAATTAAATTGATTACCAAGCTTTCAATTGCAGCTTCTTAGCAGTTTTTTTTTTTTTTTTTTTTTTTTTTTTTTTTTTTTTTTTTTAATTACGCAACTTGAGATGAATGAATTTGAAGATGCTTTCCTGTTGCGTCCGATGCATTTTAATTAAAATTGCAGATGTAATTACTTTATGCTCAAGTAAAGTTAGCTGAACCGTTTAGTTTTTGTCAAATAATATCTTGAAAAAGAGGTCCATAGTATCAAGTTACAACATTCGAAAGGAATTTGTAAATTAATTTTCTAGAAATATGAATTTAACCTGCATCGCCTTGTTGTCATATTGGCATTTTTTCTTTTTATAGCAGAACTCTTTTTAAACTTTCCGTTTTCAGGTTTGTCTATAAAATCGGGTATTTTTATGTACAGCTCGAGTATCTTACTTTATCAAGAAGTAAAAATTAATTTGTTTATCATGTTATTAGCGATATTCGGATGTGGAAATTAATTTATTGCATTTTACTTCCTTAAAATATTAACATATGAAATTTTATTCATAAAAAAAGAGCACACCAATGCACACACACATATAATATGTATCATTTATCCGAACATTTTAAATAGAATGCTAGTTAAAGCAAGCAATCAAATTGCTATGTTAAAAACAAGCAAAAAACATACCTCACTATCTATGAATCTTGCGCATAATAGACAACTAAATCTTACCTAAAAAAGACAAAGAAAAATCACTTAAAATAATCCTTAGCAAATAATACAAAATGTAAATAAACACAAAGATAGTCATTCAGGGTAACTTTGAACCATGGGGTTAACTTTAAACTAAGTCATATTTTTTAGTATATTTGACTTAATTTAAAAATGAAGAGTAGAAAACTGATTTCATAACCTACGTAGCTGAGTGCAGCATTGGTCCTTCTAGTTTCTTTTTTTAGTCAAATATACTAAAAGATATAACGTGGTTTAAAGTTTTACCCTGAATGACTGTAATGCAACTTATTTTATTAGTTGCTGCCACATAGTAAGTGGGGGAAAAACGAAGCACTCAGCACATAGTTTTTAGTTAATTTATGCAGAAAACAAAATAATATATAATTTTTCGGTGCAATGTGTTGTTTTTAATACAAAGCGTTATGAAATGAAGTACATCACCATAACAAAATTTAAGAAAAAAAGGAGCGTCCTTTTAAACATTAACACACCACTTGTTCCCTTGAAATTACTCCTCAAAGCACTTGCATTAATGGTTCTCACACAGTTTGCAGCACATTTCTTGCCATTTAAGAATTAATACTTGAAAAGAAATTACACAGCAATGCTTTCATTTTCTTGAAATTTCAATGCTCCGGGTAACAAGAAGTGTGACATTTTATAATGTGTGACTATAAAAACCTTTAAAATCAGCAAATGAACTTGATTCTTTTAAAAAAATATCGATTGTCATAATTTGATTTTTAAGTTTAATTGATCATTTTGTATCGTAAACACCGACGATTAAGGTTTAAATTTACTCTTATTAAAAGTTTAAAAATAAATTTAGGCATTCACACTTTAAGATAAAATTTGCCTGGGTCATTTTTTAAGAATTCGTACAATTAATATATTTTATTGTGCTATTATCTTTCGTATCGTAAACCTTAACCCCATTTTATACAAATTAAGTACACATGTAATCATTATTATTATTATGCTCACAAATGTTATTAAAATTTCAAGAATAAAATTTGAAACGTGATCTATAAACCCAGTGCTTTGTTTCTGAACTGCAAATACAGTAGCCCTCGTTGTATCGCGCTTGTCAGGGGACAGCAAAAAAGCTCGATATATCCGAATGCGCGATATAACCGATACTGTCAGACATAACTCGAAAAAGGATGAGTAAATTGAGTGCCAACGTAAAAAATTTAAGTTAATCTTACAGAATGACAACATTCTTAATAAAAATAGCAAATAAAACTAAACTTACCAATTGCTATTTTCACGCACAGTTCTTACAATATAAATTCAGATTGTATTTATATTGTTTTTTGGTAAAATAAGAGTCCTAAGTCATTTGCCGTGTTTTTTTTTTTTTTTTTTCCGTTTAACACTTGTTTTCCACTTAATATTAACGATCGAAAATGGACTAACTGCATTGTAGTTACCGTGGTTAGACTATTCGTTCATATTTAGTGTAAGCTTTTTCCAAATGCAATATTTTTACTTTCGAGATCTCAAACTTAAAAGTTTGGGAGACATAGAAAAAAGCGCAATATATCCCAATGAGCGATATAACGAGCCGCGGTATAACGAGGGGTAGCTGTACATATGCTTATGTAATATAGCGTCACATGTGACAAAGGGGGGTAGGGATATGAAGTGTGGCATTTTGTGACAAAGAGGGCAGGGGGTCAAACAAATTGAAAAAAAGTATGACATCATTTATGAACGGGCCCTATCTGCCAATGTGCGTTATTGTAATAGAGATACACTCCCCGACCCTATTACAGAAATTTGCGTGAAAACAGCTTCATTCATAAGAAAACTTCTGTAATATTTTCATCGGCCCATTTCCCGCCAACCTTATGCAAAAAGGCCCGCTTCTCTATCTATTTTCTTTCTCTTTTTTTCCTTCCTCGAAAGCAGGTATGCGCACAGGGTCGTCTAGTTATCATCACCTTTAATTACGTACGCTCCGCCTCGAGGCAGGGTATAAATAATATTCCGTCTGTTATTATCGTGATTATGGTCTGTTATTATTTTTATTCTTTCTATGTCGGCGGCTTTTTCGCTTTGTGCGCTCAATGGGTTTGACACGCCCGTTAAAAAGCCGCCGACGAGGTTTTCGTTTGCTAGGCCGCGAATAAAAAGATCGTTTGAAGGCTGATTCTCTACTAAATCGAGATGCGAGCATTAGGAACCTTTTTCGTGCTTCTTTAATATTCGTTATCGCTCCAAATTTAGAATGACAGTAACGCTCATTAAAATAGGGCTTCGTTGGATAATCTCCTAAACATGTTTCTATATAAAATAGAATGTCATCATTATATGCATTTTCCTTCATAAAATACAACAAACCCCGTTCTATGTATCCTCTAGTGGGCGCTAATAGAATTTTTCTCAAAAGCAGGGCGACGATAGGACGACAATGTAGACTTCTTTTTAAATTCAAAAAGAGCTTGAATCAAATAATGAACAATGATTTAATTAAAAACATTTCGTTCCTTTTTTTCATTGATTTCCGCATACTCTTTTATTCTTTGGTTTATTAAAATGTTTCAGAAAAGAAACAATTATCTCATCTTCTCTTATGGACACCCAATATATCTTTACTTACAGTGTATAAAAATGTTCAGTTCCCTCGTATGATATGTTATTTTCCAAAGCCCACTGTAAAAAATTCTAGTTCAACCTTTCACCAAAAAATGAAAAAAAAAAAAAAAAATGGTGAAAGTTAACTGCAACCAACATTTGGTTCTAAAGTTGAACCATTATAATGGCCAACCTAATTTCACATTCATGGTGAATGTAGGTAAAACTGCACCATTATAATAGTTCAACTTAGTACCAAATGTTGGTTGCAGCTAACTTTCAGCATTTTTTCCATTTTTTGGTGAAAGGTTAACTAGAATATCTTACAGTGCAATATAGCATTTTATATGACAAATTTCTGCGCAATATGCAAGGTGAGCCATTAAGATTTGGATATTTGAGAATTGCTAGAGCCAAGGTGAGAGATATCCTGATGGTATCGTAGAGTTCGTAATATGTTCGTTAATATTTATTTATTTCATTTTATTTAATTCACAGTTGAGCAATGAAGCCTGGAAGATAAAAATCGTATTTTTGCATACGACTGCTACTTAAGAGAAAACAGGACATCGTGGCAATTCAGTGTGAGTTTCTTCACCATTTTAATATTCATGGAAATCAAACTGATTTATCTTTCAACAATATCATACGATAAATGGAAGACCACATGACTAGAACATCTGCTTCTGCACCCTATGGCACTTGGTCTCGTAAGCTGAGATGGGCACATCAGGCCTTAGCCCCCCCCCCCCCCCTTCCCATGGGCTGTCGCGCCATTAAGTTTAATTTTTAGTTTTAAACTGCGAGAACAAATTGAAATTCCATACGTAACAGTTATTAAGCTGGATGCGTTACAGAAAGTTGTTTGTGAGGCAGTTTAGCGACAACGATAGTCATGAACATGACCAGTTTAAGTACCCGCTTCATTCTGCAATTTTCCGAAAAAGCGCAGAATTTCATCGTACACAAGTTTTTAACTCTTTTGCATAACAGACCCTTTTCTTTTACATTAAAGGCAATCTCGTTAAAAATACCACTCCCCCCCCCCCCCCTGCCCCAACTAAAGAAACAATTTTTCACAGTGAGTTGTTACCAAACAAAAAAAGGAATCCGAACATTTGTAACAAATTTTCCACGCAGTAACCGAGCGTTTAACTTCCCTGAAAAGATAGCATTGATCCAAATTAAAGAAAAATTACGGAAAAAATAAAGAACAAAGAAACGGCCAAACATCATAGTTCTTATCAGCTCATCGCGCGCTAGTGTCGCTATATAAAAAAAAAAACACAGCTAGTTACGGAAAAGTAACGGGGGAAATTGTGATTTGCGATAAGAGCGTTCTCCTTTGACACACGACGTAGCGATAAAGTCACTTGCATTCATGTTTTATGCGTCTTACGTTCGACGCGAGATCTAGCGACGTGCAAGTCTCGGAGGCATTACGTGTGGACGGAGCGCATTAAAAAAACAACCTAGTAAATTTCGCCATTTTAGGTCACAAAGTGATATTTAGCACTGTGACTTGTATTAATGTTATGTTTCCTCCTTACAAACGTAGGGTAATCATTCAAAATAAACCGCACCTGCAGTGCAACAAGGCCATTACCAAAAAAAAAAGTAACACGGGCAGTAAATTCAGAATTAAACATGTATTAATCGCTTTTTTTTTTTTTTGCACTCGTTTTTTTATTTGATTTGCATCATTGCACGTTATTCGAGATAATGCAAATAATAACTGGAGCTAAATTAAGAGAAGTTCTATAAAAATTACATAGAATTAGAAGTATTAAAAAATAAGATACCCACATTACATTATAACTATCTAAAATGTTATTCAACCTTAGATATATGTGACTTAAAAATAAAAAAAAATTAAATTTTGGTTGAAGATTTGTAATGCCTCTCCTAAGAAAGTACGCGAGTTGTGGTTCTCTTAAATGTGCACAGAAGGGGGGGGGGGACTAATTGGGTCACACTGCAATAAAATAAAAATTTCAGTCTGCAGGAAGAATTTGTCGGTTTTGCTTTAGGACTAATAAATAAGATATATTCAATTGTAATGATTCTCTTAACGTTTTCATAGATTTTTCGGAATATATTAAAACTAAGGTCCTTATTATAGCATGAATCAATCATCAGTTACACCAAAAAGTAAAAACAGTTTTCATGAACATAAAAGCAATTTTACATATTAAACAGAAAACCTTTTTCGAAATGTTATTTGATTTGTGCAAATTATCTTTAATGTGTTACTATCTAATTAGAAGAACCAATTCAAATGTAAAAGGAAAGTGAACGTTGGCTTACATGCATTAACATGTTCAGCTTTTTTCTTTCTTTTCACAAGAAAAAAGTTATTAAAAAATGTGAAAAGTTTCAGAACTGCTTACCAAAAAAAGCAATTATGTGACCAAATATGGACGGTCACCATGCTCTTCAAAACTGAACTCGACGAAATTTGAGATACAGCAAAAATTTGTATGTATCAAAAGGGATAGCTTTCGCCTGTCACGAAACATTCACATGTAATTCTATCATAGCACAAATCAGTTCGTGTTGTTTATTTCCTTCTGTTTCGAAAGTATAAAAGCAAAACAAATGGAAATATTACGAAGGTAAATTGTGGTTATATTTTAAATAATTCAAATATATATTTTAGAAATTTTTCGTTAACCACTACTACACGTATGTAGTTGCACAAGACTAAAATTAGCAACCCATTACTTCAGTGTAACTTGATTACCATTTCATCAGCGTGGATGCGCATTAAATTAAATTTATAACATCCATTTCCCGATTAAAGTAACATTATATTCCAAAGGGTAATCCATCAAAAAGATTAATAGACATATTGATTTACTCACCTTATAAGAGAGAGAGAGGAAAAAATGGTTGGTTGGCTTTAAGGCATCATACTCATAAAATATTAAAGATAAAGAAAAATTGCATTAGTTAATTGCATTTGAGACATTATTCTGCAGAGAAAAAAATTAAAAAATAATAGAAGTTCAATCATTTTTATCAATGTGCAGATCAGATGAGTTCTAAAATGCAGAAGCTATGCAAGATTTTCAAAAAGAAGGTAAAGACTAAAAGAAAAATTTAAAAATTTTCCCTCTTCCAGATAAACTGCATATAGCAGTGTGTTGAATTAGTCGGCTAGAAGAAAAAGAAGAAAAATAAGAGCATCAGAATGGATGCTCGTAATTGCTCTTTGACATCTGTCTGGTGTGGATTTTTCGCATTTTCTGCGGAACAGTACGAAACTGCGGAGTATGTTCCAAAAGGAACGGATGTCTTAAGTTGAAATCGTTTTTATTTTCATGTTTTCTTCGTAAAAATTTTTCGAATCTGATTTACATGTCAGATAAGCTAAACTTTAACGTTCATTCTGTCATAACCATGCACGTGTTGACCAATGTCCTCTCTAAATACAGATATAAACTAAGGCACTGCTTGAACGAGCACGATAAATGCGCAAATATGTGAATGGAGAAAAATATTTATATATTTAGCTATCTGCACCCTTTTGAATTAATTTTAATATTATAAATATAAAAGACAAATTTTAAATGGGAAACATGTCTTCGAGATGCATTATGACCGTGTTCCAGCCCTTACCAAAAAAATTTTCCATTGAAAACGTCAGTGAACAAACTAGAATCAGTAACCATGGGGAGCCAAACGTAAAAACTAGAGTAATGCGTAGACAACATTTTTTTTTTTTTTTTACTTTGCTGGTGATCAAGGAAGGTCCAAAACTTAACGGTTTTGCTTCTGCGTGATGTGCCCTATGACAAAATATTGAATGCAATGAGCAAAATCTGGATTTTTGTTGTTGTTGATCCCTATCTGGCTGTGTCTCTGTCGCATTTAGTACAGTTAGTTACAGTTTTGCTCACTTATGAGACAATCTCTCCGTATTTACTAAAATAATAACTAGAACCATAATACACAATGAAAAACGTGCGAATCTCCCTTTTTTTTTTTTTTTTTGCGCGCACATTAGAAAAAAAAAATGCTAGACAAGCTGATGACGAGGGGTAGCAACCAATCATGAAATATATTCAAAGCATCTCCATATCATTAAACCCAACCATCTAAAGTCATTTCACAGAAGAGCCGCAGCATCAGCCATTTTGTTTCACTCTGAATCACATTTGCACATTATTGAGCTTCCCTTTTACAAAACAGTTCCTTGCACTTCCTTTTTATAAAATCTTCTTGATGATCCTAAGTTTAAAACATTGCACGTAATTAGATTCCCAAAACTGATGAAAATGAAGTTCTAACTTTTGGGTTTCCTGTGAATGTAGAAAGAAGGAAATTATTCATTACAAAGACGGGTCTGATTCCTTGATACGAGTCCTTCTACAGTACAATTATGTAAAGCAAATTTAAAATAACTCTTTGGTGTTCCATTACATCATTTTTCAAGTTCTTGAACATTTAAAACACTTTGAATTTTTAAAATAACGGTAAGTTCCCACGTCAGTTTAACTTTTCACAGAGAGAATGTCAAAAAGTTATGATATATTTTCAAAGTCGAACTGTTACTATTTATAATAGTACCGATTCGAACATTTTATAAAAGAGTATTAAGTATGTAATGAGTATTTTCTATTTATTAAATTTTGTTTTATTCTTTATGTTGTACAGTTTTAAGGATTCGTGTGTAAATTCTGTGAAATAAACTTCAAAGTAAATGTACAGTTAATAGATTAATGACACACAATTATTAATTAATGATTCATATAGTCATTTTTAAGTTTGTAATGTGTTATATATGAATAAGAAATATCATTGAGCAAAAGAGAGATAAAGTTTGCAGTTTTTTTATTATGAGGCTCCTACTTCAAAATATTGCTTTTTGAAGTAGGAGCCTCATATGAAAGACAGGGTGCAGAGAAAGATAGTTGGAATTGCTGCATATTGAATATGGTTAATCCGCGCTATCAAGTAAGACAATCATGTGAGATTATATTCTTTTAAACAAGATATTTTGTATTTCTGAAACAAAATGGCGGATACGTAGGCCTATCTATATACACTATATACACCCATAAGGGAGAGTGACAGCTATTTGTCACCGCAGGGTGACCTAAACTCTTTTGTCCCACTCACCCTCCTCCAGCTATGCTGGAACAATGCGAATGTCACCTTTAATTTCGTTTGTTTGAGTCACAGGAATTTATCCCACCCTTTCACCTACCTACAAGCCCTAGAGGGGAATCCCAATCATTTAGGACCTCATTGACTAAATCGGGGGGACCCTTTTCCGTGGCTCACGTGACTAATGGGGGAGGGGGAGTCACGTTCGGGATGTTGGAAGCTCGGGATACACGTTGAAACTGGTAACCTATCTTCGATTAGAATGAGTTGAAGGTGAAAATTTATAAAAACCAAATTTAGTGGGGAATGTGCCTTTAAATAAACTCACTTACAATTTATTTTGTTCCAGTAAGTACAACATCATCCTCACATGAAAGGAGAAAATGATGAATTGTGATCGAGCAGCAAATAAAAAACTTCGCAAAAACACGACTACAATAGCATAACAATTGGATACAATAAGACAATTGAATATATTAAGATGTCAAAAATGTCACTCAAATTTTCTCCAAGTCTAAAAATATTTTTTTTTTTCAAACACTCTAAGTGAACTACTGAAAGTAAAGAACATTGGAGAGTAAAGAAATTCACCGAGGCTTTCTTGTGAACGTATATCAACATATATATTCCCACTTAAATTTATCGATCCGTGAAATAGCTTTGACTTTTATTTATGTACTAGCTGATGTAGTGGGGCTTGCGCGGGCTATTTCGAATATTGCATAATTTCCTGGCGGGGAAAAGATGTGGAATCACGTGAGACATATTCAACATTCTCTTCTAAAAAATTGATAACTTTAGTTAAGATCGCATATTTGAATACGGGCAACAAAATCGGTTCTGAAAATTTCCTATTTAAACAATGACAACAGTCCCTAAAAACTATGTTTTAGGAACAGAAGTGCCCAAAACCCCTCATCAAGATGAGAACAATTGTCCAAAAATGTCCTCATTAGAACGAGGTCAACATTGACATTTACTCCCAATCAAATTAAAGACAAAAGTATTTTTAAAAAAACCATCAGAATGACGAGAATACTCCCAAAACATCCATATTACAATCGGAATGTTAATACCTAAAAATGGCCATTAGTTGATATTTTACAGTTCTTAAATAGCGTCAACAGTCCCACAAGACCTATTTTAAAATGTTTATTACAGTCTCTAAGAATACCAAATTATAACAAAAACATAAACCCGTCTACAAATCTTCTTCCGAATAACAGCAAAACATTCTAAAAAATCCCCATTACAAAATAAAATCCCTAAAAATGAAAACAATAAAATTAAATTGAAACAAAATTTTAAAAAATTATGGAAAACAACAGATGCAAGATAAAATAATTAAAAATCGTCTGCTGCCAGTTAATAAAAAACTTAATACATGCATAAAAATGAAATAAATGTTTAGAATTTGTTTCGCTAATAAAACGGCATGAATAAAGAAAAAATAATTTTTTATAACAGTTATATAACTTTTACCATGAGGATCTTAGAAGCATGGAACAAAATTCATAAAATGCAGAAAATCCCGCTCTTTCGAAAGACATAACCCACGTAAAGGTGCAAGTATCTCTTCGCTTTAAAATCAGCAAATTTATATATTTGCTTAAAATTGGAATAAAAAAGAAGCAAATTCGAATTTTGAAAAACAACTCTTCCGAGGTGCATCAAGAATTAAAAAGACTTTTATTTATTCTTTTCAAGTTCATCAAAAAAAAAACAAGAAAAAAAAAGACAACTGCAACAGCATCAAGAAAATGTCATAAATCACGGTGAAGACACGAGTAAATCAGATTTTTTTAGAAAAAACTTTAAATTGATTCTCTTTAAGATGCAAAGAATTACGTTTCCAGTTTCGTTGCTTTCATTTCGTTCGCTTGAAGTATCAGACAGATTCTGTGTGTCAGAACAATGATTTATTGCTTTGTGCATAGCATCAGACAGCGAAATATTGCCATCCCAGAACATTATTCCGCATGCAAAATTTTAAGTAACAAATAAATAAATAAATAGATCGTCAAAGGCGCTTAAAAAAAGACCATCGCGAGGAATTTTATGACGGCTTGGAAACAATTCACGTTTAAATAAAAAAAAATAGCTTAAATGGCTGCTATCAGGTATTTTTAACCGACTTCACAAAGGAAGGAGGTTATACATTCGTATTGTATGTATGTCGTTTTTTTTTTTTTTTTTTTTTTTTGTTGTTTGTTTGTCCACTCATAACTTCGCACCGGATGAACCGATTTTCATGATTTTTTTTTTCAATCGATCAGGGGTAGTTTCCCATAGGTCCCGTACTTTTGTTTGACCATATTCGATAATTAGAACAAAAGTAATGGGCAGAAATGTAGTATTTTTTTTGTCTTTTCATCCATAACTTTTGACTAAATGAACCGATTTTGATGATTTTTTCTTTAATCGATAGAGGGTCGTCTAACTCAAATATTGCAAATCAATTTGCTTACATTTGTTTTTTAGAAAAAACGTTACGAGTGAAAAATAAGTATTTTTTATTTTAATTGGAAAGGCTTGGCTTGATTTTTCTTTGTTGGGAAATCTATTAATAAATATAAAAGCATTGTTAAAAACATGTTTGTTGTCATGGGCTGTAATATTAAAAGAAATTAGAGCCAGAGTTTGACTGAAGGCTTCTGTGTGGCAAAAAAAAAATCTAATCAGTTTGTTTGCTAAAATAGACTTCAAAAGGGAATTTATCATGCAAATGATTAGTTTTTAGTGCCATTAATTTAAAGAAGTTTTGCCCTTTGATATGGATTTTTTAAAAAATAGAGTATTTATATACAAAATGCATTTACACTAAAAAGAATAAAATAAAATAATTTTTATAAAAAAACAGAACCGACTTCAAATTAAAAATTGAGCTAAAAAGTAAAAAATAAATTCATCCTTTAAACAACATCGATGTGACTTTTAAACATAGTTTTAGAAGTCGGTGCAAAATTATGGGTCTAATTACCATTATACCATTTGCTACTTCATATTGGAACTGTTGCTAATCCTGTAAATATATATATATTTGTAATTGATTCATGATTACAAAATATTTTATCTATCCTAATTTTGCACCGACTTCTAAAACTGTTTAAAAATTACATCGATGTTGATTAAAGAATGAATTTATTTTTTACTTTTTAGCTCAATTTTTAATTTGAAGTCGGTTCTGTTTTTTTATAAAAATTATTTTATTTTTCTTGTTTTCAAGTATACGAAATTGAATTTAAAAATAAGAATATATTAGTGAAAATCACTTGATTGTACACACACGAAATTTAGTATAACGAACGAAAACACGGAAACAGATAAAACTTTTTTTAAAGCGTTATGATGAGAAGACAATTTCAGAAGTTTGAGCAATCAAATTGAACATCATCATCAAGATCACACTTTAAGTCTTTGATAAATGGTTTTAATTATATATATGTGTGTGTGTGTGTGTGCAAAATATGGTAGAAATATAATAAAATAGGAGTGTCTCTTTCTGCTCTGCTATTTCACATTACTCCGGCTACTCCTATGATAAAAAATACTGAGTATGTTAAATTCTTAAAGTTTGAAGAATTTCAAAACTTGAATGCACATATTATGTGGAAAATTCTACGTTTTATTTCTTTTAAATGAAATTTAATTATATTCATTTGAATAGTTACTTAAATTTAAAATTAAAAAAGGAATAACCAGTAGATTGCGTCATGCAAAAAGAATTCACGGCAATCACGTGAACAAGGAAAATAGTTATCTTATAGCTGAAACGATTATAGTGTCGCCCCTTTACGAAGACCTATTTCCAATTTCCTAGTCAGGCTGACACCCAAGAACAAAACTCCACAACGCCCAATTCCACAATCTTAAGGTAATAACAATTTTCTTTTTTCAGAAATTTGAGCAAAAAAAGTAGGAGTTATTGCAAAAACTTCCGTACAACCTAGCAACTAAAGAAACAGAAATAATGCTTATTATAGAAAACGATTCAATGAACGAAGAAATTGTTCGAGATTTTTTTTTTTTTTTTTGAATAGAATTTGAAGAAACGGACCAATCCTAAATTTTGAAAATCATATTTATTTTTCTTCCAATTCAAAAACTTTCTTTTTAAGTTATATTCTGGTCTTTTCATTTTTTAACACGGGCATGGCCGCTAGTTACTGAATGTACTTGCCCATCACTAATGCACTCGCCGAAAAGGTCTTTTCTCTAACGAATAAATTCTGGATTGGCAAAAAAACAAAGTAGTTATTATCTAAGTAATCGCAAGAAATCTTGCTCGAAATTACATTCTTTTTTAGAAATCAACACCAAATTAGTGAGAATTTGTTCTTCAGAAAAATATATTAATTTTCTATCTAATTATTTATTTTCGCCTGATCTTCCTTGCTCTTTTCATTAATAACATGTATAATTATCTAATAAAGACACATGCGTTATTTTCCCCTTTAAATACATGTAGTACTGTTTCTAAGAAATTAGATATCTCCTTTAGAGGGAAAAAATAAATGGTAACCTTAAGTCGAGCTAATCCTTTTCTTTTTTGTTTCATTAGAAAAAAATATTCCTAGCTTTCTAATTCTCATACAGACTTCAACTCGAGTAGTTTTTACGGTGTATAATGTAATATAAAATTCAAAATGAAGCTGAAATTCGTTCGCATAGAAAATAGAAATTTCATGTAATTTTATTGCTCTAAAATTAAATTTCGAGCTCTTTGGAACTTTTTTTAATTTCAAAAAATCTGCTGCGTTCTGCGCATTTAAGTACCTCCGTACCAAATTTGAGAAAGATCATACGTAACCTACGCATATGGAACAAACACACATACAAATAAACATCCATTTTTATATATGAAAATTCATTTAGTTTTAAATTTCCCTCTCATAAATACGTACTCGCATATATATGTATATATATATATGCCATGGCGTACCTAGCATGTGTGTCACCTGGGGGGGGGGGATAATTTGTAGTATCCCCCCGCCCCACATAAAAAAAACTGTGTTGTTTTGTGTTGTAACAATAACACCAGTAAAAGAAATAGCACCAGGAAAATTCTGTAATTCAAGTTTATGTATTTTTCAAGAACCCTTTAAGTCTTTTTGGGTGTCACCCTTGAAACGGGTGTCACCCTTGAAACGGTTGCACTCGGAGCGCCACCCCCTCTAGTAGTGCATATATGTATATAGATAGATAAATATAACGAATATCATCTAAAAGTATTTGCCTTCATTCTCTGCCATGCTCTGTTAAAATAACATCTCAGCGCATCTTCTTTCAACAACAGAAACTAGTAATTTAGAAATTTCGAGCAGTAACGAAACAAAAAGATTCAGCGCTTTAATAAATGATACTTCCGTATAAAATAACCAGATTTTTAATATTTAACCAGGAAACACATTTCTCAATATAATCATTATGCAAATAAAAGCTCAAGGGGGAAAAAATGGCTCTTTCTCCACCAACTCTACTCTGAATCATAGCTGCAGGGGCCCCATAAGATGATTACTGAACGGGGCTAGGGGGCGACGCAGCCTATTTCGAGCCACGTGCGGGGGAAAAAAGGTGGCAGTAGCAATAAAAACCCCTATTTCCCCACTTCGAGTAGAATGAAATAAGAAAAGTCAATAAGATAGCAGCGTTGTCATAAACAATTTAAAAAATGTTGCAATATTGCTCAGGGGTGCGGGCGCACGAGCTCATATTCGTTTTTTCATTCCATGTACACAAAATGTTCTTTGAGAGGCACCGCAGGTTAAAACTGAAAACACTCCAACGCATTGTAGTGGAAGAAGGCTATTTTTACTTCGGTTCATGCGTTTTCTTCTTCCCCTACGAATATTATAACTGGAATGGAACGTTTTCATAATGACTTACGATGCAAAACTCAGAAGAATGGATCAGGAAGGAATGGCCACATAAAAAATGAAGGTTTACATTGGAAAAGAAAAAACCTTAAACGAAGAAAATAAAGCAGAATTAGTAAGAAGTAAGGCCGTGCCTAAAATAAAATTACAGCGGAGTATCGTTTATACTAAGGGTTCTCAACCTTTTTTTACTTGCGGCCCCCTTATGGTTGCCAAATTTTTCCGTGGCCCCTTTCGTATACATGTGCGTATATATTTCATACATGTATGTGTGCGTGTATTTGTTATTAATTTATGTATTAGTCACGCATATAAATTGATAAAACAGTCTTTTAATTTATTTTAAAAATCTATAAAAGATACACCTGATTAATTTACATTCAAGAAAATCCAAAGTGGTAAAAGAAATTGCGTCAGAGATAGAAAGAGCTCTTTATTCAATTTAAGAAACCGAAGCTATGTGATAATACAAGCAAAATAGTACCCTGGAATCATATTCTAACTGTATCCTTACAGTGAAATAATAACTTATGAAGTGCTTTTGAGAAAATTTGCCACATTGAAGCCTAAAAAACTAAGGAAAAACCACTTAAAGGAGTCATAGACAAAAGGAGCCGAATCTTTACATCATTAACAAAATCAGGCAAATTCTTCAGCAGTGGAAAGCTCCCTAAACAAAATTCCAGAAAACATGAGAATTGCTGTATAATTTTCTTTAATTAAAGTTTAATGTGCATATGAAATTTGTTTTCTACTTTTGCTTGTTAAGATGATTTTCAAGTTCCTGCATGAGAGTTTTGAGAGTTGTTTATCTTATCATAATATTGGGAAAACCCTCATTGACAGTTGATCTTGTAAATAGCATCTAGAATAAAGGATGGTCAAAATTATATGGAATATTTAACTCCTGTGTGAAATTTTCCCACATTGAGCGATAGTTCCCTTTCAATGCTCATGGCTCCCCTAATTTCCTAATTTTTTCCTGTGGCCACCTAGATTTTTCTGGGGGCCCTAGGGGGCTCATAGGGCTCCCGTTAAAAAACCCTTGTTTATATGACGCCGAAGGAGCTATCGAAAAGCGTCCTATAAACGATAACGTTGCATAACCGATTTACACTTTCAGCTAAATCCAAGAATTTGGACCACACTAAAACGTCGTATAAACGATATTTTACTGTACGTACTTTGTCTCATGTACAGGAAGGATTCATTTCAATCAGAAATATAATCAGAATAGTTGATCAACATACCCTCCTTCTTGCACTGGAGGTGAGATATGGCTTCATTTCACACTCCAGTGCAGAAAGTCGAAATCGCTTACTTTCTCGAGAGAAGCACTTGAAAATTTTTACCAAACTTTTAATACATACATTTCTTTTTAACTCGCATTTATTTGAAATTAAATAACGTTTTAGATTGTTATAAACGCCCCAGTATTACTTATCCCTCTTAATCGAAATATTTTGTTATTTAAATTGAAAACGGGATCAACAAGTAACAACTATTTTCTTCTATTCTCCTTCATTTGTAAAAGCTACAGTATTCCACGATTGCTTAAATTCTCTATTATATAGGCTCGGCAAATAACACGTGCTTTGTGTTTGGTCCCTTCATGATCTCACTCCACGGCGGCGTAGAGCTACCGGCATAGTGCCATTGAGGTTCCGGAAATGAATAGGGTTCGTGTTGATGAAGTGATTCATAAGTGCTGTGTGTGTATTTCTTTTCCGGATCTCTGGAGGCCGCCAAAATTAAAATCCTGGTCGCGAGAGATCTCGTCCCAGGCTGCGACTTAGTTTATTGACAACGAGAGACTTCGGCCGGGTATGCCTCAAAAAATTTTTTTCGGTCCCTATAGGGATCGGTCTAAAGGGGATAATAAAAATTCTACCTTAGCTTGCTTGTGTGTGTGGTTTTTTTTTTTTTTCCTTCCCTGAAAAAATACGCTATTGCGATTCTCAGTGTTAAGAAAACCCCGCTTTGTACCTCATAATTTTGGCAAGCAGAGTTCTCAACCAAATTTTACCGAACTTACAAAAAATAATTCGGCAGCGTCCAAAATAAAAATTTTGCTGAAATCTTAAGTGAAAATTTTGAATGAGACATGAACATTTAAAGGAGTCCCATTTTATTTGCGAAATATAGCAGTTTTTATCTTGCATAATTTCTTCAAACAAAGAGTTATTATAAAAAAGGGGGAAAACCTGCAGAATTATTCTTTGAATCCAGAAAAACTGATGTTAAAAAAGGCAAATAGTTATGTTTGTTAAAGAATGTACCGTTGAGTTGAACTGACTCTGTTATTGAGTTTTTTGATATTTTATTTTACAATGATTCTGATTGTCAAGACATAAAAAGGGTTAAGGACGAAAATACTATATAGAGCAGTTTCCCAACGCTGAGACTAGATATTTTCTATTAAATGAATTCTGGTATCGGAAAAGCTTCATGAATCTTGCAAAACTTAGCATTCTTTTCCCATTCTCTCCCGTCCATCGCTATCTAGCTTCAAACCCGAGGAAGAACTTCTGAATCGAAAATCGCATGCATTGTGGAATCATATCTAAACAAGACATCCTTAACTTTTGAAAAGAATTTGCATTCTACACTACTTTCGGCGAGGAAAAGAAGACGAAAAAAATGCTCGAAAAAAAACACAAAGGTGAAACTTGATCAGGGAAGACAGTATGGCAGTCGAAGCCTCGGGGCTTAAGAGGCAGAAAAACTTCTAATAATAATCCATAAAGAAACGTCTTCTCGTACCATATAGATAAGTTTCATTTCTTTTCTTTCTTTTTTTTTTCCTCCGACGCACCATTTCATTTTACTTCGGACGCTCTACTGTACCAGGAATAACGTATGTAAATGGAATTCAAGTAGATGCATTAGGAACTCAGAACGACTTCCATCTGCCAAGCGGGAAAGCTCGCAAAATAAAAATATGATCGGTTGCCATTATTGCAAAGATGGTAGAATGAAAAAGACAAACGATAAATACGAACAAAATTCGTTATTTTTACAGAAATTCTTAGAAGCTGAAACATAGTAGAAAATATTACATAGTAATCAACTAGTTAAGTTGCGAAATTCTCAAAGGTGTTTGCAAATGTTCTCCTACATTTTAAAATTTGAAACAACGCATAAAACAACAGCAACAAAATTATTGTAATTAGGAATTCCGCACCAAGATTATTTTTTCATGTTTGGTCTTTCGACATATTGATGGCCTTAGAATGAAAGCCTCGCATCTCAGAAAGCACTTTACAGCAGAAGCAAAAACGTACGAGTTACTTAAAAGTAATGATACTTACTCAGTACCTAAATTTGTTATATTTTACAGAGGCATGAGTAAGATTTTTTTTGTTTTTGACATTCAAGTATTATGAGACAAGAGCTTATCCATCTAATAGGGTATAAAAATATTTTTTTTAAGTTTCTTTCTTTTTTTTTTTTTTGAGCTAGGAAATTTACATCGATATGCATCGAACTCCACTGGTCAACTAAAGCAGCTTCTCTACTAGCACAAAAGTTGTAAAAAAAAAATCAGCTTAAATTTCAATACAAAATCATTACCGATCAAAATAAAGAATACTAGCAACTCATGACTACGGAAACAACGCGATTCTGAAACGCTATTGTTGATCGCCATTAAGTTCCTCATGAAAAGCAAATCCAATTTTTAAACAAGGCGTTTCTCTGATAAACCCATTGGATAAACCCGACAGCGATACAAACACGGACATCATCCCATCAAATTAAGGATAAATATGTGTCGGACAAGGCGGCGTCTGGATACGTCCAGACGGCACCGAGAATCCCTTTCTATGGCTTTCCAAAGGAAATTGAAGGATCACTGGAGCATTTTATTTTTTGTTTCACTATTTATTGTCATCCTACTCCTCCCTGCCAAAATTATCTTGTTCGTTACAATATCAAATACGCATTTCCAAACTCTTAATGATCATCTGCAATAAGAACAATAGACATGAAATACTAAATATAGGATAAACAAATATTGAAGGAACTAAAGAACGGTACATGAATTAAACTTGCAAATGTATCATGGTTAGAGAGTAAAATAAGTTAAACATCATAGCATACTTCTGCATATAAATATCAGCCCATCACTTTTGGAATAACTAACATTGCTTAAATTATAATTTATTTCCCATGACCCGAATGTAAACAAACACAGGTACTACTAAAAAAAAAGCCGAGTGCTATCTGTCTGGGAGTTTCTATTCTGCAAAGGGGTGTAATACACTGAGATGGGCACTTTTCGAAATTATATTTTACGCTCCAATTTTTTGTTTCCCCCCGATGATGATATGTTTATTTCCAATTTGAATAAAATAGAAAAAAACGCAGAGTTTATTATTCTTCATAAAAGCTAAACATTTCCTAACCTTTATTCTTGTTCAAGCACAGTAACGTACTTATAAATTAATTTAAATTTGCACCATAATTGATTCACCATTTTCTATGTTATCAGAACAACATCCGTTTTTTGAAAGTGCCATCGAAAAATAAATCAACAGGACTCGATAAGCAATTTTTCTGTATGATACATTATGAGTTTTAACTGTGCCATTTCATCTTTAAGTGCTGCTTTCTTTGAATTGACATTAGAAGACCTAATTTGCAAGGAGGCTCCATTATATTAAGCAAGATTTATGGCAGTTAAGATATTATGATGGTAAGATAATATCAGCATAATATTTTGCGCACAATTTATCATATGGCTTTTAATTAAAATTCAACTACACGGAAAAACCTCAACACGTATATTGATATCATTCAAAGACCTTGGAACTTCAGATATTGGGAGAAGCATGGAAAGATGGTATTCGAAGGAAAATATATATCCTCTGATTTAACTGATAAATATATCAACGCTCAAGTAATTATAAATTTGTTTTCATTCTAACTCTCCTGCCCTTTTAATGTAAAAAAAGAAAAAAATGTCCTTCCACAATGCAAGCAAATGATTGATGATTCTCTCAAAGCAAGCTTGTCGTACAAAGAAGCGAGGAGGAAAGCGTCAATGAGAGTTACAGTTCCGAACAGATGACGTCATCTAACGCAACTTATGTTACCAATGCAATGTGCAGATCTTAATTAGAGCCCATCCCCATGTGGATATACGTTCAATAGTTTGTTCTGCCCTGGACAGGGAAACAGCAGTACCTACACATTTTTATTTTTTCCGTTTTTTTGCATCTAAACCTTTTGCACAGAAGAAAACAGAAAGACCAAAAATTACAGAGAAACTGCAGTATCTACAAAGTTTTGGTCTTTCTGTCTTACTGCATCTTTGCCACTCATGAAATAATGCAAAAGGTTTAGATGCAAAAAAAAACAGAAAAACTAAAAATTTGTAGATACTGCTGTTTGCCTGCCCAGGGCATGTTATTGTACGGAGGTAATTTCCGATCTCAATATTCACGGCCCCCACAGGGGGGGTTAGGCGGTACTACAGCAATGGAGTCCGGAATGAAAAACAATGAGATTAAAAGTTATATTTGAGCACTTATTGCTAACCTTGACAAAAATGAAAGAGGTTTGTGACAACGAGGCATAATATGGAAGAGGGCCACGTAATAGATATAGTGGTCATGTTAATAATACTTCTAGTTTCACAAATGAAAGTCGAACACAGTACACTCCAGAGCCCATGGAATCTAGTGAAGACGACTTTAAATGTGGTTAAATTTTAGATTAGTAAAAAATCCAGTTAACTCTGTAATCGGAGTAATTATTTCTGAAGTCAGATGGAAAAATGTGATATCACACCTTTTTTTAGCGAAAATGAGATAATTACATAGTTGGAGACATTTTAATAAAATCCATAATGTAGCAAAGTATTCCATTTCTACCTTTATCTCACAATAGAGAAAAAAACCGAAAGGTAACTAAATTACCTGATTTTACGTTGATCAGAGAACTTTAAAATTGTTTTCCTGTAAAATTATCAAAAACTAAGATATATTTTGCCATCTGGCTACAAAAATATTCTAAGCAGTTTTACGTATTTTATCACAATACGTAGTATTTTCCTTCGTAAAATGAAGTGCCTTTAGAGCGTTTCTCATGTTTCAAAACGTATAACCCTTCTCAAAATCACGATTGCAAATTAAAAACAATTGCGGTCGAGGTGATGGACCCTTTTGTAAAAGTTGTGGTCTTATAAAATGGCTCTTCAAAAGCAGTAGTTTTAGTAAATTGCTATTGGAAATACGCACACTTCACACCCTCAATTATTTAAAAAACTTTTACAATAGCTAAAACAGATTCTTTCTTAAAATCCTCGTCGAAATAATCATTCAAAACATTTGCTGTTTCCAAGACTATTCGCACAAAATTATTAGCATTCGTCCGCATAAAATAATCACCGCAAATACATTTTGTTTCATTTTATGCAAAATTTATTATTGGTGTAATTGTTACTTTGTAAGTGTATTACTGAAATATTTCACAAAACAACAGCAACATTAACGTCAATATGGTAGGTAATTTCTTTCATTTAAATCAGTCCTATTTATTCTCAGTTAATTAGAATCTCAGGATCAGTTTGGATTTATGTTTCAGGGATTATGAACAATTAAATTGGTAAATAATTAAGGATGAAGGCGCATTTAATGATTTAAATTGATATAAAATTGCTGAAATTATTAAACAAAAAACATTTAAAGGAAGAAAAAAAACAAAGTGTATCCAAGTATATAAAAACAAATCCGAAGAAAAAAAAATTACTTTCCAATCAAAACGCATTATTAAGTACAAGGACCGTCTTTAGATAGCAAATAATTATTATTCTTCCCTATGAAATTATTTTAAATAAAGTAATTGTTAAAGTTTTTTTAACTTCACCCACAGAAGAAAATAATTCTACTAATTATCATCGAAACTTATTATAAAAATGGAAAGCAATCATTGAAATTCACTTACCAGAGAAAAAACAAAACTTTAAGCAATAATAAGAAGAGGATATAATCTTTATAAAAACGCGCGTGCCTCTGTACATTATCAATGAATTAAATTACTCTTAAAAGCAAAAACCGATCTAAGCATTTTAATCAAGAAAAAATAGGGGTATTTAAAAGCAGTGGAGAGTATAAGAAAAACTAAAAGATGTTATCTGGAAAGTAAAAGAGCCCCCCCCCCCCCATAATCTCTAATTAAATAGATTTTCCTTTAATTTCCCACACAGTTGCCTAAAAGTTCTTTATTCGTTTCATAGTTACACGCATATTTTCTTCCGTTGCAAGGGGTACGAACAGATTAGCGTGAAATTCTGAATAGACAATGGAGTACGGAAATAGCCGGTGGGGCTGATACCAGCAATTAGAAAGGATTATTTTCCATCTCTCGGCATAATCTGTTGGCAAAGATGCTTCATTAGCGAGGATCGGTGCTCATTAAAAGAATCAGACAAGATTTCATGTTAAATAAAGGGATATTTGCGAAGCACACACGACACACTGAAGATAGTTTTTATCGCCGACAGGCCTCACGTTAAATGGACGTGTTTATATCTGTTTTAATTGGGAGAAGATGATTAGCAAATTTTTTGAAGATTTATTATTTGGCACAGTAGTTCGGACGAAAGGGTCTTTTCTGTGTAAGAATTTCATTGCAAAGTTTAACTATAAGCTGACACAACTACAGCCCGTCAAAAAAATCTCCAGAGACACGATGGGCCAGAATCAACAATAATTTTTCAAGTACACGGACTCTGCAAACGGGTGGGGTCTATGGAAAACTGATATTCAGCAAACGCGTGATGCGATCAACTTTCCGAAGTTAGGTACACATTTGATGTTTTTTCCCCTCATGTTGCTTTATGCCATTTCCAATTTGTTTCTTTAACGCAAAAAGAAAAGAAGGCACCTAATTTATTATTCTTCATAAAAAGTAAACATTTATTTGTCTTTATATCTCCTCTGGCAACTCTTTCGACGAAATCGAATCAAACCAGACGCATGCGCGAAATAATGGAAGGTCTCGGTAAAGAAAATCAGACAGTGCTGCCGCACATCGGTAGCCACTTTGAGCATTGATGTCGAATCTTTATGACGTCAATACAAGATATGATTTTTTTATTTCCTTGTACTCTAACAAGTCATGATAGTTCAACATGAACATCTGAATTTACGCCGGTTTTGGAATGGAATGCGACCGTTTAGTTCCGTAGCAAATATTTTCAGGTGTTGATAGGCAGAAGCACCGTTCTCATTTTTTAAAAACCCTTTTTGTACACCCTGTATAGTTCCAAATAAGAATTGATAACCTGCGGCGCATCAAAAACTCAAACCCTGTGGATTTATTTCCGCCCGTCTCCTAAATTAACCCATCGCACAGGCGCCAGCTTCATTACATATCTCTACCCATACAGACATCTTCGCGACAGGCAGAATATATTAGCCAGCGAGGAGTTTATAAATATAGACCGTCCATCACAATTATCTGCGAGCGGAATTTTCTTTTCGCCGTGTAGTGGAGTCATGTTCGGCTTGTCACGGGAATCAGGAAACCGCTGTCACTGGCACACACAACTGTCATAAGACTTTAGTGGAAGGGTGGATGCAATTAACGATGAGACATGCTAGGAAGACGATGAATTCGATTTTGGAGACTGGTTCTGGGAACGGACCGATTGCAGTGCAGAAGGAATGCAAAGATATCCGACTAACCGAAGATCCGCAGCTCAAAAATTTTCTTTATCAATCTAAAAGTTCGTGGAGATAACATATTCGAAACAACTGTTGCCATGAAGCAATAAATACAAAGAAATATAATTAAATAATATTGTTGCCACATTACAATCTGTTACTTAAAATAAAAGTTGTGCCTTGATAAATTCATCAGGTTTTTCAGAGAAACTACCTGTTTAAAGAATCCCGATTATTATATTCAAAGCAAATGTTGCGAGTGCTTTCCAAAATTATCTTAAAATGCACTACATGATCCCATAGTTAGCTCATGAAGGGGAAATTGATTTATCTAAGTTAGTGGTTCCCAACCTTTTTTTTCCTTGCGAACCCCTTTTAAAACCGAAAATGGTGAACTTCTTAGGTAGCCGTTAGAAACAAGTAAGAAAACTATAAAATTTGCTACACGATTTATTTTCCAAGTTGCACAACAGTTCTTAACAAAAAATGAAAACATAATTGCAAAACATCATAGCTCAAATAAACTTAAAATAATAGGTACAGGAAAACGAGAATTGACTGTAAATTATGTGTCTATTCCCTTTTAAGTTGCATGCTTGAAACTGAGCAAGAAAAATAATCGTTAAATGCCGTTACAAGCGTATATTATTCTTTGAAGAGCTCGAACCAGAATTGATTATAATGATTTAATTAGAGACTTTATAAGGAAAAGACTAGAAGAGGGCTATTCACCTCCAAACGTGACTTAATGTATCAAAATACATTAAAATGACCATCTTTTGGCTGAATTCTAATTTTTGTTTTTCATTTTATTGGACAAATTAATTTCTTTGGTTTTACAAAACTTTTATAGCCTACGAGTGTAGTAGTGTATTTTCTTTGAATGTGCATAATATATAGCTACTATCAAAAGTTTAAACTTAAGAAATTTTTTTGTTGAAATGTGATTTTATGCAAATATTGCCCACTTCAAAAATGATAACTCAAATTTTTCTCGTTTATCTTCATGAAACTTTGTCTCTATAGCAGTTCGTAGGGGTCATACCAAAAATATTAATTATTTCAAAAATATTTTATAAATTATGGTAAGCTCTTCAAATATTGACTTAGTAAATTTGCCAAAAATCTTACAAAAAGGGATTTGAGGACCTCTAAAATACATATATTTTTAAAAATATCCTCAAAATTTTGGTATCCCCTAGGTAAGAGTCAGTACATTATTTTTAGTGACATTTTTATTCTAATCCGTTAAGAAGTTTGTTTTATAGCATTTCTGAAGTTTTTGAAAAAAATCTTGAATATTCTACAAATAGTTTAACTTCCTTAAAAACTTGTTTTTTTTTTTTTTTTTTTGTCGGTGCTATTTTACTATGAATTTTTACTAAAATTACATTGAACAATGTAGTTATGTTATTTTTATACAATATATTCTAAAAAGTGCTTCGAACGTCTTCATATGCTTTAAGCAAGAAGAAATAAATGCTAGTTTTGTTTTAAGTGGGATTTCTCAATTTTCTATACGATTATTATTTAATTGCCTTATTGTCTGCGTTTTTAATATGCAAACGCATGGGGGCTCCAAATTTTTTTAGAGCTTAGGGCATCTAAGGGTCTTAATCCGGCCCTGCATATGGTTTTTCTAGGATAATAAGAGATACGAAACAATTAAATAAATTTTTAAAAAGCTAGAAAATCATAAAGTTAGTCAACATTTGAATATATTTCATGTCAGGCAGTGCAAGGTTTAGGTCTCATTTATCAAAATTAACTCTACTACTATTTTCAGCTAGTTTGGTGATCTGACATAACATTCAGTTATTTTTATTTAATACATAGTGCAGTGATTGAAAAATATAAAGTTTTATTTAATTACTTTTAACACTTAAAAAGGATAAAAACATATTAGTTATAAACCAAATGGAACTCTCGACTCGTTTTTGTGACTAACTGCATTTAGGCTATAAAGCATAGCAATAGCATTTGATTCCACACTTGTAATGTGATCAAAGTTCATCCTAATTCTTAAGTCTCTACCGCTGCCATTTCACAGGCCTCTCTCCACTCAAGGTGGGCGGTAAAGCGTAAAACAGTACTTATTTAAGAGTAAATAATGTGGAATAAAATTGGAAGTCCCATGTACATGTAAAAATAAATAAAAGAAATTAATGATCCCCATGCGACCTGCAAGAACATAGAATCCAATTAAACTGTCCTTATTACTTCGAAACTTCCACGATCTAATTTAAAAGCAAAAAAAAAAAAAGAATGAAGAGAAGAAAACAAAATTCTTTTAGACCCTTACATAAGTTCTAAATTCTCTACTCAGCAAGCAATTTTTCCGAACGACGAGTGAGCACGTCATTCCTCGTTAACGAGATTAAGAAATTGTTCCACGCGTACTGTCAAATCACGTAGCGCTTTCTAATACGAAGTTACACTGTTAGAAATTCGCGAACAGATTAGTTGGTTTTGGAGTTAGGCCAGTGACAGAAAATGGCGTTGACATGTTGGGGCGCCAATAGCAACGGGAATGTGTCTCAATGGATGGGATAAGTATTCAGATGTGTGCAAACATTTCTTTTGTCACATTCGAAGTTTCTCCCGCCCCTTCCTCCTTTGCGGCATAGGGGTTATTGAAAGGGAAAATAATTAGTCACAATCGAAGGTGCTTTTAATATGGCAATGGTCTAAGACATTTTGCATAGCGATGATAAATAATATCTACAATAAGAACAGACACACTTAATGAAAAACATATGAGGCATCCAGAAGCAAAGGGCTGTAAGTGACAAAATTGAAAATTTTGAGATAACTGGTGCAAATGATAGGGAAAGCACCATTCTATATTATGGACAAGAAATATTAGTGATAGCTTTAACAGGTGTTCCGCCCCAAAGTGATTTAGAAAAAAATTAACATTATAAGTCCCATAAAATACAAACTTTGAACTCGTTTTTTGGTCACTTACATCCCTTTGCTTCTCACTGCCTCATATAGAAAAACAATATTTTACTATATTTGATTCGTTCAAATACGACTAGAGGTTATTCGATTTTTTAAAAGAGAGGGGAAATTACATATGTGCACACACGCACCAAAAACACTTTACAGTTCCACCGGCAAAAAAAGAAGGGGGGGGGAGCTCTGACTGGCATAGTGCCAAAAAGAATCCATGCATGGGCAAGGGACTACTGGTATAAGGAATGTGCCGTATTCTGTTCTCGTTTTAGTGCGTTTAAAAGCATACTGTATTTCTTCCGAGCTGATGTTATATGCCAATTTATAAATTTGGTTGCCTTTAATAAACAGAGATGCAAACATCCTGATTCGCGCGCTAATAAACGCACCTGCAAAACGAACTTCCCTAAAACTCGAATGGATTCGTCCTTCTCCGCCATGCGCAGAAGCGCCCACGTGTCAGAACTTAGTGTTCCAACTGTACTAGAATTATAACACTTTCACTTTCATTCTATTTCGAGATCAGCCGAATTCTTGCCTAAAACGTCATCCTTTAATAATTAAAGATGGGATAAAATTCTTTTTTCTGTCAAAGTTGCCTTGTAGAGTGTCAAGGCAAAGTGTGTCAAGACTAAACAAATCTTGCAGATAAGATTCAATTTTCATACATTTTTCCATAATTCCATAGCATCTCCAGTTTTTAAAAGTAGTTTAGATTCTAGAAGTTTCCGTATATGGGCTATAGCCAAATATAAAATACTAAACCGCACAAACGAAGAATAGCATGGAATAGCCTATAACGGTTATAATGTGTTTATGACTACTGTCCTCTGCCTGTGATTTTAAGTGTGCGTGTAAAGCTAAAGGTAGGCCGTGTTTTATTGTAATAACAGTAATATTTTTACACTAATTTTCTTAATTTTGTTCAAGCAAAATAACTCTTTATATTGCTTGAAGGGATATCATATCAATATGAAGGGACTTTTTACATTGATAATAACCGTTTCCTATTAACCTGAACTGCTGCTGTATCCTAATTCTGTGACAGTTTGAAGTGATAATTCTAACAGTTCGAGATCTTTTTTTAAAGCAAAAATGAGCTTTAAAAGTTCTTTCTTTGATTTTAAACTAATATTTCTACTGATGAATTCAAAGATTTTATTCGCATCTGCAATAGATTGTCGGGCCTACTTTTGTCTCGATAAAGTTAGTTTGTGCAATTAAAGGGTTAAAAATGTGGTTTCTTGAGAACAATTTTATGTACTTTCTTTGACAGCTAACTTTTAACTTTTATAGTTTGTCAACTTTTTCATACACTATCTGGAAAGGATCATAGAAGTACTACCAGGTCCCCTGGCGGTAAAATAAATGTATGACCCCCTCATCGTACGGTCTTGAACAAACTTCTGAAGTCACAGTTACGAAGATTAAAATGTAATTTGTCCAAATAAAAAAAAAAACTAAAAAATTTTGTACTTAAAACGTTTCGTAAACTTCCAGAAATTTTCAGATTAAATTCACAGGATTGAAAAATGGTATTCCCGTTAAACTACGTTATAAAATTTGCATGAAATATAATCTGTCGCGAAGCCTTCCTACAATGGAAAAATGCAAAAAAAAAAAAAGGAAATTTGAAATGAGGAAGGGCGTTCTATGAGCTAGGGCTCCCTGGCGGCCGCCAAACGTTTAATCTGCAACTGTACCAAATCACTTTTTTTATTAATTATTTTAGAAAAACCGAAGAGCAAAAAAACTGTTTCGAATTCGATTGGCATTCGTTTGCTCATACTTGAGCACGATGACAGGCTAAATTACGACCCTCCTCTTTCCTACAAACTACCTAGAAAAGGTGCCGCCTCTTTCTTTTCGGTACCTCGTAAAGATAAAACGCAATTTCAAAAAGGAATCAAATAAATAAAACATTTTCAGCGACGTCGTGTGTGTGGCCCTAAAAGATTCCTTCTTAGATCTATTAATCACTTGCGAAACGTAGAGAACGCAAATTGAAGGTTTCGTCTCGACAAAAGTTGGAAGTAAGTTTCTTACAAGTTTCACTTCGGTAACTTCAGTGCGAAACTTTCACCAGCGATGAAGTCCCACATACTGTTGGAGAAGTTGAGTTCTGAGATTTAATTTCCTTGTCAGGTGCAGTTTAATGCTAATTCTTAATTAATAGTTGAACATTATTTTGTGAATGTAACTGTTTAGAAAGAGCCACTGCCAGTGTTACATATTGCTCTCAACAAATAATCATTGTTGTTTTTTCATGATATGGAAACTGGTAAAACAACAGACAACGAGCAATGGATTTTGTATTTAACGAACAAAAACCTTTTAAGTGTATTGAAAAGTAGCTAAAAGATAACTACAATTTTAAAAAATTTTAAAAAATCTTTTTAATATTTCCTAGAGACCTGTATAATGTTACTTTTACCTTTGTATGCAATTTTATAGGCATTTTAATAAAGTACGAGAAACTGATATCTTTCTTAGACCCAACCACTGGGGAATGCACTAATGCACTAGGTCTGCAAATAATGGTAAGTGAAAAAGCAACCTCATCAGAAGGGAAAAAAAAACCTTCGATTCAACAGTCAATAACTCTAATAACTTTAAAATAGTATTAATTAAAAATAAATAAATGACTAGATATATTTGTCTAGTTTAAATGTCAATCTCTCGGGCTACAAAAATGAAGTCTACCCACCCACAGACAAACGGGAAACTTATGATAGCGCTGTGCCCTTCCTACTATAAAACACAGCTGCAAGTATTAGAGTTAACTTGAAGTTTAAAGAGGCTGTTAAAATTATATGAAAATAAAAATTACTATTTGTAAAAAAAGAAAAATCTGCGACCTTGAATTTTTCTAATCGGTAGGGACACATGATAACATTATGGCGCAGTGCGCCATTCTCCCAAAACCAAGGCCAGATGTAATTGTTGATGTAATAGCTTCAGAAGTTTGCAAATGTACTGCTTAATTTCAGAGGAGGAAAATCGAAGACATTTCCCGCGTCGTACATAGCGTCAGGCTGTCGTTTGGGCAGAAGGAGGGAAATTGCATCATCCTCACTTATAATAAAAATTTTTAAAAAGGAGAAAAATATATATATATACATGTAGAAATGGACAAGCAAGATAAATCTAAGAAGCTGTTTGAAAATTTTTAAGAACGGTAACAACCGCGAAGTAACAAGTCCAAAGACAAAGAACCCTCTGCCCCCGTATGTCGACTCACTTAGCATTGTACGGATGACTTATTAGTTGCCAAATCGATTAAGATTAACTCCACTTTTAAAAAATATCCTTATTCCTGCTCTATTGACATGAAAATTGTTTTATTTATTTTAAAAAATAAATAAATAAAGCATGCGTAAACTTTTACATAACACTGAAAGTACTACACAATTAACGTTTTAATTTTACTGTTAAAAAATAATAACATTCTAACAGCTTTTCGAAGCGAATAAATGATATCAAAGGAAACATTCAAAAAGAAAACCGTTGCCAATTTCCACGTTCCAAATGTGTTCTAGTAACAGCGGAGAGAGTTAAGTACCTGCAGTGTCGTTTTGTGAAGCAGTAAAACAATTCGCGGCACTATTCAGAAAAGCAAGGGGGACATTTAAGTCCTTTAATTGGAAAAACGGAGCTCATCACCAAGACGAATCTGATTCCGGTCGTGTTTTCGTTTCCATGGAGGACTGCTGCCGCTTCAGTGAAGATAATTGGCTCTGTCGGTGTTTGAGTTATCGTCTGCTTTCTATTAAAATCAACGACGGAATATGGCCGCCGCTTGGAACTCAGTCGTTTGCGAGAATTTCATGCGCAGTCGTTGAAAAGCTGGTAATTTAATTTGTGATGCACTTAGCGAAATGAAATGACGATAAAATATTACTTCAAACATTTTATTTCGAATGATTGCCTTCTCCCAATCGCAGCTATAAGAAATAGTATTCATTAAGATAACTTGTAAAATATTCATAAACATTTAAAAATGAAGAAAAATGATTTTTAGATTCAATGAAGTTTTCAGGGATCTGTAGCAGAGCGTGGAGCAGGAGTGCGGAGCAATGGGGCAACAAGATTTTGCTCGAAAATCGAACGGAGCCAAAGCAAAGAAATTTCCCGTGTTCCACTTTTCCGATTTTTGTTCTTACTTTTTTAATTTGTTATCATATAAATAAATTAACTGAAAACAAAAAGACATAAATAATGTAATCTATAGAAAAACTATTCGAAACAGAGCGGAGCAAGTATTTATAAGTCGAAGAGGAACAGCTCAAAATTGTGCTGCTCCAGATTCCTGGAGATTTTAATCATTAAAATGTAAGTTATTTGAAAGAGAAATTAAATTGCTTGGAATGAAATATTTTCTGGATTAAGATCGATAGTAAGTGCCTATTGAATCAGTTAATTTTGATTAGCAAATGCTTTTAAAGAAAATGCCGTATCTTCTATACCTTTTAATACACATTAAATGTCTATGCATTTATTACTTCACTGAAAAACTCCGAGCAATACATAAGCAAGACTTTTCAAACGTTTTTCTTTTCAACCTTCACTTTGAGATATTAAATTATCGTGGGTACGTAAAAATGTCTATTTGTTTGAATTTTTTAGGCATGAATAATTCTTTTAACTAATTTCTTAGCCCTTAATCTGCATTGATTATTTGTTTTTATCAACAATGATCATCTGGAAATGTCTCTATCTAGCAATCACGCGTCACATCTGGGGCCATGTTTAGTCAGAATTTTCTCTTAGGAGGCGATAGTGTTCATAACAGCCACTACATGCATACATATTACCGTACAATTGGCAATAATTCTTGAAACCTAGAGTTTTGGTGGGAAAGCCCCCTCCCCCTCAAAAAAAAAAGATAATAATAATAATAATAATAATAACTACTCTCAGTTTATCCCATATTTAGAGTTGCATATGTTCACTTAATTCATCTCATTTTCTAATCTTCAGAAGTTGAGAAAAAAATTGCTAACAATGACACTTTTAAGTGCATATGTGTTGTTTTTCCTCCTTATTCTGTAACTTATATGTTATCTATATCAGTGGTTCCCAAACTCTTTTACGCGTACCACTAGTGGTACGTGAAGCCGCTCCAGGTGGTACACATGCATGCATAGAAAAAAAGAAGTTGAAACACAAAAACTCAGGATTGAAGATCGAATTTGCCCGATTAGAGTTGGGAGAAGGCTGGCTCAAAGTTAAAAATGAATTCCCGCTATTGTCAATAAAAGCATTGCTGTTTTTAATTCAGTTCACAACCACTCATCCTTGTGAAAGTTTTTTTTTTTTTTTTTTTCAATCTGATATTTAATAAAAATAAATATAGAAGCAAATTAAATGTCGACCCAAATTTGGGGTTAAAACTAACTTCTACGGAACGAGATATTACCTTGCTTGTATCTGCCATGCAGCAGCAACCTTCTCATTAATTTTGTTTTTTCCTTTTTTTCCATGATAGGTATTTTGTACTTAAAGGCGTATTTCTAATGCTGTTTTGGAAATACGTATTAAAAATATATTGTATACATTTTATTTTATACATACAGCTTTGTCATGAAAATATAATTTGTCATGATTAGAAGAAGACCAGGAAAATTATCAGACGAGTGTTTGACGTGTTACAACAACCAACTCATCTTTTCTTACAGCAACATTTACAAATTGGGATTGGAGTCCCAGAACGCCCGCACACAGAGAAATTAATTTTTCTAATCTCATTTAACCCTTTTCAAAGTTATTTATTGTAAACAAATGATAAAAGTATTATCAAACTTCGCTAATAACGATCAAGTTCAAGAAGGTAAACTTGTATTCTTTCTTCCTTAAGATAAGATAGCAGAAAAGTTTCGGAATAGCAGCCTGTTTTTTTTCCCAGCAATTGATAATAGCCAGAGCCTTCTGGACGTTCTTTAAAACTGTTCAAAGCATTACCGACTCGTTTTTAGCAATAATTTAATCGCTTTTCAATCTCTTTAATAGATTAGACACACGTGGTTATGTAAAATGGGTTATAAAACAGAATTTCACTTATTTCCGTAACATTCGAGGAATGACAAGTGAAAATGTAGTGCTTGTAGTACACTGAAAAAGATTTCGAGTGCAAATTTAAAAGCCATGACAGCAAAAAGTTCCTTTTTTAAGAAGGCTGCAAGTTTTGCTTGTTTGAAGGTCACACATTTAAAACGAGATGATATCGAGCGTTTTTCGGCAGGACGCAGAGCAGTATTGCATATTTGAGCCTTGTTTCTCTCTCGAGTGGTCTGGAGACTTTTCTAAAACATTCCACGCCATTTATTTTCCAACAATTTTTCGTTCAACAAACCAATTGCTGACGTCATCAGACCGAAATTTCGAATTTAGTTTTTTTCATTTCCCGCCAGCATTATAAAACTGAAACTCCGGCAAGAATATTCATCTTCAAATGGTGGGATTGCCAAAACAGACGTCACAAAATATTTAATTTTCGAAAAACAACAAACAACCAAAATTTAATACAAATCTTATAATAATTATCGGATGATCCTTGTAAATAGGCCAGATACCCATTTTGTTATTACCATCAAATAAAGACCCAATGAGTTCACTATAATGACCTTTTACAGAGGTGTGCCCTTTTGAAAATATTTCCCGCTTTGTTGCCATTTCATTCCAAAATCGACACTAACAACTAGCAGCAAAATCTAAATCGCCAGTCTATCGTCTTGTTAGAACAAATTGAACCTTATTAAGTTGACTTTCCAGAAACATAAGTTAACGTGGCCCATCTTTTAATAGAATTATATCTCAAGGTACAACTTCAGCTATACTTGTAGCTTTCATGATATAAAGTATTAATAAATCGCGCTTGTTAGTTAGTGTGTTGCGTGTCAACTGTTTGTACGTACCGTAAACTGGTGAGCGAAATTCTTGGTAACACTCGCGTACAACTCAAACTAATAAATTACACTTGCCGAGATGAAAAAAAAGTAAAGAAAAAGTGTCAGTTCGCTGAACCTCCTACGAAACTTCAAAAAGCGACAGCGAGTTGTTCCCAACAGCTATTTCTGTTTACACAGCAAGCAATTGCTTGGTCACGGCAGCTACTGCGACAGATACTCCATTATGTAAAAAGGAAAAAAATGGAGGAAAGAGAACCGAGGGAAGAAACGGAATGTATTCTACTTTTTTCGTTCTTTACTTAGGGGCTTTTATTTTGTTGCCAACTTAAACGCCAAAGACAGATAAGTGGCAGAAAAGAGGCGTAAAAAATAAACAGGCTTTGTTTTGAATGCCAGCATCTGAGTTATTTGTGTAATTGGTAGTGGCAACAAAAGAGAGCAGCTTTTGTTCTGTGCTTTTCAGGCGAGAAAATTCCCCACAAAAGTGATTTTTATTCTAAATTTATAGATGCAGGTAGAAAAATGAAAGTGTGGAGCAAAGGATTTCATTGCAGTGCTTAATATTCTTAAAGACACTATCTACCACTGCCAAACATGCTTTGTTAAAAATTAACAACAAAGAATAAAAAAAATAATCGTACATTATGATGTAATAAAAAAGGATTTATGTATTTGTATGGGCAAATCTGTTTCAAAGATACTTTTCTATCACTTCTTCAAAGTATATTATGGTAAAATTAGTCATGCATTTATCGTAATAATTACTGTTACGCAATCAGTTTGGCTTTAGTATCATAAAGATTAGCATTTAACGCACTATTCATGCATTTATCGTGATAATATACCGTTTTGCAATCATTTTGGCTTTAGTATCATAAAGATTAAGTTGCAGTTCGTTATGACCTTTTCTAAAACTATTACTATTTCCATTTATAACCACCTTATTTTTGACGTGCGAATACATTTTATAATCACCAACAAGAACCTATATGGAAGGATATTTAAAGTTGGGAGGGGGGAACGAAGTCAAACGTCAAAAGAACTTTCCAAACTGAAGTTAGAAAATAGAAGAATATTCACTCGAAATATGTAGCTTTGAATTTATTTCAGGAGGATCACCCCTTCACCATTTGAGGAAACATTTCACTCAATCACCTCTTTAATTGCCTTTATAGGCTCAATCATGTCTCTTTTAAAAGTTATTGAACTTACACTTTCCCAAGTTACTACAAATATCACCAAGTCCTTCCTCCTTTCTAAAGTTTATGGTCCCCTAGTTACGCTAAGTGCCCAAAAGATGCAACATAATTCGTTGCGTCTTTTAGTTTGTGCGTAGCCCCTTATATCAATAGGCTCTTAAAGGAAGAAATGCTCAAACTGTTAACTTTCAGACATGTATACTGCCTGCATGTCTCTTTAAAATTTCTTGGAGCATACACCTGTGAACATCTCACACTACACGATGTGACAAAAGCACCGGTTGAAAATCGATAGTATTAAGCAGCGACTGCTGCTGAGAAATGACTTGAACAGATCTACTTAATCAAGTAAACTGTGCAACTGACCGATATTTATCGTCGTGCAGAATTTACTTGAGTGTTTCTAGTCCGATCAACCGTCCAGTACCTTTTACATCTCCGGACAAATAAGTGGGCAATCTGAGCCAGTACTTTCAAAACTCTAGCATTAGTCGCGTTTTCTGTTTGAATCTATAATTTGTCTTTCATATATGAGTGTATGGTAAATAAAGTATTAAATTAAAAGAAATTGCCTGTTAGAAAATTAATCTTAAATTAACAGTTTACACACTTTAAATATTCAAGTGTGTGAAAATATGAAATGAATTTAAACTTACACAGAACCATCATGGGAGAGAAAAAAAAAGAACGGTGAGTTTGTATGTGTGTACAAATTAGGGATGTAACGAATATTCGGCCACAATTCGGTATTCGGCCCTTTGGCCGAATAGTCATTTATTTCATCACCTAACCAAATATTCGGCCCGGCTGGATACTCGGTAAGATCAAATTTGGCCTGGCTGGATATTGATGCACTATGCGGTCGAATAGTTCTGCTAGAATGGAAATGTAAAAAAATAAAGAAATTAGTATATTTTAAACATTTAAAATTGCGTTAGAGTTATTGCCAAAAAACACATTAGTATCTAGCTTTAAAAAAAAATAGAAAAACTACTTTTTTTAAACATTGTTTTTAGGTTTGACTGAACAAAAACAGATTTTGAAGTTATAATGTTGTATTTTATACTCAGTATTTGTTCCCAAAACTTGGCAATAATTAATTATGATGGAGAATGTGAGACTTTTATTTTGCTATTATTAACAGAGTGGAAGTCTGACTTTGTTCGGGTAGACTGATTTATTTTGAGTATTGGTTAAGAGAGAAATGTGAAAAGCCTAGAATATATCATGAGCATTAAGATAGCATAAGTTATTGTGGGTTTTGGAAATAAAAATTTATTTCAGTTAAATGCATTAAAATTTAATAGATCTTTTAAAAATTGGTATGCAAAAAAGAAAACCCTTAAAATAAAAATGTTCACTTTTATAACCTTTAAATTATCTTCACAAAATTATTTTGAGCAAGGTTCACTAAGCAATAGTATTTCTTTAATTTGAATTAAATAACTAAGTAAAACAATACTAATGCTTACATTAAAACCAGTCATTTCTATTCCACTTGTACGTGAAATTCTTAGTTTTATTGCATTCAAAACAATACAAAAAATACATTAATTTTAGTTTTATATTCTTCACAAACAGGATTAAATCATCCATCATAGATTAATGTACGAAATTTATGTTTGACTTTGTGAATACGTTTAAATTAGACAAATATTTTCTATTACAACGATTTTCTAGAAATCTTAATATTCGGCCGCCGAATATTCGGTATTCGGCGAAGACATTGGCCAAATATTCGGCTTCGGCCTGTAGGAAAGGGTCGAATATTCGGTATTCTGTCAAATCGCTATTCGTTACATCCCTCGTACAAATTCATAAATATGTCATTCAGTAATTATTTTCTTTTGTTGTTTAAGGATATGATCAATAATTCACTCTACTACATTTCTACAGAACAATCCTGAGCTGTTTTATTTATTTATTAGTATTTTTCTTTTACTCCTACCCAGCCCCATCATTTTCATTTTTAATAAAATTTACCTTCAGTTTATACCACATATAGATATGTAATTGCAAAAACTGCAGTCATCACATCGCATTAAAATATTCATATGCAATTTGTAGAGTATTCGCGATTCATTTATTAAAATCTACTCGTCTACTTTCAGTCTTAAGAATCACAATATACCTGCTATACTCCAGCAAAAGAAAAACCAGGATAATGAATCACCAGTGCTCATCACCAAATAATGAAAGAACATTCGTAGAGCTTAAATACGTATTGAGCGTTAAATATTTATTCACATGTTCAGAGAAAAATGTTTTAGAAATTAGTTTCTAAAGACAAGAAGAGGTTTTCGCTTTTATTGCGGTATTTCATTTAATATTGAATTAACTACGGCAGAAGAAACGTTGTTACATTCAAAAAGAGCAGGAGAGGTAGCAAATATAATTTTTATGTAAGTTCTGCAATTCATTACTTCGACAACTACAACATGAGATGTCTTTTTAGAAACAAAAGCAAGATGCAAAAAAAAAAAAAAAAAAAAAACACCAAGTACAAGGATTAAATCGGCAATTAAAGACAAGAGTATTGGTGGTAATAATGTATGAATTTTCTCTATAAATTTAAATGCATGTATGTTTGTTCGAATGCTATAAAAATAGACACATCTTTAAAGATTAAAACAAAATTCGGCCCAAAATTCGATCCTGTGAGATTGTTCTATTAAAAAACTCTATTTTATAAATTATTAATTATTTTATTTATTTATTTATTTTTAATTCTAATTTTAAGAATTATTTCGATAGCAAAAAATATAAGTCAACTGATCTTATATTCTCCATCAAAGCGTTAGCAATTAAAAATCCAAGATTCACTCAGATTAAAAAATCTGTTAATTATTTTTTTATATATAAAATTAAACAAGTTATATATATATAGTTTCCCCCAGTTAAAAAGAGTCGTTTGTTTTTGTTGTTACGAATTGCATAAAAATTGCAAACCTTGGGGATTTTGCTATAAGATAGGATACAAAACTTAAAAGCATAGGGAAATAAAACAGGGAACTCGCCTAAAAAACAGTTCTCATTACAAAACATTCCTTTAAATTAATAATAGAATTTATCACTGTAGTTTAAGCAACATCACAAAAAAATCAGTAGTTGCTGAAGTTATTATGAAACAGATACTAAACGGATAACATTTTCTTGAAACTTAAAATTCATTTTCATATTATGTAAGCATTCTAATCTAATGTATAAGTATCCTTTTAATTTTAATCACATAAGTAGAATAATTTAATATTTAATATGACAAAATCGATGGTGGTTTGTTAATAATAATTATAAATGCGATTCCAAATTTTTTGTGATAAAGATTCAAAATTTGAAATTTTAATCAAAAAGTACCCAATTTAAGACGCGGAAAAAAACGGTGTGAAGAAAAATACATTTTTTTGCACAATTTGAAAAGAGAAAACCATGCATAAGTATTTCTTTTAAATTGGTATACCAATATGAGTTTCCCGGGAAAAACGTGAAACATAACCTCAAGCTCGCAGTAATGAGAACATATTTTTTCCCAACTAAAAATCACCGACATTCCCTAAAACAGTGCTCCAAAAAAAAAAAAAGACACACACGGCAGCAACGAAGTCGAGTTGGAAAAAAAAAGTCCCTGAGCCATCCTCCCCATAAAAAATCCTCATTATCTTTCCCAAACCACAGAACAAACAGGAAGTCTATTTCCCAACCCCCGACAATCTGCGAATCCACCCCTTGGCAAGCCTTATGGAATGTTCCCCGTCATCTCCTTATCCACCCTCATTACATATTGTTCTGACTTACCTCCCAAAGTATGGGTGTGGATCCACGAAACCTCTGTTCGAAATTCTTTTACCGATTTTTCCCTCCGTGACCCCTGTGCTGGATGGACCTACCGTGTAGTGAAAAACCTAGTCAAACCACTCAAACGTTTAGTAGTGATTACTAAATACATTTTTTGCCTCTCAACACACAACTAGCAGTGCAACTTGCCCTAGCCTATTTATTACATACTTCAACGAATTCCGAGAAGGGAAAAAAAGAGCTTAATGATTTGTTCTGACTACTTCTTCTTGATTATTATACTTGTTTTAAGCAAATTGAAATAACATTATATATTTACTTTTGCTGCGGTTGAAGGATCACGCATTTTGTTTGTTTAAAAACATAACCTCGCTCAACATAAAAACTATTAACTAGCCCCACAAGTAAAAAAGCTCGCATTCCTTCTTGTTAAAAGGAAAAGAAAGTGTGTCCAAACTTTTTCCCCTTCTTTCTCAAATTGAGAATTTTCTTCCTCCGAAAAAATAAAATAACGAATGCAAAAAAAAAAAAGTCAAATTAACGAAAAATTTTTGTTTGTAGTCAACAGTACACTTCCCACAACGCGATAAAACTTTTATTGAAAATCGATTGCAATCAAGAGCAATCGTAAATTGCTTTAAAAATATGCATATCTGCGATAAAAGAATCTATAATATCCTACTTGGAAAGAGAAAGGGAAAAATCAAACAACCATTTTTTAGCCTACTTGCAATTAAAAGTTTAGAAAAAGAAAGACGAGCATGGAAGAAGACAATGTATCGTACAATATCGCTAAAAAATTAAATTATTAAATAAATATTGAAGAATAAAAAATACAAAAAGTAAGATTGTTACGTGGAGAAATGTGTGCCGTGTGCCTGATATTTTTTCTATCACACATTATTTATGTATGTATGTATTATTTTGATGCTTTTTTTCTAGGATATGCATCGAGTATATGTCCTTTGACCCCCCCCCCCCCCCGGGGAAACTTTAAAATAAAGGACCTGCTTTTACTATAAGAATAAATGTTTTTTCAAGCAATTTTCACCGGAAATATTTACATTAACACGTAATCTTTCTCCAACCTATACGCAACCCAAACAGCAGTATTTTAATAACATAAAAAACAACAAAAAGGCCGAGTTCAGCAAACAAACGGAGGGGGGGGGGGGAGTTAACTCGGTCAGAAAAAAGGTCTAACACAGTTTATAAATTATTTTCATTACTTAGGCAAAAAAAAGTGATGAAATAAAGAAGCGGAATTAAGAAAAAATATTACTTTTTTCGCAAAGAAACAAGAGCAAAACATGTTAATTGATTCCACTTAAGACTATTCGACACTCTCCCCCCCCCCCCCCTATAGCTTGAGGAAGAATGGTTGGAAAGCAGTTAACAGCATCAAAATGGCGCTACATGAAATCATTAAAGAATAATGATACTTGCTGGCACATCGCACAAGTAGCAATTTCGAACTCAGAATATCATAATTGAAGCATGATTGTAAATTTGTTGTGGATTAATTGAACATGAAGGAAAATTAACGTCCTTTTTGCGTGAGATCTAAACCTTTACACGGAAGCTTCGCAATAGCTATTTACCACAACGGGTAATCAGAGTTACTTAAATAGGGTAGATATCAGCTGAAATGAAACATAAAATGTCATACAAAAACACCTGAGTGCGTCAGCTTTGGTTAGTTAGAGTATAAAACAATAAGGAATCCTTCTTTTATTTTTTTCCCTTCTATATTTTATTTTATTTATTTATTTTATTTATTTATTATTTTTTTCGTTATTGAAATATTAAATACTACATATTTGCTTCGACCAATCCAATGATAAAAAAAAGCTGTTTAACTTCTCAATGAAATGTTTAAATCCTATCACTCGTTATATCACGCTTGCCGGGGGACAGCAAAAACGCGCGATATAATCGATGCCATCAAAAATAACTCAAAAGGTACAAGTAAATTGAGTGTCAACGTAAAAAAATTAATTTAATCTTACATATTGACAACTTTCTTTAAAAAAAATAGCTTAATAATAAATCCTTATGCAATAGACATCTGTCTCTTTCATTCTATGGGCGTTAGGATCAATACAAACAGAAATGTCAAGTAAAAAGTCAACTGGTTTAATTATAATCATTTTGCAAGCATGTAAGTTGGGGAGTAGGTGGAGAATTGTGGCAGTTTTTAACTGCAGCAAATTCAGAAGAAAGGAAAACAATCCTGTTCGATGGCTTTGTTTGATGGGGGGAAAGGGCTCTACTGAGAAATGCCATACTTTTATAGTTTCCAGAGCTCAAACTCTTAAAATTTTGGGAGACATAGAAAAAGAGCGATATATCCGAATGCGCTATATCGAGGGGTTACTGTATGTTGCAAAATACCAATGTCTGTCACTCCAATTGATAAAGTAAATAACTAAACAATTATGCTTAAAATGCATTCGATCTTTTGTTCCACTTATTTTAGAAAGAAAATTTTTGTATCGGTAATATGGTATAACGTTTCATTTCCATCCAAAATCTTGAAATTAAATTATTTGTACACATAGTACACTACTGTGCAAATAAATCGAGTCAAAGTAAATTTTTCTTATTTCTTTAATTCTGCCTCTGTATCATTCTGTGTTTTTTTTAACCTCCTGTTACAGATTTGATATGAAATATCCTCTTCTTTAAGCAAAGCTTTAAATTCTTTAAACTTATTTTAGCACTGATTCTACTTAGAGTAGCTTTAAATTTTATTTGATTAAATAATATACGGTATAAATGTAATATTTATAAGCGTTTTTTTTTTCTTTTCTTTTTCTTTTTTTTTTTTTTTTTTTGCATTTTTTCTGCAAGTGGCACATAAATGCACGAAAAGCAACTCCTACCCAATGCAGACCAAAAACTAACCTTTACCTGTCATAGACATACAACGGCTTACAGGACAACTTACGGGAAAATACGTATTTTTGTTTTTCAAACCAGTCAAACTGTATTCTTATTCACACTTTCTAACAATCACACTACTTACAGAGAAAGAAAAAAATTGGTTCGAGCCGGTGTAAGACATCAACTAACAATCTCATTGCAATTTAGAGGAAAAAGTAGCTTGCTTAATTAATTTACACAGTAGTATATACATTTGAATAAAATAAATAAGATTTCGAGCATTACACGTTTGAACGACCCACAAATGTAGGAAAATATAACGTAGATACGACATAAATTGAGTTTGAAAATAAAAAATGTTCAAACTCATCGTTTGAAAATAATGTCTATGAAAAAGTAGGAGGGACAAAAATGGAAACAAAGAACCATTTCAACAGATAACTTTGATTCTTTCAGACATTCCTAATCACTTACATCAACTTATAAATTGTAGTTTTAGCGAGGACAAAGATAGACTAAATTAAATATTTTGAACTGAATTTACTTAAAAATAACCAAACGCGATTACAGTAGGGAATTTTTCAAAACGCTTATTACTGATAATATCATGAGAGTTGAAGAAGCAATGGGAAAAAAATCAATTAAAAAATCTCGAAAATGCAACAATTTATTAAGTAAACGAATCGAAACAAAGCAGGGATGATCCAGAGTTTAAAAATCCGGAAAATTTCCAAAGTAACATTGCATAGAACTTATTTCTTTCGCTTTCCTAGAGCCTAAGCAAAAAATCAAATTATTATTACCACTAGTTTATTTACATTTCTCTTGAAAACCATTGATTAAAAAACACGAAAAGTTGTACTACTGCACCATTTATTGCAATTTTTTCAGCTTAAAATATCAATTCTGAATAGGAATAAAGAGGCCGATCTCACGAGGAAACGTGGATGTACTGAAACTTCTGGTCCATGAATCGTAAAAAATCGAGAAATCCGGACTTCCTTCAGAGCACAATCACCACTGTCGAAACATTTTTGTTAACAAAGAAAACATTGTTAACAATTCTGGACAAAACTGGTACTTCGAAGTACAATTACTTTATTATCCTGTATTACCATTGTAAGGTTGGCAACACTAAGTTCGGTATGTGAGACGACGTACTAGGAAGAAAAACTATTAAGAAACTATGGTTTTTGACGCTAATTCTAAACATGTTCAACAAAGAATTTACCATTATTTAGGTATCAATTTTTCAATCTAAACAACAGTACACGAAAATGCCTTAAGCGGTAAACGCCCGGATAATTGAAAGCAAGATGCAATAAAATATCGATTTGTCTTATTCCGCAGTTTTACACCTGGAGACGGAGAGAAGTGTTTTTACTCCAGGTGCTTTCTCCGGCGAAGTTGGATCTGCAAGAGGATTGGACGCAAACACCTGGTTCAACAAAAATTACGAGGATTTCAGCTTTTGTGAATTGAAGCAGGGAAAAATGTATGTGCACCTGGATACAGCAGACACGCGTCACCCAAGTCCGGCTTCATCTCTAATTACTTAACACAATGGTGTCGTTTTTCGCTCTTGACTTGTTATAAAATCGAGAGAATGGATGCCCAATCGAAATCTTTTTCAAGAGCATTAATTTGCCGAATTTGATGATAGGAGATTAAGAACAACGTTTTTGAAACTTTGCAATGCATCGCAGAATTAAACCTCAGGAACTGATGCGTGCTAAAGTCCCTTTATAGAATTTTGTTCGATAAAGGGACTCTAATGCGTGCCACATTTCAAAGAAATATTCGGTAAATGACCAAGACGTTAAGCAATTTGACTTTCGAAGTTAGACAACAGTGCAATTTTTTAATTTCGGATATTGAAAGTTCTTGCAAAAACATAGAAAGAAATTTCATGAGGCTAAGCATTGCTTAAATGTTATTTTTTCAACAGCAAATTATTGATGACTTAAAATTTCTGCAATTATCTGTAGTTTCATAGCAGAAAGAATGAAAATAAATAAATAAATAAATAAATAAATAAACTATCAGGAAAACAAGAAAAATGATCATGAAGCGTAAATTGCAGTTTTTTCTTAACAATTTGCTTTTTATTTTTAATTGATTCTTCTTTATCGTATTAAGTTTTAGCACAAAAATTGTTTAATTATTTTGTCTATATTTCTTACTTTGATGGGCTTTCATTTCATTATACGGTCGTTTCCTCACAATTATGCCTTAACACTTATGCTGATTATTATTTCTCACATCGGGAAATATCTAGCACTTTTTTCGGTAAACAAAAAGAAGCAAAAGTAGAAACAAAATCATTCACTAATTATTAACAGGCTTAATAAATTATACAGTCTTTCTGCTTTTATCGCTGGCTAAACGGATGAATAAATTGTCAAGAGGTTTAAAACTTTGAAACAGATAAGAAGGCAATCCATCTAACTAATGTTTTATCTCCGGTCAAGTAGAAAAACAATTGTGCCTATCTCCAAACAAAAACTTTCCCAGACGCAACTAGTTTTAATAAATAACCTCTCTTCACTTCGTTTCGCTCCGCTTAATGTTAGAGCTGAAACGGGTAATGATCCAGATCCTTTTCACTGATTCATTGTTTAAATTTCAGCCCTTAAGTTTGTTGTTTGTAATTGTTCTTTTCAGCTTTATCAAATAAACAAACAGCATTTGAAATATTCTTTTACTGAGAAAAGAATGAAGGGAGGAAGGTGCATCATTACATTATTTGTTCAACCAAAATGCAAGTTTAATGTGAAATTAAGTAAGTAATTTCATAAAGAGAAAAGGAATTCACGCATTTTTCTGAATCGTATTGCATATTTACAATGAAAGAACGAAAAAGATAATTTTAAATACTGTTCTGTTATGGTATTTCTTTCCGTCACCAAGTAATAATAATAATAATTCTATAACATATAATCAAGGCCGTATCCAGAGGGGGGGGCCGACGGGCCCGACCGCCCCCCCCCCCCGAAAATTTTTGCAATGTAGCATGTATTCCTCCTCGAAACTTTCCTCACCACTAGTGCCTCAAAGTCAGCCCCCCCCCCCCCCCCGAAAAAAATTTCTGGCTACGACCTTGCATGTCATAAGTGGAAGAGAGTAGCTGTGTGTAGTTTGATAATTTGCAACACGTACTGAGAAAATAGTAAGGCCTAGAGAGATGAGTTGTTACGCAGGTGTAGTTTTTGCCGTATTTGTGCACCTCTGAGCCGAATTTTTGTTAAATTAATGCGATTACTGTCCGGAATTTTTGCATTTTTAGATTGTTTTTCTCATTTATATTCTTATTACTCATTTGCATATTTTAAAAATATTTCTGGGCACTTTTTTCGGGGGGGGGGGGGGGCTTTTTCCATGAAATGTCATATTCTTTTAATGATTTTGCGCTTCATATTGTAACGTTTAAAAAGAAAAAGAAAAGAAACAAAATCTTTCTCCTTCTAAGTTTAACTGAGCATAACAACAGGAAAACCAAACACTACAAAAAAATGTTGTCTTATCTTAACAGGAGAATCGGCGAATTTCGAAACTGAACAATTATGAGAGTCAATTTTCTTTAAATAAGCATCAATCACATCTTCAGATTTCCAAACAAAATGCCGGATATAAAAATTTTCATTCAGATAAGAGAAGCATTTTTGTATTTGAAAATATCAAAAAGCATTTAATAATTCAGTGCACAACTGATCTCTAGCAATTTCATGAAATAGAAGTTTTAAAGTAATATTAAAATTTAGGACAAAAATATTAACGTGTCCAATATCAAAATAATTTTTCGTACATCTTCAAAAAATGTTTCTTAGTTATTTTAATATTGAACATACATTTCAAACGAAATTAAAATGACTTGTATCAAGTTCTCTTAACATGTTTTATTACAATTGTAATTTTAGAAAAGAGCTGCATGACCTTAGATTGGTGTTCGGTATTCTTGGTTAAATATTGGAGTGCAAATGATATAAAGTATTGGAGGGGGGGGGGGGGGAATCTATCCATCAATGAATAATAATTTCATTACAATAGTTAATGAGTAAGATTTTTGAGAGGATGGATCTACAAAGTCTGACAGGACTTGTGAATAAGTAAATGATATTTATGCATGAATTAATATATTAAATTTAAAATATTGCATGAATCATTGTCATTTTATTTTGTTAAAAATGGGAGGTGACCAGTAGCCATCATAATGTGATTAAGAGACAGATAAGAAAACTGGGTCATTTTGCATTTGCATATATTATTGAGAGGAATTCAAGTTCACAATTTGTCTATTCACTGCAAAAATTCCATCATAATTACATCAATAATCCGTCGAAAAATAAAAAATATCTGAATAACCAAGTGTAATAAACAAACCTTTCAAATTTTGACCGACTGGTTTTCATTCAGTAATGCACAGTGATTTAAAAAATATATATGCAACTTAGTAGTAAATTATTTGTTTATAATTGTATGAATTTTAATGCTGAGGAATTAATTGAGCCCACATCTCATACACCTCTTAAAAAACTAATGCTTTATTCCCATCAGTAAACTGTCTCAGAAAACAATTTTAAAATTTCACTTATATTAAGCTTTTATCTAACATAGATTAATAGTAGGAGCAATAGCAATATTGCAATTTACTGTAGCCTTCATTTTTTTTTTCAAAAACATTACTAAAAGATTAATTTTTGCATGCTTGGAATTGCCATAATTATAAAAAAAATTTCACTAGAGTCAAACAGAATCGCATCATTTTTGCAACAGTGTAGTTGTTTCACAGCACCAACTTCACCATTGCTCTGAAGAGTAATTTAAAACCCCCAAAAGTAAAATGGCAATAAATGTTTCAAAAATCAAGATTACACTTTACTTCATAAAGTTCATGCCTAAACATTTCAAACAATGAACTAAATTGAATAATAAGTAATTTGAGCTAAAAATAAAGTCATTACATGATTTTGGTTCTTAGTTTATGCTGTAATTTTTTTTAAAAAAGGGCAGAATTCTTGAATCATAAACACACCAACCACCACGATTGAACTTTTTTCAATTTTCAAAAATATAATGTCAAAGTGATCATTAAAAACTTTTTATACAAAATAACGCTTCGTTTTACAATCCATCTAAGGCCTGAATAGGAACACTGTTGATTTTCACTTGGCATAAAAGGCTGAGTATTTAATGTTATTTATTTTTTATACACAATTCAAATGATCACATACAAAAATATTCCTCTTAAAAATGCTCTGTTATTTTATGATTATTTTATTTATTTATGTATTTCCTTGGTTATGTTAAACAACTACAACCATACCTCTTCATATTTGTTATTTTCAAAAAGGTCTAAATTTTCTTTTTTTCTTTCTAAGGATTACTTTGAAGAAAAAAAAAACACAAACACACAATCCAAAAAGATGTGCTTGGCTTCAAAAAATTAATATTTAATAAAAACGCACATGAAATTCGCTATTTATCTATTTAAATAATGTTAAAAAACAAATTTCATAAAATTCAACATATAATAGTCAAAGAAAAGTTCAGCACTCACCTGATATGGCACGTAGTGGAACATCATTGTTGCTAAAACCTTTTTCTGTATAAGCATATCGTACATTTGAACAGGCTAAGTCTCTAGTCTCTCTTGAAAGAGTAGATACAGTACTAAATGCTGGTACTACGTAAGCACCAATATATGAAAATAATACTAAATACACAGATCTAAAATTCATTGCACTCCACATGCTAGGGGCCATGCTGCCCTTTTATGAGACTAAATTGTTTCAGCGCAATTATTTCTTCATAGCGAATGTAAATAAATAGCGATATCTTGTAAGTACGGAAACACAGTTAAAAATGCAGGCATTGTAGTGTACGTTCGTGAATACTTTGGCATGTTTCTCACTACCGACTAACAACACGACCAACCCATCCTTCCGATCATATCGTCCGTCGGCTTTGGCTTGTATTGAAATCCTGAACGGCAGTACATTTTGACAATATTGTCTGGCTGTTCTGCTTTCCGCTGCTCCTCCCTCGAGCTGTTTTTCTTGCAAAGATTTTGATTAATATATCTCATTTACTCTACTAAGAACATCAAATATTCTGTAAAGAAACAGAAATGTTGTTTGAACTTAGTTATTTGTGCGATTTATTTTCTATAAACAGTTTTATAAATTTAAGTTTTACGACTGTAAGCTCAATTGTTGGAACAGCAACTATTCGCTTTTCCATTGGTGGAACGCAATGAGATTGTAGTTCACATTTTTCTCACAAGATGGCTGTACTGATGTATGAATGAAATGGTACGTGGTTTCGTTTTTTAAGAATCAAAGCGTTGAATCTGTTCCGAACATAATGACCAAAAATAATAAAATAATGTTATATATATATATATATATATATATATATATATGGATAGCTACTATTTATTTATTTATTTAGTTTTCAAAATTTACTTAATGGCTATTAATTTTAGACTTTTTTACTGTGCAAAGATATGGAATTATTATTTTGAGAAAATATAATTATTTGCTCGTTAATTTAGTTAGCATTTTATTTATTTATTTAGTTATTATTATTGCTATTATTGTTGTTATTGATTCTGAATATTGAACAATAAAATCAGAGATGTGGATAATAAGCAATTACTAAAGCAGAGCAGAGGCATTCAACGCAAGAATTTACTCTACACATTAAGTTTATTTATAAAAAAAAAATACAATGTGTCTAAATGGCACTTCAGCGCTGGGTTTTCAAATAAGAGGAAGAGAGATTTTTAAAAAAAAAGTAGGGCCAATAATGGAAAGGAGAAAAAAAAAAGAAAAATAACCGAATATTTACAATGAAAATAATATTTCGTCATGAAATGTGTATTTTTTCTCATTTCACTACTGAGCTAAAAAGCCTTTTTAGTTTCGTCGAGAAAAGAATAGGTAGGAAAAATGTCCTTAAAATTTTTAAGTTATTGTGTTTTAAAATTGATAGTAGCGTGGTAAAATTGTTGAAGTTTCAAAATGTTTCTGTTAGACATATTTCTGATTTACAAATCCTGTAGCTTACAGCACATTTAAATTTTGTTAGTTTAATCAATGTTTTAACGTTAGTTAGTTATTTTAGAGACAAAGCAAAGGAAGAGAAATTCGGGAGCTTTGCCTACATACTTTTAAAAATCAAAGTAGGGGAACATGGGATGGGCAAAAGTGAAAAGGTGAAATATTTAGGGACCACCTCATAAATAACATTTTAACTGCATTACATAACATGTAGTTGATTCCAGTCCTCAGTTAACTCAAAAGTTCAAACCAATAGTTAACTCAAAAGTTCAAACTATATGTTAATGCAAGACATTTTCAAAATTTGATGCTCATGTTTTAATATTTCGTAGAAAGTCAAAAATATTTTTCACCATTATAAAATGATAAAATTCATGTTGTTAATGTTTTAAATATTAATTGAAACCTACTAATGTCCAGTGCAGTGTTCATTTATTCTTTTCAAATGTTTAGAACAATTGTCATGTACATATGGGGCATAGTTTACACCAGTCATCAGGTAACAAAGTTTGTCATTTATACATTCATTCAATTAGTAATTCATTTATTAAGTAGATTTTTCATTTTCTCATTTAATTAATGATTAATTTTTTTGCATTCATTGATTCATTTATTTAGTCCCTCGTTTTATCAATCATTCATTCATTTAGTTATTCATGTTTAATAAAAAGTACTTTTAACCCCTGTACTCATAAATATAAATCATTATACAGGATGTTTCTAAACATTCATAAATGGTGTCACGCCTCGAGGGGGAGGGGGCTCGTGACATTGTGACATTTTGTGACAAGGGGGGGGGGAAAGCGTGACATCATTTATGGATGGTCCCTAAGAGGTCTCATCACATACATTCATGCCGACTCTTGATAGGAAATTGCTTTGGTATTTTTTTGGATCGATAGCCGTGGATTATGGTATGATTAAACAAATGATTAACTGCAGAAGAGGTTCTTTATAAATAACTACAAAACACGAAAACGAAATTCAATTCATATTTGTGCCGTACCTTGCTAGGGTTTTGCTCTAATTTTACATTTACAAATGTAAAAATCGTAATAGGCATTGGACTTCATGTCAATAAATTGTGGTCGATATTTTTGAGACTGAAAAGGAAAAGTCTTGTCCCATTTCGATTAATAAGAACGTATTTGTTTAAGAAACGTTTTCAAGAAATTCCGCTTATTCGCGTAGTTGATAAGAATAACATTTATTCAGAGCAGTGCTCAGTGTGATTTCAACGGACGCTCAGTGAAATCTTGACGAAGAAAAATGCCACCTGTCAAGAATGTACTGCTACATATGGAACGCTGTTTCAATACTAACTACTCTGTCACGCTCAATGGTCAAAGCTATATACATTTCAGCTACGAAAGTAAGTTTTAGAACTGGCAGGAATTGAATTCGATATTTAATATGCAGCAACAATAATTGTGTAACAAATACTATTCTTATAGTTACGGTAAATGTCCGAAATTGGAAAATGTCGACATTATCCGGTGAATGTCGATGTACACGAAATTCAGAATGTCGGCAATCACCGGTGATTGTCGACATTTACCATACATTGGACTGGAGAATGTCGACATTCACTGTATGGAACCAGAAGTTCCCGCACATTTTCGATGTTACACAGTTTTCGAAGTTCTAGAGAAATACACCCCCCCCCCCTATTCTCTAACTTAAATGTGAAGTTTTTTGTGAGTCTTTCCCGATTTTACACTACTGGAGAAAAAAAATAACACTCCATATTACTCAGCCATCATGTGATCTAGAAAAACGTTACATGTCAATCGCCATCGATTAAAGTATGCTTTTAAATTATTAAAACAAAATTTCGATAAGGGGCCGTATACATATTACAATCACCACCGACTTCAAAAACCCGATTGAAATGCCCTATTTCTGACAACAGAATGTCTAAATTAGCCGAAATACCAAATTTGAGATGTTCAGGAGATCTTGACAAAGGAAGCATAAGTTTTTCAAAATGTCAATTTACAGGTCGAGGTTATGAAGCCTATAAAACCAATATTTAGGTGCTTTATAGACTTAATAAAATAAAAAATAATAACAACAGGGATTTTTTCTAAGGGTTCCATAATTTTTCTACGTTCACTCCATACTCGTTGGTGTGAACTGTACAACAATGCACTCGGATATAATTTTCGGTATTTTCTGATGTTCGTAGAATTCTAGTACTACTCAAGATTTCTTACATATTTCTAACTAAACAGGACTATGTACTCAACAAGCTTATGATAGCAATCAACGTTTAGCTTGTTTCTATCTTTTTAGTTTTTTCTGGAGGCGGGGTTACAGTTTTGAAAACTTTTTCAGGAGAAATGCGCGTGACCAAAATATTCATTTAGGAGTCAACTAGCTTGAAATTGCACGAAAGAAAGATGCTGTTGTCAATCCTTCTAAAAAGATCTTTCGAAACCTTATTTTTTGAAAATAATTAAAAACTGTTCATTCACTGTTCCAATTACCGTATTATCACTCACTCATTGCTTCGAATCAGTTCACGAAATTGTTAGCTGTAAAAATTAAATAAATAAATAAATAAAAGAAATGAACTACAAGTTACGTCTAAAACCATACGAGCCAACTTTCCCCTTGTGCCAACATAGCAATTTCGAAATGTAGCTATCTTCCTCTCTTTCACTCGTTTTGCTTACATTCTTATTTCAAAATTTCAAACATAACTTTTTAACTGTTAATATACTTAATATCAAAACATAATAAATTAATTTTAATAAAAATGAAAAGTATTCACTCTTATGGCCTGCAATCGTTTTATTCCACAAAAAGGTCTGATTTTTAAAATTTTAATCGTTGCAAAAAAAAAAAAAAAAGAAAAGGAAAATGTTATTTAAAATTTAACATAAACAAGAAGTTCCGTCTAGAACTATACGAGCCTACTTTCCCGTATACACCAAATTCAAATTTATAATCCAGCTATCACTTTCTCCTTTAGCTTTAGTTCTTAATTATGTCAAATATACCTTTTTCAACGGATAATACATATTCATTCACTCATTCATTCTTTCCTTTATTCAGCCATTCATGCATTCATTCGTTTACTTATTCATGTCTTTATTCATTTATTTACTTATTCATATATTTATTCCCTCATTTATTCATTCTTTTCCTCATTCATTTATTCATTGATTCATTCTTTCACTCCTTCATTTATTCATTAATTCATGCTTTCACTCATTCATTTATTCATTGAAAAATATCCTTAAAAATCCCGATAAAAAATTTTATAGGAAAATAGGCTCGTTAGTTCTGGGTGAACTTTCTATTTGCACATGTTCTATGTTATAAGAGCTTTCCGATAAAGTTTGTTCCAAGCAAATCGGTCCGTTAGGTCAGGATTTATATAGGATTGAAATTTCCCCGTAAGCGCTATGTTAATTTTTTGAACTGTTCAAAAATAAACAAAAACTGTTCAAATTGATATTTCACGCCAAGAGATTCTTCCAGTAAGCTTGTTCATTGGAACATGGATCTTGTACCCAGAGTTTACATAATTTGCTTCATTTTCGCCCATAGGCGCTAATGTTAAATTTTTTTGAACTGTTCAAAATTGAACGAAAATTTGTTCAAATCAAAAAGTAAAATATAGAAATGAGATGCCCTCGCTGAGATCTTTCAAATGCAAAAAGAATTTTTCGAATCGGACTATTCGTTCAAAAGTTATTGGGGGGGGGGGGACAGACCGACATACAGACCGACAGACCGACAGACACACATTTTCCCCATCTCAAACCCTGCTTTCAAATTTTTTATTTTTCAATCTTTATTTAATTACTTCACTTTTTTTTTACTTTTCTTTATTTTTAACGATACTTTTACGATACATTAAGCCTTCTTTCATGCTTTATTATTATTTTTTTTACTTTTACGTGAAAGTAGGCTAAAAATCATCTTAATTAACAATTTAACAAAATCGTCTGCGGATCTTTATTTTATGTGAAAAGTAAAGCTCTTTGCTTTCTTTTCAATTTCGATCAATCAACCAGGCTTCGATTTTCATCAAAGTTAAGTATACGGGAAAATCAAGTTCAGTTTTCATTCCTTTTTTTTTATTTCTTTTATTCACACATTCATTCATTTTACTCCTTTATTCAGGCATTTATTCATTTATCCTTTATTCACGCATTTATTCATTTATTAGTTAATTTCTTCATACACCCAGTTATATATTCGGAATTATCCTTAAATCTAAATAAAAGTTTCCTGACAAAATAGTCTTGTTTATAATGATAATTTAACTTTGTGCAAAGTTCTGCATGTACTAGTTTGCACCTGTTCTACGTCATACGCTCCTTCCTATGAAGTTCGTTCTAATATTTTTTTTTCGTTCTCTTACTAATTCATGCATCTATATCTTCACTCATTATTCCATTCATTTATACATGTATTCATTCATTTATTCTTTCATCATTTTCATTCTTTCACTCAATCATTCGTTCAAAATTATCTTCAAAAAAACCAGATCAAAAAGTTTCATGGGGGAACATAGTTCTATAACTCATAGGCTCGTTTAGTTCTAGATGAACATTGTATCTGTACATAAGCTCTTTCCAATGAAGTTTGTTCCAAATAAATCGGCTTGTTAAACGGTTTCATATAGGATTTAGATTATTTTCCCGTAGGCGCTAAGATTATTTATTTGCACTGTTCAAATTTGAACAAAACTAAAATATGGGAATGAGATGTTCTCACCGAGATCTTTCAAACGCATTTTTTTCCCAATCGGACAATCCCCTCAAAAGTTATTGGGGGTAAGGGGGCAGACAGACAGACCGACAGAAACGCATTTTTCCTAGCTCTTTTGAGCTAGGAAACTACTACTTTTGAATTTTTTATTTTTCAATCTTTATTTACTTATTTAATTAATTTTTCTATTTTTTTTCTTCAATGATATTTTAAGCTACATTGAGCCTTCTTTCATACTTTTTCTTTTTTTTAAGAAACTCTTACAGGGAAGTAGGGCAAATAAGAAAGATAAGATAACAGACTCGAAAGAATCTCTCCATATATATTTTATAATTGTACTCCATCATCATAAAATTTTGAGCTGTGATGTTTAAAAAAAAAGTTTTATTTGTAAATATTTGTTTTGCATGGTTTTTGCAAACAATTTAATAGTGCTGCCATCTAGTGTACAATTTGAAAACGTTTTTAATTTAAAATCAAAATGCGTAATCTGTTGATTTTTTTCCCTCAAAAATAGAGAATATATTCAGAATATTCTCTGTGGTATTATTAATTAGAGCTGTAGGAAAAGTCAACTACTCAATTTATTTTTCAAAATATGCAGATTTGTTCCTTTTGGGAAGTTATAATGATTTGTTATTACTACTATTCTTTTATTATTTTTTATATTATGCATAAAACAAAACAGTAATTAAATAAAAATTAATAATTGCTATACATGCGTGTAAAAGTTTCTCGAACATAAATTTACGTTCACATAAAGTAGAATGAATTGCAATGCATTTACAAATGGAGATTTAGACAGAAGATATACACAACATGAGAAAAGAACGAAAGAGACAAATTAATTAAAATAATTAATTAATCAAACAGCAAACATTTTACGAAAAGAAGAATCATTCGAATGCTGAAAGTATTACAAGACAAAGAGCAATTGCCGAAAAGAAATCTTACTGAGAGTTTTCGTCTAAAAGTTTTAAAATGTTTATTATGTTCTTGTCAAAACTATGGGGCGCCTTTACTTTCGATAATCTTCTGTAACTACTGAACAAAATCTTCATATCTCTAAATACAAAATGTATTATTTTCGTTGTACACAAATACTATTCTGTTGTATTATTTATCAGTTCTGTTAGCTGCTGTACCGTTGAGGAGAATCAAGCTCTTTTGACCAATGACGTACAAAATAGCTATTTGTCTCTACGTTTCCCCTGCCCCCTGTATTCCCCCCATCATAGAAAAGAAAAAAAAAAGATTATTTACTGTCTGTATCATAAGTTTTCTGTCGAGAATTTTTGAAAATTTCAACATTAAACTACTATAGCGCCTAATGCGAAAAACACGATGCTTAGTCACTAAGCTCTTAATAATAGTGGCGACATCTGTTGACGAAGATCGATTCTCTTGTTAAAACGCTAACGAAGGTTTCTCTAAAAAGCAGGTTTTCAATGTTTCTTCTCCCCCCCCCCCCCTTACTATTTCATTTTACTATGGTCTGATACACCCCAAATTTTTGCAACCGCAAAAAGCATACATATTTTGATTGAAATTAGTTGTCAGTTAAATACGACAGTTAAAAATCCAAAAAGGACTGTATTCCATATTGTTAATGAACCCTAATCAATAGATAAATTACTGTGGAATCATAATAATATTTATAAATTAAAGAAACAGTGATATGAAAACCAGAATTTCTCGATATGTATGCTACAGAAAGTCCTTGTGAAAGCATGAATATCAATCAAGAGTTTTTTCACAATCGTGTTAAGAAATGGGAAATAGTCATACTCCCCTTTCTTCACACATATTTTCTCTTGTCATGTTTATCATGCCGATGTTCATTAACTCCTCCAGTTGGGTATTCAATTTTTCTCGAGTTGATAATCAGGCTCGTCATTTAGGAAGGTCAAGAGGGGTAAATTGCCCCTCCCTCTGCCTTGGAAAGTATAATGTATTTAGATGTATTGTATGTAAATGAATTTTGTTGTCATTTAATGCAATATACATTGAACGTGTACCCTTTGCATCTCCCTCCCTGAGTTATATAAGAACATTTAAAATCAGCAAATTAAACTTATTTTTGAAGTTTTTTTTCTTTAATAATTTGATTGATCATTTTGTATCGCAAACACTAATGCAGATTAAGATTAAATTTTACTTCTTGTTAAAAGTTGAAAAGGAAATTTTACTAGGCATTTGCACTTTGAAAATAGAATTGCGCGAGTCATTTTTTCAGAATTCAAACAATTAATATGGTCTTCTGTTCTATATTAATTATCTTTTGTGTTGTAAACCTTAATCTCCGCAAAAAACAACTCTGTTGTAAAAATTTGTCCGGCAAGAAAACCTTAAACTCTTATCAGCAAAAAGAACCCTTTCATGCAAGACCCTCGGCCGTAAAAAGTTATGATATCCAAGTTGCCCGCCATGTAGCTTCTTCTCCAAAAAAAAAAAAACCTCGTCCGCGTAAAATTTTTTCAATGCAGTTTGGCGGGAAGACGCCAGATACTCCAAGTGGGCCGTGAAATCACATTTTTGGGGGGGAATTTGAGGTTGGTGGTGTAATGTCGAGGCAGGCATCATCGGATTCGGAATTTTCCGGGGAAGAAGTATCGCTCGGTCTTATTCAGGTGATGCTTTAATTAACGGAGATATTAATTAAAAACATAATTACCACTCTTTTGACGACTTGGAGAAGAAAATATGCTTGCATCTTCAAAATTTTCACACCAATCGAAAGGTTTTATTTTTCTGCATAAGATGGAGTTTGTTTCAAGTTTCTGCCTTAAAGAGAACGGAAGTTATTACTGTTTTTCTCTGCAATTTGAAATTATTTTTTCACGGTAATTAGCTTTTAATTCCTTTTCGCAGACGATTGATAAAAGCGCTATTTTATTTTTGATTTCATTCGTATCGTTGCCATTCTTCATACGCGTTGTTGATAAAGAAAAATCTGTTTGCAATGTTTTTAGCATTTTGAGGCGCAGAAGATTTTTAATTTTTTCATCCTGCGTTTAATCAAGGCTGAACTAGATCGTAATCGTTACTTGGCAAAAGTGTTTCCTCATAGCCCTATACTAAATGCCCTCCGATAGCGCTTTAAATCCATACACATTTTGGCCGCAACTTTTTATATAGAGGGAGCTAGTTCCCTACTCATGATACTGCTTTTATAAGTAGATACATATGGCAAAGATTAATGAACTGAGTTTAAATTGCATAAACTGTTTAATTTTAAACATATCAGCAAACAAAATCTTCCAAAAAGCCAATTTTGACTTGTTATTTAATGAATTTATTGAAGACAGTACAATACGTTATTCTTAAGTTCTCATATAAAATATTTTTCTAGTGATTCAAATTATAAAATATTGGAATACTTATTTTTTCACTTTGCAGGTTATTATATCAAAAATATTAATAATCTTCTCTTGGAATTAGTTCTTTAATTCATACTATATAATCTTTTAGGTAAAAATTTACTTTCGGGTGCCCCTTCGCAAAATTGGCGATTTTTGTTTGGCGCCATTCCTGTTTGCTGTTTTGCAACACCGCTAAGCTTGGCGATCAACCGCGACCAGAACTTGGCGAAAATCAAGAGCAACAGGCTGCCATTTAGGTACATTTGAGAATGTGTACTAAATTTAAATTAAATTGAACTAATTACCGTTTCGGTGTAGAAGCGGGTACCCCTTACTTTGGTGTTATATTTTGGCGATAATATTTTATTTCTGGTTAAGCAGTAGACATCTTACTAATCACATCTTGGCGTCAAAAAAGAAAAAAAATCGCCTAAAGATCAAGTGGTACCACCCGATTACAAACTTTTATCCTAATTACTGAAAAATTGAAATTCTTAACGTATTTTTATTCTTGAATAAAAGCATTTATGACATATCCACTCTAAAATAGGAAATAGTAGCACTGTTTCCATAAATTAAATTTTCCAAGAAATAAAGAGTGGCATAAAATTAAAATGTTTATTTGAATCTGTACAACCTCATATTTTTGAATTTCGTATAAACAATTAAGAAACATGAACGTTTCTTATATACGGAAACGAAACATGATCTGTGATATCGAAAATAAAGCATGTAAACGAATAAAACGGCAGCGATTTGAAAATAATAAACATTTAAAGTTTCATAAAACACATTGGAGTAAAAAAAAATAATAATTACCTTGTCTAGACAAAGCTGTTATCCACTTTGTTCGTAGTCCTTTGTCGGAAGGGAATTCATGAAAACTAATTTTTTCAGATTTTGAATCTGAAGAGCAATACGGCGCAACGCAATGCACCATAATTTTGATTAAAATCTAACTAGTTTCTTAAAAGAAATTTAAAGTTGAAAAAAACAGATTATCTGCGCCACCTAGCGGAGAACTTTTCACGGCGGTTTTTTCTCTCATATCGGAAGGCATTTAGTATAGGGGGCTCTGGTTTCCTACACTGTCACCCCCCCCCCCCCACCACCCCCAATTCGAAGAAGATCGAACAGTTAAACAGTAAACTGGATCAAGTTCAGCCTTGGTTTAATTATTCTTTAGTTTTAAGCGATGTGGCAAATGAATAAATTTCAGATTTCATCGATAATAGATTTTTTTTCTTTCCCAGCCACTATTCGACATAAATATGAGAAATATGGGGAAAGAAAAGATACTTGTCTATTTTAGCGGCGACCAAAAAACTCCAAGAAGGTTTCACCAATTTGGCGATTTAAATTATTGGGTTGTTGTATATGCATCCGTTTGTGCACTTGAATAAATTCTTAATATTTGGCGAAAGTTTTCTCAACGCTTTCTTGTCGCCGTGGAAACGGACTTTTTGAGCATGGATAACAAGAAAAATCTGAAAAATGATGATTTTCAAACTTTAATTACTCCAGCCCCTGATGGTCCCGGGGATTGAATTTTGGTATACGTCGTCAGGGGCCACTCGGCATTAAGTATGCAAAAAATCAACCCCAGGGACCTTTATGGGGCTGAGATTCATGGGGGTGAAAACCCCAACTTGTTCTGTCGTGTAAACAGTCCTTAGTCGCTTTTGCCATTATTTTTTACTTTTCTTCGTAGGTTGATCTTTCGGTTTTCTTGGCGGGCGGGACGCTCCCTTGTCCCTAGACCTCATTTTCTACAAATTTAGTACACATGTAATAATTATTATTATTATGCTCACAAATGTCATTAAAAGTTCAAAAATAAAATCAGAAACGTGATCTATAACGCAGTGCTTTGTTTTTGAACTGCAAGTATATATGCTTGTGTAATATAGAGTGATATGAGACAAAGGGGAAGGGGTTATGATGAAGCCTGACATTTTCTGACAAAAGGGGGGGGGGGGAGGGGGTCAAATATTTTGAAAAAAAGTGAGACATCATTTATGAACGGTCCCAAAGCTCTGCGCATGCTTATATTTGGGAGCCGTATATCTTTTAATGGCTTCTGTTACATATTGGAATTTCGGAGGAGGATATACAGTTGAACTTCGCTATTCGTACCCAATTCGTTAGAGGAGGCAGTTCGAATGGCGATTTGTACGAATGGCGAATTATTTTTTCACATAAGATACAATTTAATTGGATTAATCCGTTCCAGAGCAGATGTTTGCTTATTTAAACATATGAAAAAAAACAATACTGTACATGAAATTATAGATAAATGAAAATTTAACTGCCCTTTGCTTGTACTGAAGTGAGCTGATGGCATAAGTGGAATGTTGAGAGGAGGAAGAGAAATGGTTGGAAGAGGCGTCCCCTTCCATAAAATCATCAGGTAACATCCTTTCAGGTGTTTTCTCACTCTCTGCTGTTCTTTCTTTTCGGGTACCTGCCTGCGCGCAGTGAAGCGGCGTCGGTTCGATTCCGACTTTCCCCTGGGTGTATTTATTTCTTTGTATAGTAAATCTGTTGTACTGTCGTGTTCTATCTGTCATATTAGACGAGAGTTTGATGCATATCCTTGAGAATAGCAAATAAACTCGAATATTTATGCAGAGGCGTAGCTAGGTGGGGGCAAGGAGGGACAGCTGTCCCCGGGCGCAGCTTCAAGGTGCGCCAATTTAATATAATTTATTTTATTTTTAAATGCGAAAAGAATATTATTTGAACTGGTGTGAATATATTCGACAAAAAAGTGGGAGCACCGCAAATCATATCGGGAATGACCAATGTAGCACAGGAGTGCGTGGAAAATTAGACAAATAATTTTGCGAAGCCAAATTGTCCCATTTTTCCCTTACAAGTGAATGGTCGTTAATAAAAATGAAAGTTAAAACGGCTGCTTTTTAGAGCTATTTATCATTTAGGAAGCATAAAAGTTTTTTAATCCCCTTTAGGGGCGCCCCTAGGCCCCCAGGGGCGCAAAATCTTCAGTTGTCCCCTGGCGCTGAAAACCCTTGCTACGCCTCTTTTTTTGTGACATGAAATGGTCGTTAACAAACAAACAAGCAATATTGTTCAGCCAGTATTAACTAGGACAATGCTCGAGGCACAGTCGAAGTAAGTTTCTTTGATAATTCTTTGCTCAATATTGGTCTCACTTGGAACCATGTTGATCCAGGAAATTCGGCGTGAAAAACATTGGGAGAAAATTGAAATGGAAAAGTCTTTTGGATTTTCCAGTTTCGATAACGCTTTCTATGCGCCAGGAACATTTTTGTGTGTATGTAGCGAGGAACCTTTTGAGATAACTGATAAGCAATCGTTTTGAATTTTAATTAACTTTCGTTTATTGTTTATATTTTTACGTGTGTATCATACATTATTTGGCTACTATGTTGTAAGAAAGAGTGACAGTGAAAATTTTTAATAATAGGTTCTGACCAGCACCTTTTTTAAATTCTTATGTTTTGTTATTATTTGAATTTTCTTACGTGTAAATGAAAAAACTATAACAGTGAAAAAAAAAAAAGAAAGAAAGAACACAAAATAAAACCTTTAATTTTTTGTAAGAGGGTCAGTCCGGTTTACTCAAATCGTCGTTTCGTTGTGTAAAAACATATCAACTCTTGCGAAATTCATTTCTGTAAAACTATAGTCAGGTGATCCCCCCCCCCCCTCCAACACACAAAATAAACATTGTATAGGCTCAAAAAAAAAAAAAAACCCTACGTGATTAACGGAAAGTTATGCAATATTGATTAGTTGATGTCAGTTTTTCCAGAAACTTTATAGCAATTTTTTTTTTTGAGTTAGCTTATCTCAAGATAAGAAGAAAGCAGATACATTACTCGTGACAAAATCTTAGGAATAATGAATCGAAAGTTTCGGATTATGACCACTTGTGGAGCAGTCGTCTATAATTTGCTGTTTCTCTTAATTACTTCTTTTAGATAACAGTATTTCGGGAGGGAGGGGGTAGAACCCGATATCATCCCCCCTGGATACGCATATGAGTTTTCATGTGCACCACATCCGAAACCAATTCGCTAAAAGATTTACATACATCGATTTATTTTTATAATCTATATTTTTGTGGCATTACTCTAATTTGTGAAAGGGAGGGGGAAGGGGACGGGACACTTTCGTTAATTACGGCCAATTCATCATCAGAGCCTCAGGTGCGGTCAACTCTAATTTAGGGTTTGAAGCAGTAATGACGCACATTTGACTCCAGCGTACTAGAAATTCTATGAAACCTCAACTCGTGTTTCTTTCACATAAAAGCCACAACTTTTTGATGTTTGCAACCCTAATGCCTATTTTTTAAAAATATACGTTATGTTTCTGATTTTACTCATTTTTATTTTTGATATTTTTTCTTCAATTTACTTTAAGAAGAAATAAAAATAATTGAAAAGTAATATGTTTCCTCAACGAAATGTGAAAAACACAACATTTTAAATGAGACATTTGCTTTCCATAAAATATAACTTAAAATTTTATAGCAAAATATGTTTATCAATCCCTCGTGCATCGTAATATAAAGTATGCAGTTTCTAAGGTAAAAGCTTTATTTTAAAAATATTCTTATTGCGGGTATAACAATGTCATGTTCGCAACATGCACGAATTATTCTTTTTACATAAAACGTTTTTGAAGAAATTTGATACTTTGCATTACGTCATGGTAACTTACATTCATAACTATAAAAATCAAAAGCTAAAGGTTAAGATTCTTTAATGGTAAGGCGTACAAATCTTACACACGCAACAATGGATTGTGCAACGTGAAGATAATTTTAATGTGAAATATGTGAGAAAATTCTTCTTGGAATATTCAATTTGTTGCTTCTGTCCACTGCTCTGGAAATCCGTGATGTAGGATGTCACCCAAAATGGGTCCGCGTGTCACTGGTGCCAAAGGTTGGTCATCACTGATTTAAAGTAAATTAAAAACCGTAGTTTGTTCCAAACGCTTTATTCCGAGCGATTTGGTGCCGTTTATAGAAGGAACTCGGCTGCAAAAATTTTCGAGCATTCGCTTTAAAATTAAAATGTTAGTCCTGTGCACACCCTCTGATTAAAAGTAGAGAAAAAATAATCGATTTGTTTCATGAGGAAAACAAAAGAAAGAAACAAGTCTTACGTTTAAGTCATTGTCGAAAGATATAAATAAATTAAACAAAATAAGCAAATTAATTAAAGAATGATTAACGAATGAATAACTTTTGAAATTAGGAATAAATGCAAAAGATTTACAGCTCAAAAATCATTTGTATCAAATATAAAAACAATTGTGGTTTCTGGAAATGTGTTCATAAATATTGATCACGGAACAAAAAGAACGTAACTGAATTAATTTTTATTTCCACTAAAGGCATAAAGGTGATGGGTGAATTAAAAACATAAGTAAAATGCAAAGCCAAAAAATTTGGCTTCTTCAATACTATTTAATCACAAAATCTCATTCAAAACGTATAAACATCCACAGAAGAGAGATAATTAAGAAAATTTGACTTGTAAGGGTTTCTATTATACCGCCCCACCCCCACAGAAACTTGCATGATATTGATCCCCCCCCCCATTTTTGCAGCTTTAAATCTAACTTTTTGGAAATATAAATAAATAATATGCAAATCAGAAATTTTGAAAATGACATGGAATGAAAATTTTGACATGACATCGGGGGAAAAAAGTCCTGCATGTTTAACGATTTAATTACCATATAATACATTTTCTCCCTTCTGTGGTTTTAAACACTAAGTGCAGTAAAACAAACATTACTCAAATACCTTACAAAAATCTAATTGTTACATACATAATAAACAAAAAAAAAATCCACATTTTAAGACATGTACACCTGCATTATGTACATAACACAGCTACAAAAAGTGTTAATCACAGCAGTTAGACATTATTAATTCGTTTATTTCGTTAATAAATATCAATTACTAGACTTCAAATTCAAAAATAGGTAATTTTTAGAGGATGTTCGCAAATGTCTTTCTTTTTTGTGTAACACTGTTTCAAATTGGCAGACCAATGTTAATTATTTTTCTGTCAATAGATGGCAGCACCAACATTTTACAAAAATTCCATGAGGCCCTTTTTTTCAGAAATAAATATAACTTGACTAATAAAACGATAAGTAAAACTGAAGCTAATTACGATTAGGTATATGATTAATAAACCATCTAGAAGCAAAATAAGCAACTTTTTTTCTCTCCAAGATATGAAACAATTGTAGATTGTTGAATAAATTTTAATTCGAATTACATATCTCTCCAAGCTTCAATAGATGAATACCGCTCTTAAATTTATTTCGATGTAATAAAAACTAAGGGACAAGATGAATTTAAAAATTGCTTAAAAAGTGATTAAAATGACTTTCAAGTACCCAGCTAGAGATCTTTAAAAACGATGAAAATACAAATAATACAATTGATTATGCAGGAAATTAAATTACACAAGATGACGTTTTTCAAATGAAAGTATGCTTTGGGAGTGGTTATAAAATGCTAGAAATGCGCTAAATCAACAATAACCATTTTTGGCTGCTTCTTAATCGATTTGAAAGCACACACATGCCGTTGCCAACATCTTCAAACAATCTCCATAACTTTAGCCAAATTATTCACCCGTTCGATTTTCTTGACTTCTCATTTAAATCACAATTTCACAATTAGTATAACAGGATAGGAAAAGACTTTGATATCGATTTTATTCAAATTTCAATTTTAGAAAGGTTACTTTTAAATATCAGTAATACTGATTCTCGTCAGCTATAATTTTTACAGTTCCTTGAAACAATGACTTTATACAAACAGTTCACTGAATTTAACTGCATTACATTTATTTATACATACATATCAACAACTATTTTTTTTATTTTGTATACAAAACTTGGAAAATTATCCCCAATCGTTTTCAATCACATGAGCACGCATTTTCCAGTTCTTCTGAAGCTCTTGGCGTACGAAACAAATAACAATCATTCGGGAACAACCAAACACAAATGGAACACAGAAAAAATCAAAACTCCTTAAAAATAAACTTTTGAACAGAAAGTTATTTTTTTAAACAGAGAAAAAAATTTTTTTTTTCACGTATACATAAAAATGACTGATACCAGCAAATAACAGGAACTGCTTTTAATTATCCAAACCCAATATAACGCAGTCATAGTCCAGTCTTACGAGGCCAGTTATAATGCCTTTCCAGTTTCAGTTCAGGTTGATTTTGCATTTTAACATTTAGCTAGAAAACTTGCTGACGGGGTGCTGGGGTCAGTTTTTTGCGTTATCAGCACCAGAGAAAGAACATTTTCCCTTGCACTCTCACTATTTCTTCTCCGACCATCTTCCCTTAAATAATCCAATTGATGCATACATATACATAGATAATGAATTTGCTTCATCCTAAATGGCACTGTGATTCATTTGCCACGTGGTCAGTGTAACCGTAGGCTGGGCAGAAGTATGACTAGTAGCACAGCGAGGGAAAGGAGAGCATTGGAAGTGGAGGAGGACGTTGCACTGTTGTCCTTGACTTTGATGTTCACGTCACGGGAATCGCCGCTGTCGAAGTTGAAGTCGCTTCTCTGTGTCCCTGAAATATCAAAAGAAAGTTCAGAACGTTTTTAAACAAACAAACAAAACAGTATGTCACCATAAATATAAATTTTAACGTAAAATGAAACACCAACATTTGCTGGTTACAAGGGTGGAACTCCCAGACGGCCCGTAGAAACAAAAGAAAAAAAACTTACTTTAATTAGGCTTTAACCCATTAATTACTAAACGCCTACCGTCCCTTTTTAGGGAAAGTCTAAAAAGTACGTCTGAAACACCCAAAAATAAACATTTGAACAAAAAATTGTTTTAATGTATTCCTAACCTTAAAATAACTGGTTAGGAATACATTAAAACAATTTTTTGTTGAAATGTTTATTTTTCGGTGGTACAGACGTACTTTCCAGACTGTTCCTAAAAAAGGAAGGTAGACATTAATGGGTTAAAAAGGAGTGTTCCCAAAGAAAATGACGCTTATGCAAAAATTCTGACCATTCGTATATTTTATTTATTTACACGGAAGCTACGCGAGAAAGAACGAAATAAGAAGAAAAAGACTAAAGAAGGTTTCTTGTACTCCCACTTCCCCCACCTCTAGCCTGCTGGTTCCATAGTAAATAGGTGCCTAAATACTTTTTCCTTCCACAGAAATGAGCAAACTGAAGCGTTTTCTCAGTTTTCCACAGTCCTTTCACATCCATCAAATCTGAGCAAACAAACCAACACGCACCTTCAAACCGGCAAATCTAGTGCGGCAAGATGACAGAACTAATGATAGCGTATTAAAAATTCTCTGATCGCGATATAATTTAAAACCAGCTCTCCCGGAATTTTTAGTTTTTTAGTCGCTATTTTTCATTTTGTGTTTTGAATGACGCATAAGCGTTTTTCTTTCTAATCAGCAAGGGCAGTTTTCGAGTGAACAAACGAGTTTTGGACTATTTTGCTTCACGTTAAGGGGGCCAAGACGAAATTGATTTTGTAAATATCCAGTTTAAGCCTCCTCGTTCTATGTGCCTTATAGTTTTAAATATTAGAAATACAGTTTACATGTTTTTCGTGCCTAATAACGATGTTTTTTTCATTCTATGGAAGCTCAAAATAATTCTTTTGAATCAAAAATGTTTTCTTGTCTTAGTTGCAAATAGATTTGTGATTTCGGAGCGAAATACAAATGTGACTTTAGGAACCATTTTAACTCCTTTACGCATTAGCCCGCGTCTGACACGGGCGATCTTGTATTTCGCGTTACCCTTTTTCTAATGCCCGTCTACACTCAGTTTGTAATAATTTTTTTACATAACTTTTACCCCCCCCCCCCGCCGCTCTCTAGACACCGTCTACAACTGAAATTGCCAAAAACAATTTATACTATCTATATATTCAGTTTCTGTCAAAAAATAAAACCTCTATCATTTTTACCAGTTTTTCCAAAAAAAAAAACTCGTGTTTCAAATGGTTAAAAAGAATTAGTTCACTAAATGCTTCCAAGTTTTTTGTGCTTTTGCAAGGAACACATCTTAATAGATTTGGTGCCCAGTTGCACCACCATTGTAGCAAACACTCCACTTCTTATCACCAGTTATCAATCGTTTAAAAAAAGGTTTTTTTTTTTTTTTTTTTTTTTCCCCGCGTTTCAGCAGAGGCTGTCAAATGAGCTTCTTTGAGTTGATGAGGAAACCAAACATCGAGCTTGCTTACCAGTCTCTTTAGGTAGAGACGTGAACACTTTTTATTGACCTGACTCTACTATCTCTCGAGTCGTGTAACGTGAGTTTGACTGGATCAATGCCTTTATTTTGTCATCATCAATCTGGGCAGGCCTGCCTGATGGAGTCGCATCTATCAAATCAAAATCACCAGCTTGGAATTTTTTGGACCAGTTTTGGCACTGACGTTCTTGTAAACTTTGGGCAATTTTTCACCAGCTTACCGCGCGTTTTTCGCTCTGCAGAAGCAAAACAGTAGAATATGCCGAAAATGAACAGTTTAGTCTTCCATGTTCAACGGGCTGTTAAATCTCCAAAACTGAACGAAATCACTCAAATAGTTGTTTACAATGAAGCTAAACTGCCAACTATCAATGACATACCCCCCTCCCATTGCAGATGCTTCCAGTATTTCAGAAATTGCACTATTGCCATCGCTTGCAAAGAAAAGAAACAACCCTGCCTATTTAACAATATCTCTAGTTTGGAATGCCAAGCCGGTTATGCCAAAATCTGGTTAATGTGGGGAAAAAACGGAAAGCAAGTAAAATTACGTGATAGCGGGCATCTCTTGCTCTGAATTCACACTTTTCCATCGTCAATCAAATGCAAAAAGATAACAAGAAATAATCTTACCTCCCCAGTCTCCACTACCGGAGCCTTTGTCGTAGTCTTCATCATCTCCAACTTGATTCCTGGGCCAAACACCACTACCGCTGCCTTCTGCCATGTATGAATCAGCTTGGGGCAGCTCTGGCGTAATGCTTTGTCTAAGTTGCTGCAAAAAACGATGCATTTGCTCTGTGAGACTGTCAAAACATTTCAGTAAAACTATATGCAGTATACAAATGTCTGTTTAAACAATAGAGCTTTATACATTAGAAGTAAATTTGGTTCTCTGTTAGTTTCGCTAGCAAGATCAGTAACAAGAACCCTTTTTCTTAGCACAATGTCTTTCGTTCTATTTGTTTAGATTGTTTTCCGCATAGGCTGGTAATTAAACTGTACTTAAGGCTTACGGCCTAACTACTGGCGGAATAATTAAGCGAATTGCAAAACATTATCATCATTCTTCGGATTTGAGGAACTATATCATTAAAAAACCCTATTAACTAATGTTAGAGGTTTTAAATTAGTATTTCGAAACGCACGTCGTTTCAGATCCTGCTCACTTGACTCATTTATGAGCCATCGACTCCGTCCACTTGCGGTGCTTAATCTTTTAAGGTCTATGGTTTAATCATAAGAAACAAAGAAAGAAAATGTTAGAGGTGACGCGAACAATTAGATCAGCACCGACAGATTGATGTTATGTAGAGCCTAGTAAGAAAAGCAAACGGTGGCATTGCCAACTTGTCAAAATTTTACACTTTTGGCCGAAGCAGAAAAATTAGAAAAGTGTGAGGTAGAAAAACGTGTACGTTCACGTTCTAATGGTCGTATTCAACTGAAACGGTATCGAACGAATTCGAATGTTTTCCGCCGATTTCGAAAATTCGATCGATCGATATAGCACTGTTCGTATTCATCTGAAACACATCTATATCACGTGACGCGTTCTATCGAAACCTATTGTTTCACCGACTTCAACCAATCACAGTTCGTTTACGTAGTCCAGCATTCAACATGGCGGAATTCCAACTGGAGAAAAATGACAACGGGATACTCTATTAAAATTCAAACAGGGTTTTGCTTCTTAATGTTTTTTAGTCCAAGTAAAAAGCTTGTTTAAATGTTAGTTCAAGATATATATCCCTTACTGGAGTCATTTACCACGTTTGCGGAAAGTTAATAATTTTCGCTAGCTACTCGTGCAGAAGCAGAAATATTTTGAGTGCTCAGGACAACCCTTTTTAATTGCTTTATGTAATTTAAGATAAGAAGCTTACATTTAATTACTGTAGCATCCGGATAATTTTGAATCTCAACGAAAATGAGTGTCTTATCATTCAGGTCCGCGAAAGCATTAAAATGCAACTTCTAGTCCGTTGCTGTTTTCGGCATTTTTTTTCTTGTGTACCAGCTAACTTGTCGTTTCGTCAGACATGCCGGGAAAAAAAACCACCTCTGCTAAAATATTAAACATTTATCATAAGAAGTTTTCTTTCTGGTGCATTAAATAAATTACCAGACGCATTTTTATTCCATATGACAGTTTTCAACAGACAAACTAAAAAGTCATATGTAAAAAGTTTCTCTTCCTAGGTGATTACAATGGTGTAAAAATTGCAAAAATATTTGATCACAGCTCAAATGTCAATTGAATGTAATAAGATAATAAAAAAATGTCGAGATCAAACTTTTTCTAAAATTCTTGTGCTTTACTACATTTATAGATTTAATAAATGTAATTTTCTTGAAATATTTTTATGTGTATTACAAATTATAGACTTAAAATTCATTACTTTGAAGTTTTTCTTGTGAATGTAATCTACTGTGTGTCAGGGTAGATACAAGTCTTAAATTATTGTATTTTAATAAAATCAGCAGACATTGTGTAAAATAACAACAATTCTTGTTCCCATTTCTTATCTGGTCGCAAAAGTTTGAGCTAATATTTTCTTATTGCAGATTTCTGTTCCCCAAGCTCCATAGAACTAAAATACCAAGTTTCAATGACATATGTCTATTAGAGCTTTACGTAGGTCTAAAAAGAGCATGCATAATTATTATCCAGTGTTCTGAGAACGATGTTAACCAAGATCTAAAGTTCTTCAAACGAAATGCAATTTGAAGAAAAAAAATGGCTTTCTCAAAAAGTCAGTTTTAATTAAAAAAATTGGTTGTATAAGAGACTTCCGTTGTCGTAAAGTTACCTTAGAAAGATGTACTCCAAATAAAAATATTATAACTATAAGACCCATGAGGTTTAATTGTACACACATTATTACGAAGTAAGGAATAATGTAATAGAATTACCCGACTCATCTTTTGTAACTTTTCATCCAGTCCCATAATTACTAAATCATCACTTTCTGGGGATTTCATTTCAGGATTATACCTCTGAGCTGCTACTCCAACGCCAGCGATTGTCTTCGTGTACCTGAAAGAAGAAAGGAAAATATTGAATAAAAGCCACTGGTGTACAGTTGTGCTCCGGCGGAGCCTTGCAAGAAAAATTAAAACATTTCATAACGAGAATTGAGCGTTGGCAACACCATGACTGATTGAGTTGATTCTGAATTCATATTCGAGTCAGTCAGCCATATATTCATGAACAATTACATATTCACTAAGTTTATTTATTCATTCAAGGTATGTATGTATGTATGTTTAGTGTGTTTTACAATAAATGTTTTGTATGTGTCGTACCGTCATTCAGAACTCAAGAAATTCAGTCAGAGTAAGCGGATCTGCAATTTTAAAAGATTAAAGCAATAGTAGCTTACCAAGCTTAAAACAACCACTAAAAGCATAAAATAGTCAAAATAACTTTCGGGGAGGGGTGTTGAAAGCTATTTGCTCAGTACAGTACAGTTAAATCTTTAAATTTGAATATGCTGCCTATTTACAAAAATCGTAACTGATACGAGATGCATTATTTTGAGTAGAAGAAGCAAATGCTTCCTGTTCTACAGTAAAATAATACCATAAATAAAAAGAAAAAAAATCGGAAACTCAGTAATTCAAACAATACAATGCAAAAATTGAATAGCACGCCAAGAATTTTCAAAAATATAAAGAAATAAGTGTGAGAAAAATGTTTTCTACTTCACAAATGACTTTTAAAAATTGGAAACATATTTTTCAGAGGAAGATTTAACTCAGTATGTATTATATTGCAGTCAAAAGCATACCAGTCTGACATTTAAAAGTTTGAATATACTACCATAAGCAAATAGTGAAACCTGTGTAAGTCGACCACTTTCGGTGTAGCACTTTAGTGGCCAACTTAGACAAGTGGTCAAGTTATAGAGGCTGAACTTACGTGTTGGTACAAAAATGTAAAGTATTGGTGGTGGAGGGGGGGGGGGGCATCCAACTGTGTGCAACTGCTCTCATGATAGCAATGACAAATTTCCGTATGATAATGAAGCATCAGAACTCTCTATATACATGAATTTATCTATAAGCCATGCTATTTGCCGTTGCTTTTCTGCACCTCACAACTTTTGTAAAAGTTAGCTAACTTTTTAAAATGTCTTTTAATTGCCGGTTACAATTTTCGGTAGGAGAAAAAAAAATATATAAAGCGCAAATTTGAAATAAATTTACAATTTCTAACCAAAGGCTAGTTTTCGCCAACGCTAAAATCAATTTTTGAACTTTATCTATCGTTTGCATTTCAGGTTGATAGTATTATAAAAATAATAAAAATCCACAACGAAAGTTATTGATGGATCGATCAAATATGATCCATATGGCGTGTCCAAAACGTACATTTAGCTGCAAGAACTTCTTACAGTATAGACAAGACTTGCGAAACCTCTCTTTTCAAAATAGAAATAAACCTCTTTCATCATATCAGACACACGAGAAGGGAAAACTTTTTTTAATTTTCCTCTTTTCCTGCTTGGAATCCCTACAGAGGATTCTTTTTCGGAGGATAAGAGAGAAAGTAGAAATCCCCACCCGGCAATTCTTATGCGGAGAAGATACTGCGGTTGAATTATTCCAGTTGAAAAAGGCGATGAATGACTCCTCCTGGAAAAGGAATACGGACAACAGGAAATGGGCATGTGGCTACTCAAAAAGGCACCAGCTAAGAGAATTCGTGGATTAAACCAAATCGAAATTCTTTCATATGGTAAAGTTTCGAGCAAAAATAAATTTGGTATATAAAGCTAAGTATTAAGTTTTCCTATATATTTAACCCCCTCCCCCCCTGCGTGACAAAAGTCACAATTCAACATAAGCCCCCCTTTGTCACATGTCACGCTATGTTGCATGAGCATAATGTCACACTTCTTCTTACCACCTCCCCTTGTCAATTTTACGAACCCCCCCACCCCCCTCGAAGGGTGACATCATTTATGAATGATCCCTAGCTAAGTGTATGAAAAGGACAAAAGAGTATCTGAAGTCCAAGCATGAGTTTTATTCAGTTTCCTTTTCTAGTAGTAGTTGTGTATCTTTTAGCCTCTTTGTCAATTGTCATCTTTGTCATGAACAAGAGAAAATTTTCAACATAATCTACAAGGTACAAAGTTCGAAAAGTTCTGTGGTTTAAGGCAGGGTCGGGGAAGTGGGGAGAGGGGGTAACAACCCCAGAACCCTTACCCTTGACTTTAAATCGTATTGCCGATCCGAATAAGGTAAAATAAAAATACATGTGTGTAAGGAATTTTAAAAAGCAACCACTGCCCGTCCCCTTCACCTGGAGAGAATTTAGGTTGTACAGTGGTTTCAGGAGAGGAAAGAATTTGGACATCTTCTGCTCGTAAAATTCTAAAATTAAAGAAATTATTTCCCCAAGAAAATAGTTTACTTATGATTTTTTGGTTAAATCGACTAATTTTCTATTTCTTTTCCGACTCAAATCGGTTCAGATTATCTCCGAATCTTCTAGGACCTATTGCATCAGTAGAGTTTACTAAGCTCTCCATTTGGTTCTTTTATTCGTGGCTAAAAACAAAACCTGTAAAAGGTGATCAGTTTCAAAAACCGCGGAAAGAAGAAAAACGAAGACAACTAAATCAATGAACTACTTTAGGGAGTAAAAGAACAAGGGGATATCCCCCCCATTTTCCCTTCAAATCGGGGAACCGAGGTGAAGGGCCAAAGCCGTAAATGGAATGTTTCCTCAGGGGTTCCCCGTCGACAGGAAGGGAATCCTACCCTCAAGAACAAAAAGAAAAAACCTTCCAAGTGGTGCAAGTTTTGCTATCTCATTACTATAATCTCCTTGGAGGAAAACCGATACCGTTATTTGATCAATCCCTTTTTATGTAAATGTGCTCGGAAAAATTTATCAACATTTGAATGGGCAATTCTGTTTTTCGCCTTTTAACCAAGTACCAGACAAAACGATTTTCTTACTTTAAATGTCATAAAAAGGATGCTTTTTTCATTCCTTTCCTCAATCAACCTTATACCTGTTCCCCACATTCCAATGAAGATTTCTGTGATGCAGTTTATGGCGCCATCTATTGGCTAAACTCGATACTTTTTTAAGGAATTCTCTAATTTTGCAATTCATATTAAATTATTATCATAAATGATGATTAAAAATGATTATCATCATAAATGATGTCACACTTTTTCTCAATATATTTGATCTACCCCCCCTCTTTGTCACAAAATGTCACACTTCAACATACCTCTTCCTCCTTGTCACATATCAACGCTTATTTACAAAAGCTATATGATTGCGGTTCAAAAATAAAGCAAAGGTTATAGCTTACATTTCAAATTTTATTTTAAACTTTTAATGACACTTGTGAGCATAGCAATAATAATGGTTGTATGTGTACTTAATTTGTATAAAATGAAATTATGGTTTACAACAAAAAAGATAATAGTAAAAAATAATATTTGTTCCAATTCTGTAAAATATTCCCGCGCTTTTTAGTCTTAAAAGTGTGAATTCCGAAGATTTTCTTTTCAATTTATACTTTTAACTAGATGTTGATCTAAACCTTAATCAGCATCGATGTTTTCGATACAAAATGAAATCAATAAGCATACGAGAGAAAAAATAAATAAAAATGAAGGATATAAAAATATTTAATCTTCTGCTTCTAAATGTTTTTTATTTTAACCAAAATATGTGATGTCACACTTCTTGCTAATCCCTCCACCCCCCTCAATGCGTGACATCATTCGTGAATTACCCCTTTTGCAAACTGACTGAATACACTCGACAAATTGACACATAAGTAAATTTGAGAAGATCAGATTTTGTGTTGAGAAAGAAGTTGCTAATTTTGAACTTTTCTATCTTTAACTTCGAGCTGTTGATCGTGGCCACTTGCAACTCATTCAAAACTGGCACTTATGAAAATGTCTTTATCTGAAAGACACTGTTAAAAGGAGAAAGATTCTATATGTAAAGGAGATAATAACATGACTATACGACCAAAACCACTATCTTTTCAAATAACATGCTCATATAGCAAGCTCTTCAACTAGTTCTTTGACTTGCCTTCCACAACGGGGCAAAATAATCAATGAAATGCTGAAGATACAGGAAAATATCTTGTTCTGTGATATAAACTCCGATAATCAATTACTTTTACCACATCATGTAGCTACCTTGATTCTTGATCAAATAGCCAGTTTACATGTAATAAATCCTTATCACTGCAGACATCACAAGGAATCAATATATTCAACAGATAAATAAAAATGTAACCAAGCCATGCCGATATCCAGATATTAACCGAAATGCGACTCCTTGTTTCTACCTCGGGCAACGCAATTATGCATAAAGATGTTGCGAGAGCAAAGCACTCCTTCCAGGTTGCCTCCTTAAAGGTTGGATATAATCAATCTAGCGATTAATCGAAAGCATCTGTAATGAGCCAGCTGTTGCCAAAACGTCGATAATGCTCGTATTTAAAAAACGTTCAAGCCGGGCATTGCAGCAAAAGATTTGTTGCGAAGAAAGGAGCGATAGTCTTAAAATTTAATTTACTCACATACGCTTGCGAATATTTATTGGGCTTGAGATAGTTTGTGCAATTTTTAAAGTAATAATGAAACTAAAGTACACCTGAGTATCTGCAGCTCGCATAAGCAGCATTCAACCGATTTATAATTGGTTAAAGTAGAAAATAATTAAAAAAAAAAAAAATCTTTAGAACTTGGTAAAGTGCACGTAAATAAGAATTTTTCTAAAATTCGATCCCGTTCTTTCTTTTTCTTGTTTAATTTTGATTTTGAGCAATGTTTGAGAAATTCTTAAGCGTGGAATAAGAAGATATTATAAGTCCGAATGATGACGATTAAAATACGGTTTTCTTCTCACGGTTTTGATAACCATTTTCATATAACAAGAGATGAAAATTAAATAAACTAATCAATAATATTATTTTAAAATATAAGTGCCTTATATCACATGCCCGACTCGTGGCTTAGCGGTTATGCATTTGGCTTAGAACCAGGCCACGTGTCACCGATTTTATCTATTTCTTGCTTTGCACCACAGCCAACTAGATACTTGAGAAATCTGTGATCACATGACTTCTGTCTCAATGAGTAGAAAGTAGAGACAGTGGCGTAATGTGATATTTTTCATGGGCGGGTTTCTCTTTATAAGTAGTTATCGTAATACATTATCTAACGCTCACCGAGTGGACTGATAGGAGCTATTCTGTTCATGATGTTGGAAGATACGCATGTAACACTAAACCGAGTTTCGAAAAAAAAAGAGAAAAAAAGTGCTTTCCTTAAAGTGCTCTGGGAAAAATAAAATAAAATTAAACTAAATTGATTGAGACTCTTTATCGATCATCGATAAAAGCACAAAACAAACATTCATATTAAAATTAATTTAATTTTGCAATAACTATTCTAGTATGTAGAACATTGAATAACAGTTAAATAAAGTGAAAATTTTCTTGAAGATAAACTTTTCGAAACCTTTTAAAGTCATTTTCTCATTCTGATGATCACAGAGCTTTTGAGAACGTTACCTGTTTTCATTCTAAAACTATAAATATGAACTTCATTATTACATCCTTTATATTCTGATTCCTAAACTTAATCTCCCCATTTTAATAAAGTTTAGTTTTTTAGAAAAATTAAAAGCAGTTTTTTAAACTATTTTTTTTTATTTTATAGAAACGCTCAACCTATGAGCCATGCTCTTGCTAAGTGTGCTCACATAATGTTAATTTTAGAATTGATTATCTCGGAAAAATAAAATTCCGAACTTCAGTATCAACCCTTCTATTTTCTGGCACCTTAACTTAATCCACTCTTTTGGGCTAAAAAGGAGAAGTTAAAAGTTCAGGCTTTTGAAGTGTTTAACTCATTCTAGAACTGTGAACAATCAATTTGAGAAACGTTACTAGCCTAGTCATGAGATGGTGCCCGGGGGAGGGCAGCCCTAAGGCCACGTGCTAACAGGGTAAAGGAGTGAAGTAGAAAAGCCTAGTCATGATCTTGCTAATAAAAGCGGATTCAGATGTTGTTAATGCATCTGAGCTAATAAAAAATGTGCGTGTGTTTTACTTCGTTATCTCAATTCACTACCCATTAAAACGTGAAGTTAAGAAACGTGTTTTAGCTCTTAAAAGCAAAAAGAAATAAATACATTTTTTTTCCAAACTCGAGATTAAAAGCAAAAAGAAATAAATACATTTATTTTTTTCCAAACTCGAGTTTAAAAGCAAAAAATTCAATGTACACATTACATCATAAATGGCACCATTCGCGAAATGAAATTAACCCAAATAATGGTCAATAATGGGAATACTTAATTCGAAAATTGCAAATGATTTATCCACCCGCAAAACAAAGGATTGCGCAAAATAAATGATAGGGGGATTGAAAACATTCCAAGGAAATATTCTATTAAGCTAATGAGTGGAGACTTCTGGACATCTCATTGAGACGTAGAAATCGTTAAAGTTAATTACAGTTCCCAAAGCTTTTAACGCGTTTACTATCTTTTCCCGGTCATTTACTTGAGTACTCTCGTAGGAAATGTTTTTGAATGGCAACTTCTTGCAGCAGCTGACGCGAAATTCGTATCCGAAGCAGCCGAAATCGTTTTCAACTGATCGAATGAGTTTTTATGGAGGACGACTTCCACTGCTGCTTTTTTAAAAAATAATTTTATAGCTAGAAAATTTGTCTAATATGAATTAATAGCCGCACTAAGAAGCAATATCACATCGTGAACTAGTTTTCACCCTCTATCCTCATAAACTCGAATTTATTTTATTTTCTCGGTTCGAAAGAATAACAATATACACAATATAATATATAATAAATAAGGGATTTTTTTAAAACCCTTTTATCATTTATAAACTCGTATTTATTTGATTTTCGGTGTTCGAGATAATAAAAAAAAATTAAAATACATGTTGTTTTCCTTTTTTTCAATCCTCTTACACTTATAAACTCCAATTTATTTATTTATTCGTATTCGAGATAATAACAAAAAAATAAATAAAATAAAATACACGTGTTTCAGAATTTCAAAATCTTATTTATAAAACACGGCAAAGACAGCGATCGAATGGTATGTTGCCTACATTACAGTCTATACTATTAATACAGAGGGTTAAAAAATAAACAAAAATAATAATCAGCTAACCGGAGATAGGTTAATTTTCCAGGCAGGTAAGGAATGCTATTAACACAAACGTTACGTAAAAAGAATGTACGAATCTATGTTTTAAATAAAACTTACTTTTGTGTTCGCGTATGTTTGAAATAAGTAAACGCGCGAATTATAGTACGTATTGAAAAATGAAAAATATTTTTGGATTCAAAATTTCACCAGAAGTAACTTTAGTTATTTTTATTAATTTTTTAATCTTAAAAAAAGAGTAATATTTAATTAATTTTCCAAATTCACTCACGTTCCCTGCTGAGTACAACTCAACTTCTCTCTAATGTTTGTAAACAGTTAAATGACCAAAGAAATCTCGAGCGAGGCATGCCAACCATTTCAGATTAATTTTTAGAGCAAACGATATTTTTCGAATCGGTTTTACTATTGTCTTTTAACCGATTGTGCCTGCTATTTTTTGTATGCATTATTGTGTAATATATTTTTGCAAATTGACTTCCTGGGAAAATCATCAATATTTGAAATATCCCGCGCAACACCTGGCGACGCAGCTAGCATACAATAACTGCTAGAAAAAAATGCATAACTTAGCTATTGGTTTCAGACCAAATGACATTTGTGAAAAAAATCTTTTGTCAGTTAAAAGAGCCTTTTTTTTATTTATGGAATATTAATTTCATTGCCGTAATGTTTATGAAAAACTTTCAAAATTAGCAATAACAAATTACGTGGAAAGCTAATTGCAACAATTCTCTCTTACTGAAAGTTATTGCTTTGGAAGCAATTTGCACTGCTAAACGATATTACAGAAAGAAAAAATACTGCGACCTTTCACTGTATGTAGAGGAGGTATTTTAGTGAATTTTTCTTTTTAAAAGTAAACATTCTATTATGGGATGGCGACTAAACACGGTAATATACCCAGTGCTCCCACCAAATCAATGAAATCGCTATTTTAATTCTAGACTAAATAATTATTTCGCTGTTTTCAAAGTAGTTCTAGCTTTAAAATTACTTCTTAAAGTGAATAGTTAACCATTATTTTTGACGGTAAGAATAACAAGTTTTTGGGAAAGTTGAGAACAGGATTTGTAGGTTCGACTACTGCGTATGTTAAGAAAAAAATAATTTCTCTCACACCCCATCATTTCATTTAAAGGAGCAGACGTTGATGAAAAATTTTGCTCTTTCGCGTCAACTAAAATCAAAACTAGGCTACCACAAGTTCGCACATCAGTTTCAACAACGAAACAAATACCCATAACAGGGTCATACACAAATGAAAACCAACAAAAGAAATATTACACTACAGCATTGGAATTCCAAATATTGTTTATATATTTATACAAAGAACGGCTTTTCTGAAACGCAAATGAGCGAAAATAAGCGATGATCACTTTCAAACGGAAAACAGGGGAAACAATTTTTATTTCTTTTAATTTTATTTTAAGTCAAGATTTTGAAAGAAAAAGGCCAATGCTATGAAATGAAATCCAAAACATGCGGGAGGTTGGAAAAAACACAAATCGATTTTTACTTTGCTCCTGCACACCAGTTCCCAATACAACCCGTTTCCCCAGCCACTTTACTTTTGAATTTAAAAGCATGCAACTGTAGATTTGCGGCCCCTCCCACTTTTACACTAACATCTCCGGGAATTTTTATCCTCTTTTTCTTTATTTCGACTTCGGAATTCTTTGAAAATGCAATCTTGCTCTTTGGTCTAATGGAGCCCATTTAAAAGCAACCTGGTTAGCGCCGAGGGTACAATGACCAAGAATTTTGCACATTAACTCGATTTTCGTTGCAGATAATGTTCTTATAGACTTTCTTTACTTGGGATTGAAAAGAAAGATTAAAGAAGGAGAAATTGTCGTTATAATATAGTCGACGGTTTGGTAAAGTCGTTAAATCCATAACTCCAGTTTTGGGACATTGTTCGTTTCAACTTTCAGATCGTTAGGGAATATAGTAAAATCATTTTGTTCCTACAATAGGTTTATTTATGTAACTTGTAACTTGTGCAATTGGCTTATATTTAGAATGCACAAATTAATCGGCAGTAATCGGTAATTGACCACAATCGGCCGATTTTCGCCAGTTAATCGGCGAATATTTTTTAAAATCTAAATTACTTTTAATATGCCAAAAATAATAAACCATGCTGAATAAATAAATAAATAAATAAATAAATAATAATAATAAAAAAACCCTAAGAGGAGAATCAGAGTAAAGGATCAGGATTTCATAAAAAAATATAGAAGATACAATTATAACAAAAGAAACGGAAATTTACAACAATACTATCTCTCTAATGGTGCTGCGTATGGTATCTAAGCTTTGCAGACCTAGCGCATTCCCGGAAACCGCCATCTATTCATTCAAGTAGCACCACTATCGGCGGATGCCATTATCACTTGAGCTTTTTGTCGCTCAGTTTCCCCCCTAGACGGCGGCACCTGAGCTCCAAATAATGCGAAACTGCACAAGGAATTTAATTTAGCCGAGCGTATCCAAGCCAAAAGCATACTCGATGGATCTTCAACATGCCGCATAATCATACGACGTGGGTGCTCACGATTTTTTGCATCTTGAACATCCATCGACTTGAGCCAGGTTACGACAGCACTGTTGAAATTGAATTTACAGCACCCCTCTCCATTAAACTTCCAATGAGGATCGCATGTCTGTCGTTTAACTTGTCCCCAAACTTTTGAGAGAATTCTCCAGTTCAAACAACTTTTTTTTTTTTCCACTGTTGTTGCATTTCCTGTTTTGAACATACATTTCAATAAATTTATATAGATACAAGCTTTTGATTTCTTTCACAAGAATTGATGTTTGACGCAACATTATTCTTCCTTTCTTCCTCTTGTATGCAAAAATGAATACTGTGCTCCACCATTTCTCTTGTATCAAGACTTTCCTCTACACTCTAGCTTTAGCCTAGTGCTTTAAAATAACTTCGCGGACATTATAAAAGAATTAAAATCCTAGATAAAGTGGCTTCTAATAGTAAAAATAATGCTATTAAATTTAAATTAAATGTTTGAACTTACAGGTCTAGTTAACACAATGTGATTTTAGTAAAGATCCAAGAAGAAAATTCTTTCACAGAATTTGAATACAATCTGAAGATACTACTTTTTAAAATATGAAACTGAGGAAAAACAAACTATTACTGACAGATATTAAATGTTAGGTATTTCTGAAAAGTTGAAAATTGTTTACAAAAAGAATAGGGATGGAGAAATGGTAGCATTAAAAATAACTATCACTATAATTAATTGGTTATCGGCCAATTTGCTCATCGGTGCATCCTTAGTTTATATTACGAAATTTTTTTATGAAAGCCGACGATAAGCACTATTTACGACATTCCCGACAAAGAAGAATTTAATAATGGAATGAAAACTATTTTTATATCAAAATGGGTACACTCAACTTATAAAAAAGTATATTACATTTTCAAGTAAAATAAATAGAAAAAAAATCTAAAATATTTCTTGCCTATTTTCATGTGTTTTTGAATTCTTACAATTTTTAGATAAAAACTTATTTAGCTACACCAAAAACTTCTTTACTAAAAATTAAACATTAAAAAAACTTTTTTTAAATAAAAATCGACACATTTTTAATCCCCGTTAACTCGATTTCTACAAGTTTGACCCAGTGGTGTAGTCTTAGAAAAAAAAAATAGGTGGGGGGCGCTTTCATGTGCGAACATCAGAAAGGGGGGTACGCTTATATTAAAATTCAAAAGTAGGGGACGCTTGTGTTAAAATAAAAAGGTAAAAGGATGACGAAACCCCCCCCCCCCCTCGATCGACTACACCACTGGTTTGACCTATTGAGTCTTGTACGCAGATTCATGAAAAAATGAAGATACGAATATTTTTAAAATGACATATTTTTGTTGAGTGATAAGTTTCACTTGTGTGACTGATTTAATTCACTCCTTATATTTCCCTACAGAAGTACGAATTTTAATTTAAGTTACTACTTGAAAAGTAAGTAACAAAGATAGAAAATGCTCCTCGACCCCCAAAGGGATTGGCAATCCACACGTAGGAAACCATGTTTTACATCAATCCTCCAAGCTTAGAACGAATTTACCAATACTATGTTGATAAAAACCAATATAAATTTTTCAATCGAGAACTGATATATCTATACATTAAAAACCGGAGAAGGAGGTTCCCAGAAAGCGAGATATGTTTCCAAATCCAGAATCACATTTGGAAGGGAAAACGCCATCTCGTGAAGCTGAAAGGGAAAAAATCATATCAAAAGAGGGATTTTCTAATGCAGCAAAATATCTACCTGGCGGGGAATAGCGTCTGATCCTCTTCTTCCCACCAGTATCCGCCACGTGGGGGGTCAGGATGTTGAGAGGAGATCTCTCCTCGCCTCCTGTGAATCCCCTTTTCCTACCTCATATTGCGCAGCAGGGAAGCCTTTCCAGTATGGAAAAAGTTCGCAAATAAAGCAGAAATATCAAAAATGACCGCTATTTTGAAGAGGAAAATATTGGATATTTTTCTTCCGGCAGAAAAAGTTAATAGTAAAATCAATTTTGTAATATAAGAGGAAGCTTTGTCCAAAAGAAAAGCACAAAAAAGTAAACCCCTTTTTGCACAGATATTGAATGAAAGCATTTAGAAGTATTTCTTGCAAACTCTTTATCAATAGGATTCTCTTTCTCGATTTAAACAAGTTGTATTTTTGAAAAAATAAATGAACTTAGAAAAATACTAAAAATTGATTTTTTGTTTCCGTATGCTACGTTATTTTCATAGTTTCAACTCATAAGTCATATTTCAACAAGTTAAACAAATTCCCTAACAGCAGCTTTAGAAGGCAATTTTCCTGCATTAATTACTGCTAAAGCAGTAAATTATTATACAGACATTGTTCCTTGATAAAGCATTGACACTGACTGTTTTGGAATTTTAACTAATTCAATATCTTCAAAATGTCAATGTCAAGCGCATCAATTCGACGACATCCAGAAATATGTTCTATGGGTCTCTTTATGGCAGGGATCCCTAAATGGCAGTCGCGTCGATTTTGTTAGTTAACACATTTCTCGATCACATGACGACTATGAATATGAGAATGGGCCAGATCAAATACCTATTCTGAGCTCTTAACCATAGAAGATCGTGAAAACTTTTATCCATGTATCCCCCCACCCCCTTATCCGTATGGATTTAAACTGGTCACGGCCTTCAAATGAATCTGATTCATGAAAACGTATTACCTGGAGAGGAAAGTATTTTTACGTGCACAATAGGAAATAGAAAATTAAGCAATACTGCTGCCGTTATGCTGAACAGACTTAATCACGCATATGTCGCCAATTTATATCCATAGAAAAATACAGTTCTACAATCAACCAAAGCGATCTGCCTGGCCGAGTGCCAAGAAGAATCCATTCATGTTCAAGGAAGGAACTGCTGGTATAAGGAAGGTGCCATTTTTGTTATCGTTCTGGTTCGTTTAGCATACTTGATTTCTTCCGAACTGACACTATATGCCAGTTTATAAATTTAGTTGTTTTCAACAAACAGATAAGCAAATAACATTCTGATTCGCGTACTAAATAAATGAACTTTGCAAAAACTCGAATGGATTCGTTCTTCTTTGCCACGCGCAGAAGCGTCCAAATATCAGAGTTCCGTGGTCGAACTATAAATAAATAAAAAGTGCATGACGATATGTAGCTTAAATAAATGTTTTTCATAATAGAGATCTAAAGAGAACACAGTTATAAATGCAAACAAGGTTTTAAAAAACGCTTTTGAGAGCCTCCTACGACTTTGTCAAATAAAATAAAAAACATTTTCCCGAACTTGTTCGCATAAATTTCACTCGTTGATAGCTTATTCAATGCCTTTGCCATCTAAATTCCGTCAGATTTCCCAACAGCGAATCAATCCTGAAATCCAATTCTGCAAAAACCCATCGATAAGATGAATGTAATCAACCCATAGCTGTTGCTAGAAACTAGTCATAATTCCGCCTGACGTAAAAATGCCCAATGACATTTTATTTTCTGTTATTTATCAAATGTTTTCATCATTTTTATAACAGAGCTAAGCCTTTCAATTGCATTTTAATTAAAATCAATCATGACTGGTAGCTGTAATTAATGAAATAATATTTATGCTCTTTCAAAATTAATTTAAAGAGAGATACATAAAAAGTAGTAATTAGTAAATGTAATAACGTTTAGAAATTGAAAAATGTCCCTGAAATGTGGCAGAAAATAGGCGGAAGTATAAAGGGAAGCATATTAAAAAAAAACGTAATAATTAAAATTAATTTTCGCATTTTGAAGGAAGGAAATGAAACTTGAGACTTTAATCTAAATTCCTATTAAACTTTAGATAATTAATGATAAAATAGAGACTTAGCCATTAAAAAACCGATGAAGCTTCATTTAAGTTAAAACAGCAAAACATAACTCACGAAGTTAATTAATTCGTGGTTTTATAATTAGAATACGTAAATAATAAAAATTCCCAAAATAATAAACAAAGACGAAAATTCAAATAAATAAATTAATTAATAAATGATGCAGAATACAATATAAATTTCTTTTATATTAGAGAATTGTTTATCATCTGTAATGTGATGGAATACAAGTTACCCAATGCAGGTGCACAGGGGGGGGGGGGGGGACTAATTCTACGAAAATAAAGTTTTATTTATGAGCAGTAGATTACTCGTACTTCTATCTTCTCCATGATAGCCTCTTACAGAAAATTACATAAACGCAGCACTTTTATACAAACTAAACGCAAAAACACGGACACAACTGTTACTAACTGAATTTGTTCGTAAAAACGATGAAATATCAGTACAGGAGATTCGTGCTGATTTTTCTCAGAAAAAGACTTTACAAAATTTCGAATAAAGTACAGTTGAGTATCGTTTATACGACGATCATTTATATGATTGTTACACTCTTACGACGTTTTTGTGGTGTCCCAATTCTTGGATGAATCCATCTACTGCTACTACAGTCCTTTTAAAGCGTCAAAAACTCCAGTCATCCTCCCACACTTACCAACCTGAACAAATCAAAAAGCCTGAGACTTTTTCGGCAACACGGTGTAGCGCAATAAGTGGGTGGGGGGAGTAAAACAAAACCAATTTTTTTTCATTACATTTTATTTACATGTATAACTTTGTATTTGAAAGTATTATAATGAATTTAAAATATTATAAATAAATTGAGATAGCAGAAATAGCTCTTTCTAGTATAAATCAGGGGTGATACTGCACCCCCCCCCCCCCGAAAAAAAAAAAAGAAATCCTGAATATAATTTGCAGAATCTTTAAAGGTTGAAACAATGTTTTAACAGTGATGCCGCTAGACTTAGGAAATAACGGGTCCCTGGAACCCAGGGCTTTCAGAGTCCCTTTTTTTTTTTCTTTCAAAAAGTGGATTCAGAAAATAGCATATGATGGTTTTAAAGATATACCATTATTTCTGGAAGGATCGCCGCGGCTTTTACGTGTTTAAAAGTTAAAATTTCTTTAGTGGGCTGTCTTTTTTGCTGCAACTGAAGTCTTCAGTTGCAGCAAATCATCACCTTCGGTTGATACTACTAAATCGTTTGTGCACAAGTCCTCACAACGTTTTTCTATTTATTGCGCACTTGTAATGATGGTAAATAAGGCCACTTAAAATAGCCTTATTATTTGGAATCAAATGCATAAATGAAAATTCTAATACATACTCTTTAACCTTTAAATCAGTTATATATTATTCTACTGATTAAACTTTATCTCTGTGTCAAAATGTTCACAAATCCGAGCTATTCTAAACATAATTCAAAGAGAATGGCCAAATAAATAAAATGAGCAGAATCATTATGCCCCAGAGAACTACCGCAGCAGCTTAATCAGAGCGGGTCCAGAGATTCATTTGATGCAGAAGAACCGGAAAAGGGTTGAGAAGGGTAGTAAGGGGGCAAAATAAAGCAAAAATCCTGTGTAAGGCTTTTGTGGTTAATCCAAGTTCGGGCAGCGACAAAGGATTCTATGAGACCTTTGGGGATTTCGAATGGAATTCGGCTTTTGGAAGTTTGGTCAGTTGTTTGGAAGCTAATTACTGGAAACATAGTGTTTAAGTTAACCAAACATCGGATTACGCACTAAAGCAGTATCCACATATGAAGTGAATAACAAATTAAAATTATAAAGAATGATTTCAACTTTTTCAAAATATGTTTTTTATAGCTTTTTCGTCGAATTCATTGGCATTTATAAGTACTCCGAGGTACAACGCAGCATAGATGTTCTTATTAAAAGTTTTCTTTGCAATCCACGTATTGCTGCTACTTTGTATAATAGCAGTTTCTTTTATTTAGTTGTTAGCGTCATTTTTCAATATTTATTATCGAAAAGTTCATCTTCTATTTGAACATGTTTATTATTTTTTGAGGGAAAGAGAAAAAGAAGAAAAAAACAAGCAAAGTTAAAAAATAAAAGTCTTAAGGCTAGTAAATAGGCCGCTAACTCTTGACGAAGAAAATGAAATTGGAGATTTCAATTCGCTACACTTAGTGAGTTTATTTTTTTGAAAAACCTCAAAGACGTCTCATTCGGCATAATGAAAAAAAAAACTTTTGATGTTGATTTTGATAAATGAATAGCGGATAAAGCATCGTGGCATTTGCAATTTAAATTAAAGTAAAATGCGAGGTAAAAAAAGCAAACACTGAATATTTATTTGCAAATTCTGATTTTTAAGTAAAAAATACTTGAAGCCACAATGAACTTTTAAACATTTTTTTTTCCCCCTCCCAAAAGCATTAGATGTTCATATAAACTTTTAGCATTAGATGTTCATATAAACTTTTAATATTTGTTTCTCACAAAAAAAAAAAAAAAAAAAATATGCAACTAGAAAGCAAAAGAAAAAGAAGGATGATTTTTTTTTAAAATTAAAAATGCGATGAACTATAGCATAAGTTTTATGAATATTGACAATGATTTGTGAATTGATCCGTTAGGGATATTAGCAGTATCGTGGAGAAGTGCTCTGTCAAAAGTCGGAAACTGAAATTTTTTTTATACCCTCACATAGAAGACCATTGAAATCAAATCAAGGCAGTCAATCCGCTTTTCACGACAGCAGTTTCACCGAAGAAGAAAAAATTGAAAACACATTCAGCTACATTTTCATTCAGCTTTACTTTCTCTTTGTCTGCAGATGCAAAGGCACCAGTCAAAAACATATTGCGAAATACGCTACAAACTGCAAACAAAACTATCATGTAAATTATTGTCGAATTTCAGCATAAAATTTCTGGTGGAGGGGGGCAATTTCAAGTTTTCAGTCAAGAATGGAAGTACTTACGAGTTCAAAACTGATCAACAAGATCCCAATAAAAGGGTTCTAAGACAATTTTATTTTGTATTTTTTGAAAAAGGTCACGATTCACAAACAGTTTTTATAAGTATTATTTTATTTTATATCAATTTATTTATTTCCATGCAGAAAAGATGCACAGCATGAACGTAGAAAAATTCTCATAAAAGAAGAAAGAAAGAAAAACTACATAAAAAGTCGGTATGCCAGTAGATCTTGAATGAGAGAAAACAGTATAATATTGGGGTTGGTACAGCACACGTTATCATATCGTGGCCGGCAGGGTGGCGTAGTGGTAAGGCACTGACCTCGTACGCCCAAGTGCGCAGGATCAAACCTGACCCAAGTCGGTTTACTTTCAAAGTGCAGAAAATCGTTAGCGCCCATGTCGTATGATTATGTGGCATGCTAAAGATACCTTGGGTATGTGTTTGGTTCGGACAGTCTCTGCTAAATTAATTCCTAGTGCAGTTTCGCATCATTTAGAGCTCAGGTGCCGCCATCTAGGAAAAATGGCTCCGGCTAAGTGGTAATGGCATCCGCCGATAGTGGTACTGCTTGAAAGAATGGATGCCGGTCTCCGGGGAATGTTTGCAAAGGTTGGAGACCACACGCAGCCGCATGAGAAAGTCACCATATCGTCAAAATATTGAGAGAAAATAGAGATGAGTAAATGTTGTTAGGTTGTGCAGCACTACATGATTCGTTACAACGAAACGTTAGTTTCAGCAGGCTTAAATAGAACGAAAGACACGAGAGGGTCCAAAAAAAAAAAAAACATAATCCTTTACTACGCGCAAGAGAGCTATTATCACTTCATTCTTTGCGCACAATCTTATCCAAAATCTAGCCTGCTCTGCAGTAAAATGTAGGTTCACCCACTTCGTCGACAATTTCCTTTTCTTTTCAGCTCTATCCCTTTCCCATTTTCTGCCTTTCCCATCATTACTTCCATTCGCAGCTACCTCTTCCGTTATCGAATAAATAGTCCGTTATCTGCGTTCGGAAGCCGCTGTCACCGTTGCCACTCGGGGTTAAAAAAATTGGCTGAAACGGACAGACAGAAAGATTGGTTAGAGAGCATTATCTTTCGACAGAGCTACGTTTTGTTAAGTCGAGCAAGCTCAGCGGGAAATCTGGAGATGTATATTTGCAGAAGAGCCTCTTCAAACCATTTTTTTACTTATTTCTGGCGGAAAGGAGCACACGAGAGAAGTCTGATTAATTGTCCTTCTGTTGCCATGAACACGGTGGAAAATCAATTCCATTACATATTTTTTTATCTAGCAGCTCCAGGAAAAATCTAGAAGAAGAAAACGTTTCAAGTTCTCTGAAAGCTCCGTTTCGGTCAACGTTGCAGGATATATATGAAGTTAGACGTCCAAATGTGGAATTGTTTACATTATCAGGGCTCGCGCCAGAAGAAATTCGGGTCCGTTTTCGGAAGCTTCACAAAATAATAATTAATCAAAATGGACTCTTCACAAAATTCCAATTAATCAAAATGGACCCTTCACAAAATTCAAATCACCTAAAACGGACCCTTAACAAAATTCAAATCACCTAAAACGGACCAGACCCTCTACAAAATTCAAATCAACCAAAACTGCCCCTTCACAAAATTTAACGTACAACTAAACAATATCTGAAAATCGCCATTTTTGGACTAACGTTAGTCTGGTCCTCAGATACAGACATTAATACCAGACGTTAATTTTTTCCGGAAACATTATAGTATGTTTTTTAAATACTAAATCTTTTGCTTGGCTCAAGATAGAAAGGAAAGCTCAGATATTATTCGCCAAAGACATCTTAAGATTATTAAATTGAAAACTTTTCAGAAAACCCATTTATTTATTTTATTTTTTTACGGAACAAGTTCTCACCCATGTATCGAACCTTAAATGAGCAGTAATAAAGCATTCAAAGAGATTTATGAAATTATATTGAGCTTTGTTCAACAAAATAAGAAACACAGATGTGAAATCAGGTTGATACATGACAAAAGTTCCCTACATAGCTAATTAATGAGTCAACTTAAACATATAATAGCTCAGAATAAGCAGAATTTCATTATTTTATTTATCCAAAGATTCAAGACACTGATAGCTCCGTTCAACAGATAACTTCCCAGCTCCATTCCAGAACCAGACAAAACACCATGAAGAACCACAAATGTCGATAAGACGACCCCACCGTGCATATCATTACCGAAGTAACGAACCAGATAAAATTGGAACACGAATGACTTACTTTTCGCTAATCTCTTCCCCCTTTTCAACAATTCTGGGCTTACTTTAACCCCCGAGAGACGTAATTACGCTTCTTTCATCATTTAAATCCCACGCCCCCTTCCGAATCCATGATAAGCGATGGCGCACCTAATTGGTTCGCAGAATGAAAAGTCTCTCTTTCATAATAAAGGAGTTAATGATGGAGCTTCGGGCTGATATTTAAAGGAAATTGGGCTTGGGAATAAGTGTGTATCGAACATGCTTTTGTTTCTCTAGAAATAATTCTCTTTTGGCAAGAACGCGTTGTGGGATTTTTTAAAAATGTATTCCAGAGGTATTTAACAATCGTTAATGCAAAAAAATGCGAGAAAAGTTTCATTGTGCCCCATGAGAACACTCCCGCTCACCAAGAAATTTTTATTCTTTTGCTTCATTAGTAATATCTTTTCCCGTAAGTAATTCTGTAAGAGAGTCGTTAAACATAAAAGCATCAACATAATAGGCAAAAATCCAAGAAATGATGTAATTGTTGAAAGAGGATGTAGCTAAAAGCAGTTTCAGAAAATTTAAATTAAGTCATTAAAATGAGTTTAAAAAATCTTACATTTAATATATCCATTGATGAAACAATTATAAATTAACTTTGGATTAAAAAAAAAATAAGCATTCAGATCAGCAAATACACAAAACAATAATAATAATAATAAGCAACATGGTTTATGAACTTTTCTAATCCGACTACTTATTTTATAAGTACGTATTTTATAAGTATTTACGTATTTTATAAGTAACTTTTATTATTATTCTTAAATTGATTATTACTGGGAAACTTGAAAAGTCGTAGAGACGAAAACCAAGAATTAAGAATTGTTCAGATTATTATACTTTCAGTTTAAAAATCCTTCCTCGAAAGTTTGCGACCTTTGAGTTAATGATATAGGGATAATTGCAATGATGAAAGCAATTAGCCCTGTCGTATTCATTAACTTAAAAATCATCATGTCATAATTTTCGAGTTATGACGTTGTTGCAGCAAACGAGCGATATAATCAAGGCTTCTCCACTTCACTGTTAAACTCCCAGTTTTCTGGAAAACAAACTTAAAAAATTGAAAATGTTGTGAAAGTTACATTACTGAGTCAAATTTACATGGTTGCGCCCGTTTAAAAAGGATCACCTCATTTCTACTACTGTATGCAAAACGGGTCGCGCCAGAGAAAATTCGGCTCCGTTTTCGGACCCTTCACAAAACTCAAATCAATTAAAACGGACCCTTCACAAAATTCTAATCAATCAAAACGGACCCTTCACAAAATTCAAATCAATTAAAACGGACCCTTCACAAAATTCAAATCAATTAAAACGAACCCTTCACAAAATTCAAATCAATCAAAACTGATCCTTCACAAAATTCAAATCAATTAGAACGTTCTCTTCACAAAATTCCAAGCTTCCAACTCGTATTTTTCCACCATTATTTATTATAAAAGCGGCAAATAATAATAAAATATAATTTTTCATCTCTATATTTTTAAATTTTCAGTTTTCACCAAAATTTTTTGATTTTTCACAAAAATCTTTTAAAAATTCACAAAAAAAGGACTGTGTTAAAAAATGCTTTATCGACCCCTGCAAAATCATATTCAACTCAAGCTCGACTACAAGATTAAAACACTTATCCTGTCAATCTAGCAGGCCCGGAATTCTATTCCAACTAACCACTTCCAGAATGGAGAAATCAATGTACGAAATTTGGAATTCTCCCAAAATACGAAACCTGGACCACGAGAACAGCGGAATCTCTTGGTCCCTCGTTGGTCAAGTGGCGCATGAGCCTGGAGACGGCAGTTGAAGATGGATGGACTCGGAGGACTGATTGATAGGCGTCGCGTACTCAATCGAATTGAACGAGTGCAGGAATGCAGAACTCTCAATCTTTCGAGCTGTTGAAATCGAGAGTAAACTTGTTTTTGGGGAACCGATTATTATGAACGCCGAAGTTGTTGGTTATGAATGGAATTGCATTTAGATTAGAGATCGACGGTCAATATCGCATGAGGAAACATAACACTTCTTCGATTATGTATACGTTTCAAAATAGTTCACCTTCTTTTAAAAATAGTGAAATGTAACATACTAGCTGATCTCCCGCGAAATATGTGCGGGCTATAAGTTCACCAATCAAACTAAACATGAGAATGATCGCTCGATATAAGCAAACTAAGGTGTTGCCACTCCAAAGAATCAGAAATTAAAAATGGAGTTATGAATGGAAATACGTTTAAAGAAATTGAAATAAATTTGTTTAAGTCCCTCCTAGGTTACGATAACAAGTACAAATATTATGTTACTTTTCAATGCTAATCATTACACAAATTTTTAAATATCATTTAACCATAGTTTGTTTTTTTGTATGATGCCATTATCGTATCGTACCCGCAAAATTTAATCGTAACTGGTCCACGTTAAGTGAAATATATATAGATATTCAGAAACAGAACTACTAATAATAAACTACATGTTAGAGTCGTCAGGACTAATAAATAAAATACGATGAGCATTCGTAAATAGGCTTTTCGGAAATTCGAGCCCATTAACGAAATATTTAACATCCTCCTCCCTCCACTTTAACGACATAGGAAATAAATGAGTCAAATTTACATGGTTGCGCCCGTTTAAAAAAGATCCGCTCAGTTCTACTACTGTATGCAAAATAATATTCCGCGGAACTAAAGTTCGAACGGCCTTATTCACCAGCCGATCTGAACCGTCGAACAGCAGATCACAAAAGGACCAATCAGAAAACTTAAATCGGCGGGTTCGACTGTTTGCCAGAGGTTCGCATCGGTTGGTTTAATAAGGCTGTAAAACATTTATTCTGTCCATCTAGAAAGACAGGAAATTCTAAAGAGTAGCGTTTCGAATGCAGAAAACAGGAGATTTGGAAAATCGGCATCATGCAAAGAATAACCCAAAAGAAATTTTTGTAACTCGACAATTAGAAGGCAGGTAGGCATGCCTACCACATGCCGTTCCCCCATTCCCCCTGCTAGTTTATGCAAGTGGGGTTGCCTGAGACTTCAAAAGTGAAATTTAATAGGTTCACTTAAACATTACATATCAATGTTAGTAGTTTTTAAAAACATACATTTTTGAATCACTCTCATCAGAAAGTTTTGAGATCAGAGGTTATCTATGGAAGAAAGCACATAAAGATGTAATTGATGATGATCTGCTCCCACCCCAACCCCTGAATGTCTTGAGAGAGCTGCATTCGGACATAAAGAATGCGTCCATAGGACGTCGTTGCAGTTCCGTAATGAATGCCATTTACGACGGGCTCACGGTGAAAAATGCGAGCTCCTTTTTCATTTGGAAGGAAATCCTTTTAGGCGGCTTGGTCGTTTTAAAGAGATTATGCCGGCCCATCAAGCACTTGGAACTTTATTGCAGTCATTGTTTAGGTATTAAAAACCAATTAGGAAAGGTAGCTGATGGGATGGCCCATCCTAGGTGATTTTATTTTTCGATTTATAAATAAATGACATAGGAAAATTATGGCAGCGATTCGCTGGCAGAAGAAAAACAACCCAGAAAAAAAATACAGCTAATGTATGCGCAATTCGTTTCTTTATCATGTAACTTTTTTTTTCTTTGGTTTTTTTAATTTTATTAAGTAGAAAGCAATATAAGAGAGATATAAATAAAACTGGAGTCATACATTCAGTAGTGTAATTTGAAAATCTGTACGATACTTGGAAATTTACCATATCAAAAAATTGTAAGACAAAATGTACATATAAAAAATAATTAAGTTACATCGTAAATAAATAATTTGGTTACTGTGTAAAAGAAATGGTATAGAAAAGCATTATTTGTGCAGGGAAGGAAGGGCCGGGGGCTAATTTTACACATAAGATCTTCACAGATCTTTTCTCATGTCAGTTTTACAGTTGCCATAAGAAAAAAAGAATCAAAATTTTAATTTTAAAAATACAGCGTGAAAAGAATTAGTTATAAAATCTTGCTGTCTATATTTTGCTGTTTAATTTTTTAAGTTCTTTATTTATTTATTTATCTAAGTTTTCAAACATTCACCTATTTAATTGTTGACCCATTTGACAGAAACAGCATAAAGTTCGAAACACACTTCAGAAAATTCAAAGTACTTAAAAATTGAACATATAGCGAATGATTTCTTCTACGCCATACTCAAAACGCGATATTCCCGGAAAGTTACGTAATTATAGAGTAGTTATAGACTAGTAGAAAGCAAGTTTCCATAAATAGTGACACAACTACGGTCAAACCTCATCCGCGTTCTAAATCGAAGTCTTCAGACATCTTCCAAGAGACGAATACAGTTGGTGATTACTGAGCAGACGATTTTCTCGCGCGCTCGTTAGAAAGATAATATATTTATGAGGAAGAAAGAGGTACAGCAGCTATTCTAGGAAAATGCGAGGCAATTTCAGTTTGGCATAATTATCGCTCTAAATGGCGAGTTCGCTCTTAGCATATTTAATGAATTTCAAGAGAACGAGTGATTCACAAAATATAAACAGTTGTGCGCCATTTTTTTTCCTATTCGTTCTTAGACAAATGACGCAAATTGTATCTTCATTTTTATTTCAGTCAAATAATAATTTCCAGGAGAAAATATAAAAATTATAGGAAGGCTCTTACATCAGTGGAATTTGATGAAATGCCGCAATGTCCTGTCATTGCACTTCTTGCCACATCCCCATTATACTTTGTACCAGATGACTTCATTTAGCGTGATTAAAGTCACATCGTGACGTTCTGTGCGCAGGTTGTTAAAAGATCTACTGCGCATAATAAAAGGCCTTTCCTTTTGCATGACCACCTGACGTCAGGGGCCATCACTGCATTTGCGGTTCATTCTAGAACATTCTAAATGCTTGTCAAAGAAATCATAAGGAATCTAAAGGTATTTTAAAGCTAAGGGATATTTATGATATATAGCACAAATGCTTTCCCGCAAACTATTTAAAAACTGTTTATTAAAATGTATCATATTGTATAAACCAGAATATTATTAAATGAGTAATGCCCTAATTACAAAACTATACAACAGTAAAAGTTTCTATTTATGTTGATTAGTGTTATGGTTCAATATTAGAAAATTAACATTGAAAAAAATGACTTTACACTATGAGTTGAGGGTTACTTGTCTGATGTGTCAGTCAAAGTCAAGTTAAAAGAGAAAATTACTATTGTTGTGGATTTTTCGATTCTCAGTCTCATCTTATCCTGCTCACAACAAATCCAGTTCCATTATGCTTCCTCAAGCATAATTATATTTTTTCATTGTTGCATTAACTTAGAAGTGAATCAGCATAGTTGGGATAATCCAAGATGAATTTTAAGTGTTTAACTTTAAATAACATAAATTTGTCGTTGGATATATATCAGCTTATAAATATCATGATATATATCAAGTGATATATATCCACCAGAGCTGTTTGTGATTTGAAAAAAATATGAAAAATGACATTTCGATAAATGCAATTATAACGCCAAAATGTTTGAGACGGAATACGTCAGAGGGCGTCAACCAAACCCATCAGATTCAATAAAATCTAACTCATAAACAAGAATGGATGACAATCCAATACAAACTTGGAGCCAGAATCAAGTAGTAGTATTGCGAAAGGAGGGTTAAGTGTGGGGGAGGGTTCAAAAGGTCGCTACAATCCCCAGCCTTTAGCCTCGGTAAACTGCGGAATTACATTTCATGAGGGAAGAAAAAAGAATTTAGAACAAGAGCCTTTTCGGCTCCCGAAAACGAAATTTCCCAAACCCGAACCTCAGGGAAAAGTCAATACTAACGACGCTGGAGAGCGGCAGATCCCGTTCCCATAGCAACGGGGCAGAATGGAAGCTCAGAGCTACCAGATTGTGATGCAATATCGGAGAAGTTCCGACTTTTGGCTGGCGTCTGCATTTTGGTGGGAGACCGTGGCGTTGGAGTGGGGCTTTGCTGGTTGGCAGGATGCGTGCAGCTCCTGGAAACGACGTCTCCAGAATTGCCCGGAAATGGGCCTTTATGGTTTGCGCAACTTTTTCCCTCCGAGGGCAATTCTTTTTGCAATTACCACAGTGATTCATTCGTTTCGTCTGCATTTATGCCTGGCTTGGTCGGTCTGGCGCGGAAGTAAACGGAATTGTGTGCATTGTAATTTTTGCTCTTCCAGGGAACATTTTCTCTTCTTCTTTCATTGGTCATTGCAAAAATGACAAACAATTGAATAAATCACATTTACATTATAAAGTTTTCACAACTTTTCCCCCCTTTAAATACTCCCTTCACATGGGGTAAAGGGTATCTATTCAAGCTCAGTTCTGAACATTTCTAGAGTAAAATATTATACACATTAAAACCCATTTTTTCCTTGTCCTACAACCTAATAGAAAGAAAGTCTCTGCCACTAGCTTATCTCGATTATCTCTTCACTATTGATAATAAACAAGAAAAGTTGCATTGCTCCATCTATTTTGGGTGCTTTCTGAGGTGAAATGTAAATTCCGAACATCAACGGGGAGGTTGAACTCACGAAGGATGGAGAATATCATGGAACTTCTCGATCGCGTTTAGCAAAAATTCTGGAAATCAGTATTTTTTTCTGGACTATAACCAACCCTGACTAACGTTTAGCCAACTTTTCACTCAATAAACTTTATACTCCATTTTCCTGATACTACCACATTATGCACGATACTCAATAAAAGGAACCTATTAGGGGTGAAATTCAAACTAATTACTTGATGCTTTTTCGGAGGAGATTCAAAATTCTCACATTTTATAAAGGTTTTCCTATGACAAAGTTATTTTGTGTCATTTCAATTCTTATTTTGATTCTTTTGTAAGTATCCTGATTAATACGGGTAATTAATGAAGATTAATACTTGATTAAAGCGGGGTAATATTATACACCGAGGCAACCTCGTACACCTCGTTCTCTCGTTAAGTTTTGAAAATGAATGAATCTAGTGGTCCCCAAGACATGCTATAGTTTTTGCAAATGCGTCAGACTTGTTGACCGGCGCTCTGGTGCGCGTTCAGTTATAAAACTTTCGGCTGTTCTTGCCATTTTCGACAGTAATTTAGAGCAAGTGGAAAATTTTTATTTACAAATTAGTGACTTTTTGAATTTCTTACGCTACGTTTTACATCATAACGAAAACCTGTTGTCAAAAAAAAAAAAAAAAAAGAAAGAAAGAAAAAAGATTTAAGGTTATACAAAAATTGCCATGAGATCAAGGTTCGGTCAAGTCAATGGCGTGCAACTTTTGCAGTGTGAAAAAGGCAGTACGGAGAAAGGAAAGTGGCTCCAAAGACACTTGCTTAATGTGTGGGGAATGTGAAAAAGATTTCCGTATTTCAAAGCCTCTAAAACTATATAAAACTTAATATGATATTTTTATACAAATAATTAAGCAAAAATACTTTTTCAAAAACAAAAGTTTTATGCTTTATTTCTTGGGGTCGAAATGTTTTAGAACCCGGGCTGGGTTTTTGCCTGCAGAAAGGGGTTTCTGCCCTGCCAGTGGCAGAAAGTGGTTATAACCGGTTTTAACCGGCAGAAACTGGCAATAACTGGCACAAAAACATTTTGTGACATTATCTGAGAATTTTTTAGTAATATTAAATTCCCAAAGTACATTTTATTCAGAATAAATAACAAATAAAAAATATTGTATATAGTTTTAATTAAAAAATAAATTTGTATTAGAAAGGTGAGTAATGTCGTCTTTAAAAACAAATACTGGTAAAAATGAAGATTTTTTAAATTTAGTAACTTCTGCATCCACAATAACGACATTGGCAGCAAAGAAATGCTGGTCCTTGAAAGAATATTTTAAAGCTTTTCTTTCATTCAGAACAAATTAAGAAACAGTCTGGGCTCAGAAAGGTTAGCAAAATTAGTCGTATGCTATGAAATGCTCCATGTAAAAAGTGATAGTATATTTGAATTCGAGTGGCAAATTTTGTATAATAATAATTGTAAGAGATATTTCATTTAAAAACTTTCTCTGATATTTTATGTGCTTCAATTATTTACCGATATATTTTTCTCAAGAACCATTTCTATTTGTAATCCTTAAGTTATTGTCATTGCATTGTATATTTATTTAAAAATACTCTGAAAAGTGATTTGTTAAAATATCATAGAATTTTTTGTAATTTTTTTACCTTTAAATAGAAATTCAACTGTAAACAATGATACTAATAGTTAAACTTGTACAGCATCAGATTACCATTTTGATTTTTTTTTTCAAGTGAAAGAAAATTAGTATTATATAAACAAAGTATATTTATATGATCATTTTTGAAACTTTTTGCTACTTTGAATAACATTCATTACCTTTAGTTTAAATTTTTAACATAATTGTTTACATATCAAATACATGTGTGAATTATGAATAGCGGAATAAAGTTCTTATTAGTATTATTTCTTAGTTTCTGCCAGTTTTTGCCATGCCGGGAAAGGAATTGCCGGTATGCGGTAAAGGAATTGCCTTTCGAGCATGGGGGAGTCGCTCTTCCGGGGGTTTTGTCAAGTCCCTGCCATTAAGCTAATTATCCCCTCTAGTAACAAAAGGTTACTGGACAGGAGCCAGGGCTCAGCGTTTAAAGTTTAATCGCCGTTTCAGACCTTTTTTTTCCCTTACGTGATTATTTTTGTTCTTACATGCTCGCAAACTATGCGTGCTATAAAAATTATTTCTGCCCTATAAAATGTATATTGCTAGGGAAAAATGAAATGACGTTTCTTCTTTGCACTAAATATATAGATGTAATATATATTTAGATAGACAGCTATATTTATAGTCCCAATTAAGTTTTTTGATTTTATGTACTTATAATTATTTTTTTAAATGTACAATTTTTTTCCTATATGTATGTATGTATATACATATATATATATATCAGTGGTGTAGGAAGGGGAGGGTTCTGGAGCTTCATGTACAATTTTAAAGATTTTTCGGGCCCTGAAACAAATAAAATATATATATGTTTGAATAGGAGTTTTTGGGTTATTGTGCAATATGAGGTACATTATATTATTCGTTTCCTATCAAGTTTAAAGTTTTTATGTTTCTCAGAATCGTAGGGAAAAATACACCATGAATAAGAAACATATTTTGAAATGAATTTTGTAAGTACAGATCCTTAAAAAGTATACTTTTAAAGCAAATTTTACGAAGGATAAAAAAATATTACAATATCAGCATGCACTTGATGGATATAACATTTATAAAGTACAAGTAGTTTTAAACATCTTAATATGTATCAAGTTTGTATTTCAGTACTATAAAAGGCCCATTATATCCAGCATTATGTAGAAAAGCTAATTTCTTTATTACTACCTCTATTGTTTTTTATTGTTATTTAGTTATTTATTTATACATTATTTTTTCGGGTGACTAAAGATCTTCGTTTTAAAAATATGATTTCCAATAAAATGCAAGGAAAAATTCAAAATAAGAAAGACAATTTTTAAAATGTATAAGATACGTTAAGAATGTTTCAAGATTTTTCGTAAAGATTGAATGCAAGTTCAAAGCTATATATGTATTATACTGTTTACATTATTTTTAGAATTTTACTGAATTGAGATCAATGATGCAGTTTTTTGCTTTTATTATTTGTACCCAAGTTCATATTTCAATCTTTTGAAAATAGAGAAAGCTGGGACATTCGTGATCGGGGTATACATTAAGGTATTGATATGCTGATAAATATAATGACAAGTATCCAATCAACAAATTCACATTATTTAAAAAGCTGGATAACGATGAGCTTGAGCATAAGGAAAGTCACAGTGAAGCTGGTTTTTTTTATTCAGTAATTGACTTTCAGTTCATTTTGATTTAGTAATACACTGACTAAACTAATGATGTGAAGTCATTTTCTCTGAATTAATTTTCAATATTAAACATGACGTTAATCCACCTATCCAAAAGTTTCCTAGTGTTTCTATAGTTACTGTACATCAAAATCAGATGTACTTTGTTGAATAATTGATATTTATTCATATCCAGCAAATATATATTAATTTCATAAGATGCAATTGCTAAAAAATTGTCTAAGACAACATGACGGATACACATTCATTTAACATAATTTTCTGTTATGAGTGAAAATTCCAATGAGAAATTCCTTTTGTATTGACATATTTTATAAATACAAGTAGATTTGGAACGATTAAATAAAGGTTAATTAATAAGTAACTCTTTTAATATTAGTCTATATAATATCACGCATTTACACGAACATAATGCTTCACTAATTTGGATGAGAACGATTGTGACAGATATGTATATCATCTCTGTCGTATTTTTTTTAATTATGAATTCTTTAACCTGCGAATAGTGTTGAATGGACAACTGTTTAATAATAACGATTTCTGTTAATTCCGCACAGTTTGCATGTTAATTTAAAAAAGAAAAGAGCTTCAAAAATCATTCATCAGAGAGTGTTTGGACATTCACTCTCCGATAAATTATCTACAGCGCCAACTACTTCCGCCAAAAAACCGCCAAGAAACTTCTCTTTTTCTCCCATCTAAAGTTTGGAAGAAGATGGGAGATTCCGAACAGTAAAACATCAATTAAGACAACTAATATGCTTTTATGACACATAAAATTAGTATGAAATTGAAGCCTATGTTTTTCTCCTTTGGAAGATGTCACTAAAACTTTGCTGAAAAACTTTGATTCCGTGAAATACGCGTTTTTGTAAAACCCTCTGGTTTCTCCTGCGTTAAGTCTACGAGAAGTTCCCCAACAAGCCCTTAAGTGGTTAAAAGTAGGCATTTCTTTATCCCTGCATATGTCGCGTCTTTATAGCGTCTCTAGTTTTAACCACCCCGGAAGAAACTTGCCAGCCCTGTTTAGAACACGTACTTCGCAGATGATTGTCTGTCGTGTTTGAGGCAAGACCACCTGCATATTCTTTCAATTTACTCATTGTTACCAACGATTTTAAAACCAAAACATATGCGAAACCACACGGGATACATCATTAGTCAATGAAAAGACTATTATACATCCCACAATGGTAAATTAAAAGGAACGTTTTTAATCAATAATCACAGAAAATAATTAAATTTTCGAAAATAAACAAGTAATTAATTCATGGGGACGAACAAACTTTTTATGCCTAATTCTTTAGAAATAACACATGCTTTTAGAAAATAACTTGAAGCAAAAAATTTTATATTTAGAAACATGCAGTTAATCGAATGAAGCAAAAAGATCTTCTTTATATTTTACATTCAAACACATTTATTTTGTGTACTATATTAACATAAAAATATATATAAAATTCTTAACATTGTCGATGCTATAGCAAAGCATCGCAAAACAGTTTCCAGTGATGAATTTCCCACTTCAGCAGCAGGAAAGCTTCTTTGTTGGGGGGAGGGGGGAAGAAAGCGACAAAAAAAAAATAAATAAATACGGGTGCAAAATCGCTTTCCTTGGAAATCGGACATTCTAAAATAGAGAGGGACGGGTGAATCCACTTAAAATGAAAGGGGAACAGCCTTAAAGGTTCACATAAAACCAGCAGGCGAGAGAGAGAGAAAGAAAAAAGCGCCCATATATCGCGAGAAATCAAAATGGGGTGAAAAAACATTACTGGAAAGAAAAAGGGAATGGGAAATTTAAATGGTCTTTTATTTATTTCCTCCACTTATCCTTCAAGGAGGGAATTCTTTCCTTTTCCCATCTTTCTAGTTTTTAAATCACATCATCAAGAGTCAGTGAGCACTGATTCCTAATCTAATGAGTAATCACCACCCAAACTAAATCACACGAGTTGTGTTTTTTCTTATCTTTCTTTCTATTTTTTATTCAAAAGAACAGAGGAAAAAAAAATCTCGCAAAGGAAACAGTTTCTCCTATTAATGCCATAAATGCGCCACTGCTATGTGGAATGAATAATTGATACTGTGCCAAGATATATATCTCTACTCCTTTCTGCTACCTATAGCTAAAAACAAAAAAAAAAAAAAAAAAGAGAAAAAAGAAAGAAAAACCTTTTATCTCGGGATTGTCCTTTTTGTTTAAGGGTTCGAAGTTTGTAATTGCTTTTCATATTAGAAATGCGAACAAACTTCCAACCAAATCCAGGATGGGAAGCTCGGGAGTTTATGCAGGATATTTACTCAGCAACTTCTGTAGAAGTTCTTTAATATTCAGCGCGAAAGAATACAATTGTTTCTCGTCAGAAGATATTAAACAAGTTTGGGAGGGGGGGGGGGGGGAGTAACCACGTATTAGAGGGATCAGAGAAAAAGTGTCGGAAAACACAGCATGTGTCTTTATTACATTTGTATAAAAATCGGCAACTGAGAATATATAGTTATTCCTTGTAACTAAACAATAAAGAAAATATAAAGGAAACACGAAAACCGAAATACAAAACTGAAAATCTAATTTTTTCTGGACCCACCCACGGGATACAAAACTCGGCGACTTATCTGTCAGAAGACAATTTGGAGGCACGAGTTTTCCTCTCCCTCCTCTATCAACCACCTTCTTCCTTTTCAGAAAGAAAAAGTCTTGAAGAGGAGAAGAGGAGGGAAGGTGGGAAAGAGACGGCAAAGCCCTTGTCCACTTCATCTTCATCATCTTGTGTTTTTGCTGCGGGCTTTTCCCCTGGATATCATTTGCGTTGCTCCTTATGCCATTACTTCCGCTTAGCCCAGCACGTCAAAAGATTTGTGTACCTTACCAACGCACATCCCGAAATATTTAACAAATAAAACAGCTTTCAAATTTAGTTCGAGATCTGAAATGTGGGGGTACATCTTTGTTGAGATCATTGGTCAAAATTCTTCAGTTTTTATGTCGTTTTCTGGATAATGAACATCTAACCACCATCCTCAAAATATCTGATAAGACCACCAGTGAGCATAATACTCACATCATTATATAAAGACTAGTGCACACAAGTACTCTACGCATAACTAGAAATCCTAACTAGAATAACTATTGTTTAGTATGTACTACCCACTTACAAGAATCCAAGAGTGACTATCTTCAAATCAAATATCTGGGACATTCATATCCCTTTATAGCTTATTAACATTCTCATGTAAGAACAATTACAAACATTAAGATAGGAGTGACATTTCCTTAGAAATTCACATTTAGCTTGTCTGCATAAAAAATTTTCAAATGTTTACTCCTACGTTCGACTCATGAAAAGGAATTTCCCAGGCGACGAGTAGGATTTGCAAAGAATATTTGTAGCTGTAACATATAAAATTAGTAACAAAAAATATTCCAACGCTCCGCAAGAGCTCCTATCAGGCCTAACTTTCATTTTCTTTAATTTTCCTTTGTCTTTATCAAATGCTTCATTTGACTCTTTTTCTGTCTTGCCCTTCTTAATTTCATCTACCTCCACCGCGGTAGCTTCTATTTTATTTCCTCCAATTTCCAGGTACCTTATCGTGGCTATTTCCCCGAACCATGCTCTTAAACCTATTAATTTCAAATCACTATTTCGCGGTGTCTGAGGTACACTTGCAGACTTACTGCGCATTTCAGTCAGAATTCTCTTTAATGACAGCAAATGAAATGATTCATAACACAAACATTAATATCATACATTTTTGAATGAAGCAAAACTGCGAAGCAAAGCATTATTAATAATAAGAGCCTCTTCTTTGAGTCAACATAGATCTTTAATCATGCGCACCGAGACGATGCCGAAGAAATAAAATTTTACAACAAGACATGAAATACAGATTTTGAGGAAAAGAAAGCTACAAGAAACATAAATAAAGCTTGTAATGGTACGAAACTTCTTGTTCCACGATGGTTTATCTTAATTCATGACCAATAGCAACGAAGAAGGTAGTAGATGATGAAAAATGGCAGACATAACAATAACGGGAGAAGAAAAAGATTACAATGGAAGGTGATGGGGGGAACGGGACGAAAAAATAACTTTCGCCACCGACAGCGCAGTCGTTATCTGTCAAGAGTCAATTTAGACATGGCCAAATTTCTTGGTGACTCTTGTTCCAGAGTGGCCACAAGACCTGGTTGGCGCTCCATCTTCATCTAAACAACGTGCCCTGGGGACCACTTCGGTCCGTCCGTCCGTACGTGCGGAAGCTTCAGCGATATGAAATACAGCCCCGAAACCCGACATATTTGGGCACAGTTCAACCATAAATTCGGTGAAATATCGTGCGTGAGGGCATGACGCGGGGGTGTAGAAATCTAAGGAAAAGAATAAGAAGGAAAACAAAAGACTATTTTGCGCAAAGTAAATATCAATGTAGGAATGAAGTGAATATTGAAGAGGATTTGAAAATCAAAAAATTTATGCAATAGGATAGACTTTTCTGTTGGATGACACCTTAATTTCGGACAAAGTTTAAAATTAAAAACAAATAGGTACTGGTACTGATTTTGACTTACATCAATATATCTTGGGTAAGGTAAAATTAATGACAATAGAGAGGCGCAGTAAAAATCGCTGGAAATTATAAAAGTAACGTTATACTTCAGTGGTCGCAGTTAGTAATAAGAGTACTGAAAAAATTAAAGCATAATAAAAAGAAGAAAAACATATCAGGGAAATATAGAATTAAAGAAACGGGAAATGAAACAATCAAGGCAATCAGCAAACAATATCCATACATTTTAATGACTTTGTTGTATGGAAAGCTTGGTTAAGAATGTGTCACAAGACTAAATTCTAAAGAAAAGTTTTCAAATGAAAAAAAATGCGAGGAAAACAATGAATAGAAAACGAAATAAATGAAGCAGTTACAAGTTGATTTAAATTCCCATCAACTAATAATTAACTTTCCATTGATTTCGAAAAGGGGATACTCATGTTGAAATACTCAACGAAAATTTTCTTCCTTCTAACGGAAAACATAATGCTATTATGTATCGTTGATTTTGAACATGGGAACTAACTACACCTACAATATTAAATTAAAATCAAAATCTAACCCTTTTCTAAATTGATTTTGAACGTTTTAAATATCACATCATTCCGAAAGTAAGTTCAAAAATGTCAGACAAATAGGATCGGCTATAATTCCTTTGACACCACACTACCACATCAGTTTCTGATCCCTTCAAATCGACGACATTCGAAGAGGTCTCAAAACCATCACTTCAGTAAAACATGGAACAAAAAGTATTTTTGTTGGACACTGATTAGGGGATTTGGGAGGCACTTCAAAAAGTTCTAAGGAAAGAAAAAAATCATACGAATATATATCTCGATAGTTATTTGCTATAGTTTGTTTTTTGCAAGGATTAACGCGGTTCTTCAACTGCATTCCGTTGCATCAATAAATCTTAAGAACCCATACTTCGCAAGGAATTTAATTCTTTTAGTGCGGAAACTACTCATTTATTCTCCGTTATAAAAAAAAAAAAAAAACTTATGAGTAATATTCTCACCTGTAAAACAAAACAGAACTTCTGTTCCATCAAAATATATGTCAATTAAAAAACAGAAAGTTTAGTTTGAGAGCAGATAAGAATACCGAAGAATTTTCAAATGAATATTTATATTTGCGCACTGAAGCAACTTTGCGCTGATGTTCAAAATATTTAGTTTTCAAAACTGCTTTTGAGCAGGGCTGGGTTTTTGCCGGCAGAAAGTGGTTTTTGCTGTGCCAGTGGCAGAAAGTGGTTATAACCGGTTTTAACCGGCAGAAACCGGCATAAACACATTTTGTGACAATATCTGAGACTTTTTTAGTAGTATTAAATTCCCAAACTACATTTTATTCAGAATAAATAACAAATAAAATATTGTGGATAGTTTCAATTAAAAAATAAATAAATTTATTAGAAAAATTAATAATCAGGGTTCATAGTCCACCTGGAAATCATGGAAAACCTAGAAAAGTCATGGAATTTGATATCCTTTGCAAAAGTCAGGGGAAAACTTAAATTTTTGACAAAAACCTGGAAAATGCAGAGATTTTTTTCCCTGCCTGGAGGAAACCTACGCTCATTGCAATGTCAGATTACCAAAAAAAAAAAAAAAAATGTTAAAAAACTGTTTGGCGCGACATCCCCTTTCGGATTTTGATAGTTAGTGCTATTGGAGACAAAAATGAGCTCAAACTTAGAACATTAACTTATAATTCTGCTTTGATCTACCTGGAAAAGTCATGGACATTGTTTTGGCTATTTGAGTATGAACCGTGGTCATGTAACAGATAAAATTTTTGTTATAATATGGTTGTGCAGTTTCATTTATGAACAAATATTAGAGTATTTTGAATCTCAATTTAAAAATAAAAAAAGAAAACTATATCCAATACTTATTTTAAATTAAACACTGCAAAGAAAAGAAAAGTAATCAATTCTTAATCAAAATACTTTTCTGTAATTTACAGAATTTATATTAAATATTTTTAATAAAAATGTTTAAATTTCAGACATGCTACAAGCTTACAGAAAAAAAAAAGCTGAAGCTTCCCCCATCCAAAAAGAAAAACTGTAAAAAATCTCTCTCATAGAAATGTTATATGTTGATCTTGTAATTCCATGGATTTTAAAAACATTTAATTTAAATACAATACTCAAAGGAACAAATCTTTTTTTCTTAATTTAAGACTGTGAATTGAAAATGTTCCAACCACATTTTGCACTTACAAAACAAACTACAAAACCTTGCTTGAATAGTTAAACTTGTTCAGCATTATATTACCATTATGATTTTTTTTTCAAGTGAAAGCAAATTAGTATTACATAAACAGTTTATTTATATGATCATTTTGAAACTTTTTGCTACTTTGAATAACATTCATTATCTTTAGTTTTAATTTTTAACCTAATTGTTTACATATCGAATACATGTGTGAATTGTGAATCATCGCGGATTAAAGTTCTTACTAGTATTATTTCTTAGTTTCTGCCAGTTTTTGCCACTTACTGGCAGAAACTAGTTTCTGCCATGCCGGTTTAAACCGGTTATAACCACTGGTTTTAACCACCCCGGCAGAAACTTGCCAGCCCTGCTTTTGAGCCGGAAATAATAAAGAAATATTAAAGTTTTATCAGTTTAATCATAATTATATAGATGATAACGTGTAGCAAAAGCTCAAAATAATTTCTTCCCCAAATGAAGTACTATATGGAAAAAGTTTCAAAAATGAATTTTATTTTGCCAACAGAACATTCACTGCCATTAAAATAGTTTCACAAATATGAAAGTTTTCTTCACACTTATGCAAACTTTTTTTCTTTACTTTTTTTCAAAAAAAAAAAAAAAAGCACAATAAGAATAATAAGCAAAAACAGAAATCATGTAATTGTTTTATTAATGCAGCTATAAATCTTTTTAAAAAAAAAAAAAAAAAAAAAAAGCACAATAAGAATAATAAGCAAAAACAGAAATCATGTAATTGTTTTATTAATGCAGCTATAAATCAGATGTTTTAAAATGTTGATTTTTTTTCTCCCCTTTTTATTATAAACTTAATGCATACCTATTTTCGTCAGGTAAAAGACCGCCCTGCGTTTTCCCACATTTATTAAGTTTGATTTTTGGGGGAAAGTTTCTTTTAACTTTTCAGGGGTCGATCCAGCATTTTCTTTAACAGAGTCCGTTTTTTGTAAGAAAAACGAACAATGTAAATTTTAAAGAAATAATGAATTTTTTGTAAATTTTAAAGAAATTTTTGTGAAAGATCAAATAATTTTGGGAAAACTGAAAATTTAAACATATAGTGATGAAAAAATTTATTACTATTTGCCGCTTCAATAATAAATAATAGTGTGAAAAGTACGATTTGGAAGCTTGGGAGTTTTGTGAAGGGTCCGTTTTGATTGATTTGAATTTTATGAAGGGTCCGTTTTGATTGATTTGAATTTTATGAAGGGTCCGTTTTGATTAATTGGAATTTTGTGAAGGGTCTAAAAACGGCCCCTAAATTCTTCGGGCGCAACCCCTGCTTTTATGTTTTTTATTTCATAAACTATTTTTTGAATCGCTCCAAAGTACCTTTTTTCACTGTCCTGTTGCGCAACTGACAAAGATGCGCAGCAGTTCAATTAGATTCTTACCATTTCGACAAAATTTCACGCTGCACTTATGTTCTAAATCCCAATTCCAAATAACACGAAGAACTACATTAAAATTCATCAGCAGCTGAACACACTCCTGCAGATAAAACAATTCCAGGAAAACACAGCCTTTAAACTCAATGCCCTTAGAATTTAATAATGTTCTACCAAATTCATGAATGCGGCATTCCAAGACGAAGACAATAAGATTGCCTGCTTCGAAATATCATCTACATTGTTAGCAAGATAGACAACAATGCCCACCTATAAAACAATCCTCTTAAATTCCATCGTCATATTTCATTTTGCGAGAAATAGAAATAATAAGGAAACCTAACACAAAAGGCTTTAATCATTTGTCTACCAGATACTGCAAAATGTATTGAGAAAAGCGAAAATTGCATTTTTTTCTTCGCTCTGGCTTTGGTACTTACTCGCGGCTAAAGAGCTCTTTTGTTCCACGGGATAGATGTTGGACCCTATTCCGAAGCATGGATATTACTGAAATTTATTTTCAAGTTTTTTTTTCGTTCGGATGTTTGTTTATTTTCTTACTCGCTTCATCTTTGCTAGTCCCAAGCTTCCTTTCCATCCCGCAAAAACAATTGCTCTTTTCCACGCCCTGGCGGAGCAAAGAAAAAAAATAAACAAATGGAATTTTATTTCCGAGTGCGGCGCATTCCCTTTTCGCATATTTTCCCGCGTTTGTTTAGTTTTTTTTTTGAGAGTACAGTTTATGGAAAAAAACGCAGTCTCATTACTGGAAGAATCGTTGGTGTGGTTCGCGCTCGAGTTAACGAAACAACCACGATTTTAATGAGTCGCGAGTTGCTCTCTTAGTTTAAAACTATTTCTTGCGTAATATGTTTTCAGTAATGCAAGCTTTAAAGATGCTTACAGCTACTTTTGGCATAAATATAGCACAAAATAAATGGATTTTTTTTTGCTAGAGACAACTTTTGAACTGGACGTTGCAGCTACTTTTCGCATAAATATAGCACAAAATAAATAGATTTTTTTGCTAGAGACAACTTTTGAACTGGGTGAAATGCACAGAAAAGTTTAACATTCAAACCAAGAAAAAGGAAAAAAAAAAAAAAAAAAACTTATTATTTTACCAGTATTAATATAAAAATACACGTTCTGAGTAGATCGTATAAAGTTGTTTGGCAATTGTAACGTACAAAAACGAAAAACTACCGCCCCAAATAGTAACAGTATAGTTCTCGGCTAAATTTTATGGATACCAACAACATTGTTTATAGCAGGTAAAACACAGCAGCAATATTTTAGAAGCGCCCCTGATGGGCCAGACACACGAAATACATTTCAAGGCGCAAAAGGCAAGTTTTCCAAACTATTCTGATAAGAACATTTATAACCCTTCAGTTTTTAAGCTACACGATGATGGTTACAGCACTTGTAACCATAATTGATAAATGGCAGCTGAATATACAAAACCCGATCCATCAATGATTTCGAAAGTACTGCATCAGACTTATCAGAATCATGCAATTAGAAATCGGAAGTAAATTTACGATTCAGTACTAGTTAAGATCCGTTCAGCACTTCCATTTTGAACTGCAATCAGCGATGTTTAATTTGAATTTCTCGTTTCAATTCCCTTGTAACGAGGAGAAATGCAATCTACCCCAGTGATTTAGCTACCCTAAAGGACACTACATTTAGAGTTGAAGCACTGTTTCAGCAGTGTGAATCAATACGCAGCGAATTAGGTGGGAAATTAGGTGTAACTCAACAAGGTGAAGATAGGAAAGGATGACCAGTTCAAAATCGGGCATGGCCTGGAAAATAATGACTTTGGATAATGGCCGGAAAATTTATGAATAGAAATGTTGTGTTCTGGAGGTTATTCTAATAACCATTAAATAGGTGTCCTACGGATAAATACTTTTACCTAGAGACGCTACTTTTACCAATAGTAATTGATGGAATACTTGCTTGCTTCGTGTGTGATCAGGACTCCAGCTAGACAACAGCTTCGTAAAAATACCTTTTTATTCATTCAAATCGAATGGTACACTAACATAAGACATTTCAATAAAGACATTTATCAAACCCACATCTGATCAGGTTCTTTTGTTCTTATATACAACTGTTTAAACTGAAAAATTTACATACGGTTTACAGCTCACCGTTAACTATATTTACAACAAAAATTAAATATGATAAGTTAGATTTTCCAACACTATCGATGCTCTTGCACTAACAAACCCAAACCAAATATACGAATTCGTATGGGAAACTCATCCTGAGTGGTAAGGTGTCGACGACGACAACAGTGATGCTGCATTTAGGAAGAACTAGAACCTAGTCGCGAAATTATCTCTAAATGCCCGTAGAGCACCCCAAGTTTATTAGTGTTGTGTCGTTTATAGGACGCGGAAGGAACTATCAAAAATCGTCGATTTACCTTTGAATTATACGACGAATAGATCGACCCTGCTGGCTAAATCCAAGGATTGGGACCACACCAAAACGTCGTATAAATGTCAACGTCGTATAACCGGTACTCTAGTGTAATTAAATTCGACTCTTTGAATCCGACATTGTAGCAACACTTCACTGAATATAATGTGAAAATAGTAGTAATGCCCATTTTTTTTTTGGAAAAACTACCATGTAGTCACTGGTAATCAAAAGTCGTTTAGGCTGTTTCATAAACTTTCAAAATTTGGAAGCATTAATATTAAAACTCACCAAATATACCTGATTAACTCAACCCTTCCCAATTGTAGTAACACTCAAGCGATTTTTTTTTTCTTTCTTTTTTTTCGTTAATTAGACTATATCGATTTATTAGGCCTTAAAGAATGCATTACGGCACTCTGAAATCAAAATGGAGCCACTTGCAATGCGTGGCACAATCAAATCATTAAATAATTACACGCAATTCAATATGAATCGCTTTGTTCATATTGAAAATTGCACAGAGTTTATTATTGGTTAGAGATGTTGTCGGAAAATAAGTTATTGGATTTTAATTAGTTTCTGGAATGAGTTACAGATTACGAAGCTTGAACAAGAGTGATAATGGGAACTCATTTTGAAAAGAAGGTAAAAATTTAACGAGTCGTTTCAGAACTTCTTGAACTGAAACAGCTAATGACATTTAAAAAGCGAGTGATTAATCAACCAAATATTTTCATAACTCAAAAGCCCGGCAAAATTCATGTGAACCGGTCGACGACTCATTATCTTGATTAAGAGCAGAGATAGCTGCGATTATTCATCTGTATTATTAACATATCAACAGAATGACAATCACAATTCTAACGAAAATTCGAAGCTAAATATTTTTCAATATTAATGTTGGCAACAGAGCAAGCAGAAAACGCTGTACGAAGCGAAGGGTCGAAATCAGGAAAGATTGTCAGTTTGATCATCGGCTCTATTTGCTGCCAATCTTTATCGGCTCCAAGACGGTACTTTATCGATTCATCGATTATGAGTCTTAAGAGGGAGGGGGGAGGAAGGAACAAGCCAAGATCAGACGATCACAGAGGTGTGGCAGGAGGGTGCTGGGGTAAAATGGGTGGAGTGTGAAAAGAAAAATTTACGAATATTGAAATGAGTAGAATGATTTCCTATCGATCTTTATAGGGTGAATATTATTCCATTCGTCAAGACGAGATGCGACATTTTAAATTTACTCCAACCAGATCGAAACAGAAATTATAGGAAAAATAGAATTCACCAAGATTTAATCCATACTATCAAAATATATTAGAAAAGGAAGCATTATAAATAATGGAGCGAAAATTATGACACATATAGAATGTCTTACTACAGTAATAACAGTTTGTTGAACATAACATACTGATAAAATTTTTCACTAATGAGAATTTAATTCATTATTATAGATTAATAACGTTAAGCTAGGCATAGCTAATACGCCAAAAGATGTTTATGTTCGATTTAAAAGAGAAGGGAAGAAGGAAAAACTAAAAAAAATAGTGCATTTCTCTACAGTTTTATTTTATGTTCTGTGATTTTGTACCAATGGATGACATTTTTTTTTACCAGAACGAAAATGTTTTAGTCATGAAAATTTCACGTTTAATTCTATCGGCTGAAAATCTTCACATTTGAAGGAAGGCGGGAGGCCGGGAAATATTTCAATAATGCAGAGAAATAAGCTACGAATTTTTGTACAAAACTTTTTCGTATGTACATGTACACTATATGTTAAGTATTTACAGTAATCTTTTACTGTGTTGAGAGTTAAAAATTACGCTATTTCCGAACATTTTATTTTTTTAATCATTTTTGAAACTTCATCTTTCACTTCGCAACATTGTTATTCTAATGGTTCTTCCGATTCAACCTCGAAAGTTAGATCATAGAAAAATAAAACCCATAACACGTAAATGGTACCTCTTATTTCTGAGTTTCAAGTATGACTCAAATCATTTTATTTTTTGAAACAATTAAACTTAAAACCAGGCTCGTAGTTGAAACTTGATTTGTCGCCTAATGAAATACAAGGTTAAAAACCATTGCATTAGGCCTAATGAGCAGCTCCATTTCAGTGAATAACAACAATGAATCAAAACCACATTACCATTCCCGAAATCTACCCACTACGCTGATCATTAGGGTGAGGGGTGATTGTTTCTGTATGATGTCATCCCTTCTATGAATCGCCGTCCAGACAGACAGTCAGACGCCGTGGTTCCCCCTTCGCGAGATCAATTACTTTAATTGGGAGAAACTTTGGTGAGCAAAGGTACTACTTACGTCAGACCGTCACGTTACGGTTACAGTGATTACTGGAAAAAGTATGAATAACTGTCTCAGACGTAAGATACAAAGAAAAACACTTAGTCAATATTAGTGACACATAATGCCCGTTATAAGTGCCAAGGGCTGTTTCATTAATTTTCTTAAACTTTTTCTTAAATTATATTGTTCTTATCATCCTTCATGACTGCAGACTAACACTAAATAATATTTTTAAAAAGTAAATTAAATACTTTTAAATAACTCTTTATAAACTATTTTTTTTATTGATCAGATTGATGAGTGCGCTTTTAAAATATTGATTTAAGAAAGCGAAAATCATATTTAAACTATTAGAAGTTTTTTTAAATCTTCTTTTTACCATTATTCTTTTAACTTTAATTAATTTAGTTAGTTATTTTCAGGGGAATATGTTTTTCGCATTTAAAAATTGGTCCATTTGATCAGGTGATACGTATGCTATTTCCCTCAGCCTTAGAAAGGCGTCAGTTCCTTTCAGTTAGTCAATCCCTCAGTTAGTCAATCCTACCATGGTTTTAAAAAAATTTGGAAACAAGTGTTTCTCACTGCCTTATAAAAAGTAAAATAGAAAGATGGGCTCGTTTTACATTAATTCAGCCGAAAAGTTCCTAATTTTATAAAAATGTAAAAAAAAAAAAAGGCATATAGTATTACTGTAACTGAGAACATGAGGAAAATGTGACATTTTTAAAACTTGCCACCCAATCATTTTCCCTTTTTGAAGCATTGCAAAATGCATGTGCACTGCATCTTAACCCATTGAACAAAATTATGTACTTTATTTATTGTGTAAAAAAAAAAAAGCCGTTGATGATGAAGATGATGAGATTTTAACGATGAATTTTAATTTCTCAGTTTCTCAACAATTAAGGAACAGGTTTCAAAAATTGTAAGGCATATATAGTTCCATGACCTAATATATATATATATTTATTTAACTTAATATAATATACTACTTCCTTTCTAAATATTGGAATTTTCTCAAACACATTTTAAGATTTGCAAAATATCGCTCAAAAATATAGAACTTCAAAAAGTCTAACATTTACATTTAGCAGATAGTAGCCCGTACGATTTTTAGAGCTTTCGAAATATCTTAAAATGGTTTTATCAATCGTTTCCTTACAAAACTACAAACATAATAAACACAATACTAACAAAGTCCCAATCTAACAATCCATCGTTGAGTGGAAACGTAACAGCAAAACATCCGTCTTCAACTGCAAGCCGGCAATTCCGGTAAATTTATCCCTTGTTGAAATCCTGAATACAATACAAGAAAATGCGACAACTGATACAAAAGTTAATGAAGAGTCAAAGATACAAAGTAAAGATTGAATGCTGTGGGAATGTAAATCAATTCAAACAATAAGCAGCCATTTCTTGCCTAATACAGACCAGATGAGCAAATACAAAAACAACTCATGCATCTGCTTTTTTTTCATCCATGCCAAAGTGTGAAGCTATCAAATATTCAGTGAGGTGGGAAAGATGAAAAGAAATTCGTCCCATATGGATTCCCCCCACCCCCAATTTTTTTCCTTCTCCCACAGCAAGGAGAGCTGGGTGGAGAAGAGGGCTTTCATGGGGATCAGAATCTTAGGAGATCATTACATGGTAATGCGGTTGGGTGGAGGGAAGAAGTTTTGATTTATTTAGGAAGAATCTCCACATTTTTCTCAACCTGCGTGAGCAGATTCCATCCACTTTAGAAAAATCTAATAAAGTCTGCAATCTTGACGAGCATTTTTTTTTTTTTTTTTTTGTGAGATCATCGTAAGCTGTGTTTTCCAAACCAATCTGAAACACAAACGTGGTTATAACGTTCGCCATGGAAGCATTAAAATCTTTGCAAAAGAAATTTTCCCGCGATAGCAAAAGAAACGTTCTATGCAATTAAATTCCGAAAAGGAAAAAAAGAAGAAAATGTAAAAGAACAAGAAGAATAGTTGCGATGTAGTTTAAAGAGGGAAAATCGAATTCAAACACACGAGAAAATATTAACGAGTTGATAATCAAAGCTAATGCGAGCTCAGAATGCAAAGTGTCTCAGCTGCAAAGCCCACACAATTACCCAATTAATGCACAATTTCTTTTCGCACCAGCAGAAAATGCTGAACAGTTTGAAACAGAACTGAGAAATTTATTTTTAAAAGGGAGGGGGTAGGGTGGGACATATTCAAATTAAATTTTTTCACTAATCTAAATTGGAGGAAGGGAAATTAAAAATAATGAGTAGGAAATATGACATCTGTGCAAAACGTTATTTCTGAACTTTGATATGCAAGCCCGTCATAAAGGGGGGGGGGGGCGGAGAGAATCTCCTCCCGGTTTTGAGAATCCATATATATATATTTCACTTAACGTGACCAGTTCCGATTAAATTTTGCGGTACGATACGATACTGACATCATGCAAAAAACGAACAATGGTAAAATGATATTTAAAAATTTGTTTAATGATTAGCATAGAAAAGTAACGTAATATTTATATAATTATCATACCTAACGGGGACTTTTAACAAATTTATTTCTCAGAAAGTATTTCCATTCATAACTCAATTTTTAATTTCCGATTCTTTGGAGTGGCAACACCTTAGTTTGTTTATATCGAATGATCATTCTCATGTTCATACTTAGCGATACTTTCTTAAGCCTTTCGAATTTGAAAGCGTTTTTTAAGATTAGATTGTTGAACTTATAGTCCGCAGATGTTCTGTGCGGAGAATGTACTTTTCGTCTCCATGTGGAAAATTCAATATGACGGATCTGCAAGCATCACACCAGGCTCAAGTTTTCGATGAGTGCGTAATACAAAATCTATTATTAGAAAATATTCATTACCCTGTTTTGCAAAGGCAGTTTTTTTTTTAAATATTATTATGGTAGTTTAGGGGGAGGAGGGGGGAGATACGCATAAAAAATCTTTAGTCGTAATAATTCCGTACATTAATTTGTAATCAAACAAAGATCTACTAATTTATAAGGAAATCATACAAACGAATTTTTTTAGTTTATTCACGATGTTTTCATTTGGTAATTCACACGATACTACATTTTTCACAAGTTGATCACGACAACGCAGATCATAAAAACGGCAAAAAATAAGGCAAGTACTAAAACATAACACAAATGCTACAGCTAGAAAAGATATTCGTTTCAAGAAAAGCGGAACTAGGAAGTGAAATGAAGAAAAAAAGGCATCCGGTGCATTAGCTAATAACATTCTAAAAATGCTTTCTTAAAAAGCCTTTTCCTGTTTGTCTTGTTTACACAAGAACTTGATATCTCTGAAGGACAATAGTAAATGGATTAACCAAGTTAAAAAGAAAACCTCTGAAATTTAGGAAGAATTTTGCAGCACAACACATCAAGTGCTTCAACAAGTTCCAAATTTAAATATTTGAATTGTCATTGGCAGCTCGTGAAAATATTGTTACTTGTGGTTTCCAGGATGGTATTTCCACGTCATTTTTCCAAAATCAAACTTGACTTTGTCAACAAGTGATGATGGTACACATAATAAAATTACAAGTTCTAACGGAAAAGCAACATGTTTATTGTAGTCTTTTGTTCTATTTAAGAAAAATCACATCTCAACCGAAGTATTCGCAACTGTAACTGCACACGACAAAAAAATCTTACATTAACGCCTGCAGGCACTAACTATAACTACTATTGGTGACTGTAAAACTTGATCTTAGAGCAAGTAGCAAATTTGTCTTCTAGATAATTATTTCATTCAACGAGCATTCACTCAATTTACCTGCACTTTGTTCTTTCCAAAATCAATCGTTGCCTTGGTCACGTCAATTAAATGTAATGCAAGTCAATAATCTCATTTTAGACACATCTATTTCCTCCTTTGATTAATTATTTTCCTCTTAAGTTGTTTTGTAGCAACAGAAAGTAATTTTTTATTCTATATATTTATTTTAAACCGAATTGCCATTTATAATATTTACAGGAACAGATATTGTTTTGTGGCAACATCGATAATCTTCCGATCAACTTTTATAAAAGTTGATGAAAAAAATTATCTTATATAATAGTAAATATTTCAATGGTGTATTTCATCAAAAATGGATCCACCAATAACTTGAACTATTTTAACCATAATTAAATGTTAAAGACTTAAAAACATAGCTTATTTTGAAAATTATAGATCACGAGGGAAGGGAGTGGAGGAAAGGAAACGAATAAATAGGAGGTTCAATTATTTCATTCGTTGTCTTACACTACACGGGCAGAATCGTAAGGAGGTCATGATGGAAAAAATAATTTTACATTAGATCATTAAATTGAATGTAATAAGAAGATGGGATCTTAAAGTCATTAATGTAATTAAATTAATCCATCATATTTAAATTATTTCCAGGAATTATTATAATGGGCAGCATTAAAAATAAGAAACGTTAAACTACCATGAGCATGAATTAAGGGAAATAGGCAATACGTTACAAACTCCTGCTATAATGAGAGAAAAGAAAAGTATTTAACAGCGGGTAAAGCCACTAATTTAGGAGGCTATTTATGAAAATGTATTTAGTGTATATACTTAGCTACAGCGCCCGATTATCCCTCATGAGACAAGGAATCCACAAAACTGGTGTAACCAAATGTAGCATTTTACAAGGGTAGATTATCATATTTCTTTTTCATCCCAGAACATTTCAAAATAACAGTAATAGCAATAATAATAAAAATGACGACGAAGAAGAACATTTGAGAACTGAAAGAGAACAAGAGTTTTTTGTGTTCTTGGGTATTTCTCACTTCCTTTCTGTGACATTACATTGACTAGTGTCAAGTACACTTATGTGTGAGAAAACTGGCCTTCATTTGAATTGGGTGTGAATAGGCCTGGCTTCCTGCACAGATACAAGGAGGCGATGTAGGCAATTACACCCCCCCCCCCCACCAGAATCAAGTATTATTTAAGATTGCATGAATAACGAACTATGGTTTTTCTCCTTTGGAACTAAATTTTAGAGGTGATAGGTAAAATTACAAAGAGCCCCTCAGCAAAGCTTAGGCCTCCGTCTTAATTCCTGTTCTGACGAGACATAAGTAGATGGTGGACTATTCACATATAAAACAATTTAGCAAGAGAGGGAGAAAACTTTTGGGCACACAGATTTAAGCCAATTATTTAATGCAACTTACTGTCCTAATGAAGTTCCGTTCCAACATTGTCCTTCTTCACGTACTGCCCAAGATTCATCGCTGCAAACGATGTCAGCCAAATTGGCATAATGTCCTTTCGTTTCGGTTAATCTTTGCACAATTTGCTGAAGTCTAATGTACAAACTATCCGTTGACGACCGGACTGGAACAATGCGTCCGGGAGTCCCACCAGGAGTTAAGACACTTGGCTCCGTTACATCGCGGGAAGCCCGTCTGGGATGGCCACAAGCTACCTTTACCTGAAACAGAAAAAAAACATACATTACAGATTAAGTAAGTGTCAAAAACACCCACGTAATACTGAAAGTAAAAAGTACATAACATGGTAAAGCGTCGTTTAACTGCTGAAAATTAGCAGATAATTTCAATTTTTCACTAAAAATTGTTTCTTGAAATTTACAAGCAATCAGCTTATTAAAATATACAGGTATATACAATGACGTTACTAGCATGGGTATAAAACAACAACAACATTGTGCCGTTAAAACTTTTAGTTTATATCATTTTCAGAAAGCTCAAAAAAAAAAAAAAAACTTGAGCAATTTTATTTTATTTGGTGTTCCTTTCAGTAAACTAACTACATTTATTTTCAGTTATACGTTGAAATAGCATCAGTAAAATTGTATAATTCAAGCATATGTTTTTTTTTTTTCAAAAACTCTTATCTCATTTTGGGTGTCACCCCCCAACACCTCAAAAAAGGGTGACTCTCGGGAAATAGCGGGAGGAGCAATTTTCGCTACATTTTACGTTGCACGCGAAAATCGTAGGATCAGACGGTTAATTTTCAAAATCCGTTTCTTTTTAGTTTCGTTGAAATTTATTTGTTCACACCACGAATGAAGTGCTTCAAAAATAAATAAAAGAAGCAAATTATAGTTCAAACCGCTAACTGTAGTAACACTCTTTAAGTTAACATAAGAATACTACTGCCTTTTTATAATACGGCAAACCATCCTCGTTATTCATGGCTCCTAAGTTTAGAAAACAGCTTCTCAGAAGCGAAGCCTCGTTCATTTCTATCATCTTGAAAGAACGCGTTATCGCACACGATCTGTAGAGCGAAAAGACCATAAATGTAACACGCGACGACTGATAGGAGGGATAGATCAAGTAACCGAATAATTTGCAAGATCCTCAAACATACATGGATCTTTAGAGGATGACATATGTCGCGCATTACTTGGGAGCCAACCTCTTGACCCAGCGTGTCAACACTTCGTCATTTAACACAACATATGCCAACTATTTAACGATTCGCTTTGTGGATTATTAGTCTTGGCATCTTGCCGCCGCGCTCTCATAAGAAAAAATCGTCTGAATTCTCGAAAGCTTACTAAGAAACAACTCAAATAAATGTAACGGATTAACTCGGGGTTTTGATATAGCATGTTTCTCTAGAGCCCATTCTTGTGCAATTGTTTAACTGACTATGGTGCATTAAACCTCACTGAAGAGGCCACCTTCGCCATTCGAAATCGACCGTTAAGAGGGGTGTTTGCATAGTGGAGGTTTTTCTAAAATAAGTAACATTGATAGTGCATTAATTTTCCTGGCGTAATTATTTATTATCACTTCCGCGTAAAAGCAAAAATATTGTTGCATTCATTAAATGGATAAAACATAAAAATGATCACAGTTGATCGATTAATTTAATTTCTTTTTTTTTATAATGGTGATTCGCATTATTTTAAGTTTTGCAGTTCAAGATTGCTGCGGCACATACGTAATAAATATAATCACAAACTTATGCAGACATTAATTTCCAATAGTTTATAAGTGAGTAGGTAAGGACGAAAATAGAATACCCATTTTCGAAAATTACCTAAGTCATAGAAACATTCCGACACATTCCTCGAAAATAAATTTCAGTTTAACTACACTTGCGAGTCCATCAATGTAAGATTGCGACCAATTTGAAACACTAATTATTATTAATAACCCGAGGGATATTAGTAATTATTAAAATCAATTCACTGCCAACGCAAGTGCAAGCGGGATTTCTTCGCGTCCTTGTCGAAAAGTGTGAAGTTTCTACAGTGGATATTTAACGCGGAGATTCCGATAAAACCATTAATATAAATGTCCAATTATGTGCTCTTAACTAGGGTGGTTAACGTCATAAGCAGTGATATATGGGGGAAATTCGCATATGAAGAGGAAGTAATAGATGGCATAAGCACGAAATTAAATATTGATTGCTGAAGGACGACCGAGGACATACGTGGGCGCATAATGATTAAGTATATAGCGAAATTTAGAGATTCGATTCCTGTAATCGGGTTATAAATGTTTCTGCCATCCCATTTGGTGGTAGGAATAAAAACGGTCGAGGTGACCCTTCGTATATCATTACATCAAGTTTTTATAATAGAGAGTTGGTGGAATTGTCATTCATCTTCTTAAAGCGATTTACACTTCTGGCTGGTAACATTTAGAAGACGAGTAGCGGGAATTTTTCTTATAAACACACATAATAAGGGTGGGCGGATTTAAAACAGAAAGAAAGAAAGGAAAGGAAGAAAGAAAAGAAAGGAAGAAGGAAAAGAAAGGAAGAAAAAAGATAAGAAAGAAAGAAAAAAGAAAAGAAAGAAAGAAAAGGGCGGAAGAGAAAGAAAAAAGAAAAGAGAAATGAAAGGAAGAAAGAAAAGAAAGGAAGAAAAGAGAAATAAAGGAAGAAAGGGGAAAGGAAGAAAGAAAAGAAAGGAAGAAAGAAAAGAGAAAGAAAGAAAAGAAAGGAAGAAATAAGAAATGCAATCGGTTTACACCTTCCGATACTACGTATACTCCATAGCATTATGAAGGTAGCAATTCAATAAAAAAAGGAACACACACACAACTAGTCTGTTGTGACCATCACGGAACTTTCTTCTATATCCATTAGTATGAAAGCTACTACTCGCCAAATATTCCTATTACGCAGGGTTCTCACCAAGAACATGATACAGAAAAAGTGAAAAAAGTGACCATTTAAGAAAAAAAAGTGACCAAAAAAGTGATCAATTAAAAAAAGTGACCAAATGAGAATAAGATTTGCGTTACCACTAAAACACATGTAGAAAAAAGGTTTATAGGTTTTTAAGCATAAAAAAATATACAATTACATTTATTTTCTTCACATGCAAAAGTTCCATCTAGAACTATGTGAGCTTACTTTCGTACATTCCAACTTCAGATTTATACTCTTGCTATATCTCTCTCTCTCTAAATTCTCATTTAGCTCTAGTTCTTGATTACTTCAAATGTACCGTTTTCAATGGTTAATACATATTCATTCCCTCATTAATTAATTTCTCGTTCATGAATTTGTACACTTATTTATTTTTGCACTCATTCATTTATTTACTCATTCATTCTTTCACTTATTCATTCATTCCTTGAGAAATATCCTTAAAAATCCCGGTCAACAAATTTCATAAAAAAATAGGCTCGTTTAGTTCAGGTTGAACTTCATATCTGTACATGTTCTTTGGCCTAACATCTTTCCGATAAAGTTTGTTCCAAGCGAATCCGTCAGCTAGATCCGGATTTATATAGGATTGAAATTTCCCCGTAGGCGATAATGTTAATTTTTTTGAACTGTTCAAAAAGGAACAAAAATTCTTCAAATCTAAAAAAATATTTCCTACCAAGAGCTTCTTCCAATAAGCTTGTCCATAAAAACTTGAATCATATGCCTAGTGTTTACATAATGTGCTTTATTTTTGCCCATAGGCACTAATGTTAAAATTTTTTTAACTGATCAAAATTAAACAAAAAATTGTTCAAATGAAAAAGTAAAATATGGAAATGAGATATCCTGGCCAAGATCTTTTGAATGGGCCAATTTCCTCAAAAGTTATTAGGGGGGGGGGGGGGGACCGACAGACGCACATTTTTGCCCATCTCAAAACCCTACTTTCAAATTTTTCATTCCTTATTTAATTACTTCTTTGACTTTTCTTTATTTTTAATGATATTTTTACGATACATTAAGCCTTTTTTCACACTTTATTTATTTTTTGGGAAAGTAGGCTAAAAACAGCAGAAAGTTCAATCCTTAACTAATCTTCCATAATAATATCACTATCATCTTAAATAAAAAATCATTTTAAAAAACCATTGGTTTTTCATCAGACACAGAAAGAAAGCAATCATACATATATATGCCAGGGGTGACCGATAATGCTAGCAATCTACAGAATCAACTTTATTTTTTAATGTGTGAAACAAGAAAAATTATTTTGAATGTTTTATCACAAAAATAAAATTAATTACAGGTAATAAAAACATTTAGAATATCAGAGGAGCATGTGCAAAATATTTGAAACAATTAGATAAATTAAAGGTATGTATGTACAAGGAATATTTAAATCCTTTATTAAAAAATTTAATTCAGAATATTCTTTGATGCCAAAATTAAAACACTAAAGCTAAGTACAGTGAAACCTGTGTAAGTTGACCACTTGCGGTGCAGCACTTTAGTGGTCAACTTACAGAGGGTGAGGTAGAGGGTGAAGGGCTGATTCCGTTCCTGAAAAAAGTGGTCAGCTTAAACAAGTGGTCAACTTATAAAGGTGGGCAACTTTACAGATTTTACTGTACTTCAAATGCATGCTAGTGCAAGGCTCAAAAGAGAAAAAAAAAATTAATATTTCAAAATTTGCTTTCATTGGGATTACTACAGAAATAAAGTTAATTTGAATATTATTTATAATATGTCAAATTACATATTTTAGAGCAAGTAAATTAAAAATCTTTTGGTTGACAACTAAAGAAGCAAATAAAATCAATTATAAGCATGAAAAACAGGAAAAGGATCAATTCCCAGTTAAATCAAGAAAGGAAATTGCTAAATTAAATGCATTCTGTTCAAATCATTCTGCAAGAAATGATTTTGATTATAATCCTTTGTCCAAAGCTAATTTAGAAAGTACAGATACCAAAAGTAAAATACTTGAAAAGCATACTTTGAGTGCTTACTTATCCTGTAGCAAAATATTTTTAACTTGCAAATCATTCAAAGGCTAAAAATGAAAATGATATGATAGAATAGACCTTGAAAAGCAAAAAAAAAAAAAAAATCAGAAAAGAAATTCAATTCAATACAGTAGGAATGCTGAAAAATTTTAAATGTTAATATAAAAATCTCAGAAAAGAAAGCTTCAAAAATTTAGAGAACTGTCGCCCCTGGTATATAAATAGCAGCCCCCCCCCCCCTCCCCTCCCCCCATTCTGTAAAAATTCCAATTTAATCAGTCTTAGATTTCTTTTGAAAAAATGTTGCGATAACGGAAGATTTTTTCTTCTGTGATTTTTTTTTTCAATTTTATGTGCCCCTTCGCTCTGGGCTCATCTTCATCAGCTTTTATAGATTTACCACCCTCTATCACTGCCCGAGCAAGCTGTATTTCTGTAAAATCTTGATTTCTAATGCCCTCCCTTTAATTTTTCATTTGCTTCGGCAAGTAGCTTTGTGGAAACTATTTTATTAGCATTTTTTCTGGCATTTGTACTTTTCCTGGTGTTTATAAGAAAAGGTTGGTGGTTATTTATCACTTTATGAGATACCCCATAAAAAAGGTGATTTTAGGCGACAATTTGTTACAAAAAGTGACTTAAAGTGACCAATGCAAAAAAATTGATTTTAGGTTACAATTTGCGACGAAAAGTGACTTCAAGTGACCAATGAAAAAAAAAGTGATTTTAGGTGAAAAAAGTGACTTGGTGGTAACCCTGCTATTACGATACAAATCCTTATAGAAAAAAAAAGTTGTATGAAAATAATGATTTTAAACTAAGATAAACTAATTAAAAGGTTTGCGCTACCAGCGAAGCCTCAAATTGCTAAAATATTGATAAGAATTCTTTTGTTTTTTGAAATGACAACAGTCCAATACAAAATTGTCTCTGTTCCCTAGACGCGATTGGAGTCAGAATATAATTTACAAATACAATTTTGTTTGATTTATTGGATTACTAGCTGAAATGCCCGGCGTTGCGCGGGTAATATTGCATCATTCGCAGGCCAAGTGACGCATGTCCAAAATGCTGTTCAAAATATATAAGGTAAAGTTTTTGCAAAAAAATCCAAGTAGCAGATTTGCAACAGTCCTTAAGAATCCTATTTAAATAGTAAAAGTCATTAAAAACCACTATTGCATTGAAAAGAACATCATAGAAAAGTTCCTTTGAGACTAAAAAACACAGTTCATAAAAATCTACATTAAAATGCCAGTTCATAAAAATTGCTATTAGAGTAAGGGCAACAGTAACTAAAATGCATATATGCAGCGAGATAATTGTGCAAAAATGATATCAAGAGTCCGTGAAAATCGCGGTTGCAATATAGACAGTATCACATTACCATCAGAATAAGAGCAGTATTATCTTTAAAAAAAGTCCATCAGAGGAAAGACAACGATCCCTGAATATTTCTGCTAGAATAAAGAAAGCACTCCTTAAAGTCTTATTAAAGTCCTAGTTGTCTTTATTCAAACTCCCATTTGAATAAAGACAACTATTCCTAACCATCGCTAATAGAATAAGGACATTAGTCTCCAAACATCCCTATTAGAATAAAGACGTTTAGTGACTAAAAGTACCCATTAACCTACAGACCTTTAAGAGCTGCTGTTCCTAAAACTACCAACCGAGCCCTTTAAATTCCCCATCAAAATAAGGACAACAGTTCCTAAAAATCCCACTTGCAAAATCGTCAAAACATTTCCAGAAAATTCAATTAAATGTAGCAGTTTTATAAAATTTGGATAAAAACGGAAGAAAGAAAAGCATTATTTTCAAAGGCAAACGTACATTTAAATTAGAAAATATTTTGTACTGAACCAATGCTGACGTGTTAAAGTAAGGTTGATAGAAAGAAATAACTAAATTCTGTCCAAATGACGCCAAATAGACAGTAAAAAAATTAAATAAATGTTATAAAATACATAACTTGAGTAAAATATGAAATCAATAAAAACCGCTATGTAAAAAAAATTTAAAAAAAAGCAGAAGATCGCCAAATTGATTGCACTGCAGTAATGGAAGCTTAAAGCAAATGCGCCATGATCCTATAGTGTAAATCACGTATTGAATTAAATGAGAACAACATTACTAATAAGGATTATTGGCGCGGTTTGGAAATAACAAAATAGTATACTGAGAACAATTTACTGGATGGTGGGCGGAAAAAAAAAAGAATCAACACTTTGCGAAATTTTAAATTTCATCAAAAATAATTCCCGATACAGAAAACATTCCAACCTAGTTTTTTATTCAAGAAATAAATATAAATCGCCAAAAAGAAAGCAAATCATCCTGAAGATAAAGTAATTAAAAATCGTCTGCTGGTAATAATCCACAAAATCTGCAAAAAAATGAAATGTATTTTTAGAATTTGTTTCTCTCATAAAATGGCATGAATAAGGATAAAATAGCATTTTTTCAATCTCACGTTAACAGAAATCATCTAGTTGGCGACAAAAGTACTATTAATTTTGGCGAAAACACGCAAATTGAGCAGATAAATTCAGAGGTAAGCCTTGCTTTAAAGTTCGAAAACTACTTCAAATGACTATTGCGCGTGTTCTATTTTCTACGAACGTCAGAAAGAGATCATCTTGTGCAGTTTTTTACAGGCATCCATATGCTGCAAAAATCGAAAAGATGTGACGTCTCTTCGATGAGATATTAATAAAATTAACAGTTTTGCTTAAAATGGAATAAAAGAATAACAAATTCGAATTTTCGGAAAAACTCTTCGAGGTGCACGAGGACCTGACCCAAGGTACCTGTAACCAAAATTTCGTACTTCTAGACCGTTCCATCTCTGCAGGAGGCGAGCGATACACACACAAACTCTGTTTTATTTATATAGATTGGTATACAGTGATCCCTCGTTTTTCGCGGTTAATGGGGACCAGAACCTTCCGCGAAAACTGAAAAACCGCGAAGTAGGATTTGCCCCTAAGAATTTTCGTAAATGCGGTACACGAATGCTTTAAATATGTAAACAGTATTTATACTTCACACATTTAAGACAAAAATTACAACAGTATACTTAATTACTTAAACGTGTCGGTTCTAATTAATAAGGTTAATTACAAAACGTTTTAGTACAGTAATAAACATAACTCAACATTGATTTCTGAGAGAGGCGAAGAGTCTTGTGTTGGTGGGAGCTTTTGGGAGCGCGTGGTATGTACTCTGAGTCAACTAATCTCTTTGTTTGACATGCAGAGATCCTTCTCTCTCGCGCATCAACATGAAACAACGCTTCTTTCCGCAATGTGGCTGCCGACATGGTTGTATTTTTTCATTTTTATTTTTTGATGAATATTTTGGAAAAACTGCGAAGCACTGAAGCCGCGAAACATGAAGCGCGAAGTGGCGAGGGAATACTGTACATGCTTGGCGAGAAAAATTACATTGCTTCACTTCCCTGAGAACAAATGGCGCCAAAATTTAATTAATACAACTTCCTATTAGGAGGTATTTGTGTACAGAATTGCATTACGTCTTGAGTTACAGCGCCCACAAAAAAAAAAACTAATAAAATATTCGATTGTTTCACCCCCTTAGAACGAAGAGAGCGAAAATGTAATTAGCACCTTCAGTGGCGTAGCTAGCATGGGTGACACCCGGGGCGGGTAATGATGGTGTCACCCCATGTCAAAGATGAAAACAAAAAAATCATGTAAGCGTGAAATGAGCAATTTAATGCAATATTTATTTTTAAAAATTGCAACTTTGAAAAAAGAAGCATTCGCATCATGGGCATCACAATATTTTTGTTGACAGCAATTGTGTCTTTAGCGTTAAAAAACACTTCCATTATTTTGGGAAGGAAACACTTTGCTCAGTTAAAAATAGAAAAGAAAATGATAGAAAAAATTATACAATTTTAGGTATATACGTTTTATTCTATGGAACTTTTAAAGGTTTATTTTTTCCCTGTCGTGGCTGGGTGTCACCCTTAACGCCTCTGATCACCTTTTCCAATTCTGTACCAAATTTTGTTCGGATTCTTCCGTTGCCTCTTGAGACATAGCACTCATGCTAATCGAGAAAAACGTTCGATTGCTCCGCCCCTTTCAAATGAATTCGCACCAAAAGCTAATCAGCACCAGTTCCCATCAGGGTTCATGTATGCATCAAATTTTGTTCGATTCCATGCATTACTTTTTTAACTACTATGCCATAAAAGAAAGACCACGTGCTGACGCATCGACAGACATTTTCAAAAATGGTCAAAATGGGTTCAGCACACCTCAAAACATGAAAATCCGTCGAAAGTCGAAAATTTGCACGAATCCAATACTTTCTTCTATATTTTGGATATAGAACTAAGGATGGAATTCTAAAAAGAGTGGAACTTATAAGTACCGTCAGTAGATGAGGAGTTGAACGTTTCTGAAAGTGAAAATGAAATATCTTGGAATTTTTTACGAGAAGCGGTTTACTTGCAAAGGGGAATTTTTTTTTTCCCTCTGAAACTACGAAGTTAGATTGTCCGTTTCCGTTTCCTTATTAAAGCACAAACAACCTCCTTCCTGTGTCAGCTTAGGATCATATCATGACGTTGTTTCCGTCAAAGAGCCTGGTCTAAATTTGGTGAAAAAAACATCTTACTCTCTTTGATAGCATATATTAGTCGAGACAGCATTAAAATTGTCTAAAACACCAATGTCCAATAAGTTTTCCCAATCCCGTATGGGTCAAGTATGTTAATGTCAGCGTGCCTAAGATGTTTCAAACATTCATTGTGGAGAAGCTTTAAAATAATTTTGGATTTTTTTTTTTTTTTTTTTTTTTATTTTTTATACAGGGCTCATCAAGAACATTTCAACTTCGTAAATTATTTTTGATATTCACAGCAAATGTCATACTTGTTAACCCATTTCTATCCAACCATTTTTTTCTAAGCGACTTTAGCCATTTTTTCCCCTTAACTTTTTAACATCATTTCATATATTCTTTACTCAAGTCAAGAAATAAACGTTTTCGTTGAAATTTGTGAAATAGATATTGAAAAATTAAGTGTCCTGTGTACATTACCATGGCAAAAAATTGGTTGCTTCAGCTTATGGAAGAAGAAATTCTAAAAATTCTTTCTCAAAAGAAGGACACATTTCAAAAAAGTTAAAAGATGTTTTCCCTGACCAGGGTTGCCAAATTTAAAAACTGCAAATACAGCAGAAGTTTCAACTGCAGAGTGTTTACAGGTCAAGAAAATCTCGAATTTAGAAATCGGTCACGAAAGTAACGAAAAAGGCATGAAAATGCAAATAGGTCACGAAAAATTTTCGTCCAACGGGACCGGTCCCCCAAAGGCATCAGATATCCGGTATCCGACAGGTATTTTTAAGAACCGGAATCCTATCCGGCCAATGGCCGAAATACCCGGTTACCCCGCATGTTTAATTTGATTTTTAAAATTTAATTAACATGTTTTGAAAATTAAATTCTATTTTCGAAAAACTATTTTCGAAGCTGTGGTGTTTAAAAGTATGCATTGAATTTACAAGTTTCAAACATCAGAGTCGAATATCCGGTATGTATACGTCACGCACGGACAGTGGATATCCGAAATTCGGCTGTATCAATATCCGAGGTATAACCGAACGGTCAAGAAAAAAACCCAAAATGGTCACGAAATTAAGTTTGAAAATTGGTTTGTTGTTATTATTATCATTATTTTTGAACTGTTCAAAATTGAACAAAAATTGTTCAAATCAAAAAATACTTCACGTCGAGAATTCGATTCAAAGGAACTTGGATTTTTTTCCTCAGGATTTGTATAACTTGCTTCATATTTCTCCGAAAGTTAAAATTGTTGAACTGTTCAAAATTGAACGAAAAATTGTTCAAATCAAAAAGCAAAATATGGAAATGAGATGTCCTTGTTGAGATCTTTCAAATGCGAAAAAAAAAAAAATCTTTCGAATCGGACTGGTACATTTGACCTGAAACCAAAACAAGCTATACTTATGGTACATTTAAAATACATTTTTTCAGTAGCAGAAACACTTTTAGATAAGGATAAAATTACTAGCATTAAATTCTATTTCTGGTTTTTCATTTTAACAGCATTTTTTAAGCTAGTACTCTGTTTTTAACACTTTTTTCAGCTGTCCTGAAAAAAAATTTCCGAATTTCTGAACTACAAGAACATGATAGGTCGTGTTACGTTGTCTCAATAATTTTAATAGAAGTAGGAGTAAACATACAAAACAGGAGCAAACATTTTTGCTGTCGACAAATAAACACAATTGGCATATAATATGTTTTATTTTTCAATTACAAGTAATAACTTCTTTACACATACTTATTCCTTTGTTCATCATGAGCTAAATGCATTTAATTTACAAAATGCAAAGACAATTTCAAACCGAATCTTATTGGAGAAAAAATAATAATAATAAATTCAGGAATTAAGATAATATATATCACTCCTTAAATTATGCTAACAAACGAAAAATTTCATAGATAATTTGTCACATAACAATAACACTGATATGTAAGTAACTACAGTCAAGATTGGCAATAGAAGGTATTTTGCGCTCATAAGCTTAAGCCATATTGTTATAATTATTGTTTTATCCCCTTTCTTTACACTAGAATACACATCCTTTCTAATTTAATTTTAGCAATTCATAGCATTTTAGATGATACATTCCTTTCTATTGGTTATTGTCTTTTTCTTTAGTTCTTGAAAGTAAGTTTTCTTTTTTGTTAGACTTAACGGAAGAAATATTTGAGGTCAACTGCGTGTTCCTATCACTGGAAACTACATCTGTGCTATTCTGCATGTTTTGCAAATCATTGTAACTTTCATTCTGAGTTGTGCTTTGCAAATCCTTGCAACTTTCTTCCTGCGTTGCGCTTTGCAAATCCCTAGAACGGTCTTCGTGCATTGTACTTTGCAAATTATTGGGATGTTCTTCCTGTACTGAGTTTTGTAAATCATTTGAACTTTCTTCTCGTCTTGATGAAGATTCAAAAGAATCTTCCGGAACAACAACTTGAGGCGGAGGAGGCTCTCTAGCATTTATTTCCAAATCTCTCTCTCCATAGTTTCTAAATAAAGTTAAAGAAATTGTACAAAGAACAACAGCGAGAATGGAAAAGAACGCCATCCAAGCTGATCCAAGCCAGCAAACGGTAAACGGGTACAATACCCTCCGACAAAAAATGTTAGAGAACTTTTCATACCACGAACTTACAAGTTTGCAAAAAGTAAAACCACGTTTAAAACGACTTGCAGATTGCATTGTAACATCGGAAAGATGATTGATGATATCCACTTCAGTCTCATTGGCAGCAATTGCATACAAATCCGCGGAGGAATTCTGTATGTGTTGATGCAAAACCTCAGAAATGGTTGATATTTCTTTCATACGAGTTAATGACTGATGCAGGGAACGATTTGCAGAGTGTAAGGAAGACAGTAGGATATCTTCTTCAATAATTGCTGATGAAACATTAGCAATTAATGGTTCTAGAGAGTTTAGAACTAGTTCGGCTTTTTTTGACGCTGCTGGGTACATGTGTGAATGCCGCGTAATTTCGTATAAAAATCCAGAACAATTGGAAGCAGCAAAAGACTTTAAAAAAAAATTCATATTCATAAAAACGGTGTGGATATCTATGCTGTTGACGGTGTTTACAGATTCCAAAAGTATTTGAAGCGTTTTTGAAAATGACGGCGAGGAAATGTTGAGTACTTCTTGCTGAATATGCCTTCTCGCTCTCGGTGCGTTCTTAAACAAATTTTCAGAATAAATAGGACGAAATCCATCGTGAAAAAGTGCGGGGGAAAATGTCTCGTCTCTTTCACAATATTCCAGATTAGCGCGGAAGCTATTGTTTAATTCTGGTGAAGTAAGTGCGTTCAGTATTTCAAACTTTGAACGAAATTCAGGATGATCAAGAGTAATATCGAAAATGGTCTTGTCTTGAGCGGCTGCGCACAGTTGTAAAGGCAAAAATGTTATGAAAAACAATATGCAGCTTAGTAACCAAATTAAGCACATCATTATTGCTGCAATGATATTAGCGGCCAGCAAAACAGTTCCAAAAACATGTGAAAATTTTGATCTTTGAACTCCTACCCCACTAGGATGCAAACGAAAACATCCAGTAGCACATACACAAAGCAAGAATACGAGGTATAGGATTACACTCACTGCAATAGTTATACCACTGAAAGAAAAAAAGAATAATTTTACATGTCGGAAATTGATCAAAACGCTGCTCATTCCGTCGTTAATTTTGCTCTTTAAAATTTCTGCTTGTTCTTCATAGACACTATTTATAGACAAAGACATTGTTTTTGAGATACTCTTATAGATATCTTGCTCCATATTATCAGCAGATGCTTTCAACTCGTCAATCAGATTGGAAGGATCAAACCGAGCCTCTCTTGAAATGCTTTGCAAAACATAAAACATATCCAAAAGTTCAGTTTCAATATCAGCACTCAAAAAATTATTGATTCGGTTTATTACAATATTATATGACTTCGACACATTCCGCAGAAGATTCAATTCAGTCACCTGAAAGAGAAGATCCATGGTGTCATCAAGAGTTATGCCGGAACTTCGTTCAACAAAGAAATTTTTAAGCTCAATCCAAGTCGAATTATGTTCTCGCAAAGCATTATTTGCAACAATCACCATGTCACAAATTTCAGAAAAACGTTTTTCATCTCTCTTCATGGCATTTACAGTTCGTTTTATATTTCGGCGAACAGTTTTAGCCAATGAGAGAACGGGATCAAAAAATCTAGATGCTTCAGCCATGAACCGGTTATGTATCTTAGCATTTACATCTTCGTGCAAAGATTCGATACTTTCATATACATCAGCAGACATCTTCCTCAAAGAATGCAACTTATTTGAATCAATACCAGACAGAAATTTAGACGGCAAATGAAGAGAAAACGACAAAAAATTGAAAACATCAGGAACTGTATCGTATAAACCAGAAACTGATAAACACATAAGAACGCCTGCAGTTATTATAACTATCACACATATACTAAGGAAGAAGAAAATAATCCATCCTGCTTTAGGAGATTGCACAATTGGACAATTTCTCTGTCCAAGAACAGCTAATCTTTGCCTTTTATTGCACCAACATATTCCACCACATGACAAAATCAGAAGGGCTACAAGAATTATGGCACTCAATATTAAAGTCACAGTCAAGGGTACTTGAACCATTAAAGTCAAGAATAAGCTGTTGGATATTACTTCATGCTGATTTGGCATACCAACGGCCATCATTGGTTTTACTACTTCCGAAAATGGTTGCACCACAAATGGAAGCAAAAAGCGTTTTGCAGCTTCACCGAAAGGAGCGAATTGCCAATCAGGCTCAGGTTTAAGTTCAAAAAAGCTCACAGCGTGCTTAGTCATGCTTTTCAAACATAAAAATTAGAAATGGAGCTTACGTACATAACAGCAAACGCATTTTCTGTTAACACATTTATGTGGACTTGAAAACGCAGTTGTATTTAATCTCTGGGAAGTTTAAACATCCAAACATTTAAAAAAAAAATAAACAGTACGTAAACTAGAAATATCAGAAGCTGTGGTGCTGCCATTGCCGAAATTTGAGAGAAAAGTTTTGAATGTGGTATGAGTTTCTAAAAATCTATAAAAATAAATGGTATCAATAAATAAGTAAATAACTAAAAAAGAAGGAAACTTAAAAGCAATTAAAATGGACAGGAAATATAATTAACTTATTTATTATTATTTTTTCATTATTTTTTCGTAACGGTTTCGATTAAATTGCAATCTCAAAACAAGAATCTAGTGAAGTAAGAAAAATGGAAAGATAGCTAAAAATAGCACGTGTCTCATGTTTTAACCTTAGAAGAAACACAGCTGTAAAATGTGCAAAAGGGATACAATCCTATGAAAAGCAGATTTATCACTTTTGGTAACCCACGATGGACTTGTTTGGCTACATTTTGCATCTGCTTGGCAATCCCCGACTTTTAAGCCGTTTTTGGGCAGTTACATAGAAACACACAGTCAGCATAGACTATCATTAATCTGTGCATAGAAACAGACTATTTGGTAATTATTTTGCTTTTTTAATTGGCACTTTTAAACATGATAGAAAGTTTCATTAAAACTTACTAGTTCACCAACAAAATGAAAAAGCCCTTAAGCAAAATTTAAAGTTCCATTAAAATGAAATAATTTGCCAACTTAGTAAAATAAACGATCATATGAGAGTTAAAAGATCCATTAAAATGTACTATAATCCGACAAGCAAAAAAAAAGCACCTAAACGCGATTAAAAGTTCCATTAAAACAAAAAAATCCGCCAACAAAATAAAAACTTCTGTTAAAAAGCATGGTGAACAAACATGGCCGCAACGAGGACAATATTTGTCTATTATCGCCAAGTAAGTAAACAAATCGCCAAGTTCCCATGGCGATCCTTTCCTTCACTTTTACCGCAACAAAAATTACACAACGCAATGAAATAGTTCTATAACTTCATTCACGCATCACCAGATTTCTAGACGACAAATTACGAACTGCTAACCGCTAGTTACGAGTACTTAGGTTATCGCATGCATCGGAATCAAAAAGGAGAGTTCTATCAACATGTTTTGTGTTCACAAATCATACAATGTGTTGGTAGATAAATGTAAATTCATGTGCGAAAATTACTGAGTGTAGAAAATTATTTAATTTAACAACGCACGAATACACAACACAAAATAATGAACTATTGATTGATATTGATTGCAAACTTTAGTAATGACTTACAATTTCGTCTTGAACATGGCAAACTACCATAAAATTAAAGCAACAATTAATTTCTAAAGTTTTACAATTGGCATTATATAATGTACATTATTCCTGATTAACTGAAATTTTTCATGTGTCCCTAGTGTAAATAAATATCAGGGCTCCCACCGCCTTAACACCATTTGTAGCAGCTTTCGGAGCAGGTAAAATGTCCTTTCTGTATCAGTTTGGAGCAGAAGAATTTAACTTTTGTATCAGTTTGGAGCAGAAGAAATCGACTTTTGTATCAGTCTAGGAGCCGAAAATATCAACTTTGTACCATTTTTGGAGGACTTTTCTTCATTTTTTAAATAATTAATGGTTGTTTTTAAAGCAATGTTATTTTCATACATCAAGGATAAGAGCAGTTTCAAGTCTTCAAAATGATAGGAAATGTAAACGTAAAACATCCTTCAAAAACTGGATTAGATTATTTCAAAAACTGGATTGTTTTTATATTTCTTAAGAAATTTTTCAAAACCTATTCAAAAAGTAAGACTAATTAAAATTATAACCCTTATAAAGGTTTTTCAATACTTTTCTCAAGAAACGGATTATTTTTAAAAATGTTTTGTTGTTTTTTTTTCTTCTAATAGTTGAGAACAGCTGGAAGAAACCTTAAAATTTTCTTCTTTTAAAAAATCATTGCATTCTCTTTTTTTTTTTTTTTTTTTTGTTTAATAGCTAAAACACTATTCTTTGCAGAAAATGAGCAAAAACTAACTAATATGAAAGGTTCAACTATTTTAAACTATTTATCATTAATTAAAATTTGTTTTTTAAATGTTACTTATTTAGGTATAACCATTGTGATTTCAGTAACCGTAAAATTTTGAATGAATTAAATATAATTTCATATTTTATCAAAAAAATATATTTGAAGTCTATCCTATTTTCTACCTGCAGTAATATTTATTATTTTTCCGATTAAGAAATATTTCTTTAAATTTCAATCCTAAATACTCACTTAGATGCCCTGGAAGTAATTAATAAAACTAAAAGTAAATTGCTGAGTTTCATAATTTTGCAGCAAGAAAATTCAAGAATCAAATTATATTTCTCAGTTCTATAATAGAAAGGCAAAATGTATTTTTTATTATATGTTGATAATTTAATATCTAATGATTTTTTCCCCAACAATTTATCTTTACATCTTTGAAAAATTGTCTAATAATTACAATTAAATTTTAAAGAGTCCTAGGGTTACAGCAATTGGATGCCGAAAGAAACTAAATTGCATTAAAAGAAAAAGGGAATGCATGGTAATTTCATAACTTTCAAATCTAGTTTAAAAATTGAAACTTTAAAAAGAGTACTTTTATGAGGTCATTCATCCACAACAAAATTTCTTTTTCTTCTAATAATATTGCTTAACATATTTGCCAAAGATCATCAATTCATTAAGATATACGTACATGCTTTTTTAATGATTTTCTAACTTAGCTGTAATTTTTTTACTTATTTTATTCTTTATATTCATGTTTTTTAATTGCTTGTGGTTATATGATATAGATTACAGAACTTAAAGAGTAATGAGAAAAGAAAAAAAAACGGCAATTCAATGTTTAATTTTACAGCGTTTAAAAGTCTACCTCCAAACACTTTCGGGAACAAATATCTATTTTCAAACAATGTTTTTATTTAAAATAAAAATACATTTTATTTATTTACTTTGACAGGAATCATTATAAACAGTTAAAATGAAAAAAATCCGATTTTTGTAGCGGATGCAAAAAGATTGTAGAACGTATGCGCTCCTTTGCTTACACGTGGAAAGTAAGCTTAAGGAATTTTAAAGAATTGTTATAATGGAGCAGCAATCTTTTTAACATCTGTTCTGTTATTGATTTTTCACATTGATTAGTATTTCCTAAACATTAGAAAACACAAAGAGCACTGAGGAAAAACGCTAAGTTTTTTTTCCCCCCACGTTTCATGAAATTGTAAACTTTTTTATCTATTTCAAGAAAAACTTACTAAATAAAATGTTCAACAGAAATAGTGATAAGAGGAATGATTTTTCTCTATAATACTACAAAATACTAGAAATCGCCTCACTGTTTCTTCTAGCGTGGGATACCATAACTCATTCTGCTCAATTTTCTCATCCATATTTGATGTTCTTAAGAGAGAGTAGAGCTAATATTCATTAATAAACTGCTTCAAAGGTAAAAAATTAGTTGACTAAATAAAAAATGTAACAAATTCTGTCGATTTTAATGTTAAAAAAAATAATATCTAAAATTTTTTCGATTTTTTTTTCTGAAAATCGCAATTTGGCGCAAATTTGCCGAAAAAACGCATTTTGTAGCAGAATGTAGCAGAAAAATCGTTTTGGCGCAGTTTGGCGCAATTGGCGCAGCCGTGGGAGCCCTGAAATATTCAAATAAGAAGGAGTGTTTCACCTTTTTTTTTCCCCCCCAGGGTTGTACTGGAGCAGAACCATTTATTTGGTTCACGCATTTTCCTTTCCCTTGTTTCCTAACGTAATTCGATATTCTTTGGCTACAAAATCTTAGAGTTTATTTTTCTTTTCTTTTTCTAGATTAAATAAGTTAAAACTGCTCTTGAAAGTTACGAGTGTTTTTTATTTTCTGTGTACATCACAGAATAGAACAATTTTTGCCCTTATATCTGGCGATGGATGAATACAAATGTTTTGGTTTTATTTGAAATATTTAATCAGAAAATGGAATTCAGCTCAACGGAAATGTAATAAGTAAACATTTCAAATAGTTTAGAATTAATTTTTTTTATGAATGTTTTTCTCTAACTATAATCGGCTTAATTTACCGGTACTGTTCCATCCTGCCGATAGCTAAATTTTTTTCCGCCAAATAAATTTGGAGTGTGTTTTGGGGAAAATATTTAAACATCGCCAACGGCAACCGAAAATGGTATAATAAATTGATTTGGCGAAAGAAAACTTTAGCCGTCGCCAGCCCCCCCCCCCCCCCCCGCCCTAACGAAAAAGTACCAAGAATATTTTTCTGAACTATAATAGACCTAATTTACCCAATTAAAAGCTTAAATACATAGTTAACTTGAAGGAATACCTTTACCCATTTATCCACCATCTTAGAAATTTTTCTCGGTTCTTTACTTTCCATATGTTACTCATTTCACTTCCATTTTTTTTCCTTATTGATTTCATTCTACGTTTGCTTTTCTTAATAAGCGAACAAACGATATCGTCGTTTCTCGAATGCTTTTCACGTTGCCGACGTAGCTACCGCCCTAAACAAAAGCGAGAAATTTTCCTGGAGGCAGGGGATTACATCTTGACATTATCCCTATTTACCGTCCCACTACGTAACCAGCTGAAATACGTAAAATTAAAAATGAATAAATAGGATTATCGACACATTTGCAACTCAGCGACACTTATTGCCAAATCTTCAACAAATGTCGTTAAAATCACAATTGTGGACGACAAATTTGTGAAACTTAAAAACTTAATTTTTTTAAATCAGTTAGAATATCTTTAAGTGTTTGCTGTTTCTGCATAAAATCATTTGCATATACAGTTCTTTGCATACAAAGTTAATCTATTTTTTACTTTTGTCAACCATTTTAAGTTTCCGTGCTCTAAAATAACAAACTAGATTATCTTTTTGAACCATTAAATTATTATTGTTAGGGTCTCCTCATGAATGAATAAAAACAGGAGCAGTAGCGAGGATAACTGGCTCTAAATGCTCAAAACTCAGATTACTCAGACTGCTACAGTTAACTATTTACGAGTCCAACTTAAGTCTAGAAGTTCAATTCGGAAAGGATATTTGATTCAGTTTAACAAACAACAATTTCCAGGCTGGAAGAAATACACAGAACTGGAGACAGCGATATCATAAAGTTCTTCCAGAGCGACAAAAAGGACTCATAAAATGCCCATGAAAGGGAACGGTGTGGATCCAACTGCCCCAAGACACTACCTTGACCTACTTCCCACGCTTTGACCTAAACACCGAGAATAACGGATATCGGAAGGACTGGCCACTCACTCGTTCCAAAAGCAACAGGTCCCACCTAATGTGTGTTGATTGCATGTCTTGACGCTTCTATTTCGTACGATACTACTTATCTGTTTGTAGCCATTTAGCCTGCACCTGTCTAACTGTCAGAAAATATAACACTAAACAACACAATATAATATATAAGCGAGCAGATACATTGAATTAAAAGTGGGACATGAGGGTAACCTAACACGTCTTTGCTGGCAGAGAGAGAATTATTTAGAACTGAATTCTGTTTTTACCCTTGTAACACATAAAATTTCGTCAGTTATCAGCAACAGTCAGGGGTGCAACCAGGGGTGGGTTTTAGGGGGAGAGGGTAAACTCTCGGTTTTAAGCCATATTGCCGATCCTACTACTTACTTAATACAGGATGCGTCAAAAAGAAGGTGTTTCAAAAAACAATTAGAAACAAATATAAAAAAATTTGCATCTTTCTTCTACTTTTTAGACCGAAAAGTGAATCCACTGCAAATGGTGGACAATTCCCGAAAAATTTTGGGTCTGTGGGGGAAAAGTATAGCTGCCTTTTGAGGGCTCTAGAGTCATTAAACACAGAATAAGTAATAAGTAAATAATCAGTAATGAAATAGTTGTTTATAAAAACGAATATACACATCGTGGAACAATTTTAAACAGCACGTACACAAACCTAACAGAATGAAAAATTTCGTACTTAGCAAGTACCACACATATTTTATTATTCTGCATGGGTTTTTGCAAAGGAAAAAAATGATATAATACAAACGACATAATGCGATAGTCACAAAAACCACCAAAAATTCGTTCCCCTCTGGGCGGCGACAAACTCCAGTCCAGAGATGGCCGAGTTGAGTAAAACTTTGTTTATTTTGCACTCAGAATCTAATATGGCGCCTTCCGGCGAATCGCCCGCAATAAATAATTCATTTTTACGGCCGACGTTCCGGGGCGAATGGTGCTTATTTATGAGCAATGAATAAGAAAGAAAGATGCTAAAAGTTCTATTTTTACGCAGAGTGACGCGCTTTTTTCTGTATTGGAAGGTTTAAGTATACAAGTCGTATAAACACCTTACGAGCGTCACGCGAAAGAGAGCTATCAACAGGGAAAGTTTGATAGCAAGTCTGAATATTGACTGGTGGTTAGTAACAGATAAAAATGGCGAAAATGGGGAGAAAGTGATTAAACCAGAGTCTTCACACGGATTTGTAAATAAGAAATCGTAACTATTTTTCTTCAAGTTCCTTTTCTTAACACTTTTCCAGAAGTCGTAAAATAAAATAAGGAAGAAAATGACTATATGAAAGAATAATTAACTTTTCATTTTTGTTCAAGTACAATTGTGAAATATTAACAGAGAAAAGGTACTTTGGGACGGAAAGGAGTACTTTGTTACGCTTAAAAATCAAGAATTAAAATCTATCTTTTTTTATCAATTATTATCAAATGTCAAATTATTATTTGTGACCGTTCAGAAATGTCACGCTTTTTCCCCACATAACCCCCTCCCCCCTTTGTCACATGTCACGCTATATTGCATAAGCAGGTATGTTACACTTCTTGATACCCCCTCCCCTCCCATTGTCACAATTTCACGAACCCCCCTCCCCCCTGGAGGCGTGACATCATTTATGAATGATCCCTTTTCCATCTAAAAGAGCACCCCTGCCTTATAAAACAGTCTGATTTTAATTTCCGTTTCGTGCAACTCCGGTAATAAATTTCAAGCCTTTATTGCTGTATGACTTACATCTTCTACCTCACCACAATTCAATGAGTTAGAAAACAAAAACTTTTATTTCTTATATATAACTGAGATCAATTCCAAGACTAACTATTGTTCGCCAACTAAATAACATGAATAAATAAATAAATGCATGTTCTCGATGAGTAAACAAATGCCATGGAATGAATAGAATCACGTACAATATCCACGTCAAGTGGCTATAAGCCTGGTGGATTCCAGACCACGTTCAACCGCTCAGTTCAGGATATCATTTCCCAGCAACACGTTCAACCGTTGCGTATGCTCAATATTCTCGTTCAGGGTCAATCGCTTCGAGCAATATACCATTTTTTACAGCAACAATTTGCCTACTAACTGAAACCTGATGTCCAGACTAAGTTGTAAACATGGGTGATTCTCAGTACAAAAAGAATTTCTGAACTTCACACAAAATGTTCGGAAAACGTATGCACCATGAATTGAAAGTAAATTAGATAATTGTAGATGAACACATTCCCCACCGGCCCCCAGTCATTTTTTCGTATAAATTTATTACCTCAAAAAAAAAAAAAAAATCGAGTGCTCAAATGAAAGAAAATACATTTAAAGAATTACCAATTCCTTAAAATAATTTAAAATAAGATTTCTTTTTCAACGGTATCACTTCTTAGATCCCTTAACGTTATTAAATCTCTTAAAATTGGTAATACTTTAAATGTTTTTATTTGAAGGCTTTAGGAACAGTATTTTGGGTGTCAGCTTTTGGGCACTTTACCTTACTGTAATATTTGCAATATTAATACTGGAAGTCATTTTTTCCCCGAAAAAGTATTGTTTTTCAAGCTATTAAATATTTTGTAATTCCAAAGTGGAAAAAAAAAAAAAAGCTCAGATATTATTCATCAAAGAAATCTTAGGATTAATAAATTAAATTTTTTTTCGGAAAACCTTTTTTGTTTTTCTTTTATCTTATTTTCTTTTCTTTTTTTTTTCGGAAAAGTCTCTCTAAAATTTTCGGAAATTTCAGAGAATTCCGGATTAGAATCACTCATGGTTGTACACTACGTGCTACAATTTATAATAATTCCAACAAAAGTACTATCGAGTTGATTTAATACGGGCGTTAATTTATTTAAAGATACACACAAACACAAAAAATCTAGGAAATCTAAGCATTTCCGTCTCCAAATATGGTAACGTTTCCAATTTTTATCATCACGTTTCCACTTTCAAGCAAAACTTGAAGTACAAAACACGAAGTCAGTCAAGATGTTATATGATAGCAATTAGGCGGTAACAAAACGAAAAATATGCTACTCCCACTAGTTCTCGACAGTAAACGCAAGACGGCAAAAAGGAAGACGGAACGTCAATTAATCGAAATGTCTTCCTTCAACCTTAAAATTTGCACAAGAAACGAAAAAAATGAAGCTTGTTTCCAAGAAAAGAAATCACAGCGAAAGAAATCCCAAACAAATGTTGCCGATTAAAATGCCTTACTCCCCATTTAATGAATTTTCTCATTAACGGACTCGTGAGGTTATTTATATCTTAATGACTTTAAGGAGAAGGGGAGTGAAAAAATGCTCAGTTTGAATGCGGGGGAGGGGGGAGAAACTCTACGCCACTTTTTCCACCTTCAATGAGTTTTAATCCAGTACTTAATTATAATTTTGCCGCTCCACGGACGGCATTTCTCGCAGAAAAGTAATTTAATTTTTCCGCTGGGGTCAGAAATTCTTCCATTTTGCATACCACATTATTTCGTAATTTATTTACAAATTTTAGCAGCGCTTAAATATTGTTGTACTTGCTTGAAGACTCTTCTTCTTAAGAAGAGGGAATTACTTGAAAAGCAACTAATAAATTTATGTAATAAACTTGATAACGCAGGGGTAGGCATTGGATTTGGTGGATCCCAAAACCAGATGCTGACAAAATTTTAAATTTTAGAAACACATCCTGTTAAAAACTTGAACACAGTTTTAATTGTAAAATAGGACACTTCCAAAAATTACTAGCATACATACGCATTGTTTAATTTCATTATATCAGAAATTAGCAATGTCCTTGGTGGATTTGCTATTAAAGATGACCTTTCACTTCATTCTTACATTAAAATTTAAAAAAAAAAAAAAAAATGAAAAAATGAAAAAAAAAAAATACGGTAAGCTTCACGAAATTACTCGTTAATTCAAGAAATCAATTATAAGTTTTCAAAAAGGAAAAGAGAAAAAAAATCTGTTTGAGCTACTGCCTACAAAGGATAATTTTCCTCACATATCCAGTGCCATCCCAGGCAAAGAAAATACTCCTTTCTCCTTCTAAACAGAAATAGTACATTATCTCTTTCCCTTTTTCAATTGATTATAAATATATTCTTAATTGTTTATCTTTTATTTTGAATCATCTCTTTTCGAATTTGGAAATTGCAATTTTGGGGAACTATAACTATTGCCTAACGGTCTACTACAAAAAATACTGAGTAATCCCGCAAAATCGCGCTTCATAAATTGATTTTCCACATTGGAAAAATCATTGACTATATCGATCTAGTCGATCACAGGGATCATTTGGTAAATGACGAAATCAGATGGCAATTTCTTTAAATCTTCGCTAAAAATGGAAATATTTCTGCAGTTATACAGAATGCAGTTAAATATTTTGCTCATCACATGATAAACGTTTCAAAACTAAACGATAGTTGCCAAACGATGGTTTCAGCCAGGTTGGGTTTTGGAGTAGGAGGATTTGTAAAAGCTTAACATCTGTGCGTTTTCAGAACACTGCAAAATGGGATATTCAAATTCGAACTATATCGCTCCAAGCCAGTCTCCAAAAGCACAAAGAGAATGGGAGCAAGCAACAGAACCATGGCAAAGGTGATGTAACCCGAACCTATCTGCTACCCGTTCTGCCAATCATAAATCGAAAGGGGGAATCTCCGAACAAAGCTCAATCGCCGGGCGCGTGATGCTGCGAAATGGGAAGTAACGCGGTGGTTTTTGAGTTTTCAAGTCTGCGAAGAAAAAAATGAATGAATGAGAAAGAATGACAGTTTTCACCGCCACAATGAGCCCTCTCGAAAGCGAAAGGGTAGAAAGACTATTTGAGCAGGAAGGAACATGCTCGTGATCAATTACCTTGTGTTCACATCTTCTAGTAATACACGTTTGAGGCGCCAATACATGTCTCTTTTTAGCCTACTTTCACGTAAAAGTAAAATAAATGATAATAAAGCATGAAAGAAGGCTTAATGTATCGTAAAAATATCGTTAAAATTAAAGAAAAGTCAAAAAAAAGTGAAGTAATTAAATAAAGACTGAAAAATAAAAAATTTGAAAGTAGGGTTTTGAGATGGGGAAAATGTGTGTCTGTCGGTCTGTCCCCCCTAATAACTTTTGAACGAATAGTCCGATTCGAAAAATTCTTTTTGCATTCGAAAGATCTCGGCGAGAACATCTCATTTCTATATTTTACTTTTTTATTTGAACAATTTTTCGTTCAATTTTGAACAGTTCAAAAAAAATTTAACATTAGCGCCTATAGGCGAAAATGAAGCAAATTATGTAAACTCTGGGTACAAGATCCATATTCCAATGAACAAGCTTACTGGAAGAAGCGCTTGGCGTGAAATATCAATTTGAACAGATTTTGTTCATTTTTGAACAGTTCAAAAAATTAACATAGCGCTTACGGGGAAATTTCAACCCTATATAAATCCTGATCTAACGGACCGATTTGCTTGGAACAAACTTTATCGGAAAGCTCTTATAACGTAGAACATGTACAAATAGAAAGTTCTTCCAGAACTAACGAGCCTATTTTCCTATGAAATTTTTTTGTCGGAATTTTTAAGGATATTTCTCAGTGAATAAATGAATGAGTGAAAGAATGAATCAATGAATAAATGAATCAGGAAAAGAATGAATAAATGAGGGAATAAATACATGAATGAGTAAATGAATGAATGCATAAATGAATGGCTGAATAAGGGAAAAAATGAATGCGTGAACGAATATGTATTGTCTGTTGAAAAAGGTATACTATTTGAAAAAATTAAGAACTAAAGCTAAATGAGAAAGAGATAGCTAGATTATAAATTTGAATTTGGTGTATACGGGAAAGTAGGCTCGTATAGTCCTAGACGGAACTTCTTGTTTTAAATAAAATCTCTCAGAATTGAGCAATTCAGAAATTTCACAAGTGTTAACTAAAATTCGCGACTGTTGAATCGTAAGAATTCAAAAAAATGAACAGAAAAGAAACCTTGATTGAATGGTAGATTTTTAGTCTCACGAAAGTATTAGGTGGAACGTCATTTCCGAATAACACGAGTTTAAATCTTATGAAATAGTAATACATATTTGAAGTGAAAATACATTACATGGTATGTATTTCTATTTTGTACCATATCGAAACTAAGGGATTCATATGCATGGGTTCTCTAGAAAATTCATGATTGCAAATTTACAATGCCTTGCTATCACATCGTGGGCTGAGTACTAGGGTAGTACTACAAATAGGTAACTGGAATTCAGCTGATTTGAAGGAAGCTCATATTAAAGTTTTTTCACGATTTTTGGAGAATGTGAACTCGATTAAACGTTATTTTACTATCATTTCTAAATTTTATTCAATTACAAATAGATGATATATTGCGCTGACCTGATACATTGAACAACTAGTTATAGAATAGATTTTTCACTTTCTGGAGATCAACTTACCTAGTTCTGAAAATTACAAGTAGCAACTGTCTACAACAGTTACCAACTCAGTTTTAGTGTTCTGTGGACCTAACGTAATGGATTTTTTCTTTGCAATTACGCATATTTTGCCAAATTTGTAGTTATCTAGTTGTAGTACTCACAGGGTTCCCACCAAGAATATGATACAAAAAAAGTGAAAAAAGTGACCATTTAAGAAAAAAAGTGACCAAATGAGAATAAGCTTTGTATTACCACTAAAAAACATGCAGAAAAAAGGTTTAGAGGTTTTTAAGCATAGAAAAATAAACATTTATTTTCCTCACATGCAAAGGTTCCATCTAGAACTATACGAGCCTACTTTCATACATTCCAACTTCAGATTTATACTCTTGCTATCTCTCTCTCTAAATTCTCATTTAGCTTTAGTTCTTGATTTCTTCAAATTTTCTTCTTCAACGGTTAATACATATTCATTCACTCATTAATTAATTTACTCGTTCATGAATTTGTACACTTATTTATTTCTTCACTCATTCAATTATTCATTGATTCATTCTTTCACTTATTCATTCATTCCTTGAGAATTATCCTTAAAAATCCCGGTCAACAAATTTCATAAAAAAATAGGCTCAGTTAGTTCAGGTTGAACTTCATATCTGTACATGTTCTTTGGCCTAACATCGTTCCGATAAAGTTTGTTCCAAGCGAATCGGTCAGCTAGATCAGGATTTATATAGGATTGAAATTTCCCCGTAGGCGCTAATGTTATTATTTTTTTTTTTTTTTTTTTGAACTGTTCAAAAATGAAAAAAAATTGTTCAAATCTAAAAAAATATTTCACACCGAGCTTCTTCTAATAAGCTTGTCCATACGAACTTGGATTTTATGCCTAATGTTACGTAATGTGCTGTACTTTTGCCCATAGGCGCTAATGTTAAGATTTTTTCAACTGTTCAAAATTAAATGAAAAATTGTTCAAATGAAAAAGTAAAATACGGAAATGAGATGTCCTGGTCAAGATCTTTTGAATCGGCCAATTTCCTCAAAAGTTATTTGGGGGGGGGGGGGGGACCGACAGACGCACATTTTGCCCATCTCAAAACCCTACTTTCAAATTTTTCATTTTTCATTAATTATTTAATTACTTCTTTGACTATTCTTTAATTTTTAAAGATATTTTTACGATACATTAAGCCTTCTTTCACTTTATTTTTTGGGAAAGTAGGCTAAAAACCGCAGAAAACTCAATCCTTAACTAATCTTCCATAAATAAACATCACCATCATCTCAAATGAAAAATCATTTAAAAAAAAAACCAATGGTTTTTAATCAGACACAGAAAGAAAGCAGCCATACATACATATGACAGGGGTGACCGATTATACTAGCAATTTACAGAATCAACTTTATTTTTTAATGTGTGAAACAAGAAAAATTATTTTAAATGTTTTATCACAAAAATAAAATTAATTATAGGTAATAAAAACATTTAGAATATCAGAGGAGCATGTGCAAAATATTTGAAACAATTAGATAAATTAAAGGTATGTATATACATTAAGAAATATTATGATCCTTTCTTTAAAAATTTAATTCAGAATATTCTTTGATGCCAAAATTAAAACACCAAAACCAAGTACAGTGAAACCTGTGTAAGTTGACCACTTGCGGTGCAGCATTTTAGTGGTCAACTTACAGAGGGTGAGGTAGAAGGTGAAGGGCTGATTCAGTTCCTGAAAATAGTGGTCAACTTAAACAGGTGGTCAACTTACAAAGATAGTCAACTTTACAGATTTTACTGTACTTCAAACGCATGCTAGTGCAAGGCTCAAAAGAAAAAAAACAGTTTAATATTTCAAAATTTGCTTTTATTGGGATTACTACAGAAATATAGTTAATTTGAATATTATTTAAATTTATGTCAAATTACATATTTTAGAGCAAGTAAAAAATAAAAATCTTTCAATTGACAACTAAAGAAGCAAATAAAATCAATAATAAGCATGAAAAACAGGAAAAGGGTCAATACCCAGTTAAATCAAGCAAGGAAATCACTAAATTAAATGCATTCTGTTCTAGAAATGATTTTGATTATAATCTTTTGTCCAAAGCTAATTTAGAAAGTACAGATACCAAAAGTAAAATATTTGAAAAGTATACTTTAAGTGCTTACTTATCCTGTAGCAAAAAGTTTTTAACTTGCAAATCGTTCAAAGGCTAAAAATGAAAATGATATGATAGAATAAACCTTAAAAAGGGGGCAAAAAAAAAAAAAAAAAATCAGAAAAGAAAATCAATACAGTAGGAATGCTTATAGGAAAAGTTTGGTGGTTATATATCACTTTATGAGATACCTAAAAAAAAAGCGATTTTAGGTGACAATTTGCTATAAAAAGTGACTTTAAGTGACCAATGAAAAAAAAAGTGATTTTAGGTGACAATTTGCTACAAAAAGGGACTTTAAGTGACCAATGAAAAAAAAAGTGATTTTAGGTGAAAAAAGTGCCTTGGTGGGAACTCTGTAACTCACCTCACGACATAATTATAGGAAAGTGCACCCATCCTAAATTCTTTATTTCTACAAACGTGAAAAATTTTGCTAGCCACAGATTTAGAGATACTTCTGCTAACATGTATTTTTCATCACATAACTTACAGCTTTGACTCCATCGAAGATCTAAACGAAAACATCACACGATTATACTATTATTTAATTCTTAATACATCACATCGAAGAGCTCCAAACCCCTTGTCGGGGGAAATGAACTGGCGCCATTTTCGATTGGCCCCAAGTGAGAACTAACGAACTGCAGCAAGCAGAACTATTGAACTCCATGATTGAACTATGTCGTAAGAAGACTATGAAAGCAGAGGCCGCAAAGGGTAAAAGGGAAGGGGTGTTACTGAGAGTACACAGGGTCGTGAGAATAGATGATTAGAACCAAAAAGTAATCTCTCATTTCACTTCTTTCTTTCTTTTCCCTTTTCTCTTTTGCAATTCGAATTGTGATAAAGCCAATTATACACTTCTTAAAATATCATTAATAAAATTTGTTTTATTTCAGCATGAAGCTTTTTTTAAATATTATAAAATTATAGATGGTTCAAAAACGTAAAATATTCGAATAAAAACTTTAAAAATCAATTAGTTTCATACCTTCTAAAACTGAAGAGCGAAAAAAATTATCATATAATTCGCGGCAAAATGAATCACCCCAGCAGTATAACAATGTTGCAACTGTTTTGTTATTTTAAGCAAAAATGTGTACCTTTTAGTCCGTCATTCTACATATACTTGTGCATGACATTTACATGTAAAAATGTTCATAATAACGATAATAATAATCTCTTTAACGAGTTTAATATAGAAGCTTAACAGTTCTTTCGTAAATTGTTGTAAGAGCGTAATTTTTCGCAAAGTATGTAACGGCCTCATAATCATGTATAAAATGCCGGGGTTTTTTCGTTTGGGGGGGGGGGGGCTCCATAGCTTTTTAGGGGATGCTCCATCAGTCTGGGGGGCGCCCGGGCGTCCCTATTAAAATTGTCTATCTAAAAATTAACAATAAAATTTACAAAGGTTTACGGGAAAGAATTGGCAGTGGAGGATAAAAAAAGGAGAAAGAGAGAAAGATTTGAACATGATTAGGACTTTAGAAATATTTTTCGGCCTCAAAACCTTATCCAATCAAAATGGAAAACCTTATAGATTAAACTGGAAATGAACGTAGATGATCAGAAGCGTTCTGAAATGTATCATGTGTACACCAATCTTCAAGGAATAATTTGCAACAATTTGATTGGTTAAGATCTTTGCGGCTGACTGTCTGCGGATTGCTGTTTGCAGATAAGTTCAAAAAATATACAGATACTTAAAAAGAAGCAAAGAATTGTTCAAAAAACGTAAAGAAACAAATGAAACGAAATTTACAAACTGTTATGGCATCTCTTCTTGCAAAAAAATCGTTGAACATTAATAATAATAAAAGTAAATAAATAAATAAACGATACCAGCGTGTTATTTCTACTGTGTATCTCTTTCTGAAAGAAAATGGGTCGGTGAACTGTTCCAATCCGCGTGCAACATTCCCCACGGAAAATATGTCGCGGAATGTCATAAGGGATCAGTGACATTCCGACATCAGGAAGAAAAATAATAAACTCTCACAAACAGAATTTCCCTCGCACGCCCAGACACAAACAGACCCGCCACTCGACAACAGTAGGCGCTGAAGAGGGGACAAAGCCCAAAATTAAATTCCACCAAACAATGGACGCAAGAAGGGACAGCAGAAGCACACAATACGAAAATCCCGCAGAAACATACCAGAGCCCGAGATTCACAATGCTTTCAATCCCCCACCGTGTCCGGCGAAAGTTCCTAACCAAGAATTATTTCCCTACGAGCGGGGTCAAGACATATGGCATATTTGGACAACAACTTCCCACGTCGCATTGCGTAGTGTGTATGTACTATTCAAATCATTCAGATGGTTGGAGCACACTGAAGGTGAATCAATATTCAAAGTTTTTGACGTGTTTACTTTTGATACAATAAATGTCATATACGAGTGTTTTACAGAGTAAGTTATTCAAGTCTATCTACTCATCTGTCACCGGAGGCTTGGTCTGTATTAGAAATGCAAAATTTTCGGTAATAATTTTTTGGAGAATATACTCTTGAAAACTACTTTATATTAACTACATGCAATGACACATTTTAGATAATGTATTATGGTATGTAATTATTATAACTAATTTTCCTATGAGAAAGTTTTGTATATTCGATAGTTCGATAGATAACATTCTTCAGAAATTATTATATTATAAAGTATAAGCATGAATTAATAATTAGGAACAATCATTAATTAATTAGAATACGCAAAGGTATTACATTAGTAAAAAAAAGCTGTTTTTGAGAGTTTTCTGGAAGCAAAAGTAGCTACATTCAAGCAATTTAATCTAAAACATTTTCATTCTTTCTTAGTTGATATTAAAATTAGTGTTCTGAAGATTACGAAGATTCAGAATAAGTTCGGTTGTTTTAAATTTTTGCGGACGATGTTTAAAATCGAAATGGAGGACATTTCCGACAAAAAATAAATTTAAAAAATGGCCATTTGCCTGTCACAAAAGAAAAAAGAAAAATTAAATTTAATGTGTTTCCGAATAGATATCTTAACAAATTTTCTTTCTATTTCGGCAAAAAATTTTTTTCAAGAACAACGGTTTAAAAGTTATTCATAATTATAATCCGTGTTACTGTTTCATCAATTCGTTCTACACTATAATTTTACACTACAATGCTCCTCTCAAATTCATAAATACTAGAACTTCTTTTCTGCAAAGATCAATTCATTACTAAAATGCTTTTGAATTCTTTCTCTGTAACCAAATGAGTAAAATTCAATGCAACACTAGTTGAAAATACTGTTGATTGCCAACTAGAAACCCATCAATTTTTTAAAGCATGCCTAAAAAAAAAACGCACCCACTGTGTTCTTCGTGCACCCTCCGGAGAAAAGCATCTGTCTCCCATCACCTTATTCTAAACTGCAATAAACACGGCTGAACAACTAGAACCAACCGTTTCCTCCATTGTCCAGCCAATCTTAAAAGAGTAATTGCCCAAACAGAAGTAGTACCTAATGCAAGAATACTACTAAAAGAAGAAAAAAAAATCTCTTTCGAATTTCCCCAGAGGGGTAAGAAAGCATTCCAAGAGTTTATCAAAGAAAAAGAAAAGGGGATAAGAAATGTTTGGGGTATAGGGGGAGTTGTTTCTCTATACGAGAGGATGGAATAGGAATGGATACGAAGCATGGGAGGGGAAAGAGGGTGATTGAGGTGTTCCGATGGAATTCCAGTCATTCCAAGCGTACCTATGATGGAAAACGTGCAGCTGGCTAGTCATTCGACGTCCCTAAAATATGAAAGTTTGATTCTTCGCCACCTAACTGCAGCAGAAATTAGTTTTAATGGTTTTCAGAGAATAAGTACGTACGCAACTTCTCAGAGAGTACAAATCATGTTCATCAGGAAATGCCTGAAAGCAGCGAATGGGAACATACCTGAATGGACAGGTGTTTTCTCAGAGTAGAGCGTGCTTGGGGCGAAGTTTTGTGTATGGAATGGAAACCTTGAATCCAAAGAATCTGAAAGCAACACGAAGATTTCTTTCTCGGACTTGGAAGTGATGAAATAGCATCAAGTGGAAGACATATTTCGATTCAAAAGAAAGCCAATAATATCGAAAAGTACATAATAGAAAAATCTAATGCAAAGTTCCGATCAAAAGCAAACAGGAAATATAACAAGATCATTCTTGTTTAGTTACAAGGCGCGATGACTAATATGAAATACAATCAGAAGTTTTTTTAGTTCCAAGATGGGATGCGATAATTAAAAAGTATCATTTCAATAACAGATTTCATCATAATAAAACACTTTCAAAAAATGCCTCCAACATAATGCCATTTAAAGCTTGAAAACTTTAATAAAGGAAAGCAGATACGTTCATTTGTGGATGCCTCCAAAACATTTCTACAAATCTTTCCTTTCATGAAAGTGTGAAAAAACGAAGCCACAAGAGCAAGATTTGCTTTGAGGTCTTTCTGAGGTAAATCAGATTCTGACCATGCTAGGAAGAAAAAAAAACCATGCTGAAAAAAATTACTTTTCATATTGATTTTACATGAAATCCAAAGGTACATAAGCGAATTTATTACATTTCTTTTCATAGCTTAGTTATTATATAATTTGTATACAATTTTACGTATTTTAATAATAAAAGAGAAATTAATAGCCATTAAAATATACGTTCATGAAACTAATAAAACACAAAAAAAGTCAACCTTATAGTTTCATGAATCACCCACGATAGTTTAAGTAAGAAAAGAAGCTAAGAAACCCAAAGTTTATAGCATAAACGTGTTTATCACATTTATAAAAAAAATAAGAAGAAAATACAAATCTAGTAAATGAATGAAATTTCGATTTTAAAAAACAAGAGAAATTTCGCTTTTAAAGAATAGAACAAACTTTGTGAACAGAAAAGAATAAAATAGTTTTCTAATTTGATGTTTAAAAAAACTGCAAACAATTATAACTGTTTTAGAAAACTACAGGAAGAGGGGGGAAGAAGGAGATAGGGTTTTTGGAGGACAAAATCATAAATAACAAAGAACAAAGAAATGCTGATTACATTGTCAAATGATTACACTTTTAAAACACTCTAGGGGCGGATCAGGTAATGCAGAGTTGTTTCCGTTCTAGTAACAAATTTCCTGGGCTCACCTAAAATGGCAACAAACCACATAGTAAGAGATGGAGCTGAACTTTGAACCGTACGCCTACTAAAACGCCCACATAAAGGTTCCCTCGTAAACGCCCACTATTTTCTTTTTCATATTTTTTCGACCTAGCAAGCACAAATTATTAGCATATAGTAAACACATAAAAACAAGCCATTTCACGGCCAAAGATTTGTCGTTTCCAATCTAAGGCTCCTCAGATTTCAGATACTTGCAGGATTACGAGGCGCTAAAAAGGAAAAGAAAAAAAAAAACAATTGGGGGGGGGGGGGGAGAATCATAGAAACAAATAAGCAGTTATGCAATTTAATTCAAAAAATGTCATGTGTCTTGCCAAATATGTTCATGAAAAAAATAAAATAAAAGTTTGTACTAAGCATCAAGCAATACACATGCAATTTCTGTTGGAATAAATTAAAAAAAAAAAAAATCCAGCATAACAAAAGTTTTTGCACAGAAAGTTGCATGTGGTGGCGCTAAAATACAAATTCACAAATCCAGGAAAAGTTTATGACGTAACCACACGTAAATTAAAGGCAAAAAAAAAAAAAATCATGCGGTATATGTTGATGTGTGTCTTTTAAATCTATTAAAATATTGGAAAAGCACCAATGTATAAATTTCATTCATTTCAGTTAGTGGACAGTCTAGAAACAATTCAAAAGTCAATTGGTTCCCAGATTTTCAAAGTCTTTTCTTTTGCCAAGAAATTATCAACGACATACTAACACGAATGAATGTAAATCAGCAAAGAATATCCAAAATTAACCATGTTTTAAGAAGTAGAGTAAAACTTAGACTAATAGGGTTTTTTGAATAGAATCAAACACTAATATCAAAGTTCCTCAAGCACAACACGTTCCTTTTAGAGAAATCAACGGAGTAAAAATTAATTAACACAAATCATGATTCTACGAGTCTTAGCATCTTCAGAACAGGCGTAGTTCATTTACCTAAGCTGACTTTTATAAACGAAACGATACGAATAGGAACATAAGAGTGTTAACCACCACGAGCACGTAGTTTCTTAATGGCATCTGCAGAGCAATTAAGAGATACATATTTCAATTGAAGTTGAAACATCTGTATGGAACATTGCATGGGAAAATTAATTTATGAAAAGGAGTGATTTTTCTTCCTCCATATTATATTTTATGCATAAAGAAACGCTTGGGAAATTTGAATAACATTTTTTAAATGCATTGCATTTCCTTTCAAAAAGGTACATTAATTTTCGGGATTTCGACTTAGGGTGAAAATATAAGTATCCGATAAGAGCACCAGCATTTAAAATTATATTTGTCTGATAATCTTCCAAAACATTGCAGGTGCGCACGGAGGACACCACGGTACCGTGGTAACCCCCATTAGTACATAAAAAGGAACGCCAATGCGAAATTGGCAAACATTTTGAATTTTGGATCTATTAATTCTATGCCTCATATGCATTAGAAATGCATCTTTTTGCTTAACTAATGAAAATATTCCATGGAGGTGCAACTGGCACCCCCATCTCAGGGCGTAATCAGAACTATATTACAGGCACATTGATACCTCCACTAGCCACCGTGGTACACCCATTTCTAAAGTCTGCGCACGCTTATAGATTGCACAATGTTTCGAGTAGTGCTATCAGAATTTACAACTACAGCGTTATAAATGGTGATACCACTACCAAAGATCTCCATTGGATCGCTTTCATAACTTAGAATAATCTACTATGATTTGAACACAAATGCTTTTTCCCTAATTGTTAAAATACTGGTTTGTCCGTCAAGTACTGGAATTGTTACCAATAATGCTATATGTAAAGAGTAAAACATGAAAATAATAAATAATTAAAATTCCTTACCTTTTTAGATAACTCTGGGCCATTTTCCATTGCATACATTATTGCTTCTGATATTTTAGTATCCAAAACACTAAGAACTTCTTCGATATTATATGTTGCAACTAATCCAGAAGTCATTCTTTCTAATCCGCTGACAAAGTCACTCCAGGGTTGATCTAGTTCGGCGACGTGTGCCAGGCAACCTCTTACAACATTCAAACAATACCCACTACAAGGTTTCGCTTTGGCAAATCCGGCACAATTGGAACAATACACGAGCTTCATTAAACCGGCATTGCAATCAGCCCGGAAGATCATGTGATCTGTGGCACCAATGACTTCCACGCCAACTTGCAAAGATTCCAACAATGTCCGGGCAACAGAGAACGATCTGGTAATGTGGAGTGACACGTGATCGGCAATGTCACCAAAGGGCCTGATTTCTTGCCGCGTCTCTCGCAAGCATTCTTTGTAATCTTCGCTGAAATCCTTGAGTTTTGGATTGATGGAATGATGGTAAACTAAAGGAAACAGGAGATCAAAGAAGGCAGAAACACGGGTTTCCAGTTCGAGGGTGTTTCCTAGAATGTAGGACGAAAGGTCTGAGTACAGCTGCGACACAGGTCCCCTTGCCACACCGTCCATCTTTTTGTAGACGTCAGAGAAAAGGACGTTAGTGTTATTTTGAGATACTTGGATCATTTCAAGAAAATTATCTGAAACAGAAAGAAAAATTGAAACATGCTTCAGTGAATAAAATGCAAAACAAAACTTTCAAAGAAAAATATTCTAAAATATAGCCTTTGAGAATTTCGGGTCCGTTAACAGACCGCTCATATTTCTACTTTAGAAATTGCTTTACAGCTAATTTCTTGCATTGTTTTACACATAGAACATTTTTCAGAAAAGATAACGCAGCAGATGAATGAGAGAGACACAGAGAACACACACACACACGAAACAGTACAAATGATCTGAAGCTAAAATTGTTAATATACAATAAATAATGACCGATTGAAAGAAAATCGAACTTTAACTCACATTAATTACTAATTTTTTTTCTTAAATTAAATTTTTGTTAACATTTTAACAAATCTTAACGAAGGTCTGGATCTAGTGACTTCGCTATTTAATTTTTATGCCTGGAATGCCACAAGTCCCGAAAAAAAGCTTGTGTAAAACTTTCCAACATTTTAAAAAGTGATTGCAAAGAGAAGAGCAATTTTAAAAGCTTTTATTCTTAGAGAATGGAAAAGGATCTCGGTAATTGTAAAGCGAAAGCCAACTTTAAAAACTTTCTACTGCGACGATATTTCAGTAGATTTTTAAGTGTTCAGGCTACAAATTTCCTCTCCGCATCAAACGAACCCAGGAGAAGCGTTAACTAAGAGCGAGCGTCAGCGAGAGAGCAATTTTAAAACATTACCATTTCTAACAACAGCGATTCCACAACTGCCACAAAGGCTAATTTTCAACGGCCTTTCGGCTGACAATGAATACCGACAAGCTTTATTCCGTGTCAGAGCAGCTTAAGTCTAATTAATTATGCTAATTCACGGGCAACATTATCCCAAAGGCCTTAGTCATTCTGATAATGTTAAGGCATTAGGGTAATAAAGAAGCTCAAGACTTCGAAGAGATGGGGTTTCTTTTTGCAGATTAAATAGCCGAAGAACAAGAAATGACGAGATTTTAAACCGCATAATGAATACGAAAGCGAAAACTATTGCGCTGGAAACTTATGTTTAACGTTAAAGAAATTATTTTCTCTACATGATAAAGTCATTGAGAAGAGATTCATATTAATTTCCTTGACACATACTTCAAGAGAACACTGCAAGTAAAAGTATCGGAAATGGATAATCATTCGAGAACATTATAATGCTTACCAACCCTGCTACTAAGTAGTGAAATTTAAATTAATTTTGGGCTGCATTACACCAATAAAATATATACTGTAACTTATCACAAAAGGCGCCGAGTTAGTAGCAGTTTTTTATTGTTTTGCAATTATCAGGCCTTCCGTTTATATGAGCACCACAACGGTGGAAGTACGTCTTGGCTCAATATGCACTTGGATGACACCAGATGGCACCACCACAAATACGCCACCTTCCTTTTTTGACCTAAGCGTGATGGAAGGGAAAATCTCATCCTCCGGTACCCTCGGAACTGCCTCGGGACTTCACGGACCACGGATTTTACATGCACGTATCCCCAAGTGTACATGGTGGATCTTCAGCGGCTCGGGTGTCGAAACCGAGATCCTCCGATCCGAAGCTTGACATCCTAACCACTAGGCTACCACGCCCCACAATCGCTTATTCCTTCGTCCATTGGAATTTAAGTCATCATAGCCAAAAGATACATCGTAGACATACATCACTTTAAACAGTAAATATCTACGATTGGCAAAAGCTGACATTTCCCAGTTAAGGGGAATGGGAATCTTATTTCCCAGTTAAGGGGAATTGGTAATTTTAAGATCCTGCAACATACAACTTGTTTGTGTTTTATGTGAGGTAGACTTGTCCATGCAATACAAAAAAGGAAAATGTCCACATTACTTTATTGTGCATCCATGACGAAACTTTAACTGATAATGAGAACCATACGTTCGAACAAACAATACATTAATACTCTGATGGATAATCAATCATCACCACATAAACATCAAAGGCGTGTATAATCATAACTATAGCATAAACATGGACCTTATTTCGGACATCATTTACAAAAAAGGGGGGAAATGCGTTCTCGCCATCAGGAAGGAGCTTTTTCCTCAATTTCCCAGAACTACTTATCCCGGACGATCGATGGGAAGCCTTGGAAGCAGGTGGTGCCAATGACTGATAGATTTCCAATACCGAAATCCCAGACCCAATCCTCAGTCAGGGAACACCTTCTGAGAGTCGAAATCTAAGAACATTCTTTACTTGGGAGAACTGCAATTAGATGTTTATGAATAAATGAACTTAGAAATTGAGAGAGAATTAATAGACATTTTTTAAAGATGAATCAGTTGGCGAAGAACAATTTATTTTGTTTTGCTCTTATATTTTTTGATTAACTTTAAAAGTAGCAAAAACCTTCATTCGAATTTGAGACATTTCTTTAAACTCATACATTTTTTGCTGTTATCTATCCTTCATGAGTTCCTACATGAGTTCATATTTTGGGTACTTGCTACTAATAAGAAGTTTTAAAGGGTAAGGACAAGGAAGACGATTATCAGTTAATTTAGAAGCAGAAGTCATAGAAGAACAAAAGCTTGAAGTGCGTCCTGGTCAGGACCGTGGTTTGGCACCCCCCTCCGACTTTCAAAAATACATTGAATTTCCCCTTTAAGGGACACCTCCGATAAAGAGACACCTCTACTTAAGGGACACTTTTTCTGGTCAGAGTCCCTTTGAAAATAGGGACCGCAATGTATTTAACTCTGAATAAGGGACACTCTATTTAAAGGACCTATTCACAGATAAAAATTTCCAAAATTCAAGTTATATAGATAAAACAATCCGTACGCCCTTTAACCACTTAACGCATTTGCCCGTGTCTGACGCGGGCGAAAGTTACCGGCAAATTTGCACATGCTCGTGTCTGAGACAGGCGATCTTGTATCGCGCGTTATCCTTTTTCTAATGACCCTCTGAGATCCGTTTGCACTCTGTTTGTATAATAATTTTTTATATAACTTTTACTCCACCCCCCGCTCTCTAGTCCCCCCCCCCCTACAACTGAAATTTACAAGAACAATTTATGCTATACATATATATTCATTTACTGCCAAAAAAATACTCGATCATTTTTTCCAGTTTCCTGAAAACAACTCGAGCTTCCAGGAGTTAATTAAAATACAAACCAATGTGACGGAAATAAAAGCAGAGCATACTTATTCTTAAAAACATGCGGAAATAATGAGTTCTCTATTAATACTTTAAACAAAACGCCTTCAAAATCTTGAAGTTAAGAGACACCAGATCAATGAAATGTATGTGCACCTGCCTTTTTTAAAGCATCACTTGAACCCATTGTTTCCAGAAACAAAAAGAGTTTTTGAGAGCATTTGGCATTCACCCACAAAACTTCTCTCCCTGTTCTTCCTTCCTCCTCTGACGCAAACTCATGCCTCAAAATGAGGACAGACCAGAAGCTAAGCTTGTTCAGACTACCTGAGCTATTCATTTCGTCCTGTAGTCACCGACAAGTCACGTCGCCCTGTGAGACTGATTTATATTAGACATTTTTTCCCCGCTAAAGAAGAGAAAAAAAAGGTATCTTTCTCTTAGCACAAAGGAACATTATGGCCAATGTGTGATAGAGAACTTTAAAGTGAAGTAATCGAATAATAAACTGTTGAAGGGGGAGAGACAAAATAAATAAATATATATAAAATATGTATACATACACAACTTAATTATAATTCTCTTTACTGGGAAGTAAATTTCGCGCTATACCTTTTATACAGGAGGTCTACAGATCTTCAAGTGAAATTTCGTGACCGTTCGGTGATAATCTGTTATTGATCAGCCAGATATCGGATATCCGGTGTGACCTGTATGACGCATAAGTAACGGATATCTGGCTCAGATATTTGAAACTTGTAACTTCTATACACATTTTTACATTATCACTACAGCTTTCGAATACGTAGTAATTTTGTCATTCACATACATTTTCCTAATTATTTCATATATAAAGTCTAACATGCCGGTGCTGGATAACCGGATATTACGTGCATTGGATTCCGGATATTTAAAAACACGTTGGATACCGGATATCCGGTGCCACCTGGAAGGAACCAAAAAATCAAAATCTCAGTAAAAAAAGCACACTACAATACTGCAAGAGGATAAGTAAATGTGCTTACGTTAAAAGGCTTTAACACTAAAGGTAGTCATGTAACCAAGGTTTAGGTGGAAAATTGTTTCGTAAAATAGGAATTCGTGCAGAATTTTATCCTTTTATTCGGAAAAATACCGTGGAATATTTTTAAATAGTCAGATTTATTTAGCATTTTAATCGAATAATCACATGCTATATATAATTAAATCCTGATATAGCATCATCATTCAAAGGACCAATATATTTATGATGCTATAGTCAGGAGGCGCTATAAGCAATCATCATCAGCTTCTACTTTTGATGGCTGAATGATAGGACTGGAATTTCATGACATTATAATAGAGTTGTCATTATAATTGCAATCGAGTTCTACTGTATGTGTTCTTCGCATTTAAAGTTGAACCTAAACAACAAATTTTGAGCACAACCAGACTCAAAAGACAAAACAAAGAACGAAACAGCTGAAAAATCTCACCGAATCCATAATAATATCCCCAACAACATTCGTAAAACAAATAAAACTGAACCCCAAATGATTTCGAAAAGCAATCAACCAACAGGGATTTTCCGTCAATCTTAGTGATCAATCACTATCATCAGAGATCTGTTCTTACCCGACGGAGCTTACGCACCCACCCAAATATTAGAACAGATTTATTCTCAGGATATAACTAACCCTTTTCTATTCCGAGGAAATATAGGAATTTCCCAAACTGATCGATATCTCCCCAGCTCATTTCTTCAGGTCCTCCTCCCACCAAACCGTTCCGCAATTACAAATAACGTGTGGCGGTTCGATTGGCCGTTGTCTGCAATGATTCGATATCCACCCCCATCCAGTTTGCGCCATTGTTCCATTGATTTGACCTAGTGGGCTGAAGTGGACCTTCGTCGAACATGGTGAAAACAAATTCAAGGGTCAGCTGGCATTCGTGACTGGAGTTCCGATATGCTGAGGGCGGACCATAAATCTCTATATTTAACAGAAAGGTTTTATTCAGTGGTGTCTTCCTATTTATATCTAGTTGATAAAGAGTGCTTTAGAATTACTTGGAAGGAACACGAGTTTGAGCCATGTTTTATCCACCATCTGCCAATTATAAATAATTTATGATCTCTTTCTTTTGACACATTAGATATTTTGTCAAAGTATGTCCCCAGGTAATGTCAGTAACATATTTAGCTCACCAAAAAAAAAGCTTCAGAAATAGCAATAGATACAGAAAATGACTTTTATTCATATTTTGGGAGTTTGAACGGCGTTAACAAGGAAAATTAATTTGGTTTCACTTAGTTTTTTTTTTTTCAATTCTACTTTACTTTGTCTCTCTCTTACTATTGAAACCCTTTATTTTGGATGTGGGAAGTCTTGTACCGTATGTAACATAGAAGAAAACCTACCTACTCAGTATGAATATGCTTAGATAATCTTATTTTTCCCATTAATTTCTATGGATCGAGGCAGTTCATATTATCTGGATTTCACTTCATACATTAACGACAATTATTATAAGTGATATCTACGTCATATAGCTTTGCTAATGTTTGACTTCGATATAAACATGTAAAGTCTTAAACCGGATTGAGTTTTGTTTCCTAAACACTTTTATTCTAGCTAGCTTTGTCATGTTTTATGTAATAAAAAACACCTCGTTTTTAAATTTTACACTAGGGATTGAATAATCGAGTAATTAGCTTTCTTTTAAGATACATCAGACCTTTCTAAAGATACCATTTTATTTTCATGTGCGGAAATCGGTGGTAAATGAAAGCAGGTGGTCCCTTAAATATGGCCCTTTAAATATGTATCGATACAAAAAGAAAAAAACAAAGAATACAAAATAACTCAACTTTGGCATAAAAGACACTGAGGGCTGGGGATTTTAATGCCAGTTAAAAACCATTGAGGAGACACAATTGATTGAACCTACTGAATTAGGAGTAATATTGAAGAGAACTAACGAGGCGATTTTGTGGTCGTAACAAAATTGTACGGAGGGGAAGTCAACGGAGATCTGCTGGAGAAGAGCGCAGAGCAGGGGAGCAATTGCTTTTTACTTGGAGCCGGAGCTGTAGCACGGAAATTTGTCGTGCTCCACTAGGAGATTTTTATTAGAATCTCATTAAATTCTTCAAAATTACTTTTATCGCATTAAAATTAGTTTTGAGTAAACAAGGTAAAGAATGAAAGATGATTTTTCATCCGCAATTTCATTCACAAAAAGCAAAGACAAGGTTGAATAAATACAAAACACATTTTATTGTTTGAAAAAAATAACAAAAGAAAATTAATAAATTAAATTAATATGATTTTTCTTAAAACTACTCGGAACACGGAGCGGACGGATTTGGAGCAAATATTTACAAGTCGGAGTGGAAAAGGAGCGGGGATTCCGTTCTATCCAATGTTGGCTCTAGGGAAAGAGGCTGCTCGCAGAGAATTAATTTACAGTAATAACTTCAGCAGTATCAATAAAAACAAGCAAAGAGGGTGTGGCGTTGGGGATAATCTAAGGAAAGCAACTGAATTGTGTTTTACAGCAATACTCTTTTGTGTTGCTTCGTTTGAGAACTCCCAGGCCCGGCAGCAGAAATCGCGCGGCACAGCAGCGATCGCTGCAGAATCTTGAAGGTGACAGATTAATTAGCCACCTTACAATTTTATATAATTTTTTAAATGCGACCGGGAAAAAAACGTTTTCCGGTTTTTAAATGATTGTTTTTTTCTCCCAGGATAAATAAATAATCATGCTTTTCTTCAAACGGTAAGAACGAAAGATCACACAAACTTAAAGGTACCAATCAGTGATATATATCTTTAAGTTTTTCAAATATTAAACTGTGTTGTATTGTTTTTATTCCAGTTTCTCTTAGCTTACATTGATTACATGTTCAATTTTAGATTTTATTAATTTATTTATAAATTTAATAATTATAATATTTATTTATTGTCTGCATGTATTATTGTTATATGTCAACTATTTTAAAATGCATAGTTTGATTTTAAATTTGGTTCCACATCATTTGGTGCCGCAGATAAATTTTGACTTCTGAAACTTGTGCTGCAGATTGATACAGAAAATTCTGCTACTGGGCTCACAAGAATGTATAGCTAGTTCCATGCTGCTAAATAAAAATAAAACCAATGGATAATGCTTTTCAAAAAACATCCTTCGCATGCAGCAGGAAACACAGCCAGCTGCTCCTCTCTCCTCTGATAGTTAATCAAGGAGCGAATTTCCAAAACCTCACGCTAAGCTTCTGTTTCGCATATGACGGATAAAAATACGTAATGGAAAAAATCGCTTCAAGATTAATGAGCAGGCGTCGCGGGTCTATCCTCACTGCCACGTTGCATAAAAATTTATCCAGATTAAGCTCCGGCTTTCCAGAGATTAATGATTAGTCCCCGAGATTCCATTTTTAAGAGAATAACGTCTTTATCTCAGGGTTTTTTTTTTTTTTTTCCCTTTAGGAAACGGAAAATCGGGAATGAATTTGAGTTCGTAGAAGGGGACAGGAGAGAGAGAAAAAAAGAATTTTCTCGGAGGCTGACCTGAAAATTTATGGTAGGAGATAGGACAGGGCAGGAGATTCTTCCACTTCTGGAAGATTTTGAATTATGGTTCTTGAGTGGAGACAGCAATAAAGAGGTAGGAGTGATGAAACGTCACGGGTTTAATTTAACGCGCAGGAGCCATGTACGGCACGAGTCGGAATAAATTGTTCTCTTTTCGACATTTATAAATTTCTTTCTTAAAAATAAATTGTGAAAACGATTATTGAGTTTCCTATGATCGGTGTTTTTCCTAGGCTATCCACAACGCAATATTATTCTGGGTTCGCTAGTTGCAAAATTGTGATTTTTTTTTTCATTTAAGTATCACAAAATCAGAAATATAGAAGGAATGTTACCAATACGGAGAAGGGCAGATTTACCGTTGATTATGTAGAAGGCAAATGAATCGTGACATTCTTTTGGACTTGAAATAACTAGTTTTGCACTTTCAAAAAAATTAATGAATTGTAAATTTTTTAAGTAGGCAGTAGTTATATTTGACCTTCTATATCTTTGGACTTTACAAACACTAAGTATCACAGTGTGTTCCAAACGCATTCCTCGCTTTGATAGCTCACCAACATCAACAGTAAGTGTACAAATTTCTAACCTTTGTTACACCCGACTGTAAGTTAGGGATGCACCGATTAATCGGTAATCAGCCATAAATAGCCAATTTTTACCGATTAAACGGTGAAACAATTATTATTTTTAAAGAAAATTACTTTTATATGCAAAGAACACGTTTATCAAATAATATAATTTCGATAACACGTTCATTAGACAGGATTATGATAGTCATCCTTCTTCTTTAATCGAAACTGTAATGATTACAATATTAAAAAGATCGTCCCAAGTCTGCTTCTAATCTCAAATCTCAACTATATTCGAGATCGTAACAGATGAATAGGAAATGAAATCGAATGTGTCACGAAGTAAAAAGTGTCATCTATTTCGCCACGATTTTATTGCATCAAAATCGCACACTACGGTTGAAGAACATACGGGAGCATAATAAGGGAAAAGTGGGGAAGTTTTAAACCCCACTTTTGCTACTTTGAAGTGGTTATAAAAACCCGTCTGCTCTCCTCCCTTCAACAACCCGCACGACGAACGTTGAAACCATCTGTCTAATTGAAAGTGCTCGGAGAGATAAAAAGAAGTCGGGATCAAAAACAGAAAAAAGGGGGAGAAAACGAAACAAAAAGAAAATTGTACCACTGCCTGTGATATGGGGAAACAGACTGTCACGTGAGGCAACATAAAAAGACAAAGTAGGCAAGGGTAGTGCGTATTAAAAAAGAATTAAACGCAAGCCGCTTTTTATGGAATATGCAGTTCTTTTATACATCCGTTTCGAAGAATGCCGTGTTTACAAACTGCGAACAAGAAATTTGTTAAATCAATAGCGAAGAGATTCCCTCAGATTATAAAAGGGGACAACTGAAAATACAAATGGATGACATTAAACTTTGAGTAAACAATTTTTATTCCGCATTTCATTATAAGAAAAAACGAGCGCAATAAATTCCCTATTAACGGATTTTTTGTTGGACAAACATTTGCTACATTGAAAATCCATTGTTTTAAAACAGTGTGCCAGCGATAATTAGCCTACGGCCGACGGACCGCATGCGGTTCGTAGTCCTCTTTCTGTTTTTAACTGCCCGGTAAAGGTAGTTGACATTCTGTGATATAAACGTATTCTTGCGCAGTATGCACCCCAAAACCCTTTTTCAGTTTCGCATGCAAATAAGGTTTAATTTTCTGCAAAAAAAATCGTTTTCTAGAAACATATTTTAGCAACATTGTAAAAACAATGAATGTCATATTTTATGCAGTGGATCAAGTGAAATAATCGTTATGCGTATATAACCTGAGCGTAAAAAAGGTTGAGTACATTTATCTTTTTCGAAGATGTTTCTTCCCAAGATCCCCCCCCCCCCCCCCAAACCCCCTAATAATAATAATATCTGGTAACTTCCCATGCGACCGTTTTTTATGCTTTCTAATTTCTAACCATACCAAAAAAAAAAAAAAAAACCAAGGACTTTTTCAGTTTGCAATCGTTAACACAAGCCCTTCTCAAACTTTTGCACCTAAAAGAAGTCGTAAAATTGTTTTAAAACTTCCACCTTGTTGAGCAATTGAAGCACAAACCGCGAACAAAGGTCACATCAGTGGGAGTAAAACCTTGCGAATTTTCCCAGTTTTTACGGTTATGAGTGCACAATCTTCACTTTGAGTGATAATACAAATGTCGTAACAAAAATTCTTAGCATGCGGAGCTCCCAAAAAGTCAACAGTGTGCATAGTTGCAGTTATAGATAACGGCTTCTAGAGGCATATCCAAATGTTTACGACGCACTCAAAAGACCAGAAGAGTACCCTCTTTCTCAAACAGAATGTTACTGATACCATAATTTTCTTTATCTAATTAAAGAATTTTATTCTTAAGCGTCAGTTGCAAGTCCTTTATATTCAAAGTTTTTTTTTATTTTCACTAGAACCAGTTTGAAAATAAGCTTTTACTTTCTTTCATTTTGGTAGAAAAAAAAAAAAAAAAAAACACATTCGGTGCAAGAATATGTTCAGAATGCTGCAATAACAATTATTTTGAAAATGGAACTGAAGAATTTTCTTCTTAAAAGCACTTTGGAAATAACACAACTTACGAGAATGAAGCCAGTGGTTAGAACGTTGGAGACCCACCATGTGCACTTGGGGATACGTGCATGTAAAATTCGAGGTCCCCACTACCTCGCTCCGTGCGCAAGCAATCCTAAGGCCTCGGCTAACAGGTAGGGGTCTGGTGGAGAAAAGTGGTTAGAACGTCGGAGTTCCACCTGGAAGGGGGGGTTCGATACCCGCTGAAGACCCACCGTGTACACTTGAGGATACGTGCATGTTAAATCCGTGGACCTCACTAACTCGCCCCCATCCCTAAGGCCTAGTGCTAACAGGGAAGGAGGTTGGAGGAGAGAAAAGTCTAGGGATTGATAATGGTTAGACATGATTACATTATAGGACAAAACTATTTATAGTAAATTTCTCAAAATGTTTCACTGATTAATTTGCTCACTTTTGTTCTGTTATGTATCATCTTTATGCCATTAAATAAATGCATTAAAATATCTAAAGTTTAAATTTTGATCCAATTTGTAAATAAGAGTATGTTTAAACAACAATTCAACATAAAAACTTTTTTTTCATAATTTTACATATCGAATCAAAGCAATATCCCACTAGGTTAATATTGTTTCAAGGCAAACGAAAATTTCGATTATCTTTAAAAGATTTATCAAAACGCAAAATGCATTTCACAGTGCTAATATTATAGCCGAAAAAATGTTTTTCTCCTTCTTTCAGAAAATAAAAGGTAATCTTTATTTGTATTTCCTATTATGGAAATAAGGAGAAATCCCAATTATGCTTACGAATTAGAATCCACTACAAACGACTATAGTTGCAAAAAAGGATTACGATTACTTGAGAGCTGGTACTGAAAGTATTTTTTCATTCGTTAATAATTTTACACCAAAAGAGAAATAATAATAATTACGATCCTCCTCCTCCAAAAAAGAACTTTTTTCTTTTTTATGTAGCTGACAGATATTATAATTTCTATTTGGAGACAAAAAAAAAATCAGCATATTAAGACTAGTGTTAATTAACATTGAACCACTTACAATGGAATGAACCACTTACAATAGTAGGATCCATTAGGACAGCGTTTCCTAACCTTTTTTTTTTCCTTGCGAACCCCCTTCGAAGATCCGTAGCACATTTATTTTCCACATACACAATAGTTCATAAATAGAAATTAAAACATAATTTCAAAACATCTAAGTTTCAATAAATGATAAACTTACTTTTTATTATTTGCTCTTTTAGAAATATTAATATTGCAGTAAACATATGAAATCGCAAAAAAAAAAAAAAAATATCCCGATTGTGTGAAAAATTTCACATACCGTTATGGAACGGTATGAGAAAAAAATCGGACGTATTTTTCAATCAATGGATATCGCTCTGTTCCACTTTCAGGTTGACAGTAAGAAATTAAGTTGATAATGTCAGTTTAAAATTTAAAATTAATGAATGAATATCTTCCGGTTACACTTTGAGGTCTGCATATGAAAAATTAGACGGAATAATGCAAACATTTTCATTTTAGAAAATTTTCATATTTTCGACTCTTTTTTTTTTTTTTTTTTCGTGAGGAATAAGAAAGAAAAACTTACGTTCAAAATTCAAAATAAATCAATGAATAACTTTTAATACCACTTTGAGATTCAAATTTTCGATATTATGTAGCAGTAGGAAAAAGTACATTTCAAATTTTTTACTTATGCATTCTCTGTCAATCCACAACTTTTACGTATTATCGGAAAACAATTTATTCAAACAATAATTTTTACACATCATCCCGATTAAGTATGTAAATTTATTATTTCATTTATTATTTTACGTCAAAGATTAAAAATTCCGCTATTTCCAATATTATTTTCGGCCCCCGAACCCCCGGGGTTCGTGAACCACAGGTTGGGAAACGCTGCATTAGGATATTTACAGTCTGATACTGATACTAATTTTTATTTTTGAATAGAATGAGAGAAAAAGTTCCAATTTTTGTAAGCGCAGTAAATAGGGAATGATTTTTCAGAGTTCCCTCAAGGTCACTTTCGCAAGAAACAAATATTTCCACACCACATACAGATACGCCACACAGTAGTATACTTCTTTCGAAGAAATGTGGCCAAAGATTAAAATCCTCTCTGAATACTAACTGATGTAGATGTTCTATAAAATGCCTCCACGGAATAATTAAAGGGATCCTTGACCCCCCAGAAAGCTAACTCGAATCCCATCACGGAGGCAATAGACTCAAGACTCGACCTTCATTAATCAACTATTAGTCATCGACAAAATTCATCAAGAACAAAAAGGAACATTTCCGAGATGACCGACAATTATGAATTTAAAGGGAAGGCGGTTTATGCTAAGAGCGAAAATGGTGGTTAATAATGCTTAATAACAGTCATTTCTGAGACTATAAGTTGGACTGGCGGGAAAATATATTCGTGTGTTCCTGAACTCGCCCTGAAGTTTCAGAAGAAAAAAAAAGGAAAGTAGTTAATATTTTGTTAAGGAGTGGATTAAATAACATCAATTTCCCGTCAAGTTATACTATAAGGTTAGACTTCGGACTGCGCATTAGATAACCTAAAGGAGGATGCAAGATAAGTAATGCGTTTTCTGGCAAAATGAAACATAAAAAACTTCCCTAAAAATTTTATAAATTTGTCGTTTGAACACATTGATGCATAAATAAAAGATATGCCTTGTGTTAACTTTTTAAAACTCTCCCCTACCCCATTTCAACAACTTCTCCGTCTCTCTCTAAAAAGAAGCACAGAGTCAAGCAAATCTAGACAAAGAAAACGTAAATATAATGTCGATAATTCATTCAAAATTATTTCAAATTAGATGTTTTTAACAAAAAAAAAAAAAAAAAACTTGAACGAGATTGCAATAACAAATAATAACCTGTTATATATATCCCGAATGTTCACCATACCAAAAATCTTTTATTTGGAGCCAGAAAAAAAAAAAAAAAGAAAAACGTTAGCGAAGAAATATAACTTTGACACGATACTCGATTCAAAGAGTTCCTATCGGTTTAGGATATGATGAATGTTCTATTTCTCCTATTTGACGATATCCTTGATTTAGCGACAGCATTTAACAGTTAATAGACAATCGTCATATCGGGATTATACTAATATCTTCGTATCAACAGAGAAAAGGCTTTTTAAGGATTGAAAAATAACACATTCAAGAGCCGTACATATCAAACAGAACCTATCAATACCTTAATTAGCATCTTACCCAGGTCAACTTCTACCTATCTTGTTATAAAGCAGTGAGCTGCTCAGAAAATAATGTTGCAAAATATTTATTTCCAATCCAAAAATATAGAAATTTAAAAACAACGCCATTTCCAACAATAAACAAAATTTGAGAATGGTTATTACCCGTTTGAAATATATGAACTTGAAGGCATTCGAAAGATCATATAAAGTATTCCAACATAATCAATTTTAAAGGAATCCAACCACCGGCGGCGATTTCCCAAGCATCCGCACGACCCCCCACCCATCACACCTGGGGTGTTCACGACCAGGGGGCGCCAGAAGCCGATAATAGCCCGGTAGCCGGTAAGAATGTGCGAATGGGCCGGTGACCGTATTCCAAGCATCGGGAGTACGTACGGTGGCCACCTTAATTGAACACCCAAGGTTGAAACAATCATCATTTTTGCCCTCCCCACTCATGCTCTTTTTTTTATTATGCATCCGGCTTTGTTTCCGCCTGTTCCACCCGGTGTGCGACATTTTTCGCATTCCCCAGACGTTAACAGGAAGGGGCCACAGACGTTCTCTTCCCCATTTTTTACAGCAAATAAATCGAGCGAACGACACACCGACGTGTAAGTGGCCATCTAACATTCAAATTCTAATCGAGATGAATGGATATCAGTAGATATCTCGATATCTGGAGCGGAGCGTGGAGCAGCGGAGCAACGAGGTTTTGCTCGAAACTGGAGTGGAGCCGAAGCAAAAAAAATTGTTGTGCTCCACAACCCTGATTTAAAAAAAAATAATTAAATATCATATAAAAAAATTAGTTAACTAAGAAAGGAGATAAATTATATTATTTATTAAAATTGAGGGTGGGTTGTTTAGGGGTAGGGGTAGCTCTTCATAAAGAAACAGTATGGGTATCCATTGAACTATAGTTCAATGTGGCTACCAACCAAAATGAGGTAAAGCGTTATGAAAAATACGTGTACTTGAATTACACAATTTTACTGGTGCTACTTCAACTTATCATAAGTGAAAATAAATGTAGTTCACTGAAAGTTACACCAAATAAATACGAGTAAAACAGAAATTCTTAAGATTTGTATTTATTTATTTATTTTCACAAATGAAAATAATATAAACTACAAGTTTAAACAAAACAACAAACTTTTTTGTGTGGAGGGAGGAGACCACAAATTACCTCCCCGGGTGACAGGCATCCATGCTAGGAACGCCACTGAATAATAAATACAAAATAAAATAAAATAAATTTTCTTTTGTGTTCCTGTGAAGAAGTCTTAATGAATACAGGAAAAAGAAAGAAGCAATATAAGAAGAAGCTGAAGTTAGTTAACCTTTAAACATGAAGTAATTAATCATAATAAAACAAGCGAAAATAAAAAACCGTTCAATTTGACACATTTTCATCATGAGCACAAGCTTAGATAGTGTAAAAAAGAGAGAGGGAAAAAAAATCTCAGCCTCACTAAGTTTTATAAGATAATCGAATCTAAACCCTTTTCACTTATCCGTTTAGAGCTCGTACATAAAAAGTGACAAAATTTCGAAAATGAATCATCCATTAAAAAGGGCAATTCCCACTCTAGGTTCCCAAAGGGCTTTAAGGTAAATGCGATTTTATGAGAAAAATGCTGAATCTAGTTATTAAAAGCGAGCAACGAGATAGAATATAATTAGGAGGATTAATATATTCCGTTTTTTATTTTTTCTTTCTTTAATAATCAAAACTAAACCCTCTAATGCCGTTGCTTTTTTTTTTTTTTTTTTTTAATTTATCATTTCATGTAAGATGTCAAAATTAAAGGATTAAAAGATGCTTTTAAACAATGGCTACAACAGCAAATCTGCTTGGATAGATGTCCGCAAAAAGCAGGGAAGGGAAAAGGAAGGACAACTGAAGGACTTACTGAAAAATAAAATTTTCACATTATTTATAATTTTTTATTTACTTAGAAAATTCAAATAAAAATAAACTGATTTAAAAAAAAAAAGAAAAAGGAAAGTTTAAAGAAAGAAATTTGAGATTAAAACTTTGCACCCGTGTTAATTAGAAATTGAAAAGACCCATTGCTCCGTGGAAAAGAACATTTTCATTTTTTTAAATTATATCCGACTATGTTTTAACTACATATGATTTTTTTAAGCAAAAATTCTTAAATTTGAAAAGCTCCTATTGTATGTTTATAAAAACTTGTTCTATGAGCTCGACTATACGGAGGAAAGGTTTGGAATGTTTTTTTAATTTAATCTTCGACAGTCTGATTTTCGAGCAAATATTCTCCAGCTGTAGAATTTGAGAGGTTTTTCTTTTTTTGATGATGTTATAAAATTCTTCTGAGGAACGATCTTTTCACGGCCAAAACAAACTTCATATGCTTACGAAGTATCTGAGTAAGCCCCCCCCCCCCCCCCCCAAGATCGTCAAATAGCTGAACCTATTATATCGGTCCACTACAAATAGCTCAACGGGCCACATTCGGCTCGTAGATTGCAGATTGAGTAACGTTGATTGTATCCAGTAATGCATTAAAAACAATAAGAAGAAAAATATATATCTAAAACATGCAAAGCGAATGAAAAATCCTTGACACATCAAAATACCCAAGTCAGATTTAAAAAAACGAATAAAAAACAAACTTTTTCTTTTCCGTAAAATACCACAGTAATATATTATTTAAAATAAAGAGTTTGATGCTAGTATCATCAGAATCAGAAAGAACATTTATCATCTCAACTTAAAGCGAATACAGAAACCAAAAGAAAGAAATCATACAACTGAAAAATTACGACCATGCGATTCAACCCTTTGACTCCTTCAATACCTCATTCATAAACATGAGCACATGTCTTTGATCTCCCCCCCCCCCCCTCCTCTCGCCACAATTCATAAACGCGAATTTCCACATCATTCGACGAAATAAAAATTCTACCTCGTTATGTTACACAATTTACAACGCACGGTCACAGCTGCCGAGACAAAAATCTTTGTGACGCATTCCAAGTGAAAACATTATGCATAGGAAAAGCAGATAGACATGAAAGCGGCAACCATTTTTAAATTTTCAGAAAACACAAGTCTTTTTTTTTTTTTTTTTTTTTAATATTGTCCGCAGTCGGACTTCAAACGGCTACATTAATTGAAATTAGACTTTTTGTTAATGTTAATGTACTATGCTTAATTACTTAATTATATGTTATATTACTATGGTTAATATTCACAAACATGAAATACAAGGTATAACAAAATGCAAGGAAACTTACTTAAATTACGCTTAACAGTACCTTATAGAAAATGGGCTGAATTTGGAAGCGGAAATTTTAATTTTTTAAATCGGAAAATAATATTAACAAAAAAAATTCAGTTAAAGTTAGTTAATGCCAAATGCAAAATAAATCACAGTAAATTAATATTTTCAACTGCTTTTTATTTATCATCATTATTATTATTATCATTGCTAAAACAATTTTTACGTAGTTCTTATATGCATTTGTTTCATCAGTTACCAATTTTGCATAATTAGTTTTGAAAAACCCGATTGTTAAAATACATAAATCTTCCCGCCCAGGCGGCCTTTCGAGATGCAGAAAATCGTCAGCGCCCATGTCGTATGATTATGCGGCATGTTTTAAAGATCCCTTGAGTATCTGTTTGGCTTGGGTACTAAAGGCTAAATTAAATTCCTAGTGCAGTTTCGCATCACTTAGAGCTCAGGTGCCACCCTCTAAGGAAAACTGGGCGTCAAAGCTCTCAAGTGGAAATGGACTCCGCCCATTGGACTTACTACTTGAAAGAAAAGATGCCTGGGACGGCACTAGGTCTGCAAAGGTTAGGGACCATACCCAGCCCATTAGAAAAGAAAGACATTAAGGGCGTTTCAGAATAAATGAAAAAAAAAATCTCTGGGTGTTTTTTTAAGTCGTAAATTACTTTTCAGTGGCATGCTTCTATGTATCTAATATTTTATTGTCCAACAGAGATATTGGATGATATAAATATTGAGAAACAATAACGATAACCCCACCTTCTCACATATTTAGCAATGAATACTGATAAACAATTCACAGCAAAATTATATAGCTTTGAGGAAAATGAGGGAAGCTTGAACGCAATAAAAGGGTGTAAATAAAAGGTGCATACATTTAAAGAATAAAATTAATTATTCATGCGAAAAGAATCCGCGGCGCTGTGGTAGTAGCGTGACACAAGTTAAAGAATAAATAAATCACAGGTTCCTGAAGTATTTGAATGAAATAATAGAGAGGCGGAACTAGGGATACTTTTTCAAAGGAAGAAAACACACATTCATACATATCCATCGGCACGGGAGAAAAATGAAAAATGGGACATTTTGAAAGATAAAAACAGTAGCAACTTAGCTTTTAGGATACGGAGAAAGAAATGAAATTTTAAATTTAAAGAGAAAAAAATACTTAGATTTTATAAAAATAACGTGGAAGAGCACTAAGGATCGAGAAATCCTTTCCTTTGAGAGCATGAGTCTGATACAAGTTTATAAATTTTATTATATGTAATTTCTTTAAATTAAGGATTGAAAGTGATACTAAATTCCTATTCAAAAAAAAGAAAGAAAAAGAAAATTAGAATTACTTTTGCAAAAATTGTCTTCATTTTGAGACGTGTAAGGTCTTTTCTGAAAAACTGACAGATAACTTATCCTAAAATTATGAAGAACAGAAAATAGAGCATGCGTCATAATTTAGGATTTCAGACGATTAAAAAAAATTAGATTTAGGAAATTATTTTGTGCAGGATCCGTCGATAACGATATTTTAAGGATCCATTTCCTTTCTGTCGGGATTTTTGAAAACGGTTTTTTTTCTTCTCCATCTCGATTTTTGTAAAGATAACAGGATATAAGGACTTAAGAAATATGGTAATCGAATAAGCAGTAAATCAGTCGTTCTCTATAGCGGACACCTGTTAAATATGGACAAAAATATTCTGTTTGCAAAGAGTGACTGGACGAAAATAGTTTAAGTCAGTATGAATATTAAAAAAACTTTTCAGTAACCGAAAGGCTATTTTTTACTTGTAACAAAAATCTTATTTTTTCTTCCAACAATTTTTGAAGAACCCAAGTTTTTGATTAAACATGAAATAAAAGAAAGAACTGCACAATATCGGTTGCATATTTCTGTTAAAAGATTTCTAAAGCCTTTAAAAAGTTCCAAGAAAAGGAAAAAAAGGGAAGGAAAAACGAAAAAATAATAGTGCAGCGAATGGGATCGATCGACTTGCATTTCGGCAACTGTTTTCACTGTTCCAAGGAAAAAATTGTAAAGAACAGGAAGGAGATTTAACGAAAAAAAAGCAGAATTTAAAGGTCCAAACTCATTTTTCATCGACAATTCCTATCCATTTTTAGTTCCTAGACAAACTTATCGGAAAATAAAACGTAGTTTCCGGAATGTGTCCCAAGATTCTATAAAGGGATAAGCGACTGAAAAAATTACTTCTTTTTCTTTCTTTCTTTTTTTTTTTTTTTTTTTGGTTATACGTTTATGCTTGCTTTCTTTGTACCCAGACTTTTTGAGCAAAAAAATTAACTCATTATTTAGCAAAGAAATTTTTTCTTAAAGAGTAATATCTTCCAAAACTTTGAATTTCGCAGCAATAAATATGAAAAGCTCGTATGCATCTACATAGTTAGTATGTTCTTACACAGCTGTATTATAATTATGAAGGTAGTTTCATTTGCATTACTATAATAATTTTAGTAATATGAAAGAAATGTCAATAACACATGATTTTGAGAATTGTATTTTTTTCCGAATAGGTCTTTCGTCTTTCACTATATGTTGCCAGGAAAAAAAACATGTTTTCCAATAATTTTGATAAATTAGGGGAGTAACAGCGTTGTGGAAACACATGTTGATTGGGAATAATTTTCTTCCAACAACCAACTAAGTAAAAATATCGGACGTCTAGAATTTGACCAATTTTTCTTGTAAAACAATGAAATTAGCTCACTTCCCCCGAAGAATCCCCTCCCCCCAAAAAAATCCGCGTCTAGCTACGCCACTGTAAACATATAAGCCTGCGAGTGTGTGCAATGCAGAACATAAATTTAACAAAATGCTAGTTCTTTCCTAGCTTATAGTAATAAAGAGTTTAACAAAATAAGTAAATCACATTATTATTAAAAAAAAAAGACAGTTGAAAAACAATGCTCTTCAGCTCTATTCACTAAGCCGGAATTAGCTGTAAGTGGTTCAAAATGCGGAAAACACTTCACAAGCGTTTCTAATCATATCGGTATCTATTGAACAGAAGCGATAGTAAATATTAATACGCTGTTTCATTGCAGTACCAGCCATTATCTTCTGCATTCAATATCGGCATCTGCAAGCATGGTGATAAAATCTTATCAATCAGCTAAGGGTATTCCCGAATGATTACAGACCTAAACCGCAATAATTCTAGAGCTAGGATAAATCTTGAATACAATATATTAAGTGGTTTCATGAAATACGCCTGGTTGTACTAATAGAATGCACATGACAGGAAATGTGTTACAGGATAAGGAAAGTTTTAGCTGTAGAAATAAACCATACTGAGCCTCTTCTCTGAACTTTATTATTGTTCTCTTTTAAAGTTAAACCACCTTTCTAATTTCTTGGAAACTTTAGCGTTAGCTAGAAGTTAATATTGGTAATGGAAGATGGTATCACACAAAATTGTAAAATATATTGCGCACAAAAGGAACCTCTATTTTTTTTATTGCGGAAACGTTTGAGCTTTAGGAAAAACAAGCGGTTGTGTGGCTTCCTTGTTGACAGCTCTTTGCATTCTGTAGTTTCAGGATGCATAATGTGGTTTTGGTACATTTAGAGCAATGACATGATATTGGATACATCGAATTCGAAGGCCTAGTGCAATGTATGAGAATGCCAAGTGGCTCTATAAAATAATTCTTTAAATATGTTGCCAATAAGGTTTCGGTAACTTTTGGGGGAACATTTTGTGTCCGTAGGAAATTATAGGTTTGGAAAATTTTCTGCCACCCTGGTCTGAACTTTTGTAGAAAGAAGCGATTCTATTACATGAAGCACATAGTTACCTTTAACGTACATTGATTTTTTTTTTTTTTTTTTGACTTAAAAATACACTTTCAACTACGCTTTGGTATATTTTGGTTATTGTCAAACCTTAAAAATAATTGCTCTAGGTTTGTCGTATCTTGAAATTTCAGAAATAGCGTGTGAAATAATACCTATATCTACTTTTACAGAAAATTTATTCGACAAAAAGTAGCGACGGCGCGGTTAGAACTATGAACTTGGATATACCAAACAGGCGTTCCTCATAAATAAAAAGAAAGAAAATAAAGAGGAGGGGGAGGGAGGAGAGCTGAGTTTAAGAGATTTTTCAGTTATGTAATAAACAAGATTTTACAATCTCGCAGCGATCCCAAAAGTAATCCAAAAAAATCTGACTAATAAATTACAGCCAATTCACTGAAAACCTGCGCTACACCTACAATTACAGATAGCTCTTGTCGGTTACCTTCATCTTTCGTTTATCTGTCCTCCCAGTTATCGCAAGCGAAGATGCAAAGGCAGGCAGATGCTGCTTTTATCTGAATGGCGTCTTCTCCACTACATGGCCCACAATGACAAGCGTTCTATCTGTCGCGTAGATAAAAGGGCTTATGAGGCTAAAACATGTTTGCAGACTTTATCGAGAGAGCAGGCGATAGGCGAATGAAATTTGTCACTTTTGCTATTACAACAGAAAATGGTTATTTAGTGCGTGTTTGGTCAACAATATTTTCTTTTCCAAACCTCGAACGTCGTTTTGGGAAGCTGGCAACAAAATAATACATTATCAAACCAGATTTTGACCTTATATATATATAATATATATAATCAAAAGTTAATAAAGTGAATCAAACTGTGAAAAGGCGCACGAGGCAGCACACTTAAACAGTTGCAAATATATGTATGAAATAGAGAATATATATATAAAAAATTAGTGGGTATGTGAAAAAACAACAATATAAAAGGCTGAACATGGGAAATCACAAATATAAACATTCAAAATGAAAAAGAGCCTGCCTCTTCATCAGTGGGAGGGAGCAGGAAGCATATATAACGAAATATTGTCATTGCAGGTTTCTGAGAAATCCCAGCATAGCATGTGAGAAAAAAAAAATTTTATAACAAAAAATATAAGACTGGGAGTTGCAAGTCAAGTGAATAATCAAAATAATTTATCCAGTTATAAAAAGAACAAAAAATCTTTCTGTTCTTTCTAGTCTTTCGTAAACGAACAGTAGCTATATATATATAATATATATATATATATATAGCTACTGTTCGTTTACGAAAGACTATCCGTCGGGAAGATTCTATCCAGGTGCTTCCACTGTAACTTTGGAAGCAAAAAGTCAAAATTAGAATAAAAAAAGTATTAAATATAATAGTTTATTCAACTGTTTTATATAGTTACATTAATACATTCGTAAATGGTCTTCTTTGAAACCCTTTTATTCTACTCGTAATGAGAAAATTATAAAAAACATTGCAGTAACTGACGCAATAGACATATGTACTGGAAAATACAAAACAAAATTCTGTGAATTATAAACTTGTGACAAAGAATTTTTTATTTAAATGAAAAAATAATGCATGTGTAAAAAGATATACTCTTGTGTTATTCTTTGCTGTTAGGCCAATTATTCATGCATACAAAAAATAGTAGCAACTGACGTAATACAAAAGAAAAACGGGATTCTGATATTCCTTTAGTGACAGCCAAATTGTTTATTGTGAAGAAGTTTTTCTCACAAGGAAGTAGGAAGAGTTCTTGCAAATAACTTCTCTATCTCCCCAAAAAAAGTAATATACTGGATAACATTTTACATTCTAATGCTTCCCAAAGATGTCCACTTTTACATGGAATTCACCTCCAGCAAAAGGGGTGATACGTTGAGATGAGCTCCTTTCGAAATTATACTTTACGCTGTCATTTTTTGCTTTTCCCCGATGATGATATATATGTTCTATTTCATTTCCTATTTGAATCTTTAACACAAAGAGAAAAGGAAAAAAAAAAAAACGAAACCGCAGACAGTTTATTCTGCTTCATAAAAACTAAACATTTTCTAATCTTTATTTATTCTGTCACCCCTATTTCGATGAAATAGAAGCAAAACTGACACATGCGCAAATTCGGGGAAAGTGTCGGCTAAGTAAGTCAGACGGTATCTTATGAATGCAAATTTTCTCAAACAGTTATCTGAGATTGTTTACATATTTGTGGTGTGCAAAACAAAGCAACCTATTGAACATTTTCCCATATTCTGTTTATTTCATACTGACAGTAAAAGGGGACCCAAGCAAAGTACTAAAAACGTCGCAGGACAACAGGTTGAGGGAGAATTAGAGAAAGGATACTCGGGAAATCCAGCAAAAAAAAAAAAAAGATTTCAGTTTTCTTTTTAAACAAGTGCTTAAAAAGAAAACTGAAATCTCCTGAGTCCTTATATAAGCAAATAAGTCCCCCCCACCCTCAACAAAAAAAGCGAGCCAAGATGGCTGGAAGAAAAAAAGCTTCTATCAGAAAATTTTGAATTGTCGCTAATGGTAATATGAAATACCTCAAATAAACCTTCAGTGACATTATTAAAAACCAGTTTCCCGACAATCTGAAGCTGTTTGATTCGTTAAGCTATTTAAGCCTCGAGGGTACGACATGTTTCGCAATCATGTGACAGAACGATTTAATCGAATAAAAATTAACATACTGAACTTTTTTAATGCATCAATACGGTTATCGACATTTTCATTGTTGAATGTCTCAAAAGACACAGAAAGAGAAAGATCAAATATCTCAGTAAAAGTTTTCACAAAAACATACAATCTAGTTATTATGCAAAAAAAAAAAGTAACAAAAACAAAATTATTCTAAGAAAAATCATAAAAATACTAATTCAAAGGTTCTTGTCTCTAACTGGGCAATATCTGTTAGAAGTTTTTATTTTTTCCCTACGTAACACAATTATAAAATGAATTTTTTTAAATTCAATTATTCAAATTCGCATTTAACATGCACATATCGGACAAGATATGCACGAGAAACCGCCCTTTTTTTGTCCACACTCTTCCCTCGACATGAAATAATGGGAGGGGGAGGAGGCACTTCGTGATGGTGCGATCTCGAAGACGTGAGGAACCAGACTGCCCTCTCTCTTCCGCTCTTTATTCATTAAGAATTTTCCCATGCCGTGATTTTGAATCTAATGAAATTTGCCGGCAACCGCAGAAGATCTCACTCTCTCTGTGAGGGTGAGAAGTTAGGGAGGGGATGGAATGGAATTAAGCATGGCATGCACGTCGGCTCAGACGATAATTGCGTCTTTTTGCTTTGTGTCGTATGCTGTGTAAACATAATCAGCTGTGCGCAGAAAGAATTTTGAGAAGCTCGTGATTTCTAAGATCACGATTTGATTGAGATAGAATGTTTCGACTCCGTCTTGGGCGATAAAAATCGTTCACCGACGAGTATTGCCGCTTAGCTCAAAAATAAAATAAATTAAAGTAAGAGTTATTGATTTAAAATATGGATTCAATCCTCTTTCTTGCCACAAGCGGTACATGTTCAAAATACATCAAAAGAAAAATTTGCAAGTCGTAATTATACATTGATTTAGACTACAAAAACGAACCAGTAATCATATCATAATTTTTTGCATTGCCATTTTTTTAGTCTATTTGATTGAACATAACTCAATTGAAACTACAATAACTTAAAACGTTGATTTACTGCAATACTAATGTTGATTAAAATTGTTACTTTATTTTGTGAGAAATTTGTTTTTGCTTTTATAGTTTATTCATTTCTTGAATAAAACTAATAAATAAAGAAAAGAAACATAACTGTCCTTTCTTTTTTCCGAAAATTCCTAACAGATAATATCGGTATTAATACCAGTATTACACCGGTGCAATATTTAAAATAATACCGAATACTGGAATTATATTTTTGATCCGGTATTGCAACAGAGTACAAATCAAAATTGTGTTAAGCATTATAAAGTACAATAAGGAAGACAGAGAGAAAGAAAAAACACACACACAAGATGAAATATGCAACGAGCGATTTTTTAGGAAAGTGCTTCGCACATACACAAAGCCAAAACGAAGAACAAATGATTTCCAAACATTTATCCAAGAACAATTTCGACTTGGTCCACATTTCCCGATAGCGGTGCCTCGTGGCAGAGCTGACACGGCACAGATGGGCTCCCGAAGCGTGATACATGGAATGGGAGAAGAAAGCTTTAAAAATCGTAACAGTTGTTATTGTTCTATCATTTATGGAACAGCCTTGAGCGAGGGCTGCATCTCATCCCTACAACTCAGGAATTGAGGGAAATTCGGCAGAGGGGGGCGGGAGACGAGGGCGCACGTACAGGATGGTTTTTACAACTCCGAAAAGTAAAGAGAGGAATGGGGAATAATTTATGAAACTATGAGACTCGTAAATTTTCAGGAAGTTTTTAAGGAAAAATTCCACGCAAGAATGTTGGAAAGGAAGACGTCACTGGCATTCGAAGACCAGAAACTTGTCCATAAATCATTTACGACAGCGAAAATCGATCCCGCTGAAAGGCAACACTCGATTATATCTGTAGCACGATACAGAAAATTATTTTTTTGAAAGGTAATTCTTTAACTGGCAACATCACAAGCTTGACATTTACCGGTAACAATAATCGTATGATGCATGCTATATATGACAGTCACATAAGTGATATCGGGGCTTAATTTGCATGGCAGCTCGGTTCCTGCACTTAAATTTATGTGAATTTTTACACATTAGACGCAATTCATACTATTTAGGCATAAAACTAAATTATGGAAGTTACAAAGCTCTTGCACTTTTTTGTTAAGACCCTAAGTCAGCGGTTCTCAATCTTTTTTTTTTTTTTCGCGTACCAACAATTTTTTTTTTTTTTTTTTTGCAAACCATTTGCATACCATTGCGAATATACCTTTATTATATGCAATGGAATAGTAATAAATTACAGAAAAATACTAATGCGACTAGGTAATATAAATTATACAATTTTTTATACTTATTAAGGCAGAGTAGAGCGTTCATTAAAACAAAGCTGTATATAAAATAAATTATATGAAATATATAAAATATATTTCATTTTTTGAAAAACTCCTCCGAGTTTCCCTGTAACAGTAGGCCGTGGTAGCCTAGTGGTTTGCACGTCGGACTTCCACCCGGAAGGTCGCGCGTTAGATACCCACTGAAGACCACCATGTATACTTGGGGATATGTGCATGTAAAATCCGTAGACCCCACTACCTCTCCCCGTGCGTAAGCAATCCTAAGGCCTCGGCTAACAGGTAGGGGTCTGGTCGAGAAAAGTTTCCCTGTAACTGCGTGTATATCCTGGAGACGCTTCGCCACAGTTTGGGAACCGCTGCCATAAGGGATAATAGACCAGGGATCAACTACAGGGAAACTCGGAGGAGTTTTACAAAAAATGTAATATATTTTATGTATTTCATATAATTTATTTTATATATAGCTTTATTTTAATGGACGCTCTTCTCTGCCTTAATAACTATAAAAAGGGCTATTTTTCTTTGGAGCTCAAAGCACAAAACTCTGTTATGCGTAAATTCATCCTAGATCAAGCCCCAGTTTAAAAAAATAATATTTTTAAAAAACGCAAGGTTCAAAAGATTTAATTACATTTTCGCACAAAGAAAAATCAAAAATAGCGGAAAGGTAAGTTGCCCCAACTCCTATCGATTGTTTATAAGTGGCCCGAGTGAGAGGGAGAAACTACTACACCAAAATGTCAAAGGTATGAAGTAGGTATTTTAGCAACAAGTTGATATGACCATCGGTCAGAAGCGATTACCAAACACTTTTTATCAGTAAGACCTGTCAACAGCGCCTCGTTCTTTCAAGACGGCTATCGTGATACGATAGCTATCCTGTTGAAAAGGAAAACACGGTGTGACTGCTCAAGTGCATTTAAATGGATACCCCGGGTGGCCAGAGATAAACCAGTTCTGATGTTTTCAGTTCCTGACAAGCTACTGATATCATTGCTTTTTGAAAAAACTTTATATCGTGTCTGATGAATTTGTAAATAATTTCGCACATTTTATAGAAGACTATTAAAAATCTCAAGACAATGTCTCTAAATTGCATATAAAACATCTACAATCCATTGTAATTTGTACAATAGCTTCAAAAATGTGCAGCGTCAACATTGACAGTACCTTTTGTTTAATCAACTTCTATATTGCTTCATCTTGGTTGAAAAGTTTCACTCTCGTGGAAAATTCGGAATTCATACACCTTTTACTAAAAAGCTGCTAGTACTTTATCTTTCTACCCATCGCAATGAGCGTAGTGGTATCTTAAAACAACAACACCAACAAAAAAAAAAAAAAAACATTATTGTTCGTGATTGCAAAAGAAGGATTGCGCACTCAAGAATTAGAAACGTCCATGGGGTTAATAGACGAGAAACGTCAAAAGATGAATACTCTAATCCAGCGGTCTTCAAACTTCTTCTTGGAGCCCTAAGGATCCTTTACGAATCTCTGAGGTTTCTTAAGGCAAAATGACAATTTGTAAAAACATACATGCATGAATATTATTACACTAGCTGATTAATGTGATTAATATTGAAAAACACAAAGAATGAATGAAGAGCGACTGTTGCATTTCCTTTCTAAAATTCGGTAAAAACTACCTACAGAATCCACAGAACCAGAGGCGTAACTAGGTGGGGGCAAGGAGGGGCAGCTGTCCCCGGGAGCAGCGTCAAGGGGCGCCAAATTAATGTTAATTTACTTTTTTTTTAAATGCGAAAAGAAAATTATTTGAACTGAAGAGGCGTGAATACGTTCGACAAAAAAAGTGGGAACACCGCAAACCATATAGGGAATGACCAATGTACACAGGAGTGCGTGGGAAATCAGACAAATAATTTTGCGAAGCCAAAGTGTCCCATTTTCCCCTTAGAAGTGAATGGTCGCTAATAAAAAAGTTAAAAGGGTCGCTTTTTAGAGCTATTTATCATTTAGGAAGCATAAAAGTTTTTTTTTTAGGATAGGGAGCTGCCTCCCTTTAGGGGCGCCCCTAGGCCTCCAGGGGCAAAGGGGGGCGCAAAATCTTCAGTTGTCCCCGGGCGCTGAAAACCCTAGCTACGCCTCTGCACAGAAGATGGTTACGGTGATTGTCTACCTGCAGCGACAAACATGTTTCTGTTGACAAAATTTGCTTCAGGACTTTTCAGAAGCTAAAACCAGTTGAGTATTACAACGCAGTAAAGATACCACCTAGTATGTCAATTTCCACACTGCATCATCACACCTAGTGAGGAATATCAACTCACTGAATTTAGACCAGCCCCACAGGAGTGCCAAACAGACGCGCAGAAGCACAGCGCACGCAGAATCCAGACTTGTGGGCGAGCTGAGCACCCTGGAGACAAAATGAGGCTTTAATTAAGCACTCTGCTTGGGCCTCTTTCAGCCCCAGGGAAAACAAATGCCCCATCTGACACGCAACTGCATTGCCCACGCCTCTCGCTTGTTTCCGGGGCATTAATCCGATCTGCCTCTTGCACTTCTTCCTCTTCACGTCATCAGATTTTGTTCCCGGAGGACGAGGATTTATCCCAGGTTAAATATGTATGAAGAGTGAATAATATTCTACTTATTAACAATGAAGTGACTTTTAAGCGCCGTTCAGGCTGGAGGTAGTTTTAAACGTACTCTGGTTATGCGTACTGCAAGACAGAAATTGAAATTTTCTTTTTCAGATTGCACAAGAGATGATGTTAATTTGAAGGGTAAAATTAATTTTAAGTACATTAGAAATTTTCTGGCTTGATTTCATCTGAATAATGTATATATATACATATACAAGCAGAATTAAAGCAATGAATTAATACTGCATGTAAATTACATGGTTGATACTCCATAAGGCAAAACCTAAATGTTCACCGTATACACTCGTGTATAGGTCGACTCAGGTAAAGTCGAGCCCAAATTTCTTTAACGAAACACAATCCCCTCCCTCACCAAATACTGACGAGCCATCGCTGATGAGCATGAAAGCAGAAGTGATCAGTGCTGGATGATGAAGGACGACAAAACCGGATTTTTAAGTAACCGAGTTTCTAGAAATAAAAAAATAGACTTTTTAATATTTATTCATGAACTTTGCGGATAATTACTTGCTGTTTTTAAAGATAACCAATGCTGACCGTTTGCTTTTAAGTATCCTCCCCCATTAATCAGATTCTTAGGTGTACCACTTGCAGCTTCCAAATTTTGTCTAAAGTGCATCGACTTTGTATGTACCGAAATACTTTATTTTCCGAAACCTACATTGTTTGAAAAAGGGGAGAAAAAAGGCTAAGCGATTTGGTTAGCTCAAACTAAGAATTTCGCGGCATTTTTAAATTATCACCGAGAGACAAGACAAACAACACTTGTTAACAGTCGCCTTGGATTTGTTCTGGCAAGAGAACAGTCAAGACCTGAAACAGGACTACATACAACAATCCAGATAAAACAAATATCGCTTTCAATGAAAGCAAAATCTTTCTTTTTCACGCATACCCATCTTCGGTCTTATCAAAGGAGAGAACTTGAATACAACAGCTTCTTTTTTTTACAAATACCTTCCATGCACGAGAAAACACAAACTGAAAGTGAGTAAATTGCGAAGCATTTTATTTTCATATGCCATTTGCAAACCACGATTTTCAGAAATACTACATGCATATTCACAACAAGAAGCAGTTACAAAAAAAAACAATAATAATAAGTTTATAGGGATGATAAAAATGTTTAAAAATAATCTGTACCTTAACATTTAATAAAAAGCTGAATGAAGATTTTATCAGAAAGAAACCTCTTTTGTTACCGTTCGCTTCACTCTTCTGGGGAATAAAATGAGTTTAAAATGGAATGATTTGATATAAGCTGATTCACTATGCAAGCGCGTATCTGTCAACATTGCAAGAAAAAATTGCAGTATATGATTTTGATGCACCGTAAAATCCATTGAGGATGCTTCATTGTTATTTATAGAAAAATAAGGATTTTGAAACATCCATTGAATTACAATCAAATGCTTTCCTTATGTGATATTTCTCAGGATAACAGATAAAATAATGATCTATCATCAATAGTTGATTAGATTTATATTGGTCTGAAACCTTAGACTACTTGAATAAATCAGTTTATGCAAGAACCTATACTTCGCAAACGTATTTGCTTGTTAGAACTACGGAGAACCCATCTGATGTCCTCCAAAGAGCGAAGATGATAAGCCAGTGAAAAGATCTGATTTGTACCCTTTCCAATGAGGATTAAGATCAGGAACTTATATTTAAGTTTCTACTCCAAATTAATTTCATGTGCTCTGAAGAAGCTTGAGACATCTCATCCGAAGCATCAGCCAAAAACATCTTTGATAAATAAAATGTATTACTCACAGAGGGGAACAAATGTATAAACTAATTTTTGTTTTAAGTGGTAATTAAACTTAATAAAATTCTTGATTATAAACACAAGCAAATTTGAACTGATTAAGTAAGGTTTAATTAGTAATTAACTGATTTGATAATACTTTGGTGCATACACATTTACATAAATATAGTTTTAAATGATTCTGCGCCAAAGAACCTGTGATATATATCATAAATATCCGTTTTTTTATTTAAATATCATGGTTTTTCCCACGCTGTTCTAAAAGGGACCGGTCCCGTTGAACGGAAAGCTTTCCTGACCTATTCGTAATTTTTTTATTACTTGCGTGACTGATTTCCAAATTCGTGACTTTTTCGGGACATTCGTGACCTGTAGACACCCTGCATTATCTACATCGTTGACTCGTTGAGGATATCACAAAAAAGACTTCAGTTAGTCTTCATAGGAGTTCTATTTCATTTCATCACACACACCTACCGACTTCAAGTTTAATTACATAGATCTTATTTGAAGTTAAATTCTTCTTTCATGCAGTGTGTTTGATTTTTGTTTACGTTACATTTTTAAGACATTCAAGCGATTGATATAGGTTCGCCTTAAATGGCTGTTCACTAGTATGAAATCCCTTGAACAGTACTTTTTAATAATACCGGAAACCAAAGATTTTTACAAAACATTCGTTCAGGAAAGAAAAGACATAGCCTTCTCTTCTCCACCAACAGCGGAACCACAGCTGACGGGTTAATCTTTCCTTTGCAGGAATATCTGTGGAGCCCGGATTAGCGAAAAATAATCCCACTCATCAAGTCTCGGATTAGGCCGGATATTGCTTTTGTCGGACAAGGCTGAATACTTGTTCTCCCACTCACCTACTTAATGACATTTCAGGAGAGAGCCGGGAGTTGGTTCTCTTCAACACAGCATCGATTGGCAGCCCGACTTGTCATCGGGGCTCAGGGAGATCGTTCCTCCACTTGAATATGCGTCACCATTTGTTTCCCTACTTCCATGTTTAGAGTGCAATTCAAAGCTATCGCCATCGAGTTAATCAAGAAGCTTTGATATTAAATGCCTCCCAGCAAATTATTATTGGTCGTCAACAGTCAATGAATCACCATCTTTCTGTACCTTATCTGCGAATGCAAGGGATACATGAAGTCAAGTATCAAATGTGTGAGCAGCAACAGACTGAAATGCTTTTCATCATAAATTTAGTAAATTTCGTCAAAAACGGAACTAAAAGTATTATAATTGTACTGTTCCCCTGAAGTACAGCATTTTATAGTTGAAAGCCACTTGAAAAACAATTTTCCGCCTACTGCTTTTATTGCTTATGCTAAAAAGACAAAACTCAAGTAATAGATTTAAACATTTTAAAACAGTTTTAGGCCAAATATACATTAATTACTCAAATTTCGGCTCATTGGCGGTACTTTTTAACCCCAATACGAAAATTCTCGATAGTAGGGGAAAAGAAGGTTCATCTTGGACATGCTCTGAGAGGGTACATAATACAATGCGGATTAATTCATTGTAATTGTAATGCGGTTTAATTGCAGGTTTCGACTGTAAACGGGATTTCTGCTACCGGCCTTAAAAGCCGACTCATTGTATTTTCTTTGTTATCATCCCAGCACCTTTAAAGCATTTGTCCTGCCAAATGCAGTACTTATTTAAATTTATTTTTTTAAAAATGGCATACATAACATTTTTCATTAAATGTGATATTTATAATCGTAATAAATGAAAAGTTCAAAAAACTGTTACAACTTTTTACTCCGAAAAACTAATTTCATTGGTTTTAGAATCTCTCTGAATTTCAGAGCCAGAAAATAATGTACACAGCGATTAAGTCTGGAGACAGAAGTAACCATAGCAACAGGATATCGGCGACACAAGCTCTTTTAAAACAATTTTTGGCCCTTTTCCACTACAATAAGTTCGATTGCGGTTAAGAATGCCCAGACGATATAAATTAACAAGAAAATCTTTCCTGCTACAAAGTAAGCTTCAAAAAATAAATAAATAAATAAAGTGTGGCAAGAAAGTTCCCAGTGTTACACATTAACAATAACCGAGCAAAAAAAAAATAAACATGAAAAACGAATATTATAAATTATACAGAACGGTAAACATGAAGTATCGTATTTATATTTAAATACTGCAAAATTTCGAACCAGTCTGTTAATACTTTTCTAAAACCTTGAAATGCAGAACAGTAGATGCGTTAGACCTCTGCTATTATAGACTTTGCGAAACGTGTGATGTATTGCTTCAAATAATACTAGAAGATGTGAACAGAGGTAAAGTAATTGAAGTTAAAACAATAGAATTTACAACAAACACGACAATTTACTTACAACCTGCATGCAGGGCAGTTGTTTGACAAGATATTTTATTTGAAAGAAATTCAGTCAAACAATTGCAAAATTAAGGGTCATTGAAAAAAATAAATAGTTTAAGGGGCGGCATTTTAAAGATTGCATCATACTAATAAAATCTACCGCACGGTCCTGATTATTATCACCATTATTTATAGAATACAAAACGAAATGGCTATAGCGATGAATGCAAATAACATATGAAATGCTAATGATGAATGGAATTTCTACAATAAAAAGAAAATGCAATAAAGCTGGTTGAAATATAGCTACGTAAATTGCCTTCAAGAACGTCAATTTTCACGTTTCTAACACTGCACGTTTAGCGTTTCCAACATATAAATGTATGTTTCGATATTTGTAAGCTTTTGAAGGGGGGAAAAACACAGAAGCTGTGTGGACATAAAAATAAAGATTATATATTTTATATTCAGGAAGGTCCTTACGATTGTAACCATATCTTTATTATTTTTCAAAAAAAAAATTGATATCATGAGAGCCTCGAGACATCCCTCATATGTCGTATGGTCACGTGGCACCCAGTTTGGGAGTTACTGAGCTAGAAGTTATGCGAAAATGCGGAGATACACAACTCAATGTTGATTTCCTATGATATTTGAAATAATTTTAATTTATTTCCAGTAGTAATCTACTTCAAGTAAAATTAAGGTGTTTTAAAGAGGAAAGTATACATTTTAAAAAATATTTTGAAACATCAAAAAAGAAAAAGAAAAAAAAGAAAAAATAAATAAATAAAAGAAACTTATTTAAAATTTAAAAAAAAGCGAAAGAAAGCCATTAAGCAGCATTTAAATTCTAGATAAAAATTTAAACGACATCCCCCCCCCCCTACCTTTTTAAATGCTTAAATGAATGACAATCATTTATTGAACGTTTCAATATTAACTGCTTTGAGATTACATATTACAAAAAAACTCGACTCTTAATTCCCTAAATAATCAGATCTTTTTAGATATAAAAATAGCATCGTGCAAAGATGAATTTAGTAAACTTGAAAAAGGGAGCTTCTTAGATGAGCATTTTTTCATACAACCAGGAAAACAGTGGTTCATTCCAGTTCCTTATAAACGAATTTGTTATAACTAGTGAGAAAATTTTTACTAATGGTAATAAAAAAAAACTTAAAACACATAGGGGCAACTAACAATTGTAAAAACGCTAATACAAACGGCTTCCTTTTCTCAAGGGAAAAAACAATTTTGACAAAATTCGTTTCTCCCCCCCCCCCCCACACAAAAAAAGAAAAAAATAAGAAAACTAATAAAAATTCTTTATATTTATTTCGTCTTTTTGATTTTTACTTATTTATTTTCTTCGTCAGCGGTACTAAAAAACATCTGCAGCGGACACGTCGTATTAACAACAGAGACATCTTCTGAAAAAGTCTTTTTCGAACACAAGGCTCGTCCGTTCGTCCAGCCCCCAACAAAAAGCAGCGAAAGAAAGAAGGGAATGTTGGCAGCAGGGGGTGGAGATACATTCGTTTTTCAAAGAACTTCTCTTTTTTAAAAAATATGAATGCTTCTTCAATAGCGCAGCCACAAATGTGTGGGTGACATAAAGAGATAAAATTGTACGATAAGGAGTTCAATAAAGTAAAAACGGATATGAATGAAGAGAGCCGCATAAGAGGGAGGGGGTGAGGTATGGAATAAGCTATAAACGATTCTACGAGAGAGAGAAAAAAGGAAAAATGCATTTCGGATTTTTTCCAATCAGATAATTATTATTTAAATTAGATTTAGGAAACTTTAAACTCCGTTTCCAACAGATTTGCAGAAATGATTTGCAGAAATATTTCCGATAGTTATTAATTTCTTAGATTTTATTCTTTTTTTGAATCTTTTCTATTGATTCCATAAAACTTTTTTGAAGAAGGCAAAAAAAAAACCCAGACTGGCCTAAACATTAAAATAATGATAAATTGAAATTAAAGGATAGTAGAAGGAAAAAAATAAGGCAATAGAATTTTGGGAAAACAGCCTACTAAGACAGAAGATATATACACAGTACATGTAACTGTAACAATATTGTCGCCCTGAGCGTTGCCATTTTGGGAGCACTAAATAACCGTTTGTAATGCAGTTATGTCTGCATTTAAATTAAAAAAAAATCTTAATTGTAATGACACTTAAACTAGCAAGAAGAAGCCGCTTCTAGATTAAGAATTTTGTAAAAGGTCTACTTCGGGGAGAAGAAAGAAAAAAAGTCTGAAAATATGTTCAGTGACAGAAAAAAGTAAATCCCCCACATCATTTTTTCCAGGCTTTCTCCATTGAAAATAAGGATAGCCCCGTAAGCAATAATCGAGAAATAAATCATTCCATAACTTTACCAGATACAATCACAATAATCGACGGGGCATGATTGAATTAAACTCTACCAGTAAAGGGAGTGTTGAGTTGAGTACCCTTCGATAGGGGAAAGTCAGCTACGATAGATGCTACAAGAATAAAAAAGACACCACATGCCCATATGCATATAGCATCACGTAACACAGTTGTAAAGCAGTATTCAGATGAATTTTAATAACAGGATGGCAACCATTGAGAATACCTTCTACACCCAAATCTAAAATTATGCACAAAAAAAAAATCCCTTTGCAATTCATTTCAAAGTTATTGCTGAACAAACGACATGCATATTTTTCTCTGTACTGCAACGTAAGGCACAAACTTGGCTCATCAGTAATGAATCAGGAAATTAAAAACAAAGAAAGTTTTTTTAATGCTTTTATCCTCTGAAAAAGGACTCAAATTAAAATGAAATTTTATGTTTACAAATACAAACCATAACGGAATACGCCCCGTAATCCTATCTACACAGTTTTTGTGTATTTTGCAAATTATAATAACTGCGGCAGATGCAATGCAATTTTGACTTTCAAAAAGGGCTGTTATTTTTATCAGTTTAGAATCATCAGATGATCTACAATTTGTTTACAACGAAATTTAAACAAGGCAAAAACATCTGGAAGTTTCGAAAATGACATTGTGAAAGGGACACGAAAATACAGAAAATCCAATGTTCCATACCAGCTGTTACTTGAAAAATACAAAAATAAAAAGCATGCTCAACCTTTCGCGGGCCGACTAACGTTCGAAAAAGGCATGACGGAATGTGAAGCGACGAGAGCAGACGAAAAGGAAAATTTTCGGCAGACGACAGAACACCCACCGCCTTCTGTGCTCCGGCGATTGACGGGCAGATGATTACGGGGTCCGCTTGTCAATTGTCGTGCTCCTTTGAAAAGAGCCATTTTTCAAATCACATTCTTGAAATACCCCTTACTCTTTTCGGAATGCCACCGTGTCGCGTGACTAGTATTTTGGAAAAAGATAGAAAAAGGAAGTGAATCGAGTGCCGGGATATTTTAGAGAAAAAAAATAAGGAAAATACTCTCTAAGAATATCTCGATTTTGAGAAAATGGGTATTTTGCGAAAGGTGGCCCTATCTGAATATGCTTTTTGCCTGAAGTACGAAAGCGCCTTCAGGCAAAAGGTCTGTGCCTTCCAGGAACTTAATCGAAGTGAAAAATGATCATTTTATGGTAAATTTCTGATCTACAGCTACAAAATGTGTCTGTCGCAATCGACTCTTATTCAGATATCACTTCCAACAACGACGATTTACCTGTTCAATGACGTCACAGAGCAATCAACAAATCAAAGTTTTCTGGGTGAAAGTAATCTTAATGACGGAATAAATGACTGAGAATCATTATGTGGATTGGCAACACGAAGACGTGTTGATCAAACAACGTAGAACCAATGACGTGAAAATACGCTACTAACGTGCGCATTTTTGCTTTCCCCCTCCCCTCGCCAAGCGATTGTATCGCTACGGCTAACGTCAACAAGTTGATTATTAATGCAATTCAAACACTCGATTGCCTTACCCAACATAAATTGAGGAGGTGAGAAGCAAAGGGATGTAAGTGACTAATGTATCATTTTGAGTTAAACTCGTTTAAAGTTTAATCCCTATACTAAACTCTAGAGGTTCTTCCTGTAAATATTTTTTTTTATTTTCGAGTCCTATATGTATGTGTTAGTTTAAGTATGAAGTTTGAAGTGTTTCTGATGATTAGATTTGGCGTAGGATTTTTTTTTAAAAATAGCTTATTTTTGTTGGTTGTATTTAGCAGAGATAGGCAGTTTTCTCAAAGAAAATAAAATTTATTCTGACTTAGAATTGAACATGGCAAAATAAAAGTAACAAAATTAACTAACGTAAATTTAAGGCACAAACACATAAATGGAAAAAACGTTTAACCACACATCTGGCGAAAGGTTAGCACAACATGTTGAAGGGAAACCAGAGCACATGAACATTTTTAACAAAAAACTGTTGCCAATAGTGAAAATCAAAATGGTATAACACTGTAAATTATTTGCATACTGCTGGTTGCCAAACAAAAAAAATATCAAACCTAACAATTTTCACTTACAGCTTCCAACTAGTTAAGTTACACCCTTTGTCACTAAATGAAAAACGTGTCTTGTTCATTTTGCTAATTTATACAGTAATAAATATCGTTTGTTAGTAATATAAACTCCATTTAAAACTGCATAATATAAATTTCGAATAATTATATTTATCAACAAACTAAAAATCATTGCCATTAGACAAATTGCCAATTGCCGAAAACAAAACATGATAAAAAAAAAATCTGTAGACGATTTAACCCTTGTTTTTATAATTATTATTCAACAATTCAGAGTTCTTTTGCTGTTTTTTTTTTCTTCTTCTTCTCTGCTTTAAGTTTCGTAAATAGATCGTCTGCATCGCGTAATTAAACTAACTGAAAAATCAAATAATTTTATTTAGAGGCAAACGGATGTAAGTGCACTTGCATCCCTTTGCCACCAAACGGAATGAAGCTTTTATTTAGTAATTTTTTTAAACCACGCTTTTTTGCAGTATCTTTCAAAGCTACCACTAAAATCTCATTCCCACAAAACAGAAGGGTGTTTTATTTATCATTTGCACTAGCTATCTCAAAATTTTCATTTTGGTCACTTACACCCCTTTGCTTCTAAGTGCCTGAATTTCAAACTGTTTTAAAACCAGAAACTTGTTCCCCCAGTGGGTCTTCTCAAACATGGAGGGGAAAAGCAAAGAAAGAATTCAAAATTTTCATATAGCACAAGTAAAATGTCCAACGATAATGAACTAGTGGTGGGGAGAGGGGAGTCGCGTTTTTTAGATGTCAAGCTGTAACATTAAAAAGAGGGAAATTTTTCCCACCGATTTTCGCGACACAGTCCTACAATATCAAGATTTTATTGTACTTTAAATCTTTTTTATTTTTCTTCAAACCATAATCAGGGACGCGTCCAATGCTTTTACGATTACAATATTTTTCTTCGCATAAAGAACTATTCTTTCCCATCAAATGTGTGTCGTGACTCAATCACGGTTCTACAAGCGCCCGAATTTGGCCCATGATTTAGGGTGCAAATATGCGAGATGAATCCACAGGGCATTCTGATCCTGGCGAAACTCTAAACTAACTCATCATCCTAATTGGGCATTCGCCGAATCGGCCTTCGTCCGCAATTAAATCTCAACTCCAGAAATGTTCATTCGCTTGCGAGAAGTTCTCAGAGGCGAAGACCGAGGGCGGTGCAATTAGAATTACTATGGATGCCAAATGTTATAAAAGGTAGCTCATATTCGCTCTTCAAAATTAGGTCTTGCCTAACGAATTTTCTGATTAGCAATCAGTCTGCTCTGAATTTAGCGTCAATCGATCGAAGCCAAAATTTGTTTCCGAATCGAGTAATGTTCCGACTCATGCAGAGCTTCAATATGGTTCTTGGTTATTTCAACTTTCAAGCAGAGATTTATCAACCGATAACGATCAGTTGTTCAATCAATAACAGCTTCGGAAAACGCTCTTTTTACATATTCTATTTTCTTTCTTCCATTGATACTTTCATTTGCATAAATATGAAGTAACCTGTTAATACTGCACAATTAAGTGTACTGTACATTACGCATACAACCTCCCTTCCCATGTTCAAACATGTTTAAAGACAAAAAATTGCATTGATGCGATAGCAATGGATTCTCGTGCATATTTACATACGCTAATAAAATAGTATTCTTTTTACAAACTACAGCTAAACTTAACAAACTTAGTCAAACTCTAACACTAGTAGCTGAATTTTTGCTGCGAATTATTTTACTTGCAAAGGGCTTTTAGCTTTTTTTAAATTTAAATTGAATGTAGTATTCTAATGTCACATTAAGAACATGAAATTAATTTCATATCAATGAACAAAATCCTCCTTGTTTACAAGAAATGCTCAATATCATGCGCTCTGTAAATACGGCAGTAAATAAATGGTAATTTGAGGTGTCATCCATTAAAAAACAAACTTTTTACAAAATAATTACATAACTTATTGAATGTGTTATATGTTTATCGGAGTTGTTCCCTAAATGTTAACATTTTTATGGCGTCGAAAAATCTTTTACGACGATAAGGCAACATAATGTAAAATAATTTCAGGAAATAAGACAGTAAAAAGTCGGGTGTTTTAGGATGAATTTCACAATTAAGATTTTTCCTTCTTTAAATGGGGTCAACTAAGATTATTCTTATCAATAAAAAAGGTTCAGGAAATTACAAATATGTACCTTCAAGTTCAGTTATTACCGTATGGCCCATGATGAATAATTTCGCAAATCAGCATTGAATGGCAATTCCAAACAAAATAAAATATTTAAGAATCTTGCAACAAAACACGAACGACATTCCTTTTTGTATTAATGGCATAAAATAAAGAAAAGGACAACACTTTCGAGTTCTAGTAAATATTCTTGTCTGAAAATTTTAAACTAATTATTTTTTTTCCAGCGGAATGTAAGTACATCGCCAAAGAAAAAGAAAAGAGGAAAGACTATTCAAGGCCGTATCCAGGGGGGGGGGGGCACGACGCCCCCGAAATCCTGAATTTTTTTGCAATGTAGCATATATTCCTCCCTGAAATTTTCCTCAACATAAGTGTTTCAAAGTCAGCCCCCCCCCCCCCCCCCGAAAAAAATTTCTGGCTACGGCCTTGAGACTACTTGAGAGTAAACTACTTAAAAATTTAACTTTTAACTTTACCCGCCACCACCACGACATTCAGGTTTAACTGTTCAACATTTGACAATTACATAATTCAGAATAAATAAACAAACGAGACACCAGATGAAGTTATAAATGAAAATTGAAGTTTCAGTAACAGAAGCAAACGCAATGCTTTCATTTCAAATGAAAGATTTCAAATTCTAGCACTGCAGCTGTGAGGGAAAAACGAATCTACATGTCACGAAAGGCGCACCCAAAGCAATTCAGTAAAGCACAATTATCATGGGAAACGAAAAAGAAAAAAGAAAAAAACTCCCACAGCAGTCATGGGAGGGCGCTTTGCCTTCACGATTGCCAGATACAAGATCTGTTAATTAAGTCGTGGAGAAGCAACTTCCGGGGCAGTGAGCAACAGCGCTTATGGAGCAGGGGGCGCTGACGCAATAATTGAGTTAAATTGCAGAACAGCTCACTAGTATTTAGTTGGCCACGAGGGTCGCACTGGGGCTCTATCATTTTTACACTTCAGATTCTTCTTGGGGGCAGGGATGGGAAATGTGTCTTTCCAGGCGCCCCATCGTCTCTGATGCTGTAGGGATTATTTACTTTTAATTTGACTGAATATGATTAATATTAGCACGAAGATAAGATTTCGCATGCACTAGGATGATGGATGACCTTTAAATTATTCAAGGATACACAAAGCAATCAGGCTCCGCTTCATACATATGGGTTTGGTACAGCACGAATCTTAATATTAATGTACATAATGTAGTTAAAAATTGTTCTCTTTAACACATAAATGTGTAAAAAGATAAGAGAAAAAGTTTAAAATTTAAAATATCAGCAGAGAGTAATTTGAAATCGAATCGATTAGGAGGTTTACAATTGGAGAGACTGTTTTTCTATTTTGGATGATGGAGAAACAATAAGCACAAAAAAAATTTGAAATTTGTAGCACAATTTCTTGATTTGTAGCGAATATGTAAATTTCGGTAAAGTGCATTTTTTTAACGAAATTTGTAAGAAAAAGAAGGTATTGCCGATGATCATCACCATCGTCATTGGTGCTACAATCCTTGAAGGGCCAGGATCTCCTTTAAGACTTTTATTCTTTTCTCATCATCAAAATAAAAATTAAAAAAGCTATTTTCGCCCCACCCTCATAGGCAGAGTATTTATTTAATTTCCAAGATAATTCATCTACCAAATGTTTCAATATGTATAAATTTAATCTAAATCTCACATATTACTTTATTATGACTGAAATTTATTTTCCTCATCCACAGTAATTAAGTAATTATTTTTGCATGAAAACAATTAATAAAAAAAGAATAAATAAGAAAATTAGAACAATAACTCGTAGAAATTCTCAAACGAAATAAAAGCAGCCAATGCTATAGAACAACTTTTATTGTTGAGAGTTAAACTTCCTACCACGAAAACTACCGAAAAGACTAAAGGGAAGCCATTACCATACGTTTAATTGTAACATTTTCCTGTTACCAGAATAGGAACTGGAATTTCATTCAGATACGAGCTGAAGGATCGGAAATATCCCATTTAGTCCCAGAAAGTGTTATTTTGATGTCATCGTCCGACACAGTAAAACAATCATTGTAATATCCCAAATTCATCCTGTTTAAACATTTGTTTCACAGTTTAAGGAGCCTATTAAAAATTTAATTTCTTAAACTTTATTATTCTCAAAGAACAGTAGTTTTTATTCTGAAAAATATATATTCAGGAACAGTTCTTTATATCTTTATGAGTAAAAAACTAGTATTTTATTGTAGTCTGTTTCAGCTATTTCTACATCGAATATATCTGCTATATTGCATTTACAGAAATCAAAAATTTTAAATGATACAAATGACACATGACTAGAAAAATTAATACAAAGACAGACATAAAAAGGTTTCTTTAATTTTTATAAATATCATACTTTCTCATGGATCGGTGCCGAAACGTTATTCATTCTGGTAGTTTTTGTGGGGAAATAATTTTCATTTCACATAGCAATCGTCTGCCAAAAAACCACATCTATAAAATAGTCTAGAATTCTTATTAAATTTTACAAAATGATTTGATGATCAAAAGGACAATCAAGAAAAAAAAAAAGGATGATAATATGAAAGAAAATTACTCTGAAAAAATCATTGCCCCCCTAAAAAATCAAACTATCCTCCATTTATCCTAGGTTGGCAAATTCTGGTTCACAAGCTTTGCTTTTTAAACTCAAAGAACGCATTTTTTCCCGGGGGGGGGGGGGGAGATTACGAAAATGGTGGGAAACATATCACCTGCATCTACTCCACAAAATACATAACATATTTCGCACATCATCCTTGTAGACAATAATATTTTGTTTTGCTGGTTCAAGGTGGGTGGAAAAGGTATTAGCGCTAGGTAAATAACTGATTTTTAAATGAACAGAAGAGGAAGGCAAAATTATCAGTTTGCTTGTTATAAAAGAAAACAACCTCCCCACCGTATTTACACTAGGTCGAGTCCAATGTTCTTTTACCCATCGTTATGCAAACTTCTCGTTCCCGTAAGTAAGCAAATCGGTATTCTTCTATCAGAACTGTTTACGAAGCGTAGGCGACACTTCGAAAACAGAAAGATACTTGGAGGATGAAGCGATGTTGACAAAACAAATAAAGTGTGAAGGTTGTTGAACGCGAAAGGAGCAAACAAGTTGATTTTTACAGTAGGTTTTCTGCAGCAAACACACACACATACAGAAGACCGCCACACACACGGATACCGTCAAAGCAATCCTCATGATTTTGTACAAATGGATAAATGATAGTTCAAGGTAAAATGGAAGATAAATTATGTGTATAAAGAGTTTTATTAGATTATAACTTTGAAAATTGATAGACAGTTTTGAATATATGACGAATTTGCTTTTAATATTCATGCCTGGCGACATGTGAAAGATCCCGGACGAAACATCAAGATCCTTATTACAAAAAAACTTATATATTTATTTAAGACTTTTTAATGGACGAATTTTTTTATTACACTCTAAAACTATGACAGAGTAAATGCCAGATGCATATCAAAATCCCATTAACTACTCAATACCTTTTTCTTTTTTGCACTTACGGTGTCGATATTTTTTTCGATAGGAACAACTTGCTTCTCGTCCTTAGCGGATTTGCTTCGCTGACATTTTCGAACAGTCAAGTGACCAATTCGCATCCGGTTCGCCAATCTAATATCAAATTTGTCACGTGACCAGATTAAAAACGATAGCGAAGTTAATCCAAGGGGTCATTAATCTGGATTCCGCATTTTTTTTTTAAATTCTGTCTTTCCTCCAAGGAAAATAAAGAAATGATTATGACATATATCATGAAATTCGCCAAGAGATATGATCAACTTGAAAATAAATTATTAAAATTTGAGATTAATTTCTAAAACTATGAAATAACTATTATTTAATTCTTCCTAAAAAAAGAACAGAAAAAACAGTGCAGGTTAATATACAGAATACCTCGTAAGACAGAAAACTGATTCTCCTGGAATGGAATATTGATTCTAATGTAATGTAGGAATTATGGATGAGGGAATGGACTGCTCTATCCATAATGCCAAGGTAGTAATCAAATCACGGTGGAATAAAGCAAGATTGTGTGCAGCACGCAAGCGACAACATGAAACGCAACTGAAACGCCCCTTCTTCCATCTGCAATATGTGAACATGGGGAACTAGTACCCCCCTTGATAATATAACATAAAACTTTTCTTCCGTCGTGAAATTTCAAGTGAAGTTGAAAAGGAAGTACATGAAGATGGTGAAAATGTTTCTCCGGTAGATTGAAAGGCAAGCAGTACATTAACGCTTTGACGGTAGAAATTTTTTTTAATCCAATTCTAATGTGGGTGGTCGAAAGATTCAATTCTCGGCGGCTAGAGAAAGACAAAGCAAAAATTTAAATGATCGCTTCGGCGAAAAAAGTATAAATGCAATGAAGATAATGAGAAGTGAGCCAAATCGAAGAAACGGGGTTTTGTGATATACGCGTCGGCATTTTTCTTTCAATCGTAAAGGATAATTTTAGGGAAGGTTTCAACTTTACTAGTTACATATTAACTGCAAAATTAAATGCAAGCGATAATATTATTTTCGTGGAGTTCGTATAGTACGGCCGATATATGACAAAAATTGGCGGAATTGTGCCTTTAATGATAGAAGCATAAAATTTGGGGTACATGTACTACACATATTAAGATTTAATTTTAGATAGGAGGACATCGCAGTTTTCGCCTATTTCTTTAATGGCGGGCATTCAAAATGGCGGCCTATTGATTCGTTATGTGCGCTTTCCTGAAGTTTCTTTGATAATATTAAATGATCAGTTATGAAAACAATGACAGATAATAATTGTTTCATACATGTAGTGTGCAATTTATAATAATATACCATATTTTATTTATGATATACATACTTTTATTCTACTTAAGACCTGGTTATTTAATGAAATTACTCATACTACGTTGCTTGAATTGCATTGCATAAATACACTAATCGATAAATGCGTAATATATTATAAATACGTAAATGCATAATATATATAATACACTGAAAATATTTGCCCGAAAATACATGAAAATCTCTTTAAAATCATGTATCTGGACTCTAACGTACAATTACAGAGAACTATAAACAGGAAACTTTCGTCGTATTTGACGAAATGGCTTCGTGAAAAATGCTCCGAGTAAACCTTTCGTCAAATTGCCGAAATTTGTGTAGTAACTTTTTTATGTCACGTGATCGTGCGAGGAAAAAATCGTTATAAATGACGAAATTTTCTTAACGATTTAAGAATCGTCAAAAATGAGGATTCTATTTCCGAGAGTGAACGCATTCACCACCACCCAAATATCTTTCTAAGTCATGCACAGCGAAAACTCGATATTTCTTCCCCACTTCAAGTGCCACCCAGAGTTCCTCAATGTTTAGGCGTTCTGCGGATGAGATGGCGAGAACTAACACCTCAGTATCCATGGTTCATATTTCGGTTTGGTACCCCCAGGCTGAAAAGAATCTCATAAATGATGTATAATTCAAGTTTCATCCGTTTCGGAGGTGCATGGAGTCAACCATGCGACATCTTGACGATTTATAACGAGAACATCGCTGGTAATTGGGATAATTACTTGCTTGTCTGCAGAAATAGTTACTAAAGCTGTAGCCAGGGAAGAGAACATTTCAGACTTATTTTCGTCAACTCGGAGAAATTTCTCCTAGTTTGTAGGAAGTGGACTACTTCCTTCAACACGCATTAGAGCACTTTTCCCTCTTTTTCTGCGTGGGTCACTCTTCCAGATGTCATGCAGATACACCTCCCAGATGATGTGTATTCTTCTTACACATTTAAGATGAGGTTTGACATAGGGTATGAACATAGTTATTATCATAATCTTCAAATGATTTTGCTTATCCTGGTCGCAGCATGTTGACAATTGTAGCACCATCAATGAATATAATTTCTGCTGTTGACTTGAAAGTACTAGTAGACGCTATTCAAGATAAATCCCCGGTTCTTAGACTCCCTGACTTCGAGAGAGGATAAGCTTGGTTTTCGTGTCAAAAAAAAGCATCTATTACGCATCTGTGAAACATAACAACTGAAGCATTGTCATTACTCATCTGTGATTCAATATGCAATTTATTGAACAACGAACAGTCATTCTTCAATGATGTTAACTGTAACTGTTTGTTAGACTTTTCTCGAGCTGGAGGTCGGATGAACGACTGAATGTTGAGATGTAAGTTATTCCACTTCACAGCATTCAATATCAGTTTCGTTTTATTAATGCTTCTTCTGCTGGCATATTAACGCATATTGTTCAACTAAAGTTCTTTCAATGCGTAAAAATATGTCTGCAAGTGCTATATCAACAATATTTCTGCTCTCAAGAGCAAGAAGATCAGTGCTCGTATCATTGGGTGGGTTTCTCAGATCTTGCATGACACGAGTGGGACATTTGACATGTTTAGCAAACGCCATCTGTGATTGCTTGGTAGCTTCGTGATGGCGACGATCTTTTCCCTTCTTCTCTGCCGCGGTGTACTTAATTATTCAATTGAACGGTCCGTCTCAGGTCCAGATACCATCCAACGATGCAGAGCCTCTGAGTTTGATGTTAGACCTACAGGAACTCATCACCTTTGACTGATGCGTTGTTTTGCTCGTGAGACTGCACACTACATGTATGAAACAATTATTATCTGTCATTGTTTTCATAACTGATCATTTAATATTATCAAATAAACTTCAGGAAAGCGCACATAACGAATCAATAGGCCGCCATTTTGAATGCCCGCCATTAATGAAATAGGCGAAATCTGCGATGTCCTCCTATCTAAAACTAAATCTTAATATGTGTAGTACATGTACCTCAAATTTTATGCTTCTATCATTAAAGGCACAATTATGTCATATATCTGCCGGACTAGTAGTGATGCTGATATAAAATTCGATGAACGCAATAAAAATAAATAAAGATTAATGCAAATAATCAATTTCAGTAGTTCCTCAAAATGTCATGTTCACTAAAAATCACCATTAAAAATATACATGCTATTATAAAAATGGTGGACTTAAAATAAAAAAAGAGTCACTAAATTTAAATCACAATATATAACCATTACAAACATGATGTAAAGCTGGAGCAGAATGAAATATTTATTTTCTTTATAAAAAAAGGTACATGAAACATATTGAAACTAAAGCAATAATTATTTGATTCAGAGAAATCAAAATGGAATTAGCGTAAGCAAAACTAACATACGTAGTGCCTAAAGAAAATTTCGGAAAAAACTGTTTGAAAAATATTTTCAAATAATAACAAAAATATTTCCCAAAAAAATAATATTACATTTGTTAAAATGAAAAAGATGAAAATAGTTAAGTTAAGGAAGTTTTTTTCCCTTTAACTATGAAATCAGAACTGCAACCTGTGCAGCACACAATGAGGCTACTATTTTAGCACTTACAAAACTGAAACAATTCCACCAAAAAAAAAAAGCATTCTTAAAGACATGGCTGATTTTTTTTCCTTCCAAAGAAAACTAAGATTTAACAAAAACAGTCGCCTTGAAAACTGAAAACTTTTTAAAAGAAGGGGGATTCCATTTAATCAGGAATATAACAGCTTTAACGTTTTTCTTTTTATTCACAAAAAGATTCGAAAATAGTTTATTTCGCTTATTTATGTTTCGTGGTTTGGCAACGGCAGAATCCGCCTCCACGGTAACAGCGCTTCAGAGCTCTAAATTTTTACGGTAGACCGCTTTGCGCAGAAACTTATTTGAAAGTAGCAAAAAAATGAGAGTCGGTTTCTGTACGAAAAAGAATGCTTCAGTAAATATTTTGCACATTGGTAACAAGGAATGCAGCATACTTTGATGGATTTTATGCTTAGATGATTTCTATTGAAAAGCAATTAAAGTTTGAAGTTTCAGGAAACAACGATTGTAAAAATGAGCTGCAAACCAAATGCGTTAAAGTATTCGACGACTTTTATGTTATTTTGAAATTCATGTTCAATACAGTAAATGCTTCCAAATCTTTTTGAAATTTTACAGAAAATGTTCTTTCTCCAGCAAAATAACAAAAATGCGTAGAAGAAAATTAAACGCTGATAAAATGTTATTTAATTTTTTTGGATCATTTCTATTAGAATGACGGATTTAAAAATCTTCCGTGCTGGAGTGAGAACAGGGGCTCTTTTTTTCTTACCGTTTATATGTATTTTGTTGTTTTTAAATGCAATATGCGTTAAGTTTACGCCACTTAGCCCCTCCGCCCGCCCTGGAAAAATTTGAAATGACAAACCTGTATGAGAATATAAATAAACATGTAACAATTTAAGAAAAAAAATCACATAATTTTCAGAAATTAAATAACATGAACTGCTTTTGTGTCACCTTTTTAAAAGCGGCTCAACATTATTAACAGGAGAGAACGAGGGGAAAGAAAAAAGAAAGGAAACTGGCTATTTAAAAAAAAAAGTTGAGTAGCTTGGAAAGATTTTCTTCATTATTAAAAATTACTCAAAACAAAAGTGTCAAAGGGTGGTAAAAGTATTAATCCTGTTGACGGTCGAAGAATAACACTGACATGCGCGAAAAGCAAGAATTTTCACGAAAACAATTAGTTTCTGAAACCAATAGAAACGGGTTCTTAACTCTAGTTGTGTTACCTAATTACCTAGATTTTCGTATCGCATAATCACGTATGTCAAATAAGCAAATCATGCCCCCAATGAAATTGCAAATCTACCCTCATGCGACAGCTAATTCTCAAAAGCAACTAGGGCATTCCAGAACCAACAACTAGCGGGGTAATTAATCAGAGTGATTTTCTTTCCCCCATGAATCTCGGACGCCCGCATGAGACTGACAACAAAATAGGACAACGCGCTTCCATACGCATTAATTCAGGTAAAGCTCCTATCGTCAACCTCATTTGGACACTCGTCAGCCTCTAACTGTAACCGTCTACCTCTCATCTGCCATGTTATTATGAGGGTAAACTATGCATGAGGGCGTTAGACAGATTTGGACAAACAGATCTTTCATCCGATGGACTGGCCAAACATTGCAGAGAAAGAGCAATTTACATCTAGCAAAGCAGCAATATCTGAAAGATTAATGGCATTGACTATCCCAGAAATTTAGAGATTACGTCGGACAGTTAACTTTTTTAAACTTCAAGCACTGTTGCATTTCTATTAAATGCTTCTTTACATATTTGAGACGACTTTAAACAGCATGCGTAAAAGAATTTTGCATGGACGGACTCCTACCTGCTTCTACAGTAAAACCGCTTATTCCATTAGGTTCAAGCATTTTTATTACTAGATCTTGACACAAGCTAAAATATTCTCTGTCTCTTACTCTTACCACCAGCCGCTCATTCTTACTTTTATTTAAAACCTTTTTAACAACCAACCCATTAAAACAGATGGGGCTTCAAGTTCAAAAGTCTTTCTCTGAGTGTTACACAGTTAAAATTCAAACAATGATTTTAAAGCTGAAACTGCAAAAAAGTGAATAAAAAAATTGGCAAATGAACGTCGCAAATATTAAATATCTGAGAACTAAAATACTCGATACAACTTTTTTAATTCGTTCCTTTACAAACAAAACTGACAATGCAGCATCATTAATTGCAAAAGCCAATATTTCAAAGGATGCTCCAACTACTTCCAGAGAACCACTGAAATTCCAGCAGACGCTTTTTCAATGAATCGATGCCAGACGAAGTAACGATTTCCCGTACACAATTCAGCCACATTTCCAGTTCTACGCGACACATCACGCAACTCTATTAAAATAATTGCTTCTGCATGAATGGGGACCTCCACGCTTGATTTAAGCAATAGATTCTCGCATGTTAATAACCTGTGCAAATTTACAGGAGAGCTATTTAATTACACTGAATTTCAGAGCGCAACTCTTGGGGATATTCATCAATTAAATGTGTATATGGGGAACTAAGTTAGCTTAGTTAAAATTCGAGTAAATTTTAGTTCAGCTTCTGATAAATTTTGTTTCACATGAATTATATACTAACTTAATATATTCTCTTGTACGTATATTTACAGTGCAAATTGAAGTTTCATAATAATAGGCGTTAATTAACGTTTAATGTTGAACTATTGCATGCTACCCCTGAAGATAATTTTCTTCAATAACTTTTTTTATAATTGTTTTTGAAAGAAAAGAATTAATGAAACGGTATCTGCTTGTAGAAAGAAATCGCACGTGCTACATTACAGCTGCTGCCGACAGAGTGGAGTAGTGGTAAGACACTGGCCTCGTACGCCCAAGTTTGCAGGATCAAACCTGGCCCAAGTGGATTTTCAAGATGCAGAAAATGTCATAATATGATTATGCAGCATGTTGACAGTCTACTGCGGGCCACCCAGTGGTACGCGCAGGCGTAAACGAGTTAAAGAACAAGCAGGACCAAGGCATAATTTCACAAAAGTAGTACGAGAGCCATATAGCTTCCGAGTCATGCGTTCGAAGCCTTATGCAAAACTAGCAGCGGTAGGCTACTACACTACCCCTATTCCACCTAAAATTCACACAAAATTGAGAAGGAGCTTAGCTCCCGTCCAAATTAAGCCATGAGTAAGAAGATCGAGAAATTCTGAACCGTTGTTTCGAGGTACTTCGGTTGCAGTTGCACTGAAGACACAAAGAAATCTATACAGGTGAAGTCTTTTCATATGACAAGGCCCTTTGTTAAGCTGTCAACAAATCGCTGAGCAACACACAGGAAAAGATCATACATAAAACTGTATCACACACACACGACAAAATCGAGCTAAACCACACGAGGAATGCCTAAACTGACCATTGCATCAGTGAGCAGTAATTATCGGAGCACGTGCACAAAATGAGCAACAGGCCAGTCGATTAGAAGAGGTTTGACAGACAAATAGAAGCACTGACCCACATCCAGAAAATGGTGTTCTTCAGTGGGCAATAAATCGACATGATTACCGGTTGGGCTACAATGGAGAGTGACACTTAACGCTGGTAACCGTTAATATACTTAGAGTAAGGGAGATATCAACTGAGACGAGGAAAGGAAGCACGCAATTGGTTCTGATGGCCAATTATGAACGGATGAGACAAGACTTTTTGTTCTTGGTGCGAAAGTGAATGTAATATTAAAACAGAACAAACATACACATTACAGCGTATTACAGTCGACTGGCGTTAGAACGATCGCATCGAGGTTTCACTATTTGGGGCGTGAAATCAAATTGTCGCTATGGCAAATGAATTTATAATAATGCACAAATAATTCCATTTATTTCAAATGGTATAAGCATTCAAAAATGAAAATGTTCATATCAAAACGAAATTTTTGACCTTAAAAAGCCTTAAAAATAACAATTGGACGAGATAAGATATTTTCTTCTATAAATTTGATGAATAATAGTATACGACAAGGTGAAACGCAGCTGTTCCATTAAATACATTGTAAAATGTAGATTGTGCAATAGGACTTCATAAATGTAATGTAATTTTACAGTAAAGATATGCATAATTTATCTAACTAAAAATCTTGCATATATTTTCCGCACGGACAACAGTACGCTCGTCATCTAAGACCTCGGCTAACAGGTAGGGGTCTGGTTGAGAGAAGTACGCTCGTCACGTGAACTGTGAGGGAGAGAGAATGCTCAGATCTGAAAGAATTTTCTCCTTCTTTCTTAATCATCAACACTATATTCTAGAAACAAGCACTACAAATAACCAATAAATTCTCTTAGCGATTCCCAAAAGTAAAGATTTGGAAACAATTTTTAAGTCGTCTATAACCACAGCGAGTTTTAAGTTGATGATACGGAAAGATTAAAGATTAACATACAGGAAAAATAAATATAATCGTACTTTTGTGGACGATAATTACCCTCACATTAAAAGAAGCAATAATTACAAAAATACTATTTACGTAGCATTTTTTCATTTCGCCGACGTAGCTAAGAACTTAGACAAAAGCACTAATATTATTTGTACCAGAAACCGGACCGTAACAATTTCAATTTTTCTTAATAATCTCAAAATAAAAACCATTGTAATGTTAAACTGCGCTCCTTTATAATTAAAAAGGACATAAAACAGATAAGATAACGAGAATAAAATGCTAGTAAAAGAAGAGTCAATCCAAACACTGAAAGCACCCCCCTCCCCCCTGCTCTGATTCTGATGCAATTACTATAACTGAGGAAGAAAGAGTTGAACGAGTTAAAAGCAAATGCCTTACCGTTGAAAGAAACTAAAAATGCTCGATGATAAAGTGGCATCAAGTAGAAAAAATAGTAATGAAACTAAAAAAGAACTTTTCTTTTTATAAGAAGGAACTTCAATAAGGTCTGGCAGGAAATGGTTATGAGAGTGAAAGTGGTAGCATACAATCCATTCTTAATAAATAAATAAGTATAACCTTTGGCTTATGTCCCTCGGAGGCCCAACTCGGGTTTGGGTACAGTAAATGTTTTGAAAAGTCAGACAAGCAGTTTGGCAAAAAATGCGGTGTGAAAAGATATGCTCTTATAAGCTTTTTCGTAAGTGATATCTAATGAATTTCAGAGCTTCAGAAGTAAAATCTTCAAAATATAAACTTGAGAAATACTTTTACGGCCAAAAGGATTTTAAAAAAATGATGTTTGGAACATTCGTATCAATAAACTTAAATACAAATGAGTTAGTATTCTAAAATAGAAGAATATTATATTATCATGCTAAACGCAATTCTTGATTCATCTCCAAAGTTTGATGTCCTAGAATGTTGCAGAAATAGAAGCAGCGCGCAGTTAGAATCCATATTTTACTTCAAAACTACCTACTGTCTTTTTCTAAGCAGAAACCTTCCTTCGTCTTACGCATGCGTCAGGACTGCTCCAATTTTATCGAAATAGCGGTAATAGAAGAAATAAAGATGAGAATATGTTTACTTGTTGTAGCTGCATTATCTTCCCTCAATTTTTGTGCTAAATGTTCAAATGAAAAAATGGAATAATTCGACGTCGAGAAAAATAAAAAAATACTTGGAAAAAAAAAAACTTCACCCCTTCGACAAATGGAAACGGTGGTCGCGGCTTTCGAGAATAAACAGTACGTAACAAATTAAATTTAGAAACAATACACATAAAATTGTGTTTATTAATTTTAAAACTGTAGGAGAAAAGTAAAAAAATTATACTTATTTATGGCAAATGATAAAAATCCACAAATTAAAGAGAAGCTTTTCCTGTGTACATGCCTCATTAAAAAACATATAGAGCAATTTTGAAAGTAGTTGGTCTTGGTATTTGGTTTCAACCCAGACGCCCTGCCATCTTACGCACTTGTATGTGGCCAAACAGGGCGAGCAAATATTGGTGGAATCCAAACCACTAGGCCCTGATCGGAAATACTGCTGTACCGATCAGAAACATTCCAGTTCTTAACAGGATTCAATCTCTGGTCGTGGCACGGGAGTCATCTCTTCTATCAACTATGCTACTGTGCAGCCATCTAATGCACATTCAGTACAGTAGTACCGTTTATAAGACGATCACTTATACGACGTTGACATTTATACGACATTTTAGTGTGGTCCCAATTCTTGAATTCTGCCAGAAGTGCAAATCGATTATCGATTATATGACGTTGTCATTTATACAACGATTTTCAATAGCCCCTTTGACGTCGTATAAACGATACTCCTCTGTATATACCAAGTTCCAATGATATAAGTCAATTATAGAGAGCTCTACGTAGGTGTAAACAGGGAAACTTTAATTATAACCACGCCGTATCAAAAGAAACTAATTTTAGAAGCATTATCGCGCTCCATCTTTCAGCAAGAAGAGAGAAAAATCGCCGGTGTGTAATCAGATACTACTCAAAATTAGGATATTCCCGTCTTGTCATTTTTTTTCAGCTAAAGGTGAAAGATATTTGACCCGTGATACTTCACAATCAATTGAGCAGGCTGCCGTTCATGCCTCGTTAATCGATAAATCGATAGTCATTTCAGTATACGTCAGCTGACCTTCACAGCTGGGAGGAAACGAGCCTTCTGGTCAACTCGCGGATGAAGAAGGTACCGTTTGAAAGGACTATAAAAATAGCACGAAGGAAAACAGACATAGAGTGTTGTAGGCATAAATCAAAAACTAAGGAAGAATACTTAGCTTGAAAGACAAATGAAAGGGATCAAAGATTATAATTCACTCATTCGAGAGAAAAAATGAAAGACAAGAAAAAAAAGCATTGGAGAAAATCAAAGTTTTAAGTTATACTTACATGCGAGAACTAAAAGAATTTATAGGTTATGATAACTCATTGATTTTTTGCAGTCTAATTTCATTGTGTTTTTCAAGTTTGCAAAATTTTCTTCTTCATTGGGAAATTTTTAAGATGTGCCACTATTGATTAAGGCAAGTTTATCTGTCTGTTAGTTACGAAAACTAACTTTTTCTACTGTTAGTGCAGGAAAAAGCATCAAATTCAAATTTTGAGTCAGTAATTGTTGCGCTTTTTTTTTTTTTTTTCGTTTTTACCAGATGGGCGACTATTGTTGCCAGTGAGCGAATTGTTCTATTTTAGAGGAACGTTTCAAGACAAAGGTATGGGTCAAAGAAGAGAGAGAGAGAGGGAGAGAAAGCCAAAAGAAAAAGATATATCCTTTGAGTACTGATAAGGTGTACCGTTTTAGTGTACAATAAAAAATTATACAATAAAATCTCGTTAAAGCGAATACTGGTACAACGAAATTTCAGTTACAACCAAATTTCAAGTCCCGTTTAAACCACCATAAGACAGTATATATTCCGTTATAACGAACACTCCAGTACAACGAAGTATTCTTCCGGTCCCTTAAAAGTTCGTTGTAATGGGATTTCACTGTAATGGAAAATCGCCTCATTCATGTAAATTGATTCATACCGAAGTTCATTTGACCAACGCTTACACTAGTGTCTAGCGTTCGCAAATGAATGCCGCAATCTCCATTTCAAACTGATTTCACAATATTTTGAGGAAATTCAGTAGAGGCATTAATAGTAATAACAAAAATCATTAAAAACGGCGTTTCTTGAAATAAGTAACTTCCAACCAATCCTTAGACACTGTACATAAGAAAACGACAAAATTCTTAATGAAATCAGGATTTCCTTATCCAGTAATAAACGAATAATGACTTCCTAGTATAGGTGGAAAATGGAGGTCGCTATTCGCCACGTGGCGATTAAAGTAGTAAAAGTGGAGATTAAAAAATGCATCATTGATCGCCACTCCTGCACGGTCCCTTTTTAGCATATTCTACTGTAATTGTGGGTTTTTTTTCCGGTCGTTTGGAATGAATTTTTCTCATTTTTTCCCCATGGAAACATGCAAATATTAAACACGTGCTTTGTCGAAAATTTCATGTCGAATTTCAACTTTCAATCTTTCAGCATCCTGTATATATTTAAATCATTTTAAAAGTTCGAGATAATTTCAGCATTTGCCAATTCAAATCTGCGAATTTCTTGTCTTATTTCAATAATTAGTTTCTTTTCTAAACAATTTTAGAGTTAATTTTCAATTCTTATTGGCAATTTTAAAAAGTGGCCACTAACGAAACTGAGTCTGCCGGCCAGTGGCTACTAACCAAATTTCCCAGCCCCCAACAAAATTTTATCACAGACAAATTATTCATAAAAAATAGCATGAGGACAAGGTTTTCCCCATAATTAAAGCATCATTATAAACTGGATTTACTTATAAAAAGTAAGGCGCATTCTGAGCAGAATTATGAAAGAAGAGAAGGCTAGTAAGGTCACAATTTTTGGTAGTTTGAATCGAGTAATTTTCATTTATAAAAAATAACCGGAAAGCAAATTTTTATGAGGATGAAATTTTGAAAATTTTCCGACTTTATCATCTCCCTTGTCTGTACGGGTTTGAGCACCTTCCACTGGTTTTCAAAACTCGGCACCACGTGAAATATACCAGAAGATAAGATGGTACGTGAAGAACTTCGAACGTACGAGTAACTGAAGAGTGAATTAAGCAACACAGAACAACTAGAAAGAAACCAGAATCTCAAACGAATACGATATATTTAACTGCAAATAAGTTAATCACAAAACCCAAATTAAGTTGACGCGTCACTTGAAGAAAATACACATAAATACTAAAGGTTTTTCTATCCCCCCCCCCCCCAGACACTAATAACAAAATACTTTCAGAACATGACTGTTATCATTATAAGAGATGTCTTCTTCCAAATCAACAACATTCATCAAACCAACAAATTAAGCGTTTTCCCCCTCCCATAACTCAAGAAATCCCAGTCGAACATGCCGTCTTAACTCCAAATGACAAATCGAACAAGTAACAAGACGCCATCCTCCGTTGATGGTGAATATGATATACTCCGGTTTGATGAATAGTTCCAATGGTAAAAAGAAAAGCAATCACTTACCACGTAATTTAGTAGCACTGATGGCCAACAGGTTCTGGAGAAAAGCGTTGGAGGACTGGAGCATGATTTGGAACTCTCTTTTGCTGGCTTCGGAGTACCGCCTCTCCATCGTGGGCGTGCAACAAGAAACATTCCACGAGTTAGAACACAGAGGTGTTTCGTCCGCTACGAAGAGAAAAATAAATAATTAAAAGTATAAATACTTCCCTTCCCCCACCCGCAAAAAGAAAGAAGGGGACTATTTTAATTTTTTTCCCCCGATGTTTCGTTAGTGGAATATTACAGTATTTCCCAACGAAAGTTCTGCGAAACAGTTTTGGGTGTCAAACGAATGGTTCATCTGGCGGCGTGTACCACTGGTGGCTTATATCAGCTATGGCTGTAGTCTTTTATAACACAGTTTTGTTAGATGAAAAAAACTTTATGCGGTCAAAAATATTTTATACGAAAAAATTGAAAAACTTATTTTTATAGGTAGCAAAAATCTGCGCCGTCCTCAACGTATTAAAGTAAAAAATAAAGTAAAAATACTATTGATAACTTCAATTCACAAGGTGGTGTCCTGTTTTTTAATACAATGTACTTATTTATATCTACTGTTTAAATATTTTGGCAATCCTTTGCATATTTAAGCATCATAAAACTACTATTAAACTGTTTCATAAAGAGTTGTCGTTTTTTGTACTTATCATTTATCACTCGAACAAAAATTATTATTTAAAAGAAATATTAGAACTCGGACGTTTTGGAGTTCCCTACAACCCGAATGCTATCAAAAGGAATAAGTAAGAGCGAAGAAAATGTTGGGAAATAATGATGCTGATAGCGTACCATCATCATCTTTAGAACTACAATGTTACAAAAAAAAGATGAGTGATGGATTGCTAAATTAATTTCAATTATATCAACTAAGAGTCGATTCTTTCATAGATTTTCTGAAATCTTAAGAGAATCATTCGGACATGGATTTTTTCAGGCAATAAATGAAAATCCTTATTTTTCCTGTGATCAAAAATTTTCAGAACGGTCCGTTTCGAAAATCCCCCCCCCCCCCCCACACACACACACACAAAAAGGAGCTAATCAAAACCGCTAGCAGGACTGCTTTATCGTTGGTCAGCCGACACTAAGACAGTTATTCTGTTCTACAGTTAAAAAGCCAATAGATAACACAGAATATTTACTCGACTTTCAGCAATTTTTTTTAAAACGAAAGCATAATATCAGAAAATGTAAAAGTCTGCAAATATTAATTGTGGTCTTATAGCAGGGGTTGCGTTGCGGCAGAGAAAATTCAGGCCCCTTTTCGGACCCTTCACAAAATTCCGAGCTATCAAATCTTACTTTCTGAAAAATTATTTATTAAATAAGTGGCAAAATATTTTACCGCTGTATGTTTAAATTTTGAATTCTCACAAAACTATTTTTTTTTCAAAAAAAATCTTTTTTAAATTCAAAAAACCGAACCCTATTTAAAAAATGCTAGATTCGACCCCTATAAAATGCCGTCTTCCCTTCTTGTAAATTTGAACCATTATTTTGTCTTTCACACACGAGTCCCTAATAAGGGTTCGCTTATACGCTCTAGGGAGCGAAAAATTGAAGGCCCCCAATTTATATAATCAATGAAAATGGACTTTATTCTTTTAACACGGGTAAAGGCACTGCAGCATAAGCTCTACATAGAATATGTAAAAATTTCATCAGGGCGTCAATTTACTGCTGGTAGACTCAGTAGAGAATGAGCACAGATCCAACTCAAATCACGGTGGTGATTACCTCTGAATAAGGGACATTGAGGTCCTTATTCAAAGGGACTGGGACCAGAAAAAAGGCTATAATTTAATTATCTGTGTATAGCCCGCGGGTTATCTACGAAAAAACTTCGTTTTTTACTACCTGCGGGCAATATAACAGTGCGGGCAATACATGAAATTCAAAAAAAAAAAGTATTATTAAAAAGACAACTACCGTTTAAAAATATCGAAATATCTTTTCCTGCAAAACAAAATGCAGAGAAATAAATCGTAGCTTTCGAAACAATGGTCCATAGCAGATTGGGGCTCTGCGCTACAGGCAAATGTATATGTATTGTTTTCTGGGGGTGTACCCCATGTTTTTTTCTGGGTGCGGGTTATACAACGATGCGGGTTATACACCGAACTTAATTTTTTTAGAATGAATTTTTCTTCCTGCGGACTATACAACGATGCGGGCTATATACCGATAATTACGGTACTAGAGGTTAAAGGAGGAATTAATGTATTTGTCCCGTTTTCTCCCTACACTTGTACTGAGCTGTTTCGAGACATTTTCCAAGAATCCAAGCATTTTTCAAGCCAGATCGGATTCCGGATGTTTAAAAAACGGTCGGATACCGGATATCCGATGCCTTCTGGGAGACCAGTCAAAGGACTAAATAGTGAATTATAATAACAGAAGCAACAATTTTCAAAAGAGGCATCAATTATTTCCTTTCCCAGATAAGAACGCATATTTATGTAGCACTCAACTTATTTTAATTTAGCACTTAAATGTCCCTATCTTGACAATTATGGTGGCCCTAGGTATCTAAGTGGGCAATGTATATATTCTGTAGGGGGGAAATGCACATTTCTAACACTTTCTTTTAAATCTCCAAGAATATATATTTCAAAAAAATAAACTTTAAATGTAACACACAGGATTTATTTCAACTCAACACAGGTTTAAATACAGGACAAGCCCATTTTGAGGTTCCGTTTTTACACGACCTGGGCTTTATTTTTAAGAAAAAAACATTTGAAACACAATTCATTTCGTTATTTAGAATCTTGTATAATAAAAGTGTGTGCTCAAGCATGAGAAGAGAATGTTAAGATAAAACAGTAGCAGCTGTGTATTTATCATTAGAATTTCGTAAAAATCCAATGTTTCAGTCCTACCCCAACGCCACTATAAATTTATTTATTACAGCAGTCTTGGACACTGAAAAATAAACGAAACTATTGAGTAATTGCGATTATACTCCGAGATCGCTTAAAATGCACAAGGCTGTGGAGAGTCAGAAAAATTACCGACTCCGATTCCTTGCGATCCACGAAATAAGAGAAAGTACTGTCACTCTAGCCCTATTCCTATAAAATAAAAATAATAATAACAATAATAATTTTATTAATAAAATTATTCTACTATTAAAAAATATCCCACTATATTTTTCTCTGCTTAATTTTTCGTCTTTTAAACGATGAAAGCACCTCTAAAACCTATGCACTAAAGCATGATTTCGAAGTATTTTTTCTCAAGAAAAATTTTCATAGTTAGTTTTTCCCTCGAAAATTTGCTATTTCTAGCCTCCTATTTTTACTTTCCTATCACCTACGTGGAGAAGGACGTTAATATTTTGTAAGGGACTCAATCAGAATTTAAAATAAACTGGAATCGAAGTAGGACACGTCATAAGGGACTCCAACTCCTTTACCACAAAATCAGCCGACGATTCAGACTACTCCAGAGCCCTGTTGAAATCTAACGCTTCGTATTTGGGATTTTGGGTCAATAAACTAGTATGAAAGTGATATAAAAAGGGTGTTTTTTTAGAGGTAGAGAATTAGAAATGGAAATTAAAACAAGAAAATATCTTTAACAATCATGTAATTTATTTTATTTGAAATATAATTTCAAATATGTATGAATATGATGTCAGGCATGTGGCCACCGCGGTTGGCGCGTACATGGCGTAACCTGGAGGTACAGGGCGAAGGTATGTGAATACATTTATCAGAGTTGAGTCAAGTTCTACAATTTCAAGTTACTCTAGGGCTTAGTCAGGTTATAAGTTTCCTGGACGTTCTAATGGTTGTGTAATAAACATCGTGCATTTTTTACGTTCTTCGAAATGTACAACAAAAATTACGTTCTTTAAACTAAAAAAAGGCAAAAATATTCTACGGGGGGCCATTAGTGAATTAAGTAAGAAATATGCTTCAAATTGGAATGTAAAAAGAAAAGGAAACAAAGTTTTCGCAAAACATTACATTTCTGAACTAATTTTGTATAATATTTCATGAAAATCGATCGTACGGTCAGACATCTACAGAGACATACTTATATAAATTAAGGCGACAAGCAGTCTTAACTTTTAATTAAAATACCAAATATACATTTTAAAGGAAAACTTTTATGAAATCGGGTGTTCGTTTCAAGGAGGCGGGAGAATCGCGGCAACCCCACTCGAAGGACATGGGAAATATACTAGTTTCTTGCTACAACTACAATACTTTTATCGAGGGGAGTTTTAAGAAGTGAACACTATCTCCCATTTAAGATACAAGATGAGCTGCTGAAGAAAAGAAAACGATTGTTGTTTGACTGGAGGGGTTTCAATGGACAGTGAAAATAGAGACAAATTAACGCTGCCCCCCGTGGTGCCTGAAAGCCCATTTTAAGAAAAAGTTGTAAAAACGTTCTGTCGATTTGCGGAAATGTAGAGAGTGCTGATAACAAGCAGATGGTGTGAGCAGACATGGGAGAGATCTAACTTTCGATAAATTTCCAGTTCATAGTTAGGACTGGCTGTACAATGCCAATTTTTCTTTCTTTTTTGCTAATCTGGTTTTAGCTTTCACTTATGTCCTAATTTAAGGATTGTCTAAATTGTTTTTTTTAGCACTTGTTTGCAGGATGAACGAGATTAAAAGCATCGTTGTCGAAAGAAATCTTTAGTGAATACAAATTTATAAAAATATAACTGCAGGCCCCATATAACTGCAGGCAGTTGATCATTTGATCGCCCAACGGAACTGATACATTGACGTTGGAAAAAATATTATATTAAGAAAGTCGTTTAGAAGATTTTGGAACAGATGTAGAAGTGAATGGATTGCAACTACTTAAAAAAAATAACTACGTATTTATTATTCTTAGAAGTTTTGAAGGTTTGTACTCTTATTTAGTTTAAAGATTATTAAGGGGACTTGGCACCTTTCAAATGTAGAAAAATCGATGAAAATACCGATTTTTTCAATTTTTTGCTTAAAATGTGGTTTGACTCTCCTAGTATATCTGAGCGAAGTTTTGAAGCGATACAAGCAATATAACTGCAGTTAAGAAGTAAGAGAATTCAAATATTTCTGATGTTTTAGTAGGGTTTTGAATTCTTTGAACTGCGTTTTCTCGGTTTGTGTTTTTTCGCAATATTGTAGTACTTAAAATGCTAAAACTTCTACATATATTCCTGTAGCAACTTGAAATTTTTTGTGTGTGTTCAATATGAAGTGCTTGATAAAATTAGGGATGGATTTTGCTATATATTTGCAAAAGAAAAAAAATTTAATGAATATGTAACAAAAGTCGCTTTTTTCTGTGTTCTACCATCGATGTAACTTCAAAAACTTTTTTCTCAAAAACTAATTAATTAATAGCAAAACCCATCCCTAAAATTGCAAACCATACTATAATAAGTACTTGTAAAAAATTTGGTAAAAAAAATTCAAGAAATGAAGAAGAAGAAGAAGGAAATTCAAAATCGTTAAATTATTTTTAAAAAATTAAATTTTAAAATTTTCTGTTAGTTGAATTTTGATTTTTTTCACGTGAAAATCATTTTGTTGAACAACAGCACTTCATAATATACAAATGAAATAGGTAAAAGTTATTAAATTTAAAAAAAAATTGTCAAAAGGTGCCAAGTCCCCTTAAGTTTGCAAATAATGATTATACGCGATTAAAAACTATGAAGAATGCTTTAAATACGAATCAAGCATAATACAATAGTAGAAGTCATTACAAGCAATTTTTAAGTGATAAGGGGAATAATAATACAAAAATATGCTATGTGCTAAAAATGAGTACAAGGGGGAAAACGTAATTAAAGCGCAAATTGTCAAATCAATGATGCAAATAGCTATTTCGAGGCTACAGTGCAGGAAAGAAAAAGTGCTCGCACAACAAGTTGTGAGTGAACCTACAACTTTCTTGTGAATAAAAACACATCAATAGAACAAAAGAAGCATAACATCAAAAAGAATCATATATTATTTAAGTTAAAATATAATCGTGTTCATAATTTAAATCCATGCTACTAACCCCTCCAGCCAATAAATAGGTGAATAAAATAAATTGTTTAATTTTTTTCTGCCAGCGGTTCATCGATGTTTTATCCCCTAGCCCTAGAAACACCACGTGGAGTCACGTGTTCGTAGCTTCCAAATTATTTCATCATTATTTTGATTCAGGCGAATACAAATCAATGTTGACAGTTGAATTGGAAATCGACGTACAACTAAGGTGGGCGAAGTATTAGCGAGAGATTACTATATACAGTAAACTCTCGATTATCCGCAGGCTGATTATCCGCCTTGCGGATTATTCGCGCCATCTTTTTCACTTAATATTTTTTCGGCGATGATTTACTGAATGTACAAAAATGTATCCATTTTAAATTTGTATGTGCAAAGTCTATTTTTAGAAATTCCTATTTCTTTCTTCCCCTTCCCTTCCAGTGATATCAAGCCTTCCAAGGCCACTGAAACCTGACTCATTGAAGTTAATAATACTAATAAAAGAGTTAGTTTACTAAGAGGAAAAGGATGATGCATCCCTTTGAGACAAAATGTTATTGAAAAAACTTCAGTCACAAATTAAGATAAAGAGTTTAAAATGAAAAAGCAAAAACAAGACTTTTTTGTAAGAATTTAATGCATGTACCAGTACTATATTGTGGTTATTAAAAAAGTTTAAATATATGAGAGAAAGTGTTTATTTAATTTTTCAGCTTTTAAATACATTTTTTTACATACACTGTTATTGTTTTTAGATATGTTTAAATGTATGTGTGAGTGTTATGGATTTTTTATACTACGTTTTTTATAACGTTACTATTATACATTAATAGCGTTTCTTAGCCATTTTGCCGATTATCCGCGAAATTCGCTGATCCGCGGTTACCTTGCCACCCTATTCGGCGGATAATCGGGAGTTTACTGTAGCTCAGTTGGTTGAAGTGAGATTACTGTATAGTCGGTAGAATGGATATGTTGTTCCATTGAGTAAGCTGTAAGCATGGCTTTATTTTAGAGCATACACTTCACGCCGACGTTAGTATCCTCTTCAAAAAGTCTAACACAATTTTTTTTAACGTATATAAGAACTGGAAGCCATATAACCGAAAATTGGCAAACTGATGTAATTGACAACGTAACTCAAAACTTGTAATTGAAAAATAATATACGAAAGTACAAAATTATAAAATTCTCATCAAGCAAAAAATTAGAATGCTGAGCATGAAATTATTTAGAAATTTTTCATCTGCGTAAACTGCAATATTTTAACCAAAAGCTGTAAGGAGAAATAATAAGCACGACCAGTGCAGCAATTATTAAAATAAAATCAATTATTGCAATATATAAACTTTTCTCTCCCCTTTTTTAAAGTAGGTAATAACTCTTTTTATCCATAAATTTAAGAGCTAGCTGCATATTTCTGTCAAGTACCGGATTTTTCCTTTCCAAACACTCCATAGTTGTTCAATTTCAACTCGTTTTGAAATAACAGGGAGTGGAAATAAAAGAAAAACTGGTTTGCCTGCATTTGAATTTTCCTTGGTGGTGGTGATGGTCAGAGGATTACCGACACTGTGTGATCGCTGAAATGCAGGTGCCATACTAAAGGGCAAATCAGAACAATAAACAGAGCAGCGAAGGTCAAGCAGAGGTCAGACACATTTTCGGAACCCGTGCTTCTTTTGTGCATGAGACCGGTCTTTAACAAAAGTGATAGGAATTTCAGCAGGAGCTCCCCTAAAACACGTATTAGTGGACAATCGGATAAACTCAACAGGTGTCCTCAACCCTTTGCAGTTGCAGTACATGACAGCTTCATAAGAAATAGCTCCTAAATACCTCAAGGAATTAGGCATTGAAATTTATCCATTGAACTTCAGGACTGCAATAGAAGATTCACTGAAAAAGCTCTTGTACTAAGAATGAATTCTGTAGTAGTTCTTTTTGTGTCAAAAGAAGAAGAGAAAAACTTAAATAGGATAGTATATAATAAAATTAGGAACGGAATTTATTAATTTTACTCAAATGCTTGATAATTTGAAAATTCAAAAAAAAATTTTTTTTTTAAACGCTCATAGCAACAAATGTTCTATTTTGCTTAACCACTTAACACATTCGCCCGTGTCAAAAGGTTGCCCATACCTGGTTATTTTATTTCTAATGCCCCAGGTTTTTTTTTATTTCTAATGCCTGTCTGAGAAGCGTTTACACTTTGTTTGTATAACATATTTTGTTTGTGTAACTTTTACCCCCCCCCCCCCCCAACTTGAAATTGCAAATAGTAACTTGAGTATACTAGTTTTTCAGAAAAAAAAAATCGTGCTTTAAGAAGCTAAGGAAAATAGAAACTCTTTTTTAATGCCTTGTACGCAAAAACGAAAGATTATACACATGTTAGCTGCCATAAAGATAAATTAGTTGTGAAAGAATTTTTTAAATGAAGTACTAGAAAATCCAAGGCAAGTGTTACCTTGGGAAATTGTATGAATGAACACCAAACGAGAAAAAAAAAAGGTGGGGGAAAAAGAAGGTGTAATAAATTACTATTTGAACAGGAAGCATAAGCTGAATAGGAATAAAACGCTGAAAATCCTGTTTTCCAATTGCGTCATTTTTGAGGATATATTGTCAGAAATCACATGGTTACTCTTTTTCGGTTTGATTACGCAAATTATTTGGTTTCTAAAAAGGCCTGAAAAATACAGAATTGAGAGACTTAATGCAAGAAAATTTTTTTTGAATAATGCATGCATCTGATACCTTTTTGAAGTGCCTATAAAGAATATATTTTGAATTACAGCACGCTACTTAATTTAATATTTCCTTTTTAATTTTTTTTCTCAAATAGGCAACATGACGTTTTGTTTTCAGGTCCGCTGCGATCTTTAGATCACATTTTGGTCCGCCAAATCGGACACCATTGTGGATTGTTCGGTACTCAGAATTGAATCGAAAATGAAATAAACATAGTTAACTTGAAACAATTCCTTGCTGAAATTTATTTAATAAAGAAAATAGATAAAAATACACTGAATATGTAAACTATAGCACGGTCTTACCAACTGCTAAGTCTATACATACAGAATTCATTTCAAAAAAGAAAGAAAAAATTTCTGACTAACAATGCCAAATTGCTTTTTCATTTGCGTGGTCCCCCCCCCCCTTCCCACAAAGGAGTACAAAAACGCCTTTAACGTTACACTTTCTATTACTAATCTACCCCGCGTCACCCCTCTAAAATTGAATCAGACATGAATAATGGGGTACCATGACAACGGCTTTAACAAAGTATTTTACACTACCTCGAACTTGATAAGGGAACGGTGATTCAAACATTAAAAAATCTTGGAAACAATGTTACGAAGCAAAGCTTTGTAAGAAATATACGTAGATGCTTACAATGACAATTTTAATGTGCGTCATTTCATCTTCTGATTTCACTAACTGTTATAATTTCATTCTTCGAACGTGAGAAAAATTTCTAGGTTGCTGAGATCGTGCGAATTTTTGTTTTAAGAAAGTTTTCTTTATATAGTTTTTATTTATTTATATTTGGAAAATAGTTAAATTTGCTAATGTGTACGAAGGATGCAAGTGTCTTTGCCTGAATTTAAAATGCTTGCAAACAAATTTTGAAAGACTATGAATAAAGCGCAATTTTTAACAATCAAATATTCTTTCATTCAAAAAAACAGTCTAGTTCACCATCCGTTACTCAGTCTCCAGTTATTTGTGCATCGGACAACCTCCAACCTCTGACTCTCAGTTACACTAATATATTACTGTTAAAGTAAAACTTACAAATAACCTTGTAAATTTTTCCTTAGGAAATCAGAAATTAACTCCTTTTAAGGGGATGCAACTGCTATGAGAAGACAATGTTATGACACACAAAATTTACTACCTGATGACAAAAGTCATCACTTGATGTAATGGATGATCCTCCAATGCCCTACATTTAAAATAAATTGTGTTACTACCGTTTACATTCTCATAAACAATAATCGTTATAAGAAGAACTGTAGCTGTAATAAACTGATTTTATTGTCAACACAAAGTCAACTAAATATTTGCTTTTTATTAGTCGTACGTTAAAAGCAGACCGTCCTGTACACACCGTTAACAGGGGGGGGGGGTAAATATTAAAGAGGACATTTACGTACTTTTCCGAACTCCTCGTAAAAAGTGGTAATAATTTAATTTTTTAAAAAAAATGTAGCATTTTTGTTTCTTTTGCAAGTTGCAGTAACAATTTTAATCAAAGCATACTATCTGAGTCAAAGTCGACACAGATCTATAAAAAACGGTCAAAAATAAATACAGTACAGTATTCCCGAGTGAGAGACATTTTATAGTTGTCAAACATCCCCAAACAACGTCAAAACTAGAAGAATATAAGGATTTCAGTTGATAGATGTACAACTGCAAAAATAATAATAATAATAATAGTAATTCATTTTCTATCCTTTTTAAAACTCATTTTAATTCATGGGGGGGGGGGGAGTATAATATCTAATGTCAGGGGCATTATACAGATGCAAGTACCTAGGGCAAGGCGCAAGCCAAAAATTAAGAAAATATTTTAAAATTGCAGTTTTAAAATATATTAAAACCTTTATTTAAAATAAGTGCTTTTAAATTAATTTCGGGAAGCCTAGGAGGGTTCCGCCCCCCCCCCTCCTTTTCCTTTAATACATCCTTGCTCAATATCGTATAATACCACACAAATATAAATGTAAATAATACAACCAGGAAACCATATTAACATTTTAATTATTATTCCTTTCTCTCTTTTCTTTTTTAGAATTTTTAACATTTGAAAAAATGTTTCAATAGCAGATAATTTTTCTAACACCTGATTATTAGCTAAGTACTACATCCCTAAACTATATTTATTTATTAACACTTTTTTTTATTATTATTTATTTCTTTAACAGTACTTCCACCTTTTGACTTCTCTTCTTTAAAAACATACCTAATGAAAAACATATACAAAACAATTGCATTTCCATTGTTTTAATTTTTAATCTATGCGTCGTTGAGGCGGGAGGATTCCAAAATTCTATGCAGTTGTTTTCTTTGAAACCAGAAAACTCTGATTGTTTAATAACTTTTATGCTTTTGAACATAATATTTAAGTAAACATCAGAGCAATTAAAATTAAGAAATTATCTTATTTTAGAAGGTCATTGTTAATTTTGAAATACTTCATTATAATTTAAAATTCTTTATTTAACAAAAAGATGCTTTTTCCATGGGTCGTACATCTCCTCCCCCCCCCCCCCTCACTTTAAAAAATATTTCGGTGAATTCCATTTAATACAGGTAATCGAATCGTAAAAAAATATTTATTATTTGATTTGCCACGCTTCCAAATTATCAACATGCAAAAAAAAAAAAAAATTACTCCTCGAAAGCAACAACAAAAAAGAATAACGTGTCTGTATCATTTTCTTTTATTTTTATTTTCCTGCCGTTTTTTAATGTATGTACTTCGTTTTAATATTGTAGAGTGGGTAAGCGAGATGGGACAGTGGGTTCATTGATCAGTACTATTATCTTAACTATAAGACATCTTCCCATTAATCTTTTTCGGTTTTGTGAACCCTGAAAAACCGACCTTTTTGCTACAATAATTTCTTTGTAGTTTTTTTACATTTCATTCAATAAAATAAATTAAATAATAATGCACGTTACGTAATAAAATGTTTCCTACTTTTATGGTCAGATTGAGACCGAACTAAATCTAACGCGACCCGCTAATGGGTAGCAAACTCCATTAAGAAACCATGCTTTCACAAACAAAGGACACGCGCCGGAGGGGCAGATTGCGCTGTAGAAATTTGTAGGGGTTGTTTTAGAGAGGCTTTTTATGAGAGGGGTGTCGTTCTTGGTCAGGTGATCCGTAGCTCTTGGGAGATGGACATGTAAATAACAATCAATAACACACAAAATGACCAAGTATAGTGGTTAAAAAACGTTTTCACGAAAACACTTCGGTGAATTTTATTTATAAAGAAATATATACTTGCTTTAAAACAGAAAATCGGCACTTCACACATATAAAAATTAATAATGGGGAAAAAAAATCAATTTATTGGAAATTTTCAGGAAAAAAAGAAAGATTTTTCAACCAAGCAGTCTTTTAGATGAATGCATATTAAAATATGACGAAAGCAACAATAACGATAAGCCACAAAAAGAATGTTTCAATTTTCAAGAATGGACCCCCATCTCATTTCATTTATATCACAATCTTTTTTTTTAATCGTACAAGAGGAGACGTAAATATGTTACTACTTGTATTTATATTTTATGATGAAATGCATTTTTCCGTAGGAAAAAAATTACATCCTTCCCCCCTTACAAAAACGTTCTTTAGGGACTTGTCACATGTCAAGCTATGTTGCATAAGCATGATTTCACACTTCTTGTTACCCCCTCCCCCCTCGAAGCGTGGCATCATTTATGAATGAGCCCTTATAACCTAGTGTACACTTGCTATCATGTATTTCTCATTAGTAGCAGCATAAAGAAAGCTTACGGTTATTTGAAGTGTCAATTTATCTTACTTAGTATCATATATTTACATTTTTAACTATATTGAGAATATGTTACTGAAATTTTGAAAAAGTCATGAAAAAATCCACATTAATTCAGAAGAAATAGTATAATTGTTTTTATATATTACATGAATTTAAAAAATATATATTATAATAGAAAATTTAAATTATTTACAATTGACTATACTCCAAGATTTGTACTGGGTTCGTGAAATTGTAAGTAAAAAAAAATTCAGACAAAATATTGATTGGATAAGTCATGTTAGTACTCTTAACGTTAAATTTGTTTACTCAGATTACACAAATAATTCGTACGTTTTCGAAAATAATCAATACACTCATACTAAATGTGGTTTAGCCTAACATGTGGTGTCAAACAAAGCCATAGTTAAAACATCTGATCACTCTTAGCATACAACCCACAAGAAGTAAAGAAGTACCTACCTTCATGTGTCATATCCGTACTATCTTCAAGGGAACCTATTTTTTTCTCTGCATAATGTTGCACTACGTCTTCGCAGGAACTATTCCTTACTAATGTGTCACTATTAGCATCTAATGAATCTAAAATTTTAGTAGAAATCCGTTCAGACGCGGCACTACAAGCGCAGACTAATATTGCAAACACAACAACAGAGAGCATTTTTGTATCCATTTTTAGCACAATCACAGAAATAACGATGGGGGAAAGTCAACAATCACTGTGCATGTAAATTGTAAAGGATATGATTAGACTATCGCAGCCGTAAATAAAATTTATATATGACCAATCAGGTGTTTCTTCTTTTAGGTCACTCCAGCACACACCTCCATACACGGCACAGGCTTCAAGCCGACTGATTCTCTGTTGTCCATGGTTGCCACTAAGGGAGAACGAAATGGCGAGATTCTGCCTGAAGGAATGTCGCCAAATCGTCATAAATTTAAAATCGGGCGGGGTTGCAGAATGGGATTGTACCTCGCATCGCTTATACTTTATTTTCTGCTTCCCCCGACTTATTTACCACTGGCGTCGCAAAGACGTTTTTGCTATAGGCGCCGTTCTCGGCAAAGGCTACTAATTCAGACCTACAGAGAAGCTGTTTTTTCTTGTTATTTTTCTCTTTTGCGTTTTATTTTTGCCCTTTGAGGTTAAAACCGTCAAAACAGTACCATTTCAAAGGTGAGAAAATTCTCTTCTCCTCTTTTTTTTTATTACATAAACAAAAAATGACCCTGAAGGAAGAAGAAGTTTTCATTTGTTTATTTATATTTATTTTTGTTAATGTCTGGTAATCCACTGGTTTTACAACCTCCAAAGTTTTGCGAATCTTTTTCGAATTGTGAGATATTCCGCAGCTTAGTTTACGAAATCGTCACTTCAGGCACTAGTAAATTGAAAAAATTAATTTTATTTGTAAAAAATTGTTGTTATCTCTACAATTTTATACCTCATTGTAATTTTTTCTGGTATAACATCATAACCCCCCCCCCCCCCTCTTTTTGCTTGGTTTATTTGTCAAAAATTGACTAAAAAGGCAAAAAAATGGAGCAACAATTTTTTTGATTGCTCTACTCTAGCTTCGCTCCAACGTCAAAATATTTGCTCCAAAGCGCTCCGTGATCCGGACAACTTTAACAAGAACCATATTTATCATCTTTATTTATTTAAATTTATTAATTTTATTTATGTTGGTGATGGCAACTTAAAAGTTTAGATAAATAAAAATAGACAATTAATTTTGCAGAGCAAAAACATCTTTGTCGTTGTTCACTCAAAATTAATTTTAATGCAAAAAAGAAGTCCTTTTATTTTCTGATTAAAAAAGGAGGACAAGGGGGGGGGGATAATTTCCCTGCTCCGACTCCTGTTCCAAGCAAAAATTCGTTGATCAGCGCTCCTGCTCCAGGCTGCGCTCCAGATCCCTGTATATTACAAGCAGTTCTAGACGGAACTTCTTGTTATATACAGGTTCCGTTCTAATAGTTCTAGACGAAACATCTAGAACTATACGAGTCTACTTTCCCATATACACCAATACCAAATTGCAGTACACCCAGATTTTAGGGGGAGGAGGTCTTTGGACAAAGTCAGCTAATTTCATTCTTTTACAAGAAAAATTGGAAAAATTCTAGACAATCTTTACCATTTCAAGGGGGGGTTATCCGCAAAACCACCCCCTTATCTACGCCAGTGCCAAATTGATAATGTAGCTATTTCTCCCTCTATTTCTTTCTCATTTAGCTTTAGTTCATAGTTCTTAATTACCTTCGAGTATATATCCTTTTTTCAACAGTTCGTACTTATTCATTCATTCATTCATATTTTTGAACCGTTCAAAATTAAACGAAAAATTGCACAAGTCAAAAAGTAAAATATGGAAATGAAATATTGGCCTCTTTCCGAACGTAACAGCTTAAATTCGGGATTTCTGTGATTCTTGCATTAGAACCACAGAAATAATATTTAAATATTTTTTTATTGCATGAATACGGCGGCGCATTGCGCTTTGATTTAATGAAATTTTGACAATTTAAAATGAAGGACGTTCACAGTTCAACAGAAGGATCTCTCTCTCTCTCTCTCTCTCTCTCTCTTTTTCTTATTGAATATAAAACTGCAACTGTTTAAAAATAATTTTTATTTTAGATCATTAATATTTTACAAACATATTTCTATGAGTTTTCTTATAACTTTCGACAAACTTTAAAGCACATGCGCGACGGAAAGATGTAAACCAGTTTTATTTATTTTTACTTATTTATTTTACCGTTTTTTAGTCTCCCAATCTGTAACTTTTTCTCGGTGTTACAATTTGAAATTTTTTTTAAAGTTTCTTCGGCCCACTCTAGTATTAGGGGTGCCACCTACAGAGCGTTGGCGCACCCTTTAAAAAGCTACGGAACCCCCAAAAACGATGACCCCCCGATCGGCCAAACAGTCAGCAAATATTCCCTCTCCCCCCAAAAAAAACTTTGAAAACAACCCAATCCAAAAAATTTCATGATCACCCTCCCCCTGAAGTGTCCTGCTAATGTACTAATATACGTCCTCACAGCATTGTCAACTTTTAAAGCTGCTTTTATATTAATTTTGCAAACTACAATTCGTTTTAAAAATATTTTTAAAAAATCAATAAAGAACAATAAAAAAAACGAAACTTTATTTTTGCAAAAGTCGCATAAATAACTTTGGATTTTTTTTACAAATACGACTCTTTGAAACTCTGTGGCTGAGAAAACACAGCTACGGCGCTTCCGATATACAAAAAAATAAGAACAAAAAAAAATCTCTCTTTAGAAAAAATAATATTTTGGCAAAAATTGCTACTCTCTAGATTTAAGAAGAACAGAATGAATGATATCAGTAAAAGACAAAAAATGCTTTGCTGAAGTTCATTTTGGCAACTTTCCATTTTATATTTCCTACACAATTTGCTTGTCTGAAGCACAGCCAAATTTGTTAAAAATGCGGAATTCTTTCCGAAATGCAAAAACTGAGCAAAAGAAAATGCATGGTATACTATTTCGGAAAAGTAACTCCTGATACAGAAAAGTCTATTCAGCAAAAATGGACGTTACAAAAACTTATCTTCAAGAATTGCTGAGCACTAAAAAAGAATTTAAATTATCGTCTGCCATTTTTATGTCATTAATAATTCTGTGCAGTTCACATTGAATATCAGTTTTGTCATATTTAATTTGCAAAATTTATCAACTTAAAAAATTTAAAAACTCTCAACTTTTTTTTTTTTACACTCGTTCTATCTTTATTTATTTGTTTATTTATTTATTTTAAGAAAGAAATGAAATAATGCATAATATTACAAATTTTTCAAAAGTGACTTCAGATTGTTGTTTCAGGCTCCCTGAACTTTTATTGAAAAGTGTTGCAAGTTTATTTGATTGGGCAATATTATTACAAAACATTTTAATTTTCTTTTCCTCCTTTTTAAAATTATTTTATTTATTTATTTTAATTTAATTATTATTATTATTGGGGGCATCTCAATTAATACTTAATATTATTAAATGTTCAAAAATGACATGAGATTGTTTTTTTTCAGGCTTTTTAAAGTTGAATTGAAAATTCTGCTTCAAATTTATTTTGCAAAACGGTAGCAAAAGAAGCTTCAATGGCAGCTGAGTTTCTGAATTAAACATCGTATTAATACCCAATTTTAATTTTGAGAAAGCAATGTCCCGAAATTTTAAACATCTTGCGTTATTCTTGCTTTTTTTAAAAATATCACTAGAAATTCGTCGTTCTGTAAAATTTATTTATTTATTTTATTTTCATTTATTTTATTTTTGTTTCATGTTTTATTTATTTATTTGATTCTTTGTTTATTTATTTGCATCAGGAAATTCCTCGTTGCATAAAATCTGTAAAATTTATCACTGTTTCAAGACAGTAAAACATTGTTTAATATTCAACAGACAACTTAAAATGTTTGAAAGAAATTGAAATGAACATAAAAAAGTTAATTCTCCACTCTTTAACAGCTATATGAGTAAAAATAAATGTGATTTAGATATTTAGAATCGGAAGTATTCCAAGACTTTTAAATGAAAATACCCGTAGAACTAAATGAACTCTGTAATAGTTGTTTCCTTGTTAGCACTATGTCATTGCAAGGAAGCAATCGGTCCTCGCTATTATGTCCTCCTTGCTACTTTTGGTTTTGCAAGTGGTATCTTTGGGTCGAGCCGACAAATGATTTCAATATCATTTATGGTCATTGCTAAGGCCATTATTGGAGGAGCCAACTCACTGGACATTTTGTTCCACTTACGGGAATATAGAGTACTCGCTGATCTCCCGCAGAACATCTGCGGGCTCAAGAATAAAAACAAATAAACAAAAAATTTTTAAAATACGTTTTAAAATTCGAAAAGCTTTAGAAAAGATCGCTAAGATATAATCGTGCGGATTATCGCTTGATATAAACAAACTGAGGTGTTGCCACTCCGAAGAATTGGAAATTAAAAAATGAGGTTATGAATGGAAATACTTTTTAAGAAATAGAAATGAATTTGTTAAAGTTCGTAAGTTACGATTATAAATACAAATATAATGTTACTTGTTTTCTATTCTAATCAATAAAAATAAAAAAAATTTAATGTCGTTTTACCATTGTTTGTTTTTTGCATGACGTCAGTATCGTATCGCTTCGCAAAATTTAACCTAACTGGTCCACATTAAGTGATATATATATATGGATTCTGGCAATATAGAGTAATCATAGAGAGGCTCATCTCTCAAAGACACGCCCCCCCCCCCCCTCCCCGAAATCCCAAAATTTTTCGCAATGTAGCATATATTCCTCTCGGAAACTTTCCTTAACATAATTGTGTTTAAGTCAACTCCTCACCCCTCCCCCCGGAAAAAAATTCTGGATAAGGCCTTGTGTATGGAAAAAAATTCTGGATACGGCCTTGTGTATGTTACGTGTTTAGTCGTGTTTATACGTAAAGAGAAAGAAGTGCGTCTCTACAGAAGATGTTCCCTGCCTGCTCTATAATGTTTATAAATTGATGAAATTTTTATCAACCCTTGAACAATATTACATAGGAGAAATACATTTGATACAGTTTATTCTTTACCTTTTCCCACGTAGTAACTTTGAACAGAAAAAGTAATTGTTTTATTATTAATAACGATCGGCATTTTGCGCTGCTAATATGCATTTCTCAAACCTGGAAGCATGGGAATCGAGAAACTCTCTTATTTTTTACTGAACCTGACAAAATTATGTAAGGCGCGTTTTTTCTCTCTTTCTTCTTCTCTCTTTTTTTCTTTTTTCAAGTAAAGTATTTTAAAGATTACTCACGGGATGGATGGTAAATAAGGCCCTGTTTATAAAACCCTCACCCAAATTTGGCGTCCGTAAGTGGTCAATATAGACAGTTGGTCAAATTAAGTGGTCCAGTTACAAAGGTTTTTCTACATTATATAATATAGGGCTAATTCTGTTCCTGACAAAGAGGGTCAACTTGTACAGGTGGTCAGCTTACAGAGGTGGTCAACTTTACAGGTCTTACTGTATATGGTTATATACTTGCAGTGGAACTCTTTTATTGCTTGCATTGCAGTTATGCAGAAAAAATTCTTTTCCTCATGGGCTCAAATTATTTGAAAAATAAAAATCTTTACATAGTTTTTATGCGAGCGGGCAACACTAACGAATTATTAAGCGTTTCTATTTTGCTGAATCGTGAATAATTCATTTGATTAAGCTTCACGAATTGATTTTTAAAATCCTTGAGGAGCTTGGCCATAAAAGCGCTTCCATTACTAAGCAGTTATCGCAAAAACTCTTGATGTAATTAATAATTCATCATTCTAGAAAATGCTAATTTATCATGCTTGAAAATGATAAAGAGCAATGTTTTAGAAAATTTTAAATTTGCTTTATCTTATGCAAAATATAATATTATATATTATTTTATACAAATTATAATATTATATATTATTTTGCATGGTAGAGCTAGCAATTTACGAAACATTTTTGGGCATTACAACACATTTAATTAATTAAATTAATTATTTTATCGTTTGTTATTCCGTTAAATGTAGGAATGACTTATTTAATTTAAGTACTCTGAAAATCTGGCGTTTGTAATATGATTAAATACATGCATAACTTATTAGTATTAGATGGCCAGTCAGGATTTCAGCTGGTTATATTATATTTAAATAAAAGACATATACAAAAACTTATGTACAAAAAGTAACATTCATATAATTTACTCTAAATGTCACAAATCTATCGCCATCGTCTTACCATATTAATTTTAATGGGTCTTAGCATATTAATTAGTCTGGGTGACTCGCGTCGTTTTTCAGCATCCTCGTTGTCTCACGTCGTTCGATTAAATATAATGAATCGGCTTCCGTACTACCGCGTCACACCGTTGTTGTTGTTGTCTCTAATACCACTTGGGTATCCAAGCTCCTCTTCGCAGAGCGACCGGGAATTAAGGCAGTATGGGAACGCCTTCCGTTTTATAGATGATCACCACGTCGGTGGAAGTACGACCTGGCTCATTGTGTATTTGGATGACACCAGATAGCGCCACCAGAAATATGCTACCTTCCTTTTTTGACCTAAGAGTAAAGGGAAGGGAAATTGTCCACCCTCCAGACTCTAGGATCCACGGATTTGACATGGACGTATATCTCCAAGTGTACATCTGGAGGTCTTCAGCGGGTCGGGTATCGAACAACCAATCTTCCGGTTGGAAATTCGACATCCTAACCACTAGACTACCACGGCCTTGAGTCACACCATACATGTCAGTAATAATTTTCGCGTATACCATATAGTTTACTAAGTCTATATCAGTTAATTGGGAAAATTCGCATATGCATAACATTGCCTGCAGGGTGTTGCTACCCGTGGTAACATCGATCATTAATTTTAGAAATTTTTAGTTTTAACACCAAAAGAGGAGAACGGCAGCTTTCATAAGTCTCAAAAGGAAAATGCATTGATTACACTTATACATCAGCACAAGAGACCAACTAAAACAATGCATAAGTAAGAGGGAGAAATTTATGTTTGAAGATCAAATTTAGGTTAAAGGTAAATAAATACCAGAAAAATATGAAGGAATAGTAGCTTTATTTTAGTGAATTCATTTACCGGTGTCCAAGCACACGCACACACACAGAAAACAGAAGATAACAACATTTTTAGGAAAAAGTAAGTCAAGTGACGCAGGCAATAAGAACACAAAGGACCAATGCAGGGAAATCCTTTTCCCATGCAAATAAATAATATACCCTTCAAACATATTTTATAGCCGAAACGAATTCTTCTCAATGTTTTTCATTTTAAAACTGCCTTTTAATCTCCAAAATTCACCATTCTTGACTATCCCTATCTTTTTTACGCACTTCGAAATCCAGTGCATCCGTTAATGTAGACTTGCTCGCTTTAATTTACTATATGATTCTATCGCCTCGACAGCAATTAATTTATTTTTACCATTGCTTCCTTCCCTTCTTATATTTATCTCCTGCAACAGATGACTTGCATGCTCATTATTTCAACACGCTAATCTGGAAATTACAAATCAGTTGCATTCGAATTGATACAAGTCAGCATTCATTAAAAGTAGCGTTATTTTATCAGTATAAAACAAAATTGATAAGGATTATTTTTGGTTCAGATAGAATCCTAAAATCTTAATGATGTGGGAAAATTAGGCAATTATCAAAAATTGTTGAAAGCTACACAATTTCAGGGATTTTTACATTATTTTTGTTAAAATTTGGAAGCCAAATGAGTTATAATTATTAAATATCGCAACAGTTCTAAAAATATTTTACTCCAACATTTTTTCTTCTCCATTTTCACTTTTTTTCTTTTTCGCTTTGAAAAATGAACTTTTTTTTACATCTTTAGTATTACTTGTTGTTGCATCTCTTAAGAACATTCCATACTAATTCGATGTTTTTCCACAGTTACAAAAATTAAAAAAAAAAAAAACGCAGAAGTAATAATATCGATTTATAAATTAATAAAAAATTTAAAACGCTTTATTTTTTTATTTCATTGAAATATAAGCGTTTATTATATTATGTTATGTGCAGTTAGTACAAGAAATTTAAGGCCGTGGTAGCCTAGTGGTTAGCACGTCAGACTTCCATCTGGAAGGTCGCGCGTTCGATACCCACTGAAGACCACCATGTATACTTGGGGATATGTGCATGTAAAATCCGTAGACCCCACTACCTCTCCCCGTGCGTAAGCAATCCTAAGGCCTCGGCTAACAGGTAGGGGTTTGGTGGAGAAAAGTACAAGAAATTTATAAAACGACTTCGTGTGCTTTTAAATGAAACGTTAAAATTATTTTAGTCACTGAGATTTTACTAAGCTTCCAGGTATGGCAAAAGCAATGTTTCTTTTTTTCCCCCCCCCCCCCCCCCTCGTCTCTTTCGTCATACATTTCTGAAGTTTTCATATTATCGGCAATAGACACATATTACTCTGTTTTATCTTCTAAGTAGTATGTTTCAGATATAAATAGCTGATCTAACTCTAGAACTAAGTAAATACAACTCTTCAAAAACAAATTGTAACTAAGTCTTTCTTAAAGGCCCTATTCTCAGAAAATATAAGGTCTAAACGTACATGCAAAATATGCAAATTTTCTTTTTAATATTGAATTATACTTTTCTTTTTTCATTTCATTATATAATTTTTGCGTTTTAAATGTGATAAATGCGATAAGTGAATTGAATGATGCGATAACTAAATTGAAGGGAAATTATTGCAGATTTTCACAATTTAAAAAAAAACAAGACTCTGTTTTCAAATTCACAAGAACAGGGCCCTGGGTAAAAAAACTTCATTCAGTGCTCTTTTCTCAAAATTGTTAGTAGATTTTTCAGAGTTTTAGAAAAACAGAACACTATCTGGAAAGTTTGGACAGACCCTTGCTTGTGTATGTGTGCGCCTCACAGCCAAGCGCATTGATCAAGTACAAAAAGCGTTTGGAGATTTCTGTAAGTACCTGCAAAAATTTATTATAGCTGCAAAGATATTTTGTTAAATTGAAATTTTTATTTTTATTTTCTGTCGTTACTCCGTCCCAGTTTGTATTACCTGACAAAAAAAAAAAAAAGTTTAACTCCTAATTAATGGTTTCATAATCATTAAGAATTCCAATATACTTGGCAGTTCTGCAGTTCTTCGTGCATGAAAACATACAGTGTGTATAAACACGCAAGTCCAATCAACATTGTCTAATGCCTTTAATCAACCACCATTCATAAGGTACAAAAGGAATTGTATTTAGGATTATATTATTCTGACTGTTCAGGATAAGTTAATTCCTATTCTGTGGGATTCTAAAGTTTCAGCAAGGCAATGCTAGTAAGCAATGAACTGATTTTCGGTTAACAACGTTATATGGTACTAAATAACCAACCAATGACGTAAAGTAATAATCAAAATAGAAGACTGTATTGCAGTTTTTAAACAGAGCGATCAACCCCTCAAATAACCCAGATCAGTCCCTGTGAGGGGTTATTTACCTAAAACAGACACACTTCCGGCCCTATATTATCAACCGCAAAACAAGAAATCTCTGTTGGAGAGAGCTTTGTCTTAATTCGCACCCCTGTACATCAGAGTCGTAGGTGGTCCCTTCTGGAACACCCCCAGACATGGGGTCTTGAGCTATTTTGGTGTGGACCCTGGGGCGAAACAGGTTTCCAATCCCTCTGGATGCCCATTGTTGCTTTTGTTGTTTGCCGGCTGAAAGCATTTCCTGGCTCACAGGTATGGAACTTGAGTGGGCATGTCTTGTCTGGTTTATGTGTTGCAAATTTACGGATGGCGTGAAAAGGAGCTGTTTGAAGGAAAGGTGTGCTGACAGTTTGGCCTTTTTGGCTGGCTATCGCTAGATTGCAGTTTGTTTCTCATTTTAACTTTTTCTCTCCTGTATTTTGTTTGCGTATTGCGTTGAGGAGGATCTTCTTCTTCTTCTTCATTGCAGAAAGCAGAACGTTCAAGCAAAAAAAGAAAAAAAAAAGCATTTTAATTTGTCGCTTTGATTTTTCATAGGATATTAATTTTCTCACCCAGTTACGATTGCGAGTAATTTCCTATTTCTGCTTCGTATTTGACAAAATATTCCCAAGAAGTTCCAGGAAAGATTTTAAAAATTTCCTCGAAATAGTTATGATAAATGTGGACGCGTAATATCATTTTAGGAAGTTTATTGCAGACAATGTTCGTAGCAGGGCTCGAAAATCTTAAAACTTTCACGTTCCCCTGCCGGGCATGTTTGTCTAAAAAATACATGCCCGAACAAAATTTTTACATACCCAGAAGTTGTTTTATTGCATATTAATAAAAAATTTGAATTTGTCGTGTAACTAACCTAAAAAAACTAAACTCAGTGGCGCGCCAGCCCTTTTGGGGACCATGACCTATTGAGCCCATCCCATTTTTCGAGACCGAGGGCCCTGGGATGCAGAAGCAAATGTTAATGTTTCGGTCAAGTGGTCGGCCTGACGCGGAACCTCGAGTGTTAAGTTCCCAAGCATGCTTGGTCCTCATTTTATCGACCCCACTGAAGGGATGAAGGCTCAGTCGACCATGCCCAGCCCGGGAATCGAACCCCGGACCTGTGGCATGGCAGCAAGGAAAACTACCACTCAGCCACTGGGCCTAGAATTTGTCGTATAGCATTGCTGAATTAAGAATTATTTTAAGGTTAATCTAAATCATTAAAAAGTTACGTTACAAATAAATATTACATAAGTCGTTACAAGTCAAAATTTGAAACATTTAAGTTGTATTACAATTTTATTGACATGCATGTCTGTCAGCTTGTCAATTTAGCTTCGGTGAGGATGCGGTGATATTTCAATAAAATACGAAATAATAAAGTTTTGGAAAGAAATATTTGATTAAAAAAATTACATGCCCTGCCGGGCATGTAAGGGTAGAAGATTCATGCCCGAGCCCGATCGGCATTTTTACATGCCCCAGACATGTTGGGCAATATAATTTTCGAACCCTGGTTCGTAGCAGGATAACTTAAGGTATAAGCATAGTCAACCATTGTCTATCTATAGGGCCGGCAGTGAGGCGCTTAATACAGGCGGCCGCTATAAACAGCTAATTAATTTACAGCGTAGGGTATAACGCTTCTGATATATATATATATATATATATAAATAAATATATATATATATATTCTATGGCTATTTATTTACAATATTTTTAGTCCCTAGATGCTACAAAGTACATAATAATAGGGGCGCAAAATATTTTGTTGCCTCATGGAGCCGCTTATGATTGCTTTTGAAATAAGAGTTTTGAAACAAATGTATTATTGGTGGACAGTGAATATAAATAAAATTCATAATTTTTGCATATTAGGCCAGTTGTTTTCTCTCTCTTTCTTTCTTTCTTTCTTTTTTTTTTTTTTAAACATATGAAATAGGGTTACCTAATACTCTTAACAGTTATCAGTTGATATATCTGCTTAAATAAGTTGAATTATTTTAAAATTACTCCTAGCAGAACATTTTTGGCAACTGAAACCAAAAAGCTAAAGGCCAATGACGCCTAACTTTTACATCCTAATTTCGAACTCTGGCTGTAAGGTAGTTCAACCAATTTCTTTTTCAATCCCTGCATCATCCCCTCCTATTTTGCTAATATTTATTTCTTCAGGTTTATTTCTTCGTCTCCTTGAGCCTCAACTAGGTAGTTAGTAAGAACTAGTAGGTGTGACGTTATGGTAATGGTTTTGTATGGTAACGGTTACGATCAAGTTCAACCTTGGTTTGGCATTCTCGCCAAACTCTCTCGGAAACAGTATTTGTTGTAGAACTGTTTATCGCAACGAATGGTCACGTGATGCTCATTTTGGACAATAGTAACGATAACTATTTTTAGGTAGATAACGTCTAATGGAAAAATAAACAGAATGATATTATATGGGAAATTACGATGATAATGGAAGAACAAAAGTAGATATAATGATCGATGAATTAATATTGATAAAGACAAAGAACTTATACATCACGTTTCCATCTTACATCTATTCCATTGGTAGATTTACATATCAAAATTGTATTTTACTTTTATTCGAGTAATAAACATTGAAAATATTGTGATCGTTTATACAACAGTGCAAAATACAACTCTCTCAACTTGTTGCTCGAAGAAGGGCAATTTCACGCATTACATTTTTTACTTAACAATTACTACTTTTTAATGTAAAAGCTTTTATCCATTATTTTAAAATTTCCAGCAATGCAAAGATTCTTTTTTTTTTCTTCTGCTAAATCAAAAGAATATCCATCAGTCTAGGCTAAAAACATTTTTGCATCGTAACGCTATCAAAGATCTGCAGCTGTTTTAAAAAATGAAACTGCGAGTAGACCTGCATCAAACGAACGCCGACAGCTGGGTGGAACCACTTTCCAGCCAGCAATTGAATTTTAATTACTCCCTCCCTCCTCCTCCCCCCCCCCTCCCCATCCAGAATTTGCTCAAATGACAACACATGTTGTGGCTTCAGTCAAAACGCAGGGACACACGCATTAGGTCATTCACTCTGTCTGCCCCTAACCACGTGTTTTCTACACTAACCAAGGACTTTCAAAAATAAAGAAGTAATAGGAGGGAGGGTTGAAAAATTTCAGACCGTCTCGCAACCCCATGCCTTCATCCTCCGAATGCGGATGGACAACCGAATTTCCTTCACTCGCCGATGACGTCACGTGGTCGACGACCAATGAATGACCAGGTGCAGCCGCGAATTGCGCCAACTTTTCACTATGGCCACTATATTTTATGTTCTATCGCCTTGTTAGGTGCCAAAATTATGCATGCATACTTGGGATAGGTAGTCATAATAAACTGGTCCTAAAAAACTACTTTCGGAGCAAAGCTTATCTAGAGTTTTATTTTTCATTATTTACTTCGTTATGATGGTCAAGAACGATTCTTGAGTGCCATATGTTTTCCTTTTTTATACATCAACTTTGTTTACATCTCTTTCTTATTACTCTTACTACATTTATTTGTGTTCTCCGACTTCCCATCTGTCTCAACAAACTTTACAGTTACAGTTGGAGAACCGTATGATTTTTCTCTCTAAACTGCAGATTTATTCCTTATAACGAGTTTAGCTTAAATGGAAATAATTTTACATTTAATAACATGTGAATTGAAATTTCCACAGATTATATTAATTACTAGCGGTACTTGCACGGCCATGTATGTACATATTAAAAAGTGAAGAGATTAATTGGTTCGCCATTATATATTGTATGTTAATGTCGGAGGACGGACGAAGAATAAAGGGATTCTGTATATATATTTTTTATTTGAAAACCTTTTGTTCAATTCTGAACAGGTTAAAAAATTGTAACATTAGCACCTACGGGAAAATTTCTATTCTATATAATTCCTGATCTAACAGACAGATTTGCTTGGAACAAACTTTATCGGAAAGCTTTTATAACGTAGAACATGAAGAGATACGAAGTTCGTCCAGAACTAAACGAGCCCATTTTTCGATGAAAGTTTTTGATCTGGATTTTTAAGGATTTTTCTAAATGAATTAATGAATGAGTAAATGAATGAATGAATAAATAAATGAACGAATTAGTGAGGGAATGAATAAATGAATGATTGAATTAGTGAGGGAATGAATAAATGAATGATTGAATGAATGAATAAATAAATACGTATTAACTATTGAAAAAGTTTTATTTGCAGTAATTAAAAACTAAAGCTAAATGAGAAAGAGAAAGAGAGATAGCTAGATAATAAATTTAATGTTGGTGCATACGGGAAAGTAGACACGTATTTCGTATAATTCTAGACGGAACTCACGGAACTTCTTCTAAAATAAGAAATTGCTCTTACTTGTTAAAATTTTATGTAACTCCTTTATTGAGGGAAGAATGATAATAGTTTACCATAAATGCTCGTTTGTCATTTAGAGTTAATAGCTGTAAAATTATTTACGTATAGCTAATCAAAGAGCAGTTTATAGAAGCAAATTAATTGGGAGCTTGGAGATGGGAGGAAAATTTTCCACTATATTTTTTCGGAAGTTTTCCGTTTCAAAAAATGATTTTTGTAGTATATTTTTCGTATTATTCAATAAAAATTTCCATATTTCCTTTCATTAATTAATTTTAGCATCATTCAACCAAACATTTTGGGTTATAATTTTTAAAAAATATTGCACACTTATAAAATTAAGTTTACTCTTAAATTTTTTATGCTTTATATATTTCTGAATTCGGAAATAATAGCAAAAACGTTTCCAATGAATGCAATAAAAGATCACTAACAGGGGAATCATGCTTCTCTTGTTGGGTGAGAAACAAATAAATATAAGGTAATGGTAAAAGATCTTTGAATTGCCACTGTCAAAAGATGGTGCCTAGTAGCTTCAATGGAGGCAATTCAAGCAGCGTCATTGGGCACGTGAGTAGATAAATAATGGGGGTTCAACCCCAGCAGGCGCAACGCGCAACGTGCCACACCCCCCTTGCGCCTGCCACCTACTCCTCCTCCGCCTGCCGAGTGGGGTTGAGTAGTAGGGTTTCCTCGTAGAAGATTACGGGGGTTTCTGAGTGGAGTTGAGTTGTTTTTCTTACTTGTTACTCTGCGTCCCGAAGTTTCGTTTTTTCGAAGTGGCAACACCGATTTAGTTTTGGTTTTGATTAAATTTATATTTTAGGGTATGGCAATGGTTCTACCGTATGTTGTGGTTTCCATTACAACGTATTTTTACGAAGAGCCTCCTAGTGGCGAAAAACAATAATTATTATTTTTTGGACTTAGTCGTTTCCCGATGTTATTTTTAATTTCCAACTTGGATTTTTCACGAGTGGTAACATTAATTTATTTTTTTTAATTTCAAGAGTTGAAACGCTCATGCTATCATCCAGCGAGAGAAATTATTTTTAGACATAGAATATTTTATTTAATTATATTTTCTCTCAGATATTCGGATTCATATACCCCAGACCTTAATGTTGTAAAACTCATTCGATCAGATCACGATTACTATGTTTTTTTTTCCTTGCGTTAGTATCAGACTTAACCGAAGTGTTCTAGTGAGAATTAATTACTTTTTTCCATCAGAATTAAATTTCTCAATTTTTAATCAACTCATAGCACTATTTTAATCTTAATAATGTATAAGTAGTAACTATCTCCTAATTTTGAACATATTTTATTTTTACACTTGTAATTTTTCCCCCCAAAATATTAAACCCAGGATTAATTGCGATCCAATCAAATAGCTTCTTGAGAAAATTTATATTTAATGTGAACCAAACAAATCAATCCTCGAAACTTACAAAATTTAAGTCAAAGTTAATTATAGAAATGTTTAAGACTTAGAAAATTTTTTAAAATCTTTTTTCCTAAAGTATGAAAGACAGAATTAAATGAGAACTTATCAAACAGTTTCTTGAAAAAGTGTGGACTTAATATGCACAAATCAAATCAATCCACACAATTTACTAAATTTTAGTCAATTAAAAGTTTTGTTGAAATATTTGGAACTTAGAAAATGACCATCAATAGGTTTATACATACTAATTTAACAATACTTTTACAAAAAGCGTCGATTTCTTCTATACTTAAACAGGTTTACATCCATTTTACTGTTTTCTATCAATACAAATCAACGAATTTATATCAACTAAGACTATATTTACATTAGATAATCATCCTTTAATCAATATTATACCACTAGATTTTTTTTTCAAAGTTTAAGAGTTTGCATGAAATAGTGGAAGTTAGAGTATGTTCAGCAACTTTATTTCTCATAGAATGATAAGCGAATTTTTCGTGCATTTCAATATTTATTTATTTTGTTTTTAATTATTTTTTTTTTTACACATTTTAACGTTTCAAACGAATACAATCTCAGAAATTATTGTGGGCATATACATCATGATTAAAGAAACTTTAAAAATAGTCAAGAGCATATTGCTAAATTTGTAACTGCGAAGCAATTCAACAACCTGATTGACGTATAATACATTTAACGAACATTTCAGCTATTCAGAACTTTGTCTTTAACATTTAACGAATTTTTCATTTTTTTCAAAGAGTTATTTATTTTCAAAACTCTGTCTTTAACATATTTTTACGATTTACACAGAATAATACAACCGAGAAAAATATTTAACATAACTATTTACAACACGATTTTTCACACACTGAAAAAGTTTATTACTTAAGCACGAAGAAACTTTAAAACTGTTCACACCGCAAATTTCATGCATTGAAAAAGTCTATTACTTATATACAAACTTAGAATCTTTGAAACTAAAATCGCAGAAGTACAATTTAACTTAAATACGGTAATGCTTAAAATCATAGCTACAGAAAATAAAAAAAGAAAGTTAGAAATATTATACTCAAAGACATAAAAAACATACACTAGATGTAACATCTGTTGAAGCTTCTACCATTAAAAATAATTAATAACATCCATTATCAGAACTTGGAAGAATGAATGCTAAAAAAGCCTCTTAGAAATAAAGGACAATTTTAGCAGTTCCTCCACCGAGTTCCTACTAACCAAAGCAATCGTTGCGAATTTTCAGTTATCCTATACACGAACACAAAAGCAACTAGGTAAAATCTAGCAATACAGTTAGTGAATGAACACAGAGAGAATGCACTTAAAATAATATCATTCACACGTTGAAAATCGAAGAATTTTTTCATGCAATATAGCTATAGTTCAATTATTCAAACTTACATGAAACTAATTTTAACAGAATGCAATCTAATAAATACTTTAAAGTCGAAATACAAATTATATAAAACATCATGTACTCACAGAGAAGGAAAAGCAAGCATCTTCCTCGTCCAAACCGCAACGTAGAAATGACTCTTCAGGCTCTTATCAGCTGAGTGAGATAAGGCAGCATACCTCGTTGGCCTCACCAATCGAACAATGACACATGCAAACATGATGCTACAAGCTGAGCAACACTATCGATAAACCAATTTGACTTCAATTGAAGTTTAATATGAATGTAACAGTAAGTCTTAATTAAAAAATATTTCATACATGCAAACATATACATACATATAAATTTAATAATTTTACGAAGACCTATGTATTTAACTCACCATACTCAGACAGTTTTCCTTAAACACACATTTTTTTCCTAGATATAACCCTTTAATTCATTACTTCCGAGTGAAGAATTTCTTACCTTCAGTATTATAATCAAGCCATACAATACATTTAACAAACGTTTCATTTATTCAAAACTTACTCTAAAACATTTAACGAACGTTTCATCTATTCAAAGAGTTATTTATTTTCAAAACTCAATCTTTAACATATTTTTTTACGACTCACACAGAACTTATAATTTACAAAGATTTTATGATATACAACCGAGAAAAATATTTAACAAAACTATTTCCAACACGAGTTTCATACATTGTAAAGGTTTATTATCAAAGTTCGAAGAAAACTTAAATGCTATTTACGCTGCAAATTTCATGCTTTGAAAAAGTCTATTACTAACATACAAACTTGGAATCTTTACTTTATTCACACCTTTAATATTATAATCAAGCATATAACACATTAAGCGGACATTTCATCTATTCAATGACTTTCAAAACTTACTCTTAAACATTTAACGAACGTTTCATCTATTTAATGAGTTATTTATTTTCAAAACTCAGTGTTCAACACAATTTTTAAGATTTTCACAGAGTAATACATCCGATAAAAATATTTAACAAAACTATTTCCAATACGAGTTTCATACATTGAAAAGGTTTATTAGCAAAGTTCAAAGAAAACTTTCAAGCTATTTTCGCTGCAAGTTTCATGTTTTGAAAAAGTCTATTACTAACATACAAACTTGAAATCTTTACTTTGTTCACACCTTTAATATTATAATCAAGCACATAACACATTAAACGAACATTTCATCTATTCAAAGACTTCCAAAACTTACTCTTTATCATTTAACGATCATTTCATTTATTCAAGAAGTTATTTATTTTCAAAACTCAATCTTTAACACAATTTTTATAATTTACATAGGGTTTATGATATACAACCGAGAAAAATATTTATCAAAACTATTTGCAACGCGTCTTTTCCCACATTGAAAAGGTTTATTACTAAAGTACAAAGAAAACTTTCAAGCTATTTACGTTACAAATTCCGTGCTTTGAAAAAGTCTATTACTACTTACCTACATACAAAATTGAAATCTTTACTTTGAAACTAAGATTGCAAACAATTTTATACAGAGTTCAAGTTAAATATAGAATTGGTTAAAATCGTAGCAACATAAAGTACAGAATATAAAAAAAGTTAGAAACGTTATACTCAAAGACTTGCATTACTAACTGAAATAAAGAAACATAGCTTGCAACTACTACTACCAATGCAAAACTTATATTAACCTGCTAAAAACTCCATAAGAAAAGTCAAAGTACTGCGCACAAAACATCAAAACTTAGAGTCATCTAGTAAAACTTAGAACGAATAATGTAAAACTACGAAAATTTTCAAAAATAAAAGTGTTATACACTTGCAAAATGTAAGAAGTACTGTGTACGAATGTTAAAACTTTAACTAAAACATGAAACGAAGATGTAAAAATATTAAGTATAATATCTTAAAGCAACACTAAAATGTAAAAGTATAACGTACAAAACATCAAAACTTAGATTCATCTAGTAAAACTTCGTATAAAAATGTAAAAGTACTAAGGACAGAACCTCAAATATACATTAATTTGATAAAAGCAAAATGAAAATGTTAAAGTGCAAAAGACAAAACGTCAAACATAGATTAAGATGTTAAAACAATATATCGTAAAAATTAAAAAAAGAAAAAAAAAAGAAAAAGAAAAAATACTACATACAAACGGTCAAAACTTAGAACTAAAATTTTTTGATAAACCATATAATTTCAAATTCGTCTAGAAAAACTTAGAGCGGAAATGTAAAATTATTGAAGTTTACAAAACAAAAGTGTTAAGCATTCACAAGTTATAAAACTTCAAAACGTAAAAAAATGATTTCTCTACAAAAACTTGGAATGAAGTCGTAAAATTACTAAGTACAAACTGTTAAAACATCATAAAAATGTCAAAATGACAAGTATAAAGCAACAAAACATAGCTTTGGCTCCTGAAATATTAATCAAAAATGTAAAAATTCTAACAACAAAATCCTAAAACTCTGAAAAATTAAAAAACACGCAGTACAAAACAACAAAACATGTAAAAATGTTAAGTATAAAGCTGCAAAACTCAAATTCACCCAGAAAAACTCAAAACAAAGATGTAAAAGTAAGGAACTTTTCAAAAGAAAAGTGTTATACACTTGCAAAATGTTAAAACTTAATGCAAAAATGTAAAAATTACTACGTACAAAATGTAAAAATTCTAAGTATATAACGTATTCATCAAGTGAAACTTTGTACGAAAATGTAAAAGTTTAAGTACGAAACTTAAAAAATTTAGATGGATCTACAAAAATTCAAACTAAAATCGTAAAAAGTATGAGTACAAAGTGTTCAAACATTCTATAAATGTAAAAAATTTAAGAGTACAAAATACAAAATGTAAAAAAAAAAAAAGTTAGAGTTATCTTCTAAAACTTAGACTGAAGTCGAGTGAAATTACTAAGTACGAAATGTTAAAACATCATAAAAATGTCTAAATAACAAGTATAAAGTATCAAAACATAGATTTGTACATTGAAATGCACTTGCGAAATGTAAAAAGTACTGTGTACGAATGTTAAAACTTTAACTAAAACATGGAATGAAGATGTAAAAATATTAAGTATAATATATTAAAGCAACACTAAAATGTAAAAGTACTACATACAAAACATCAAAACTTAGATTCATCTAGTAAAACTTAGTATAGAAAATGTAAAAGTACTAAGCACAGAACGTCAAATATACATTTATTTAGTAAAAACATAACGAAAATGTTAAAGTACTATGGAGATGTAAAAATACTAAGTATAATATACTGAAGCAACACAAATTGTAAAAGTACAAATTACTAAACATAAAAAATTTGAAGTTATCAAATAAAACTTGAAAACATAGATTCACCATCAAAACGTAGATGTGTTTAGAGCAATCTTAATCAGAAAAATGTAAAAGTTCGAAGAACAAAATGCTAATACTGTGAAATATTAAAAAATACACAATACAAAGCAATAATGCATGAAAGAGTGCTAACTTCAAACTTAAATGACAAATTGACTTAAATGACAAAACTTAAATGCATTCAGAGAAACTTAGAACGAAAAAATAATAGTACGGAAATTTGCAAAGTAAAAGTGTTATGCACTTTTTCAAAATGTTAAAACTTAACTTTATCTACTAAAATCTGCAATGATGATGTAAAAATACTAAGTATAATATATTAAAGCAACACAAAAATATCAAAATATTAAATACAAAACGTAAAAAAAAAAAAAAAATTAGATCTGTCGACTAAAACTTAGACTGAACACATAAAATTATTGAGCACGAAATGTTAAAACATCATAAAAATGAACAAATAACAAGTATAAAGAATCAAAACCATAGATTCATCAACTGAAATCTTGATAAAAAATGTTAAAGTTCTGCGAACAAAAATGCTAAAACTGTGAAAAACTAAATATATGTAATGCAACACAACAAAGCATGTAAAAGAAAAAAGTTCAAAATTAAAACTGCTTTAATCTTAAAGTTACAACTGGAGATATTCTTCTCGCGAACAAAGAAGTGGCAACTAACCGGCGATGAAGGGAGCCCTAACCAAGCACTGGCTCCCCATCTATACCATATATTTTTCTCTGTCGAGGAAAATCTATAGTTTGGGGAGTCGGTGCTTTTGTAGGGTTCCCTTCATCGTTGGTTAGCTGGCACTTCTTTGTTCGCGAGAAGAATATCTCCAGTTGTAACTTTAAGATTAAAGCAGTTTTAATTTTGAACTTTTTTTACACTTGTAATTCCCCCCCCCCCCCCAAAATATTAAATCCAGGATTAATTGCGATCCAATCAAATAGCTTCTTGAGAAAAGATTATAGTTACTAAGATAGATAGTTACTACTTATACATTATTAAGATTAAAAAAGTGCTATGAGTTGATTAAAAATTGAGAAATTTAATTCTGATGGAAAAAAGTAATTAATTCTCACTAGAACACTTCAGTTAAGTCTGATACTAACGCAAGGAAAAAAAACATAGTAATCGTGATCTGATCGAATGAGTTTTACAACATTAAGGTCTGGGGTATATGAATCCGAATATCTGAGAGAAAATATAATTAAATAAAATATTCTATGTCTAAAAATAATTTCTCTCGCTGGATGATAGCATGAGCGTTTCAACTCTTGAAATTAAAAAAAATAAATTAATGTTACCACTCGTGAAAAATCCAAGTTGGAAATTAAAAATAACATCGGGAAACGACTAAGTCCAAAAAATAATAATTATTGTTTTTCGCCACTAGGAGGCTCTTCGTAAAAATACGTTGTAATGGAAACCACAACATACGGTAGAACCATTGCCATACCCTAAAATATAAATTTAATCAAAACCAAAACTAAATCGGTGTTGCCACTTCGAAAAAACGAAACTTCGGGACGCAGAGTAACAAGTAAGAAAAACAACTCAACTCCACTCAGAAACCCCCGTAATCTTCTACGAGGAAACCCTACTACTCAACCCCACTCGGCAGGCGGAGGAGGGGAGGCGGAGGAGGAGGAGCTGGCAGGCGCAAGGGGGGTGTGGCACGTTGCGCGATGCGCCTGCTGGGGTTGAACCCCCATTATTTATCTACTCACGTGGCAGCGATGAAAGCAATGTAAACAAAGAAAGCCGTAGCATTGCTTTACTTCGAGTTCGACGAATCTAATTAAAAACTAGGCCTCAATAAAGTTCTTCTACGTTATATAAAATTAACACTAAATAAAACACTATAACTATTGTAATAATTAATAAATTTCTTTTATAATGATTAAATTAAATGTAAATCTGGGTTACAATCAGAAAAAGCTGTGAAAATAGTCTAATTAATTTTACGGTAACTAATTTTGGTACTAAGGTAACTTTTGTTTAGCGAACTCCACATAGAGCTCAATTGAAAATCTTAGTAAACAAAGAGCAGTTATAACGTGACAACGATGATCGCTCATCAGTCCCTCTAGAGGTGAATTGCCTCCATTATATATGTAAAGATTCAAAATAGACTGCGGATGATCTAAACGAACCTTTTGATAGGCGCTACCGCCAACGACAGCAGATTGTACACTGTAAAAAATTGTGGTGTTACTGAACACCATTTTGGTGTTCAGTTGGTGTAAAGTTGAAAATTATTCATTTTTTGATGTACTTTAATTTTTTTAACTGTCTGCATAAAAAAATATAGACAGCAGAATGTTTCTTTAGCATATGATATTGGTTAACTTATCTACGCATCAAAAATTCAGTACGGTTGCTCAGTTATCCTATTTCCATAGAAATGAGCAATGCCAATGAAATTTCGATACGTAACGGAGTTAACAAATGTCACGTGCTAAGATACGTTATACTGTCTGTATTTTTTGAGGCAGACACTTAAAAGAATTTAAAGTGCATCAAAAAATGAATAATTACTTTACACTAACTGAACACCAAAAATGGTGTTCAGTAACATCAAAAATGGTGGCAACTAGGCGCAAAATTTTTAGTGTAGGATTGCGAAATTTTGCGACGGAAAATTATTTTACATTATTTATTTTTTATTGCTTTTGTTGTTGTTGCTGTTCCTGTATGCAAACACAGGTATTGTACTCAAAACATTACAGGAGTATTTCCCTTACAAATATTCCAAAGTACCAATTCCCCCGTCCCCCAAAACTTTTGGAGTTTTCCGGATCATCTCAGAATCTACGGCATTTATTTTGCAGCTTTACACTCTCAAAAAATAGAATCCTCAATTTCGACGATTCTTGAATCGTCAAGAAAGTTTCGTCATTTACAACGATTTTTTCCTCGCGTGATCACGTGACTTAAAAAAAGTTACTACGCAAAGTTCGGTAATTTGGCGAAAGGTTTACTCGGAGCATTTTTCACGAAGCCGTTTCGTCAAATACGACGGAAGTTTCGTGAGATTTGAGCGCGCGTTTCTGAGAGTTTAATTACAGTATTTATATATTTCTTTTTTTTTGGGGGGGGGGGGAGGGGGGAGTATAAAGAGGGCGGTGTTGTAAAAATCTTATGTGATGTCAGAACTAATAGAGATAATATACTTAACACTACACTTGTTTTAAAAATATTCATTTCCATTTGAAAAATGAATCAAAATTGAAATCAGTTTTCGGTGATAATTTAATTGATAATTGAAATACCTCCTTCCCTGTGATCCCCCTCCCCTCTTCTTGTCCTTTCATAGCTTTACAATAAGTGGTTGATAAAATAAAATGGAAATTAAACTTTCGGCTTTTTCCCACGGGAAATCGTGATGGCGAGCTTCGAAAACTACAAGAAACCAACATAAAGCTAAGAGATTGAGAAGCTGCAAAACTAAATAAAAAAAAAAAAAACAAGCAGTAGCATAGCATTTTTCATTCTCACAATGGAATACCTGAAATAATGACGGAAAAATAGACACCGTCCAGACTAACAATCTTTTCTCTTTTATTTATTCGTTTTCGATGAAAAAAATGACGATTGTCTTTTTCTTTCTTTTTTCGTTTTTATTTGCGGTCACAGAAAAAGGTAAGGAAATTTGAATTTGCTGCACAGATTCTTTTTTTCTCTTCGGCAGTAAATGAAAACAATATTTTCCTAGAATCTGCACTTATAAAATCCTGTGCCGAACTCACTAGAGGTAGAGGTCCTATACCTATAGCACCCATAATTTAAGGACCCTAAAGGATTTTCTATTCTATCTATAAATTATTTTACGTTTTCTAATTGTTAAAGTAAGAAAATGATTCCAAATCAAAATTTTCAGATACATTTTGAACGCCTTCAATTTCTAGAAAACGCACAGTCATTTTCTATTTCTTATTAAAGGTAGCACTTTGTAGAAAGTAAAACAGTAGCGAGATTGAAAACAGAATAAATTAGTGAGCTAGATACATAATTACCTGATATCTGCATACATAAGAGCTACTACATAATTACCTGAACTTAACTGTTGAAATTTCATTTACATCTAAGTAGTAAATTTTACAAAAGAAAACGAATCGGTTAAAAGAGAGTATCTTAAAAAATATTTTCTGACAATCGAAGTTTTACCACAAGCAGAGTCTTATTTACCATTAGGACCGTGAGGGCCGGTCCTAGGGCCCCCACTTTGAGGGGCTCCCTAATTTTGGTTATTATTATTATTATTTTTTGTAATTTAAATTTTTTCAGAAAAATAGTTAAAAATAGCATCTTTAAAAAAAAAAACTTAGTGTTCTGTTGCTTCACAGAAAATTTGTATTATTAAATTATTTCAAAACCACAAGAAATGTTCACTTTGGGGGCCCCCAAATTTTGGTCTGACAATTTGAAATTTGAAAAACAGAGTTGATTTTGCACTTTTGGGGCCCCCAGATTTTATTCAAACATTTTGTAATTAAAAAACAAAATCATTTTGCACGTTGGGGGCTCCCAAATGTTAGTCTGACTCTTTGATATTTGAAAAACAGATTAGTTTTTGCCTCTGGGGGCCCCCAAATTTTGCTGTGACTGGCAAGTTTTACAAACACACACTGACTGTTATATTTTAAAAATATTTGTTGCATGAGGGGCGCCCAAACATAAGTTGTGCCTATAGTGATTCAAAATGTAAATCGGGCCCTAATCACAAGTACTTTAGTCCAATACTGGACTAAAAAAAACTCTTTTTGGAAGATTTAAAACATTTGATTAATGTCCAGTGAAAATTTCGTTTGTGTGTATTACCCACATTGGGTTCCGTTTTGTACATAATTCTTACGCAATGAATAAACTTACTCTAATAGTTATGTAAACGATTAAGAGTATTGTATTCAATGTTGTTAGTAAAAGATTAAGGAAATGATTTAGGCTATGGAACTATAATCTAATTTAACATTAATTTCCACAATCATTTCGCTAAATTACTACAGATAAATAGATGAAACGAGGGAAAAAGAAATTGGTTAATGCACTAAAGTTATAATAACATATTTCTTTTAAAGTTTCATATTCTTTATGATTTTGTCCCTTTCAGAAAGAGCATTTCGTTAATCTTTTTACATAGAAAAAGAATATTTTTCTTATCCACCATTTTCTTTCGAGCAAAAGTCTAATTCATTTTTTTCCTTTAAAAGATGGAACATTCCAAACTAGCTCTCATCAAGCCACATTATGCTAGTCTTCATTCTAATCCCTTTTTCGTTTGCAACTGACAAAAATAAAACTTTCGAATTAAACAATACTTTTTAAGAAACCGTCTAGTACTCAGACTTTTTTTTTTTTTTTTAAGTTTAAGCGTGAAATTACAACAAGTGTATAAAATGGCAGTTTGGTTCAATCAGAGAAAAAATTAAATAGATTTGAATTTAGTCGCGAGTATTAGAATCGGCTCAAAATCCTTTTCTAATATGTTATTTCCAATAGAACTGAAAATCTTTTGATAGAAGTAATCTTTCGCCTGAAAAAGTACATTTATTTACCCATTACTAGAATTTTTTCGTTGCCCAAAGTTTGATACTTTATATCTCTTAAGCTTTTGTTGGCTTTGCCTTATTAGAGTAATTTTCTTTAAAATTAAGTGAGTAATGAGCAGTTTTGAAATAATAATAACAATAAAATAAAATTGAACACACCCTTGAGCAAATTAATGTGAACCAAAAAATTTTTATACAAAACTCATTTGTTTACTAAAATTTCACAAAAATCAATACAGAAATTATTTTTAATACTTAATATGACCTCCTTTGGCTTTTGTCAGCAACTGAAGTGGATTGGGTATTGATTCAATTATTTTTTGCCAAATATTTTTAATTCTATCATCGTGAAACCAGATGAGAATCATCGCTGAAATAAGCTTTTCTTTTGCCGTGCAGACACATTTCCAAAGTCTGTCCTTGACAATTGACCGATGATTTTAGATGGGGTTCATGTTAGATGAGTTACCTGGTCAGTCTAAAACTGAAGTACCCTTTCAATTCATTAAGGCCTTTAAGTTATTGGACACGTGGCAAGTGGTCAGATCTTGCTGAAGAAAAGCTGTACCATCTGAAGCAAGTTAGAACTGGCTGGTGAAACAACGTGAGCTCTCAGAAATAGAGCTCTCACTTTTGACGATTCTTGAATCGTCAAGAAAATTTCGTCATAAACAACGATTCTTTCCTAGCGCGATCACGTGACTTAAAAAAGTTACTACACAAATTTCGCCAATTTGAGGAAAGGTATACTCGGAGCATTTTTCACGAAGCCATTTTGTCAAATACAGTGAAAGTTTCGTGAGATTTGAGCATGCGTTTCCGACAGTGAGCTCACTTAAAATATCTATACATTTGTCACTGTTCGTCATGCCATCAACAGGAGCAATAGCTCCTACATATAGGTGAAAATTAGCGGTCGCCACTCACCACTTGGTGATTAAAGTAGTAAAAGTGGAGATTAAAAAATGCATCATCGATCGCCACTTCTCCACTCCTTAACTGCTTCATTTTAATTCTGCAAACGTTTTATGTATTTTTATCTATTTTTTGAAGATTGGAACACTTTAACGAGCATCTTAAAGATAAATTGAATTTTTATTTTCAAATTCTTATTATGAGCAAATCACGTTTTTTTTCTTGGAAACTTGCCAGTATTGAACACGTGCTTCGCGCCGAAAATTTCATGTCGTATTTCAAGTTTCAATCTTTCAGCATCCTGTATATGTTTAAATCATTTTTAAAGTTCGAAATAATTTTAGCATCTGCTAATTCAAATCTGCATCTTTCTTGTTTTATTTCAATAAAATTTATTTATTTTCTAAACGCTTTTCGAGTTAGTTTTCAATTCTTATTAGCAATTTTAAAAAGTGGCGACTAACAAGACTGAGTCTACCGGCCACTGGCTACTAACCAAATTTCTCAGTTTTCACCTATGCTCCTGCACCCATGTAAGTGAAACAAGCCCAAAATGGGCAACGCCAAAAAAAATCAAAATTTCTCTCCTGTTCACATTAATTCACACAAGGGTATATAAAGCCAAAATATTAAAATTCTAAACACTTTTTAACATTAAGAAGCGTATTCTTTAAAATTTAATTGGTGAAGCATCGAACTAAACAAATGACACGAAAATAGGTATACATTTTAAGGCAGATTACAAATCTGCGATAACAACGGGGGTTGTCATTTGAAAATTTAAAGATGATATTCCTTTTAATGTGAAACGACTAACAAAATTTTACGATTGGAATTTTGCATTGTACATTGTCCCTGATAAATGGACATATTTCACGTGTCTCTATGCTAATAGAATTCAAATGAGAAGAAGGTGTGTTTCTTTATCTCCCCCTCCATTAGTGCTGTACCGCACACAATATTGATCGAAAGCTCACCGGACGCAAGAGCAAAATTAATTCATGTCCACAGATTAGTACAGTTTCCAAAAACTGAAGTACTCGGAGTTATCCAAGAACGTGCAGACTCCAAGAGAACAGTGAACAGTGAAGTTAGTTGTTTTCTCTGCATTGACACTTTTCTGGCGAAGAAACAACACTTACAGAACTCATTTGTTTTTCTGAAAATGCACACACAACGAGTATGGTAGTAATAATATTCCTTATGTTGGCGGCTTGGCGACATTTTTTGACAAATTTAAATTACCCTTTATTTAGAAATGACTGGAAGGATGTTCAACTTTCTTAGCCTGAGATGCGAAATGTTCTGTGGAACTATTTCAAGTTGCTTTGCACTCTGGTATTGAAGTCTGAGGAGCAAGAAATCTGAAGAAATTAAGTAACCTCTCTTTTACTATGATGGTTGGGTGCATCGAACGATAGCTAGTATCGGACATCGTTATTTCAAAGATTTCCTGCATGTGGCAGCAACTGGGCACTATAGTGTTGGATGAAGGTATTGAAGAAAGACAGTTCAAATTCCTGCAATATGTAATTAGCAGGTAGCAATGTGGACACATGGTAAAACATTGGGTGTTTTTAATAATTTTTAGAGAGAACGAAGTGTACTTACTTCTGTTTGCCGTAGGTAGCCTAAAAATGAGAGATTCTCTCTCCCCCCTCATTGTTAAAATTTATGTTAATTTTACTTTAAATTGGGGCAGTAAACCTCCTTAAGTTTACTAAAAATTTGCTCTCTTTGACCAAAGTTGTGATTAATCTTTTCGCAACTGAGCCTTCAGTGCATGCTGAGTAATATGTTTACTGAGTATAATGGCCACTCCATATTGTATCCTTTTTAAGCATATATGGATGCATTTATTATACAATAAACAGAGAAGATTGCAATTGTGCATTATGAAAATATTCTTCAACATTCTATTACATAAATTGACATTGTTCTATTACATAAATTGACAAGTTTTTTCTTCCTGTAACATGTAAGACAATGCTACTTTTTTTTTTGTTTGAAATAAAACCTTTACAAGTAAGTTTAAATTTTGCTTTTCATTATTAAACGCCTTCTAAGCATATAATGCGCCTGTAATTAAATGTGGGAAGATAATTTTTGGTGTCACCTAGCTTTTACCAGTAAGCTGTGTTCGAGTGTTAGCATGATAAATTTAACATATGGTATGAGCACCTTTTCTCAAACACTACCTCGCAAACTGCATTAGTTGGTAAGGTGCTTGAAAAACGAAAAAAGTGTTCTTTCATCACTATTTGTTTTCAAAAGAAGAAAAAGAAATAAACTTCCGAAAATTTCTTTCTCTCGAGAGAAGAAGCTTCTCGAGAAGCTGAATAAATCTCTTCATTCTGAACAAAAACGGCAGACGATAACTAAAATGAAAAGAAAAACAAAAAGCAGATTTAAAAAATAGGATGCAAGAAAGAGAGCTTGTGATTGTGCGAAAAACAGTTAGTCGAAGTGGCATGCGACAAAATGTCAGCGAAAGAAGGATCATTTCTTTTGCGCCCTCTAAAAAATGTTCTTTTTTTTTTCTTTGGTGCAATTTTCGCTTATCTTTTTGTGTAGAAAAAAGTGAGAAATGAAAATGGCTGGAACGCTTTTTGTCCATCAATAAACGACAACTTCGTTACGGGAAGAAGCTTCTGTATTAGTTCTCCTCTTGGAAAGGTGGTGAAGTACGTTGCATTTTTTCTTCTTTTTTCCTGTACATTTTTAAAGCATTCATTTATGTTATTTTAGGAGGATATGTTATCTAGATTCTTTCCTAAAGGAAAGTTTTCCAGACTTAAAACTGCAGAAAAAGGCTTTAATTTCCAAAATTTGCAATATGTTAATTATCACGATAATTTGCATCCCCAAAAATTTTAACCCTATTTCAATTTTTCTTTTCTCAAAAACATTTTCTCCTTAACAGATTGTAGAAAACTTTTGAAAACATTTAGTAGTAGATTTTTTATTCGGTCAGTCTAATTTGGAAAACTTTCTGCTAGGTGCATCACGTCTAAAATTTAGTGACTACTTACTGAGATTCAGTCTCATGGACCCCGATTGTCATCTCATGAACCCCCAATTTGTTCTTTCATTGACGTGAAACCCTTGTAGGTCGCAATTGACCCGAGACCCCTGGGGGTCTATATGGACCACTCTGGAAAGCACTGGGCCCGATTTACATTTTGAATCACTATAGGCACAACTCAGAACTCATGTTTGGGGGCCCCTCACGCAACAAAAATTTTTTTAAACATGACATTCAGTATGTGTTTGTAAAACTTGCCAGTCACACCAAAATTTGGGGGAACCCAAAGTGCAAAAACTAATTTGTTTTTCAAAAGCCAAAGAGTCAGACTAACATTTGGAAGCCCCCAAAGTGCAAAATGATTTTGCTTTTAAATTACAAAATGTTTGAATAAAATCTGAGGGCCCCCAAAGCGCAAAATCGTTTCTGTTTTTCAAATTTCAAATTGTCAGACCAAAATTTGGATGTCCCCAAAGTGAAAAGTCCTTGTGGTGTAGAAATAATTTAATAATACAAATTTTCTGCGAAGCAACGGAACACTAACAGTTTGTTTTCGAAAGATGCTATTTTTAAATATTTTTCTAAAAAATTTAAAATTACAAAAAAAGAATTCTAACAACCAAAATTAGGGGGCCCTCTCAAAGCGGGCCTAATGTTAAGCAAGGCCCTGCTGGTCTACACGATAAATTTAATTTTAGTAGCTACACTCGAAACCCAGATAGAGATTACGGATAACATCTTTCCGATAAGAATTCCAGTTTGCGTGCATGAATATTTTTCCTAGCATCTAACGTGCATCGTCGCAGGAAGCAATTTTTTTTATTTCATGAAATGTATTTTTGTGTTTAACGGCAAACGGTAAATTTGGCAGTTTAACGAAGTGACTAAAAGTTTTAATAATGTGCGTATCTCATCAAAAGTTGTTTGCTTTTTACAAAATAAATAGCATTTATCTTTCGTATGCCACTTTCTTCGCAATTATAATTATAATTGCGATATTTTCAAATTAAAGTATCTAACAATATTTGACGAGTTTTTGAAGGTTCTCTCGACTTTTAATCTCCGCAGTCATTACATTTTAAATCTGGAATTTCGACACATTTTAGAGATTTCCCTTTTTGCGATAATCCTTTTTTTTTTCTTTTTTTTAATATTTTGTTTGCAAAAGTATAGATACAAAAAGACTTGAAATTCATTTGCGGAAAAAATTTACCTTAGTGACCTTTTTAGCTAGAAAAAAAGACTGAGACTTTGTCCAGTTTACAAAATACAAAAAGGTTTGGGGCTTCTTACGATAAGAAGCAATAGGGAAATATTACACATTCTCTAAACTAATCTGGGGTAATTTTATTTGCTCGGAAATACATACGGTTTAGAACCATCTTTGAATTTTGTAAATACGGTCAGAAACGTCGATTTCAAACTGCCTTTAATTAAGGGGCCAGACTACCTTCTGAGGGCTTTTTTCTTGATCATTTGAAATATTTTATTTAATTTATATTTCCTAGTGAAATAGGGTTAAAAAACACTGAATAATTCATAAAGAAACACAGATTTTTATGTATTTATTTCTTTAGGAAAAAAAAAACAGAGAATTTCCTTTAAAGATATATTACGCTTCTGCAAAACACGTTACATCGGTATCAAATGAATGTATTGTAATTTTGTAAATTTTAATCTCATGAAAATAAACTCCTCCAAGGAATAGACCTTCTTATGTCCTTTCATTAGAGTTAAATTACATTCAGAGCTCTGAAAGATAAGCTACTGTGAAGTGTCGTTTATACGACGCCGAAGGAACTGTCGAAAAACGTCGTATAAACGATAACGTTGTATAATCGATTTACATTTCTGGCTGAATTTAAGAATTGGGATCCCACCAAAACGTCGTATAAGTGTAAACGTCGTATATAGCGATCGTCGTATAAACGATACTCTACTATGCAAGCAAAATGAAAAATATTCAGAATTCATAGAAATTTGTAACTTGAACTGATAAAAAAATGTAAAAAAAAAAATCTATTATCACGAGAGAGGTCTATTCCTTGGAGCAGGTTATTTTCATCCTAATAAAATTCACAAAATTATAATATATTCATTCAACGTCGAGACATCTTGTTTTGCAGAAGCATTTTATATTTTTTAAAGTTTTACTACATTCTTTAAAATAATTCTCCTTTTTTATGTAAAATAAATAAAGAAAGAAAAATATGTTTTTTATGCATTATTCAGTCGTTTAACAGCATTTCATTATAAAATATGGATAGAACAATTCAAATAGTCGCGAAAAAAAGCTCTCCGAAGGTAGTCAGGCCCCTTAAAGAAGAATGATGGATTTCTACAAATGGATTTTAACTTCTTTAGTACATATGTTCACACGTTTAACATAGTGGTGTAGTCCTGGGAAAAAAATTAGGGGGACGCATATACATTCGAAGATAAGCAATTGGGATCAAAAGTGGGGGGGGGGGGGGGGGGAGGACGCTGGTGTTAAAATTGAAAAAAGTTGGGGGCTCGCTTGTATTTAAATAAAAAGGTAGAGGGACGCCGTCCCTCCTCGACTACACCACTGGTTAACACATAAAATATAAGGGAGGGGGAATCGAAAAAAATAGTCCAGAAACACAGGTAAATTCTGTTGTTTGACTCTGTATAAAAAAATTTCTGCATCATTGTGAAAACTGCATTTAAGAATAAGAAAAGGCTCCAGTTTATTATTATTTTTAAAAAATACGAATTTATAATAATAAAAGAAGTATAAATTATAATAATATTCAAAATTACAAATAGCTGCGAAATCTTACAGGCACATTTAAATTATACTCTGTAGATCAGCGTTTCCCAACTAGTGGTTCGCCAACCCCCAGGGGTTCGCGCAGTGTAGAAAGGAGGTTCACAAAAATAACATTGTAATGGCGGAATTTTTAATTGCTAACTAATAATAATACAGTTTCATAATTGTAAGGACGGAGTATAAAAATGTTTTTTTAGGATGTTTTCCCGGTAATGCGTAAAAGTTGGGGAGTAGCATAGGAAGCATACGTACAAAATTTGAAATTCACTTATTTCTACTGTTATCTGATTTGGAAAAATTGAATCTCAAGGTGGTCCCGAAAGATATTCAATGATTTATTTAAAATTAGTATCTTTCTCATACCACTTCAAACTTTTTCCTCGCCGACGCAGGGAAAGGGTCGAAAATATGAAAATTTACTATGCAAAATGTTGCACTATTGTCGGATAATTTATCACATATAGACCCCAAAGTGTTACTGAAAGATTATTTAGTCATTAGTTTTAAATTTTGTACTTACATTTATCGTTGTTTTGTTCTAACTTTTGCGAATTTTGTATATTTCAACCCGAAAATGGAACCGAACGATTTATTGATTCATTCAAAATTTTGAAAGTATATTTCATGCCATTCCAGAACTTTTACACACAATCCGGAAAATGATTTTTAAACATATTTTTTAGGAATTTTTTACTGCTCTATTAATAATTCAAAAAAGAGCAAATAATAAAAATGTAATTTGAGATTTTATTTAAACTTAGATGTTTTGTAATTATATTTACATTTCTTGTTACGAACTATTGTGCAACATGGAAAATAAGCTTGTAAATTTTATAGTTTTGTTAACCGTTACTAAGGGGCTTCGCCGTTCACCAATTTCTTACTGATCTTAGCAAGGGTTTTGCAAGGGAAAAAAGCTTGGGAACCACGTGTAGATGGTTAATAAACCTATGATAAAAGATCACCAACTAAATTTAAATGAGCCAGATTCAAAAACAAGATTTTTTTTTTCTTGCACGTACGAAAAGGACCCAAATGTGAGGAGAAAATTAGCAAATAAATAAATAAGATAATATAAAGAGTAAGTATGTTGACGAAATTATCACTAAATTAATAGCTAAAAACTTGAAAATTAATTAAACTTTCATTTACTGATAATAACAACAATAATAATAAAATAAATAATAATAATAGCATAATAAAAAAAATCTGCCAGGTTTTGTGTTGGTGTTCAACAGTTGCTAGTTACCAAGCCGCTATTAATCAGTATTGTGATTTTTTTTTCAAAACATGAATAATTGTCTTTACAAATTACAGTTCAATCATTTATCACGTAATCTGTTGCTGCTTCTTGTTGGTTTGTCTTTGCACCTTTTCGCCTTGCTCGTAAGGCATTCAGCACTCGTAATTCAGAAGAAATTGTTGGGCATCTTTGATCATTTTCATAAGGTGTCACATCATTGTTTTTCTGTCCTGTTTTTTTAATTTTAAATGCTATGTCAAATTTTTTATTTAATTTGTATTCTTCTCTCTCATTTGTTACTTTTAGCAGTTCTCCATCGGCTGCATTGACTTGCCCCGCTTTCCCGAGGCGCGGCTGACCTTCTGAAATGATTGCATCCGTCTCTTCCCTTAGTTTTTGTAATAACTTTCGCCTCTTCGATTCCATCGCGGAAAAATTACCTGATTGTCGTCTGAGTCCTTTTAGATCTTTGAGCATCCTGGCCGCTTTCTTTGGACTATCATGCATGCAAGCCAACAATTTCGCTTTCCTCTCGTCACGAGCTCTGTCCGTTACTTCGCTCACATGAGATTCCGAATCAAATCCGCGCACCGAAGCCTTTTTTTTCTTCAGGCGCAGTTGTCGTAGGAAAGATTCCATTTCCTCTAATGTGGTTTCCTCGTTTTTCCTACCGCTCGAAAAGCAATGAAATTCACCTCCCGTTCTTTTCGAGTTCGTGCCTGCACATGCCTTTATGAAGGAACTTTTCAATTGGCTACAATTCACCGTGGAATTTTGTCTTCCTTTCGTCAGTTTATGCTTCGGTTTTGTTTCTGCGCGTTCCAAATAAATCTGATTTCCTTTCACTTTCAAGAGAAATTTGTTATTGAACAGACCTAATTTTTTATCTCCTAGAATAAACATATTTTTCAAATTTAATCCCTTTGGTAAAGTACATTTAGAAATATTTTGTTCAAAATCTGATGTCATATTTCTGTCCCAGCATGCCGTTTTTATGTTAGATGCATTTCCATTTGCTGATTTGCTTGCATAATTTATGTTATCCCTCTTAATATTTTTCTTTTCTTGTTCCGAATTGTGAAATTTCTTTTCAATTTTCCGCTTTTCGGTTCCGAAATGCGTTTTTGATTTGGTTTTATAATCGGGATTTAATGATTTACGACTGTTGTGCATCAGCTCTGTCGATTTTACTGATTTTCTGTCACAAAGATCATAGTTTTGTTTTGGTAAATGACACACTTTTCGCTCATTGTTCTTTTTCAGGTTATAAATACTTTTTTCTTGTTTTGGAAAACTTTTACGAAGCTCCTTTTTCTGACAGGTTTGCTTTGCAGTGCTGTTGTAATCTGAAAGATCTGATGTCATTTCAGAATATTCATCTCTAATCTTTTCCATTGCATATCCAAGCTGTGTTTTCTCCGTGCTCTTATTATAAAAGTTTCCTTTTTGAATACTTTCAGTGATCTGATGTCCACAATTTTCACTTGTTAACAAATCGTTTTGATTTTTACCTATAAGTGGGTTTGATGATTCCTTTGTCGTAATTTTGCGTTTGTAAGGATGTTTTTGTAAATTTTTGTCTCTCAAGTGTTCTAAAAATTCTTCCATTTCTTCAAGCGTTCGAAGTTCTTTCCCAATGAAAGATTTTTCTCGTTTTTCATATCGTTTCCAGCCTTGGTTTACTCTGTAATTAATTACTTTTTCGTTGTCGAAATGCTTTTCATTTCCCTCCGTTTCAAAAAATACAAGCTTGTCCTTCTCGTTTCGTGGATTTACATGTTGATTAATTATATTCAACTGGCGCTGAACTAATGACTGAATTCTGGTCCTTTCTTGGTTTGTTACAGGAAGAACTTTTTCTTCTATTCCATCCCTTTCTTGAGATTTTTTAGAAGATTTTGAATCAAAAAGCGTTTGGAGAAGTTCTGAAGACAGATTCCGAGATTTTGAAAAGATGTCCATTGCAGGGTTTTGAGATTGATCAGAAAACTTTTTAGCGTTTAAACCTTTTTTCGCTGATTGAAGAATCATTTTCTTTGATCTTTTAATAGAGGTTTCTGATGAATTTTCTTTCGGATTGCAATGATTAAGACCACTGATACTCACTGAATTACTGTCCTTTTGTGTCATGTATTTCTCAGTTTTCTTAAAATCAGTCACTTCACTTACTTTGTGTTTGCGAAAACTGCTTTCGCATTTTAATTTTCTTGCTTTAGTAAAATATTTCTTCACATTTCCAGAACTTTCTTTTTCATTATCTTTCAATTTTTCAAACCTATCTTTGTAGCGTTTGTCTATACTATTAACACTTAAGGCAGAGTTGATTTCTCGGAAATTGAAAGACATATCTTTAAAATTCTCCCAATGCTGCGCATTCGAGCCAATAAAAGTACACGACGAAGAATTGCAAAGCAAATGAGAATTTCTGAACCCATTTTCTTGAAGATCTCCACTTGGAGTGGTTTCTTCATGTATTTTACTGAATTCATGAGTTTTATCTCTAGGAAAATTAGGTGAGAAATCTGGAGATAATTCTCCTTCTTCCCTATCAGAAATTTCTACTAAATGTTTGCTATCGAAATTTAGTTCAACATCATGAAGCAGTGAATTCTTAGCACATTTTATTGTTCTTGAATTTTCTGAATTGAATCCTACATTAGACTTTACTAGGATTGACCCATTGATGCCGAGTTCGTTAGTTGAATTTTCTAACAAAAAATTCTTTTGATAAGCATTTTGATTGATTGATTCGGAAATATTCTTTAACAGATCAGAAACATCTAGAATTTCATTTTCTTGACTGGAGGAACCATCCGATTTCCATCTAGATTCTTCAAAGAATTTATGTTCACTTATCACTTGGGGAGGCCATTTTTCTTCGTTTAAATATCGCCTCGGAAATGAACCACGAGCTGTTTTTAAGACACTATCAGTTGCAGAAGAAGATGAATTTTCTTCCTTCCGACTTTGAATGGAACACTTTCTATCGGATGAGATACTACCATCGAAGAAAGTTAGTTGAATCGGTGCGTTTTTGAACAAACTGCTGTTGCTGAAGTCAGATAAAAAGTAACTTTCTCCAGAAAGTGACCTGTTTAAGTTGAAGCTCCTTTCTGAGATTTTAGTAGCTTTCTGTGGGAATCTCCCGAGTTTTAATATGTCCGAATCAGATAAAGATTTCTGCAAAAGAGCCTGTCTTTGCTCCATAATGCGTCTTTGCATTATACTTTCTGGATAACTCTCAAGCAGCAACTTTTGATCATAAGCTCACTGAAAGAAAAATTAAAAACCATTTCAGTACGACGAAAGTTTTATGTAAACGATTTAAAATGCTTATAATGCTGTATAAAAAAAGGATTCCTCCTTTTTCATGCTTCTACCATGTCTGTCATTAAACAGGTACATGTAAATAAGTATATGTAACCGGTGTCTGAAAACCGGTGTAATGTGTTTTGGAAGTAGTCTGTTTTATTGTACGGTAACGTATGGTCTCTGTTGAAGACCTATGCTTAAATAAACTGTTGTTATTATAAATAAGAAGCGACAACGCGTGACACGCGCAGAGTTCTACAATCAACCAAAGCGATCTGCCTGGCCGAGTGCCAAGAAGAATCCATTCATGTTCAAGGAAGGAACTGCTGGTATAAGGAAGGTACCATTTTTGTTATCGTTCTGGTTCGTTTGCATACTTGATTTCTTCCGAACTGACGCTATATGCCAGTTTATAAATTTAGTTGATTTCAGCAAACAGAGAAGCACACATTCCGATTCGCGTACCAAACAAACGCACCTGCAAAACGAACTTTCCTAAGACTCGAATGGATTCGTTCTTTTCTGCCATGCGCAGAAGCGTCCAGCTGTCAAAATTCCGTGGTCAAACTGTAGAACTTTTGCTCAGAAATATAATTCACTCTGCTCGAGTTTTACATCATTTTAAGCTGAAAAAATATTAATTAAGGTCATGCTTTCAACATATTTGTTAAGGTGGCGAACTGCTGGGTGGAACTGCTGGTATAAACAATGTGCCTCTATCTTCTCGTTCTTGTTCCTTTAGCATTCTTTATTTCTTCCGAACTGATGCTATATGCCAGTTTATAAATTTAGTTACTTTCAATAAGCAGAGAAGCAAACATTCTGATTCTCGGACTAAATAAAAGCACCTGCAAAACAAACTTCACTTAAACTGGAATGGATTCGTTCTTTTCTGACATGCGCAGAAGCGTCCAACTATCAGAATTCTGTAGTCGAACTGTCTGCAGGGAAGTCCAGAGTTGACAGATATCCCATCTGATATACAGTAGAACCCCGCCATTCGTTCGCCTAGCTATTCGTCCAACTTGTTCAAGTAACATTCAACTCGATATTCGTACTTGTCCCGCGATTCGTACGGCGCCAGGGGCTAGCTGAGTTGCCAGTTTGGCTTTTTTAAGAAAAAAAATCGAGAAATTATGCTCATTTTGTACTCGTGTAGAAATAATTTGTTTTGCGTTTTGGATTTTTTTAAAAAGTTTTAATACTTTTTGAGAATTTACTGACAATTTTAACTTACTGAGGAAGCAGCAATAGGAAGTGTTTGAAGAACTTTCTTCTTGAGGGGAGGACTAAGGAAAGAATTTCCTTTGCAGCAGCAATCAAAGAGCTGTGTTACCCCTGCGAGAAAACACAGAGAGTGCTGGTAAAATGGCATCCCAACACTGCTGTAATGAACAGCATTAAATTGTTCAACGACAATGTTGTTGACCGTTTTAGAAAAATTCTGAACAATCTTCAAGAGCAGACAACATTAGACAGGTTTTCAGAAAAAGAAACCCAAGATTCTTCTAGTGAAAAAGACAGAAAAAGAAAGAACAGCAGAAAGGGTGAAAACACCTCAAGGGATGTTACCTGATGTTTTTTATAGAAGGGGACTCCTCTTCCAACCATTTCTCATCCTCCTCTCAACAATCCATTATGCCATTAGCTCATCTCAGTACAAGAAAAGTGTACTTACAAAATGTGTGTTTGCGTTTTCCGTACTTGTGTCGCTTTTGCATCACTTTAAAGGCTTATCCTTTGTTTTTATTGTAATTCTTCTTATTATTATTATCTATGTTGTTTCTTCATAATTTGGTGTTTTTCTTGGTTTGATTGAATTATTATTAAAAAAAAGGGATTTTTCAACATGTTGCACTTACTTAATTTTTTATACAGAAACTATAAATCTGTATAAATGTTAATGTTTTCTGGTTTGAAATCTTCGGGGAGCGGGGGTTAGTTTTAAACTGACCCCCCCCCCCCCCGGAGCATAGGTCTGAAACTGAAAGAAACAATGAACACGGAGGCTCCAGCTACCAGTGTGCATGAGGCATCTTACTGCAAAATATAAAAAAATCATTCATATATAAAAAAAAAACTAGGAAAAAATCACATGGCTCATGGAAACATTATTTTTATGAAAAAAAAATTTATTTCCTCATAGATTTAACATTGAATGAAATGAAATACAACTTTAACAAAAGGGAAAAAAGAAAGTAAATACCAATTGACGTAAATTAGGAAATCTCATATATGTATGCTGGAGCGGAAAGAAAGCAAAAGATCTTATAATTTTATGCAACGTTGATTAACCTGCAATAATAATTTTCTCCAATTTTAAAAGCAATTAAAAATTAAAATTCAGAGATTTAACTTCATCTTACGTTTAAAAATGCAAATGAAATTAATGAGCTCATGTAGTATTAAGGTCAAATAGAACGAAAGGTTTCGTTAAGTCGCATAAAATTAGCAACTTTTCAACAAAATAAAATCCAAATTCAACAAAATACTTTATAAATATAGGGCTTATTAACAATATATCGGAGATAATAATCAGCTCCACCTTTAAAACACAACAAAAATTAATGCAGTTACTCAATGGTACGTAGTGTGTATAGTAAAGTAGCATTTAGAAAATAAATAATAAATGCATAAATAAATAAATATAAATAAATAAATCTTCTACTTGTAAGCAGTCAAATGAGTAAATGGAAACTGTTTATTATATTTCATGATGCATTTAATTTGTTAAGAACGGTCTTTAACACGCAGAAATCGGAGGGGAAAAAATAAAGTTTTGAAGCATTTCTAGATTGTATTTTAAAATTCAGGCTTCGAGGTTCAACGTCCGATCTTTCAGATTACTTACTTGTGCACCACATTTCTTGGATGCAATAACCATAAATTCGTCTGTCATCGCAAAGCAGAAAAATACACAAATAGGCAAACTGCCGCTGCTTTGTATAAGTGTGGAAGAAAAGACGAAGTGGTGGTCAATTACAGAGACAACACGTAATATAGAATTTTGATTTTAGTCTTACTCACCGGCACAGTAAATTTGGTTCCACTCATAGTCAGTCAAAAACTGTTATCCCCATACCTCTGTTCTGTATATTATACAGTATTCCATCATAGTTAATAGTAGGAGGGAGAGGGGAGAGAATAGTGTGTGCAAATCCCATGGCTGGTGTCTCGCAGTCTGGTTCATTTAATTTCCTTTTGCTGAGATCTCATTAATGTCATTCATGAATTCGATTCTATTTTTTTTTTACGTTTCTTTGGTTCTTGTTTAGATAAGTTTCGGCTTTTCACCGGAATTATTACGTTTCATTCCAGATCTTCTTTGACATTATTACGTAACAAGAGAAAAGCTATTAATTTCCAACTCAAAAATTAAAAAAGAAACCTAAAAGTGATAAATCAAAACAAGGTGTTGTAATTCAAGAGTGCATAGAACAACATAAGAGAAATTAAAAGAAAAGATTTAGTAACTAATCATCTTTTTTTTTTTTTTTCCTTTTTTAATTTCGATTCAGAATGATTCTTTCCTAAAAAATGTCAGTTTCTTCCAAGAGAGCGAAATGATTGATAAAAGAGATGAAACTCATATTTATCATTTACTAAGAGTCGAACTCTGTTGTAAAGTGAGTGAACGGGTTGAGACAATAATATCGTTGAATGCGAGTGCCCTAAGTTTATTTAAAATTCGAATCTCATTGCAGAAAAAATAAATTTAATGAAAACGTTAGTTTAAAAAATAGGAGGTAGGGGACTGTTCGGTGTAGTTTGGAAAACTTTTGTTTTCTGTTTTTCCACAATGGCGTTGCAATTGTTGCTGGCGTTGAAATTGTTGATGAAAAAAAGGCATATTAATATTTCATTGCGAATTTCAGCATTTTCGTACTTTAGCACAATTTACAAGCCTACTTTCCTGTATACCTTAAATTGATAATCTGCATATATAGGTATTTCTATCTCTCTTTCTCATTCAGCTTTAGCTATTAATTACTTCAAATATACCTTTTTCATCAGTTAGCACACATATTCCTTCTCTCATCCATCCACTCCTTCATTTATTCATTCATTCTTTTTCTAAATTCATTTATTCAGTCTTTCATTGAAAAATATCCTTAAAAATACAGATCAGAAAGTTTCTTTGGAAAATAAGCTCGTTTAGTTCTGGGATAACCTTTGCATCTTTGCGTGTTCTACGTCTTAAGCCCCTTCCGATAGAGTTTGTTCCAGGTAAAACTGTTTGTTAGATTAGGGTTTATATAGGACTAAAATTTCCCGCTAGACGCTAATGCTAAATTTTTTTTAACTGTTCAAAATTGAACAAAATTGTTTAAATCAAAAAATATTTCACCGCCGAGAGCTTCTTCTGATAAGCTTGTTTTAACTTGGATTTTATGTCTAGGGGTGTTTACTTGGCTTCTTATTTCTCCAAAGGTGCTAATGTTAAAATTTTTTGAACTGTTCAAAATTAAACAAAAAATTATTCAAATCAAAAAATAAAATATGGAAATGAGATGACCTCGCCGAGATCTTCGCTTATGATGGAATTTTTAAATTATTTTCTTCGAATTTTGTACTACAAAATCTATAAGAATCACAACTTACATTCAAGAAAAATTTGGTAGTATGTCTGTGTATTAATGCATCCTCGCTCTCGTGAAAATGACCGAGTGAGGTTTTGCTTTTCTCCGTCTATTTGTCGTGCCCATGATGTTTCCGGGCTTGATTGTTCAAAGTAGCATACCAAAAAATTAAAAACAGAGCATGTCTTTTGTTTGAAATTTTTTTATTTCAAATTTTACACAGTAGATGCCATCATTAGATTATTTATAATTATAATGTAATTCGTGGTTTACCTGATTTACCTGAATTATTTTAGTTTACTCATGATGTTTTCAATAAAAAGATTTTTATTTTACTCTAGTTAATGTTTTCTTGAAAGTGATGCGATCGTTAAGTGGTTTAACCATGTTTAGCAACCTTTAAAAATGCATCAAAATTCAAAATCAAGAACTTCCCCGAATCCTAATACTTCCTTCTATCTCCAAAAGGATCTAGCTATATCCTTTTTGGATATAGAAGAAACGAAAAATTGGTATGAGGGCTGATGTACACAAATTTACTTAGCACTGAATTTTGTAATTTTAAACAAAGGAACAAAGCTATACTGCATGAGCTTGTAAAAAAGAAAAGAAAAAAGAATCCAGTAGATGGATGAAATGAAGGCGATCGACCGGAAAAATGGCAAGTTGTCCAATTTTTTTAAAACTTCAGTTCACTTTGTAAATTTTAACGCATTTAAAAAGTAAAACAATTTGAATTTGGAATAAAAAGTAAAAAGTTAAGTTTGTGCAAAATATTAAAAATAAAAATGAACATTAGAAGCAAAAAAAAATAAATAAATAAATAAGTAAAAAAATTGCTGTATTATTTTTTAGCGTTGTACATTAATTTTGGTTTTCAATTGACACTGATGCTGTCGAAACTGAATTTTACAATATATATATAATTCCAAAATTCTTAATTAAAAAAACAAAACAAAATATGGCCCACAATAAGCTTCAATCAATCCTAGGCTCCGAGAAAACTAGATCCACCTCTTGAGTCTTAAAAAAAAAAAAAACTAAAGAAACCCTTACCTAGTCCGATGTTCGATACGACACATTACGCACTGGTTGGTGCTTTTATTTAACCAGATAACTTTCTCAAAAATCCTTCTAATTAATCCACTTTACGAGCTTTCAACTGCAAAACAATGCTGAGTTACTTAGTAGTTGAGAACAAATAAAATATTTGAAGCATGAGAAATATCTTTTGCGGTCACTTAACAATATCTACTTGCTTCATAACTGCATCACAGGAAACTTGCAATTTTTCTCTACAGCGGTGTTGCTCGGAAAATTTCACAAGAATCAACTCGCTGTTCCAAATTCACCTGCTCTTAGTTCAAATACAAGATCTACTATTTACGACTTCCTCTATAAGAAAGTAATATAGCTGGAAATTTTGTAAGCAGTGTTTTTTTTTTTCTTCTTTCTGAGAGCGTGTTTTTTCGAGCGAATTTTTTTCGCTTTCTTAAATGTAGATATTTGTTCTTACTACTGGCCTGTATTTGGCTTATGTCATTGCAGCCATAGTGAGTTCTCCAGGCACCCCTAAGGTGGTACACTCTCTTTTAGCAGTACCACAATGGCTGTGATCGCCACATGAGAATTTCGACTCCCAGTTTCTTCACATGAAAGGGTGAACACCTGGGCTGTGTTGTTGCGAAAATGCAATAGGAAATTCATGTTTAGTTGAGAGTATTCAGGTTCAGGTCAAATAGATACTCAAGCTCAAGGGATCTTTAACACGCCACATAATTATACGACATGGGCCGGACAATCTGCATTTTCTGCATCAAGAAAATCCACCGACATGGCCAAGTTTGAACCCGCGATCTTGGCACGACGCCACCTTCCTGGCGTATTCTTTAAGTTCTTTCTAAAAGTTTTTGTTGGATGGCTCTCACAAAACGTTCTTCTATATTCTTTATAAAATTGTAAATAATGTAAAAACATAATCAATTCTTGAAATTTTTTTTGAGGCGAAAAAACGTTTGATTGCGTGATTAAGCATCCCCAGAGGGAATGGTCGATATGAAAAACTATGATTAAATTATAGGCTAATCAATCTTTAGGCTACTTTTTTTCTCTAAATAACCGAAATCTGGCGAAAATAGAAAAAATCACAATTTAATAACAAATGATAAATTTTTGCTAGAACATTAAATTTTGAAACATTTAAACATATATTTTGGAGAACTAAGATGTTTGAAAATAATAATTACGAACATTGAGCAGTAAATGTTACGAACAAAACTCCGTTTTGATAATTATTTTGGTTACAAACGAATCACTATTTTTTGTAACTAAATGAGTCTTCAGTTCCAGAGTTTCAAAGGTGCGTTATAACTTAATTCTCCAAGATTTATATTTTTCGCTCTGTACTAAGCTTTTGGTTTCAAACGATAGCATGACACGCCTTGATTTCATTCTTGACCTGATGTATCTATCACGTCTGCTCACCCCGATGACTGCAAGAGAAGCTTCTGTTGTCAGTTTCACTGTTCTTTCAACACATGTCATGGAAAGTTTAATTTTCCCAATGCTGATACTGGAGATTCCCCAGATTTTATCAATTGCTTTATATCTTTGTTTAATAAGTGAATAGTGAGTGGTAATTGAAAGTTCTGTTACGTGGCAATTCTGCTAATCTACTAGATCTACATAAGATTCAGCATTAAAACGTGTTTCAGGAATTTTGAACATAGGCGTAACCAGGGGGGGGGGGGGGGGGGGGATTTGGGGATCAACCCCCCCATTGGGTACTTACTTATTTAGGCACATCTAGGCACACAAAAAAATTTCTGGCTACGGCCTTGCAAATCACATATTTTTTTTTCCCTAAGAATATTAAACACATATGCATATGATTTTATCTCCTCTTTCTCTGAAGGGTTGTGATCCTGGCCAAAGTATGCAGCTCATAATAAAGAGGACTTTTCATCTGGTTATAATCAACCTCCTTATCACCTTGGGGGGGAGGGGGGGAGTTTACTGCGAAAGGTGGCTTCAATCACCGTACCACACACAGACAAACAGAGATCCTTTCAATCACTCCAGAGGGTTTTCTTTCCTTCTTGATGTCTTTTTTACCCAAAGGCAGCAATTTGGGAATACAATCGCACAAGTAATAAGTTTCGTGGAAAATATTCCCTACTGCGATGGAGTTTTGTTTTCTGATAATTCGGTGTTGTAAGCGCTGGGGTTGGAAAATGAAGGACCCCTAGCCAACAATTGTCCTAATGGATTAAACCCTCAAGGGAGGAAGGGTTGCTCATCAAGAAACTTAAAGAGCAGTTTGCATTTATTTATGACTTCCTGTCCAAACACCCGTTTTGGTAAAATCTTTTTTGTAGATGAGCCGATTGGAAAGCTGATGAACTAACTGTATTTGCATTGCATTCTCATTTACAGATGTTCTCTCATCTCTTATATTTTAAATGTTTTTTTTTTCTTATTATGGTCCATCACTGATTGCATTACGACTCTGGAAATCATCCGTTCAACGTTTCCAATCTCACTGCTACGGTTTAATGCTGCATTTTAATTTACAATCAAGTATTATTTATATTTTAGCTAAATTTTTAATTATTTTCGATACATAATAATGTTTGCACTCCAGCGATAGACACGTTCGTCATCCAAAAAAAAAAAAAAAGAAAATTTGATTCAGACACTTCCACTTCTGAGGTATGTTTTGCTACAAATTTAACAAAATTTTTAGAAATTTATTGTGGGGATGAGCATTTTTGTAGGGGAATTTGGATTTTTTTCTCGAAAATTCCACTATTTCCCAGTTTTAATATTATGAATGCTTGGACATAGAAGATTGCTTAGCGTTAAACATTGAATTTTCCATTGCGTTTGATTTAAAAAATAAACTAATGGATCTAGTAATGAATGTTTAATGTTTTTGTGAATCAAGGCCGTATCCACAGGGGAAAAGGGACCCACGCCCCCCCCCCCATAAATCTTTTGCAATGTATCATATATTCCTCCCTGAAACTTTGCTTAACACAAGTGTGTCGAAATCTGCCCCCCCCCCCCCCAAAAAAAAAAAAATATTCTGGATACTGCCTTGGCTCCGGAGCAGGGTGAGCATGTTAAGAATTAGGAAGGGCAGTGTATGCTTCGAAATCATACCCAGAGGCGTAGCTAGGTGGGGGCAAGGAGGGACAGCTGTCCCCGGGCACAGTGTCAAGGGGCGCGAAAATAATGTTAATTTACTTTATTTCTAAAATGCGAAAACAAAATTATTTGAACTGAAAAGGTGTGAATACGTTCGACAAAAAAGTGGGAACACCGCAAACCTTTTAGGGAATGACCAGTGTAGCACAGGAGTGCGTGGGGAATCAGACAAATAATTTTGCGAAGCCAAAGTGTCCCATTTTTTCCTCAGAAGTGAATGGTCGCTTTTTAGAGCTATTTATCATTTAGGAAGCATAAAAGTTTTTTTAGGCCAGGGAGCTGTTTCCCTTTAGGGGCGCTCCTTGGCCCCTAGGGGCAAAGGGGGGGGGGGGCGCAAAATCTTCAGTTGTCCCCGGGAGTGAAAACTCTAGCTACGCCTCTGATCATACCCTTTATATATACATATATATAGATATATATGACTAGAAATGATGTTAATATGATTTTTTTTACATATATGATAACTTTTTGATGTATATATAGTAGATGCATGTTTAGATCTTTGGTGAAGTTAGAGAAGTGGGTATTTGGGGCTTCTGGCAACTTAAATTTTTGTAACTGGTCTTACATCTATAACGCTTAGGCTAACTCTGGAGGCAAGGGTTCGAGGGCTCTCCCCAGGAAACTTTTTGAAATCTTCCTAGCAATGCGATTTCGGGATACTTTGGTGATGTTAGAGGAAACAGAAAGGAGTTTGGTTACTCTACCCCCGAGCAATTTTTTTCAAAATAAAGTCTTATATCTCTTAAGTTACTTTTGGTGTCGCTCGTGATAGTGTTCAATGTCCTTTCCCTGAAAGTGTTTCTGAAAGTAAAGTGTCTTAAAGGCGTAATTTCTCTTTTCTTTCTTTTTTTAAACTTGTGATCTGAATTTTTTGTCGGGGGGGGGGGGGGAGTTCACTTTGCTCCGAGGGGCATAGGCGTAACTAGAGTTGGTGAAAGGAGGGGGGGGGGGTCACCCTAAAAATGTACAGACTAAACACCAATAAGAAGTGTAAAAGAGTTGAAAATTTACTAGTCATAAATACTTGTCTCTAAAAGATATACTCCGTGTTTATTTCAGGCATCTCCCGGGGAGAGGGGGGGGAACTACCCCCTTGGAGCAAGTCAACTCCTCCCTCCCCCCCCCCCCCACTTTACTTTCAGAAACACTTTCAGGGAAAGGACATTGAACACTATCACGAGCGACACCAAAAGTAACTTAAAAGACATAAGACTTTATTTTGAAAAAAATTGCGGGGGGGGAGAGTAACCAAACTCCTTTCTGTTTCCTCTAACATCACCAAAGTATCCCGAAATTGCATTGCTAGGAAGATTTCAAAAAGTTTCCTGGGGAGAGCCCTCGAACCCTTGCCTCCAGAGTTATCCTAAGCATTTTAGATATAAGACCAGTTACAAAAATTTAAGTTGCAGAAGCCCCAAACACCCACTCCTCTAACTTCACCAAAGATCTAAACATACATCTACTATATATACATCAAAAAGCTATCATATATGTAAAAAAATTCATATTAACATCATTTCTAATCATATATATCTATATATATGTATATACAAAGGGTATGATTTTGAAGCATACACTGCCCTTCCTAATTCTTAACATGCTCCCCCTGCTCCGGAGCCAAGACAGTATCCATAATTTTTTTTCGGGGGGCCCAGACTTCGACACACTTATGTAAAGCAAAGTTTCAGGGAGGAATATATGATACATTGCAAAATATTTCTGGGGGGCTGCCCGTGGGTCCCCTTCCCCTCTGGATACGGCCTTGATTCACGAAAACATTAAACATTCCTTACTAGATCTATTAGTTTATTTTTTAATTCAAACGCAATAGAAAATTCAATATTTAGCGCTAAGCAATCTTCTATGTCCAGGCATTCATAATATTAAAACCGGGAAATAGTCGAATTTTAGAGAAAAAAATCCAAATTCCCCTACAAAAATGCTCATCCCCACAATAAATTTCTAAAAAATTTGTTAAATTTGTATCAAAACATACCTCAGAAGTGGAAGTGTCTGAATCAAATTTTCTTTTCTTTTTGGATGACGAACGTGTCCATCGCTGGAGTGCAAACATTATTATGTATCTAAAATAATTAAAAATTTAGCTAAAATATAAATAATACTTGATTGTAAATTAAAATGCAGCATTAAACCGTAGCAGTGAGATTGGAAACGATGAACGGATGATTTCCAGAGTCGTAATGCAATCAGTGATGGACCATAATAAGAAAAAAAAAACATTTAAAATATAAGAGATGAGAGAACATCTGTAAATGAGAATGCAATGCAAATACAGTTCATCAGTTTTCCAATCGGCTCATCTACAAAAATTTTTTTACCAAAACGGGTCTTTGGACAGGAAGTCATAAATAAATACAAACTGCTCTTTAAGTTTCTCAATGAGTATCCCTGCCTGGCTTGAGGGTTTAACCCATTAGGACAATTGGACTTTAGGACTCCATCACAACAGAGAATATTTTCCAGGAAACTTATTACTTGTGCGATTGTATTCCCAGATTGCTGCCTTTGGGTAAAAAAGACATCAAGAAGGAAAGAAAACCCTCTGGAGTGATTGAAAGGATCTCTGTCTGTGTGTGGTACGGTGATTGAAGCTACCTTTCGCGTGCGCTCGCTGTTAACCCCCCCCCCCCCCAAGGTGATAAGGGGGTTGATTATAACCTTATAACCAGATGAAAAGTCTTCTTTATTATGAGCTGCATACTTTGGCCATGATCGCAACCCTTCAGAGAAAAGGAAAAAAAATCATATGCTATGTGTTTAATTTTCTTAGGGGAAAAAAAATTGTGCTTTGCAAGGCCGTAGCCAGAAATTTTTCTGTGCGCCTAAATGTGCCTAAATAAGAACATACCCAATGGGGGGGGGGGTTGAACCCCCAAACCCCCCCCTGGTTACGCTTATGCCGAGGGGGTAGCTCCCACCTGGAGATGCCTGAAATAAACACGGAGTATATCTTTAGAGACAAGTATTTATGACTAGTAAATTTTCAACTCTTTTATTCTTCTTTATAGTCTGTAAATTTTTAGGGTGACCCCCCCCCCTTTCACCAACCCTAGTTACGCCTATGATTTTGAACACACCAACTCCTCGGCCCGTTTTGCACCCAGAACAAGCTATGCGAAAAACTTGCCTCCGGATTTTGAAAGTATAAGGGAAGAAACGGACCGAGGAGTTACTAACTATTAAGCAAAATAGGCACGGGAAAATAGGCACGGGCTTAGGGCACCAAGAAAGCGAGGTACAGCCAAGAAAGATTTTTATTATCTATTTAGATAGCAAAATTAATTGAATTTGTATGATCTTTCATCGGGGGAGGGGATTCTCAATTGCCGAATGAAACTTCGAATTTTATTGTATACAGAAAATAAGCATGTCAGTAATATTAAAAAGGAATATACTCACGTTAAAAGAAAAATTGCTGTAGTACAACATTTCCAATTTTACCGAAGAATCGGTAAAAGTTTTCTGAATAAGGAAATTTTTTTTGGGAGGTCACAGCAGTGACTTTTCATTGAGGCCAAGGCCGTATCCAGAGGGGGGGGGGGGGCAACGCGCCCCCCCCCCGAAATTTATCGGAGTGTAGCATATATTCCTCCCCGAAGCTTTCCTCAACATAAGTGTTTTAAAGTCAGGGTCCCCCCCCCCCCCGAAAAAATTTCTGGCTACGGCCTTGATCGAGGCACTCCAGCATCAGCAGTCATTAACAAATTTTTTGCCTGGATAAGGTCCATTAACAAATATTCAAAAATTCTTGATTTTTGTTAAAAATGAATTAAAGAGAAGAGCGAGTTAACGAAGTTTGGGAGAATTTATCAATAAATATTCATTATGATTTAATTGCTTCAAAAATATTAAATAGAAAGACAGCACAAAGATTTTAATATACAAAGAAAAATAAAGGCAAGGGTTGGAACCCCTCGATTTTTGGGGAAAGGGTATTCTTTTTTGGGGCAACAGCAGAGTACTGATAAGTACTTGCTCTGTGGCTCCGCTTCGGTAACACTAAAAAGCATTTTAAAAAGTTTATGAAAAATTCAAAAATTCATATTTTTAAAAGTACAAAAAAAAAAGAAAAAAAACGCAGCAGTGGAGCACAACAAATTTCTTTACTCCGGCTCCGCTAACCAAGAACTTTTTTAAAACTTGTAACTCCATTAAAATATTTTCCTCATAGCCGTAACTGCCCAACTATTTACGTTTTCTTCTTTAAAAATAATTCCAGAATTATAAAACCACACTGGAAAAGCAATAACTTGCCAAAATTGACAATGTTACTAGAGTAACCTACGAGGATGACCTAGTTATTATACTAAAATCATTGAGATTGTAAAAACAAAAACCCTAGGTGGCACTACTTTTGGCTGCCAAGGAGCCAAAAGCATGGCCAAAAGGCACGAGCAGTCGATCTCAGTTAGTTGTTAGTCAGTTCTAAAAAAAGAATCAGATGTTTGTTGTTCTGATATTTGATGGGACGTCGAGCTTAAATTCAAGTCTCACTCTGAAGTTTTGTGCCTGTTTTTAACAAGTTATTTAAAGTAAGTTTTCTTAACCTATATATAAAGTTATAAAAAATAGTGAACATGCAAAACGTGGGATTTAAAATCCAAACTTGTTTCGTACAAATTAATTAGCTACTAAAATTGCGTAAAGTAGTCGCAGTTCTTCAGAAAAAAATATTCAAAAACGAATTTTGATGCTAGCTGGATTCCAACATATTAAGTATTGATACATTTTGGAAACTTGTTCTTGACAATTTGTTAAAACGGTATCACTTGGATTCAGAAACTCCTGTCTAAAAGTCATTTTTGTGTAGAATTCTGAATGTTTTTAAGATTTATTTCATATTTACGCCTCTATAAATGATTAAGATGACGGTGCAAATGTTTAGGATGCAATTCAAAAACTTTTGATTTCACGTAGTTTAGAGATTTGAAGCCACTATTTCAAAAGGGAGGTTTGGAATTTGTAATAATATAAAAATGCTAAAAAACCTATATACAGTGAAACCTCTCTAGCCGACCACCTCTATTAAACGACCACCTCGGTAAACTCCTAGGAGAGCCCACCGCTTTTTAAAATCGCCAATTTGGCGTCCATTTCGCAGAACGATAGTTGTTTTACCCCAATTTTCTGGAACCCTTGGTGGTGATCGAGCGGTGGGAAAACAAGCCTTTCCTTTCAGTAGAGAATTCATCTTGATAACCAGATAAAGATATTGAAAGAACATTTTTTCAACGTTTTATAAGTGGCATCTAACAAAAAAGCGATTCTTTACTTACAAAGATAGGATAAAAAGGAGTATGAAAGTGGTAAGTCCGGAAGGAAATTGGAAGAAAAATGTAATTGCGGGATAGCTCAAAAGTTAAAAATACAAGGAGGCTCATCAAAGAGTGGGCACAGTCAAAAAGAGTAGAGATCAGAAAATTTTTCTTTTCGTCATTTTGCAGGTTATGAGGATAAAGGCATTTATAATCTTGATGAATATGGAATAATTTTTTGTGCTTTAACCAACGGCAAGTTTAACAGAAAAGTCGGAGGGGATCGAAAGAACACTTAACTTTAGTGTTTTTGAGTGAATGGGTTAGGTGAGAAAGAAAAAGCTCTTGTGATCGCAAAATCTTTAAAATCGCGTTTATGTCCATTTATTTAATTAATTATTATTTAATTTGGACACTTCTGGATATGTTTAACATTATTATTGAATATTTTCAAGTAACCTCCATTGAGCGACCACTTCCCTGAACGACCATTTTTTGGCAGAACGAGAGGTGGTCGCTTTAGAGAGGTTTCACTGTATTTCTAAAGTTTTAAATTTGATTTTGGGGGAATTTTTTTTTATCCCTCTCAAAACTATAGGCATTAGTATAACCAGTTGTGTAGGGTCGTATCAATGTTGTTTAAAGAATTAATTAATTTTTCACTTTTTAGGCCAATTTGTAATTTGAAGTCGATTCAATTTTTTTTCTTGAATTTTAGTAACTAGCAACATTTTTTGTATAATTTTGTCAAGTCGCTAGAATTTTCCGACTTCCATATCCTATCGCCATCCTTAATGTTTTTAATCAACGTTTTAACTCGGTCTTCTTTTCTAAAAGCTTCATAACCTAAAATAAACACTGCTATAGATGAATACTAATTTTTAGGAGTTTATTGTTTTGAATCTACTTCTAGTAGAGTAGATTGAAAATTTCGAGTAGGCGAGACAAAATGACGAGCGTGCGAGTCCTCTGCTACAGAAGAGGATTACAAGGAGGGTTGAAAATAATGGTAAAAAAAAACTATATTGGTCTCCAAATAGTAGGTTCACAGTAAACAAAAACTAATGAGTGGATGCAACTCAATTGCAAAATGTGTAAAAATCAGGACTTGCGTGTGGAAGTGTAAAAACAACTAGAAGACATTTTAGTTCCCTTAAACATTTTTCAAAACTTGGAGTGTCTGATAAAAAATTGAACATATAGTTGTAAGTTAGAATAAATAACACGTGCTCCAAGCCCACTAAAGTTTAAGGGAATAAATAGCACATTATGTAACTTTATGTTGTAGATGCTTACCTTAGTCTTTTGTATCATTTTCTAAAGTATAGCTCATTTCAATATTCCAACTATCTAAATACAATTAAATTCGTTTATAATGGCACCTATGGCATTGCTGTTAATGACACACCAGTTATAAAGTTAATAAATTGACGGTTCCAGCAGATCCTCATCAAAAATAAGTTTATACTACCTTGTTCTTAAAAAGTCATGGTGTCGATGCTGGCTAAAGTGTTAACATTATTATTTTGTTTCAATTGCATTTTTGATTATTATAATTTCGCAATTAAAAGGCTGAGAGTTTATATCGAAAGAAAGTAAAAAGCGCTTCTATTTTCCTTTTTATAAGTGTTGAATTTCCATTCTTGTCCAGTATTTATAACTTGTCCTTAACTTTTAATCTGTTAAGCCCACCATTTGTTTTCTATACCCCTTGAGAAATGTAAATGAAGAAATGTTATTCTTCAGAAAGATATGTGTGCCTGTGAAACTGAAAGCAATGTTTGGTAAATTAGTGAAGAATCAAGCTTTTAATCCATCACAAAACAAAATATTGTTATGAAATCTGCAATGCTTTAAAGCTTCTTTTTCTGAACCTGGATGCAATAGACTATATAGACATAGAGCCAGTTTAAGACCCTTAGATGCCTTGAGCATTAAAAAAGTTTTAGTGTGCCCATAATTTTTGTGTTCAAAATGCAGAGAATAAAACATTTAAAAACTGATAAGAAAATCTTATAAACAAACTAAAACACAAAGTTAGAACAAAACTACCATTTGTTTCTTTTAGTTTATTACATTTGAGGTTGAATGACACTTTTCTAATAATTTTCTCTCTATAGTCTCTGATTAAATTCTCCTAATCAATTCTGGCTCAAGATGTTCAAAAGCTTATGTCCCCTCGTAATGTCATTTAACAGAAATATTTTTAACACTTGAGATGTTCCAAACATGCAAATAAAAACTGAACAGCTATGTATACTTTATTTTTCAGAGGAAATATGATGAGATAAGATGGAGTGTTTTATATAAGTAGAGCTAGCTAATTCATTTTACTCTAACATTTGAAAGATCTTACAAATTTAATTAATTTTGCTATTTAAATGGACAATTTTTCTTGGCTGTCCCCCATTTTCTTGGTGCCCTAAGTCCGTATCTATTTTGCTTACCAGTTAACAGCATTGTATAGACATAAATTGGTATGATGAATTCATATATTTGAACAATCTGTTATCAACCTATTACTCCACGGAATATATTCTGAATCATATTAGTTCATCTGCGGATGATAATGTGATTCAGTATCGGTGGATGAAAAGTTCAAATTAAATTTCTAAATATCCTTTGCATCTTTAAGAACAGACAGTTGTGTCGTCGAGGATGGACGCAGGGGGACGACGTCCCCCTACCCTTTTTATTTCAATATAAGCGTCCCCCAAAAATTTAAACTTTTAACATAAGCTCCCTCCACTTTTGATTTCAATTGCTTATCTTCTTATGTATTAGCATCCCCCCAACTTTTTTTTTCAGGACTACATCACTGAGAACAGAAGAAAGTGTTGGCCCTATAACTGAGGCTTCAGAATATGGTTGTGGTGATAAATGGAAACAATAATTTATTTATACTAAGCCCCAGTAGCAGAATTATCTGTATCAATCTGCAGTACAAATTTCAGAAGTCGAAATTTATCTGCAGCACCAAATGATGTGGAACCAAATTGAAAATCATAAAAAATTGTAAACTATGCATTTTAAAATAGTTGACATGCAACAATACATGCTGACGATAAATAAATATTATAATTATTCAATTTATAAATAAATTAATAAAATCTAAATTGAACATGCAATTAGTCCAAGCTAAGAGCAAATGAAGTAAAGACAATACAACAGTTTAATGTTTGAAAATATTAAACTGTTATTTTTTTTTCCCCTGTCGGGTCATTCCATAAGAACAGGGACATGATCATGAAAAAAAAAAAAATAGTTTGTTTTGAAACAAATTTGCTGGATATTTATTCTAAATAGTTTGATGTGTGCTGGAAACAGTTCAGTTTGTTTCAATATTAATTTTTATCAGAATGGCAACATTCCAAAGTTCACTATTGGAGATTTTTGTTCTGAAGCACATTTTCACATCAAAACAAAAGTAAGTTTTTATTATTCATATCATAATAAAAATATAAATATTGCTTGTTTTTTATGAATTGACTTAGAAATTTTCAAAAAATAACTAAATTAATTATTAAATATTGTTTTAAAACACAAATTAGTGGATAATTTTAATGCCTTTCCACATGTAGCATGAGTTACCAAAAACATGATTATATTCCTCTAGCACAGGGGTCTCCAAACTTTCCAGCCTTAGGGCCATATTGATTACTCCAGTAAATTCCAAGGGCCAAAACCATATTATCATTAATTGTTGCCAGTGGTAAAAAGTTGAATCAGTCCACTAGTGGTGTAAAATATGATTACTTTTTTGCCAGATGCCATTAGCGACGGGGAAGCTGATGTATTTTCTGTATCGTATGGGTATCCGTTATAATGGGGTACCCGCATCGTATCGCCATAGTAATCATTGATTACAAAAGTAATGAAATACACAAGTAATCATTGATTACTTTTTTCTTCAGTAATCGTTACTTCGGTTCCTAACGAGTACTCAAGTAACGAATGAGTATTTTTTTACATGAAAAAAAAAGTCCGAAAAAGTACGCCACGTTTAAAAAAGGCTGCAAATCGAACTAAAGTCCGCAAAACGGCAACACTGCATATTATTAATTTTCCTGTCATTATCTGTAATTTCTAGATTAGTCGTAGAGTACCAGCGAGCCATGAGGAGTAACGTGACAGGACATCTGGTGGACACAAGCAGAAATAGGTAGTACCTTCTATCCCTAACAGATGGCGCTAATAGCACTTACAGAATAATCTCATTGGTTCGATAAAGTTCTGGTGTCTTCCACTCACTTCTAGATGGCAGTAAGTGAAATATATAAGAAGGCTAGTGGCGCAACCACAAGTCAGTTCCTATGACACTGCTGTGAAATAAAATAGTGCGTACCTCCTTAAAACGTGTTTGTGCGTGTTTAAGTTTAAGACATCTTTGTAACAATATTTTTATTTGAATTGTTGCTTTTGTGTGTGATTTAGTAGAATGGAAAAGAAGCGAAAAATTGATAGTGAATGCAGAAAATTCAAAGATCAGTGGAACATTCAGTATTTCGTAATTGAGTCCAGTAACAAGGCGCTATGTTTGATTTGCAATGAAAGCATAGCCGTTCTCAAAGAATATAACATTAAACGTCATTATGAAGCAAAACATTTTCAAAATTACTCAAAATATACAGGAAGTTTGCGGACAGAAAAATTCGAAGCTATGAAGCGCGGATTGAAATCGCAGAAATCTTTATTTACAAAACTCAAAACTGAACAAGAGGCTGCAACTCGTGCCAGCTTTCGTGTGGCTCTTGAAATTGCAAAACGTGGAAAACCATTCACCGATGGAGAAATGGTCAAAGAATGCATAATCGCAGTAGCCGAAGAAATGTGCCCTGAAAAGGTAAATTTATTAAAAACTGTCAGTATGTCAGCAAACACTGTGGCTCGAAGGGTAGAAGACATCGCTGAAAATATATCCTCTCAACTGTTCAACAAAAATGGACATGTTGAGTGGTTTTCTTTGGCCTTGGATGAGTCAATGGATGTGTCAGATACTGCTCAGGTGTTGATTTATATTCGAGGAGTAGATAAAAGCTATGAAGTGCATGAAGAACTTCTTGATATGTATAGTATTCATGGCACAACTACTGGTTCAGATATTTTTAAAGGAGTTGAAATGGCCATTAAGCAAAAGAACCTTCGATGGAAAAACTTGAAATGTATTACAACTGATGGAGGCAAAAACATGAGTGGGAAAGATAAAGGAGTGGTCGCTCTTGTGTCAAAGGCTGTAGAAAATGACGGTGGTTCAAAACCAATAGTCTTACATTGTAATCATTCATCAACAGTCTTTGTGCGGAAAATGTTTGGATATGTCTGAAGTTCTGAAACCAGTCATATCAACTGTTAATTTTATCAGATCTTTTGGGCTGAATCACCGACAATTCGTACAATTTATTAAAGAGATTGGAGAAAATGACTTACCTTATCATACTGCCGTACGTTGGCTTAGTTGTGGGAAAGTCCTTCAGCGCTTTTTTGAACTTCGAGCAGTGATCGAATTTTTTTTGAATGAAAAGCATCGCCCTCTTACTGAATTGCAAAACAACGCATGGCTGTGGAAGTTAGCATTCTATGTTGATTTGACAAAACATGTGAACGAACTGAATTTGAGATTGCAAGGAGAAAACCAGCATCTTCCTGATTTATACAATAATATTAAATCATTCAGGAAGAAATTGATACTGCTTCAATCACAACTACGAAGTAAATGTTTTTCACATTTTAAAACATGTGAAATATTTAGCCACACCACTGAGACCGAGTTTCCTATCGATTTTGCAATCGAAACTTTGAGTGCTTTGAAAATAAATTTTGATACTCGTTTCTCGGACTTTGATGCCATTGCGAATCAAATTAAGATTTTTCAGAATCCTTTTGATACTGACATTGAAACCCTAGCCCCGGAACTTCAAATGGAAATGATTGATCTACAGTGCAGTGATATAATTAAGAACAAATATCAAAACTTATCTTTGTTGGAATTTTATAAGTGTCTTCCACTGACACAATTTGATAATTTGCATAAATTTGCTCGTGGGCTGTTTTCTGTTTTTGGTACTACTTATTTGTGTGAGAAGACCTTTTCCAAAATGAAGTACACAAAAATGTTTACAGATCTAAATTAACTGATGAGCATCTTAAATCTCTTTTAATAATTGGTACAAGTAAAATTAGTCCACAACTACAAACTATTGTCAGTGGAAAATCTCAATTACATAAATCTCATTAGTATTTCATATGTCGTTATGCTTGTTATAAGTTATCTTTTCATTTAAAATGTATAAAATGTTAGTTGGATTCATTTCAATAATTTGTTAGTTAGTAAATAATAACCTACAACAATGTTATGAGTAGTTAGCCCATGACCATATCAATGTAGATGTCATATTAATAATTATTCAACATAAAAATAGATTACTTCAGTAAACTTAATTTAATTTGCTATAAAAAATAAATATGTTCTCTAGAAGGAGTTTTCTTTCAAGTATGCTAGCTCTCCGCGGGCCGGACAAAATCTGTCCGCGGGCCGGATGTGGCCCTCGGGCCGTAGTTTGGAGACCCCTGCTCTAGCACATGCAATAATTTAGTAAAAGCTTCCTAATTTGAGATTCTCTTCAATTTTTAGATACTTTAACTAAAACTAAAGTGAAAAGCAGTTGTAATAAATTGTTTTTTTTTAATTAGCTCAAATATATTGTAACATGAGTTACCATGTGTTTCGAATAATAGGTGATATACGGAACTACTGTGATATAACCCCCCCCCCCTTGGCGACTTTTTCGTTGGCGCCAAGAAACCATCGCCAACAACAAGATTTTTATGTCGCCAACTTCAAACACAATACAACACTCTTGGCGATGATTATATCGCCAACAATGTTACATCATACACATAGCAAACATGTCAAGAAAAATCACTAAAAAACAGTAAAATACCAAAAATTGCAAATTATATCTTAGACACAATATCAACGCTACTATGTAAAGCACGTACAGCATTTTTCAACAGCAATTCAATACATTAACGGATCGATAATTACTCGAAAAATAGAATTATTTACTTTACAAACACTCAAAGTTGAATAAAAACCCTTTCTTTAAAGAACACGCAATTTATGCCCAATAATAACTACTGCAATGATTCATTATTGAATAAAATGATATGCACTCTTTAATGAAAAACATAATTAAAATATCGCGCAATTCAACGCAAAACGAATGTTTATTAAAGCTGTGGGAATTTTAAAATAAGAGACTCCATTAGAAAATATATAACATTGATCAATTAAAGCACATATTACATCAATCTGTTGGAAGCCTACACTAAAACTAGCATAAAAACTAGACAACAAAATTAATAACGGTCATCACTTCAAGTACATTTTGTCTTAAACTATTAGAAACCAACATTAAAAATACCATAAAAACACTTCGTTGAAAGAACACGCATTTCATGCACAATAATGACTATTGCAATTAATTATCATTACATAAAATGACATGCATTATTCAACGAAAAACATAGTAAAAATATCGCGCAATTGCACGGAAAACTTTAAATACATTTTACATTAAACTAACGGAAACCCACTTTATCAAAACTAGCAACGCCCCTAATTACTACAGCTAATATTTTAGAACAAATGAAAATTCATTGTTTTATAACCTTACAAACACATAACATAAGCAGATAATAATCTAACAAAAATAAAGAACTCACTTTAAACCAGTTGGCTTTTCAATGTTAATCCCAAATAGCATCAAACTTACAATCCAATACGACGAAATGGTCCGAAAATTACCACTTTATTTTTCTTTGCTTTTAGTCACAATTAACCAAACTTATGCACTTATCAACCAAAACAATTTCGTACTTCAGATAGCACAAACTACAAACCACGTTTCCGTCAGATTCGAAAAATGGCGCCTTAACAAACTAATATAAATTCATTTATCTCGCCATAATACAAAACAATTGAACTAAATTAATTCACTTTAACACTTTACATTCTTCCTTTATCAACAGGAAATATCTCCACAAACTTTAACGATGGAATTAACTACTAAAAAGCTACCTATTAGTTAAAGAGAACTTTCTAAAGGTCCAACCATCACACTCTAAAAACACCCATTGCATAATCAGGGTTGCCACACATTACCTCAGCCAACATCGATGGCGCTGGGTAAACGAAAAGATATCGCCAACCGAAAATCATTACAAATTGGCGCGCTAGCTCGAATGTCGCCAAGGGGGGATTATATCACAGTTGTACCTGATATACTACAGTAATGTAGTTATAAACAGTAGTAATTCATAAAAGTGAGTTGAATTGTTACTTGATTAGTAGAGTTAAGTTAATAAGGAACTTTTGGCAACCCATGCTCAAAGGATATTTTCACTGAAAATCCCATAAATCATTCCAAAGCGTTAAAACAAACCTTGCTAACACAAAAATTACACTTTTACTTTAGTTGATTTGATTTCACAATTGCACAATGCCTTTAACAGCAGCAGAAAAAATGAGACGAAGAAGGAAAAAGCTTAAAGCAGAGGGGCGGTATGAAGAATATAAGGAAAAGCACCGAGAAACAGCGAAGAAAAGCCGCGCAAAGAAACGAGAAGAAGTAAATCAAATGACTAAAGCTGAAAGAGAACAGATAAAGAGAAAGCAAAGAAAAAGATCAAGAGAAAGTGTGGCAAAATGTCGATTAAACAAAAAGAAAAAAGAGCAATTAAAGTTTGTTACTCCTTCTCCATATAAGTCCGTAAATTCACTAGGGAAAGCACTTGCACGTACAAAACGCTCGTTGCCGTATTCTCCACGTAAGAAACAGACAATTGTACGTCGTCTGTATCAAGACATTGTTCCAAGTAGTGAGCGTGACATTAAAATTCAAAGCAACAGAGGAAAAGATTCTATTACTACCGACACTGTTAATATGTTCAAGACTATTACCAAAGAGACGATATTAGTCGTCAAGCCCCAGGAATGAAGGACGTGACTACAGTTAGAGATGGTAATGCATAGCTTAAAAAACAAATCAGACACCTGTACAATTCAGTTGTTGAAACGTATACTCAATCTTGTGCTGACCATCCTGAGGTAAAAATAGGTAAAAACAAATTTGCAGATTTGCGTCCAAAGCATGTATTCCTATCCAACAAAATGCCTCACAACGTTTGCCTTTAAAATACATGAAAATTTTATTTCTGCTGTAAATAGCTTCTCAAAATGCTGTACAGATTTTCCTACTTATTCCTCTTCCTTTGTGGAATCCTTCCTTTGCAAGAGTTCTTCAAAAAACTGCTGGGAAGGTACTTGCAACATATGTTCAGATTTTCTAGCAAATACTATTAATTCTTGCATTAGTGCATCTACCTCCGATTTTGCTGAATGGAATATCTGGAAAGAATTTGAAGGGAAACTTACCCGAGTAGCTGAAGAAGGTGTGACGGAAGAACTTGGAACACATATTCTTTCAATGAAGAATGTTTTTTTTTCCATTGCTATGTCAAGCCGGAACAATCTGAACAGTACCATTTACAAAAAGAGGATGTAGGATCTAATGCTTCAGATTTCAGCAAAGCACTTGTTCAAATAGATTTTGCTGAGAATTATACTTGTGTTGCACAGGATGAAGTGCAAAGCTTTCACTGGGTTCAACCACAAGTAAGTCTCTTTACCATATCAGCATGGTATGATGGAGAACAACACCCTTCTGTTATAGTTTCAGATGATTTGGACCATTCTAAAAGAACTGTCATCCCGTATTTGAGCAGTGTATTAGAAGACCTACCATGAAATGTGAGATCAGTTAACATTTGGTCAGATGGACCCTCCTCACAGTTCAAAAACAGATACATTGCAGCAGCATTAGTAATTCTGCAAGAAAAATTCAACCTATCCATTGTCTGGAACTTCTTTGCCACCTCACACGGAAAGGGTCCAGTAGATGGCATTGGAGGAGCAGTTAAGCGACAAGTGCGAGCCTATGTCAAAGCCCGGAAGGGCACAGTTTTCAATGCTGCAGGATTCACAGCTGCAGCTAGATCCTGCAGTGATGTGAAAACAATTAAAATGTCAACTGAAGACATAGAACGAAAGTTGAAAGAATTGGCCATCTCTTTCGAAGAAGCAGAGCCAATCGATAACATAAAAAAAATGCATTGCATTTTTATTGAGAAAGGTTGTCCCAAAGGTATTCACCTCACCAAGGAGAGAAAAAATGTACCAGAGAAAGAAATGTGTGATAAAAGCATTGCACATGGAACATTTCTCTTGGTAAAATGCCTTGGAAAAAAGCAAGTGTACCGGTATGCTGCAATTTCACAAGGCTCCATGGATTCCAGCAAAGAAATAGAAGTGATATTCCTTGCAAAAAAGAATTCGGAAGGAACTGTTTTCATTTCAAATGAAAATGACACTTCCTATGTTAAACTGGAGGACGTAATAAGCATCTTGCCAACCGCAACTTTAAAACAAAAAGGAAGCCGCTTTTTCTATGAATTTAATGCATCTGTTGATGTTCTTGAACGCAGATAATTTTTTAAGGAAACAATTGAATCGTTTATTTTGAAAAGGTAACATCTACGTTTTGTAAAAAGAACAACTCTTAGTATTAATTTTTACGGCAGAATTAATCAAAAATCGTTTTAATTTACCAATATTACATTGCTATTACCTACTAAATTAAAATAGTATAAGATCAGACCCGTAAAGTTTTCCAACTGTTCATAAGCTTGCTTTTTTTTTTTTTGTCTCTGTAAAAAAATTTTGTTTTTAAGAGTTGTTACCGTTTGGAAATAAACGATTCAATTGTAGAATCAAGTAAAATAAATATCAAATGTATATTTCACTTATTTGCATTACACTTTTAGTTAAAAAAAATACCTTGCATTAAGTTACTATGCTATGTAGCATGAGTTACCATGCAGTGTTTATTTCAGACCTTTTGCTCCGGGAGGGCAGGTGAAGAACTAGGGGGGGCGGTGTATGATCCAAAATAATTTTTTTATATATTATGGGCATGAATAGAAATGATGATAATATGCATTTTATCAATATACATATAATAGATTCTTGATTATATACAGTAGAAGCAATTTTAGACTATGTTTGGTAAAGTTACGGAAGTCTGAAATTTTTCTAATTGAAATCGTATAAATGTAATTCTTAGGCTGTATTTGGGGCGGGGGGCTTGGGGGTCCTCCCCCGGAAATTTTTTGCAATTTATGTCCAGATAGTGCAATTTTAGACTCTTAGAGGACGTTAGAGGTTCAGAGATTCTTCACCGAGAAAATTTTCAAAAGTAAAAAAATGCAATTGCATTAATGCAATTTTAAAAATGCAATTGCATTAATGCAATTGCAATTTTTAAAATTGCATTTTAAAAATGCAATTTTACTCTATTTTTGTCAACGTTATTAGAGACAGGTGCGACGGCTCTCCCCAGGACACTTTTTGTGATCTAAGTTTTAAGAATATGAAATTTCGGATACGTTGTTCGGGAATGTTAGAGGATGCGAAAAAGAATTCGGGGACTCTCCTCCCGCAAATTTTTCGGAACAAATTTCTTATATTTTAGGCTACTTTTGGTGACGTTACTGATAGTTTTCGGTGTCGTTCTCCGACAACAAAGTGTTTCTGAAACTGAAGTCTTAAAAGCGCAATTTCATGGTATCTTCGATGATGTAGAAGGAAGAGAGAACCAGAGGATCTAACTCGAAAAATTTCCAAAACTGATGTTTTAAAAGTGGAATTTTAGTCCATCTTTGGTCATGTTAAGAAAAAAAGGGGTGAGTCAGGGCCATGCTTTGAAAAAATTTCCAGGAGCAGTTGACTTGCTCCGAGGGGGCAATGCCCCCCGGAGAGATGCCTGAAAGAAACACTGTTACCATGTCATGTAGCATGAGTTACCATCCAGTTAGTACATTTTATTTTGTAAAAAATTATAAAGCAAACCAAATTTAAAACTGAATGATGTTTTATATAAAACAAGGTTTATTTAAAATATTCTCAAAGGTAAAGTTCATTGCATGCACAATTTGAACAGAGAAAGGCATTCATGTTGTGTGCTCAAAATCCAATGTCCTTTTTTGGTAGCATGAGTTACCAGGCTGTTTTAATTAATTATGAATAAGGTTTATTACTTGCAATTTTTTAAATGTTATACACTTGTTTGATGCCTTAAATATAATCTAGGTGATTTTTTACAAAACAAAAAATGTTTTATTTGTAATGTTTCTAGACTGCCAAAGTATAGTTTTGCAAAAAAATGTAGCCATCAAAAATGAGTTACCATGAATGGCCGTAACAGTTGTTTAAAGGGGGGGTTCAACCTGACTAATTAATCTGCAAGCTAAATACAAATCTGCAAGTCGCTTTCCGTGCTGTACGTTTTTCAACAAGGTCTAAGATATCATCCGGAATAATATGCAAATTCAAGAAAGGGGGGGAGGGGAACTGCCTTGTCGATCAACTCCTATTTTCATGCCCCCCCTGTAAAAAAATTTCAGGATACATTTACTAATAAGAAATAAAATATTTTCAGTTTGATTTGGATTAGGATAATTAATACTTTTTGAAAGGAAATAATAACAAGTAATTTGTACTTCTATATTAAAAATTAATTTTATTTTCAAAAACATAAGAGTAATCTAACTCCTTTCTGTTTCCTCTAAGATCACCAAAGTATCCCGAAATTGCATTGCTAGGAAGATTTCAAAAAGTTTCCAGGGGAGAGACCTCGAAGCCTTGCCTCCAGAGTTATCCTAAGCATTATACATGTAAGACCAGTTACAAAAATTTAAGTTGCAGAAGCCCCAAACACCCACTCCTCTAACTTCACCAAAGATCTAAACATACATCTACTATATATACATCAAAAAGCTGTCATATATGTAAAAAAATTCATATCAACATCATTTCTAATCATATATATCTATATATATGTATATATAAAGGGTATGATTTTGAAGCATACACTGCCCTTCCTAATTATTAACATGCTCCCCTGCTCCGGAGCCAAGGCAGTATCCAGAATTTTTTTTCGGGGGGGGGGGGGGAGGGGCCCAGACTTCAACACACTTATGTAAAGAAAAGTTAAAGTTTTAGGGAGGAATATATAATACATTGCAAAAAATTTGGGGGGGGGGGGGCCGTGGGTCCCCCTTCCCCTCTGGATACGGCCTTGATTCACAAAAACATTAAACATTCCTTACTAGATCTATTAGTTTATTTTTTAATTCAAACGCAATAGAAAATTCAATATTTAGCGCTAAGCAATCTTCTATGTCCAGGCATTCATAATATTAAAACCGGGAAATAGTCGAATTTTAGAGAAAAAAATCCAAATTCCCCTACAAAAATGCTCATCCCCACAATAAATTTCTAAAAAATTTGTAGCAAAACATACCTCCGAAGTGGAAGCATCTAAATCAAATTTTCTTTTCTTTTTGGATGACGAACGTGTCCATCGCTGGAGTGGAAACATTATTATGTATCGAAAATAATTAAAAATTTAGCTAAAATATAAATAATACTTGATTGTAAATTAAAATGCAGCATTAAACCGTAGCAGTGAGATAGGAAACGTTGAACGGATGATTTCCAGAGTCGTAATGCAATCTGTGATGGACCATAATAAGAAAAAAAAACATTTAAAATATGAGATGAGAGAACATCTGTAAATGAGAATGCAATGCAAATACAGTTCATCAGTTTTCCAATCGGCTCATCTACAAAAAAGATTTTACCAAAATGGGTGTTTGGACAGGAAGTCATAAATAAATACAAACTGCTCTTTAAGTTTCTTAATGAGCATCCCTTCCTGGCTTTTGAGGGTTTAACCCATTAGGACAATTGGACTTTAGGGCTCCATCACAGTAGAGAATATTTTCCAGGAAACTTATTACTTGTGCGATTGTATTCCCAGATTGCTACCTTTGGGTAAAAAAGACATCAAGAAGGAAAGAAAACCCTCTGGAGTGATTGAAAGGATCTCTGTCTGTGTGTGGTACGGTGATTGAAGCCACCTTTCGCTGTTAAACCCCCCCCCCCCCAAGGTGATAAGGGGGTTGATTATAACCTTATAACCAGATGAAAAGTCTTCTTTATTATGAGCTGCATACTTTGGCCATGATCGCAACCCTTCAGAGAAAAAGGAAAAAAAAAATCATATGCATATGTGTTTAATTTTCTTAGGGAAAAAAAATTGTGTTTTGCAAGGCCGTAGCCAGAAATTTTTCTGTGTGCCTAAATGTGCCTAAGTAAGTACATACCCAATGGGGGGGGGTTTGAACCCCCCAAACCCCCCCCTGGTTACGCCTATGGTTACCATGGAATGACCCTGTCGCATTTTTAAAAATTTTTTTTTGCAAGGTGACTAATTAATCTGCAAGCTTAAAGATAAATCTGCAGCGCTCGCTGCCGTGCTGTGCGATTTCTGCAACAAGGTGCTAAGCTTTCATCTCGGAATAAATATGACTAAATTCAAGACAAAGAGTGAATATAAACTAGAATTTGTGTTCTTTTGATTGAATTTGTATTTTCATGCTCATAATTTTATTTAATAAAATGTTCAGGATACATTTACTTATAAGTCATAAAATATTTTCAGTTTGATTTGGATTAGGATAATTATTGCTATTTTTTAAATGAAATAATAATAAGTAATTTGTACTGTTTCTATGTTTGTCAATTAATTTTATTTACCATCAGAAAGCATAAAAAAAAAGAAAAAAAAAAAGATACGTCACTTTAAGTGAAGCAACATATTCTGTCCTCATTTCACTCTGAGAGTTGAATGATGAATGTTTCAAGTGGCTTGGGGGTGCATCTTAATATTAATATACTGTATTTAAAATTGTACATATGTTTATTTAAACTAGAAATGCAACTTTTCTGCCTCCGGCAGATGCAAAATTCTGAACATTTTTTCCAGTAGCGTTCCCTCCACCTAATATTCAGTATTGAAGATTTATCAGGAATTAAAAGCCTCCAGAGATATGTGTATTTTATGATTTGTTGTCAAGCAAAGAATTAAAATTTTGATGTACAATTTTTTTTTTTTTCAGTTTAAGTTTAATGTTACTAATTGTTGAAAGTACTGGTTCTAATACTGCTTTAAGAACTGTAATGTTGCTTTTCTGTTAAAAAGTAGGGAGATGTCGGATCTCTACCCATGTCTACATCACCAACTAAAACTTAAAATCTACTGTGTTCCAGAATGTTTCTGTTCCCATGTACTTATGTCAACTTACTTTTTCTGATCTAGATGAATGCCGCCAGTGAACTTGATACAGATGTGGAAGAATTAGTTTTAGGAAAAATGAGTATGTAATGTTGCAATATCTAAAACTTACTGTAATATTATTTTGAAATGGTAATTTTTTGAATTTGCTTCTAGTCACCTATACTATATATAAAACAAATTTTTTGCCGAGCTTGGCACAGTGGTGTATTCTTGGGGGGGGGGGGGGGGGTGCACTTAAAAAAATGGGGTGACATGCAAACAGGGTCGGCAAATGGGGCCCAGCTCAGATAACTCGTCCGGATTTATCTTGGTATCAAAAATCCTCTCGTTTTTTTTAAAAGTGGATTTTTGTTCATTATATAATATGTTTGTGTATTTATCTCTTAATTTAAATAGAATATTATTCAGTTTGCACCGTAAGAAACATCTTAAGTTCTTTCTGGATGTGTAGAGATGCAAATCTATTTATTCCATATTATACAGTTGAAAGTTGAATAATTGGAACACATGGGGAAAAGTACAAGTAAAATAAACTTGAAATTATACAAAGAAAACATTTCTGTTATATCTTATTAAGGCAACTTTTAATTTATTTTCTTCTTTTTTGCTTTTGGGGAAACAATGAATTAAATTACTTTCATTCATCACCTTTCATTAATTTCCTTTTTCTGTGTCTTTACTATTTAAGTCCACAAATTCACCAACAACATTGTCAAGTGCCTACACAGTGTTCGAAGTTCCTGGTGGTCCACTGATCCGAGACCATTAAAATCCCCCTCGGACCACCAAAAAAAAAAAAAAAAATTTCCAGTGATCCGTAGGACCAGTTACCTTGCTCACCGTTAATAGACGTTTTAGAACGCCGTTAGACTCATTCGGTTTCTCCCGGTGACATCAGCTCAGACTGAATGGCGAAGTTGTATTCTTCCTTTTCCCTGATTTGGGGAAGGGGGCAGATTGCCAGCACTGAGGAACCCACAACCCCCCCCCCCCCCCCGACCTGACCGCCTACTTTGTTGAAGTTGTTTAATTTTTTCTTAATCTTTATTTCCATAGTAAACTTAGTGTTTTAATCAACTATTGAATTAATTAGCTATAGTTTAAATTAAGTTTTATTATAAATAAATTTACAAATGGTCATCAAGTATAAAAATGATATTTTAAACTAAAGTACTATATATTTTGGTTAATTTTAAGTGGACCAGTGATGTTGTCTCTGGACCAGGGGATGTTCATGTTTACTGGTCCGAAGGACCAGTAACATTTTTTAACAATTTCTAACGCTGGGCCCCTCTTTGGATACGGCCTTGCTTCCCAAGACGCGTAAATTTGATCAGTGTTTAATCTTTAACATAATATTTAATTTTTCTCTTGTATTTTCCCCTGAAACAACTTCAATTCCAGTTAAATTCTGTCTGCAGCGAAAATTATATAAAAACGTAAATCAGATTGTTTTTAAGTTGATAAATACGTTTTTTCTATTTTGCTTCAATTTTCACATTAAAATGAATCAAGTTAGAAACTCCAATTGTTAAAAAATTTTTAATCATCAATTTGACCAATTGTTTTTGTAAAACAAAGAAATTAACTAGGAGAAATCGAACTTCCTCCAAAAGCCCCCCCCCCCCCCCCGAAATTGGGGACTACCTACGCCACTGCAAGAGTTAATCGATTACCCAAGGCAAAAGGGGACCGATGGAAAATCGAAAACTCAGATAACAGACTCTGACAAAATCAAGACGGAAACGGGGGTGAACGGGTGAAATGAATGAAAATGTCATCAAAAATGTTAAAAAAATCATTTATTGTACATTGAATGAAATGTTTCTCCCACGCTTAAATCTAGCCCCTTTTCCCTTTTGTAATTGTCTCTTCTTTATCAGGCTGGCTTGTAATTCAGTCTCCGAAGACATAACAATCCGTTTGCGTTTAGCACTTATCATGTAACCAATACAGTACAGTACAAACCAAGATAAACGAACTGTTCACTAGCGAAATCAAAAAGGAACTGACGTCCGTCATTGGACTGACTGACATTGGTCATCGACAGTGCCATCGGCAGGGTGCCTTGGTTAACCCAAAACTCTGCTAGTCAGGGCTTGGATAACAGCGGCTCTGCTGTACCAAGGCTGAACTTGATCCAGTTAGTTAACTGTACCAGCTCCCAGCTTCGGCGCACCTAAGGCCTCGGCTAAGAGGTGTACGGGTGTCTGGAATTTAATTTTTAAAGATTTTTTTAGTCGAATTAATTTTTTCTAATGAGAATGAGGTACTTTTCCGTTTTGGGGAGGCTGGCAATGGTTATTTTTCGTTTTTTGCCAAATCAAACTACTTTACCATTTTGGGTTGCGGTTGGTAATGCTTAAATATTTTCCCCAAAAACAAACTCCAGACGCAAAACAAATTTATTTGGCAAAAAAAAAAAAAAAAAATCAATAATAACCATCACCAGCACTCCACAAAATGGAGAAGTACCGAAAGTTATTCTTTTTTCAGTAGTAATTACATTCTTAGCTCTGAAATAAATTAAATTCAATGATATTCGACTTTTGATTTATAGTCAATATGAGTTTTTTTTAAAATGCATTTTTATTATTTCTTTTGTGCAGAAATAAATGTGATGAATAAAATAGTTGTAATAGTTGCGTTTTATTCACCTTTTTCAGCTATATTTTTTTTAATTAAACAAGAAGTTCCGTCTAGAACTATACGAGCCTACTTTCCCGTATACACCAAATTCAAATTTATAATCTAGCTATCTCTTTCTCTCTCTTTCTCATTTATCTTTAGTTCTAATTATTGAAAATATACCTTTTTCAATGGATAATACATATTCATTCACTCACTCATTCATTCTTTCATTTATTCAGCCATGCATTTATTCATTCATTCGTTACCTCATTCAAGTGTTTATTCATTCATTTACGCATTCATGTATTTATTCACTCATTTATTTATATTTTCATTTATTCAATAATTTATTCATTTATTCTTTTCCTCATTCATTTATTCATTGATTTATTCTTTCACTCTTTCATTTATTCATTCATTCATTATTTCACTCATTGAGTCACTGAGAAATATCCTTGAAAATCCCGATCAAAAAATTTCATAGCAAAATAGGCTACTAAGTTCTGGATAAACTTTCTATTTCTACATGTTCTACGTTATAAGAGCTTTCCGATAAAGTTTGTTCCAAGCAAATCGGTCCGTTAGATCAGGATTTATATAGGGTTGAAATTTCCCCGTAAGCTCTGTGTTAATTTTTTGAACTGTTCAAAAATGAACAAAAACTGTTCAAATCAATATTTCACGCCGAGAACTCCTTTCAATAAGCTTGCAATAGGAACTTGGCTCTTGTGCCCAGAGTTTACAGAATTTGCTTCAATTTTGTCCATAGGCGCTAATGTTAAAATTTTTTGAACTGTTCAAAATTGAACAAAAAATTGTTCAAATCAAAAAGTAAAATATAGAAATGAGATGTCCTCGCCGAGGTCTTTCGAATGCAAAAAGAATTTTTCCAATCGGACAATTCGTTTAAAAGTTATTAGGGGGGGACAGACCGACAGACAGACCGACAGACACACTTTTTCCCCATCTCAATACCCTACTTTCAAATTTTTTATTTTTCAATCTTTATTTAATTACTTCACTTATTTTTGACTTTTCTTGATTTTTAACGATATTTTCACGATACATTAAGCCTTCTTTCATGCTTTATTATTATTTCCTTTTACTTTTACGGGAAAGTAGTCTAAAAAGGCAATACGTGTATAAATCGCAAATTCGTGTCCCAAAAAACGTAGTGTAAACGAATTTTGATAACTCACGTGCACATTGCACTTCGAAAATAGTCATACGCAACATATGGTAAACTGCATTGTTCATTTTTATGAAGTATACTACAGAGAAAATAAATGCTTCTTACAATTTATATGATACGAGCAGTACTATAGAATTGTTCATTTGTATAATAAAGATTTAGCATGCGTAATATCCACTGGTTATTGCTATATATAACGCATGTTACACCGCGAACAGTTTATTATATACACTTATGGGATACTGCATTACAAATTAATAGCACTGACTGTAACGTGTGAACAACTTGATTTAAAAGTTGCTGTATGACGAATACTCAATCACTGCGGTATTCGGCGTATTCAACACTTCTGCCGGATATTCGGCTTGACCGAATAGTGTTACACAATTAACGGAAAGTTGAACAAATATTTCTCTGAATACCCTATGGCCGAATATTATTGATACATGTTTCACAAACTAAATGTAAAATAATGTGCTTTTAACACAAACTTTAGACTACTGAAGGAAATCAGCATACTAATAGCGTCGTAATGACAAGATCTTCATCTGATTTTGCATTAATTTTTATCATTTATTTATTTGTGTGCTCAATTTACTTCATTTATTTCTTTTTTCTTAATTTCAGTGCGACACATAGATACAATATTTAAGACAATAAAATGACTGACAATACATTTCGATAAGAGCGTAAGTAACATGGATAGCCATTGTATTTTAAGAACAAACATCTTTAAAAACTTTTTAAATTTAATTGCATACAAGTCCCGATAACTAAAAGATGCTTATTTAGAAAAGCTGGTTTTTATGCGAAATTCGCATAGTAAAACTAGTGAGCAGATTAACGAACGAAAAGTTAAAAAGATGTAAATAAATTCCACTTTGCGATCTACTAAACTAATTAAGTGCTTTGAAACTTAAGTAGTGTCGTAATTTTGTTCCTACTACAACACATATGCCTCTTTGCACTTTCACACCAATGCAGCACACCTCGAAACTTATGACAACCAAACATCGTTACAGATGCAACAGCTGCAATTTCGGGTTCTCATCTCCCTAAATAGAAAAATGGGATGCATTGCATTTCCTCTACCGCAGTGAAAAAGAAAAACTTCGATAAAGTAACAGGGAGAACATCTTGAATCCTAATCAACAAAACGCATTCTGAGCGATTTATAAAAATCAATCCGTAAAAAAAGCAAGAAAAATGCACACTGTGCATTCGATTTTCAAATTGAAAAAGGCACAGGAAAACGCACTGAAAATCGCTCTTGCTCACTCATATTAAAACAAGAAGTTCCGTCTAGAACTATACGAGCCTACTTTCCCGTATACACCAAATTCAAATTTATAATCTAGCTATCTCTTTCTCTCTCTTTCTTATTTATCTTTAGTTCTAATTATTGAAAATATACCTTTTTCAACGGATAATACATATTCATTCACTCACTCATTCATTCTTTCATTTATTCAGCCATGCATTTATTCATTCATTCGTTACCTCATTCAAGTGTTTATTCATTCATTTACGCAGTCATGTATTTATTCACTCATTTATTTATATTTTCATTTATTCAATAATTTATTCATTCATTCTTTTCCTCATTCATTTATTCATTGATTTATTCTTTCACTCTTTCATTGATTCATTCATTCATTATTTCACTCATTGAGTCACTGAGAAATATCCTTGAAAATCCCGATCAAAAAATTTCATAGCAAAATAGGCTCGTAAGTTCTGGATAAACTTTCTATTTCTACATGTTCTACGTTATAAGAGCTTTCCGATAAAGTTTGTTCCAAGCAAATCGGCCCGTTAGATCAGGATTTATATAGGGTTGAAATTTCCCCGTAAGCTCAGTGTTAATTTTTTGAACTGTTCAAAAATGAACAAAAACTGTTCAAATCAATATTTCACGCCGAGATCTCCTTTCAATAAGCTTTCAATAGGAACTTGGCTCTTGTGCCCAGAGTTTACAGAATTTGCTTCAATTTTGTCCATAGGCGCTAATGTTAAAATTTTTTGAACTGTTCAAAATTGAACAAAAAATTGTTCAAATCAAAAAGTAAAATATAGAAATGAGATGTCCTCGCTGAGATCTTTCGAATGCAAAAAGAATTTTTCCAATCGGACAATTCGTTCAAAAGTTATTAGGGGGGGGACAGACCGACAGACCGACAGACAGACCGACCGACAGACAGACCGACAGACACACTTTTTCCCCATCTCAATACCCTACTTTCAAATTTTTTATTTTTCAATCTTTATTTAATTACTTCACTTATTTTTGACTTTTCTTGATTTTTAACGATATTTTCACGATACATTAAGCCTTCTTTCATGCTTTATTATTATTATTTTTTACTTTTACGGGAAAGTAGGCTAAAAAATGGCAAATTACCCTGTCAACTCTTAAGATTGATTAAATGTAACTTTGAATGTTTCAAAAAATATATGTATTGCAAATTTTATATGTTTAATGAACTATATATATTTACAGAAGTAAGCAATATAGTAATAAATGAATTTGAGTACTTATCTTGAATTGGTTGAAAATTAATAATTGACAGCATTTGATTTTCTCAAATTTTTACTGAACTTTTTTAGTCATAATTACTACTGAAACAAGCGCTGGCTGGCTGGCGATGGTTAAATTTTTTTTGTCAATTCAATTACGCCAAATCAATTATCTGATTCTTATCTGTTAGAAAGAAACCTCAAAGTTGAATAGATGGTGCTGAGTGCCGACACCTATTTTTGTTCCATCGTTTATGGCGAAATGAGACAGCCTGATCAGTAACAGTTAACTGACTGGATCAAGTTCAGCCTTGGCTGTACCTAGTTTCATTTTTTGATTTTGCAATGAAATTGAGTATTTTTTATTATAAAATGCATATTTCTAATACCGTAATGCACATATTATATTAACTAGTACCTAAATTAAATATGAATAACATTGATTTGAAACTAAAATCTCTTTTATCTAGGGCAGACCCGTGTTTCTCAAACTCCCAGGGACCAAATACATAAACACGTGTATAAATACAATGTATTTCTGAAAGTCAGTCAAAGTTAATTGCTCAAATGACGGATCTGTAAAGGGGCAAAGAGGGCACATGGGGAGTAGGGTGGCCCCCCAAAAAAAAATGTTTCTGCTAGTACTCTAGGCACCTTCCCATTTTGTTAGACTTGACCATATTATGTTTGTGTCAAAATTTTAGGTTTTTCTTGATACAGGAACAGGGTGCTCAAAGCTGATGAAAATCTGTTATAGCGTAAATTTTCTAGTTAATACTATGGAAATAAAAATGACGCAAAATTCAACATAAATAATTTGAAATTTATTGCATAAATAGGGAATATATCCGAAATTAATTATTAAGTCAAATAAAAAAAATAATGTAACTAATTTCAAACTTTAATTAATAAATACACATCAGAAAGCTATTGCTAGTTGTTACTAAAATGGTTTCTTTTATTTTTTAAATACTCCAACAAATTAAGTGTAATTGTGACAGTTTGTTTACATTGAGGAAGAAACTTTGCTACTCCTTACTTCTCCCGGTTCCACAAGTTTGAAATCTGTTAATGTTTTGTCAAATTGTCAGTTTGTTTATGATTTATATAATAGAGTTTACAAAAGAAGTATTTTTACAATTTCATTATTATTTGCATGAATTAAAATCTGTACGCAATGCAAGTCACAAGGCCATTGGCGAACTCTTAGATATTTGGTTTAAAGCCTCAATACCAACAAGACTTACTAGGCGTGCCATTGATAAATGAGAAAAAACTCATTCAGAATCGCTACTTTTAAAAAAGAACAAAAATCGTACTTCAGAAGCACAGAAAAACGTGAACATGAATTTATGAAAAACCTTGGTGAACTTTTTGATATTGCTAATCGTGCTAATGTTATTGATTTAATTAAGCGAAGAAGATAGAAAGTTTCTATTAGATCAACGCAGTGAAAGGAAGATGTGCATGACAACAATTGCCAAAAATCAAGCTGCAATTTAAAAGAGTTTTAAAGCGTAAAAAAGAAGAACAAGCAAGACGAGAAAGAGCAGTTGGTTCCATTAATACTGCTACAATTTCAGAAGCACTGCAACAAGAAAACTAAAATTTCATTGATGAAAGTTCAAGTAGTAGTAATAATAACAGTGAGGCTGAAGAAGAATTTGAACCTTACTTTGTAAATGCAAAATTTAGAGCAAAACTCACTGAAAAACCTCAATAATGAAACTGAACCAAAATTATTGAATCCTCACGTAACAAGTGCATTAGACGAAAATAGAATTTATGACCTGTGTAGCTGCTAAGCTTATTATGCCAATAGCATCTGCGCTTGGAGAAGATTAATTCTTGATTTCAATTTCTCGTTCTATTATCCAAAGAGTTGGGAAGAAAGTTGACAGCGTTTGACACAACTTCTGTTAATACTGGTCACTTGAATGGAGCATGTACTCTTCTAGAAAGTATGATTGGATGGGAATTGTTATGGCTTGCATGCCATCATCATATGCTTGAAGAAAAAAATTACAAAAGTTTTTACTGTATGCTTTGGCCGTCCAAGTCTCCAGAAATTGTTTTCTTTAGGAGATTTAAAAAATCACCAAAAGGAAAGAATTTCAACTTTAAAGGTTCATTAAATTTGGGGCCCTTTTGTGTACAAAGGCCTGGTTTCAAGCACCTTTAGCAGCAGAGGCACCTTTGGTAGATTCACAATTTTGGAAAGATTTAGAATATAAACGTTGATTTGGAGATCAGCAATGCTATATTAGAATGCCCTTAGTAGGACCTGTCCGATGAATTGGACGGCCTTGCCCTTTTTTTCAGACTCGGTACCATCCACAGAGAAAAATGCTATGGTAAAAGTGTTAAAAAATAAAAAAGAAAAATCGCGAGACGTTAGAGGAAATAGCACCATATTTAAAGTAGAAAGAGACGTCACATTACCAAATTTTGTAACAAAAAGGAAGGATAAGCTGTTACAGAAGTTAAATATTGATGATTATTTTCTTAATTTCTCGGCAGAAGAATGGGGGGAGCAAAAAAAAAATCAGCTACTTACAAGGAAAAAACTAGGTTGAAAAACTACAAGTTTGAAATGATACTGAAGAGAGAGGGATTAAGTTATTCCAGGAATTTAATACATTGTTAACTAAAGATGAGGAAGAAAAACAATGTATATTACAAGTAGTTGAAGCGAACAGGAAATCTATTCCCTCAACAGCAACGAAGAGAAATATTTTAAATTCAATTTTAAAATAATTTTATTTTATATATTTGGTTTAAATTACTGCAAAATGTGGTAGTCTGGAGTATTTTGAAATAAAAAATTGTTATTTAATTGATATTGATACAATAAAAATTTTAAAATATTTATATTGGAATTATTTATTTTTCGCTAAAATTATGCAATTTCGAAGCTTGTGAGCACCGATTTCTAAATAAAGTAGCAAGCTGGAACTTGACCAAATGTGCTTACTAAATAGGTCTAACATTTTGGGAGGGTGCCTTGGTGTCTCGGTTAAACTTTTTTTTTTACCATAGGGACATGGGCCACCCTAATGGGGAGATTCACAAAGCAAAAGCAGGGCACATTGAAGATTGCCATAAAAGGGGCAAGGTACAATGTCCTCCTACAGATGTGCAGCAGAAACTGTAAAAGAACAAAACTGCTTCTATATCATAGGTGAATTCTTGTGTACAGAAAATTTCATATTTTAATCTACTGTATTTTTTGAGAAAGGACTAGGGTCATATAATCAATTACAAACCTGATTTTTTTTTTTCTTTGCAGAAAAATTTTCCCATGATCCTGTGGTTCTATATGCTGCAATTACTCATGTGAAAAATCTTTTGCCACCGATGTATGCGCCGAAAATAACGCAAGTGCTTTTTAAAATTATCTTAGAAGCTTTGTAGAATTGTATGCTGCCATGTTTGAGATACGTTCGTTTTAGTACGAAAAGGCTTGCAATTTAAAATTAGGGTTATGATTTTGGACAGGACAGGTGGTTTTTACGGTTCAAAAGTGTCCGAACTTCCTTAAATTGTCCAGAAGTATTTTAAAGCTAAAAGAGTTTAATCTAATCAATTTGTATTTCAATATCAGTAATGCATAAATGTAAATATTAATTAGTTGTAATTAATGAATATTTAATAATATTTTTATCTGAAAATTAAAAAAATGAACTAGATTACAGATTTTTTTCTGTTTTCATGCTATGTAAATTTATTCTTAACATTTGATAAAATGATTAAATATTTTGTACAATGTACACTGCTAATCAAAAAAAAGCTACACCAAAGCTGTAAAAGAGTCTTATGTATAAGTAATGTTGTAAAATTAACAGGCACTTATGAAAAAAATAAATACTGATTTTATTGTTAAACAGTCAAACTAATTCTGATTAATAAATAGAAATACTTTAAACCTGATAAATACAATGTTACTTTTTGCAATTTTTTAATTAAAATTAGTCAGTAATAGTGTCACCCGTAGATATAAAATTTTTTTCTCGGTTAGACTGATTTTAGTTAGAGGCTTGCTATTTGAGTTGGTTTTTGATATTCTGTTATAAATAGACTAACAGCTAACCCCTAACATATGTGAGGTAGCATACCACTTCAACCTAATAATAATAATCAGGGGGTCGCAGACCTCCTTTTTTCTCCTGAGAAAGCTCTAGAAAATAAGAAAAGAGAAGGTAAAAAATGAAAGAAATGAAGCCGAAGAAAAAATTAGTGTGAAAAAATTGAAAATTTACAAAAATTTCTTTTTAAATCTTAAACAGACGGTAACCAGCAATTAAAATTCACGGAAATCTAAAGATAAGAATGATATGAAAAATAACTCTACAATGGATTGAAACATCAATAGTAAAAGAAATAAAAAATATGCTTGATAAAGTACTAATTGCAAAAAAGTTTCAATTTAAAACAAAATCAAAAGATCGTTTTATTCAACATTTTTTTTTCCTTTTTGTTTTTTTGCATGCTACTTGATTAGGAGCATTGTCTGCATGCAAACTGTCTACCTACTACATTTTATATGTATGTATATTATATATACTGTCAGACCTCGATGTAAGGTCACCTTGCATATAAGGCCACTTTTCTAAAGTCCCGGCTCATTGAATATCAAATATGTATGAATCGGTTATAAGGTTATTTTCGTGAAGTCCCAAGGGTAGACCTTATATCAAGGTCTGACTGTATGTATATATATTAAAATTTTTAAATCTTAATCACAATTTCCTGAATTTTTCATTGGCCCTTAAACAGGAACTTAAAATTCAGGGGGAGGGGATGGCAGGATTACATCCCAAATTTTTCAGATCCCAGACAGATATAGACAGGTTGGTAAACTCCAATCCATGGAAGAGAAAATTTTCGACTTAAACGAACTTTATTATACACTTTGGTTAAAACCATATTGCCAATCCTAGTATGGTAACAAATATGTATGTAAGAACTGTTAAACCCCCTCCCACAAGGAGAAAATTCTGTTTTTCCCAATGTATACATTTCTAGTAAAAGTATAATTTATTCTTGACTAGGATGTAAGAACTTTTACAATCAAGGAATACACAAAAGGCCTGAAAAAAATCAAATTATTTTGCCATTATGTCTCCCTTCTGAAAATATGCAAAAACTATGCATAAAGCTTGGAGGGGCTCTCCCCTACACTTAAAAATTTGGATTTCAGCCCTTAAAAGTGTTTACTAGTTTATCAGCTGTATTAGCTAAACTGAATACATAACAATTAAGTGTATATGTATTGCTCTTCAAACAAATACCTTGAAAGTTCATTGTAAGCACTTTTCTGCATGATTCTAGTGAAATTTCAGGCATAGAAAACATAGGTACCTAGGACAAAAATATTTTATTAACACGTTGACTGCTGACACGCTGACCGCCAGCGCTGTTTGGTTTATGGATTTCCAGACGATAGTTTAACTTAACCCTTATTCTCATAAAGTAGCATGTATGCTACTTGGTGTTTTCCCGCTACTTTCTATTTGTTAAGTGACGTCAGCGCATATGTTGCATTGCTATTTGCTAGCCATTATTCTCATAAAGTATCATGTATACTACCTGGGGTTTTCCCCTACTTTCATTTGTTAACAAATAGAAAATAGGGGAAAACCCCAGGTAGCATATATGTTACTTTATGAGAATAAGGGTTAATTATAACATATTGTACAAAACATTTTATTAAGTAAAAAATTACTAACTTTCTATAAATGTATTGAAAAATGAAAAAAGTCAGCAACAACGAGATAATTTGGTCTCTTAACAAGTTTACCTACTACGAGTTATCTCGGAGGTTGGCAGTTACCGTGTTAAGTTTTCAGCAGCTAATCTATGAAGCAAAAAATGTCAAAATAGTGGTTGAAAAAATGTAAAAGATTGAAAGCTTTGTCAGTCTGATCTTTCCTTTGTGCTAAACTAAAATTTGAGGACATTAACTAATGGTTTTCTCCCTTCAAATGTTTTGGAAGGATTTTTGGCATTTAGATCTGACCATGCCCAATTCACCAATTCATCAAACTGTAGAATTTCATTTTCATTTGAAACAGGGTTTTCATAATCTTTTAACCATTGGGAAAATTACATTGCAAGCATCAAAAGTATCTTTCTTCTTTTTGGGGAAGTTTCTAGAGACATTCCAAATTTACCATCTTCTGTCCTTAATGGAATTTTATATCTCTGTAAATCAAAAATGAGCTGGGGTTTCGGAAGAAATTCATTTTCCCAAGTCCGGTAGTACACCTTGACTAATTTTCAAAAACATACCAGTTAGTGAAATTTTGTCCCTGTGTTGAATTGATATAGAATGATCCCATGTTTTATGATCAATATACTGATAAAAATTAGAAGCCCTTTATACGTTTATCAATGAAATGTATATTGTAAAATAACTTATATTATTTATGAACTGTAATACTCATTAAAAATGTCAAAATAGATAATAAAATATATTTTTATACATGCCGAGATTTTGGGCGCTTAAAAATGCTTTACGCCCGCATAAATGCCTATTTGTAAATGTCCTGCCCGGTGGGCATTTGCCCGGCCCACATCACTGTATAGGTACCTTTTTTTCCTTCAGTTGAAAAATTGTCATTTATTGCATTAAAGCCAGTTCTGTTATATTTTGAACACCCTCATTTGCACATTTTGTATACGTGCAGAGGGTGACTAACCAGATTTTGTAGTAGTTTAGTTGTAGTTTAGTTTCTTACAGCTAAATATAGGAAATTTGCCTACCGTTAAAAATATTCTTTGAATTCATGCATGATAAGTTTAATAAATTAAAATCAATTTTTAATGTAGAATTACAACTTTAATGTAACTAGATTAGAATCGTGTGTATAAGTTTTGTATATATTTGTTGACAGGGTAGCGTGGTGGTAAGGAGCAGGTCTTGTACGGCCATGATCGTAGGTTCGAACCTGGCCCAAGTCGGTGGATTTTCAAGATGCAGTAAATCGTCTGTGCCCATGTCACATGATTGTGCAGCCTGTTAGAGATCCTTTGAATATCTGTTTGGCTTGGATACTCTCGGCTAAATTAAACACCTAGTGCAATTTGCATCAAAATGAGAGCTCAGGTGCTGCCATGTAGGGGAAACTGAGCTTCCAAATTCTCAGTGGCAATGGCATCCACTGACAGTGGTGCTACTTGAAAAAATGGATGCCGATTGCTGGGGTACACACTACGTCTGCAAAGGTTAATGACCATAGGCAGCTCCATTAAAAAGAAGAAAGAAGTTTTGTATATTTAAGAAAATATTTGAATGTTCACATTCAATGAATTTAGTTTTAAATTAAATTTTAATATTAATAAAATATTACTTTAATACAGTTTATTCTGTTTTTGACAAAATACAATTTCACTAAAAATATATTTTTGGACACTCTAAATACCATGGTTTTTACCGTGGTATTTACCTTAGTGTCCGAAACCTTGCCAACTATAGGCAGCGCTGCCGGATTTTAGCCGGGCCAATAAAAGCCGCCTGGCTTTTTTTGGTTTAAACTGCTTAAAAAAGGCCGGCTTTTATTTAAAAAAAATTTTTTTACAAAAAAATATTGAATAAAAAAAAATATTTATATCATTTATACAATTAAACTATTAGTGCAATAGCAAAATACTTGAAATAAGAATAGAAATTTATTATAACTATTTATTTTCAAAGATTTTTGCTAAGAATTCAAATGTTCACTTGACACTATTATATGAACTAAATGTTACCATCATTTGCCTTAGTCTTTAACTAATAACCTTGTATATTTTAAAGCACTTTTAATTTTTGTTACTTTTTTCAGAACCTTAACTTGTTCTCTAAAACAGGCCCAGTGGCTGAGTGGTAGCCTTTCGTGCTACCGTGCCACAGGTTCGGGGTTCGATTCCCGGGCTGGGCAGGGCCGCTTCGGCCTTTCATCCCTTTAGTGGGGTCGATAAAATGAGGACCGAGCAATGCTTGAGAACTAACACTGGAGATTCCATGTCAGGCCGACCACTTGACCGGAATATGTGCTTCTGCACCCCAGGGCCCTCGGTCTCGAAAGCTGGGATGGGCACAGTAGGCCAAGGCCCCCGATGGGCTGTCGTGCCACTGAATTAGTTAACTAGTTCTCTGATCCAAAGCTATTTGTCATATAAATTGCATAAAATAAAAGATGCCCATCTTGAAGCAAACCAGCTGGTCAACGTTAATTGCACTAGAATGATATTGATCTTAAAAAATTTTAATGCTATGCACATAAAAAAAAAATTCCTTATATAAAAATGAGCCAACTACTCACCACAGATGACTTCTTTTAAATTTTTGCCATGAGTAGTGCTGTAGGTAAACACTAGTTTAGCTAATTAGGATTATGTAAGTAGTATTTTGTTAAAGGAAAGGAGATACTTCAAATAAGTTTTCCTACTCTTCTTGCCTTGAGCAAAATACTTTTTTGTTTGTAGTATAAAATATATGATAGAAAAAAATTAAAAAGCAGCTACTAACAAAACTGAGTCTATCAGCCACTAGCTACTTTTCTTCACCAGATCCCTACCTGTTAGCCGAGGCCTTAGGATTGCTTACGTACTGGGAGAGGTAGTCTGGTCTACGGATTTTACATGCACATATCCCCAAGTATACATGGTGGTCTTCAGTGGGTATCGAACGCACGACCTTCCAGGTGGAAGTCTGATGTGCTAACCACTAGGCTACCACGGCCCAGCCACTAGCTACTAGCCAAATTTCCCATTTTTCACCTTTTTTGCCAACCCTGTTTAAAATTAACTTTTTTGTCAATTTTCTTGCAACTTTTTGGTTATCACTTATTTTACATGTCTAGGTATTTTCTCTTCTAGGCCCGAAATGGCATATAAGTTGCGATTGTTCAAGAAGTTTCTGGAGGGCATTGATTCAATTTATCAGACTAAAAGTGTACCTTATGATCTTATAAAAGGTAAATTGTTTTCCTTTTCATTATGTATTTACATTATGTGATAATTTTTATTTATCTTTTTGATAGCATTCTTTATAAATTTAGTTTTAAATTACAATACTACTGTATTTTAATTCAGTTAACTTTTGAGTAAAAATGAAATCACGTAAAATAGGGCACAGAATCAGTCAATGTGGCCAGTGGTCTACTGTGCTAAGCCCCAAATGAGCTTTTGGGCAATATACAGGGTTAGACCAATGTTTTTGAGAGTAAGGAATTGAAAAAAAAAAAAAAGAAAACAAAGTTATTGTAGACCCAATTTTCTTTATTTTGAAGTTTTAGGCTAGAAATATAATAAAAAAAGTTGCATTTTATTACTTATAGGAGTGCATTGGCTTAACCAGGATTCCTCAAATCGGATTGGTTTTCAAAGTTGACGGTTTTGTGGAGGGGAGAGGGCTGGGTGGTAGCTATACTTCCATACATAATTCCATACATCTATTCAGTGTATAGGAAGGGGATAGGTATTACATTATATATATGGATATATAATGTAAATAAGATAAAAAAGTTATAGTAAATAGACGCCAATCTTTGTTGAGCATAGCTTAATATTAACAAAAATTAGGTGAAGCATTGTCAGCACATAACATACAGATAAATAAATAAAAGCATCAGTGAAAAAAATATGAAATGTTTAAGCACACATAAACAGCGTGATTTCCCTGCTTAAATCACAACTGAAAATCTACCCTTCTTGGCCTAGTGCTAAAAGCTCTGAGGACTTATGCTGTTATATTTATGTCCCGGTGAATGTTTAACATTGCTACTCCATTTAGCCAATTTTCGCCAGTTGTGTTTCTTAAGTAAGTTTGCAATCTTTTCAAAGTTGAAAATGAGCATTCATTTGTTGCTGTCCTGACTGGGTGGTTTGTTCTGCTGAAGCTGAAAGAAGCTTCAGCAGAACTAACTCAGGGGTCGCATTCCCCCTAAAATTCCCAAAAATTTTTGCAGCACCTAAAATTACACTAAAATTTTGCTCATGTTCCTAAAAAAATGCTTTTCCTGCCGCTCACTTAAGTGGGACTCGAAGTTTTCCTATATCCCCTATATACAGTATTTTCAAAAATTGGTTGAAAAACCTCTTATCTTATATTATTCTAAATTTTGATAGTTGTTCTGTATTTCTGCTGTAGACACTAAAAACTTCATTGAAAATCGCAAGCGAGAGCGCCATGTTTGGTTTGCAGTTAATGCCTTCATTACTGCATTAGCTGAATGCCTTGTTTTATTTTTGTTACTTTTTATTTCAATAACAATGATTTTCAAATCCGTAAATCTATTAGAAAATGGAAGTTGTAAGCATGTATGTAACCAATGTTGTTTTACCTCCAAATATATTTTCCCTTTGATCGAGCATGGCGGCTACGTGAACAAGGTCGCCATGTTTGGTCATTCACGAAGATGGAAGTAGTAAATAAGACACCAAGTGCATAAGCTTTTGGAAGGAGGATTGTGTGCTTATTACAATGAAAACAACATAAAATGGAATAAAAAATTGTTATTTTTCTGCTTAAAAAAAGAATTGACGTTTAAAATTAAATTTTTTTTTTTTTATTTAAAATTTTTTCTTCTTCATTTCTACTTATTATTATTTTTAAATTTTGGATAATAAGCCTAAACTGCATTTTGCCTTCTTTTCTTCTTTTTTTAAAATTTAAATATTGGGCACTATATAATTCCTTTTAAAAAGGGCAAGCTTCTTTAATTTTATTTTTCATGAAGTAAATAATTTAAGTTAGGGTTTTTTCTTTATAAGCATGCTTTTTAGAAAGTTCTATTACTGTTCACCTGGGGAAATAATGCTTAAAACGTTTTTAAATTACAATGAAAATATTCCGGAAAATACCCCTTCAACTGAAAAAGTCCTTCCCGAAATTTGTAGCAAAGACCTTATCTCTTTTGCCTAGCTGAAGAATCCATACAAAAAAAAAAAAAAAAAATAATAATAATAATAAATAAAGCTCTGGAAGACGAAAAAATATAGTAATAATGATAAAAATGTTATCAATAATTAATTTTAATTTATGGCAGCAACAATTTCAGAAAATCAACTCCAGTTGAAATTCGTATATCAGCCAAGAGCTTTTTTATTTAACATAGAGCAACAGGAAAAATATTTCTCTTCAATGTTTGTTCTGCAGTAATTAAAGCAATTATTTAAAACTAGCTGTACCCGGCCACGCGTTGCTGTGGCTCAGTCTGGTTTGATGAAAAAGCAAGAAAAAGCACATATTTCTAATATGTTTCATATCACAATGCTTGTTGTTTCATTGTCTGAAAATATAGATTGTCTGATTTACCCATTCTAGAACACGCAATGTATAATTGTACACATGATAAGATCTAAACTGCTCAATTTGATTGATTGGTCTTGAGCTTTATGTTTTTTCACAATGCTTGAGAGCATTTTTTTTTGTTCCATTGCCTGTGAAAACTTTGATATTGTCTGGCTCGGCACATTGAAAAATTCCAACATAAGCCTTATCCAAAGAGAAGAAACACAAACACAAAAATTCTAAATAAAAAAATTGCTGTTCAAAATAAATAATCTGTGTTTTAAAGTTCCCTTAATAGTTAAGTTCAAAAATATTTAAAAAATACTTCAACACAAACAGAAAAAACACAAAATTTTAACATCAGAATGAAACTAGCTAAATGAAACTGTTAACATTCAAAATAAGTAATCTTTGTTTTAAAGTTCCATTTAATCTTCGAGTGCAAAAATACTAACAAATACTTCAATACAAACAGAATAAAATAATTTTTAGAAAAAAATCGAATCGACTTCAAATTATAAATTGTGCTAAAAAGTGAAAAATAAATTAATTCTTTAAACAACATCGATGTGACTTTTAAACATAGTTTTAGAAGTCGGTGCAAAATTAGGATAGGTAAAATCTTTTGTTATTATGAATCAATTACAAATATAAAAGGCCCAGAATTAGCAACAGTTCCAATATGAAGTAGCACATGGTGTGATTGAAATTAGACCCATAATTTTGCACAGACTTCTAAAACTATGTATTAAACTCACATCGATGTTGTTTAAAGAATTAATTTATTTTTCCCTTTTTAGCACAATTTATAATTTGAAGTCTGTTCTATTTTTTTCAAAAAATTATTTTATTCTTTTTAGTGCAAATACATTTTTTATATAAATATTCTATTAAAAAAATCCATATCAAACGGCAAACCTTCTTTGAACGAATGGCACTAAAAACTAATCATTTGTTTCATAAATTCCGTTTTGAAGTCAATTTTGCCAAACAAACTGATTGGATTGAATTTTTGCCTCAGAGAAGCCATCAGTCAAACTCTTGCTTATAAGTGCTTAATATATATCAGCTTAATGGCAACAAACTCTTTTTATTTAACAATGACTATTATATTTATTAATAGTTTTCCCAAAAAGGAAAAATCAAGTCAAGCCTTTTCAGTTAAACTAAAAAATACTTATTTTTCACCGTAACGTTTTTTCTAAAAAACAAATTTAGTCAAATGGGATGTGCGATATTTGAGTTAGACGACCCTCTATCGATTAAAGAAAAAATCATCAAAATCGGCTCATTTAGTCAAAAGTTATGGATGAAAAAACAATAAAATTACCACATTTCTGCCCACAACTTTTTTCTAATTATCGAATATAGTCGAACGAAGGTACGGGACCTATGGGAAACCACCCTCGATCGATTAGAAAAAATCATGTAAATCAGTTCATCCTATAAGAAGTTATGAGTGGACAAACAAACAAAAAAAAAACGACATACATACAGTTTGAATGTATAACCTCCTTCCTTTGTGAAGTCGGTTAAAAACACAAAATTTTTAAATCAAAATGAAAATGGCTAAATTAAACTGTTGCCGTTCAAAATAAGTAATCTTTGTTTTAAAGTTCCCCTTAATCTTAGAGTGCAAAAATACTTCAGTACAAAAAAAAATAAATATTAAATCAAAATGAAAATAGCTGTACCCTGTCAATAGTTGCAGTGGCTCATTCTTCTTAATAAAACATTGAAAAACGAAATACTTAAATCAAAGTTGAAATAAATTAAAAGCGATATATAAAAACACATGTTCTGATTAAATTTCAAAGCAATCAGTGAAGTACTTACGGAGATATGAGGTTAGGAACCAAGGCTGAACTTGATCGTAACAATAAACTGGATCAAGTTCAGCCTTGTATGAACAAATGAACACTTACATTTTTATTTACATAGCTTATATTACCCAAAGTTGAGGAAACTAATTATTATTTTTGGATCAAGGTAAGCCTTAAGAAATCGAACTAAAAAACTTATAGCTGGCCTTCTTTTTGACTTAGAAACGCTTTGGATCGATATATTATATTAATATGTGCAAGGTTTTTTTCACCCCCATATTGGGGAATTTATATGGAAATTTGGGTAAAATTGGAGTAAAAAAGGAACTACCTGTCGGATTTTTTTCTAACGGGTCTATAAACCATCCTCTTGAGTCACTCTGTCTACTGGCAAAATTTCAAAGCAATCGGTGAAGTACTTTCGGAGATTTGCGGCTCACACAAATGAACACTTACATTGGATTGATTCTATACCAACTCGCCTAATGGGGGTCGCTTGACCAACTCGGATTTTTTTCAAATTTGGTACACAGATTGATGATATAGAGGCATGAAAAAGTCCAAATTTTTAGCTACCTACTTCACTTATTTTTAAATATACAGGTCCTCAAAGTTTATCTGCCACCTCAAAATACTGAGAAATTGATGTTTTTTCTTTTTTTTTCTTTTGGAAATTCTATTCATGCAATATGAAAGTGTTAGATATCTACGGAAACTACATGTTCCAGGCATTCAGAAAAAAAAAATACTACAATGTTCATAATGAAAATTGTTAAGGTACAGTACTCTTAGAAGTTGCAACTACAAAAATTTGATTTTCCCGATTTTGCTAAAATTGAATATTTAATTCCAATAAAAGGAAAATTAAACCAAAGATTTACTGACTTTCTGGTAGAGTATATGTGTTCATCATAAATTGCTACACAATAAATTACTTGGGTTTCTCACTCCTTCTTGGAAATATTTCAGCTTAAAGACAAGCCATAATGCAAAAAATGCAATTTTGGCCAACTTGTCAGCCATTTTTATCATAAAGGGCAAGCACTAGAAAATATTTAAATTTTTTTAAATAAGCTACTGATGTGTCAGCTATTCACCGGAAAAGAGTTTACTTCTGGTTATTTTTTTTATAAAGAGCTATCCTGCTGAGAGTATATGCATGTTTTTCTTTAATAACATATGAGTGATTCCGTACCAACTCACTAAAAAAATAGAATTGGTTGCATGACCAACTCCGATTTTTTTTCAAATTTGGTACACAAATTGGTGATATTGAGGCATGAAAAAGACCAAATTTTTAGCTACTTACTCCACTTATTTTTAAATATACAAGTCCTTAAAGTTTGTCTGCCCCCTGAAAATACCGAGAAATTGGTGTTATTGAATTTTTCTCTCTTGAAAACTCTATTCATGCAATATGAAAGTGTTATATATCTATGGAAACTAGATGTTCCAGGCATTCAGAAAAAAAATATTACAATGTTCATAATGAAAATTGTAAAGGTATAGTACTCTTAGAGGTTGCAACCACAAAAATTCGATTTTACCGATTTTGCTAAAGTTGAGGATTTTATTCCAATAAAAGGAAAATAAAACCAAAGGTTTACTGACTTTCTGGTAGAGTTCATGTGCTCACCAGAAATTTCTACACAATAAATTACTTAGATTTCTCACTCCTTCCTGGAAGTATTGCAGCTTAAAGACATGCCAGAGGGCAAAAACATGAAATTTTGGCCAACTTGTCAGCAATATTTCTCATAAAGCGCAAGCACTAGAAAACATTTAATTTGTTTAAAATAAGCTACTGATGTGTCAGCTATTCACAGGAAAAGAATTTTCTTTTGGTTATTTTTTTTTGTAAAGAGATATCCTGCTGATAGTATATGCATGTTTTTCTCTGATACCATCTGCCTGTGTTTCCCCTCTCAGTCTTAGCACTAATTAAAAAAAAAAAAAACTTACTGAATATTACCTAAATATTATGTATTAAATTTTATTTACTCTCTGAACATTATTTAGTTACCTTCAGAAGTAGTGTTATTTGGGGAATGAAGCATTGAATAATGGAGCAGCATTTTGTTTTTACTACGCTGTGGCATTGAAACAAAACTAAGTTTTACCCTACTTTTGTGATGTCTTAAAGTAAGATCTAGGAAATATATTTGTCTTACAAACCCTTTTATTTAAAAAAAAAAAAGGTTAGTATTTAGTGAAGAAATACGATATTTAACGGAAAGAGCCCCCCCCCCCCCTTCTCTAAACCAAATAAAAGAGATTATAACAGTTGCCAGTATTGTTATTTTTTTTAAATTTAATAATATTTCTGGATATACAGGGTGGGGCAAAAGTAATGGCCCGGTTTTGAAGCGTTATTAAAAACTAATACTGGTTGAGACGTTGTTGTTGATATTTTGATCTGTATTTAATGCCATTTTTTTACATTAAGTTTTGAATACCACATCAGTAAGATAGCGGCCTTCAGCACCAATACACTGTTGCAGTCCATTTCTGAAGTTTTGAGAGACTTTTATGCACATTTCAAGGGTCTGGCGGATATTTCTTCAATAATTCTGTCCTTTAGCTCTTCTAAAGTACTGGGAACTTTCTCTTTCATATAACCCCCCTCCCCCCACACACACAAAACTTAGGACCGTAACATTACGCCGGATATTGAATGCACACAAAGATGCAGTCTATTCTCTCTGTGTAGAAAAATAGTCTGCAGTGTATTGCTGCAGAAGGTCCCCACCTTGCCTTGGATTCAAAACTTAATGTAAGGTATTAAATACAGATCAAAATATAAAAAGTTTTAAGTCTTAAGTTGTAATAGTTTTAATTATACTATAACACTTCAAAAACCGGTTAATTACTTTTACCCCACATTGTATTTAATCATCCTACAAAATGAAGTTTCATTTTGTATGTTGAGTAAATATATCAAGTAAAAATCCATTGCTCTTGAAACTCACCTTTCAATGGTTTAAAGTTTATACAATCAAAAATAAATAGAATCTGGGTGGGAAATCCCCTTGTTATTAGCTAGGGGATTTCCTTTTCAATTATTGGCTTAAAAGAAAGGGGAATACCGTGACACTTGATGCTTTATTGGTTGATCTAACTTTGGGACATTAAAAAAATTGTGTAAAACCTTAGTTTTGTTTTAATGCCGGAACGTAGTAAAAACAAAATGTTTCTCCATAATTCAATGCTTCATTCCCCAAATAACGCTATTTCTAAAAGTAACTAAATAATAGTTCAGAGGGTAAATAAAATGTAATACTTAATATGGTATGTAATATCGAGGAACCTTTTTTAAAAATTAATGTTAAGTCTGAGAGGGGAAACAAAGGCATATGGTATTAGAGAAAAATATGCATATACTATCAGCAGAATATCTCTTTATATATAAAAAAAAACCAAAAGTAAACTCTTTTCCTGTGAATAGATGGCAGATCAGTAGATTATTTATAAAAAATAAAAATTTTCTAGTGCTTGCCCTTTTTGAGAAAAATGGCTGACAAGTTGGCCAAAATTGCATGTTTTTGCCAAATGGCTTGTCTATAAGCTGAAATATTTCCAAGAAGGAGTGAGAAACTCAAGTACTTTATTGTGTAGCAATTGATGGTGAACAAATGTACTCTACCAGAAAGTCAGTAAACCTTTGGTTTTATTTTCCTTTTATTGGAATTAAATCCTCAACTTTAGCAAAATCGGTAAAATCGAATTTTTGGGGTTGTAACTTCTAAGAGTACTGTACCTTAACAATTTTCATTATGAACATTGTAGTATTTTTTTCTGGATGCCTGGAACATCTATTTTCCATAGATATATAACACTTTCATATTGCATGAGTAGAGTTTTCAAGAGATAAAAATTCAATAACACCAATTTCTCGGTATTTTGAGGTAACAGACAAACTTTGAGGACTTGTATATTTAAAAATAAGTGAAGTAGGTAGCTAAAAATTTGGTCTCTTTCATGTCTCAATATCATCAATTTGGGTACCAAATTTGAAAAAAATCAGAGTTGGTCATGCAACCAACTTTTATTTTTTTAGGTGAATTGGTATGGAATCACTCATATATTATTAGAGAAAAACATACATATACTTTCAGCAGGATATCTCTTTATAAAAAAAATAACCAGAAGTAAACTCTTTTCCGGTGAATAGCTGACACATCAGTGGCTTATTTAAAAAAATTTAAATATTTTCTAGTGCTTGCCCTTTATGAGAAAAATGGCTGACAAGTTGGCCAAAAGTGCATGTTTTTGCCCTATGGCTTGTCTTTAAGCTGAAATATTTCCAAGATTTAGTGAGAAACCCAAGTAATTTATTGTGTAGCAATTTATGGTGAACACATGTACTCTACCAGAAAGTCAGTAAACCTTTGGTTTAATTTTCCTTTTATTGGAATTAAATCCTCAATTTTAGCAAAATCGGGAAAATCGAATTTTTGGGGTTGCAACTTCTAAGGGTATTGTACCTTAACAATTTTCATTATGAACATTGTAGTATTTTTATCTGAATGCCTGGAACATCTAGTTTTCATAGATATCTAACACTTTCATATTACATAAATAGAGTTTCCAAGAGAAAAAAATTAAAAACCATCAATTTCTCGGTATTTTGAAGTGGCAGACAAATTTTGAGGACCTGTATATTTAAAAATAAATAGAGCAGGTAGCTAAAAATTTGGAATTTTTCATGCCTCTATATCATCAACCTGTGTACCAAATTTGAAAAAAATCCGAGTTGGTCATGCGACCAACTTTTCTTTTTTTAGGTGAGTTGGTATGGAATCACTCATTTTTATTTATATAGATTATTAAATATTCCCTTTTCTGACCATTTTTTCAGGACTTGAGACTTTTCAGCCTTCAATAAAATTGTATAATTTCTCCCAAAGTTTGCTGGCAGTAAAAGTAATCACTAGCATGCTACAGATTGTTGTTGTACATTTATTAAAATTCAGAATCAAATCGCTACAGCACTCTTTTTGGTTTCTATTAGATTATTAAAATCTTTCAATTCATTGTGAGCAATTGAAAGCAAAGCACAATTGTTTAGGCTTGCCTCATTGGTTCATTAAAGAATCCTTATTAATAATATCCTGTGGAATGCTGCTTCCCCTTCAGCAACTGTTATAGGAATTGTGTGAAAGATTCTGATCAGTTTATTTCTGAAAAAGTTCTTTCAAGTCTTAATTTTAAAATGTTGTTTAAAAAATCTTTGGGCCCTTCCTGTCTTTCGCCAATGTTTTTAAACACTGTTTTGTGCACATGGGTCTTAAATGAAAGTATAAGGGAAAATATTAATTGCACTTACATACTGGTGGCAAGTTGAGAGATAAATGTGTCTAAATATGCTAAGAGATGTAAAAGTATTTATACAACAACTTGACCGTTTTATATTAAACGGTTTTGATTCATGTATTAAGTCAAACTCCCCATTACTACTCCTGTCTACAGGTCATGAAATAAATTCAAAAGTCATTAAACTAGAACTAGATTATGAAATTTCATAATAAATTGCCCTTAAAATTTTCATAAAATTTTGGGAGAATGTTTCTAAAATTCTGCTAAAATTTTGTATAACTTGACTGCTACCCCAGCTAACTGGAGTGGTTTTGAGTTTTCTTGTTTAAAAAAGTTGACAAAGCTTATCTTAATGTTTTCTTACTGAGTAAATGATTAAATATGCAATTAATTGTTTAAAACATAACTCTCCAAACAAAGAAGGCATTCATTTTCTTCGTGCAGAAAACTAGTAAAAACTTCTACTTCTGATTTGAGATATCAGTAGTAAGGGAGCCCTGGGGGAGGGGTATTCCCACGGAAATGTTGACGTGTAGCTAAAATTTTACGTGAAAAAAAAAAAAAAAAAAAAAAACTGTAAAAAGTTTTCAGTTCAAAAAGTTTTTATATTGTTTTAAGTTAACTTTTATAATTTTCTCATGATATTTGAATGCATTTTGCTTTCTCTCAACTGTTTTAGAACTAATTGGGACAAACTTAACTCTCAGTTTCCCTCTGTTTTGGAACCTTCAAATATAAATACTGCCCTAATTGACTTCCTTTAGATTGACCCTCATGAAGGGGGTCTGCGAAAAATGGAAAAGTGGCAAGGTGTCTTCGACAAATATAAATGACAAAATAAATGACAAAATATTCGACAAATATAAATGACAAAAATTCATTGCAACAGCTTTCTTAGCGTATAATCTATTTATAGAAATGCCCACGTACATAGATTGAAATTGAAACTATGAGTTTCATTATAAAATATTATTAAAAACAAACATTTAAAGAGAATATTACGTTTCTTAAAAATCTCAAAACAAATAATATCATAAATTGCAACTTGAAACTAATAAATATTTTAAAATATTGTATTCTCTCGCATAAAAAGTGCGACAAAATATTTCTTAAAAATAAATCAATTGGTGGAAATGCATTTTTCATTGTGATGTTTTGTTACATGCGCTAAAATTATTCAATATTTTTTAAAGTTTAATTCAATAATTGTAATATGATATTCAAAAGTTTATTTTATAAATACATTTTAACAATATTTAGCACAGTAATTTCATCACATTGCTATTTTATTTTAATGTTTAGAACTTAGACGCTCCTAAGATTTTAATTCCCTTGCTTATAATAGTCGCTCCTTGCAGCTGTTGCTACAGAGGCGAAAACATAATAAAAGAAAAATTTTGGTTTTGCATTACAAGTTGGAATACTAACTAAGCTACATAAAATGAACTGTGAGCAAAACTTACCGTAAAAGCACATTTAGAGAAGAATTGCAAATGAACAATTTAAATAAAACTAAATCGATCTCGAATCTCTCCAAGCTACACTTAAAAAAAAAACACACTTTAACAAGCAGATTCCACTGTTCTTTCGCAGTTCTTTGGAAAACTGTTCTTCACAACATGCGATAAAACTTAAGTGAATGCATGTACTTTCATCTAACTTCTGCCTTATCAAATGCAGATTTACGTGATGGTGGGGAAATTTCGGCTATAGCATGTTGTTCTGTTGTTTTTTCATCACGTAAATTTGGAACATTTGCAGTCTGTTTTTAACTTTAAAACTTAGTTAAAATTGCAATAAAATTTAGTTAAATTTGCCATAAAACTTTGTATTTCTAATCAAATTCAGTTTATTTTTTATGTATCTCTCCGTTTCTTTTTGAAAATTGTTTTCGTTATTTAAATAATTACAGTCAACTCTCTCAAATCCGCGGACCCAAAATCCGCGAACGTCTAAAATCCGCGTAAGATTTCCGATGTAAACAGTGAAACTTAGTTAAAAAAACTAATTTAAAAACTTAGTGAAAAAACTAGAAATTTCTTATATTTTCAAACCTAATAGCATTTTTTAACTTGAAATGTTCCCAATAACTCACATCTGCCTTTTATACATTGAAAACAATGTATTTTTAGCTTATTTTGATTGCCACGTGTCATGCGCGATAATAGCCTTTTGCTGTAATTGGGCATCAATCTTTTTGCATCGGTTTTCGGTTTGCGATATTTCTTATTATTTTTTCATTAGTACACAATTCAAATTGTATTCAACAAAAATATTAAGCTATTTTGAAGGATAAATTTATATTTGCATTGACTTTATGGTGCAAATGTTCTCCCGCCTTGACCTAGTTAATGAAGACAATTTTGGTCGCTAACGTGACGATCGGCAATGAAAAGTTTGGTCACCATTTAAAATTTTTTGATAGCCAGTAGGCGAGTGGCGACCACCAATCTGCACTTTTACAAAGTAGTTGTATGTAAAAAAAAATCATTTAAAGTTCACATATATATAGTATACATATATATACGTTGTATCTAATTTTTATAAATTTTCTTTCTTTTCCATCACTTTTATATATTCATGCCTGTACAATTAGTGATTTATCAAAACATTTTTTAAGTAAGCGATCATTCATAAATGATGTCAGGCTTCGAGGAGGAGGGGGAGGAGGGCTCGTGAAAATTGTGACAGAGTGTGACAAAAGGAGGGGAGGGGTTAACAAGAAGTGACATCAGGCTTTATGCAACATAGCGTGACATGTGACAAAGGGGGTAGTTGAGTCCGTTTAAGTGTGACATTTTGTGACAAAAGGGGAAAGATGTCAAACATATGGGAAAAAAGCGTAACATCATTTATGAATGGTCCCTAATAAGTAAAAAGGTTAATGCAACATTATAACCTCGCAAAATGCGTACACATATCAATGACCCGAAATCCGCAAAATTCTAAAATCCGCACAACCCTTGGTCCCAAGCAGTGCGGATTTTGGAGAGTTGACTGTATATAAATAAAAAACTTCTCACATGCTATGCTAGGATGCTCTCAGAAACCTGCGATGCCAATATTTCATTACATATGCTTCCTGCTCCCTCCCACTGTTGAAGAGGCAGGCTTTTTTCATTACTGGTTTTACCATTCAAATTTTAATATTCATTCAATTGTAATTTTGCCACTTTAATATGCTTAAATTTTAATTTAATTGTTACTTGTTTTTTACATTCCCTCTATAGTGCCGACTCCAGGATGAAAGGGCCGGCAGGGGGAACTCTGATAAGGGCACCATGTTTTCTTCAAAAAGAGCACCCTTGGGTTGTGCTTTAAATCCTCCCCCCCCCCCCCCTGCATTAAAGCGCTTTTGCTTAAATTTTTACAGGTAAAAAAATTTAAGCGTTTAAAAAAAAAAGCTTGCAAGGTTATCAAGGTTGCAAACTTTGCATGTGTACCTCAAAATATAGGTTTTCATTTTGAAAAATATATACGTATATATGTATCACTTATGTACATTTTCTTGTGTATTCTGCTGCAAAATTATGAACTACTCAACAAAAAAAATTTTAGGTCTTGGTTACATTTCTCCATGACCAAGTTTGGGAGGGGATTACCAAAGTTGGAACAAATCCAGAAAAGATCCCCCACAAAAGTACTCCCAATGTGGCCTTCAAGTCTTAAGGCTGGCTTTGATTATTCTTGGCAAGTATTTCAGGTGACGGTAACCTAAGATTTCAAACTTGGTGCCATTTTAAACGTCAGTCATAGAGCTTTCAAATTTGTCCATTTTGTTTCTAATTGAAACATTTTTTTTTCTTTTTAGAGGAGGGGTGGGAACTTTGGAGAAAATAGCTTTTTATTTTTACTCAATATATTTTATCCTTTTTACCATTGAGAAAGAAATTATATCAGGTGATAAAAAATGCTGCACAAGAAAACACTACAATTACATAAGATAATTTTTCACAGGCAAATAGCAGCCACATGCTAGTACAATCTTTACTTCTTTTATTCTTCTATGGGCAAATTTTATGAGAGGAAAATAGTGTGCAAATCATGCTTGTATTCAACACCTTATTTAATTTATTAATTTTTTTCTAATAAAGCCATAAATTTCGGGAGGTGGGGTCCAAAGTCTTGGAAAGAAATAACTGTATTTAGGGCCAATAAGCGTTTTGCTGTTCACTCTTTAGAAAATAATAAGAAATCTTATAAACCTGAAGCAGATGCTAAAAGATTGCTGCCGGATTATAATTGCAGTTCGCTATTAGCATATGACCGTTTCCCGCATGCAAACGAAGAAAAGCATATGTATGAGACACAAATACTATTTTTAGCACATATAAACTGATTAGTATGTAGAAATTAAAATGTTTAAATTGAAAAGAAAAGAAATGCTTATTTGGCTTTGAAAATAGTATTTAACTGTTTTGTCTTGAGTATAAATTTTGCGAAATGACGCCGACGCCGTTTACTGCTTTATTTTATTATTTTTTTCAGTAGTGGGGCTAAATGCTAAAACCAGAACAATTACACATTGTGGAACCCCAAATTCGTAATCCCAAAATTTAAAAAAAAAAAAGGCTCTTGATTTCAATGAAAAATCGGGAAGCATTTTTTAGTTTTTTTTTTTTGGAAATAAACATTTTAAAAATATGAAAAAAAAAAAATGAATCATAATAAGCATGTTTAAGATAAAAATTTAGTTTTCATAATCGTGTCCGAAAAAGTTTTCATATTTGAGATAGCGATTTTTGAAAAAGGGTTCGTTTTCGCAATTTAGAGTTCTTATTAATTATTGCTTTAACTCTAAGTTAATATCATAACATTTTGCTTTTTTTTTGTACTTTTATTATATTTATTATTGTTTTTTAGTCTGAGCTCTAAATTTTACACAATACAGAAAATTCGTAAAATTGAAGTGCGGGCTTTCTTTTATTTTTCCGATAATCTGATCTTTTGTAATTAAAAGACTTTAATAAGCGCCTAGAGCATATAAAATCATATCAGAATTTGAGCAAACTCTTTTCTTGTATTGTTTAATTAATGAGGTTAAAAAAAAAAAAAAACTGGAAAAGTCTGGATTTTTCGATGTTATGCCACGAATGTAAGTCTATATTTACTTCGTTTTTTGTGCCAAATTTCTCGACATATAAGCGAGTATATACAGTATTAAAAAATGCTATTAATGAATGAAATGCTAATGGCAAATTATGAGTTCTGATGCTATTTACAAAATTTGTTGAATCAGGAGCCAAAATCCGGAGAGATCGCCGCTCCGAGCGTTCCGGATTTGAAGTCCCTAATTATGTTTTTAAATAAAATGGCTTTTTTTGCTCTTTTTTTTTTTAAATCGGGAGTTTTCCGAATTGCCGCAAATTATCGGCTGGTAGCGGGCCGCAAGCAGTCCATCCTGACTATAAATAGCATAATTTAACTAGCAGATATTCATATTTGTTTACGGCTAAAAGCACCTATAAAGTGAAAAAAAGGCATGTGATGCGTCCCTTACTCCCCCAGTTGTTCCAAGAAGCTGAAGGGGAGAAGACTGATGCTCTTTTGTTCTGAGCAAGCTAGTGGGGACAAATAAAGGTGGGGGAGGGGGGGGGGGAGTTCCTAGATTGAAGTTTTCGTACTGCACTTCCTGTTTTGAAGTCCATTCGGTGGATGTGTCATGGTCTGAATAGACCGCAGGGCGCATAGAAAAGGGAAGAAAGAGGCCGCTGGGCGCAAAAAAGATTGAAAAGGGCCGCCGGGCACAGCGCCCTGCCAAAATGGCTTAGAGTCAGCACTACCTCTAGTTTAATTTTTGTTTAATTTAATTTTTTCTTTTATTATTATATATATATATATAACTATATATATGTGTGTGTGTGCAAGTGCATGTGTATGAAGCGTTTAACTTTTTAGCTATTGTGTACATTAAGTAAAAAAAACGAATGCTTTTTTTGGATGTGAATCAACTGCATTAAAATTAACAAATAAGGAACAAAATTATGATGACATCTTCTCAACATAAACAAATTCAATTTCATCATTCATGTTCAGTTTAATGATTGCCATTTAATATATAAATTAAAATTTTCTCATCTTTCTACAAGGTCCCATCCAAACCCTGAAATTTTTTGCAATGTAGCACATATTTCTCCCCGACTCCTTAAAATAAGTTGTGTTGCAGTCATTCCCCCCCCCCCCCCCCGAAATGTTTTTCTGGATACAGCCTTGTGTTTCTATGAATGAATTTTATTTTATTTTTTCTAAAACAAAGAATGTAAAAACATTGAATGTTATTAAAGTTTTGTTCTAAAGAAGGGTACTCAAAATTGCAAAAATTGTGGAAGGAGTAGATCAGAGATGTCAAAAGTTTGGATAAGACTGATCTACCAATGATACTACTGCATAGCTACTTTTCTGAAACATTTCCTATTTTTTGTATTGGTGCTTTTAACTGCATTGGTGCTGTAATGATGGATTGATTTTTTTTAAAGGTTATGGAATATTACTAATTTTATCGACTTTGGGATCAAGATGCATTTTTTAACGTGTATTTTTTTTAAACTGTAAGTTGAATAGTAGAAGCTGAGACTTGCTTCTTTTCCGTATTTTTAATGTCATCGAGGCAGTAACTCAAATGCCATGGGCCCTGGGAGTATAACAGCTCCAAAATTGCTGCCCTAAGAAAGAAGAAAACCCAACATCTCACCACAAGTGGCGCTTCAGTTTGAGCTTCTGTCTCCAGCTCCTTCAAAACTTCTGGGAAGGCTCTTTTTGTGTTTGTAACTGGTCTTTTTGTGTTTCAACATCCCTCTCCCTCCATGCACAAGAGGGTCCTTGGAAATTTATGGGTAATAAATTTTCCTCTGTATTGCGCTTGCCTTTATGCATTTCTTCAAGTTTATTTTTTTATTCAAAAAAAAAAAAGAGAATTTGAAATGCACACTACAGACAAGTCCATTTACAGTAATGCATAAATAACAATACAACAATAGAAAAAATAAGGGATTAAGATTTTAAAAGCTCACTACATTTCGACTTAAAAACGGTAAGAGACATATCAAAAATGTCCAAACCCGCAGAAAACTCATTAAAAATTCTATAAAATTTATACAAGGAAAAATTACCAATATAATTATGTTTTACAAAAGGAATAACAAACAAATTGTAATTTCTAAGGCACCTAGTTGGTACATTAATGCAGATAGAAGCCAGGATATCATTACAGTCAATCACATTAATAACTTTATAAAAAAAGAGTAAACAACAAAGATCACGACGAGATTTCAAACTTGGAATATCAAAACAATCATGAAGAAAGGAAGAAGCAATATTCCGTTCATACTCTCGATTGGACTTGAAATATAAATACCGGATAAATCTGGATTGAACCTGCTCAAGAACTTTAATTTTATTAACATAGCATGGATCCCAAATAAGACTGCAATACTCTAAATTAGAGCGTACCAAACTAAAGTACAAGACTCTGTTCTTTTATACAATGGATGTAAGAGATAAAAATGACTGGATTCAAATCCTCCTGCAAAGCTATTACACTGTGCAACACGAAAAATGTCCTTTGGATGAAAATGTCTGTTTCTTATGTATTTTTTTGCTGAGAATTACGAATCTGGAATAAGTTTTTGCCTATCACGTACCATTTTCCCGAAATTCCACATTTTAGCTTTTTACGCATTTTCTGGATAAATGTGCATATTTTCGAAATTTATCGACTTAATTTATTATAAATTATATCTTTTCCATTGACAGTGAAATCGTTGCCATTCTAGACCTTTTTAATGAACTCTGGCTACTTGAGCGACATGTTTTGGCAACAAAAGCATTATCTACTTCTCTAAGTTTCGAGTTTTTTTACAAGACTACAAAAACATTTTGTAGACTATTTTGCGGAGAAAGAAAAAATAGTATGCTGCTGAGATGTGAATGTAGTGTTTCAGGCAATAGGACATGAGCACAATTCAGCAGAGTGGCGCTTGTTTATATGTGCCCTTCCATCTAAGTATTGTTTTCCTATTCATTCATGTAGCATATTCTGCAAACAAAGGAAATTTCAAAGTTTTGAGTGGCAAAAGCATATCAAATTAGCCACTTGTAAATCTACAATGTGCCTTTTCCCCTCAATTGTATATTAAGCTTGGTTTATCGAAATATTTGTAAAAGCTCTGGACACAGAGGAGTGACTTTCTTGTATTTCAGGAAAAAATTTAAAAAATTAAGTGAGGCAAAACTAAAAGAAAGGATTTTTATTGGCCCACAACTTAAGGAAGTCCTTTCATGATAAGAGTAGGAAAACAAACAGTGAGAAGAAGAAAAATCTGCCTGGATCCTGGATTGCCTTTAAATCGGTGTGCTCTCGTTTCCTTGGAAATGAGACCGCTGAAAATTACGAAAATCTTGTTAGTGTGTGTTTCCTCAAAACCTAGGCGTAATTAATGATGAGAATGAGGAAAAGTCTCATCAGGATATCTGTGTTTTAAAAGCGTTCAGCGGTCGATAGAATGGAAGTATACGAATTGAATATTGCTAATCTGTTATCAGGGCACACCAACAGATGCCCACAAGATGAAACGGCCAAAAAAATCTTTTTTTGTGTTTGTGTTTTCAATAAGTAAGCCGCAGTTACACTCTTCTATAACCAAATTGTATAAATATGAGAAGTGGGTCTCCAGCAAAAATGGTACGTGATGGACCATTTTGGTTTGGATATTTCAATTAAGCACCTTTTGTTTATATAGAATCACATAGTTTCATCTAAAGGACAAAAAAAAAGTTCAAATTTGTTGCACAGTGTTATCGAGGGAAGAAGCCATGTACTGTACAATACTAACATGGGGAGGGGTCCAAGGATGATTCCGATCCGAAATTCTCCAACATTTCCAAAAATTTTCAAGGGCCGGTTCTGAAAGTTTTTTTTTTAAACAAATCGGTTTTCCGAAAATGTTTCAATTTATTAACCTTAAGATTTCTGTGACATTGATTAATCTTAAGTATATACTTTTCTTTCTTCCTTCAGACAAACAAAATCTTTTGTACACTACTTTGAAAAATTTTTAAGACAATATAATAATGTTTCCTGCAGGGTTCGTTGATTTAAATCAAGTGATTTAAAAAAAAAAAAAAAAAAAAGATCAGATTTAAATTATAAAAAGAAAAATTTCTAAAAATTGATTTTAGTGTTTGAAAAAGTTTGTTTTCATACAAAATGTGCTGCATTTCCTCTATTTCAAACAAAACTTCATTGATCCCTCTGTCTCAGGGTTTGTACGGTCCTTAAAGGTCCTTAGAAAGTCCTTAATGTCCATTTTCATTTTTAAGGCCTTAAAAAGTCCTTAAATAGTCCTTATTGTTTATTCCAGGTGCTTATTTTTTTTTTTTGTTAAACTAAGAAGGTACCCATGCGCTCTATTCGCTTTGCTATGTTTTGTATTCTTCAACCCAAAACGGCGGATAGACAGGACCAAAAATGGCGGACTTACATAAACATCATCGCATTTTTACTACAAATTTCAGTGCTTTCTCAACTGGTAAAGAAATAATTAACTCTTGTAATTTTTTTGAAAAGTAATAAGTAAATTGAAGTGTGTTATATATTTTGACAAAAAGAAAAGGTTCATTGATTTTGATGAAATGCTTCAAACTACAACACCCAATTCAGTTAAAATTAACTTGTACCCACCCACATGGCAGCTCCCAATTTGCTATTTCCTGCAATTGTATGAAAAAGAAAATCGAGCTACATCTAAAAAAAAATAATTAAAATATTAGTAAGAGGAGTCAAATCAAAACACAAGCATTTGTACAAAATATTTAAGACCACAGAAAAATAAATCACACAAGTTCCCTCATTTTGCTTTTAAAAGAGAAAAGAAAAAGGAATATAATTTGAAAAACGAACTTTTAATTACTCAAGGGGAAAAATTTTTATGAATAAACAAAAATCGGGAATTTTCGAAAAAGAGCCGAATTTCGGGATTTCAAATTTGGGATTCGATACTATTTATTAAATTTAGTTTCAAAGTAAATAAATATTTTTTTGCATGAAAATTGTTACTAAATCATCTACATTCTAAACAATTATCAATAAAACAAGTGGGAGCAGCTCTTAACAAGTAATCAGTAAATAAATATTGCTTTTGAACCTTTTTTTAATTTAAGGGGCTGGGGGGTTAATACTTCAACGATGCATATTGTTGACATCTTGCTCAATAAAAGAGATACATTTAACTAATGTAGGCAAAAAAAAAATTCAGCTTTTTTTGTGTTTGACCAATGGCATGTATTATTATCGCTTCTTTGTACTGTTAAAGGTAAAAGAATGATTTATTTTTATTTGAAACTTTATTTTAGTTAAATTTTGGTAGTTACTATTTGAGGGTAATGTACAAAGTTTTAAGCGAATAAGCTCCATTTTTTATTTGTATGTTGTTTCCAAAATGAAATATTTTTCTCAAGTTGAAAAAGTTTTTTCAGAATTTTTGTAAGCTCTTCTAAATAATTTAAAAAAATTATTTATGTCAGAGATAAAAATTTAAGTAAGCCTAAATTGAGATGCTGGCAACATAAGTTAAGTAAAATGAAAAAAAAATCTAAATTAAACAAAAATTCTCAAGACAAAGTGCAATGTTTTCTTTAACAATTTTTTTCATTTAACTTGTATTTTATAGCATTAACCATTTTTGATAATTTTTCACTTGTTTATATATGATTAATACTTGTGCTGTGTGCTTCTTATTACTAGCTCCAATAATTATTTAACTCCCTGACTGTATTAGACATTAGAAACGCAACAAGACAAAGAGAGCTCCATAAAAGTGTTTGCGTTGTGTTCCTAATAAAAACGCGATGTTAAATCAATTTTATCTTTCAATAATGCTTCCTTTTGAAATAAACATAACAGTTTGTATATTGCGAAAAATTTGTGAGGTCCTTACAATTTTTTGTAGGTTCTTAAAAAGTCCTTATTTTTAGTTTTGCCAAAAGCGTACAAACCCTGTGTCTGTCTGTGTGTGTTATATATTTCATAACTTTAGAACTAATTTTTTTTTTTTTTTTTTGATTTTACAATATTATTCTTACTCTTCAGATGTCTTAACATCAAAGCATAATTCATTTATCAATTCCCATTGCATTTCTGAGTAATCATGATCTACTTAATGTGTTTTAATTTAAATAATAGTATTTTAGTTCTACTTAATGAATACCACAAAATAGGTAATTCAGGATGATAGTGTTTAAAGCAAAGTTGCTTAGAATTTAGAATATGTATCCTTAAAGATGTTCCATCCATGTACCGTAATAGGTTTAGGGATTTTTTGCTTGTGAAATTTTTTTCATCTTGAAATTTTCAATAAAGATACCTGATTAAAACAAAAAGTTTCGGTTCAGGATGGAATGAACATATGATTTTTCTAAATGGGTAGACTAAAAAATATTTCAAGTTGATATTTCATTTATAAAGTAGAAAAGCAAATTAAGTGCACACAATTAATTGTTTGATTTTTTTTCAGCTTTCAATAGCAAAAGAATTCAAATTAAATTTGTTCATTTTTTTTCTGTACTTAGAGTGTACTTATTATTCCTGGTAGGGTTAAATTTCATTTGGATCATGCATTCATATTAAAACTTTTTCATTAATATTATTATTATTTATTCAAAAATATCTATTGCAGTGAAAATAGCTTAAAATATCTTTTTGCAAAAGGTTTAACATGTCATATATGTATAAGTGTAACATAATAAATATCCAAAGTCGCTAAGGTCTGTTTAAAAAAATAAAAAAAGTCTGATTTAAATAAATAAAAAAAAAACAAACATGAACCCTGCTTTCGGGGGGAGGGGGGAGGGGAGAGGACTTTTGGTATTAATATTAGATCTTTCATTCAATTATTACTTAAAGCATTTTTGTTTTGGAGCCTATATGTATATATATACACGTATGTATGTATTGTATGTTGGGGGGAGGGCATGTTCACCTAATTACGTATATAATTTTTATTTTAAATAAATGGTGCATACTTTTTCTGAAAACTTTGTGTGAAGTTCTAAAAATTTCTTGTCGCAGAGAATCACTCATGGAGGGGTCATCTCACTCCCCCTCTTTTGTTTTAAGTGGGATATTTTGGTAGAAGGGGCTTCTCTCATCGCTGTTTTTCGGTCTTTCCAGATAGTGAATGTAATTGAGGAAGTTATTTTGACATCATTGATCATTTACCAATATCCATCACCAGGAAAATAATTTGAAATTTGATTATCTTTATTATTATTATTATTGTAAAACATTTGAGGATTCTGAGGCCCCTGATTTGCTAAGGTCCATGCACCTGTGCGGTGATCCGCCGCTACACGTATTGGGACTAAAAGTAACTCTATAATCGTCATGAATTCAGAAATACAGTTCAAGTAAGAGAAAGCACAAAAATTTTATGTTTTATGCTTCATTTATTATTATTATTTTTTTAACTTCAAGTCTCCATACAGAGTCATGCAAAGGAATTTTCAAAAACTGACTGCACTGCAGCATAAATGATTCACACTTTTATAGAAAGCATAACTGTAAAAAATATTTCAAGTAATAGTAACAAGAGCAGACAAGGCAAATGGTATATGTATGGCAATATGTTAAATTTCTGCTCAACTTTTTTTGTTCCATCAATGTGTGTTAAGATACTTTTTTCTTTTACAGATCATTCTTTTTCATTCTTACTTGGTGAAATGTGTTTGAATAATCGTGATTGTGCCAAGTATGCCCAAGTGCTAAGAACTAGAGCATTTTACATGGTAGTGTTAATTTTATTTTTTGAAAATAATGTAATATAGCATTGGATCTATTAATATGTGCAAAACGTGACTTGAATTGAAACATTTGGAGAAGGGGGCGGGAGGGTGGAGAGCACAGAACTTTTAAACAACAGTAATTTTCTGAAATTTCAAGATATTTGTGGTGTCACTCCCCCTCCTCTCCAATAATAAAAAAAAGAATACATAAATAAATAAAAATCTTGTGCTGTATGAACTTGTAGTTTATATTAGATACTTTCAGTACTGATTACTTAGAAACTTAAGAAGCTCCATTTTGTTTATTTGGTGTATCTTTCACAGGGTTGCTATGCTAATCGGAAAAGCCGGAATTTTACTATTTTATTAAAAATATGGAAAAGTCGTGGAATTTGACATGATGCTCGCCAAAAATGCGATGTTTGCGCCAATGTTCGAAACATTCACAATCTGACATGCGATGCTAGTGGTTTTTCTGGACTAGGAAAGTGATCTGAAAACATGACGTCAGCTTTTTTGCTCCACTCAAAATGCAACATGCGGAAGGAACTGCTTAGGGTGCCCCCGTGATTCAAACCACTGATTTTTATCAATTATAAATTTATCAACTCTAAGTTTAACTTTTAACTAGTTATCATAATTGACTTAAGGCTGTTCTTGTGGAAATCGTGATAAACATGAGATACTGGGAACCGATTTGCAAAAAATCTAACCATGATATTTTAATGAAATTTTGCGCTGTGTCACATGAATATGTAAAGAACACCGTACATTAAATTAATTGAAGCTAAGTTGCATACTTTTAAGGAAAAATATTACTGAAAAGTACTTTTCATCAATAATGAAAAAAATATCTGGAACAGAGACACGAGAAATGAGCTAAACGCAAAACATATTTTTTCTGAAGCAGAATTTTTTCGTTGACGAATTGCAATTGAAATATTTAGTAAAAAATAATAAAAACATTTTTGTTAGATCAGTTTGATCTGAAATTTCTACAGTTTGAGCGCTATTTCTTTTATTTAGGGAAAATGTTGACAGATGGCGCTACAAGTACGAATAAAAGGCGTAAAAGGTGTTTTATTGTAAATTACATAGGTTTTTTTCTTATTTTTAAGCTAAAAAACAATTTATACATACTATAATCTTATTGTGTTGAATTTTATTCGTTCAGATGCATTATAAAGCATTCAAGAACTTTTTTTCCTCCAGAATCAGTAACTGATGATCACGTGTGGTGCTGCCGGATAAATAAGACACTAGTTTTCGCGGGCGATGCAGAAGTTTTGCGCGAAATTTTTGTTTTCTTCTAGAGGGTTGCTAAAGTAAGCGTGGCCGTGCTATGATACGAAGAGGGGAGACGTCAGGTGGCATCATAAAAGGGAAGGCAAAAGGGGCAGCTGTCCGAGTCTGAATACTGAATTGGTAGGTAACTTTTCTATAGGGGCGCCGCAAGAATTAGTTTGAAACTTATTAGTTTTTTAGCGTATTTTTACAAAATCGTCTTAAATTCAAGTATCTGAAACAGAATTTCTGTAGTTTTTTTTTTTTTTTTGTAAGGGATTCTCCGTAAATCACCACAAGGTTAAATGTCTTATCAAAAAAAAAGCAAGCATAGTCTTTTGTTTGATTGTTTTCTGCGCATTTTCTATACTATAAAAATATGTCCGTAGCGCTATTACCACGAAGTACACGGAACCACCACTGGTCCATGTAACAAGTAAATAGTGTTCTTAATCAGTGTTGCAGCACTAATATTTTTCTTGCCGAAACACATCACTGATTGAGAGAGGGGGGGGGGGGAGAGAGAATCATCAAGAAAAAAGAAAAAAATGATTGAATCCGACACAAGAAAATTGTGCAAAATCCCTATATATTAGCATTACTTTTAAAATAAATTCATTTAAAGAATTTTGTAAAAGTAATTCAAATTAGATGTAAAGCAACCAATTTTTTTTAGTTGCTCTGCTCCAACTACTACTTGCTCTGGCTCCGTTTCGTGCTCCGAATAATTTTAATAAATTACAGTAGTTTCTTTTTAAGAATTTTTCTTATATGAAAAAAATTCGAAAAAATAATCGGAGTATTAATTTCAAACCAACAGGTTGACAAGAAAGAGTCATTTGGAAAAGGTATGGACTGCAATTGGATATTGATAAATACTTAATTCTTTATGTGAAGATGACGTACATGAGAATCAAGATGATATAGAATATAAGCTAAATCGATCGAAGAAAAAACTTAAAGTTACTGACAATATACCAGATAAAGAACGATGGAGTAAGGAAAATTTATTGCTACAGTATGGTTGGAGGGGAAATTCACCAATGGAAGAAAATACAGACATAAACTATCAGCATGGATATGTCATCGTACATGAAAATAATCAGGTCAATCTAGCAGATGTGTAGGATTTATGGCATAGGACGCTTTTTGTCAAATATATGAATTTAAACCTTAGTATTTCCAAAGTAAATGTAGATGTTTTGTGGACTTCTGTAGTTGAACAAAATAACATATTTCTATAAAAAAAAAAAAAAAAAAAAAAAAAAAAAAAAAAAGCCGAATTGCACTCCTAGTGAAAATGTATGAAGAATACAAAATAACATTTTCGGTTTTATCTAAGTAACCCAGAAGAATTTTAAGTGGCACATAAATATTGTGTTGTATGATGAAGGGTTTCTGAAGAAAGTGATCCGAAACGGCACATTCCTTACACATAAATGTTGTGTTGTATTGAAGGGCTAACACGTATATTTTATATGGTACCCTTGTTAGTTTAATTTTTTGAGTGACTGTACATTGTAAGCGGATGGGGACGCAATGAAAATTATGATTGAAAGCTGGGCCACGAATACTGAATGGTTGAGAAACCCTGCCTACATTGAACTCAACTGATTTCCTGAGTTTGAGCTCCGCCCAAGTCAAGAGAAACAAACCAAAGCGATTTGAAAATCAAGTATAGTGTCCTAGGTTGAAAGACAGAAGAAACATAAAACAGGTGTACATCAGGCCTTGCAATAAGGCTTTATATTTCGTACTGTGTGGGGGTGCGGGGGCGAGAGATCTCTGGCTGGAGTACAGGGTGAGGCAAAAGTAATGACCCGGTTTTGAAGGGTTATATATAAAAAGAAACTAATACAGTTTGAGAGTTAAAACTTTTTAAATTTTAATCTGTATTCTGTATATAATACCATTTTTAGCCTACTTTCCCTTAAAAGTAAAAAAAAAAAATAATAAAGCATGAAAGAAGGCTTAATGTATCGTGAAAATATCGTTAGAAATCAAGAAAAGTCAAAAATAAGTTAAGTAATTAAATAAAGATTGAAAATAAAAAATTTGAAAGTAGGGTATTGAGATGGGGAAAAAGTGTGTCGGTCGGTCTGTCTGTCGGTCTGTCTGTCTGTCTGTCTGTCGGTCTGTCCCCCCCTAATAACTTTCGAATGAATTGTCCGATTGGAAAAATTCTTTTTGCATTCGAAAGATCTCGGCGAGGACATCTCATTTCCATATTTTACTTTTTGATTTGAACGATTTTTTGTTCAATTTTGAACAGTTCAAAAAATTTTAACATTAGCGCCTATGGGTGAAAATGAAGCAAATGATGTAAACTCTGGGTACAAGATATAAGTTCCCATGAACAAGCTCACTGGAAGAAGTTCTTGGCGTGAAATATTGATTTGAACAATTTTTGTTCATTTTTGAACAGTTCAAAAAAAATTAACATACCGCATACGGGGAAATTTCAATCCTATATAATTTCTGATCTAACGGACCGATTTGCTTAGAACAAACTTTATCGGAAAGCTCTTATGACGTAGAACATGTACAAATAGAAAGTTCATCCAGAACTAACGAGCCTATTTTCCTATGAAATTTTTTGTAAGCGGGATTTTCAAGAATATTTTTTAATTAATGAATGATTAAATGAATAAGCAAAAGAATGAATGAATAAATGAGTGAATAAATTCACGAATGACTTAATAAATAATGATTGAATGAATATGTATTAACCGTTGAAAAAGGTATATTTGAAGCAATTAAGAACTAAAGCTAAACGAGAAAGACGGAGAGAGAGATAGCTAGATTATAAATTTGAATTCGGTGTATACGGGAAAGTAGGCTCGTATAGTTCTAGATGGAACTTCTTGTTTATATTAAGTTTTAAATATCACTTCAGTAAGATGGTGGCCTTCTGCAGCAATATATTAATACAGTGTATTTTTCCACGCAGAGCGAATAGACTGCATCTTTGTGCATTTCAGTATCCCACTTAATGTTACGGTCCCTAAGCATTTTTTGTGGGGTAACTTGAAGAAGAAAGTTCCCCATACTTTAGAAGAGCTGAAGGACCAAATTATCGAGGAAATATCCGTCATACCACTAGAAATGAGCAGAAAAGTTTCCCAAAACTTCAGAAATGGACTGCATCAGTGTATTGGTGCTGAAGGCCGCCATCTTGCTGAAGTACTATCAGTGGCGTAACCAGACTTAGTGGCGCCCGCGGCGAAATTTGAGAATGTCGCCCCTAAACCGTGCTGTCAACAGAGCAGCCCCGAAGTCAAAAAACGGGGGGGAGGGGGGTATGAGTTTGGTGACCACCAAATTTTTATCGATCGGGTAATTTCAGATTTATATAATATTTATATTATGTACATGCACATCCAAGGGACATTTTAAAATTAATGTGCCATTTATATTTTTCAGAGACATTAGGTTGAATAAATTTCAACTAATTTTTCCATCCATCATTCTTTTCTTTTGATAATTGCGTCAGGGTATTCGGAAAAGCTATGTAAAAATCCAGAAGGTATTATTTGCGCACAAATAGGTAGGTTCGGGGCTCTCCCCCGAAAAATTTTAGAAATTAAAGTCTAAAACACGTAATTCTGGGCTATATTTAGTGACGCTGGGCCTGGGGGAAAAAGGAGAGGTTCGGGCACTTCACCCCTCCCTATCGAGGAATTTCGCTGAAAAAATTCATCGATATTAGTGCCAAAAATGCAATTTTAGCCTATATTTTCAGACATTAGAAGATTCTGGGCATGGTCATAAATTTCTCGAATAGTTTACTATAAGTCTTGTTGTCTATTTAAAGTTGTTGTCGAATTATGAAAATATGGGAAATATTTTACTCCACATTTCAATAAAAAGAAGATGCTTAAAAGTTTCATCAACATTTCAAGATAATTTTTCTAAAGACATCACATGAGTATGTATTGTTGGGTATTACACAGAAGGTATGTCTTGACATCCCATTGCAAAATATTTATATATCGTTTTCGATGTTTTTCGATGCGGAAATGACTTTATTACATAGGCTATTTAGAAGAACAACAAGGAAGCAAAACAAAAAGTATACCTAGGGGGTGCAGAAAAAGCCGAAACCGGACGTCAACCTGAGGCCACTGTCCGCCCCCCCCCCCCCCCCCGCGTTGTTTAATGTTCTCGTGATCTTTTGGAGCAATGCAACTATCGGTAACTTTTCGAGGTAAAAAAATAACTTCTTCCTGTTTGCAAAAAAAAAAAAACCCAAAAAATGTGAAAAACAAAATTGCGTTTTGTTGTTATAGGCGTTCCGAACTATTTGCCGCCCCGGAAACAGTGCCTCCCTGGGCGGATCGCCCCCACCGCCCCCCGCTAGTTACGCCACTGAGTACTATTCAAAACTTAATGTAAAAAAATAGTATTATATACAGATCAAAATCCCCTATTTTCATATTTTTTCCTTCAGCCCCAACATTTTTTCTGTGGCCCCCAGGGGCCCCAGAATACCCCCTGCTATATGGCTCCTGTTGAGAAACCCTGGTATATATATATAATATATGTGACCGGCAAAGTTTTAAATCCGGCATTCTTTACATTGCCTAGGCCTAAAACTAGCCGGCAATGTATGAAACGATTTATATTTCACACATTTCTTAGTCCTTCTATAGAATGCCAAATGAGAAACCGGCAAAGTATAAAATAAATCTCTGATTCCTTCAGAATTCTGTCCGTAAGTGCAAAATGAGAGTTAACGCTGCAAAACATAGTATTTCTTAACCGAAACTACTTACCAGAAGTTTATAAATGATGTACAAAAAGCCAAAATGACTACTAAGAACGTAGCCAGGGACAATTTGGTTGCTGAATCGCTATGACGTGCTGATTATGGAAAACAAAAATTATATTTTCAGAATAACATTTTAATTTTTGAGAAATGCACACCATTTACATTATAACCTCATCAGGACGTTTTTTTCATACTTTGCCTAAATAGCATTTGTCATTCTATAGAATGCCTAGGTGTGATACACAATGCCTGGGGAAAGTATGTAATACTTCTCATATTTCATACCTTGCCTAAAAACATCCGGCATTATATACAATACCTAAGCATTCTATAGAATGCTGATGTTTCATACTTTGCCAGTAACATATATATATATATATTCTTCAAAATCATTAAGGGTCTGCTAGTTGATTTTGCCCCGAGAATTTCTACGATTCTCTTTTTCTATCATAACTTATAACTAGCAGGGGCTAAAATTCTGTGCAGGATGGCGATCCCCCTCCCCATACAAATGAGATCCAAGGAACATAATAGAACTGTTCTAAACAAATGGAATGAAAAATAAAACGTGTTCAAAAACAATTGAAAACAAAATCCTTGCTTAAAATCTACCAATGTATTGTTTGATTAAAATTGATTATTGGTACGTAAAAAGAAATTAGCATGTTTATGTGCGTTTTATTAACTCATTGTTGATACACTTTTCGGGGGGGGGGGGGCAAACATGTGCGAACGATGCGCCATTTAGTAGTAAAGTCTCTGTGGCGCGTGGCAGACACCAAAATTGCTTTCCCTATTCTATCGTCATTCTTAACATTATCATTGAAGGGAAGGAGGAAGAAGAAATAAACCAATTGCAACAACAGAGATTCAGATAAAAAATATTCTTTTCACTTTATAAAATACGAACCTGACCGGAGAACAGGGACGTAACTAGGTCATTTTCTAACTGGGGCAAGACCAGGATTTAGCGCCCCTTTCCCCCATAGATACATAAAAAAGTATATGATTTAGGCAAACACACACATTTAGTCAATTTAGCGCCCCTAAAATTATCTGGTGCCCGGGGCATATGCCCCCTCTCCCCCTCTAGTTACGTCCCTGGTGGAGAACATGTCTGGCAACATCGGTCTGGTGTGTAAAACGACTGAGATGGTTTTCCCACCCTTTCTATCCTGCTTTTTTTTCCTTCCCTTTCTTTTTAATGTTTTCCGCCATTATGTATGCAAATAGATCAATAGATAGATCCATATGATTTGTAATGTAACGCCTTTTGACTCAGACTATTTTATTCAATATGTCCGCCTTGCGGCAAAAATTATTTTTAAGTGGGTAATGGAGATCTTTAGGGGCTGTTGTCCTTATTCAAATGGGGAATTTTCAGAATCAATTTTTTAGCCCTCCCTGTCGGAAAAATATGTAATTTTTGCGATAGCCCGCCTAAGGCCTGGCATGTCCACGTACAAACTAATTAATGCACCAAATCTACTTTAACATTAATATGTATTACTTCTTTCATCGACAAGTTCAAAATTTGAATCCTCATAGCAAAGTAGAAAATAACTTTCATTATAATATAGAAATGAAAAAATTGCACATAATTTAAATATTTTTAGTTTTTTATAAATTAAATGATCTAATGAGCTATGAATAAATTACCCACATGAAAATAACTACCATAACTTTTATGTCATTCAAGAAAGTACCTACATTGTTATGAGATTTGGTGATGTTCCTGCTAAATCCTGGCTAGGATATTGATATTATAAACCGATAAGTACTGATCAAGCTCAATACGTTCCCCCCTACTGCTTCTGTAAGACTGAAATGATTCCATAAAATTATTCGTACAAAAGTTTTCAAATTGTGTTTTCTTGTGATTGAATAGTCGAATAGTTAAACCATGATTGAAGAAATTTCAAAATTTTTATTTAATTTCTTATTAACGTTATACCGCTATGGATTAAGAAAGCTGCCTATCTAGCGTTAAAATGTTGGAGCTTGGAATTTTAAATCTGATTTTTGCAACTTATAAGTCAAACTTCTAAAAAGGTCTCTGTGAAACATAAATATACAGGTCTTTCCCTTTGCATTTCAAAAATCGTATTGATTCATTTAAAATTGAACTCTGAAAAGAGCAAACAGAGGGCTCAAGCTCAATAAATGTGTTTCTATTGCTCGGTAAAACAAATGATGTCAAAACAATTATTTATGCATATTTTTCTTTTTTTTGTGATCGAATGATTAAATTTTGTTCCAAGTAAAACATTTTTTTCAAAATTTTAATTTTATTCCTTTTTGACGATCCTTTTTTGACTTGGATTTTGTTCAACTTAAAAAATTCGATTTACGAAAAAAGAGCTGTGTAACGCATAAATACATAGGTCTACTTCTTTGCATCCCAAAAACCGTATTGATTCATTTTAATTGAACCCTGGTCGGCGCAAACAAAGAGAAAACAAATTCGTTGCTTTTCGAATTAAATGATATTATAATATTACTATTCGAATCTATAAATGTTTTACATCAAGCGTGGTTTTCATAAAGTTCTCTATAATTCATGAAATTTTCAGAATTTTTCATTGAATAGTATTTGACTTGTAAGAGTTTGAAGCGCGCAAGGCAGAATTTCTCTAAACTAGCGGGCACGAATTCCTTTTTTATAGTATAGAGATTCTTGATATCAACGAAAGTAATAATGCATGAATAAGATGTCATTATGTACAGTGTACTTATGGGTTAATTTATTATTATTATACTTTTTCATGTTCTCTCAAAGCTGTGAATAATGTGAATTTAAATGTACGTGATAGATTTGGAAAAGGAATTTGAAAAAGAATTCATGATAGATTTGAAAAGAAAATTTGATTGTCATTTTACTTTGCGGTCTTGATCTAAAAGGGTAATATTCACAATTTCATTAAATAACCGGTTTATATTGACAGCGCTGCAATAGAAATCTTTTAAAAATTTTCAGCATCTGTAATTGATCTAAAAATTTCGTCCCAAAAACAAGCAATTCCAACTCGTTCAAAATATATGCAATACATTTCCTCTTCATGTTGTGAATATTGCATTCCTTTTCTCGTATAAACATAATTTTGAATCCAAAACTGTGCAACGAAATTTCAAAAACCACTTTCGGGTGAAATCTTCAAATCATACAGAAAACGTTTCATTCTTGCATCCTGCTTAGAATGCTTTGGGCTGGGAAAGTCTTGGTTGACCGATGTGTTGCAAACAAAAGGCATTTATTGCTCTTTTTATCTCCCCGATCTCCCCTTCCTTGACCTTGGGGTAAGCTGTTCCCTTCTGCGGTAGCTGAAAATCGCATCGAAGACATTTCGCTTGTCAATCTAGAGTTTTGCTGCTAAAACGTACAACTGAGCACACTGTCTACGTCACAATACGTCACAACCACCGAGCAACATTCTGCGCCATCTATTGAGTAAAAGTAGTTTTTCTTCTGAGACTGGTACACCCTTAACATTTTATTATTAATGTTATTCTAATTTTTTCAACTACATTAACAATATATTGTTTAATTAATAATTTTTTATATTGGGTAATTAATAATTTTTTTTTCTGTAAAAAATGTTGATAGTAATCAATTTCCTCATCAAAAAACTGAGTTATGATGACCTTTAAAAAAATACATTTTGCAAAGTACCTAGTTTTTCTATCAATCTGTTTGTTTCCTTTTATCACTTAGCTGAATAATGTTCCAAAGTTTGTCAGAAATTATTTGCAAGTACATAAGTACTATTTTAAGGTTAGCAATTCCTGCTGTTGTTTTAACAATAATATTTTTGGAAAATGTTAGTTTTCATTTGGTATGATACCCTGAAGTTAAGAGTAAAATTTTTTAAAGAATAGTTTGGAAAAGTCTGGGAATTTCATTCTGCTTTTTGAGTAGCAACCCTGCTTTCAGTAAGGTGCATTTATTTTTAGTTATGATTCATTGAAATAGCATTAGTTAAAATTTATAGCTCTAGTATACATGTTTTTCAAAAGCGCTTTATCTCATTTCGGGTGTCACCCTACGTGGACCGACTCCCTCCGCTCCCTTGGTGATGCTACTGCTTGGGAATCCTTTGACCTAATATAGTCAGTTTCCTTAAAATAATTAGCCGTTTTATGTTATTAAAATAAATGAGTAGTTTTTTATACAACTCTTTTTGAGCATTTGTCCATGTATGGGTAGTATGTTCCTAGCTTGATAAATGTTTGTTATAACAAGTATCAAAGTTAATTAATGTAAGTGTATTATGTGAGAATGTGGTGCATTTTTTAAAATGTTATTTATTTGTTATTTTGGGCTATATTTAAAAGATGCTCAGTTTTGCAATACTAAACTGCACCTTATTTTTTAGATCAATTTCAGCATCCTGTGTTTAAGAAGTTGTCATTGTTATTCATATACAGCATAAATGTTTCTTTTTTATTAAACTTATTTTTGGCATTATTAGTTTTCCCTCTTGGAAATTATACCTTTAAGTTTTCCACCTCATTTAATGTTTTTAGGAAATGTATACTGAAAATTTATTTTTGTTTTAATTAGTATGTTGCTGTGGGAGAAATTTTGGACTTGAAGGTGAATACGATAACCGAAGACCACTATGAACTCTTGATAATCCATAAACATTCCCTAAAGTTTAATATAGTTGACTTGAATCTTATTGTAAGTAGATTTTTTTAAAAATTTCATGATTATATGTTTTCACTTAAAAAATATTTTCTGAAATTTTTTATTTTTACATGCTTATTTTTTAGTGATAATTTTGTGTAATTTAAGACACTCTTACAACTTATCTATAAACTGCAGGATCCCGATTGGCCAGGCAAATGTGCACCAAGCCTCGGACTAGCAAAACCTCAGTTAATCTAGATTAACCAAAATTTTCATTATTCAAGGAGATGAATTATAAATTTACTCATAAATTATTAGTGTTAATGCTTACAGTACTTCAGATTCATTCCAAGTACAGTGCTGAGGTTTATTTCGAATGATTTTACAAAAATGGGGAATTAAAATTGTTCAATTAAAGAAGTCATTGGCAGCTTTTGTGGGATGCAGGGGTTGGTGCGAGTTACTTTTTTCAGCATTGGTCACTATTTTCACTTTTTAAAAGTATTTTGTTTTTAATTAGGGAAAATCATTGTTCCTCTGGTCAAAAGCGCCCTTTCTCCGGCAGAGCAACCAAAAAAAGTTACTGTCTATGAGTTTGAATGAATTGTTTTGGGGGTGGCTCTGAGGAGCACTAGCACTGCGACCTCAGGTCTATTGTACTAACAACCCCAAATTAGTGAGTCTGAAATAGACCAGTGGCTGACACAAATTTCAGCAATAAATTGGCAGGGAAACTGGGTAGTTCCCAGGGTTCGATATAGTGATATCCAAGATATTCAAATCGTTGAGCAGAGAAGTAATCACATTCACATAAAATATGTGTTGAGCTTTCCTCTGCAGCATGACATCCTCCGCACAGTGGGTCAGCAAGAATGCCCATGATGTTAAGATGTCTCTTGAGATTACAATGACCAGTTAAAAGACCAATGATCACCCTTATCTCATTTCTACTGAGTTTCAGCAGTTCTTTTGATCTTAACCAGGAATAATTTTGGTTAAGTTCTTTTGCCTGTCTTTGATTGTTGCTTTTAAGCCAAGCATTGTGAGTCTCTTTTAGAAGGACTTCCTTAATCGTTTTTCTTATTATGCAGTAATGCAGACCAAGAACTGTTTCAGGGCCAATGAAAGCTGTTTCAGAGCCCAATTTAGCAAGTTGGTCAGCCATTTCATTGCCAAAAATGCCACGGTGGCCAGGGACCCAATAAATAGTCATCCTATTTACAGCAGCCAGTTCGGCAATAGTCTTATAGCAATCCCAAACAATATTTGATGAGAAGCAGTACTTTTGTAGTGCCGAAAAGAGCAGCCTGGCCATCAGAGAAGATTTTGATGGTTTTGCCAGAGATGCTTCTATTTAGGCAGTTAAAATTGTTCAATTAAACAAGTCATCGACAGCTTTTGTGGGATGCAGGGGTTGTTGCGAATTACTTTTTTCACTAAAAGTCATTTTTTTAGCATTGATCACTATTTTTTAACTTTTTAAAAGTATTTTGTTTTTAATTACGAAAAATCATTGTTCCTCTGGTCAAAAGCGCCCTTTCTCCGACAGAGCAACCAAAAAAAGTTACTGTCTATGAGTTTAGAAAACATTGCAATTTTGCATAAAAAGACGGGTGTCAGCGTTGAAGCTTCCGAGAATCCGCCATTTTTGGTCGTGTTCCGAAATTCTGCATAATGTTGGTGCTGAGCAAATTTTTTGGTGCAAATTTGAGGTTCATGATACTGCAGTGGCGCAACATGGGGGGCACAGTGTCAACACCACCGAATGATAAGGCCAACTATCTCCGTCGATGACGTCATCACAAGTAGGTGAACTTTTACAATAGGTCTCCATAAGCGCTTCAAAACATTTCAGTATTTTATAGTTTTTAGACCGTTTTTTATGAAGATGGTGATTAATGATTGATTCTAGACTTATATACGTAGAAATATAAATCAAGGATACAAGAAAACAAGGAGAAAAGAAAATATGTTAATCAAATCACAAATTACAATTTCACTTTTAGAAGCAAACTCGTTAATGAGTAAACGGTCATTAAGCAATTTGTTACTGTAATTGACACTCTTCTTCATACTCAATAATTATATGAGTAGAATGATGCTTTAAAAAACTTTTCATGGCTTCGAAGAAATATCTTTGAAAACATTTTTTTAATTTTAAGTATGGCTTTTGCAGTTTTAACACTTGTTTTAAAACCACCTTCATGAAACATTTGAAAACTCTTAAAAATGTACTTTGCGTGAAATTTTTAAATTTAAACTTTTTACTGCCTTTTACCTTTTTTTTATTTAATAATGATATTTCAATTATTTCAAAATCTTTTATTTAGTTTAATGAATCACTTTTAGTGGAAATAGGCATACTTAAAAATGTTGTTAAAATGTAAATATGCTTTAAATTATTAGAACATTTTAAAATATGAATGCATCATCATATGATTTTTTTAAACTTACATTTTCAGCATGAATTAAGCATTGGATTTAGAATTTTTTAATGTCTGTAATTTTCGTTTCTTAGTAGTAGAGATTTTGAAATCATTTTTTTTTTCTATACAGTAGTTATTTAAAAAAAATATTCGTTGTGACGTTAACCACAAACTTTGAAATTAGTTCTATTGTCTGTCCATACAAACGTTCGTCATGTTCTAAGTACTCATTGTTAAGAATCATATTAAGAGTAATATATTTTACTATCTCTTTTCTGAGCACGTAGTAGAAAAGTGTAATTCACACACCTGTAAAAAATATTTTTTTTTTTACTTTTTACTGTTTTTATGTTTACATATAAATTTCTTCTAACATTTTTTCAAATGAAATTGTCATCCCCCTCTCCTAAATTAAACAAACAAAAGCACAGACTGGAGTATTTTTGCTATATGAAAAAATGAAATTGAATGATTCAAGCACTAAATATTCACAAGATACTAAAATAAAATACAGTAATCCTGTTTTTTTGACTGTGCTTTAACACCAAATTATGCTTACATTTAGTTATCCAACTATCAAAATTTATTTGCATTTGGAATCAATGACTATCATTCACAAATGTTTTACAAAAAAGTAAATATAAGTAATTAAGAAAAATTCAGAAAGAAACTTCTGTTTGCACCCTACAGTTAAAATAATTTAAATTAATTCTCGGAGAAAGTGTCAACAAATCATCGTTAACACGAACTTTATTTTTGCTTATCTATTAAAATTCGAAAACATTTTGGAAAGCATAAACGAAAACCCTCCTTTTTTTTCCCTCGAAAAGTGACCAACAACATTTTGGTTTAAAAACAGCGCAAAAATTAATGTTTTTTTTTTTTTTTTTAAATTTTTAACGAGTTGTTAACTTGTGTCAGCTTACACATGACTTAGAACGTTCAGTGGTGCATGCATATTCAATAAGAAAAGTTTATTCATAACATCTTTTTCTTAGTATAATTTCGAACTACTTTTTGTTACAAAGCATTTTTTGCATTTTTTATCGCCAATATAAGCTTGGTGATTTTCTTTCATTGGCACATTTATAGTTCTTATCATTGAAAAAATATTTTAAGATCACTGCTTTTTTTTTAAATTCAATATTGGCGATATATTAATGGCATAAGGTTTTAAATCTTTGGCGATAATCTTTGGCATGCTCTTACATGAAAATACCATTGTTTCTCATGCCAAGTATTCAGTTTGGAAGTAGAATTCATCATATTAGTAAATGCAATTATTTGAAATAATTTTAAAGAACGGATTTCTTTATTCGCCATTCTTAAATTATGTTGTTTAAAAGAATATGTATCACGACTTTTAAGTAATTTTATATTATGGTATACAGTCTTGTTTCATGAGTCATAATAACAAACATAGAAACACACAAAATATCCTGTGCTTGCGAAGTTAATGTTGTAGTAAATTTGTGATTCAAATTTTTTCTGTATGTTTTGTAGTCAATATTTAGTGAATATGTCGTATTCGGCCCGGGCATATTTCAAACAGACCGGCCCTTGGGAGGGCAGGTATTTTGCAGATTGCAGGAACTAAAAATATTGTCAGTAATTTGCCGATATGTATTAAAATATTAAATGTTCACGCGACAGTTATTTTTCTTATTCAGCATGAAAGTGTAATAATATGTAATACAGTATAGGTCCCCAAATTAGGAATCCCAAAAGACCCAAATCCGGAACTTCTTCAAAAAAATCAGGAAATATTTTGCGCCGTGTTTTTTTTTTGAAAATATGTCATTTTAAAAACAAGGAAAATAAAATGCAATGAACATGTTTAAGATCGGAAATGTGCAGTTCGAAGTTATTTCTCGATTTTCTGAAAAGGGTTTGTTTTTGCGATTAGAATTAGAGTGTTATTAATTGTTGCTTTAATTACGAGTTAATATCATTAAATTTTGCTTTTTTTATTTCTTGTTGTTTTATTGCATTTTTTTTTTTTTTAATGAGCTCTTATTTTCTCGCGATACAGAACATTCGCGAAATTGAATTTCGGCGCTTCTCGCATTTTCCCAATCGTTTGATCCTTTACTGCAATTAAGTAACTAGAGAATATAAAATCATATCAGAAATTACCGAATTCTTTTCTTTTATTGTTAAGAGATTAAAATAATATCGGGAAAAGTCTAGGTTTTTCAATGTTTTGCCTTCGAAGGTAAGCCAACTCCAATTTCGTTTTTTGTGATAATTTCATGACTTGTAGGCGAGTGTATACGATAACCAAAAACAGTGGCGTAGCTAAACCCTAATTTCGGGGAGTGGGAAGTCTTCTGGAGGAAGGTCGATTTCTCGCAGTTAATTTTACGAAAACAATTGGTCGAATTGATGATTAAAAAAATTATTATAAATGGAGTTTCTAACTAGACTCAATTTAATGTGAAAATTGAGGGGGGAAAACATATTTATCAACTTAAAAACATTCGGATTTACGTTTTTATATAATTTTCGCTTCAGATAGAATTTAACTAGAACTGAAGCTGTTTTAGGGGAAAGTACAAGAGAAAAATACAATATTATGTTAAAAATTAAACACTGATCAAGTTTACGCGGAAAGGAAGGTGATTAACGAACAAGACAATTTCTGAATCTCCAGTCTGAGTGAATACAATGGAAAGAATAAAACTGTTAAGTCAATCCAAATGCTTTAAAAAATTGCTAATACAGAAAGTTAAATATGCAATAAAACAAGAATACCTTTAAAAAAAAAAAAAAATAAATAAATAAATAAATAAAAATAAAACTTACCAAACTTAACGAATTTACAGGAATAAAAATTTTTGTCACATAGTACGTAGAACTATTTTTAATCTCAACTGATAACTTTTTTCCCATTATCATTTTTAGCCTACTTTCCTGTCAAAGTTTTAAACAAAATTAATAAAGCATGAAAGAAAGCTAAATGTATCGTGAAAATATCGTTAAAAATAAAGAAAAAGTTAAAATAAGTGAAGTAATTAAAAAAAGACTGAAAAATGAAAAATTTGAAAGTATGCTTTTGAGATGGAGAAAATGTGTGTCTGTCAATAACTTTTAGAGGATTTGTCCAATTCGAAATATTTTATTTTTGAATCGAAAGGGGGGGGGGGGGGGTTCTCGGCGTGGGCATCTCATTTCTACATTTGACTTTTTGATTTGCCCATTTTTTCGCTTAATTTTGAATAGTTCAAAAAAATCTCAACATTAGCGCCTATGGGCAAATTATGTGAACTCTGGACGTAGCATCCAAGCTCCTATGAACAAGCTGACTGGAAGAAGCTCTCAGAGTAAAAGATTTTTTGATTTGAACAACCTTTATTCATTTTCGAACAGCTCAAATAAAAAAAAAATAACATAACCCCTACGGGGAATTTTCAATCTTATATAAATCATGATCTAACAGACGGATTTGCTTGGAACAAACTTCATCGGAAAGATTTTATGACGTAGAACATGTACAAATACGAAGTTCAATAGGAACTAAGGGAGCCTATTTTCATATGAAATTTTTTCATCGGGATTTCTAAGGATATTTTTGAATGAATAAATGAGTGAATAAATTCTAAAATAAATAAATGAGTGAACGAATGAAAAAATAAATAAATGAGTGAATAAATACATTAATGAGTAAATGAATGACTGAATAAATGAAAGAATGAATGATGAGTGAATGAATACGTATTAACCGATGGAAAAGGTATTTGAAGTAATAAGGACTAAAGCTAAATGAGAAAGAGAGATAGCTGGATTATAAGTTTGAAGTTGGTTTTTAACGGAAAGTAGGCTCGTATAGTTCTGAACGGAACTTCTTGTTAGATAATGCATTAGTACTAAAGGCGGCAAAAATAAAATTACCTTCAGGAAGTGTCTAGTGAAACTAATTCTGATTCAGCAGATTGTACTTCTTCAGAGGACATCAACTTTCTCTTTTTATAACAATCATCATCAATTTTCGCTTTCGAATTAAAAAAGCTTGTAATAGGTTTATGCTCGCTTCAATATTGCCTCTCATTCAATGCACTTCCCGAAATATATTGGGTTGGAATCCCGGAAAAAAAAAATGCGCAAGATAGACCGACCCACCGATGCATAAGGGGTGGAGGTGGTGGATACAGCTTTCACGAGAGGAAAGTGGGTGGGCTCGAGCTCATGGTAAAATATTCATACAACAACCTACAGGCAAAGTGAACGACCATTGGGGGAAAAAACCATTTAAATTAGAATAGTTTATGAATAAAGAACGTGAGAAAATAGCCTTTTTATAGCTACGGTACTATTTGTTAGGGGAGAGGAGACATTAAGAAAGAAACTCTATCATTTTATCTCCCACTATCTCCCATCTTTCTGTTTTGCGCATCTGTTTCTGTATATGCAGCTGAGGCGTTATTATTGAATGGTCAGTAGTGATGGGGGTTTAGTTGAAAGTGGAGAGCAATTAACGCAATCCCCTGTGGTGCTTGAGAGCACCATCTTAAAAGGAAGAAGTCACAGAAGGGTCTTTCCTCCGCTCTGGGCATGAAACGTAGTTATGGGACTGCTGATAAAATTGGTAAACGAAGCAGCATTGTGAACAGTCATGTGAAAGATTCTAGTTTAGATAAATTTATTGTTAAAAGTTCGGATTGCTTGCATTTGAAAGCTATTTCCAGCATCCTTTTTTTATTCTAATAATGTTTTTTTGCTAGTCTTGTGTGTGTCCACTTTCATTTTCAATTTTCTCCAGACTAGAGACCCATATCTACTATTAGTATGTCTCATAACTGCAAGAGTTGCACTGAATATATTCCAGTTTTAAATTCGACTGCGAATCAAAACCTAAATAGATAGATAGTTTTAATAATAGATAGTTTTAAAATATATATATTCTTTACTTAAAATTAAAAGAAAATCATTAGAACCAATTGCGATAGCAACAAAAAGCCTACATTTAATCGATGTACTATATAAAATCATTTCAGGTTCGGGCGGGCTCGAGCTTGCGAGGTATTTAGGGGAGAAACCGCTAGGAAAGTGGTACGATTAGGGGTGCAAGTTTGTCACTCCGTGAATTCCCTCGATTTTAAAGCTGTTTCCTAAAATCTGCGATTTTTTTAAAAAATACCACGATTTGTGCGCAAATTGTTTAAAATTTGAGACTCATTTTGTTTTTTACTTACATTTTAACGGCAATTTATACTGTTCTGAAGTTTTAAAATGTATAACAGATGTACTAAACTTTTAGAAGAATTCATCAATAGAAAAATAACTATAAAACTAGTTATAGATAATTCCACTCATGTTTAGAGGAAGTTTTTGATCCAAATCAATGCAAATATTTAAATGTTTTTGACGAAGTTGATAGTTGTTCCATTGTTAACAATAACCCCTATGATAATTCTGGAAATTCAAGAGAGAAAGTTTTCCCAACCTGTCCAAAGTGGCAATCCGATGTTTGTCAGTTCCGACTAATAGCGCAGATGCTGAACGGTCCTTTTCTACATATAAAAACGTGTTAAGTGATAACAACGAAGCATTAGAGAAAATAATTTAATCATGTACAATATTTGGTACCAAAATGCTGTACATTTATTTAAATACCTAAAGATTGCAAAAAATTGAAATAAATAAAATTATTCCTTTTTTTTCTTTAAGAAAATTAATTTAATTGGAGATATTCTAGTTTTTATTGCATTTGTGTTCTCGCGAACATTTCGCGCAATTTGCCGTGAATTTCCGGCTCTTTTTTCTGCGACAAACTTGCAACACTAGGTGCGACCTAAATACAGAGGGCTTAGGTTGTCTATAAGGGACCAGCCGGCCCTGAGAAATAATCGGTTTTTGCATAATATTTTTTATTCGAAAGTTACGAGGTACGGAAACCCCGATAATAATTAATGAACACCCTGTATTCGCACCCTATAACCCAAAGGCCCCAAAATTGCCTTTTTTTTTTTGGCAGTGTTCACTCTATTCAATTGTTATTAAAAAACATATTTTTAGAATAGTATAAAGCGTAAAGAGAGTTAAGGTCTCAAAAAAAGTTTTCAGACACCAACATTTCGGTGGGGTCCCTCAAAGTCTCTAAGTATCTAAGTCAAAATTTTGGGGGGCGGGGTTGTCCCCCCCCCCTAATCTACGCCAGCGACCAAAAATACTATAAATGAGCAAAATGCTAATAAAAACTTCCAGAGAAAATTATATGAGCTCTGATGCTACTTACTACTTTTTTTGCATCAGAACCCAAAATCCGGAAAAGTCCGAAATCTGGAAAGATGGCGGCCCCGAGAGTTCCGATTTTAAGGTTCCATACTGTATATAAATTAGCTGTTAACAGTCTTCGCACTTTAGGGCGTTGCGCAGTGAGACAATCGGCTGAGACAACTGGCCGGAAAGAAATTCTCTGGGGCCGCCCCTGAGAATTTGCGTCAGACTCTCGTTCTGGATTGAGAAATTCTCAGGGCCGTATTTTGTAGCTTGTAGGGATTAAAAATATTGTCAGTAAGTATGTAGATATGTATTTGAATAATATTAAGTGATTACAGGATAGATTAATTTTTCTTATTCACCATAGAAAGGCAATAATACGTAATATATTAATTACCTGTTAATAGCTGCCGTCCGTTAGGGCCTTGCGCCGTGAGGCAATCGCCTCGTCGCCTTAGCCTCCCCTGCCTGCACTGCTCATAATTAAAAACATCAATTTTGCGCCTCTCAAAAGTTTGCATAACAGATGGCCGCCTAGGTTTTCTATATGGACGAGCCGGACCTGAGAATTTCTCAAGCCAGCCCCGAGAGCTCGTCGATATAGACGACTTAGGCGGTAGCCTAAAGCGCAAAACTGATGTATTTTATTTATTTATTTTCAAAATTTAAAAATAAAATATAATCATTTTTGCTCCTCAGGCCGCCGCTTAGGTTGTCTATAAGGGACCAGCCGGCCCTGAGAAATTCTCCCCCCCCCCCCCCACTCCCTTGTGGCCCAACGGCCAGACCATAGAGATTTTGCCCCATTGCTGCATTGCTGCATTGCACTCTCTGAAGCCCGGGTTACGGCAAAGTTTTGGTCCCCGTTTTTTATGAACATTTTAATATATGTATACTTTATTTTAAAAAGTTAGATATTTTGCGACCGGCCCAGTTTGGACCGGCCCACGGGGCATTTGCCCGAATGCCCGCATAGCCAGTCCGCCGCTGCTGACGACGCACATAAATAATTGTAGGCACAGTAAACAGAATTGAACTTAAAATATTCAGTGCATGTTGTGAATAAAAATCAAATCTGGACTTACTCTGGACGATTTTGTTGGTTTGAAGTCTTTTCTTGGAATTAATTTCAACCATCTATCCCCGTGATGGTTCACTTGGAATCTTAAAAAAGAACATCCTTTCGTTTAAGCTGTAACTGGACTTGCATCCAGGAATCCAACACATGAATGGCCTTTTTGCGATTAAATTACGAAATAGTTGCTGGTTACGCAGTTTAATTACACACATAAAGAGGGAAATAATGCATTGGAATACATTAATCGCTTCAACAGCATCCTTATATTTACATATCAGCTTCCTTACTAAATAGTTAAAAAGAATTAAGGAAAAATAATTGTTGCCACTTTTGAAATTGACATTAAATATTTGGCGATTATAAATAATTTTGATTTGAATACAATAATAAAATATTTCAAAGAGCTGCTATTGGCTGTTAGCGTTCACCTACTTGTGATGACGTCACCATGAGATTACACTTGAGACCTCAGGCCTTGTCTTTCGGTGGTGTTGACAGTGTCCCATGCTGCCCCCCCCCCCCAGTGACAATTTGAAATTTCCTTCAAAAAAATATATTTTTTAAATCAACAAAATACATACACATCTTGAGAAAATAATAAGAACTAAATTGTTTGCACCCTGCCCCCCCCCCCCCCCATGATTTTCAAATTGCTTCGCTCCTGATGGCGGGGAGGTAGAAATCTAAATTCTTTAAAAAGCTTAAGATTTGGAAAATTCTCAGCAGTGTTAGATTGCATTTCTCAGAAAATTACATTATGATGTCTTTTTTTTCTTCACCCCCCAAAAAAAAAAAAAAAAAAAAAAATTGCTCAAAATTCAGGTGGGAAAGAAATAGTGCACCCCTTCCCCCATAAAGAATTTTTCTGATTGTGCCACGCATTATGACAGCGATACTGTGTAACTATCACAACTAAAATTATAAAATCAGGGAATTGTCAGGGATTTTTTTTTCTTGGATCCTGTTACCACCATGAAATTACAAAAACAGTATTGAATAATCAAATGATTTGTTTCCTACAATGATACAGAAGATTAACAATATTTTCAGTCCGAATAATTTTCATAAAATATCAAATGTAGATTTATTTTAAAAGAATTTTTCTGTTACTTCAATAGTGATAGTTAATCCTTGAGCAAGTTAAAATTTTTTTTAAAAGTAGCATTTGCAAAGTAAATTTGATTCAATGTTGAATTTTAAAATAAATTAAAGGTTACAATTTCCGCCTATTTAAATAGATATTTATTCATTTATATTTTTTAAAAAGTAACAATTTGAGAAAGAAATTAATTAAAAATTAATTCATTCTTAACCATTTATGAGGTATTTATGAGCTTAGTGAGAAAAAATAAAGTTGAGTAAAAGCTGTATTTATTCAGGTTTAGTTTTTAAAAGATGTCAAAACTGCTCTTCAGTTTAGACAGTTATACTCGGTTTAAATAAAAAAACACACACACAAAAGTTTACATTTTAATTAATGGTCACTATTTTGGTCACTTTTTTTTTAAAGCTGTGGTCACTTTTTCACTATTTTGAAGACTCCATAGTGCGCCTAGAGCTGGGGATGATATATGTTTGCTGCAATGCTAGGCTAATTTATTAATGTCATCAAAATTGTGAGAATAACCTCTTCTTAGGGACCGCTCATAAATGATGTCACACTTTTCCCCACAGATTTGACCCCCTCCTCCCTTTTTCACAAAATGTCACACTTCAACAAACCCCCTCCCCCCTTTGTGACATGTCATGCTGTGTTGTATAAGCAGGATGTCAGTTCTTGTTACCTCCTTCCTTCCCTCCCTTTGTCTCAATATCAGGAGCCCCCTCCCCTTCCTTGAAGCATAACATCATTTATCAATGATCTCTATAGGGTGCTTTCACACCAAAGGCGATAAGGACAATATTCCTGTCTTTTCTTATCTGCACAAGCACAGAGCATATTTTTCAAAATATGCCCTGCTCTTGCGCAGATTGAAGAAAAGACAGGAATATTGTCTTTGTTGCCTTAAGATGTCCAAGCACCCTTACTGTTCAATGTGCTTTAATTAGACAGAGGAGCAGACAAAAGTGAAAGAGAAGAAGAGAAATTGTAAACAATTTCTTTCAGAACTTAGATTTTCTTATGAGAATGGAAAGAAGTGTATTTTTCTAGTGACTCCGATTAAAAGTGAAATCAGTTAAGTGAGACTTGGATAATCAAGACACTAACTGTATAATTAGAAACTCGTTTGAGTTTATTTGTTTGTATGTTTGCTGTACAGAGCTACATCAGTTGACAGATTAGAAGGAAACTCCGTCATCCCATAAGAAAACACACAAAGTCCCATGCAATGATTCAAATCATTGTTTTTTCATTCCAGTTTCAAGATTTGTTTCAACAATAATAAATAGAAAAAGTTCATCTCATTTTCTAAAATTTTATATCATTTTGAAAGTGATGTTAAAAAGGTACACCAGTAGAATTTGATCGAAAACTCTAACATGAAGAGAACACCGAGAGAGAGTTACTGGTTCTACATATGAAGTTTCAAATATGACTAGCCATTTTCAAATTATGTGAGATACATACGTATGTACATATAACTGTCATCACAAGATTTGCCTTTAACCTCGATGTTTTTTGAGCTCTCGTCTAAAGGTTGGATGGACACATGGTCGTAAAGCTCTTTTGATTTCAGCTTTATTATAACCATTGGCTTCAAGTGCTGCAGTGAGATGCTTAATTTCATCAGCTAAATGTTACTTAGAGTTCACTCTTTCTCGTGGAGAATGAGTGAACCCGAGCATCAAGGTCAAAGGGAAAGCTTTTTTGCCATACATCGAGGACATTACTGACTGCATCGATCAACTTCTGCAGAAGTATAACATCAAGACAGTTTACAAACCAACATCAAAATTACAAGCCTTTCGGTCAGCAAAAGACACAAGGGATCCCCTTTCCTCGGCAGGTGTGTACAAAATCCCTTATAACCGTAGAAAGGCTTACATAGGCGCCACAATGAGGAGTATCAACACAAGAAAAAAAGAGCATGAGAGACACTGCCATCTTAAACGTTCTCAGATGTCAGCCATTGCTGAGCATACTATTGCTACGGCGCTACGGGACCTGTTGCCACCAACACCTGTTTGAAGAAACTAAAGTGCTCTCTACTAATATTCATTACTTTGCTCATTTTCATAGAGAAGCTATTGAAATACATAAATATCCTTAACACATAAATAGAAAAGAAGAAATTTTGAAAGTGAACAAGTTGTGGGTTCCACTGCTTCAATAAGTGCCAAGAAAAAAGATGGGGAACCAATCAGAATCAGTCCCAGCAAGCCTGAGATTGGTGCCTTTTATGAGGTTTAAGCATATGTGATGCTTGATATATAAGGACTGGACCTCTGCCTTGACTTCATTTTCAGTCTGAAGAAGCCTGAAGCATGTCAGGCGAAACGTCAGTCAGAAATAGTAAGACCACTGCCTATAAGCCCGGAAAATATTATTTTTGGTATGGACACCGGCTGGGAAAGCCTAAGTTTCTGAATTTACAATTTTTTGCATTGAAAAAGGTGTTACTTGTAACCCAGAAGCAAGTATCGGCAATTTTTATTTCTAATTTGATTTTTATGCTGATTTTTTTTGTTTATTTTTCACGCAAAATTTAAATTATTTACTTTGCATTTGTTACATTTAGAGATTTTATTTTTATTTTAAAATATAATTTTGGTGTATGAACCAGGGTTCATTGATTTAAATCGTGATTTAAATAAAGTGATTTAAAAAAAACACATTGATTTAAATCAAGTAATTTTTTTCAAAAAAGTTCATTGATCTTACAATGTTAGAAAGTGTTGTAAAAATGAAATATGTTGCAATTACAACCACTGTACAAACAAAACTTCCTAGGCGCATCTGTCTGTGTGCATAATTTATTTCATGAGTTTATAACTAATTACTATTTTTTTTAATTTTACAATATTACTCTTATTCTTCAAGCATCTTAATATAGCAAAGCATAATTCATTCAATCATTCAAATTAGAATTCATAATAACCAAGAACCATTCTGTGTTTTTTATTTTAAAAATAGTATTTTAGATCCATTTTAATAAATGCCACGCAATAAATAATTCAAAATCATAGTGTTTAAAACAATAATTGTTAGAATTTAGAATATGTATCCTTAATGTTTCATCCATGTCCCCTAATGGCTTAAGGTTTTTTCCTTCCAAAGTATTTTTTTATCATAGAAGTTTTCAGTAAAGATATTTGATTAAAACAAAAAATTCCTGTTTTTAGTAATAGTGTGAGCATATGATTTTACTAAATGGGTAAAACTATTTCAGGTTTTTTCCTTTATTAAACGGAAAAATGATTAAAGTACACTCAATGTAAAAATTACGTACGCACAATTGTTACTTTTTTTCAGCTTTCAGCAGCAAAATAATTCAGATTAAATTTGTTCATTTTCTCTGTACTTATGGGTGTACTATTATTCCTGGTTTATTTTGATTGCAAATGCTTCTTTTATGTTAAAGGCAATTCTTCCAAAAGCTGACGCTACCATGGAATTAAAGGAAAAGGATTATATAAGAGGTATAATATTGTTTTCTTATGTCAAAGTAAGTTTACTTGACAAATTATTTTGTGGCGCTTTTCTGAGCTTTCTTATCTTTTTGTTTATCTTTACAAATTATTAGAGAATTCAAAGCTGATAAAACATTTTCAGTGAAAGTAAAAAAATTTTGTGCAGAAATGTAATTGAAATAAACAGATATTCTTATAATAAGAGCAATTGCCAGCTAAGCAACAAGTGTGTAAATAAATGGCAAATATGAATGCAGGATATATTTCATTATACAAATACAAAACTGACGACCAGCAACAGGCTCAGGGCCCAGCTAGGCTGGTCCTAGTCAATTTAGCAGTCCCCAATGAACATCAAGAGCTTTCTTAAAAGTTTTTACCCCACTGCAATTAACAATTGCTTCCGGTAAAGTTATGCTGTAAAACTTCTCCTCATGGACACTCCTCAAACCCCCCTCGACTTTTAGAAGTACATTGAATTTATGCACGCTTTTCTGTATTTTGTTTTTTAATCTATAATATGCATTGATAATATAACCTTGCCCCACCCCCTCTGGAAAATTTTGAAATGACGGGCTTGATCAACCTTTTTTATAAAGTCTTATTGATTTCAACATCACAAATACTGCAGATTCTCCATTCACATTCTAGCCAAACTTACTATATTTAATAAATATACTTTTCAGTATTTCACAAATTGTTCCAAGTTCTCTAGGGCTTTGAATAATTGAATGCTTATTGTATGTATATAATCAGAGAAAGATGTTCTGGAAATCTTGTACAAGCTGTGTAACTGAACAATATTTTGTTACCACCAGTGTGTAATATTTGCAGTTCATTTTGTTCTAAAAAGAGACTTTTTAAAATCTTTGCTTTTGTAATTGTAGCTGTTGTTAAAGGCTTTGTTGTAAAAGAAACGTCTCTACATCTTAGTGTTAGCTTAAAGGAAAATGTTAGAGAGGAACTAAAACACATCAAATTAGTAAGTATGGAATTACATTTCATTTAAACTAAGATTACGTTTATTAAAACTCTTGTTCCGTGACATTTATCTATCTCTCTCTATGTATATACCTTAAAAGTGTATAAAATGGAGTCGCTTCCCGCGTGTGTACGCTAACATTGGGCAAGGTCTAATTTTTAATATGGCGATTCATCGTCATTATAATATTGCGATATTTCAATATATCTCAATGTTTCAGTATTTTAAATTTGCCGTATAGTTACGCAGATATATAAAAGAAATTCGTTTGTCAAAAATCAAATATGTAACAATAATATTATGAAATGATATTTTAATTTATTTCATATGAATTTTGAAAAAAAAAGTGCTTTTCGCAAAATGACTTACCTACAAGTATATAGACAACATTTTTATTGAAAACAACTTAAATACATTACCGAGTTTAAAACTGAAAATAATTATTTTGGAAACTTGATTATGAGCGAATGAGAGCCGCCCCTCTTTCATCCCTTAGGTGAAAATGCCGATTAACCGCCCCCTCTTTGATTGACATTGTTATTATAAAGAAGGGATAATTAGCAAATTAGGAAAAAACACATCTTTTACAAAAATCGCTATCGCAAAAAAACTGATAATGAGTAAAAAAATTGCTTCATTTACGATCTTAAATATATTCCCTAAATTTTATTTAATTTAAACTTTCATGTTGTGTTTAAAGCAACGCAGTTTCAAAATGACTCGAAACATTGTCATTGAGGTGCGTATAGCCATGCAAGAATCTTCAATTTTTACAAGTTACAATAACAATATCCAATCTGAAATAAAGATGAAGAAAAAGTAAAAATAATTTCTTTGTAGCAAATCTCAAGTAACTAAAAAATGAAGGATTTATCAGAGAAGGGGATGAATCACCGGAACGAACGGATCTTTGTACCGGTCTTGGTCGCTTTACAGCTGATATTTATATGTATAATCTATTTATTTATAAAACTTCCTTTCACACGTTTTCTTATCATATAAGGGACCATTCATAAATGATGTCGCGCTTTTTTCCGATATATTTAACCCCCGCTTTGTCACAAAATGTCACACTTCAGCGGACCCCCTCCCCCCCTTGACACATGTCACGCTATGTTGCCTGATGTCGCATTTCTTGTTACCCCCTCCCCTCATCAGAATTTAACGAACCCCCCCTCGAAGTGTGACATCATTTATGAATGATCCTTAGGAAAACATGTAAAAGGCAGTTAAATGTATTTAGTGCTATCGAAAGAATTTGTTTACCACTTTTTTCTTTTTCTCTTCTGAGAGTCTATTAGAACGAATTTTGGTTACATGAATGAAGGATAGTTGAGTCTTTACTGTGCTTTACGTGCTCTCAATTTATCGTGGAGGGGAGTGCATAATCGGTACGTTTATTTACTTGTACCGTTTAAGTTCCCCCTCCCTTATTTTCACGAATTCCACTAAATGTTTGCTGCTTTGCCCATCTTTAAGCTTTAGTATTTTGCACTCCCGTATAAAGTTGTTTTAAAATTTGAATCCTATAACAAATGTATAATGATATTTTAGTAATATTTGGTATAATAGTAATGTAAGATAGTTTTTAAATTTTAAGCTCTCGAACGAGGTCTAAAACATCCTTTGTTGGGTAAAGTCTCCTGTTTGTGGACAGGCCTTAAACATTTGTTGCTAACGGCCGTGATCTTGACATTAAGGGGCTCTGAGAGCGTTATTTTCTCACAGGTCCGAGGTTGATACCATCCAATAATTAAAGTTAGAAAGTGATTCTCACTTATCTGTCAAATACCTAAGCACTGGGAAAAGAGTTAAAATTAAGCCCACTCTCTAAAAAATCAGTCTAAAACTTGTCGGCGTTAATAAAAAAAGGAGACTGAAGATATGCAATAATTAACATTTTTTTTTTTTAACTAAGACATGGCTAATAAAAACAGTTAATGGTCAACATATAAAAATAAACATTAAAAGTAAAAGTTAAAAATAACAATCGTAAATGAGCGAGTGCTCCAAGAGCCGTGTGATAAAAAAGGATCTACCCTGGCGAGCTCATGGACACAGGTTTTATGCTGCCAGAACAAATTACTACGTATGTGCCGAGCACTATTTCATCTCTTGGACATACGAGTGAGCACATAATGCAAATTATTATTTAAAAAAAAAAAAAAAAAAACCTTTTTAACTAGTATGTAAATTAAACCGACCGACGGCCACCAGCTCCCAGCTTTGGCACACCTAAGGCCTCGGCTAAGAGGTGTACGGGTGTCTGGTAGAGAGAGAAAAAAAGTATATAAATTAAACGGCCACCAGCTCCCATCTTCGGTTCACCTAAGGCCTCGGCTAAGAGGTGTACGGGTGTCTGGTGGAGAAAAAGTATAAATCAACAGGGCCGTGGTAGCCTAGTGGTTAGCACGTTGGACTTCCACCTGGAGGGTCGCATGTTCGATACCCACTGAAGACCATGTACACTTCAGGATATGTGCATGTAAATCCGAGGACCCCACTACCTCTCCCCGTGTGTAAGCAATCCTAAGGCCTCGGCTAACAGGTAGGGGTCTGGTGGAGAAAAGTATATAAATTAATAATAAGAAATTTATAAAATAATAGAAAACTTTCTCCACGGTGAACGGATACACTTCTTCCCGAAAAGTGCATACAAACAAGATGTTGCAACTGCCCTGCCAGTTTATGATTAACCCACGGCGGTGGGCACCAGGTCTCTCTTCAATATAATTGTTGATTTGTCTAATAAAGGAATTTGTTGTAAAATGCCTGCTTTCTGTGTACAGCTTGGTCTACACGACTGCAAAAATGTCCGATGGCGGAATTAGTTATTCTAAAGTCTTCTGATTTATTTATCCTATACATATATATATATATAACAGAAATGTTTATTTTTCTGTTTAGCTGCGAACTTTTATCCCTTTTTCCCTTATCTCGGACTAGGACAGGGAAAGGAGGAAGACGTCGAGTCAGGGTTCACACTGGGGAAAAATACGAGGTGGGATTTCCCTCCTTGACCAAAATTTTAAGTGGGATTTTTTAAATTTAAGCGCAAACAATTTTTTTAAAATTGGGATTTCAAAAAATATCGTACGAATCGCGCGGCCTAGCGCGAACCCTGTTGAGTAGAGTGCCTTTGTGAGCAGTCGTATGTAATGTGTGTTGTGGTATGTTGTGTGTTCGTCGTCTGTAATGTCTCTGTGAAATAAAATAGTGACGTCTTCATCTTATGGTTTTATTTACTGAGCAATGGGCTATATAAATTGGCATCCAACAAAAAATGGCACTGTTCGTGTGTTTCCGTTTCGTGTCTTGCAAGGTTTCTCCATCCAATGTTCGCAAGAAATGAAAAATTCAAGTGTTTGCGTTTCGCATCCTGCGAAGTTTCTTAGTAATGATTACTTAGTAATGGTTACTAGTGATATTGGAAAGAAAGGTCTTCAAGAGTAGTGCACTAAATCAGCGGTGCGCAAACCGGTGGTCCCGACTCCCGGAGGGGTCGGGAGAAAACTTTGGGGGTCACCAAATTCAAAGAAATTCAAATTCATGAAAAATTTACAATTATTTATTTTAAAGAACGAACATATCGAAAGGTTTTCGGAAGACATGAATATCAGAAGATTTTTCATTTTGTAAAAGGTTAGAAGAGAGCGCAACTGGAAAGAAAATATTTGAAATTATTACTGTATATTTTGAGGAAAATGACCTCATCTGGATCCACCGTCTAGCGGTTTGCACTGATGGTGCTGCAGCATTAACAGGTAGAGCAACATAGGATTAAAAGGATTAATAATGAAAATTGCTCTCCACACACACACCACACACACACACATATAGTGTATTCAACCATTCTATGATACATAGACAAGTTGCAAAAGACATCGCCGAAGAATTGCACATGATATTAGACAAATGTTGTTATTGTAATTAATTACATTAAAAGCAACAGCCAAAACAGTCGTCTCTTTTCACTGCTCTTAATGAGATGGATTCTGTGTATGAGACATTATTACTACATACCGAAATAAGATGGCTCTCACACACAAAATATTGCAACGTATTTTCGATTTGAGAAACGAAGTTTACATATATTTTTGGTGGAAAATAAACAATATTTGCACGTTCATTTATTATTAAAGGTTGACTCGGAAAACTCAGTTAGATGCTTGATATTTTACCGAACGATCTGAATATGATTCTACAGGGAGAGGGTGGAAACATTTTAAAGTTAAGCAGTAAAATTGAAGCTTCTAAGAATAAGCAGATACTCTGGCAAGGGGAATTAAACCAAAATAACACAGACACGTTTCCGTGCTTTTCAGAATTTACAAAAGAAAATAATGTAGATTTCTTGTTATTTAAAGACATAATTTCCCGTTATTTGATAAAATTGGTTGAAAACTTTACGAAAAGGTACGAAAAATTTCCAGAAAATGAATTAGGTTGGATCCCTGATCCATTTTGATATTATTAATTCCAATATCCCTTTAAATGAAAAAGAACAGTTAATTGATGTTTCAAGCGACGAAGCCTTGTCTCCGACTTGCCAAAAATTTCGATTATCGATTGGAAACGAATATGCCGCAATCAATTAGTTGATTTAGTTTTCATCAGCCTACTCATGTGAAACCGGCATTTCAAAATTAGTTTCCATTGAAACATTATATCGGTCTCGATTGGATCCAAAGGATGATTTACGGCTTGTGATTTTAAATACAGATCCGAACACAGAAGCAATATTGAGCTCTTTTCAATCATATACCTCACATTGACTTCTTATGCTGTTAAGTTTTTAAAAAGTATTTTTCATTAAAAAAATCTTTTTACCCATATGCATTAACAAAGCATCGATTCATAAAATTATATGTTGATTCCTAAACTGATTTTTATGGTGTTACAACTTTCATAACATTTTTATGACGGTTTATAAGTTTGCTGCCCTATTTTAAAAAGGCGTTATTTCAACCGATGACATCACGACACTCTTTTAAAAACTCCCTGTAAAAACAAATCCAAGAAAAAACTTCAATTTAACTCCGTTGACGACTAAACAAAACTTCTACTGTCTACCCAGGGGTCGCGACAAAATTTTACACAAAATAGGTGGTCGCAAATGAAAATAGTTTGCACTGCACTAAATAATATTTTCCTGTTCGTAAAAGGATGAAATTTTTTTTTTAAATTCTGGATCCAGAAATCTCTTTAGTGCAATTTCAAGTTCATTCATGTTTTATTTTATAAGTTATATTCAAGTATATATGATTATCAATTTTAGTGTTCATGATGGGTATTAATATTTTAAAGAAAATGTATTATTAATTTTTAACACTTACTATAAATGTTTGTATTGGATTTAAAATGCCCCCCCCCCCCCCCCCGCCCGCCCTCAGTACATATATGTTGATAATGAAGCACGTCCGTGCAAGGTAAAAGTTTTCTGTTTAAATTCTCAACCGGGAAAAGTATTCTATTGTAAGCACATTTCTGTGTTCAAAAAGGTAATTACACTCGTCCGAGTAAGATAAAATTGTGTGCAATATTGTTTTGCATGTAGAATTGAATAATTGCAACAGTTATTAAGCATTGCGAATCTCTTGATAGCTTCCAACAAAGAAATTAAAGCACAGTTTCATTAAGGAAAAGAGGTAGACCTCGAAAAGTTACACTTCCTCCCCGGGACGAAATTCCAAAGTGTAGGGGGAGAATGTAGCACGTGAACTTTTATTCCTTTTCCCCCCCATCTCGGACGAGGACAGGAAAAAAGGGAGATGTCGAGTAGAGTGCCTTTGTGAACAGTTGTATGTAATAGTCCCTGTGAAATAAAATAGTGATGTCTTCATCTTATGGTTTTATTTGCTGAGCAATGGTCTATACATTTAATTTTTTTTTCAAATCTGTCTTCCTATATGTATATATATTTCTATTTGTTCATTTGCTTGTGCTTAGCTGGATTCCTGTGATGTTGCACCTTTTTTCCCCGTTTTTTTTTATTTTTATTTTTATTTTTTATTTCCTATTTTTCCCTTTCAAGATAATTGTAAATTTTTTTCGCTTATGATTGAGATTTTTGAGAGTTCACTCTGAGCTTTGATCAGAATCTTTGCTGTGGCATGTCCGTTTTACTCTATTATTTCACCATTTTGTAAGTTAAACATGACATGTATGTTTTTCCTCTTTTATATTTGGTTTGTTTTCAGTCCTGGTTTTAAATCATTTAGTATTTTGTTTCAACTGAATATTTTTATTGAATTGAACTTTAAATTTTCTGTCTTGTAGGGCAAAATAGAAGAAAGTAAGAAAGCCTGTAATAAAGTGTAAGTACACTTATATATATATATATACATATTGTAATAATATTGCATTTAAATATTGCTGTTTTTTTCCCTTACATTTTAATTTGTTCCATCTTGCAAACAGGAGTGATTCTGATACGAAATTCTTCGACATTTCCAAAAAATTTCGAGAGCCTGTTCCGAAAATTAAAAAAAATTGGTTTTCCGAAATTTTTTCAATTTATTAATATTAAGATTTCTTTGACAAATATTATTTTGCACAAGCAAACATTTTTGTATCGCTTTAAAAAACTTTCAAGACAATATAATAGCGTTTTCAGGGGGGGGGGGGACTTTTGGTATAAGATCTTTCATTTAATTATTACTTAAAGCATCTTTTTTTTTGAGCTTATATGTAAATATATACACATCTGTATGTTTTGTGTGTTGGGGGCACGTGTTCAACTAAGTATGTATGTAATTGTTATTTTAAATTAACTGCGCATACTTTTTACAAAAACTTTGTGTGAAATTCCGAAAATTTCTTGTTGCTGAGAATCACCCATGCTGCACATTCTGTGTTATAGCTAATTGATAACAACAAAATCTAATACAAAAGAAAGAACAGGCCAAAAATATTACAATGCAAATTTTAATTGAATATTAACAATTATATGTGAAATGTATTTGTGAGCATGGTTCACATATTTGGGACATAATTTGTTTTTAATCTTCTGGTTTCTTTTTTGTAGATCAATAAATCATAAATATTTTTCTGAATACTTGAGAACAATTCCTACATTTATCAGCAAGTTCAATGCTGGTAAATGGCAAACTGAGATGGACGAATTGGGCATGGACCCATTTATTACTTGTAGCTCTGATGAACAATGCAATAAGTAAGAACAATTTCTTATTTTAAATGTACTTTTTTTGTAAATTTTTTTTAATGCCATTGTTGGATGCATTGTATTATCAAAAGTTCTTTAAAAAGATCTTAATTTTGGGCAGAGTTGGTCAAATAAGACTCATTTTCAACTTCTAAATTTTCTTAATTTCAAGAACGATTTTATGACAGTAGAGAGTTGTGTACTGTAATTTAAAAAATGTAGTTAGAGAAGGGAGGGGGGGGGGGAGCATGCTGGTCTGATCTAGGATTTATTATTGATTTATATTTTGGATATTGAAAAAAAAAGAACAATCATTTTAATTATATTCATGCTTTAAAACAAAAAAATTGATACAATTTGCTTATTCTATATATTTGTAGCATTGAAAACTATCCTCCAACATCAAAAATTGCTTCAATATATAAAAAAATTTAGAAATGAGTCGGGATATGAAGCTCTTATATTCTATTTTGAAACAACAAAAGTTATCTTGTTATTCCAAGGAGTGAACTAGATAAAAATCTTTGAAGTTTAAGAATTTGGTCGGTTGACTCTTTTTTCTACAAGTTGGAGCAATTATAAATATTAAATGAAAGCTCTTAACGAAATGCTAACTTATATACATCTAATTATGTGTGTATATATATATAGGAAGACTGATTTGAAAAACAAAAAAATACACTTATCACCTAAACATGCGCAAAGCAGCAATAATTTAAGCAATATATAATGGAAATGTAGTAAAATATTTTTGAAAGGTTTACAAATAAAAAAAATTTAAAGTTTGATAATGAGACAAGGACTTTTCAGTGTTGGTTTGTCTCATAGAATGAGCAATGCTGAGCACCTTACAAATCCCAAGCAAAACACGCTATAGCCGCCAGCAGAAAAACATCAAAACAAGCATAAAAAACAAAAATTGAGATGCAAAATGTGGGGTTTCGTCTATGCCACTGTCCCGAGTCTAAAATAAGTGACACACCAACAGCCCCGCTACCAAAATAATTAAAAGAAACCACTCTTACCTAAAAAGATCAGAGTAAAAAAACCAAATCCGTGTTCCACTGGTCTGTTCGTTCCAAGTCGTGTATGACAATACTTTTCTAAAGCAGATTATATGTGGTGAATTTTATTAAATGTTTGGCAACAGCTCTGGACGAATTTCTTGGACATGATTTAACAGGGTTCGTACGGTCCTTAAAGGTCCTTAGATGTCCTTAGAAAGTCCTTAATGTTCGTTTTCATTTTTAAGGCCTTAAATAGTCCTTATTTTTTATTCCAGGTGCTTAATTTTTTTTTGGAAAAAGAGAAGGTAGCCATGCGCTTCATTTGTTTGCAATCTTTTGTATTCCTCACAAGAATCAAACTTCTTTCATTTCAACTATTTAATCGAACCTCAAATTTAGTTTGCTCGGGACCGGTACTGTCGCGGCTTTCCGACAGACCCAAAATGGCGGATTGAGAGGACCAAAAATGGCGGATTGGCGTAACATCAATGCATTTTTACTTCAAATTGCTGTGCTTTCTCAACTGATAGAAAAGAAGTAACTTTTTTTTTTGAAAAGGTGTAACTAAATTGATGTGTTACATATTTTTACAAAAAAAAAATATTCATGGATTTTGATAAAATGCTTCAAATTACACCACCCAATTCAGTTAAAATAAACTTGTACCCAGCCACATGGCAGCTCCCAATTTGCTATCTCCTGCAATTGTATGAAAAAGAAAATCGAGCTACATCTTAAAAAAAAGAAAAATATTAGTAGACAAGTCGAATCAAAGCACCAAGCATTTGTACAAAATGCAATGGTGCCCAGTAACTGGGCACCATTTAAGACCACAGAAAAACAAATCACACAAGTTCCCTCATTTGGCTTTAAATGAAGAAAAGAAAAATGAATAAAATTTGAAAAACGGACTTTTAAGGACTCGAGGGGAAAAAATTTAATAAATAAACAAAAGGCGGGAATTTTTTCGAAAAAGGGCCGAATTTCGGGATATCAAAATTGGGATTCAATACTATTTATTAAGTTTAGTTGCAAAGTAAACAATATTTTTTTGCATGAAAATTGTTACTAAATCATCTACATTCTAAACAATTATCTATAAGGCAAGTAAGAGCAGCTCTTAGCAAGTAATCAGTAAATAAATATTGCGTTTGAAACTTTTTTTAAATTTAAAGGGGGGGGGGGGAATACTTTAAAGAAGCATGTTGTTGACATCTATTTCAATAAAAGAGATAAATTTAACTAATATGTAGGGAAAAAAAAAAAAAAACTTTCAGCTTTTTTTACGTTTGACCAATCGTTTGTACGATTATCACTTATTTATTCTGTTAAAGGTAAAAGAATGATTTATTTTTATTAACATTTTCCTTACGTCTTACACTATAATTAGCGCTGAGTTGCCAACTCCCCCGATCGCTTTTCAGCTGATCTTTCGCTAAACAGTTTGTTCCCCCATTGTTTTTTTTTTTTAGATCAAATAAAGTCCCGTATCGAAAATTTGTTTTAAAGCAATGTTTTAATATTTAGTAAATTTTTATCGACCGATCTGGCTTCGCGATCGTTCGCTGTGGGGTTTTGTTGTGTGGGAGATGATGGATATTTGCTGCGTTAATCAAAATTTGTATCTCGTGAAATTTCTTAATTTGCAGTAAATTGAAGGAATCGACCTCTTCTTAAACCTATACACGGTAGTTGCCAAATGCTCCGTTTTCCCCTACTTTTTCTGTTTGTATTTGTGAACTTCGAAAATTCGATTTTTTGCAAAAAGATCCGATTATTCAAGTTGATGTACAAGTATTTTTATCTAAAGGGATTGAACTACGAAACAAGAAAAAGACATGTATTAATTTACATAAATTTTCATAACTTATAACGCGAAAATGTAAAAACCTATTTTTCGAAAACTTGCAAACATCTAGCACGTGCTACGCCGAAAATTGAACGCAGCTTTTGAGACTTCTATCTTTTTGCATCCTGTAAATATATCAATTATTTAAAAAGTTGACAGTTGTTTTAGTATTTGCAGCTTGTAGTCTGCTTATATTTTTTATTTAAGAAAATTGTTCAATTTTTTGAAACTTTATTTTAGTTAAATTTTGGTAGTTACTGTTTGAGGGTAACGTACATAGTTTTAAGCGAATATCCCCATTTTTAATTTTTATCTTGTTTTCAAAATGAAATGTTTTTCTGAAGTTGATTAAGTTTTTTCTGAATTTTTGCAAGCTCTTCTAAATTCTTTTAAAAAATTATTTATGGCAGAGATAAAAATTTAAGTAAGCCGAAATTGAGATGCTGGCAACATAAGTTAAGTGAAATGAAAAAAAAAAATCTAAATTAAACGCAAGTTCTGAAGACAAAGGGCAGCGTTTTCTTTAACATTCTTTTTTATTTAAATTGTTTTTTATTTGACTTGCATTTTATATCACTAACCATTTTTGATAATTTTTCATATCATGATAATTTGCTTATATATGATTAATACTTGTGTTGTGAGCTTCTTATTACTAGCTCCAATAATTATTTAACTCCCTGACTGTATTGGACATTAGAAAAGCAACAAGCCAAAGAGAGCTCCATAAAAGTTTGTGTTGTGTTCTTAATAAAAATATGATGTTAAATCAATTTTCTCTTTCAATAATGCTCCCTTTTGAAATAAAGATAACAGTTTGTATATTTCGAAAAAATTGTGAGGTCCTTAAAAATTTTTTGTAGGTCCTTAAAAAGTCCTTAGAAAGTCCTTATTTTTGGTTTTGCCAAAAGCGTACGAACCCTGTTTAAACTTTGCTTTATGGATGACGACTTGGAACAAACAGACCAGTGGGACACAGATTTGGTTATTTTACTCGGATTTTTTAACTAAAAATGGTTTCTTTTAATTATTTTGGTAGCGGGTCTGTTGGTGTGTCACTTATTTTAGTCTTGGGACAGTGGCATGGATGCAACCCCACGTTTTGTATTTCGTTTTTTTTATCTTTATGCTTGTTTTGATGTTTTCTGGCCTATATTGCTGTCAGCTCTAGTGTGTTTTTGCTTGATATTTGTGCAGTGCTCTGCGTCGCTCATTCTTTGAGACAAACCAACACTGAAGAGTCCTTGTCTCATTATCAAACTTTATTTTTTTTTTATTTCTTTGATTTGTAAACCTTTCAAAATTTTTTTACAACATTTCTGTTATGTATTTATATACTATATGTATATACATACAAATATATTTATTGTTTAATGTGTTATGTCAAAATAGCAAAATTTCTTTGGGAGGATGCGCACAGGCTTTTTAGAAATTCCTGGAGAGGAAAAAATGCTATTTTCAAAATGCATAAAGCTGTTTACCTTAGATTTTCAAAACACCTTGGAAACTCCTTAAATTTTCGCAAATGAAAATTTAGTGTCTCTAAAAAGATTTTTAGTAATAGGAAAACAGAATATTTGTTATACATACTTACGTTCAAAATCAAATATTATAAAGACTGCTATAATCATTTTGGCAGGTAGTGAAATATAAGTAAATTTTTTGAAAGATTTTACTTGTATTAGTTTGGATTGCAACATTTTAAAGCACTTTCTTTTCATAATTTTGATTGAATTCAATTTATATTTTTAGCTCATCCCAAATAAATAAGAAATATCAGAAGAAAACACTTCCCCAATACAAAACGAAATTGCTAGTTAATCCGACTGCTGAACATGCAGCAAGACAACTTATGGCAAGTACTTTATATAAATCGGCAAGAAGGTAAGAAATCATTGCCCTACACCCTTTCTTTCCGTTTTATTATTATAATTATCATTAATGCTTTGTTTTTAGTGACTAAAAACTAACACATTCTGAAGGTTTTGTCTGAAATACAGTATAATTCCAATTTAACAATTGTCTATGGACTGTTAAATGTTATCATTATGTCAGGAAATATAATATTTATCAAACCCCAACTGGGACTTTCAAATCTATTGCTAATTTGTGGAAATCATTAAATCAAAGTTATATTGAACATTTTTATTGCCTTGCAATGAAGAGTTTTTTCTTTTTCATTTTGTGCGTGTGTGTACTTATTTGGCCAGTAATTTTTTAATTAGTGTCATTTACTCTTCCCTCACAAAATTCTGAGAAAGGCGGATTTTCTTCTTGAAAGTATCTCAAGTTGATCCTGATCTGTTTTAGTCATTCTGCAATTGTTCTGTGACAATGCCCGTTTGTTCTGCTACATACATTTCACTTTTCAGTACATTCAATTTTTTAGTACATTTCCCTTTTTCCTGCAGTGTGGGTGTTTGGCTAAAGCCTAAAAATAAAAACATTAGTCAAAATATCTGTACATGATGTAAAAATAGTTCTGCTGGTCAGTAAGGCTGCGTTTTTTGTAATTCTTTTCTACTGAAATATGTATCGGGCTTTGAGCTATTGTTTCAGCTTACACCTTTACTTGTAGCTGGAGAATGCACCATTTTATATGGCAACAATTAGTGGTATATAATTTTATTTATGTCCTTTGGTAAATATGTATCTATATGATGGGATTCATTAATTTTATTTGAGCGAAGTACGATCACAAAAGTCACTAGTGCACTTTTCATGTCCAGACCCCAAAATTTTAATTCTTTTTATTCATTCCACCAGGACACTCACCCCCAGCTCGCAACCCCGGAACTGTTCACAGTTTCTTCAGATTGCTTCTGAGAACATTTCGCTCTTTCATTACAAGCTAAACAATTTTAATCTAGCTTTATAGCTACAACATAAAGAGTTGGTACTCTGTCAATAATTATGTTCTACATAGCATACAATTCTTCAGAATTAAAAAAAAATAAGTATCTTGTATAGGGGTGAACTGATGGGGGGAATGAACTGGACCTCCCCCCAGAAAGCATCGCATATCTGGTATCCAGCAGTTTTTTATTATTATCTCAAATTGGGTCTGGCCACTGCAATAAAGATCTGGTTATCTGTTGATATCAGGATGGGCATCTGGCAGGATATCTGGAGAAAGAGGCGCAGATTTACCTTTCAAATGGAAATTTGATTTTTAAAATTTAATCGATTAGTATTTTTGAAAGTATATGTAGTTTAAAAATGTGCAGCGGATTTGAAAACTTCGGGAAGTTTAAAAATATGTATAGAACTTACAGGTTTTCAACACACGGACCGGATATCCAGCACTGAAACAAGGATATCCCGACAAAATGAGTATTGAATGCATCCCTAATCCTATTCTTGGTCCCTCTTCTCCTCCTAAGCCAAATCCTGAGCACATCACTGATTGTATTACATAATGCACAGAGATTTTACATGTCAGAAAGTAGGCAAAATTTCGAGTTTTGCCTTCAACCTTCATATTGAAGTCTCATGACAAAGCTCTCGCTCTCGAGCTGAAAAATTGTGCTCAATGATCATGTTGAATAAACGACATTTTGCTGGTTCCGACTACAGTCAAATCTGTTTATCTCAAATATGCCTGTCTCAAAAACCTCTCTGTGTTAAATTTTTTAAAATTTCTCTGCGTTTGTAACGTTATTTCAATGTTTTTTCTAAGCTTATCTTGAGTAAAGTGTCTCATGAAGAAAAATAAATGGGTTATACTTTTCTTGTGTTTAATTAATATTTTTGATGATAAAATATAAAACTGAAAATTTTTGAACACCAATCATTGAAAGAAAACATATTCTACATGTATGACTCACATTAATATTCAGTCTACTTATTTTTATTAAATAAATAATAAAAATATTTCATTATTAATCAATAATATAGAAAAAAAATTATTTACCTCGCAGCAACAATTATATGTGTCAAAGATACAGAAAAATAGACGTAATTTTATTTACTCCACATTCCTTTCGCTTTGTCTAATTTCTTCTAGCATCCCAAACGTTTTGAAAAAAATTGAACAAAATAGCAACCCTGCTGGTACCATCTGTCATTTTTAAGGCTTGGCCAGTTCTTTAATTTGCCAATTTCAGTATTGCAAATTAAATCAATCAAACCAGTGTTAGTTAATTTTTTAATGGGAATTTTACAGGGTAACGCAGATACTCCTGTAATGTAAGTTCTGTTAGGTAAAACCCGTTTAAAGGAATAAAGAGATTTGCTCATTATTAAAGTAATTGTTTTTCATTTCTAGACTATTAAGAGTAGAATTTCTTTGTCCAAAGAAGTCAGATACAGAAATTAGAAGATTTTAAGCACATTTTTTACTGAAGTATTAACAGTTGTGAGTGACAAATAGATGGTTTTGCAATAAGGAAGGTAAAAAATAATTAGAATACAATAAATGTTTCTAGTTCTTCATAAAAAGAGCAGGCTTAATTAAAGGTCTTTAAGTTATTTTTATTTTACTAATAACATTGTGCTATAATTATTGTTTATTTGGTTATTATTTTAGCTTTGATAAGCAAGGAAATATTAAAAAAGCCATTTCTTGTCTTGAAGCTGCTAAGGTTCTGTGGGTGAAAAACAATCGCTCTTTTCACCATTCTCTAAAAGTGAGTAGTTATTCTTAAACAAGGTATAAAATTGTTATATTGCAGTGTATTTTCCTATTTCATTCTTAATCAATGTTTTATTAGTACATGTATGCACCAGCAAAATTTTGATCTTCCTTTCATTCATTTCCTTATTTTCTCTTTTAGAAACATTTCTCAAAGAAACTACTGGATGCCTGGTCAAAAAAGTAAAGATTGGTAAGTTAACAAAAAATAAAGTCACCAAAATTATCAATTTTTATTATGCTACCATGCTTAGCACAAATGCAATACTGGATCTTGTAGTTTTCTGAGGCAGGGCAAAACTTAAAAATGCCGCCCCCCCCCCTTCCATTCAATCATTGTTGATATTTCATATAATTTTTATGCATTGGCCATTTTTTTTTTCTTTTTTGAGGATTTTTCACTGGGGGGTCACTGATAAACCCATAAAATTTTCATTAATGTTCTCACGGCATTACCCTTTTAGCTCAACAATAGGGGGGTAGAGCCATATGAAGGGTCCCCTTTATGTGGATATGAAATTCTGACAGTTGAGGGAGTCCGGGGTATTCTCCCCTGGGAAAATTTTGAAAACTATATGCAAACTGGTGCAATTTAAGGCCGTAAGAGATGCATTTGGGACTGCAAAAGTATTAGGAAAACGAAAAGAAAACAAAATCTTTTTAAAATTTAACTCATAAAAATGCCGAACAAAATTGGCATTTTTCTTTTTTTTTTTTTTTTTAAATTTAAGGGACTCCTTTTCCTCCTCCTTCCTCATGCCCATATCGAGGAGCTACTTATCTGTCTTCTTACGACAGTTACAAGCTCCCACCTCTTCCTAAAAGGATGCTTTGAAATTTGTAAAAGAAAAACTATTGTATTGTTTGAGCATAGTATGATTTATGAATCTTTCATTACTACAAGGGGAAAAACCTTGACTTTTTAAAATTTAAATTTTAGACAATGTAAAATTTGCTGCCCCCTAACTTCAATTTTAGAGTTTCTAACAGTTTACACAAGTAAATAATTCTATTTATCTGTTTTAATCGTTAGCGAAATAGCTGATCAATGATCAAATCAGAGCGCCGAGCTAGGATTTTAATTCTCTTCCAAAAGTTAAATTTTCTTAATTAAACATTTTTTCTTTTTCTAACTTTCTTTCTTCTTCTTTTTATGTTGATCACAGTTGAATTTGCCACCCCCAGAAGTGCCGCCCGTGGCATGAGCCCTGGGTTGCCCCACCTTAGATCCGGCACTGCACAAATGTTGCATTTGCAACTGAACTCAAAATGAGATATTGATGTTTTAAGTTTTGCTCCTGCATGTACTTGATTCAGATACCTTTTTTTTTCAGAAATTTAAAAAAAATAAAATTGCCATTTTCATATGATCACAAAACATTGTATTTAGTTAAAATAAGGGACAAACAGACATGCCAAGTCTCCTGCTTTTCTGTTCAATCTCTTGTCTCCTGCTAATTCAGAAATTTCTCCTGCTTTTTAAGCAAAAAAAAAAAAAGTCTCTGAACTTTTCTTCAGTTACATTCATCTATTTGTAGTAAAAATTTAGAAAGCTTAAAGACTTAATACATTTGTCAATTTTGGTTTCAAAAGGTTTTTACTGGCTGCAGTTTCATAACATTTTTTTGTTTAGTGTTTGTGCATTTCATGACCGCATCAAAATTTTACTTGTGATCGTTTAAATATTTTTATTTCTTGTTCTAAATTATCTTCACTAACAAAAGACATTCGAAATAATTTAGTAAATGATCTGCACAAATAAAACATCAAAAATCAGCATTTTATTTTTAATTCTAAATTATCTTTTAAAAATGGATAGCTTACAAGATGCATTTTATGTCTTGTGGATTAATTTTTGTTTATTTATATATAAGAACAAAAAATTTATCAGTTTTATACTATCATTCAACTGGTTCTGAGATACAGAAATATCTCCTGCTTTTCGGTTTTGTTTCTCCTGCTTTTTCATTTTGTAAGGTTGGCAGGTCTGGACAAAGAACCACATAGTGGCAGAAACTCAATTTTAGCAAAAAGTGCAGATACAATATTTGTGCTTTAGCATGGTAGCAGACTCGCATAATATAAACGAACGCACAAACACACACTTTTTCACAGAAAATATTCAAACTTTGCAGAATAGTTTTTATATTTAAAAAAAATTTCTTTACTATTCAGTTTAAAAAATGTAGGGTTTTTTTTGCAGAAATTAAAAAAGAGATTGAAGAGAATGAAACGGATTTAAAAAATCTTAAATCGCAGATTCGCGTTCTGAGCCATGGAGCATCTGTAGACAGCGATCAGCATGCAGATGCTTTTAGCTGCCCCTTTCCATTTTACTCGAAGATTTACAGTAATTTAAAATCGATTTTCATGATTTTTAACTAGTATGGGTAAAAAAGTAAACAACTATAGCAACAATGAACACAGCAATAAAACACACATCGTCTGTGTAGTAATATAGCAACACATAATTATTATACGAATAATAAATTTGCTCATTCTGTGTATGTTTTTTACATTTATCCAGTGAAATGTAAATTCAAATTCTTGTAACAAACTGAAAATTATTACAAAAGCATTGCCCGTTATATTTTTAGATTTTATGAATTTCTAGTTGTAGATATAATTTTTTCATGATTTGAAAAATTAACATAATGCCAGAGTGGATAATCATTGCCAAATTCCCTACTTTGTATCTTGCAATAAAAAATGGCAAAATTTTAGACCAAACGATGTCAAAATTGTCTTCTTCAATGAAAAAAGTTTTTTTTTTTTTTTTAAATCAAAGTTTCTCTTTGCTGAATTCTCCTTAAAAAAGTGTATTGAATTTTTTTGAAAAAATAAGATGGAAATAGTAGAGATTTATAGGAAAAGTGTGTGGGGGCGGGGGTGGAGTGATTTTACTACTAGAATTCTATTGTCAGCACTTTGACCTCATGCTGATGTGTCAAGTTCATGTTTTTGCTATTAAAAGTCTAATGAATTTCTCTATTTCAGATTTTTGATGCCAACTGAACTTTAAGATGAAGATTCAGTAGCATTCCATAGATTAAGGGACTTTTGTTTATAAAGTTCCCAAGAAAAGACTGATATTTTTTGGAATTTTTGTTTTCATTTGAAAATTGTGTTTGTTTTTTTTAATTTCAAGGCTGCATTTATGCTCATTTATTTGGTTAGAATGTCCATTACAAAGTTTTTATATAAAGCTATGTTCATAAGCCTTCTTCCACATTCCACATAAAAAAAAGAAAAGAACTTGAGCATTTTAAGGAAGAAGAAATTTTTGAATTTGAAACATTGTCTTATAAATTTTGTGTGGCAAACAACTTTTTTACTTTTATAAGCACTAAAGAAAACATACTGCCTTTTTCATTTTAGTATTATTCATTATTTACTCATTAAGTTATTAAATTTTTTATAATAGTGCTTTATATGTATTTTAATGTTTCAAAGTTAGAAACAAGAATCTTCTGCCATTATATATATGTATTAAGAAAACACACATTTCTTTTGAAACTGCAGTAGCAGTAGTTACGGAAAATTGTTACCTACTCTTCAAAGAAGTTTTAAATTCATTTGATGCGTATTAATAAAAATTGTAAGTGGTTCATTGTAAATAAAATTAAAATATAAAATATATTTTATTGCTTCTCATTTATTATTTGACTATTATAACCCCCTCTCTGTGGAAATGATGTATAGAACGTATCAAATATGAATAAATAATCAAATAATATTTGTCTAAAAAACCCTTTGAAATTAATTACTTCCTTTTTCCTGGCTTGTTTTAGAATCGTTTGGAGACTTCCTTGTTAAAAGTACAGGAAGTATTGAATTCAAAAAAAAATATATATATATCTCTTAAAGTTACATCGTAATCAATATTAACTAGTACAGTAGAGTATGGACCGAAGGGTGTCAGTTTGAAAATGATTTATCGAGAATAATATTAAAAAAGAATAAGGTACTACCCAAGTAGCATTTTATCTCGGCCCAATATTGTAACTTGATTGGCAAAAGAATGGGATAAGACTGGCAAACAATATTGGCTGTAGCTTGGAGGGGATACATTTTAACAATAATGGCCAATATTGCTACTTCAATCTTGAACCAATATTGCGTGCCAGCCTTACGCCAATATTGGCTTTACGCTGGCGAACAAGTTTTGTTGTTTCTAATTGCTTAAAAATATAAAAATTGTTATTGTTATTCCTGAATTTAGCTAGAAAAAAAGTGTAAATGCAAAAATTCATGGCGCCATCTATAAGTCGTCGGATTAACCATTCCTAGTGCAGGAATGAGTGAGTCGGGAACTGGGTTCAAACCATGGATGTAAGAGTATAGCAGGATGGAACACGGGTCGAAATGTTTGAAGCAGTAACCGTAACCGCCCCGCCATCTTTGGTCACACCAAAAAGTGTTCTCGCCGTCCTCGCTAGACAGCTTTGTTTTTGATTTATTTCAGTTTATTTTGATTTAAGTTTCAACTTGATGGGGTCTTGTGTGGCCTTCAACTGCACTAATAGAAGTTCTAAGAAGATCCCAGGATTAACATTTCATTGGTGAGTACTTTTATATTATTATAAACCAACTTTTGTTAGCTGTTTTGTCAATGAAGTGCAATGATGAAACGTACGTTAAACGTTGTTTACTCCAGTTACAGGCCTTAAATTTATAAAGTGAAATTTGATAATAATTACAAATTTGACTCAACTTCCATATTGTTATTTGTGGCATTGAATACTTGAGTTCCAGAAACATTATATACCACACGGTAAACTATGTCTTGAAGCAAAATTTCTTGACTGACGTTCGCTTTGTTTTTATTGAACAATTTATTTCTTTTTGACAGTTTAGAAATATACAAAACTAATACATAAAAAATTGAAAATATTTTTTGAAATTTTGTGTATGTAAACAAAAAAGCTTTCGCTGATTATATAGCCTTGTTCTCGTTTTGCAACGTTTACATATGGTATGCAACAAATTGTAGTACGATAACGTATCCAGATAATGTGTAATTTTTTTTTTATTTTAGCACCAAAATATGTTAGTACTATTGGTGCAGACACGAGAATACATGATTTGTTAAGCATGTATTGAATGTGCATCTTGATGATTTTACACAAATTAGTATTCGAGTTACGGACCTTTAATAATTTATTCTTGTTTAATTTATACCTGATAATACAACACACACGCGAAAACCTCTGAGGTAGACCACCATTCATTGATTGAATCCTCAAAACTGGTTCATGCAATGAAGTTATAAATGGGTGGACAAAAAAAATTAAAAAGATATGAAATGATAACCATCTCGGTTTTGAAGTCTGTTAAAAAAAGATCTAAATTTGCAACAAATTGTTGTGTAAACTGTTGCAGCAATATTTTATTTATATATGTTTTGTTTTTGAACAACTGAGTATACATTTCATATCTTAAATATTCTAAATTGTCATCTTTTCAACAGCTTCCCAAAGGATGAAGCCCGTAGAAGTTTATGGGTGAAAGCAGTACGTCGGGAAAACTGGGAGCCTACAAAATATAGCAGACTGCTCCAAACATTTTAAAGAAGAAATGATTATCGAACTTCTCTGACATGTGTGAGACTGCGAGAGAATGCTGTACTGTCAATCCTTGATTTTCCACCACATCTTCAAAAGGTATTAAAATCGTTATGTATCATATTATTTTTTAGTTAATTTGTTAATTTTTCGGTATTTATTTATTTGCCAGAGGCAGAGCGAGCATTAGAGATGGCTTTACCTTTGTGGCACTTTTTCTACCTTTTCACAGGAGGGAGGGGGGGGGGGGGATAAAACATGAAAATTTTCTATTTCAGTAATAATTTGAGAACATTTTTAAAAAAATGGTTAATTGGATGATTCAACTAATCAAGAATTTAATTTCGGATCTATGTTTTGCGGTTGCATGACCAGTGAGTTCTGATTATATCAATAAAGATACCTATATTTCAAATAGAAACAAAAAAATTTAATTAATGCAAAATACTGTGGAACACAAAATCATATTCAACGCAAAAGTTAAAAATTAGTCATATGGGATATATTGTAAAACTGAAAAAATAATTAATTTTGTCATCTATTTCGTGAGTTTCCTAAAAAAATTGATTTTTAAATTTTGTGAATGATTCAAGTCTCTAAATTTGGCTGTAGAAGCAAATTTGCACTTTAATTTTTAGTCTAATGAACATATGCACTTATAATTGCATCAAACTTAAGATGCTAATGTTATATTAGGATTAAAAGGATTTAACTCAGAGTAACTTTTCCCCCATAAATATCCTGTATTGCCGTCACTATCCATTATGTCCTTAAATTGTTTTCTTCAAAATTAGTTATTACTCTTTACTTTTGTAGGTTGTAAAGGTAAGGAAGTTGCCAACCCGAGCAATCATTGAGCCAACAACTGGGATAGAGCCAGCATGAACTGAATTAGAGGTCTGTAATTCATCCGAGTCCCCAACTAAAGAAATTTTTAAACGTAAAGTGGCTGAGCTTGATGAAGTTATTGAAAAGAAGAACAAAAAACTTAGTTTTGCAGCAAAAAGTCCGACGCCAAGAGAAAAAAATTAATACCTTATCGGAATTACTTGCACATCTAAAGAGGAAAAACTTCTTAGACGATGATGCATTGCATGTATTATCAACTGTGACTGCTGTGAATACAGAGTTTATTACACGTCAGTTATCAACTGCAACAAAATCACCATTGCCTCAAAAGTATTCACCGGAGTCGAGGTCGTTTGCTCCGGCTCTCAACTTTTATTCACCAAGAGCATACGAATATGTACGCTCTACTTTTGGATTAGCGCTGCCACATCAGAAAACTTTGAGTCGTTGGTACCAATACATAGACGCAGCGCCAGGTTTCACAAAAGAGGCAATTGATGCTTAAGCATTACAAATTAAAAGTTCTGCCAATCCCTTGTTTTTTGCATTGATAATGGATGAGATGTCCATTCGCCAGCAAGCAGAATTTGATGGCAGAGAAGTTCATGGACTAATAAACTTGGGATTTGATGAAAGTTCCGATGATAGCCTGCCATTGGCTAAAGAAGCATTCGTTTTGCTTTTAGTATGTATAAATAGCCATTGGAAATTACCAATTGGCTATTTTTTGTCTGACGGATTGAGTTCCGCCCAAAAGCAGATGCTCATAAAACATTGCTTGTCTCTGTTACATGGAAATAGCGTTAATGTTGTGACATTAACTTTTGATGGCCTCTCGACTAATTTTTTAACAGCCAAACAACTTGGGTGTAACTTTAATGATGCGAGTGCATTAAAAACCTGCTTTCCGCATCCTAACGATTCAAGTCGCGAAATTGCAGTTTTTCCTGATCCTCCTCATATGCCGAAACTTGTGTGAAACACGTTTGGAGAGAAAAAGTCCCTTTTCTCTTCAGAACTAATCGACTGGAGATATGTGGAAGCCTTGCACAAATTGCAAGAAAGTGAATGTCTTCACTTAGGCAACAAATTGAGAAGTCATGTACATTTTTCTAAACAGAAAATGAAAGTGAAATTAGCTGCACAATTATTTAGCTCAAGCGTTGCAAATGCGATTGAGTATTGCAACAAAAAACTTAAATTACCCGATTTTATAGGGAGCGAAGCAACTGCTGAATTTTTACGACTAATTAATACTTTGTTTGACATTTTAAATTCTAGGTCAATTCGACAATATGGGTACAAGAAGGCAGTGTCCAAGGAAAATATGGGTTTGTACTTGCAATTCATGCATAAAGCAAGATCCTACATCCTTTCGCTTAACCATTTCAGGACGGGCGCCGCAGTCAGCAAACCGCCGCCACCAGACGGGGTTCTAGCAGAATGGATTGTCACTTGAGGGCGGGCGATTTGCGCTGCTAAGCCTAACTTTGGGAAAAAATTAATTTTTTATTCAATTGCTTCAAAATTTGGTACATTATAAGAAACACTTATTGTCAGCTATAAGTATAAATTTTAAAACTTCATCATAATATTTTCCGTAAAAATTCTATAAAATTAATTTTAGAATGATGAAATTCTTGACTCATCTCAAAAAGTTATCTATGAAAAGTATTTTTTTTTAAAAAATCACAATTTAGTTCACGCAACATATAGATACAACTAAAATAATACAAATTATTTTTATTGATAAAAATTATCTCTGCTGTCGAGTGATGTAGAAGGCATGCATGCTGCAAATTATGTGTCTGATAGTATGTCAGTATCAGAGTCACTATCACTTTCCAGCTCCTTTGAAATATCAAAACTATCATCACTATTTGAGTAAGAAGCATTCACTAATTGGGTGTATTCCTCTTTTTTTAAATTTAGTTTTCTCTTAGCTGTTTTAATAATAAAGCGTTGAAAATCTCCTAAATCTCCTCTGAGCGCTAGCCAAATCCAAATAGAAATGAAGACAAGGAAGCAAACCACTGAATACATCGACAAAAATAGAAATAAAAATATTTGGAATGATCAGAACCATTTGCATGTGTTTATATCAGCTAATCCATTTAAAGCTCCAGCTTGTTTATTTTCATTACTCATTGCCACTGCTACTCTGTCATAAATCCTTCCCTCCTACCGAACCAAGAAAAAAAGAATAAAAAAATGCTGTGGAAATGAAGGTCAACATTCTCCAGTCTCGACATATTACACCATAACAGTCATAGGGCCCCATCTAGTATCAAAGAGAAATACTAATATCTCATTCCATCTGAAATCCCGTATACGGTACACCCGTCCTCAAGGCTCTATTAGAACAGCGAGACGTATTCGTCACACCCGGCTGTGAGGTAGCTCTCGCTGGCGGTTCGTATACGTCACGCCTGTCCCGAAAGGGTTAAGGAAAGCCGTGATGGTCTCCCAATTTTAGAATCAAAACGTAAAACGGTCTTCCTAGGCTTTCTTATTTGCATAGGTAGTTTTGAAGCTGTTGTAGCTCAATTAATTTCTTCTGAATGTCCTGCTCTAAATTACTTCCCCCTATACAAGGTAAGTCAGGACCACGTTGAGCTATTGTTTTCCGCTGTTCGTTTGCAGGGGGGAAGCAATGACAATTCCACTGTACGTCAGTTTCGTTCTGCATACAGGAAATTGCTGGTGAATGCAGAAATAAAGTGTACTACCTCAAGTAACTGTATTCCTCTTTCAGATGTGAAAATTTTAACTTGTTCAAGCTCCGTTTCATCTAAAACAGTTATAAATGCAAGTACACCGCAAACGTCTATGGTGGAGCACGAATCCTCTATCTGTAAGAAAGTGAAAGAAATGTCCGATCCATGTGTATTTCTGAGTGAATGCACAAATGATATTGTATATTACATTGCAGGTTTCATAACTAGAAAATTAAGTGTCTCATTGAAGTGCTCTCTGTGTATCACTACACTTTATGCAGAAAATATCCCAACCTCATTATCATTAGTCTCATACAAGTCCGAAGGAAAGCTGATACATCCATCAGACGATGTCTTCAGCATTTGTAAAGAATGCGAAATTGTTTTTTGACAGCACATCCTAAAGAACAAATCTAAAAGCTCAAAGTTAATTATAATAAAGAAAGCACCTCAAGTTTTGAATAGAATTCAATCAAGAAACTATTTTTCCATATTGAAGCAACACCAATTTGATACTGAGCCTACAGAAAATCATGTGGTTCATTTAATGCACTGCATAATATTTAAATATTTTAAAGTTCGCTTATCTTATTATTGCAAAAACCTTGCTATAAATAAGGATTCTGTTCGGCAATTTTACAAGCATATCGTAAATTTTAAGGGCCAGTAAGTTGATCAAAAAATTGACAACTAATTAAATCATTAAAATGAACAAATTTAAAATAATTTAAGAAAATAAATCTCTTAAAAGCAAATAACAAAAAAAAAAAAAAAAGAAAGTAAACCAATCATTGTTTTTCAAGAAAGTGGGAATCATTTTGAATCCTGTTTTTAATGAATTTAATGTTGAATTTCATATTATATTTATGTTATTTACCATGTTATTCTTATACCAATTATTAATTTGTAAATGCATTTTCTAAATTTTGTTGGAATTTGTCATTATTTTGTTAATTTTTCAATATATGCACTAGGTTTTCCTTTAATGTTATTCCTTAATTTATTTTTGTTAATTGCTAGATATTTTTGGGTTTTTTAATCTTGTATTGTAATTTTTGCAATGTAAATAATTCTGAACAAAAAGTGTTTTTTTTTCTTTTTTCAAAGAAACTTTTTTTTCTTTAATAATCATATTTTAAACTCGAACTGATTGTAGTGAAGTTTTAAAATTGTTTAAAAATCTAAAGCTTAAACTAAAACAAAATTGCTACTTTGGACTAAATTTTAAGTTTCTTGAATAAAAAAATATATATAAATTAAATATTTATGTTTCTTTAGATAAATGTAATTTAAAATGTAAATTACATACACAGCAGATTTGCATTTTAAGCCATAGTGATTACTTTTATTATCAAAATGCATTTAATAATGTCAAATATTGCTCCTAGAAAACACTTGAGCTTTAAGAGAAACCTTTTATTAGCATATTTTTATCAATTCATAACTTCAGTGAATTTTTAAAATTGCTCAAATCTAAAAATGCTTAAACTAAAACAACTTGCTACTTTAAGCTGAAATTTTTAGTATCTTAGATGAACAAGAAGTTAGTCTTTCAAATATACATTGATGAATTTAATGTTTATTTTGATGGTACTTTAGCATAACAGATTTTTTTTTTAATCTGGTATTTTTATTACCACAACAGTTCTTTTAATTTTCTCAAATAATAATTTAATTAACATTTATTGTTTTTTAAGTGATCAAACTACTTTTAAGTGTCTAGCTCTATAATCTCTACTTCAGAAACTTGTTATTCTTGGAATACTCCAAGAAAAAAAAAAAGATTTTCATTGTAAGTTATTTTGTTATTTTTTCAACAAATATTTATCTTTTAAAAACTTTTTACAGTAATTTATTTCTATAAAAAACAAATTTCCATGTGCAATAAAGATATGCTTTACCAATTTAAACCAAAGATATTTCCGCTAATTTTTGGTAATTTAAAGCTTACAAATAAAATAACAGTTTCAGGCAGCATTTTAAAATTTTCAAGTAAGAAAATAAATACAGTCTAACTCAGACAAGAAAAATAAAACGGGATAACTTTTCATCCACTCTATTACAGTGTCATTCCTTTTCATGGTGTGACCAATATGGCTGCCGCTCCCTTACAGTTACTTCAATCGCTGCAATGCCGGGAGATGGGCGTGTTCCCTCTTGTACTCATACCTCCATGAGTAATTTATGCTTGTAATATACTTTTCAATAAGCTTTTACAAAGCGTTAGGTCGTGATTTTTCAGTATTTTTTTTTCTCAGTGAGGCACATGTCTGACCTGACAACCAGTAAAGCTATGGCTCTTTACATACACAGCCGATACAACACATAAATCTAATTAATGTGCGATCTGATTTTTATAGTATTGAATATGAAGTTATTTTATTACAGTTAGAGTGCTCTAAATTAAATAGCATTAAAGAAATCTTTCTGGCTTGTAATGTAACTTGTTTTCGAAGTGGTTAGATGTACTTCATTTGAAACACTTGATTTTTGCTATGAAGAGTACTGGAAAGTGCTTGATTTTTACTCAGAGAATAGTGTACGCACCCTGAGAACACAAAATTTAACCTACTTACATCTACTTTGAGCCACACAAAAAAAGTAACTATTAAAAAGATTTTGACAATTGCACTGTGGGAAGCAGTTTGTATAATTGACCTCAAATAAATGTTTTCAAAATATCAGATGCATCCTCTATGGATGTTTTTTGATATTTTGGCTCATGGTGGTTAACTTTGGGCCATTTTTCTTTAAGTATCTGAAAAATACTTAGGACAGGTCCAGTAGATGGCCCCAGGCATACACTAAATACATCTGACAGTAATTCTTCAAACATATGATGTCGACAGACGACCATAAAAATTTTTGGCCTATTTTTCTTTCAGGAACAGCATGGTTCATTTAATTTCCCAGTATTTGTTGATGTATCAAAGCACATACCAACGACTAAAGAATCGCATTTCCATGACTAAATGCAGCAAACCAATACTGGCTATTTCCACACTTGATCCAGATGGTAATATAGGAAATCCAAGGAGCTTAGTATTTCTATCAAACAAACACGAAACTATTACTGGTAAACAATCAATCTGACCAGTTTCATTAAACGATAAGTCGGCGAGCAAAGTTAACTACTTTTCATCCCAATGTACTACAGACGTTGATATTTTAAGCTGTTTTTATTTGCTCAGAAGGCAAAACGGTGGGATTGCATACATTTTTTCTCAACGAACCATACTTTTTGATAACACTACAGATTTTACTACCTCATCAGATGATGTTGATGCTGTTTCACATCCATCTTCATTTGTTATAAATACATTACCATTGTAGATATCCGAATACTTATGTTACCTCTATCTAATACAGCAGCAACTTTTGAAATAATTTCTGATCTACGTCTGGGTCTATTTCATAGTTCTTGGGAAATATCCATCTTCTTTTATTTCTTGTAACTTCTGTGCAAACTCACTTTTATTTTCTATTGCTTCCACATTCAACTCAGCATTGTTATCAATGGATGTGTGCGGTGGTGTATGATGGTGTTGTGAAAGAAGCAGTAGGCTCATGAGAATGTAGTGAGTATGGCAACTTCCTTTCGCGTAAAGCAAACTTTTTTACCCTTTCCCCTGTTTTTTTTTCACGTAAATTGTCTGTCTAAAGGAGCAATGTAGCCCTCTCTTGATTTTTGTTGCAATATCAAGAACTGCCAATCCTGTTTATTATTGGTAAGTTATTCGAAGTTGGCATAGCTCACATAATTTATCAAGTCATTCACAATATACTTTATGGTTTACACGGTCTGTTGCGTTACTTCTGTTTTCATGTTTCGTAAGGGTCGTCTGTCTTCATACAAATTCTTTATTTTCTGCATAACATGTTTCTGTCTTATTGGGAGCTAGACTTATATCAAAATGGTAAACTTTGATCATACACAAGAGCTGTACGGTCTTGCATCCTTTTGAGAACAATAAAAGTATATTAAGTTTCTCATTGCATCTCTTTGTTGGAAGCCGTGCACCTTTGATGGTTTCAGTAGGATATCCAATAAGCCATACATAATCATTTTTTCCTGAACTAACTGACATAATTCACAAAATAAATAATGGGACCTGTGTGTTTCTTTTGTTGAAAGAAGCAATCAATATTCACTCTGCATATGTGGGATACAATGGCTATATCTGGTTAGGTAATAGTATTAATTAAAGTATTTGCTTCCATATTGTGTAAATAAGTACAGTTAAGGTGTTTTTTTTTTTTTTTTTGTATATAAATGGTTATACATAAGGTTTTTAGCTTGTTGTAGGTGGCACAAGAGGCCACTGGTTTTTTGATGAAATACTGTTAAATTTCGATCAATTTTGAAATAGCGACCTTCTTGGGGGAGCTCTAAATATTTTCTTAAACTTTTAAAATTTTACCAGCGGTCTTATGTTCCCAAAAAGAAACTTTTCAGGGGGTGAGAGTTCAAAGATTTGAAAGTTTTTTTTTTTTTGAGACACCCTAATGCGTACTTACATTAAAAAATTCCTAACCTATAAAATGTATTTTATGGAGTTTCCAAAAAAAAAAAAAAGTTATGTTTTTTATTCATTTGCCCCAGATAATAAATACAAATACAAAAGTGATGATCAGCAACAGGCTCAGGGCCCAGCTAGGCTGGTCCCAGTCAATTTAGCAGTCCCCAATGAACATCAAGAGCTTTCTTAAAAGTTTTTACCCCACTGCAATTAACAGTCGCTTCCGGTAAACAATTCCAACTGCCTACAACCCTATTGAAGTAGTAATTTTTCCTAATTTCAAGATTAGCCTGAGATTTGAAAAGCGTAAAACAGTGACCTCTGGTTCTACTTTCAGCACACAGCTGTAAGTAGAACCAGAGGTCCTACTTACTGGAAATCCAATCTTACATCCTACTTTTACTATCATTTAATTTCACATTCAAGTGGATTTACACTTAACAGGAAGAAAAATAATAGAGTAAGCTAGCTAAAATGAATAGAGTGGAATAATAAATGAGCCATAGTATGTTTTTAGTGTTCTGTGTATATGACTGCAATAATAATAATTTTAATGCAAGAAACATGACCGAAGTCTAAAAATGAAAGTTTTCTGCAGGAAAAAGTTAAGCAAAATAGTATATATTGATGGTGCAATCTCACTTAAAGAAACTTTTTTTCTTAAAACGGTGAGTTCTTGGTGTTTGGTATCTAATAATCTCTTGAAAAAAAAAAAAAAATAGTAATATAAGTGAATGATAGTTAGTTGTAATGGCCATTCTACGGGTTCAGAATTTTTAATTTTCTCTTCCTGTTTAGAATGAGGCAAGAGATTTCATACCGAAACAATCTTCTCCAGATAAACTTTAAAGTTGAGTATTACGAAAAGTAATTCTTTGTAAGCAGAGTCTGCTAAATTTAGCTATTCAAAAATTTTAAAACACCAAAATACTACATTTAGTTTAATCTTTTAAGATATCTTTCCCTATGATTTTTATATTCGTATTAGATTATGTTTACAAATTTTAGTATATATCCATAAGTAGTTATCAATTTTTAACATCTATGCATGAAAGAATATACTCTGAAATAAAGGAAAGAAATGTGTGAATGAAAAATAAGACTTCGGTTTGATATATTTTACTACAGTTTAAAAATCTGAAGATTACAAAATATTTCTTACAAATGCAGAATTATTAACAATCGAGAAGCATATGATTTATCTACAATTCATAAACCAATTTCCAATTCATTTTAAGGAAAATCGAGTTTTAAAAAATATACTTTGCAATTAATTATCAATAACTGCCATTTAAATATAAATAATTTAATTTTGTTAAAGCTAAAATTTATATATATATATATTTTCTTTAAAAAAAAACAAACTGTCAGATTTGATTGCTATGGTAATATAAAATATATCTTGGCTTCTTTTTTTATCTTAATGAAAGCACATTAAGTGAAACTAAGTCATGAACAAATATATTTTTCACCAAAAATTTTAAAAAGTGCATAGCAATGACTTCCTAGTTATCTTTCATTTATTTATATTTATGTACACATGTATGTACAAAAGTTTCAACAATATCATTTAACTTTCTGTGAAGTATTGAGTCATTCAACGCAGTCTTATAGTAATAAATAATTAAAAATCTAAGTCGAGGAATAAGGAATACAAATAATATTCAAAAACTAGAAACATATTCTTCACACTCTAGAAATGATGTGGAAAACATTAGTAAATAGCATTGTCACAAAATATATAATGCCGAAACTGTTATCAATTTGCAAAACCTAAAACTCCACCGCACAGATGACATGGCTTGATTGAAACGCAGTATTTCAACTCATGTAAAAATAGGTGTGAGTTTATGATTAAATGTGGATGATGAATACCACTTGCTGGAAATATCAGGTACTTCAAAATTAGAAATGGCAATTTTTAAGAACAATTGTTAGTTAAAAATCATGAATATTCTGCTATGCAATTCTATAACAAAATCTACAGTAAATTGACATGTTTTAATTCGATAGTTTCATATTAACAATGCTTGTAATTCAGTATTAGTAAAAGATTTTTTAAAGCAGAAAATAAAGAATTAAAACTTTGTAATTGTAAATACAAATTCAAACTATTAACAATTAACAATTATTTAGAAGATTGGAAAAGTTACACAGCAAAAAATAAACATACAAAATATATAACTTTGATTGCACTGAGCTGAAAGCATTGACTAAAACAGGCTGGTTTCAACATAATATTGAATTTATAAATTAAATAAACGTGCTATTCTTTGTCGAGCATACTTATAATTGCATTTATGTTATGACAACTATTTTCAGCTTGTCACTATTTTTGTTTCAAAACTTGATGTATACTTTTGACTTAATTACTTTTTACATTAACCAAGGCAAAAATTAATTGTTAAACTGCTTTTTGGTTTAAGAAGCATATTTTAGCTTTCAAACTATTTAAACAAACTACAGAACTGAAAAGCAATTTTCTTATTGTGAACATAAAAGCATTATCCACAAGAAAAAAATTCATTTCTTCTTTAAATAATATTTATGCAAATATAACTATAAGGAAATACAGCCTCTTCCCATTACAGAAGATTCTTTTCAGGTAAATTTTTAAAACAATTTTTTATGGATGTTCATGTTTTTAAATTAAAATTTTTGCAACTACAAAAAAAAAAAAACAACACTTTTTTTAAACACTCTCTTGGTGCAATTTTTTTTTTTTTTTGGGGGGGGGGGAGGGGGAATGGTGATCTCCTCTTTTTCCTTTGTTTATCTTTAGGAGAGGGTCATGGAACAATTCTCAATATAATATTTTGCTTATTAAAACTTAATATTTAAGGAACCTACATGCAGATTTTGGAATGTTTTCATACTTCAAATTTTAAAAAGCTCAGTACTTCATAAAGTAATGTATTTATTTATGATAAATGTTATAATATTAAAAAGGAAAGTTTTCAATACATATGCACTCAATTATTTGTGATTTAAATAAACATTGTAGTACTTACAGCATTTTTATTATTGTCCCAAAAAATTACATTAAGCAAATATTTGCATTAGTTTCTAGTTCAATTATGTAGTGAATTTTATTAGAAGTCCATTTCAGAAAATTTACCATCTATAAATTCACACTAACTTGGTTTCATTTGAGCAAAAGAAAAAGCAAAAAAAAAAAAGTTAAATACTAATTATTTATTTAAAAAAGGGATGACAAATGCACATGAAAATGAGATGAGGCTATATACACAATGTTAAAGGAATCGAATTAGTAAATCTTGTATACCAGAATAAACGGACATAAAATTCTTGAAATTAAGCTTTTGTTTAAAATATTAGCAAGAATGGTGGTAAAATTTAAAGCATCAGGTAGATAAAGACTTTAAAATCAGAAAATATTTTAGTTCAAAAAGTTTAATAAAAAAACACATATACATGTATTGTATAGCAACTGGTATACAAGTATGAAATGAACATGTTAGGATTTTTTTCTTCTCTTTTTTGAGCAATTAAGAAAGAATAAGAGAACCTGTAGCATAAATTGTGATGAGAATATATTTTCTATAAAACACAAAATATTTGTTATGACTGACTGCAAGGCAAAATAGGGGAAAAGTTTCCCCTATATTATATAATAAGAGCACCATCTCTGTGAATGGGAGGAGCACATCACATCTGCTACCAATTTGCCATTCCAGGCTTGTTAAGAGTCATAAAGTAGATCTGGCACGAAGAACCTCCCTTGGCTGAGGAAAAAAACACCTGGAAAGAACATTTCTATTTTACTACATTTGCAAAACTTGGGAGGAAGATACATTTTTAAACAGGGTCATTCCATGTCAAATTAGAAAAAAAAGCTCAACCTCGCCATCTCAAATTTTCATGAAATTCTCAGAAATCACTCTTTGGCACCTTACATTTACGTATAATTAAAAAAAAACTTTTTTCGGCTAATTTTTGCTTTTCAGAAAAGAAAAAAAATCTGGCCTTTTCATATATATATATATATAAAAGAAATTTTGATATTTTCTGTTCTGCAAATTATCAATGGACTAAAAACGTGTACTGTGGAAATTCATTATCTTGCTAATGTTTTCTATTCTACAAAATTTGTATTCATTTCGAAGATTAGAATAATTTTCAAATTTTTAAAAATAATTTCTAATATTATAGCTGAATTTTCGTAATTTCTAACACTACGTAAAAAGTAGTTTTTTTTGTTGGGAAACTTCCTAACATTACACACATGCTTAGTGGAAATTTGCATACAGTGTTTGAGATAGTAATCCTCTTTACCTTCTGAGAATATTTTAGTTATTTTGAAATTTGGAAGTAAATCAACTTATTATATATATTTTTTTTTTTTTTTCAAGAATTTATCCATGTATTTTTCCTTGATCTTTAGTTTTTGAACTGACAGTTACTTGTTTTTCAGAAAATACTAAATTTTATTTTACAAGAATTATTTTTAACCATTTAATTCCTATTTGCTCAAAATTAAATACTTTTGTATATTTAAGGGATTGTTTTGTGTTTGCTGCTAAAATTCATACAGCAATAAATATAAGTTACTTAAAAAAGAAGAAAGGATTCAGAAAGAAACAAGATATATTTGATGAATTTAATGAAATGAAAATGCAAAAATGCTTTGTAACCGAGTATATGCTGTTAAAATTCATAAAATATTTCACTAAGTTTTCAATATTTATATTGCCCAGATATAATGATACACAGTTTTTTTACAAGAAAATTTGACTTAAGCTCGAACTAGTGTTATGAACTGTTTAAAAAATGAATTAAAGACAGAAGCAATTGGAATCATGTATAACAAGTGTCTATTATAATAACAATGTCCTAAAATTTTTACAAAATGGTTTCCTACTACATTTCATTTAAGTACCAAAGACATTAGACAATAAACTTATATTTAAAAACAAACTTACCTTATCGTTTCTTTCACACAAAAACTTTAGTTTCTGTGCCTTTTTGTGCATAAAAACTCCATCTAAATGACCAGTTTCAACATTACGAATTTCTATTGCTTTGTTGCCCCATCCCATAATTTGGCCAGTCCCAATGTATGCTGTAAATAAAGATAAAAAGCATCTTGAAGCATGAAATGATTACCTTGTATTTAATTTATCATACATAATTAATTTTAAACAAAATATTGTGTTCAGTTATGAATGCAGAACAAAAGTCATAGCAGCATTTGTAGCTTAAAAAAGTATAGTACTTCAAATAAAAACAAGTTTGTCCAGAATTAAATGAGCTATTTTCCTCCTTACACAAACGTAAATTTTGCAGCATTAGCTATCGTTATTTCTCAATCGGCTTAGGATGCAAATTATTTTAAATATACCTTTTTGATGGATCAAAGTATTGTCTCAAAATAACATAAATATCTATTATGCACAAAGAAGACTATTAACTGTTATGAAAATGGCATCAAATTCATTCTCTTGAACTGTGAGGCATTATGTTTTTAACTATTACTGTTTTCTAACAGGAAAATTTTAAAGTCTAAGTTTTTTTTTTTTTTTCAAGGTGTAAGAATACAGACATAGGAAAAACAAAACATACAACTCCGTAAAACTGGTCAGCATAAGTCGGTATTTTTTGGCCTGTTCAGTATTTTTGAAATTTAGTCAGTAAAGTAAGTATTTTTTGTCATATTCCCAAACAATTCATTAAAAAAAAAAAAAAAAAAACTTTCTTCCCTTTTTCCTTAAAAACTTAAAACAGATGCCAAAAAAAAAAAAAAAAAAAGCATACATTAAATTTCTAACAGTGCAGGTAATTTTTGCCAGACTAGTACTTTGGTTCTGACAGAATCAAGAAAAACTGCCCAAATAACATTCAACAAAGGAAAGGTACATACTTGCTGAAGGCACAGGGCCTTTTTAATGCGGAAGTGAAAATTAATGATTGCACAGTGCAGAGTAATTTACCTAAAACAACTTCAGAAAAATACTTTATGAAAGCATAATATAGCTGTCTATAATGAAAATGTAACTAGTTGACACTGCCGGGTTATTGAGTATCAAATTTTCATGACTTTACTGTACATGTAAATAAATATGAAGTAAGAACAATTTTCACACAATAGTTTACAAAGTCTCTTAATTTTAAGCAGAATATGTTAAGATTGCAATGTCCATTCCACAAGAAACAAACTTTGTCAGGGATCGTGCAGAGGAAATTCAGGTCCGTTTTCGGAGCCTTCACAAAATTCCAATCAATCAAAATGTACCCTTCACAAAATTCTAATCAATCAAAACGGACCCTTCACAAAATTCCGAGGAACCAAATCGTACTTTTTACAGAATTATTCATTAAATGTGAGGAAAAAAGTAATAAAAATTTTTTATCACTGCATGTTTAAATTTTGAATTTTCACAAAAACATTTTTTTAATTCACAAAAATATTCGACTTTTCACAAAAATATTTTTAAAATTCACAAGAAAATGGACCTTGTTATAAAATGCTGGTTAATGCCCTGTTGTAAATATTAATGCTGCATCGACTCCTATCTGTTGCTTTTTAATTGTTAAAAGACATGTAGGTAAACATCTTAACGTTATAAGTTAAAAAAAATATTTCCAACTCAATAATTGTTTGTATTAAAATAAACGCCAGTCTGTGGCATTTATGCCATCATTTGACAAGGTGCCCAGTAATATGATGAGAAGGTATAAAAACAACTATAAAATCTTTCATTTGCCTCAACAGAGTTGTCAGATAAAAACTTTAAAATTTCAGAGCAGTTCTTGAGGTGGTCACTATAGAAGGGATGCATTCATCTAAATGCATGCAATACAAGAAAATATTTCCGTCATAACTAAAATTTAACATTAGATTGAAAATTATTTTACTTTAATATTACAACTATCTTAAGATAAATATTCTGGAGTCAAATTAGTAAATAGGAATATTTTTGATGTTTATCTTAAACAGCCAAACTTTCAATACCTCAAATATTGTTTGAAGAGCAGAAACTAAATTTTGATATTTTTTACCCAATAAATATAATTATGCTCTTTTTTTACGAGCAGTAAAATAGTATTTGTTTGAATAGCTTTTCTTTTTAGGAAAAAAAATTTGAGTAGATATTTCACAGATAACTTAATTTTAAAAATGAAGCTAATCTTAAATTACATGCATTCCATAAAATTGCACTTAAATGCATTCACAAGTCAATGAACCATAATTATAAGTAAATAACTCACCCACAGAAGTAGGCATTTCACCCCATTGTAAAACAATATTTTTGCTAACTTTACCATAAGTATTTACATAAACTCCTTCATCTAAAAATAAAAATAGCACTTAATTTCATTTCACATACTATACTTAACATAAAGGATATTTAAAACCATATACAACATTAATTTTTGAAATTTGTCCAATGATGTGACTTCTCTACTTCACACCCCCTACCCTGTTAGCTCGAGGCCTTAGGGCTGCCCTCTCCCGGGAACAGGTAAGTGAAGTCCGGCTTAAGCTTATATGGGTCCGAGATAGGTTTGCTGGGCTTTATGCGTACAATCGCGCCGCCCCAACCTACCTACGTTTTGCTGTGTGGACCTGGCCCTCCTTGAACCTATGCATACGAAGGTAAATCATGGTATTCACGTTAAAGTCATTAACAGAGTAGTTTCTGTAAGAATGTTATTTGGTTGGATCAGCACTTCTTTACCCTTTCCGTGTCGGGCACGGCAGAAGACTATAGTGGGCTAACGTCTGGCAGTAACTTATACATGTGATTGTCACATACCTGTTACATCCACCTAGCGAAGGCACTAATCCTAAGATGTAGACCTCACATTCCTCATGGATAAACTCAATAGGGTAAACTCAGGAGAAGTGGGCCACTTGAGATTTTAAGATGAAAAACAAGAAATTCAAACACACCAGTGAGATATGAAATCTGCCTATGATTAGCTTAAACCCTTATCTATGAAATACCAAAACCTCAGAACCAAAGAAATTTTATTCTGTTATCTGATTGTCACCAAGACAACTGTGAAGCAGTCTTAGTCGCTTCCTTTAAGAGGTAAATTTTCATTGAATTATTTTTTCAGCACACGTTCCATTGGTTTTCAAAACAAATCACTATTGATATTATTTGATTACGTACTGAATGTATTATAAACTGAAATAAAAGTAAATAATGCTATTAATTTACGGATAATAACAATATCCGTACTCACTTCTGGATCAACGTTCTACCAATTGCTCCAGAAGTGGGCATAGGGACAAAAGAAACTTTTTACGCAAGTTTTGTTGATGGATTTGACGGACAACAAGTTTTGTTGAAAAGATGCCATTCGTGTCACTAATGCTCATAAAAAATTGCAGTGTGCAAATTAATTCCTTCATTTGTCGTTGATGAGCATTAATTTCAATCAAAAATATACAACAAACTATGGTAGGCGTTTCATTTTAGAAAAAAATTGTTAACTACATTAAAAAAACACCCATCTTAAAAAACAAAAATAGTTTTCATATTTTTTTTACAAATTTTGTTTGAAAAAGTGTAGTTGCCCAAAATTCAATGCATGAGCGGCAAATCAAGAAATTGCCTATGAACTTCAACTTATTTATGTGCACTTTGCCACCAATGGCTAAAGCATAATCTCAAATAGAAAATGTTTTTTCAGCCCACTTTAATTCTTGAGATCTATGTCGGCATCTTAATACTTGTGTGGCATTAATTAATATTTGCTATATTTTTCATATTTATATGTTTTAATAGTAATAGTGCTTCCCTTTCTACAAAAGTTTTCATGAAAATAAGTACAGTCAATGATCCTTATACCGACCACACATTATAAAGGCCATTCCATTATAAAGACCAGTGATAAAAATCCAAACTTTAATCCCTTTGAACTCAATGTGAATTGGCTTTCAGTATAACGACCGTTCTGAATTGTCTAATCCAATACAGCGACCGCATTCAGTGGACATTATTTCTAGTATTTTTCCAAATAGAGCATATGTTTCTAAATTTGTAACCTGAAATGATCTCGATTATAGTTTACGGAGTCACTGTTCAGTCTAACTTCGACAAGGGGGCATGTAATTTCTAGATTCCTTAAGAAAAGGGGTTGCAAATGTATTGGTAGTTTGTCGTTTGAAATCACATAGTATTCCAAGGGTTGCTTCTCTGAAATAAGAGGAGTCGTGCTGTCCGTGCCCGGTGTCATGTCATCTCAGAAGTTCTACTTCCAGAAACTTTTATATTCTTTTAACCCCATATTTTTTACGTTAAAATCTGTTGAATATTTTTTATAATATTTTTCCCCTATAATTTTTTTTAAATTACAATGATAAAAAATATTTTGAGCATTTTTTTGGAATCTTTGAAGAAATACCAGTTTTGATGGAACTACTGAGCATGCATGATGCACGTATACTTTTTTTAGAAAATTCTACCTCCTATAGCGACCACTCATTATACAGACCTTTTTCTGTGGCACGCAGATGGTCGTTATATCGAGCGTCGACTGTATATATATATATATAGTTCAACTGTAGTTTTATAACTGTAGTAACTATAAAATCTTATTAAGTAGCTTAAGTGATGTTTATTATTACTTACTATCATAGCAGAGAAGAAGCTGTAAGCCTTTGGAGTTGGGAAGCGTGACTATAGTATGGGGAGAAATAGGACCTTGGGACTAGAAGAATCAAGAAAAATAGATTTAAAAAAACATAACATGTAATACTTATTTTAAGATTAGTAATCAAATGATACAATGAACCTCCGTATAATGAAACTGTTTGGTTCTGGTTGAAAAATTCACTATATAGAGAAAATTGCGTTATATGGGGGTTTGAGATTTGGGTCCCCACAACAGTATTTATTACATTTCATATAACATTCTATTATTATGTGTTATCTCTGGAATGAATAATGTTTGCAGTTCCAGAAACAAGCTAAATGGTAAAACAAACTTCTACCTTTTAAACATAAATACAGTTAAACTTTCGTAATACGAACACAGTTAATACGAAATTACAGCTAAAACGAACATTTTGCTGATTAAGTTGACTGCACAGAATTTAGCAACAGTTGTGTAGTCCTGGAAAAAAAGATGGGGGACGCTTACATATACAAACATTAAAAAGAGAGGGTACGCTTATGTTAAAACTTAAAAAAAAGTGGGAGGACGCTTGTGTTAAAAAAAATTGTAAAATTTTATACTTTGAACTAAAATCAATTTTGAAGGAAAATAGACAAATGGATTGTATTTGCATTCATTACATAACATGCCAATAAACTATTTTTAGAAGAAAAAATAAAATATTTAGTGACTTTATTTTCACAACTATTTAAATCTTACAGTATACAACTATTTTAATCTGTGAGTAAACGTATAACAATCAACTACATTCAGCATTAAAATATAAAGGGAAAACAAATCAGAAAAATCATAAAGGATTTGTATTAATAAACCTAGAATATATACACATACCCGATCATGAAACTATCCAACAGGAGCATAGGGGAAAAAGTTACAACATTAATAAGGAGTACATCTAATGAGGTATTTTATAAGGTAAAGGACTTGCTTACAAGAGAGGAATAAATATATGACTAATCATGCTAAAACATGCTCAAAGAAAGGAGGAAAATTCAAGCAGCATGCATTTTATCAAATGCTTAATAATAAGAAGAGAATGCTAAGACTTTTCGAGGAGAGAGGATAAAAAATAGAGTGCTAACAAGAGGTGGAAAGGAAGCATTTCTATGGAGTTGAATAGTTACATAACCACTAATTTGCACTTTCAAATTGAGAGGGGTGAAAAAAGTTCATATCTCCATTAAAAAAAAAAAAAAATTGAAGGAAAATGCTGCTTTTAATGATATTTCTATAAGATTGGCATGTTTTTATGTTTCCCCCGACATTTTTATGTTTTTATTAGAATATGGTGAATTCAATTATAGTAAATCTAATCCAATTTCTAAGTCTAATTCTTTAAAATATTGTACAAAAATTTATCATAAAAATAAAATGAATGTAAAAATTGATTAAATTTTAGATAAATAATTGCCGAAATAATAAAACTTGAATATCAAAGCATATGCTGTTAGTAGAAAGACAAAAAAACTGACAATTTAACTTGAACATAGATATGTAAAGTAATGAATTATCGATTCAGTAAACGTACCTGGCAAAGTTATAATAGGAAAAGTGAAATCACTACACAAATTCTAGTTTCTCTTTTAAATCAATGAACGTACAGTCCAATAATGATTGACTCACAGCCTAGGGATAATGTATTTAGCTAAGAACAAGAAGGTCCCTGCCCCTAATCCTTCCACTGCTTTGAAACACAAAAGAATGACACAACTGTTTTCAAATTGACTTTCATCAAGCTCTCTGGTGGGAGTTTACCTAGATTCCTTTATTCAATATTCAACTACCTTTAGAAGCCCCCAAGAAAAGTACAGGTTTTCCACAGATTTTTCAAAAATGAAATTTCATGATCTTTTTGGAACTTTTTCCTGATTTTTTGGTGACTTATCCGACATTGATTTTGCCGGATAATGAATGATATCCGATGAATCCTTTGCCAGATGGATCCATACAAGATATTTCGCTCTGATGCTTGAAACCTGTATATTCTATACATATTTTTAAACATCCCGCAGCTTCGAAATGAGTTGGAAGTTTGCATTTTTTTGACATGCCAGATAAGTGGATATTTCATCCAGTGGCCGAATCGGACACTTTCTGGGGGGGCTGTCCCATTGGATGAAAAACTTTCATGACCTATTCGTAATTTTCATGACTTTATCGTTACTTTCGAGGCTTTTCCGGACTTTTATGACTTGTAGACACATTGAAGGTAGCTTACCCACCAAAAGATTCTATGCTGAAGAACTTTTAAAACAAACTTTGGTACACTATAAAAAATTGAGGCTCTTATGGCAAAACAGGGGAAGCTTTGTGCATTTGAATTTTTATAATCATTGTTAATTTTCCAGTACTCATTGCATAAGTGCAGACAAGCAGTAAAAATAGATATAGTAAGCATTTTGACCAAGCTGAATTCACAAGTAATTTAAAAATAGAAAATTTCAAAAAATGCGTAATTTAGTCACACAGAACCTAAAAGTACATAAAAGTTCTTAGCTGGTGCTAGCATAAACCTGATTAGCAAATTTAAAAATGTGAACATAACTAACATCTACACATACATTCAAAAGATAACTCATTTTATTCATACAAATTAAAAAACAGATTATCCACTGCACACTAAATCATAATTCAGATGATCTGGAATTACAATAATAAGAAGCACTTAATTGTTTTCTTATCCTATCAAACATCTGAGTCTCAAACATTTATGCCAACAGCTATATTTATTATGAGTTATATGTTTTTCAAATTGAAGTTCAAGTTATCTTATTTTTTTATTGAACATGATTTTGCAACCAATAAAAGCTTCTGCTGTAATCAACACCTCACTTGTAGAAGCTCTTTGTCACAATGGGCAAAGGTTGTTAACAACTTTTATTCCTTTGGCATCACATGTTCAATGTCTAATTTAAAAAAAAAAAAAAGGAGTTAGAGAAGTATAAAAGAAAACGGAAGGTAACTTACATGAGCGGGGAGGTAAATATCATATACAGCTCCGGAATCTAGATCTACAGCATGGAAACCTTCAGGTGAGCCATAAACTACTTTTAACCTAACACCTTCTTCTATTGTCATGTCCACTAAACCAGGGCGGTGGGCAAGTTCCGTAAATGACTTGAATGCCATAAATTTGTGATAAGGCTTGGGTGCCCAAGCATAAATTTCTATGCTTTCCTTCAAGGCAATCACAAGAAACTTTATCCTTTCATATTTGACTGGAAAGATTACAATTTCCATTATTTTTAAACTTTTAGAAAATTAAAAAGTACTAAACAAAAACATACCTTCAAGTTATCTGACTTAAGGAGCTGATATTTATCCGTAAATCTAATAACAAATTTGCCTACTGTCTTGACTGAATTGCAAGTAATTATCTTAGAACAAATTACCAAAAAATTTCAAAATTTCAAAATGTTCTGAAATATTTTTAAATAAAAAAAAAGCTAAAGAAATAGTATTTAATCCTCCATTGTTTTGAGACAAACAAATGCCAAAAAGTTTTTATTAGAATAATACATATTAATTTATGCTCTAATTAATTTACATTTATTCAAGTGACCAGTAATATAAATGATCAGAATTATATTTAATGTTTTCTATAAATTGCTGCAGTTTGATTTGAATTCAATACAAAATGGAAAAACAAACAGGATGCAGCAAAATTAATGAAAGTTATAAAATCATTCAAAGGAAATAAATAATTAAATGTAAAATGGAAAGTTACCCTAATTTTAGTGTAAGTATGTCAATCACGCCAAAAAGAGACAAAATATAATTTACCTATTTTAAAATGGACAGCACCTTGAAGATCCCCTACATTAATCCAGCCACTCCTTTTTTCCACCTGAAGTAAGGAAATTACATTTCAAAAGTTTAAGTTTTTAGCAAAACAAATACTAAGTTAAATAAATTCTAAAAGAATAAAGCATGAAACTTGAAAAATGTAAATTTAAATTTAAAGAGATTAAAAATCTCAAGAGAGAAAATTTTTTGTATTGCTAGTAAGAAAATTGACAACACAGATTTTTCCTTTCAGTTTTCTGTGATTTCACTGTACTGATTTTAGAAAGTTCAATGGAGGGTTTTGATGCATGAGAGATCAAAGCATGAAATCATATGCAAAAAGACAATCTATATACTCACACCATCCGTCCGTAATATTTTGCTCTTCAGCCAGGAGAGGTAATAAACTCGTACTCTACACTTTTTGCCGGAAATTGTGACAAGAATATTTTGACCCTCTAAAACTTCCATTTGTTGAAATTTCCTACGAGATATTAACTGATAAACTTTTCCTTGGCCACTACGATCTAAAAGCATCAGTCCATTTTCAGTTCCAATGAGGAGATTTACACCTGCAAAGTAAAACTTTCATGCAATCATCCTGCTAATTAATCTTCTCTTAAAGAAGTTCTTACAATATGAATTCAGAATGTATTTCTATTGCTTTTTGGTGAAATAAGAGCTCAAAGTTATTCACCACTTTTTTTCTTTTAACGCTTGTTTTCCACTTAATATTAATGATCGAAAATGGACTAACTGCATTGCAGTTACTTAGTCTTTCGAATAAATACGAAAAAAATTTTAAAAAATGAGTCCTAAATTTTTTTGAATTATTAAAAACTGGAAAATGTTGAGAAGGAAAAAAAACCACATGAAAACATAACAAGCTTATCATATTAGTGCTGAAGTGGTTGTGAAAAGATAAAAAAAAATTTATATATACAGTGAAAACTCGATTACTGGATTACTGGACACCCTAAGAAAACACAAAAACATGACGAGACAAGCGGATGTCAAGTTACCGAGGTTCCGTAATTTCAATTGCTAATATTTGTCTGTATTGTTATTTAGTTACCATTCAAGTTATAAAAACCAATTGAACTGAATGAAATTAACTAAACTAAACTACAAATAAAACTAAACTTACCGATTCCTATTTTCATGCACAGTTCTTACAATATGAATTCAGAATGTATTTCTATTGCTTTTTGGTGAAATAAGAGTTCAAAGATATTCACCACTTTTTTTCTTTTAACACTTGTTTTCCACTTAATATTAATGATCGAAAATGGACTAACTGCATTGCAGTTACTTAGTTAGACTATTTGTTTGTACACAGTGTAAGCTTTTTGCAATATTTGAACCACTTCCTTCATGTTTACAGGCATCATGTGTTTGTGCATGTTCATCGTATTCATCATTTTATTCTCTAATGGCGCTGCGTGTGGTCACTAACCTTTGCAGGCCTAGTGCAATCCCCGGAAATCGGCATCCATTCTTTCACATAGCAAAACTATCGGCGGATGCCATTATTACTGAATTTTGACGCTCAGTTTCCCCTAGACAGCAGCACCTAAGCTCTCATTGATGCAGACTGCACTAGGAATTTAATTTAGCCGAAAGCATCCAAGCCAAATGTTTACTCAAGGGATCTTTTGCATGCCGCATAATTATACGACATGGGCGCAGACGATTTTCTGCATCTTGAAAATCCAGACTTAGGCAAGGTTTGAGCCTGTGATCTTGGGCATACGAGACCTGCGCCTTACCACTAAGCCAACCTGTCGACACATATTCATCATCACTACATGAATTATTGCTGGTTTCACCATTGTTTACTTCTGCAATGATGTCTGCATCAGATAGTGTTTTAAAAGTTGGCTGCTTATCATCAACATGAACCAATTGTTGAAGTTCATCTTCCGTAATTTCTAATCAAAGATAAAGATAACCATTCTCTTCCCAGAAAATTCCTTTACCTGTCAATCACATCACTCTCCCTTTCTTGGATAAGGGGATTATAATTTGGACTTGTTCAGCCAAGAGCAAATCTTTTCTGTACTAAAAAGTAAAATGGGTGTATTTTTTTCCTTGGGCAGTAGGCATCTGTCTCTTTCATTACAATGAGTGTTAGGATCGATACAAAAAGAAAGGTCAAGTAAAGTGTCAACTGGTTTGAGTAGAATCTGTTAGAGAATAATTCAATGTCACTCGCAATCCATTGTGCAATTTATGACGTAATCAGCGCCGACTATTGGAACACTGTAGAAACTGCGCAGAAGGCGCGTGGACTTGATAGAAGTAAGATGGAAAATTAATATGATGTTCTTTTTATCTATTTTGTATGTGTGCGTTTCGTCTTGTTAATTGTTTTAATAAAATCTTAATTGCTGAAACTGCATCATGCTCTACTCTGCTACCTATGGAAAACAACATGATTATGCTATTAGGTCTCTGGTCCCAGAAATTAAGTTAAATGATTAACGAGGAAGTGGTGAAACAAAGAAAATGGCTGCGTCGAATATGCGAATCGAACTTTTGAACGGAAACAATTTTGAGACTTGGAAGATTCAAGTTAAAGCTTTACTTGTCAAAAATGATTCTTGGAACTATGTCAGTGAAAATATTAAGCAGCCGGAAGTTAACAGCACAGACGCTGCATCGTTGGAGAAGTATCGAGAATGGAAAAACTTTGACGAAAAGGCAAAGGCAGACATAATCTTAAGCATTGCGCCTTCTGAGTTAAAACAGATAAAGAACTGCGAGACGTCATCTGATGTATGGAAGAAATTGGAGAATGTCTACGCTTCAAGAGGCCCTGCAAGGAAGGCAACCTTATTAAAGTCTCTAATACAGCTGAAGATGAATGACTCATCAAATGACTTTTATGACCACTTAGGAAAATTTACCGACATTGTAGACAAGTTGGCTGAACTGGATATTTGCATTGATAACGACCTGTTATCAATTATTCTACTATATAGCCTTCCGTTTTCTTTTGAAAACTTTCGAATAGCTATTGAAACAAGGGACGATCTGCCTGATATTAAGCCTTTAAAAGTGAAAATTCGTGAAGAATGGGAAGCACGAAAAGAAACTTTTCCCCGTGGCGCCATCAAGAGTCCCAGACAGTTTAGGCGTGAAGAAGAAAGCAAAGCATTTGTTGCTTCTAATTACCATAAAAATACGGACTATAATACAGCACCAAGATAGCGGGATTACCCAACTAGAATAAACAACCGATTTCCAGCTATGAACAATAATATGAATACGAAGGATTTTAACAAGAATAAAAACTTTGACAGAAATAAATTAACCTGAAATAAACCTGATTTACGTACTAATCTTTTGAGTGTTACTAAAATTATTGATAGGGGTTATAGAGTAAGTTTCTTTTCTGATCATGCAATTATTATTAATGATAAAACTAAGATGGTATTGAAAGCAGAGCGAAATGGGAATTTATTTCATCTTTGTGATTCGAATAATGATAATGAGGTATGTACCACTAGTGGATCATGTAATATAAATAAGACAAATGTTACTTTGGAAAAAATTCATGCTCGTTTGGGTCATGTAAATATTGACGATATCTTAAGTTCTTCCAAAAATGGTTACATAAAAGGTATTAATGTTACAAATGTGAAGGATAATTCTAAGTTTAATTGTGAAGTGTGTGTTGTAAATAAACTTACTCATGCTCCATTTCCAAAACATTCTGAACGTAAATCAAATGTTTTGCAAATAATTCATTCTGATTTGTGTGGCCCGATGAAATGTCCCTCATATGGTAACTCAAAATATTTCATTACATTTATTGACCTGACTTTTCCTGTTATACTATGTTAAGATTTTTAAAGTGTAAAAGTGAAGCACTTGATGCGTTTAAAGAGGTTAAAACATTATTGGAAAATCAAACTGGTGCTAAGATAAAATGTTTAATGAGTGACGGAGGGGGTGAGTATATTAATGAAGCATTTGATGATTTTCTAAAAGAGAACGGCATACAGCGTAGAGTTACTGCTCCTTACAGTCCGCAGCAAAACAGAGTTGCAGAATGCAAGAATCGCACGTTGGTAGAAATGAGTCGTTGTTTATTAAGTCACTCAAAATTGCCATTAAATATGTGGGCTGAAGCTGTAAATACTGCAAATTATATTCGTAATAGACTCCCCACAAAGGCTCTAAATGGTAAAACACCATATGAACTTTGGTTCAAGGTTGTACCTAATGTAAGTTATCTTAAAATATTTGGTTGTGCATCTTATGTTCTTGATAACAAACCTGTTCATAAATTTTCTCCTAGATCTAAAAAAGGTATTTTTGTTGGTTATTCTGATACATTTAAGGCTTATAAAATTTATTTGCCTGATGAAAACCGTTTTGTTATATCAAGAAATGTTAAATTTTTTGAAGAATTTGATAATAAGAAAATAACAAATGTGGGTGAAGTATTGAATGATTGTTGTAGACCATTATCTAATGATGTTATAGATGAGTCTTTACCAAAAACTACCGAAATAGAAATCTTCCCAAATTCTCAGAGTCCTGACCTTGATAGTGAGGAAGTAGATAGAGTCGAAAGCAATGAAATAGAACAACCAACCGTAGTTGAGGACGATTCGAATTTATTAAGATTGCGCAATTGCGATATAGTTCCTCAACACAATTTAATTGATAACACAAATTTTGTATGTGCCGTTTTAAACGAAATTCCAATTACATGGGCATTGAAGAGTTCCGACAGCCATTCTTGGCTTATAGCTATGGCTGATGAGGTAAAAAGTATTTTAAGAAATGATACATTTAACGTTGTTGACAAACCTGAAGGAATAAAATGCATCGGTAGTCGTTTTGTCTTAAGTAATAAATTCAATCACGACGGATCTCTTGAGAGAAGAAAAGTAAGATTAGTTGCGAAGGGGTTCAGTCAGAAGCCAGGAGTCCATTTTAATGAAACTTTTGCTCCCGTAGCTAAACAAAATTCCCTAAGAGTTTTTACTGCCATTGCAGCTAAATTAAAATTAAAAATACATCAATTTGATATAACTACAGCTTATTTTAATGGTAATTTGGAAGAGGAGATTTTCATGGAAAGTCCGGATCATTTTACTGATGCTTTACAACATATAGTTAAAGCTGAAACACCAGGTAGTGATATTTATTTAAGGGCAGAGAAAATGATAAACTCCTTAAAATATGGTAATAAAGTACTTCTTTTAAAAAAATCTTTATATGGGTTAAAGCAATCTGGTCGTTGCTGGACTTTCAAATTCAATGAAATTTTAAATAAGTTTGGTGCAAAAGCAACGGAATCTGATCCTTGTATATATTATATGTGAAATTCTAAAAAATTATTAACTATGATTTTGGTTTATGTAGACGATATATTGCTTGTGTCTCAAGAAGTTGAAATGTATAAGAAATTTCAAAATTATCTCAAAGAAAATTTGGAAGTTAAATATGTTGGTTTGGCAAAATATTGTTTAGGTATAAATTTTATGCAAAATAATGATGTTATTGCATTAAATCAGTCAACATATATTAGTGAACTTTTAAACCGTTTTGGAATGACCGAAGCTAAAACTGTAACATGTCCCATGGATGTAAGCATACGTTTGGAGAAAGCTGAAAAGTGTGAAGAAAATTTTCCTTATCGAGAATTAATTGGCGGATTAATCTATTTGGCAACATCTACTAGGCCAGATATCGCTCATGCGGTGAGCTATTTAAGTCAATTTTTGAATTGTTATAATGGAACACACTGGAATGCAGGAAAGTGTGTTTTACGATACTTGAAGAAAACGATTAATCATGGACTTGTTTTTCGAAAATGTGAAAAACCTTTAGTTGGTTACACAGATGCAGATTGGGCAAATTGTCCAATAAATAGAAAACCGTTTACTGGGTATTGTTTCATTTTTAGTGAAGGTTGTATTAGTTGGGACAGTCACAAGCAATCTACCGTCGCACTTTCTTCGACTGAGGCCGAATATATGGCTCTTTCAGATGGAACAAAAGAATCTATTTATTTAAATAGGTTGTTAAGTGAATTGTTAAATTTAAAAATGGGAAAGTTCAAATTTTTACTGATAATATGGGTGCTATTAAATTGGCAAAAAATCCAGTTTTTCATAAATGAACTAAGCAAATAGATGTGAGACATCACTTTGTTAGAGAAACAATAAAAAATGGTACTATAGAATTGAATTTTGTTCCAACTGAAAATATGTGTGCAGATATTTTAACGAAAGCATTATCAAATGTAAAGCACAAAAAATGTTGTGATTTGATTGGTGTTATGAATATAGATATGTAAAATGGATGTGCGATTGCCATTGAGGGGGGCGTGTTAGAGAATAATTCAATGTCACTCGCAATCCATTGTGCAATTTATGACGTAATCAGCGCCGCCTATTGGAACACTGTAGAAACTGCGCAGAAGGCGCGTGGACTTGATAGAAGTAAGATGGAAAATTAATATGATGTTCTTTTTATCTATTTTGTATGTGTGCGTTTCGTCTTGTTAATTGTTTTAATAAAATCTTAATTGCTGAAACTGCATCATGCTCTACTCTGCTACCTATGGAAAACAACATGATTATGCTATTAGAATCATTCAGCAGGCATGTAAGTTGGGGAGTGGGAGGAGAATTGTTGCAGCTTTTAACTGCAGCAAATTAGAAGAAAGGAAAGCATTCCTATTGGTTAGCTTTGTTTGGTGAGGGAACAATGGTTTTACTCAATATTTTTACTTTCGGGAGCTTAAACTTAAAATTTTGGGAGACATAGAAAAAGCGCGATATATCCAAATGAGCGATGTAACGAGGGGTTACTGTATAAAAAAAATTTCACACTAATTGAGGCTTTCTAATAACTGCTAACAACATACAAGTTCAACAGTGCTAGCATATAAATATGCATATCTAAGATTACAAACAAGATTGCATTTACATGCACTTCAACATAAAATACACACCCCATAGAGCGGCACACAAAATCTCCGAATTGAACCTCTTCTTGTACTTCCTGATTTCTGGTGTATCAGCTGAAGACTCATGAGAGGTAGGTGTGACATTCACATTGACATGGCTCTCTCTCCTAGGAGATGGAGAAGGACCAGTACCACCAGCACCAAAGCCAAAGGTAAGGAAAGATCGTTGCTTGTGTTGTAGTTGAGGGGGAGCTTTTCCAACAGCTTGCCTATACTGAGATCAAGAAACAATTATTAGAAAAAGAATATTTCCTGTTTAAATAAAGATAAGCATTACACAGATGTGCATAAATGTATCAAAATTTTTTTTAAAAAAAAGGAAAGAAAATTCAAATGAGGTAAATTAGATGGGTACTTTATTTTTGTGATTTACCTATTCCCCAGAAAATTTGTTCTAAAGGAGAAAAATTATAAAATTCTACTTCAATATTATCATATAAAGTTTAATAACACTTTTCTCTGGTAGGGTAGGGCAATTGCTCCCATTGACACCCACTGCCCTCCCTGTTATCTGCCCCTGTATATATCTTATCCCATGAAGAGTGGAACCTATACATGTTTGTGCTATGCATCAATGTAATAATGGACATTTTGAAATGAATATTCGCAAATGCAGGACTAGTAAAAACATTTTTTTTTTTTAAATAAGTTGTAAAATGAAAATTGATATAAATTTCCAGCTTAGTTTAAATTGATAGGAAAGTTGTTGAGAAGTAAAATGAGTTACAATGATCATATAAAAAATAAATGGTAAAGAAGAACAAAAAGTCTCTTAACTAAGAAAATTAAAAACATTTTAATTACAAAAACCATGCTTTTAAATGGATGAACAAGTGAACAAATGGTCTATGCCATATCCGACAGAAACATTCAATTTTGTGTTATTTCAAAAGGTGTAAATGAAAATAACAAGAACCTACTCCAACCTCATCAGATATTGTGGAATCTTGTAGCCTATGCTGTGGAGATGACTGGTTTCCAGATGTGTTAGATGCATGCTGCTGTAAGAGATCGGGCAGAACACCCATTGAACGGGTTGCTGCCATTCCAATATTGCCGGGAGAACTCTGAGATGATTCCATGCGCTGCATGGGCCCACGATCAGAACCTCCAGTAGATGCACTCCTGTCAGCCCTATCCTTGTCATTCTGATAAAAGTTTTTCAACTTTTTAAAAATATGTAAAGAAAGAAAATTGAGCTTGAGAGAAAGAGCTACTTATTATTTTTAATCCACCATAACAAAATGAAGTGCTGAATAAAAATGAATATTTGAGCTACAATAGTTGAAAGAAATACTTGATGCAAATAATTTGTTAAAAAGTTTATATAGGTTAAAAAAGTAATAACATTATATATAATATAATTGAATCTTGCCAATGACAAAGAGTTGAACAACTGCATTACTCATATGTTACTTATATGGTTATTGGTTAAGTCACTAGAAATTTTAAATGTATAATAGTTGATATTTTTAAGACTTAAGTTACTCATAAAAATCATAAGACTAAATGATGACAGCACACATAATAAACACAAAACCTTACATACACACAAAAAGATTTGCACTTCCTTAAGCTCAGGAATAAAATATCATTCATCTCTTGCAACTTAGTTGTTAATCATAATTATAATTAACCCTTAAGAACAGCAAAAATTCTGCAGTCAAGACTGGGAGATGTCGTATTCCCCCCTTTTTATTTCAACTAAAGTGTATCCTCACTTTGCCAATGCCTTTGTAACATCTTGTAAGCGTCTTTTTCCAAAGACTACATCGCTGCTTCTGTCAAGTTTTGTAATCTCATTTTGCTAAATATATTAAGTAGCTTTAAATAACCTTAAATAACCCATAAATACAAATCTTAAATAACCTACAAAGCTTTAAATAATCTTATAATAATATTTACCGTGATGAAAATTTCAAAAGAATGTTCAAAAGAACTTGGAAATTAAATAAATATATGAACAAATAACCAATCAAAGGAAATTAATAATTAGTAATTCTATGAAGAGTAGATCACAGAATCACCTTTGCTTCCATAATTTTTAAGCAGACACATCTAAAAACAAATGAAACGTTCAATCTGTTTCTCAAATCTGCAAATGTCTAAATGTTTGACGCTTACAGTTTAGTGTTGGATAAAAATTTGCCATGGCAAGAACAAATTTCCACTCACCACTAGGAGTTGTATTGGAGTATTCTTATGGATCATGAAAATTAAAGTAAATTGTATGCTAATTTTATTTCACAAAACTTACTTTTAAGTTTAATTTTTAATAAGCACTAGTAACTTGAACTAATATTTATAAAAGTTTGTAAAATATGTTAACACTAAAATATCGCAATTTTTACATCATTGCAAGTTTTACTCTTTTTCAAGGGTTACTTTTTTTGCTCTACCTTTATCAGTATGGTTTTAGTGCATTATTTGATATTTTAGCTGTTGTTAGAATTGAGTATTTGTATAAAAACATGAAATTTTTTTAACATTGACAAAAATTTCAAACAAACCAGAGACTGCTTGAAAATGTAAAAATTAACTGAATGTGCACATTAAAATATGAAAAAAAAAAGTTTTTTATGAAACAATTTTAATAGTATAATCTTAACTTTTTTTTGTTCAGATACCGTTTTTGTGCGCTAGGGGATAGGGAGCAGTTTTTAATGTAACATATTAAAATGTAAAATCATTGCAGTTAAATTTACAATTCTCAAAAATTCTGTGCAACATTTGGTTGTAATCTATGCCAATTTGACAGAATTAATTGTATACCATAAAAAATGTCACACAAAAAGGCAGAGTAGTTTGTATCCAAGTTTTGGATTTAACTAAAAATTGGGGAAAATGGAAACTGGGTAAAGGTACGGTGACTGAAGTCAGGAGTGGATTAAGCAGTTTGAAGGCCCCTGTTGGTAAAATAAAAGTGGGGGGGGGGGGGGAACGAAGGGATGAGCTTGGGGCCCCTGGCGGCTGTCAAGTCCGCCTACAGTTTAATCCGCTCCCGACTGAAATCATAGCAAATTGAAATACCATACATAATTGTACATACATAAAATTCTTTATTCTCAAGCCCTGGCGTAGATAAGGGGGTAATTTTGGGGATAAAACCCCCCTGAAATGGTAAAGGTTGTCTAGAATTTGACCGATTTTCTCGTAAAACAATGAAATTAGATTACTTCACCCGAAGAACCCCCCCCCCCCCAAATCCGGGTCTAGCTATGCCACTGTTCTCAAGAATATTGATATGAGAGAGATTATTTCAGAATATTCTCCTGAAAATTAATTGCAGTTATGACACTTTATCATAGATTTTAGACAGGAGTAATTGAAAAACAAAAAATATTCATAAATATTGTATATATTATAGAATATGCATTAATGCAAATGCACATTCGTAAAATGGATGTTCTTCATGATATTTCTGGAAATTAAATTAACCATTTGAGGATTGTTAGACAACTAGCAACCACACTGATTAAATGCACAACATGTTGCTGATTAATTTTTTTTGTACATGCTTACAAATACGAGACTGGTGAAAAATAATGAATGCTACTACAGTCAAACCTTGTTATAAGAACTATACAAAAGTACTCTTACAAGCAGGGTAACCATGTGTCTAATAAAGGAGCCCGTATCTAAGGGAAAATCCACTACTTTAACTCCTAGCTAAGTCATGCTATTTTAAGTGAAATGTTTAAACAAGCTAAACACGTAAAATTGTTTAGCACGTTTAACACTGCAATCAACCATAAAATATATTTAATAAGAATTGTTGTACGACACATGATACCTATAAAAGAAGAAATTATTTTTCAAGATTTAAAGTACTGTATATACTCATGTATAAACCTTCAAACTTTCAGCTACAAAGTTGGCCAAAACTCATAAACAACATGTAAGTTGGCACTTTCAAAGAAAAATTGAAAACATTTTTTCATACTTTTTTTTTTGGAAGTAAACGTTTTAAAATGTAAGGAAAATGAAATGTAATAAACATGCTTACGATTAGAAATGAGTGGTTTCACTTTTATGACGGGTGTTTATAAAGAATTCAATGTTGCTTTTATTATGTTTGAAAAGGGTTCATTTTATACTTATTTTCATTAAATGTTGCTTTTATTCTGAAATAATATCAACAAAAATCACCTTCTTGAATTCTTGAAGTCTTATTTGATTCATTTTAAAATGAGCTCTAACTTCCATGTGATTTAACTACAGTTGAACTTGGTTATAACGACATCGTTTATAGCGACAACTCTGTTATAACGTCAAGAAATTCCAGTCCCTTCATTAGGCAATCAATAGTAACAGGGTGCGTACGCTTTTGGCAAAACCAAAAATAAGGACTTTCTAAGGACTTTTTAAGGACAAACAAAAAAATTTAAGGACCTCACAAATTTTTCGAAATGTACAAGCTGTTATCTTTATTTCAAAAGGGAACATTATTGAAAGAGGAAATTGTTTTACAGGGTTCGTACGCTTTTGGCAAAACCAAAAATAAGGACTTTCTAAGGACTTTTTAAGGACCTACAAAATTTTTAAGGACCTCACAAATTTTTCGCAATATACAAACTGTTATGTTTATTTCAAAAGGAAGCATTATTGAAAGAGGAAATTGATTTAACATCGCATTTTTATTTGAACACAACACAAACACTTTTATGGAGCTCTCTTTGTCTTGTTGCTTATCTAATGTCCAATACAGTCAAGGGAGTTAAATAATTATTGGAGCTAGTAGTAAGAAGGACACATCACAAGTATTTAATCATATATAAGGAATTGAAAATGTATCAAAAATGGTTAATGCTATAAAATACAAGTTAAATGAAAAACAACTTAAATAAAAAAAAATTTTTAAGAAAACGCTGCACTTTGTCTTGAGAATTTGTGTTTAATTTAGATTTTTTTCATTTTACTTAACATGTTGCCAGCATCTCAATTTAGACTTACTTAAATTTTTATCTTTGACATAAATAATTTTTTTAAATTATTTAGAAGAGCTTACAAAAATTCTGAAAAAACTTTTTCAACTTGAGAAAAATATTTCATATTGAAAACAACATAAAAATAAAAAATAGAGCTTATTCGCTTGTACATTACCTTCAAATAGTAACTATCAAAATTTAACTAAAATGAAGTTTCAAAAAGTTGAACAATATTTTTAAATAAAAAATAAAACAAGCAGACTGCAGGCTTCAAATACTAAAACAACTGTCAACTTATTAAATAATTGATATATTTACAGGATGCAAAAAGATAGAAGTCTCAAAAGCTGCGTGCAATTTTCGGCGAAGCACGTGCTAGATGTTAGCAAGTTTACGAAAAATAGGTTTTTACATTTTCGCGTTACAAGTTATGAAAATTCATGTAAATTAATGCATGTCTTTTTAAAAAGTTTCTTCAAAAATTTTCTTGTTTTGTAGTACAATCCCTTTAGATAAAAATACTTGTACCTCAGCTTGAAAAATCGAATTTTCGAAGTTCACAAAAAAAAAAAAAAGACCAGAAAAACTAGGGGAAAATGGAGCTTTTGGCAACTACGGTGTATAGGTTTAAGAAGAGGTCGATTCCTTCAATTTACTGCAAATTAAGAAATATCACGAGATACAAATTTTGATTAACACAGCAAATATCCATCATCTCCCACACAACAAAGCCCCACAGCGAAAGATCAGGAAGCCAAATTGCTTGATAAAAATTAATAACATTACTTTATTAAATTTAATTTTACTTTATTATTACTTTATTTTAATATTAAAACATTACTTTAAAACAAATTTATTTTTTAGATATATATATTTTATTTGATTTAAAAAAAACAATGGGAGAACAAACTGTTTAGCGATAGATCAGCTAAGAAGCGATCGGGAGAGTCGGCAACTCGCCGCTTATTATAGTGTAAGGTGTAAGAAAAATGATAATAAAAATAAATCATTCTTTTACCTAACAGTATAAAGAAGCGAAAATCATTCATACGATTGCCAAACGAAAAAAAAAGCTGAAAGTGTTTTTTTGCCTACATATTAGTTAAATGTATCTCTTTTATTGAGCTAGATATCAACAATATGCATCTTTGAAGTATTAACCCCCCCACCCCGCCCCTTAAAGTAAAAAAAAAGTTTCAAAAGCAATATTTATTTATTGATTACTTGTTAACAGTTGCTCCCACTTGCTTTATTGATAATTGTTTAGAATGTAGATGATTTAGTAACAATTTTCATGCAAAAAAATATTTATTTACTTTGAAACTAAATTTAATAAATAGTATCGAATCCCAAATTTAAAATACAAAAAATTCGGCTTTTTTTTCGAAAATTCCCGATTTTTGTTTATTCATAAAAAATTTTTCCCGTTGAGTCTTTAAAAGTCCGTTTTTCAAATTTTATTCCTTTTTCCTTTTTTTTTTTTTCAAAAGCAAAATGAGGGAACTTGTGTGATTTATTTTTCTGTGGTCTTAAATGGTACCCAGTTACTGGGCACCATTGCATTTTGTACAAATGCTTGTTTTGATTCGACTTCTCTTACTAATATTTAAACCTTTTTTTTTAGATGTAGCTCGATTTTCTTTATCATACAATTGCAGGAAATAGCAAATTGGAAGCTGCCATGTGGGTGGGTACAAGTTAATTTTAAATGAATTGTGTGTTGTAGTTTGAAGCATTTTATCAAAATCCATGAACCTTTTCTTTTTGTCAAAATATATAACACATCAATTTACTTATAACTTTTCAAAAAAATTAAAAAAACAAGAGTTACTTATTTATTTACCAGTTGAGAAAGCACTGAAATTTGTAGTAAAAATGCGATGATGTTTATGTAAGTCCGCCATTTTTGGTCATGTCAATCCGCCGTTTTGGGTCTGTCCGAAAGCCGCGATAGTAACGGACCCGAGCATATCAAATTTGAGGTTCGATTAAGCAGTTGAAATGAAAGAAGTTTGATTCTTGTGAAGAGTACCAAAGATTGCAAAACAAATAGAGCGCATGGGTACGTTTTTATTAAAAAAAAAAAAAAAATTATAAGCACCTGGAATAAAAAATAAGGACTATTTATTTAAGGACTTTTTAAGGCCTTAAAAATGAAAATGAACATTAAGGACTTTCTAAGGACCTTTAAGGACCGTACGAACCCTGTGTTAACATCGAATTTTTATTAGGAACACAACACAAACTTTTATGGAGCTCTCTTTGGCTTGTTGCTTTTCTAATGTCCAATACAGTCAGGGAATTAAATAAGTATTGGAGCTAGTAATAAGAAGCTCACAACACAAGTATTAATCGTATATAAGCAAATTATCATGATATGCAAAATTATCAAAAATGGTTAGTGCTATAACATGCAAGTTAAATAAAAAACAATTTAAATTCAAAAATTGTTAAAGAAAACGCTGCACTTTGTCTTGAGAATTTGTGTTTAATTTAGATTTTTTTTTTTCATTTTGCTTAACTTATGTTGCCAGCATCTCAATTTCGGCTTACTTAAATTTTTATCTCTGCCATAAATATTTTTTTTTAAATTATTTAGAAGAGCTTACAAAAATTCAGAAAAAACGTATTCAACTTCAGAAAAATATTTCATTTTGGAAACAACATAAAAATAAAATATGGGGTTATTCGCTTAAAACATTTTTTACATTACCCTCAAATAGTAACTACCAAAATTTAACTAAAATAACGCTTCAAAAAATTGAACAATTTCTTAAAATAAAAAATAAAACAAGCAGACTACAAGCTGCAAATACTAAAACAACTGTCAACTTTTTAAATAATTGATATATTTACAGGATGCAAAAAGATAGAAGTCTCAAAAGCTGCGTTCAATTTTCGGCGAAACACGTGCTAGATGTTTGCAAGTTTACGAAAAATAGGTTTTTACATTTTCGCGTTACAAGTTATGAAAATTCATGTAAATTAATACATGTCTTTTTGTTTTGTAGTTCAATCCCTTTAGATAAAAATAATTGTACATCAACTTGAATAATCGGATCTTTTTGCAAAAAATCGAATTTTCGAAGTTTACAAATAAAAACAGAAAGACTAGGGGAAAACTGAGCATTTGGCAATTACGGTGTATAGGTTTAAGAAGAGGTCGATTCCTTCAATTCACTGCAAATTAAGAAATTTCACGAGATACAAATTTTGATTAAAGCAGCGAATATCCATCATCTCACACAAAACAAAACCCCACAGCGACGATCGCGAAGCCAGATCGGTCGATAAAAATTTACTAAATATTAAAACATAGCTTTAAAACAAATTTTCGATACGGGAATTTATTTGATCTTAAAAAAAAAAACGATGGGGGAACAAACTGTTTAGCGAAAGATCAGCTGAAAAGCGATCGGGGGCGCTAATTATAGTGTTAGACGTAAGGAATATGATAATAAAAATAAATCATCCTTTTACCTTTAACAGTATAAATAAGCGAGCGATAATCATACAAACGATTGGCCAAACGCAAAAAAAAAACAAAGTTTTTTTTTTGGCCTACATATTAGTTAAATTTTTTCTTATTGAAAGAATGTCAACAACATGCTTCTTTGAAGTATCCCCCCCCCCCCTTAAATTGAAAAAAAAAGTTTCAAAAGCAATATTTATTTACTGATTACTTGTTAAAGAGTTTACTTGATGTTTATGTCAATCCGTAATTTTTGGTCCTGTCAATCCGCCATTTTGGGTCTATCCAAAAGCCGCGATAGTACCGGTCCCGAGCAAACCAAATTTGAGGTTCGATAAAGTAGTTGAAATGAAAGAAGTTTGATTCTTGTGAAGAATACAAAAGATTGCAAACAAATGAAGCGCATGGCTACCTTCTTATTTTAACAAAAAAAAAAAAAAAAATTAAGCACCTGGAATAAAAAATAAGGACTTTTTAAGGCCTTAAAAATGAAAATGAACATTAAGGGCTTTCTAAGGACCTTAAGGACCGTATGAACCCTGAGTAATGGTGATCGCTTAGAGCGTCACTTGGCTATTGCGTCATAAACATCCCAGTCCCTTGAATGATGCTATAACAGAGTTTCACTGTATTTGCATTTCTTTTTTTTTTTGGCACTTTCTTTATATAATCTTCTTTTTAGAGTAATTAAAGTAGGCCATATTTAATAAATCACGAGAGAATACTTTGATGATAGAACGTATTGAATTAAATACCGTGTTCACTTAAATTTCGCTTGGTTCTCAACAATTTAGAAAAAAAAAGCTTTACTTTAAACAAATATTACTACATATGGCTCTAAGAAAGGTAATAATATAATGTAAAAAAAAAAATCACCCAAAATTTGCACTTAAAAATGAGTTTGTATTTCAGATGTAAAAATAAGAAAAAACATATGAAAATAATTTTCAAACATAACTTATAAACATAATGAAAAAATAAAACAAAATAACAAAAGTCATAATTTAAAAAAAAAAAAAAAAGAAAAAAAAATTAAGTAGTAATAATTATTTTTAATAAATAAATAACAATCAGAAATAAACAAATAATAGCAATAATGATATATAAATAGCCCAAATAAAGAAATAAATAAAATAAGTAAATAAAAAATACAAAAATAACTAATAAAATTGTGTTCTTTAAACTAACCTTTGAGTCATGCCTAGCATTATTGTTTCGTTCTTTTTTATGATTAGATTCACCATTTTGATTGGGAGTTGAGGTAGCTAAAGGAAAGGGTGAAGATGTTGCTTTATGTAACGGTGAAGATGAAGAACGATGCCTTTGCTCATTTTTTGTTTTATTGGCATCAGTTCTTTCAATTGGACCAGAATCACGTCTACGTTGATTTTTTTCTAAATTACTACTTTGGCGATCTTTAGCCTTATCTTGGCACTTTCCTAAGTTCTCATTTTCATTTCTTGTTCGTCTGTTGTGTTCTTGCCTATTTGAATGATTCTGCAACAATTTGGTCAAGTTTACAAAAGGAAAAAAAAGCTCTTCGATAAAACAAAGAATATAACTAAATATAACTATAAAATAATAAAACCAACAAAACATAACTTTACAAAAATGATACTGAAAATGTGCTTGTACTTTAACTCTGAAAAGATTTCCACAAAATCTTTCTGCTAACAATGAAAAATAGCAGAAGCATTTGCTAAAAACAAAAATCCATTAAGACATTACATTTGTCATAATGTCTTAATGGTAATTCTAAAAATATGCATGTGAAATGCATCACATTCAGTCTTAACTTTTGATACAAATTACAAAAGTGACACATACCTAACTATTTGCAAAATACGGGGGGGGGGGGGGGTGCACATGCTATGGTTTCTTTTACATAGGGTACCTTTGTATACCTTTTTCTTTTGAACAAACTAAATTTTAGCCTTCTTAACTGTAACTTCAAAAGATACTGTGAGATCTTGCACATGCCTTCTATAAAAGCTCGCAATTTTGTACTTAAGACTAACAACTTGGAATTAATGGCATTAGTAGTCTAGACTTTAGATAATGAAATAGTTACCTAAAGTTATAACTTCATTATTACGGGTAACTTTCCTTCTGGATTTAATCAGATGTTCAGACTTAATTCCATAACAATACCTTCATGCCAAAGCATTTGAAATTCAATCTCAGTAACAAAATTGCAAGTAATTATAATGTAAAGGTATTATTTATGGAAGATATGAAATATATTATAATTCAAGACATTTTTAGCAGGGTTGTTTGGTTTAAACCACGTTGGTTTAAACCAAGGTTTAAACCAAATGGTTTTTTTAAAAAAACCACTTGGTTTAAACCAAATCTTTTTTCATTAATTTTGCACATCATTAAAAATTGCAAAATCCCATTTATGCAGAAATTACAAGCACAGCACTGGATAATTAATGAATTTGAAAATTAACAAACTTTTTTTTTAATCAGTACAAATTTTTCTCATTTCGTATCTACAGACTATCTATGTCAGACTATTTGGGTTTTTCTAAAATTAGCTCTGAAGAAGCTAATTTGCGAAAAACTCTTCTCAGTCATCATAAAAATTAAAATGATATTGCAATTGTAATTCCTGGAGTTAAAGAATATATATTAGAAATAATGAAATAACTTCATAATAACCAATTTGCAAATGTATGCTACAGATAACAATATTTAAGAAACCAAATCTTTTTTCATTTATTTTTCGCATTATAAAAAATTGCAAAATCCAATTTGTGCAGAAATTGCAAGCACAGCATTAGATAATCATGAATTACTGAATTTGTAAAGTAACAAACTTTTTTTTTAATCAGTGCAAATTTTTCTTTTTTTTCCTAAATTATTCTCTTCTTTTTAAAAATATATTTATTCTTTAATTAGGAAAAATTGTATTTAAAAAAAAAATAAATAAATAATAGTGATAATTTCTAAGCCAATGTTGCTGATTTGTATAAGTGTTATGGTGTAATCATTTGTTCATATTACTGATACTGTAAATCAACACACATTATTTTTAATGTATCTTTCATTTTTGCTTATTTTTTATTGATTTAGTAAAATATGCTTTTGTTAAAACCCAACCCGCATAATAATTATTTCTTTAATAATTTGCTGTAAGGCCTGTATAAGTAGAGTATTATAACGTGTTAATACAGTAAAACCTGTAAAGTTGACCACCACTGTAAGTTGGCCACCTGTCTAGTACCAAATTTCGGAGGGAGTATTATAAAAAACCCTTTGTAAGTTGGCTGCCTAATTATTACTATATTTATTTATTTATCTATTTTTGCAAAGATAAAAAAAAACTTATAAGTTCTCCAGGATAATAATTTTTATGCTATAATGTTAGACCAGTATTTGTCTGGATGGATGAAACATCAATATAAAGTTTGCCTAAACCTCTGTGTAAGTTAACTATTCTAGAAAACTACTATGAGCCTCACTCTTTTGTTCTTTAAATAACTTTCTTCTTTTTCTTCTATAATTGATCTAGTCATTTCCAAAAATTATGTATTTTTAGGGAATCTTTGCAGTCAAATAAGTAAATTAACACATTAATCTTTAACTAAGTGCTTTAATTTTAAAATTGTATAGGATACATTGTAAGTCATTCAGATTAAATTTATCTAATGGTATTTTAGATAATTGTTAAAAATTGTTAGCTAATTACAAATTTTAAAGTAACATTAATACATGATGTTATATTTTAATTAGTCACAAATGAATAAACACATAGCGTAAGAAATGAGAAAAAAATAATAAAATCTCCACCCAGTATAAGTTGACGACTAAAGTGCTGCACCTATATCAGCTAATTAAAATTTAAGTAACTATAAGTTAAAACCTTAATTATCAATAAATTAACTGTCAATAACATTTATTTACAATTAAGGATCTAAAATCTCCATGATTTTCTAAAAGTCATTGTTTTTCCTTCAAATGCTATTTAAACCAAAAAAACCCGGTTTAAACCAAAAAAACCTGGTTTAAACCAAAAAAAACCGGTTTTTTTGGTTTTTTTCAAAAAAACCAGGTTTTTTTCCAACCCTGATTTTTAGTTATGGAAAAATAAATATATAAATTACACCACCTCATTACAATAATTTTACATGTTATAATGAGAAAAAATACAATACTTACTCTCCTTAAAACAAGAGTTCTGTCATTATTTTCATCCTCATCAGGTGTTGGAGGAAGTGGCCGATGAGGTGCATGATTGACTGGAGTTGAACCTGCAGCAGAAGAAAAGAAAGAGCAATAAGATTACATTACAGAAATACAACAAATTTTTAGAAACTGCTTAGGATACAGCCAGTCTATTAGAAGCTTCCACCAAAGGAGCAAGCAATGATCCAATTCCTTAGGTCAAACGTCAGATGGGCAGAGCCATGACTGAGGTTCAAGGCAAGTGTTACCATCATTGTAATTCACCTATTCAACACAATGATATCTCAAGTTTACTAAGTGTTGTTACAAACAGTACAGGTTGATAACGGTTTTGCTCCCTTTTAATGTATTACATTTGTTTGGTCTCTTTTAAACTTCTCCATATAGAAAACATAGTTGTACACAAGCCAGTCATCTCTGGGGGGGGGGGGGGGGGCAGAGGGTGTAAACTTTATGTATAATGCATTAAAAACAGTAAAATACATACACACACATATATACAAATATGTGTGTGTGTATTTTGCTGTTGTATATAAAAAAAATCAGGGTATTTACAAATTTTCAAAGCACAACTTCCCCGACTGTTCAATGATACATAGGATATTGATTCTCCCGGATATTGGATATCCAGTTCCACCTGTATGACATTAAGTACCAGATATCTGGCTCCATTGTTTGAAACTTGTAAATTATATGCATCTTTTTAAACATCCCACAGCTTCCAAGCACATAGTAAGTTTAATTCACACATATTTTCAAAACAACTAATTTTAAAATTTGACATGCCAGATAACCAGATATCTTGTGCAGTGGCCGGATTTGATTCTGGGTGTTTAAAAACCTGTCGGATACCGGATATTCGATGCCTTCTGAGGGTGATCGGATCTACTGGATAGAAAATTTTCGTGACCTATTCATAATTGGCGACTTTTTCGGGACTTTCATTACCTGTTAAAGGTCGAGACTAGCGGTCGCCACTCGCCATCGGCGACTATAAAAAGTTAGTAATTTATTATTATTTCTTTAAAAATAGAGCTTTGTGTAATTTTGTGACAAAGTGCAGTTTGAGGAGGGGGGAACAGTTTGAAACATGGTTCAAAGTGGCAACTAACTTTTTTCAGTTTACTGGCCACTGGCTGTCATAATATAATTGGTTAGTGGTTGGCAACACTGTGATTTCTTTCAGATGCTGGCAACGTTCTACAGACAGGTTTGTTCCACGTTGGTCAAGAAGTGTTTTGAATAAAGATGTGCTGTGCAATAGTATATTTTTAATTATTTATAATTTACTGCTACTCATCCTATGTTAGTGTTAGTGGCATAGAAACAACACACTGGCCGCCATCAAATGTTTTTAGTCTCCAGCATTAGTACCTGTAGTATATGCCTGTCCTGTAAAGTATATTTCTATTACTCAAACCCGCAGGGGGAGGGATAATTGCCCCTCTAACCTCCCTAAATGACATGCCTGGTCGTACATGCTAGTGTACTTCCCCCATATTGCAATGATAGTCGGTGACAAATTTCTGAGCCTGTGACTTCTCCCAGTAAAGGAATCATATCACTGTCTGTTGTTTCTCTTTGGTGCAAACTTCCAATGGGGTGTCTGTGATCTAGCCGCAAAAAAGAAAGGAAAATGACAGAATCGGGAACAAACTTTTGCAGCATTACCATAATGTATACCATATTTGTTTAGAGTATAAGCAATATAATTAGTGAAGATCGAAGGGAGTGCAAAATGCTAGAAGAGTTATGGCAAAAATACAGGTAATTTTCGACTTGCCTTCGTATTTTACCTATGGAGTACAGAAATGCAGTGATTCATTTAAAAAATACACATTTTTTTGTTTGAATAGATTTATAATTTATGCACTCATAGATTTAAAACTCATTTTATTTTACACTCACTAGCCTCTCAAAATCAAGCTAAAATACAATCTGTCTACAAAATATTAAATAGATATTCTAGCTCAGTCAACAGGGTGGCGTAGTGGTAAGATGCAGGTCTCGTATGCCCAAGATCGCAGGTTCAAACCTGGCCCAAGTCAGTGGATTTTCAACATGCAGAAAATCGTCTGCGTCCATGTCGTATGATTATCCGGCATGTTAAAGATCCCTTGAGTATCTGTTTGGCATGGATACTCTCGGCTAAATTAAATTCCTAGTGCAGATTGCATCAACGAGAGCTCAGGTGCCCCATCTAGGGGAAACTAAGTGTCAAAAGAAAAAAAAAAAAATTGCGGCAATGGTACCACATTCATTGTGGTGCCGCTGAAAGAGTTGGTACCAATCTCTAGGGATGCACTAGGTCTGCAATGGTTGATGACCAATACTGCAGCCCCATTAGAAAGAAAAAAAAAATATATTCTAGATCATCCATGTTTGAGAAATTTAAATTTTCATAGTTCTGCTTGCCTCACTGCATTATTTGGTAAGAGTTACAGTGGCTGCAATTTACAGGAACCAAATTGTATCAGACTATGAAGCACACCAAATACCTTTGATATACAAGTGTTACTTTCCAACCCAAAGAGTTAGTGTTCTCTTATAGCATCAATCTGAGTAGCCTTAGTAGAGGTTCAAACCACTGATGAATGTGCTGCATTACTACATGGCTCACTACATAAGTTTCCATTAAAAGAAATGGCTGAAAATTTTAATAGTAACAATAATTAAGAGTACTAGAACTTTTCTTCAATTGACTGGAACTGAATCTTTTCTCAATCGCTAACTTTATAAACTATCACAAAGCTTCACATTGACTAGTGTAAAATCCACAAGTGCTTTATACAATTTAGACATTGGTTATTAATCATCAGGAGTGGTTTAAGAAGTGTGGGGGCCCCTGGCGGTGAAACAAACCTCATCTTACTCTCCTGAACAGTAACTTTTGAAATTGCAGTTAAGAAAACCAACATTCAATTTGTTTTTAAAAAATTTAAAAATTAATTTTGTTACTTAAAATGTTTCGAAAACTTCCAGGAATTTTCCAGATTAAATTAATTGGGTTGAAAACTGGCATTTCTGACCACTGTTAAACTATGTTACAAAATTTGAATGGCAGATAATCTGTCACGAGGGACTCTTATAGAACTCTCTATAATAAAATGATGGGAAGAAAAGAAAAAAAAAGGAAATTTGGAAATAAGGAAAGAGCGCCCTTTTGAGCTAGGGGTCTCTGGCGGCCGCCAATCATTTTAATCCGCCTCTTTTAACCACATTCTGAATTTTATAGGATTTCAAGTTGCATATTTTTAATAATCTGGCTGTCCTTATAAAAAGTTGATTTTTTTTATTACCAAAAAAATTAATAAATAAATAAATAATAAATAAAATTCATTTTCAAGAGAATGTCTTATTATAAATTACATTCTTGCTATTATTTTATAAATTCAAGCGAAATAGGGATTTTGAGCTTTGTCAATTTAAAAACTATTTCGGAATTTTGAGACATCTTTTGGAAAATTTAATGTATCACACACAATAGATTTTTCAAAATTTAAAATGAGCCAGATTTTGGATTCGGTGATGTTACAAATGTTTTAGACAAATTTTTGAAAGCAGTTGAAACAGAAAAAATATGACAACATACCATCATGAATTTTATCATGTTCAACTAAATTTCGAAGAGCTTCACTATATACTTCAGGAGGCCTAAAAAAATAATTATATGAAGAAACAAAGACAACAACTTATTGAAAAGATAGTTTTAATTTTTTTTCTAAAACCAACTAAGCATGCAAGGAGATGCAAGAAGCAAATTTAAAAGGCCCCTTGACAGGCACAGCTTTTTAAAAAAATGTTCATGCATAAAAATTACACACAAGACTTAACACAAACATTTTATAAATGTACAAAAGTATTCACACAAAATAAGTATTGAAAAACCATTTAAGATTTACAGTGCACTCATTTCAATTTTCATATTACTAAAGAAATTTCTTACTTATATCCAAAACTTGCATAACTAAATTTTTAAAACAAAACCGCAAGTTAGAACTATAGAATGAGCTATGTTAAATGCATAGTTTAAAATTTTTTTAAGTATGTGCAGCATTACTGAGTTACACTTTATCAGTTTTTAGATAAAGTGAAGTATCATGTAATGGCTTTCGGTTCTAAATTTAAGAAAAACTACATTATTTGTGGTTTCTTACCTTGATATCCTATTTTCAATCGGATTTTCAGAGGCCCTTGAAATAAAGCACAAAACAAAAGGGGAGAAAAAAATAACTAACAGCAATCAAAAGTACAGAAACATACAAAAGAAAGAAATTAAATATTTAAACCAGCAACTAAGATATATAAAATTGCATTCAAGACCATTTAAACAAACAGACCCCAAAATAAGCTAAATTAAAGAAAGAAATTCACCAGTGGAATACAAATAGAGCTTAACTGAGCTGGCATGCAAAAATGTTAGTCCCCAATTAAAATCAAGACACCACTAGCCAGAAAATTAAACATCTTTATGGGCCATTAACTATAGAAGAAATCTTTCTTTTTCCTAATTTAACAAAACAATTTGTTTAAACAAAATTGTAAAAGCAATATCACCAATATAAAACCTTTAATTCAATTGAAAATGTTAATTGTAAGAAACCGCTTTTACAATCTTTTCTTGGGGGGGGGGGGGGGGGTGGACTGCTATATTATGAATGCTTCTTATACTTTTTTTCTTTTTTGAGGGGTTAAAAAAGTGAGAATAATTTCATTTTGTTTTCTCACATATGAAGATATTTTGAACACTATTGATAAATATTTTGTAAAAACATTGTGGCGAAAGAACTGTTGATGCATTTAACTATAAATAAATAAAAAAAAATTCTAAGGAATGAATTTATTTATCAGTTAACAGAGCAAATAAAAATTCATAATAACTCATTAATATGATTCATTTTAAAACTTATTAATAATGACCTTAGAAAATTTTGTTTTTATCAGGTATTTTCAGCTATTTTCTCTAGTAGTATAATGAATTTACAATTTTCCTGTTTTTGAATATAAACCTTAATTAGATAAGATGCGTCTACTGCAATATTTATTGCTCATTTTTAAATTAAAATAATAATAGTAACAAGTAAAAGTCATTTTTAACTTTCAAATATAAAAATTTTATGGATTAGAAATAGCTATTAGCTCACTATACTCAAATGCGGTAAAGATGCAACATACCCTTTTTCGCAGATATCTGGCATATATGTACAATTTTGTTAGTTCAGTGATTTATTTTTAAATGTACATGTGGTAATCCTCTCAGAAATAAAGGCACAAATGTTGTAAAATGCTTCACTAGTCTCCAATATGGGAAGCCTATGGTGAAAATTGCTTATGGAAAATTCTCAATCACTCTTTTCCTTCTCTGATTAATGGAGGAAAGTATTCATATGTATGGAAAATTCAATATCTTTCTAACATAACTATTTTCTGGATTCTCGTCCATCCAGGATGGTTCTGGCTAAAGAGATGGATTAGGCTTCTTCTGAGACAAATGAATTCAGAATGAGTAGATGAACATAAATTTGGGAAACAAAAGTACGTAACAGATGTGGAGCATGGATATAAATTTTTGGGGTACTGAAAGGACAGGATAGGTGCTTTTGGTTGGAACGATGAACATTACTGGTAATAAAGTTGTAAATAAAGACAGGGACAAAAAATCATGCTGATGGGAGGCAGGCTGTTAAATTTTAAAGGAAGGAGGCTTATTATGGTCATATTTTGGGATATTATAGAACTCATTCTTGATAAACTGTACTGACTGATTTGCTGTCACAACTTCATGCAAATTTACCCCCCTTCCTTCTTTCCTTCTCTTTTAATATTTACTTTCTAATGCTGAATTTCTTAAGAGTTTGCAGATGAATCTTTATCCACAGGAATAATTTAAATTTTTTTTCCAATTTTAAGTGCAAAACAGTATTTAATTAGTATGTTGTGAGCATTAAAAAAAATTGTATGTCCAAAAAAAAAAAAAAAATTGTATGTAGCGTTGTAGCATCATATAAATATTTTAAGTTTCAGTTATCAAGGGGTACCACTGCCATTTCAGCAATTGGCACCATTCAGCAACATTTTCTATTGGATAAATCTACATGCATATTTGCTTACCAATTTCATTGCTACTTTGATACTGATGAAAAGAAAATATATTTTATGATAAAGACTAAATTTTACAAAGCAGAATTGAAAAACCTAAGAAATCTATACATAAAGTTATAAATTTTGTAATTTATGATATTTTGATTAAATTAATTATTTTTTTAAAAATTATGCTAGATTTATTACTCATTAAGTTATGACAAGCTTCCCAAAAAGTTTCAAAGTTTTTCTATGTAACAATTTTAAAATGTATTTTGTGCTTTTTCTTACAAAGGACGAGGTGGATCAGAAGCCAGGAGAGTCCCATCATTCTGAATTTGTCCTTCATCTTCTTCTTCTTCTTCTTCAGAATCGGAACCATTCCTATTCAATCCAGATTTCTCGGAGATAATACCATTTATTCCAGGGGGTGTTTCAGCTAAATTCGTAGAAATTCGGCAATTATTATTCCTATTTGATAGACTCCCTGCTCCTCCAATTGCTAATTCATTCAACTGAGCAGCTAAGACTTCCAAATCCTACAAAAAATTTAATATCATTAAATATGGAAAAAGAAATATTTTCCAATAGGAGGAATATATAAATTTTTGATAAAAATATTCAGGCCTTTTAAGTGTTCAAAATAAAAACCAATTAAAATTAGTTTTAAATAAATTATAAGATAATTATGTGAATGATAAACGAATTGTCTTTCAAAAGAGTTTATACAAAAGATATGAGCACAAATATTATAGACATAGTCTAAGCAGCAATTGCTTCAGAAAGTTTCATTATGCAATTAGTTTGTAGCACATTAACAAATAACTATCCTAAAAGCAATTTGTACTGCATAGTTTAACTATATGGTAATTTTGTCATTTAACCATTTATAATACAAGCACTTATTATATTATATTCTTTTCAATAAAATTTATAGATGAAATTATGGTTAAAGTCCCCAAGTAAATCGTCATACTATAATACTAATCCGGTAATTATCCATCTTTAGTGGATTGATTTTATGCTGGCTTCAAATTACTGCATTCAACTAGATTCCTTCTTCATAGTTGAGCATCAATCGGAACTAGAACCATTAAGAGACATTCTGCTAGTGTGGTTTATAATCAAGAGAACGAATATTTAAGATAAACAATTAAATGAGATCAAGATTTTGTTCCTTTAAGATTTTTTGCACAAAGGTAAATGTTTACAAATACAATGTAAACAAATGCTTGTTAGATTTCATGCACTTTGACATGCCATTCAGATTTTGATATGAACGAAATGAACAGTGATATTATAATAAATGTACCTCTGGCCTTCTAGCAGGAGGTTTAAATACACCAGAATTTCGATTTTGTTGTGATGACTGAAATGGAATCATTTGATTTTGACCATTTCTAGGAGGTGTAGCTGCTTTGGCTTTCCTATTTCCATCAACAGGAATAGGCGGTAATGGTTTGCTAGGAGGTGGAGGATCTGGCACAACTAAAATAATAATAATAATAAATTAATAAAAAATAGTGATAACAATAATAGTAATTTGATTTGAGAAATAGAAACTTGATTCCTAAATTTTCTGCTATTATTTTGATACCACAAATTTTAGGATTCAAAAACTACTTAGTTAAGATAAGTTTACATTTTATTTACTCCAATAAAACAAATTAATATAGGTACATAGATTATTAGATAGCAATTTGAAAATAGTTTTTAAAAATGCACATAAATATCTCACAGATTTAAATTTTAATATTTTATTAGGCTTCTGTTTCTTGTTTGTCATGGCATCATATCTTTTTCTCACGTGTGCTGGATGTACTATGATAACATATGTTAAAGGACCAAATAAACCAGATTACTGATTTTTTTATTTAATCTTTTTTTCATGTTATTTAAATTTATTCTAACATCTGATCAACTACACCAAAGCTGTAAAAGAGTCTCCATTATATATACCATAATGTTCCAAATGTAACCCCCCCCCCCCCCCGCTTTTATTATCAAAATTAAACTAACTAATTTCAGAAGGGGGCATATAATCAAGATTTTCGAAACAAAATTGTTTTTAACATTAGTTAAAAGATAAAACAAAAAATAAATAATAATATAAACTATTTTTAAAAAATTTAAAAACATTAATATAAAAGAATTAAAAAATAAGCAAAAATTCTGTCCAATAATTTTCTAACAGCAATAGATTGCATGGGGGGGGGGGGACTATCTTTAATTAAAAACAGGAGTAGCACTTAGGCTAGCAGTAACCCTTATACTAATTTAAGTTAAATATAGTATCGAACCCGCAATTGGCATGCTGGGGACCAACGCTATGCTTAATTTTCGGAATATGCTCAAATAATGAAGATTTACACGACCTAAAATGGCGGATTTACGCCAACCAAGCGAGGTTAGGGTATGGGTTTCTGAGTATAAATTTCAAAACAAACAAGAACAATGTAGGACAATTTTGAAAGTACAGTGAAACCTGGAACAGAATTTCTCATCATTATTTTAATACTAACTTGACCTCGATTAAGAGACCACACTAAAACAGTCGCCCTCTCGAAACGACCAAATTTTCTTCAAGAAATTTTTTTTTTTGCCACTTTTATCTCTGAATCATTCCATTGCAACAATGCAACCGGTACTGCAATCTGCAATGTTTGTGTAGATGTCTACACCCCTGGGGTACATGTAACGCTCCAATTCAGATGTCAATTGGCCATTTTTAAAGAAATTCCTCAAGCTTTCGGTGTCTGTGAATAACTCCTTTTGGGTAAAAACACATTAGACCAAACAAGCAGCAATGCCACATTGTTCCCTTGATGAAATAAGGATAGAGTCATATTCCCGTTTTTTACCGACATCCCCTGGCGTGTGTCATTCTTACCCCATTTCCGAGTACATTTCCCTCTCAGAGCCTTTAGGTGTTTCACTTTTGTAAACAATTAAGAAACTGAAGCAACTAACGTTGTAAAACGGTAATTAAAGAACAATTCTTTAATTACAAAGATCGGAGTACGAAAATGGTAAATCCAAAAGAAAATCGGCAGAAAAATTTAAATGCGGGAAAACTCAAATCCATGACAATTAAAAAAACAAGGAAATGCTTACCAAAGGGTGGGAAAGAACAGGGTCAAAAAAAATGGAGATCAGAAAATTTTTCTTATGTGAATGGGGTTTGAATTTTCAATGAATTGGTTCGGAGGTCAAAGAAAATTCCAATTAGTGGAATGCTAATAAAAGAAAAAGTAACTCCAATTGATGAAGCCATTGGAATTAACAGATTTTGCAATGAGCAATGGCTTTCTTGAAACAATATTGTTTTCAAAACAATTTGTAGAGAAAGTGCTGACGTGGATGAAAGCTTATGCCAGAGGACTGTAATATGTGTATGCGGTGGGTACCTTTTCACAGGTTATGATGAAAAGTGCATTTATGTTCATGAAAATTGGAAGATTTTCTTGTGCTTTAACCTACGAAAAGTTTAAGAGAAAAGTCGGAGGATTCAAAAAGGGGGTGGGGGATCGAAAGAATGCTTAACTTTAGTTTTTTGAGAGTTAGGAGAGAAAGAAAATGCTCTTGTAATTGCAAAATCTTTAAAAGAGCGTTTATGTTTATTTGTTTAATTAATTATTATTTATTTTGTACACTTTTGCCCATGTTTAACATTATTATTAAATATTTTTAAACAACCTCCATTAAACGCCCACCTCCCTGAACGACGAGAGATGGTCGCTTTAGAGAGGTTTCACTGTATAGGACAAATTTAAAGTACAGGACAATATAGGACTTTTTTCCCTCTTTTGTCAGAAATACATGAAATATAGGATGTCTGCGACCATGGTCTTTAGTGTTTCAATAATTTTTTTAATGTGCGACTATTTCTTCAATTTTTACTTCTTCGTTGAAATCTGACGTTTTTTGCTTGGGGCTAAGCTTTTATCACTGAGGCACCAAATTAGGTCACTGCCTGACCATATGGCCACAAACTTTGCTTTAAAAAATGGTCTGCTTTTATGGATACTAACAAAATGTAAAATGAGCAAAACTTACTGATAAGGAAGCACTTTGTAAATTGTGACTGTGATGCATCATATAATCAATCTTCTTATGTTTACAGAAAGGGCTTATTAGAAAGATAATAAGGTGAATAAAGTCTTATTAGTAAGACCTTCCTGAGAAAACCTCCCGGATAGAGGCTTGACTGATTATATGAGTCCCGTTTTAGCAACAGAGTAGTGCAGAAGCTAAAATATCTCTAGGACTAAGATGCAAGCATAATTAGGGGGCACAAAACTGGCATGGGGTCCGCCTTGCCTCTTGGAGGCCCTGCAATTGATTAGCTATATGTTGCAGCTATCGGTGCACATATCAGGCATTTCAATTTCCTAACAACTCAGGTGCCATATAATACTAAACATACCTCCCAGTTTTGCGGCATGCTGCATTTCTCACCCGTTGACAAAAACGATCCTATAAAACTTATTTTCTAAAGAAAGCAACCGCACAATAGTCTAAACGTCTTGTTGAATTCCATTCATAAAAGAGACTTGTTGTATGCTATTACGCCTGAAACTTAAATCTTGTGGGAATGGGGTTACACTCATTGACGGTGGCTTCAGATAATATAGTGAAACGAACAATAGCAATAGCTTGACCAAAGAAGATTCTAAAGGTTTCTTCAACGTGATTTCTGGTTGTAGAGACCAAAAGATCGCCAAAGATCGATAGAGAAAACCTTAGCACTGTGAGACAGCTCTCATGTGAAAATGTTCCTATGGTTCACCTTAACTAAACATTTTTCAAACTATTGATTGATAAAAATTGGTTCCGAGAAAAACCTGTATGCCAACACTTGATGCCCAGGAACAGCTACACCACTGAGCATTTCTTTTCAGACTAAATTTTCTTTTCAGAAAACACCAAAATTTGAAATTTTAAAAACTTAATCCTGAGAATTTAGAGATTTGTGACTATATCGTTTTTCCTCGCCACCCCTCAATTATATCTCCTCGGCAGCGACATAGGGCTTGGGGGCCCTCTAGCGCATGAGGTCCACAGGACTTTACGGACCTCCAACACAAGGCCAAAAATTTAAAATTATTTTTTGAAGAGCCCACTTCAAAAATTTTGCAGGAGCTGTTAGCACCGCCAATTCTTTAACTCTAACAATAGAACTGAAATGTTACTTCATAATAAAATCAAAATTGATGTATTTGATATAAATTAAAATGATATCGATGGATGTACTGATGTAACCAAACAAAAAAAAAATCAATTTGTAAAAATTTACAAGAATAAAAATTCTTAGTGTGCAGAGGCATTGCTATTCAGACTTATAAAATTGTTTTTTACCAATGAGTCTTTGTGGTGGAATAGGATGTCTAGGAGGTGGAGCAGGTGTTTCAGTTTGGAGAGCAGGTGCAGATGGAGGTTGAAAACTGCTGCCAGAAGGTTTTGAATCATTAGACGTCAATGTTCTTCCTTCTTGTAACTGTTGAAAATTCCTTCTCAAGGTAGAATCTTGTTGCACTGGTTCTATTGAGCTGAAAATTAAAAAAAAAATTCGATGAAATCGGCTGCTACAGTGCTATTCCGACTAAAAAAATTTATCAGAGAAGTACATGCTAAAGCATTATCTTACTGAAACTCAAAATAATGTGTACCTTAAGATAGAAACCTTAGCAACGGTATGCTAATTGTCAATAAAAATGGTCAGCATTTCAGTTAATTTTTGCAGTCAATCTAAATAAGGTAAATACTACAGAAATTCATGCAAAAAGATAGGGGGGAGGGGGGAGAGGGATAATTGCGTATGACTCAGACTAGTTGCCTTTGTAAATCAGCAGGTTCGTATGTATCACCTTCAATTATTAATGCTTTTTCCCATCAACCTTATTCATCAAAATTTAAATAAATTGAAAGTTACTACCTTGAATTAAAATCAATTTTATAATCTAATGAAAAATGTTTAAAATGTTATTTTCCAGAAAAATCGTAAAAAATAAGGTGCCTCTTATAGTCTATAAAATATAGTATCAATATGGCTATAATATTAAGGTGACCAGACGACCAGCTTCTGGCGAGACAGTCCCCATTTTTTACTATTTCCCCCGCTTCCCCTGGTGTTTAAATAAAGTCCCTTATCTTTGAAAAGATGCGCAAGCTAGGGGATGGCAAGAGAATAGGAAGAGAATATACAGTCTTTGGCTACCATGTGGCTATTCCGCCAGGATAGGAGTGTTATGTATATATATATATATATATTTGTTGATTTTAAAATGTTAAACTTAAATAATAACAAATAATTGTTGATAACTGATTATAGAGAACTGCTTATCAAAGTTTGTATTGTCAATCAGTTGTCTTTTTGTGGCTTTCAATGGCTTTTTTTTTTCTGAATAGGCAAAGATGTAGAAAACATTTTTTGTGTTCTATAAAAATTTTTGTTTCTCCATGTATATAGACAAAATTTTTAATCCAGATCCCACCCTCAATGGTGTACCACTTGACGAATGTTAAAATCTAATCACTTTACATTATATTAAAGAGAAAAAAGTTTTTGGACACCCTATTTATGCAGTTAGCATGGCTGCAGAAAGGGAACTTTTCTGGGTACAACAGTTCTGCCAGCAACACAGGGAAAAGGGCTGTGGTCCTAGTGGTTAGAGCGCTGGACTTCCACCTGGAAGGTTGCGTGTTCAATACCCGCTGAAGACTACCCATGTACCCTTGGGGATACATGCATGTAAAATCAGTGGACCCCACTACCTCGCCCCTTGTACAAGCAATCCTAAGGCCTAGGCTAACAGGTAGGGGTCTGGTAGAGAAAAGCAACACAGGGAAAAGGTTAATAGCTTTCCAGTACTTTCCTTTTCTTATACATTTAAGAATAAACAATAAACAAACATTTATAATAAACATTTTAAAAAAAGATTTTAATTCTTACAAATTCTTTTGCAACTGCAAATAGAATTTTTCAAAAATTTTTGAAGTTATTTGCCAGTTTGTTTTTATTTCAATGTTTCATTTATTATTTCGCTTCTTTCCTCTTTTTTTTTGTCTTTCTAATTTGCTTTAAGATTCTATAAATTATTCATTTAATAATATATAAATACTCACATTTGAACTCGGGTGAAAAACTTGAAAGTTAAGTTATTTAGATAAATATAGAAAATGCTTCAAATATTATTTATTAACTTACCTAGGTTCGCCGGCTAATCCTACATCTTCCTCTTCCCCTTCACTTCCACTATACCTATATTCTTCTTGAATATCACCTAAAAGAAGCATGTTTAGTTATTACGAAATTACTCGCATAAAAAATTTTTAACAACTAAAACAACATTAATATAAAAAACAATATGTTTTATCATTACATGCAGGGCAGTATATTTCACAAATGTATACCGTATTTTCGGGCGTATGAGCTGTGGCGCATATGAAAAAAAAAGTTAAAAAAATTGCCGATGCGGAGCTTACAACGGGTGCGGCGCATACGATCTTTTTTTTTTACACTTTAAAAAAAAGGAATTATTTTTTAAATATATTGAAAATGCTGTCACTAGATGGCACCACATCATTTTTGTTCCATGTGAAGTGCAGGCGGTGAAAGTGTCCACGTGCTTCAATTACAGTGGCTAGAATACCTAGTGTGCCGTTCGGTGCGAAAATGTTGAAAACGAAACTAAGCCACTGGTAGGTGGCTCTAGCATCGACAGCGAGGTAACTGATTAGCAGAGCGAGCGTTAAAGAATCATTTACTCGCCTTAGTTTTCGCACTTTTTTCAGTACTAAAAAAAGAAGGTGCAAAAAATATGTGATTTTTTAAAAAATATTCAATCATCTGTTCTAGAAAAGAATTTGGAGCAATAAATAGACGGCTGTCGTTTAGGTGAACACAAGCATGAAAAATGTTTTTATTTAGTTTTCGGAAGCAGTCTTAAATGAAAACCATGTATTTTGTTAAGAGAATATTGTTATACATTTTAAAGACAAATGTTTTTTAGTCCAATATAGTGTGAATGAGCTGTTGAAAATAATTGCATTATTATGCTCATATTACCTAAAAAAAGAAAGGCTATATGTCTATGTACTATATTTTAACAGTAAATACTGTAACAGTAATTACTATCACATAAGTTTTTTAAAAAGCACATTGCAATCTGATGTATATTTTTTAAAAAAATAAACACTTGCAATGTCATTTTTTAAATGAACTGCATGCTTAAAATTTTGTGTTAGATTATTATTTTTTTTTAAATATAGATTTAATTTTTTTTTTTAAATTGACATATATTTAAAAACACATTATGATGCACAAAGTTTTGGTCAAGTTTCAAATACATACTAAACCAAAATAGAAACAAATATTAAAAAAAATCGTTGTTATGACAAGAACAATTTCATTTTGATATAACATTTCTACTTCTTTAACATCAATATTGTTTCATATTTAAAATTTAATATATATATTACATATATATATTATGATACACAAAATGTTGGTCAAGTTTCAGTTACATACTAAACCAAAATAGAAACAAATATGTAATAAAAAAAATCTTGAACCAAAGCAAAAAAGCTTAGCTTTAAATTTATATTGTTATGACAAGCAGAATTTCATTTTAATATAATATTTCTTGTTCATTAACGTCAATATTGTTTCATATATAAGATTTAATTTTTGAGTCACATCTTTTACAACCTGTTGTAGTTCCAGCCAAAATGTAGAATTTTATTCAAAAACTGAAAAACACCCCTAAGCTCCCCCCTCATCCCCTCTGGTGGGTACCTTTATCAGAGGAACTTTAAGCCAAACTACCATATTATTTTAATATATTATTATAATGACGTTCCAACAAGCCTCTACTTAATTTTCTTGACTGGTTATAATTCATAGTATATTCCACACAAAATTTGAACATATTATCCCATATAATCCTTTAAAGTTTAACTCTTCCTTTAAAGTTTAGTAAGTTCAAACCCACATTTAGTTCACCAATATGAGAGCCAAAAAAAAAAAAAAAAGTGATACTTTTGAAAGCAAATTATTCTGTTCAGATGCAGATTTAAAAAACCACAGACATTTATTATAGCATTGCAAGACTTTGCCCTTTCGAAATTCTTTTCTTTGAGGTGGTCAGAATTAAACCGATATATTACACATAAGTTTCCAAAAACCCAAAATGGACATTTGTTACAAAATCCTTTTCATTTATTTATTTTATAGAATAAAAAAAATGAAAGTTGTTCGTATTTCAAAGTTCGAATGAGTGAGATATTTATTTCATTTTCTGCTTCCTTACGGAAAAAACTAATCTGAAAGTAGTTAACAGCAATCAATTCATGTTAGTGCATCAGTGTCACTTGTCACTATCTGAATGACAATCGGCTGGACTTTTGGTACACAGGGCCTTTAATCGCAGCAGCTGGCCCCAAAGCCGTCTTCCGGCGGGCTCGAACTCCCCTCGCTGTCGAATAGAGCGCCATCGAGTGGAGGCTTACTTTCGGGTACAGAAAAAGCGCTGGAGGACAATGGCGAACGCAGGGAGTCTAAAAGGAAGGAGCCTCAACTAAGCGGGGAACAGGCCGAAAACATGGCGCAATTTTTCCATTGCCGTCAGCTGGCGCTAGAGTAAAATGTCTTGCCGTTTGATCAAGTAGGGAAAGAGAAATTTCGTTTGAGCCCGAGTATTCGGAGAAAGGTAGCGGAAAATCAGCTCGTTTTGGCGGCAGAGGCCAGGCGGTTCGGGCGTTCGGGCACGCATTAGTCTCGCGTTGTTCCAACAATTGAAATTATTATTTGCAATATTTTATTGCATTTTATTATAAGTTAAACATATAATCAAAAGGTTATTTTAGTATCTTATTTAATGCATTTTTTGCTTTCGTAAAAAATCACTGTAATTAGCTAGTGACTAGATAATTTAGGATTAAAAGAGGGGTAGCAGACGGTCAGCTGGTATTCGTGCCATAATGAAGGCGAGGAAAATGTCGGGGCCAGGGGGCACTCCCCCCACCCCGACCCTCTTAAATGGAGGGAAGTAAAAACACATTGTACGTTGCATTAAAACAACACAAAATACATGTACATACGTAGAAATACATTAAATTATTTTCCAAGTGAGGGGGGAGGTGCAATTGATCCCCCTAACACAACGGGTCTGTTGGGCCCCCGATTTTTGAACTCCGCACGTCGTTTCTTTTATCTAACGCTTACTGTACTTCACTATTTATACTCTTAATAATCTGGAATCAGTTAGTTCATAAACTTCAGGAATGTAAATGTTTTTGAGCGGCTTACAACACACCACACACATGCTTTTTTATATGTAAATATACTGAGGCGATGCCCCCTTCCCTCCCCTCCCCAGAGTAATGGCGCCCGCACCTATGAGCGATGACCTCTTTCAAAATTCTGCTAAGGGGCCGTCCATAAATGATGTCACGCTTTTTTCCCATGTATTTGACCCCCTCCCCCCTTTGTCACAAAATGTCACACTTCAACATACCCCTCCCCCCTTTGTCCCATATGCTACGCTATGTTGCATAAGCATGATATCCCACTTATTTTTACCCCCTCCCGTCCCCTTGTCCTAATTTCACGACCCCCCCCCCCCCGAAGCGTGACATCATTTGGAATGATCCCTAAACTCCTAGAAAAGGACCCCATAGAAACCCAATCTAAAAACATATATATATATATATATATACACATATCAGTGGCGTCACTACGCGGGGGACCCTTTTGTTGAATGTTGAAGGTGGCACCTAATGCTATTTCAATGCATTATAACTGCAAATAAATGTAGTGAACTAAAATTTGCACAAATAAATAAAATTGAATTTCTTCAGATTCTTTTTTGCACGATTGAAAATATATAAACTATAAGTTTATACAACACAACAAATGTGGAGGTTTTTTTTTGCGTGTAAAGGGGGTGTGTCCCACAAATTACAAATTACCTCCCCGGCAGGTGGCATTCATGATAGGAACGCCACTGTATATATATATAACACACACACGTATATATATATATATATATATACAATGCTCATTGAGGGAATGATCACCCTATATATATACATATAGGGGATGGGATCATTCATAAATGATGTCACGCTTTTTCAAGGGGGGAGGGGGGTTCGTGAAACTGTGCCAAAGTGTGACAAGGGCAGGGGAGGGGGTAACAAAAAGTGTGACATCATGCTTATGCAATACAGCAGTATTTTTGACAAAGGGGGGTAGGGAGGGTCCTTTGAGGTGCGACACTTTGTGCCAAAGGGAGGAGGGGGCCAAATATATGGGAAAAAAGCGTGACATCATTTATGAACAATCCCTAGGGTGATCGTCCAACATTCCACTATGAGCAATGGTGCGTACCCAGAAATTTTTTTCGGGGGAAGGGGCACCTGACTTCGACACACTTATATATGTCAAAGCAAGTTTCAGAGAAGTTAAGAATATATGCTAAATTGAAAAAAAATTCTGGATTTCGTAGGCGGGCGGGCCCGAGGGCCCCTGTCTGGATACGGCCTTTGCGGTGCACTCCCCCAAACGATGACCCCTCTCAAAATTCGGCTCACCTTCACCCTTCGTAAACAACCCCTTAAAATTTTCTATGGAGCAATCGGCAACATGTCCATCTCCTTCCTTTCGTGTGCGCCCTTGATATATACTATATTTATGTATATACCATTTCCGCTCCAAGAGGATGGTGCATCCCCCAAAACGATGTTCCCTTCAAAATTCAACAAAGCCAAAACGACCCCTATAAAAATTTTAATATAGCAATCTGTGCCATGACCCCAAAGGGCACCCCTAATAAATATATACTTACCCCCCAATTGTTCACCCCTGAAAAAAAGAAGCCTTCCCCACCCCTTAAAAGAAGCAAAGACACCTAAAACAATCCCCTTAAAAACTTCAATGGCGTGCGGTTTGCACAATACCCACCACCACTGGAGCTCGCATCCTTTTTTTGTGGGGGGGGGGGGGGACCTGACTTTGTTACGCCTTGGAGAGGGAGGGTCCAAAGCTTTTGGGGATGCTTGCGTTATCACATTTAATGGACATGTTTTTTACTTAACTTTACATTAAAGTTGAAACCATTTTTAGTTAAATTAAAGTTACAATTAGCTTTGCAAAGATGTTTAAATGCCTACTTTATTTTCGGAACCCCCCCCCCCCCCCCCCGAGAATTTAAAGCAATATCGGGAAGTTTCAAATTTCTAAAAACTGGGATCGATTTTTTTTTTCTTTTTTGAAATAGTAACTTTAACACATCAAAAATAAATACATTTTTATGAAATTTTCATTTATAATAGAATTATTTTCCCGAACATTACTGTTAAAGCATTTTAAAAGAGACAACATATTTATTTCGTAATGTTGGTACCTGTAAAAAATGTTTCTGTTGAGAATGAAAAAAAGGAAGTTGTTAATATTTTTTATTTACATAGGGATCATTCATAAATGATGTCACGCTTCGAGGGGGGGGAGGGGGTTTCGTGAAATTATGACAAAGTGTGACAAGGGGAGGGGAGGGGGTAACAAGAATTGTAACATCATGCATTATGCAAAATAGCGTAACGCATGACAAAAGGGGGGGGGGAAGGGGTCCACTGAAGTGTGACATATTGTGACAAAAGGGGGTAGGGGGTCAAATATATGGGAAAAAAGCGTGACATCATTTATGAACGGGCCCCATTGTGAAACTTGGGTAAACAAAATAACACATAAAAATATTTAAAACCTGCCTTTAAAAAAAATTGTTGAAATGTATAATAGTGCTTTAAACAGTGTTTCTTGTCAAAAAATTACCCCTTCAACTGTGTCGTTAAAGTTGTAATAAAATGCTATGAATAAAACAGATATATTATTGCTTATAATAATTTAAATCAACGAGTAAAGAAAAAAAAATATTTTGAAGGTTAATCTTATTTTCTGGAAAGCAACCAAATCAAATAAATTTTTAGAATCAATAATACTGCAATAAAAAAGCCTATTGAATTTACTAGTTAATTTTCTCAATTATAGATTTGATATAAAATGTTATGTTTGACGCTTGGTCATGTATCTAAAATAAAAATAATATAGCGTTACAATGTTATATGTTCTGTAACAATATTTTAAGACTGAAAACATCTCAAAATTCCCAATGTTCCCAAATTTCCCAGTTTCTTCCCGAAAATTTACGGGCTTTTTGCATCTCTAGTTACAATTATAGCAAACCGAAACCATCCGTAGCAAAACGAAACCATCAGTCGCAAACCGAAACCATCGAACTAAAATAAAATGAACCAAATATAATAAAAAGAAATCACAAACACATTCTGAATCTAAAAGTAGCCTATGATCCTATAATCAGCTTCTCAAAAATTGACTATATCGATTTAAATACTCTTAAAAAAACCCTTTTAAATAATTTTATTTGTAACACTAAATTATGTTGCGAATCACCCTCATGGCAAGACATTTTACATGCGCGCCATCTAGCGCCAGTGAAATCGTCCGGACAAACTTTTACTATGGAGATTCGTCTCCTTCTTTTTACTCCGTGGGCGAACGGCACACTATCTATTCTAGCCACTGAACTTCAGTGGCGATGCGGACGTCACGATCCGAAAAACTCGTAATTTCGGCTTCGCTACTTTCGCACTAGATCGCGGAATATTTTCCTACTCTGTCGCATTTCTGTCTGCCGTGTTTTTAGTGGTAAAAAATGATCCGATCGCGAAGTTTTGAATGCAACATGGAGGCTTTGTCTCTGTTGCGAGATTAGGCCTCCAGATCGGACGATCAGAGCATGGAAGGCCCTAAGCTATGCAGCCCTTTTCAGTCGGACAGCGAGGAGAGCGATTTCATGGGTTAAATCTGCTGTTTTCTATTGCTGGATGCGACCCACTAGTAAAAAGCGAGCCCAACGGTGATGACCACTTAAATAAACGTGGAGCGCCACGGGGAAAAGGGTCCGCATCCTGTGCTCTGGATAGTTGCATTAGATAACCAACCAATGTTTCCTCCAAGTAAAAAATACAAAGAAGTATGGGTGATTGTTAAAAAAAAGAAAACCTTTAAAATATTCAATTTATTCTACTTTTCTTCACCTAATTGTGCTATAATAACTAAAATTTTGGCATGCGGCGCATACGCTAAAATTTTTTTTTCTTGAATGAATATCACGACTGCGGCGCATACTCCCGAAAATAAGGTACTTTAAATATTTTTTCCTTTAAATTGCTACTACCACAAATACGATTCCATACCATCTAAATTAAAATTTTTTTGGCAAAGACAGCATATTAACTATGTATTTGCTGCAATTAAATCCATACATTACTTTATGATACATATGAGTAAGCTTTGTATGAGATAGATTCTTCATAAGGCGAAATGGAAAGTTCTAGTTGTTTTGAAATGGGTAGAATGCAAAAATAATCATCATGGTTCAGACCCAAACTACATCATACAGAAATACTCCATGATTCAATACTGAATACTGAGAATTCAATACTCTGCCCTTGATAATCATTACTTCTCCCCAGCAATGATTATCAAGTACTTCAAAAAAGAAGAACCTGCCACAAAAAACATAAAATGGGACAGCTTATTATCCAAAATACAAACTTGTGTATCCTTGGGCTCATCTGAGATACTCCTCATGGTCCCGTCTATGATAGTGATACCCTCTCTTCTTTTCCCACCAACTCGTAACAGAAAACTCTTAAAAAAGAGAAAGCACTGTCCTGCTGCTTCACAATGGTTACCAAGAAACCTCACTCTGCCCATTCATAAGGAAAGGGAATTTAAATTTAAACTTTAAAAGGTCTCTTTTGCACTTGTTTATATGGTTGGACTGGCGGTTTGGACCGTGATGTCATGCCATGATAGATCTTTTTCGTAATGGTCGAAGCTATGATATTACGATGCACTTTTTCTGCATCAAGATGGTCTGGAGCGTACATTTGCGAGATTCCTTTCCCTTTTCTGAAACAGGCTCCCTGGTGCATGGGGGGTGGGGGCGTTGCTTTTCCACTCATTCCTCATGCTGTGATATCTCGGCCCAAACTGCCAGTGAGTTAATTTAAATTATTACAAATATTTTATTCATTCTTTTTATTTATTCTTTTTTTAACTTTTAGAGATGTAGCTTTCCAAAATGTTTCCAAAACTTAAGTCTTGTAAAAAATTTGAGGTATATAACACTCAGTGCAAATTTTTGCCTTAATATATCAGTTTGCCTACCAAATGATTATATGATTTGAATGATTCTTTGGTTTGGGTTTTAACAACAGGTATTATACACAATGAAAGTTTAGGATTTTAAAATAAGAATAAAGAAAAGGTCTTATCTCCAGCACCTTTACCTCCTCTCTTGTGCTTGCGACATCGATCAATATGATCTTTAAGTTGTATACGAACTTGCCTTTCAGTTGGCTGGTCTCGAATAAAAGGATGCTTTAGTAACTGATCTGTATATGGCCTCTGTTGATAATCTTTGACTAAAACAGTTTCTATAAAACTATGAAATTTTTTATTCCACTTTTTTGATTTTAGCCTAGGAGGTGGATTCCTAGGGATCAGGAACAAGGCTCGCATAGGATGCATATCACATAAAGCTGTTGAATAAAAAGTCTGTCATTAATTTCACAACAAAAAGTAAAAAGGAAATAATTTAAAAACTTAACATTTATCAAATCTGAGTCATCTTTTATTATCAAGTACAAATAAGACATGCTAAGTAGTTCCAAGAGACAAATAAATACACTTGAGGCATTTTGAACTAATTTCAACTAAAACGAACAGAAGTAATGTTTTCTAGAATTAAATTAGGTACTTGGGCGACTGAGCTTTACTCCTTTTTCTAGTCATTTAAAAAATATTTTATTGTATATTTTGGAGAAGATACTTATTTGATAAATTTGAATGGCAAAATGTTAACTAAATATAAATTTCAATCCCAGTCGTTAAAGCCTTTTCTGAGATATGAAAGAAATAGAAATACTAAATATATATCAGGGATTTGGAGCAGCCACTTTTTTGAGTTGCTACACTCCAACTTCAAATTTCTTGCCCCAGCTCCACTCCAGCTAAGAGTAATTTTAGTAGATTATATTATTTAGCTCTTTTCTCTTTTTGTTAATTATGATTCCATCTTTTTTTTTTGATAAAAATTTAAAGAGTTTAACAAACAAACCGCAGCATTGGGGCTCAACAAATTTCCCTGCAACAATTCTGCTCCATTTTCGAAGAAAGCTCATTTTATATTAACAACAAATTTCAATCAAAAAACAATAACTTAAAAATTAAGTGTTGCCAATCAATATATTGCAACAGTATCAGAAAAAAACTGAATATCCATAGAAGATGATGTTAGTTTATTGATACAAGTACCTCAATTGGGTTAGAAAAAAAAATTAATTTTTTTCCTTTTTTTCTGTGTGTAAATTTTTTTTTTTTTTTTTTTTTTTGGGGGGGGGGGGGGGAGACACGTACCTATATTGGTAAACTCTAAAAAGCAAAACCTTACCTAAATACAAAATATAATTCAAATTGTTAGAGCCGTTTTCGAGAACTCATATATATATATATATATATATACACACACACAAGAATTGCTTGTTTAAATATATAAGATTATTAAAATGAGATGATCTCCAGAAAAGTTAATTACAAATCTTTGCATTCTAAAGAAATTAATATATATCCTTTTACAGCTAAAAGTTGAAGTATTTGTCAAAGAACATTTCTTTCTAAATCCAAATTCAAAAAAGAAAGAAAGCATTGAAAAGACACTTACGTGGTTGAGATTCAGCCATTTCTAAAGCAGTAATTCCCAAAGACCATAGATCACTCTAAAAAAGTTTTAAAATATTTCTTTTAGTAATCATGGAAGCTCTATTTGGAAATAAAAATGAGTTTTAATATGCATTTTCAGAAGCATATCTGCGTCTCCAGTGTTGTTGCTGATACATAATGGTGCATAAAAAAACATGGAACACACAAAAATTGCTTGATACTTTAAATGACACGAGTCCCAAATAATGTGTATTTAAATTCTACTGAAAGTACAGTGTGGAGCAGAATTTACTTCTCTAATAAAAAGATCACAACAAACATTTAAGTCCTTTGCCACTTGTTCCAATACTAAAATATTATAATATCCAAAATTGAGCCCATGCTGAAAAACTCTATTGGTATCATCACTCCTTTTAAAACTGAATAAAGGTGAGTTGAAGTAGATTTTCTCTAGGTTTTTTCAAATGATGATGAAATGACTGTTTACTAGGTAATAAATTCATCACAAATAAATTATGTGTAAGACAATGAAGAAGTTAAATTTCCTAGAAAAGGTGGTTTTCATGAAGAAACTTAAAATTTTGTCAGCCTGGAATATAATTTCTCACCCAAAATGTTATGCTCAACGACAAATAATTTAACTAAACACATAGCTAAAATGAGGGAACTATTTTAACTTCTAAATATTATGCAGAGACTTGAACTTTAATAGGGGTAGAATATCTTCAAATGTTTTCAAATAATTTCAGGCAATATAAATAAATTAGTAACGGATTTCATGCAAATCAATACTAATATATATGTAAATTAATACTGTAAAATCTTGAACAATAAGTGTTATATTTTATATTTGATATCTTGTACACTTAAAGAACATTTTTTTTTATTCAAAAACTTTAATTTTAATAAGGCAGTATAGTCAGAATTAAATTAAAAATTTGGTTAAAGATTCAAGCCTAAAGTAATTATTTCTGCACTTAGTTTTTGGATTTATTTCAACTGTTCTTGCATAAAAATTGGAAATATTCCTTACTTTAAAAAAAAAAAAAAAAAAAAAAAAAAAAAAAAAAAAAAAAAACTGTGTTGATTGGAAGCTATTCATTTAGGTTTGTTACTTTCTTTACTTGCATTATAGGGATCTTATGTTTCTGATATTTCCCAATAGTATCTGAAATGGTAATTTGAGCAATTCACATTTGCTACCTAGTTAAATTGTTAAGTGTTCTTTACTTACCCCCCCCCCCCCCATTGAACATTTTATTCTCTGTACAAATATGTTTTATTTAGAAACAAAGGCAAAAGAATTCATAGATCAAATATGCTTTGAATGATAGCCAGATAATAAATTAGGTAAATTATTTTTCCATCATCAATACTTGTCAGTGGATTTATTCTTTCTATTTAGTTTCATTAATCAATGTAACTTGATGTCTACATCTTGTCAATCCACCCAGCTGATGGTACAAAATCATGATTTACATTTTTTTGCAAATTAGGATCGTCACTGATCAACTCAATTTCAAGTAAAAACTAGGAAACTTCTCTGAAAAGGTAAACTTAACATTAACATAATAGGAACGAATATGAAGCCAAAGAGAGAGTAAAATAAACCTGTTAGGGGTCATTCATAAATGAAGTCATGGTTGAGGAGAGTTTATGAGACTGACTGTTTGTGGGGACGAGGGTGTCACAAGAAAAGTCACATCATGCAATTTTGTTGAAATAACATTTGAAAACATATTAAATATTTATATATTTTTTCAGATTATGCTTATTTTTAAAAGATAAAAGTTCTTCTGATGATTTTGTTTTGTACTCTCATTGATTTTATCAAGTATCGGAAAACATTGATGCCGATTAAAGTTTAACTTAAGTCTTAGTTAAAAGTTTAAGTTTAATCTGTTTAAGAGTACTTTGTGTTCACAAAGTAAATGTTTAGGGCAAAATATATCAAATTCCATTGTAAACATATTAATTGTATATTTTGTTAACATTGAATATTAATTAAGTTTTTTTAATTGTTTTTATAAATCTTAATGTTATCTGATAGAAATTAGTACACATGTAGTTATTATTATTGCTATGCTAAAAAATGTCTTTAAAACATTGTTAAAGTTTAAAACGGGAATTTGAAATATATATAGCGTGACATGTGACAAGGGGGTGGGTAGGGGTTCTGGTGAAGTGTAACACTTTGTGCATAGGTGATTATCAATAAAAAAAAAAGTCTGAACTTCACACAAAATAATCGGAAAAATCATGCAACAGGTGAGCCCCCCCTCTTCTCCTTAACGCACACACATACAATATATACGAGCATATACCCTATTAGCAAAACTTCTTGCAATAACCTTGATAATTACTGACAGCTTCAATATGAACTTCTTAAATACTATTAAAAGGTTGCATAAATGTTGACATAACAATACTGCAATAACAGCATGTATGCAACATGTTAATTACCTTTAAATAACAACATTGATATTGCATTACATTATCAGCATGAATGCAACATGTTATTTGCCTTTAAGTAACAGCAGTGATATTTCCTTGCATTATCAACACTATAACTGTTATCTGCATCAATGGAACAAAAAAAAGTTGAAATCAAAATTGATTCCATGCTGTTGTTGTCAGGGTAAGTAATAACCAATGGAAAGCTGTTGAGCCGTGTAGGCATTGGGGTAGAAAGAATTTCATCTATTGTTTCTATCCGCGGCGTGGTCTCCTGATCTCCTCACACTCACACGTGGTTTCTCGTTTGTTGGTTGTTCAACAATAAAAAGTATTGTGGTGGAATATTGCTTACAGTAATTACGTATGCAGTATCGCATTTATTAATGTAACCCAGGACATTAGGTGTGTGATTAACTACGGAGAAGACTATGAAAAAGTAATGGAAGCATAACGCAAATGCGATATCATGGTGTAGTGTAAATCACGTCTCGTTAAATGAGAACAATACAATATTGCGAAAATAAGGCACCTTGATTTTATACTGTCATATCAGTGTTTATTGCCGGTGACAAGGTGAATGCAATATTGCAAAAATAAGGCTCCTTGATTTTATACTGACATTATACTGCATACACCATGACAGTCAATGTTGTGGCAGCCAGCAGGCAGTATAAATGGAGTAACATAACGATTTTGTGGCAGAATGTATGCAAGATTATGCATGCTGACATATCAACCTTAATGCAATATTGTGGCAGCATATTTTGCTTCCTGGGTATATAAGTTCAAAAAAAAAAAAAAAAAAATCAAGTAACTAAATGAAAATTCTGCAGCATTAATACCAGAAGTCTATATTTTCAATTGGAAGATTTTTTCCCTTTAAGTACTAAATATTTTGCTTGTCTTAAGGTAGAAAGAAAAGAACATATTATTCATCAAAGAAAACTTAAGGATTAATAAATTAAAACACCTCCCTCCCAAAAACCCTCAAATATTTTATCATACCCTATTATCATAGGTAGCTTCAGGATTTTCATCACAGGCAATGACTTCAGGGGCCATCCTATAATAATTATAAACATTCAAAATATTAGGAATTAATAACTCAATTGGATTTTTTTATTATTGATTATGCAAGTATGCTTATAATCTTACCAATAAGGTGTACCAATGAAGGTGTTTCTTCTTCCAATTGTTCTGTCCAGTTGAGCACTTACACCAAAATCAACTAATGGGAAGTTCATTAAAAAGCATTAATGAAAAGTAATTTAATGGGGAAAAAAAATTAAAATCTGATTTAGAGCATAATCTTTTCAAAACACAATCAGTGTAAAGGAAAAACTGATGGTTATAATAATCAAAATATATACACATAAATAAAATAGGGGTTTGTGCGTGTATTGCGCCTTGGAAAAAGAGTAAGCCCTAGAAACACAAAATTTGATATGGTGTTTTTTTCGCCAAAGTTGTGCACCTTAGGCTCAGATTCTTGGTAAATAATTTTTTTTTTTAAAAGAAAGTTTTTTAATGTTTGATGTCATTTTTAGTACTTTTTACCCTATAGACCCCTAACAAATTGCCCCAGAGAGACATGTTTTGACTAGATTGTAGAAAATCCAATTTTAAACATTATGGAAAAAAGTATTTTTACATTTTTTATGAAATTTTAAAAAGACGTTTTGACTAACGTTTGTTTGTTGATAGAGCTTCAACCAAAAGAGCATATTGTTCAATCTATTGATATAATAGGATCCAATTGTTTCTCTTTTTTCCTTAAAAATGTTTTTTCAAAAAGTATGCAATAGTTTTTATTTATTTTTTAAATTATGATTTTAATACAGATTCAAAAATCCTTTTTTTTTTTTTGGTAGAAAGAAGAAAGAACCAAATTTTCTCCTGAACTCTGACTAGCGGACGCCTCGAAATGAAGTCAGAGATTTTGTTTTTTCCCCTTCTTGTGCTGAAAGGTCATTGCATAACATTTTGTGTTACGATTTTACTGCTCATATCAAATGCTTCATCAATTTTAAAACCATTATCTACCTAGGAGGATTTTTTCTGTTTTCTTTTTTAACGCTATATTTATTTTAATGCTATATTTTTTAAAGAGTTGTTTAATTTTGTATAATTTATCATTTTCATGCACCTTGGAGTTCAATAATTTTCTAATAAAGAAATTTAAAAGGATTATGATATTTTGTGTTTCATTTTCAGTACTTTTATACAAATAAATAGTGAATTATCTATGTTTGAAAAATGAGATGAAATTAAGAGCATAAAAAGTCAGGTAGTTAAAATAGACAGAAAAAATAGATATACAGCAGAGTATCGTTTATACGACACCGAAGGGATTATAGAAAAATTTCATATAAATGTAAACCTCGCATAAACGATTGCCATATAAACGATACTCTACTGTATATACATAGATCGATAAGTACAGAGAGATAAAGAGATAGATAGATGTGCATAGATAAAAAGTACATTGAGATAGAATGAAAATTTTATACTGCTCCCAAATTTACATAAGCAACTATAAAAAAAAGGCGAATTTCGTAAGAAACGAATACAAGCTAGCGGCAAAGGCTGTACTTGGGGAAAAAAGGAAACGTTGTTTTAAATAAAATACATCCAGTTTTAAAAAAGGGAGGGGTAGAAAATGAAACAATTTTCCATACAAAAGGATACTCTTCAGGAGCTTAGTGCAAAAGAAGAACAAGACTAACAATATAAATCCCACTAAGGCATTTCAGGGCAGTAGTGTAGTCCTGAAGCTGTGTGTGTGGGGGGGGGAGGGGAGTCATATAAATATGAGGACAAGTTAATGAAATCAGCAGAGGAAAAATATGTGTGTTAAAATTTTTAAAAGTTGGAGTACACCATATATAGATCAAAAAGTAAGTGGCTAGTGTCCCTCTGCATCCCTCTGAACTGCACCATTGTATTTTATGAAAGTGCATCTAATTTGAAAGGAATATATTGCTCAAAGCTACAAAGTTGTTTGCAATAATCTAAAGTTTAGAAATTTTTATCAGCATAAAAAAAACTTGTTAACGAGAGTATCTTAGAGATAAGCTGCTAAGATTAAAAATGGTAAAAAAGTTGTAGATAATAGTGATTACGTTACGTAACCTAAAAAATAAAAGTGAAATTTCGTAAAAATGTAGGAAAACACCAAAAATATACAACCTCTGATCTTTTGATTAAAAAAAGAAAGAAAAATCAGAAAATGAAGCGATGGTGAACCCAAAGCAATTAAGACTAACACTGAATTTGCAAAAGTCATAAAATAAGAATATTTTCAAAACATTGGACTTACAGCAAACTGAAAGTAGAACACAAGATATAGGAATGTTATTATATTTTCTTTTAACAGTTTCTACATACATAAATAATCAAATAAGAATAAGGAGTGGTGCAGATGATACATAGTTGATTTCTGTATTGTTAATTAAAAAGTAGTATACCTAATTTAACTTCAGCATTATCTGTTAGGAGGACGTTTTGGCCTTTTATATCCCTATGAATTATTTTATTGGCATGTAGATGACTAAGACCCTAAAACAGTAAAAAATATTACACATACACATTATATCAAAAAATCGTTTTAAAAATATTCTTTTACAGGATGTTATTCAACTGAATTGTAAATTTATTAACATTTTATTATTCATTTGCATAAACCAATAATGACATTGTTTTCACTTCAATTTTTTATAAACTTTACCAGCATACTTTTTAATTCTTCAAACACAATAATACAATGTATTATTTCTCCAAAAGTTAAACTGATCAGACAGCTTCTTAACTGCATGTCAAATTTTGAAAAAATATTTTAGTGGCTTTTCCTACTTTTTTCTTAGGGGGGTTAAGTAAATTTATTTGAAGACAGATCATTTGACATCCAGTTTCTTAAGATTTGCTTTTCGTGAAAAAATGAAATTTCTTCTCATTGTCGGAAGAGCATTGAATGGGTAAATACATTGAAGATTTATTGTACATACAACACTTAATTTCAAAGGGACAAAACACTTTTACAAAAAAAAAAAAATAATAACCTTTACAATAAAAAGTAGGAACGTTAATTTTCCTGCTGAGGCAAAGGTAACTTATAAAACCTGAATCAAGGTTAAAATTTCATAGTGTATTTATTACTTGCTGCAAGTAAATTTTACATATAACAGGTGATCGTGTTACAAATTTTCTACACAAATTTCAAAATAAAATGATGTTTTGGAAACAACCTTTCAAATTTTAACATTTTATTACAAGAGGGGGGGGGGGGCATTAATATTACAAAAATACATTTTCATCTCTTTTGATACAAAAAATCAATTGCACTTAATGAAATTTGACAGTTCTATAGGCACAAAAATAGAAAAAATTATTCAATAAAGAAACAATTATAAAAATTACAATTTTGCACTATAATTATTTCTTTTAAAATCCACATCACAGAAAAATGAAAAATTAGAAATATCAGCAAACCAAAAATTACAAATAAATAATTTCTTTTACGGGGAGCTGTAACAGCCGCTTTTTTCAGTTGCTCCTCTCCAAACTCTAAATACTTGTTTCAACTCTATTTCATTTTTTAAAATATCAGAAATATTAAGGAACAAAACAATGAATAAGTAATCTCTTCACAACTAAATATTCAATATGCAAAAAATTAAAAAGCAAAATTTGAAAGAAAAAAAAAGAAGCAATGGAATGCAAGAAATTTTCTTGCTCTCGCTCTCCTTCAGTTTCGAGCAAAATCTCATTGTTCTGCTTTTTTATATTGATGAATTTTAATAAAACATTAGGAGAAGTTAAAAGAGCAATAGATTGTTAACAATAGAGCTAAAAATGGACAGTTAAATACTTAGGTAAGATCTTATTATATTCTTACCCTGAGAATTTCCCTACAGATATAAGCTATCCATTCTTCTTTTAGACATTGACCTTTTGTAGCTACAAAAAATAAAAGCAGACACTTATATTTGACATGAAATGAAATAAATATTCATACTTTCAAAAACAATGACATTTTACAATAATAAGAATAATGCAGAATAAAACAGATAAATGAACAAAAATCAGCAAAAAACATGTAACATGGAGCAGGGTTTTGAAAATCAGTGGGGGTACTCAAGTACAAAATGAAAAGGGAATGGTTTGAAATAGAGCTAAATTTCAAAATTTAATCCTTTGAAATTGTGCTTTAGGTATTGCTTTAATTTGACAGAATCTATAAAACACTGACATATATTGCAGGGGTCGATCCAGCATTTTTTAACAAGGTCCGTTTTTGTGAATTTTAAAGAGATTTTTGTGAAGAATCAAATAATTTTGTGAAAATTGAAAGTTTAAACACATAAACATATAGTAATAAAAATTTTTATTATTATTTGCCGCTTTTATGGTGTAAAAACACGATTTGGAAGTTTGGAATTTTGTGAAGGGTCGGCTTTGATGGATTTGAAATTTGTGAAGTGTCCGTTTCAATTGATTTGAATTTTCTGAAGGGTCCCAAAAACGGTCCTGAATTTCCTCCAGCACGACCCCTGTATTAGGTAATTATCTACTACAAAAATAAATAAAGAAAGATAAGCATGAAAACATAAGAAATGGTAATCTTTTGCTCAATAAATTGAATAAATGTAAGCATAAAGGCAAAATGAAAGGTAGTCCATTGCTTTAATTGTAAAAAGATAAGAGAAATATGGGGCTGGTTATGGACATGGAAACAAGTCAAAACTGAATTATATTTTCTGGGAATTATAGATTAATAAACTGCAGCTAGACTTTTGTATTTGCAATGGTGAAAATTGGGTTTGACCTACCTATTCGGAAATCATTCATATCCTGAATTTAAGCACTAAATACTTTGCTTTCCTCTTTTCTAAACTTTAAAATGATAGCAATGTTCCTAACAATTCATTTGATTAGCATCTTCCTTAAAAAATATTATTCATTTAAGGGGTTCAGGAAGGCACAATTGCCCCCCACCCCCGGCTTGAGAAATATAGTGTGTGTATGTGTATGTATTATATTGTTTTTTTAACGCAATATGCATTGAGCTTATACCATTTGCCCCTTGCAAAATTTTGAAATGACAGGCATGCATATGATAAAAAAAATTAGATACACCGACAGAATATTGCACATAATCCTAAAACCCACAACTTATCAGCATAATCCATATATTACAAAATCCCCCATATATGTCAAGTAATAAAAATTCCAATTTGTTTTTATCCACTAGTTGTTTAAGGTATTAACCACTTTTACCTTTTAGTTATATCAATATTACTATTTAAAATTGATAGAATGTAATCCTCAAATGTTATTTCCACTCAATTTATTATTAAAAATAATAAGTACATGTAGATCATAATGTATACATATTGTTACTCTACTGCTTTTTTTATGCTTTTATTCAGTGTAATTCTTCAATATTTTCATATAAAAATACAAAACTAAAAATTTGCAATGAAATAGCATTTAAAAAATTCAGGAAATTGCTCAGAGTAACGTCTTAAAATTGATGCCAAGTACTTAAGAATGATTTGTGTTAAACTAAAAATTTTAACTAATACATTTTTATTACTTAGCTACAATTTAAAGCGAACTTTTTACAAGCAGACCAGATAATACAATATTGCGTAGAAATAGTTAAAAAACTTACATTTTACTAGGTCTGTAACAGAGCCGGCTCCACAGTATTCCATGACAAGCTTTGAGAAAGGAAGAAAAAACACTTTCAATGTTATGTGTTAAAGATGAGAACAATATCAAAAACAAATTGAAAAGAAAAAAGGGAGAGATATAACTGAATTAATTTTTGAGAGATGTAACTGATGTAATTTATACATAAACTAAGTTAAATTTTCAAATATCAGTTCATGAAACTTAGGTAGCATAGCAAACCTACCATCTTATCTATTACTAATGCACTCTTCCGCAATTTAATCATTTAATTAAAAATACAAATGTAAGTAATCAAGCATTGTAAAATATAGAGTGAAAATAAATAAGTAATAAATTAGCATTTCTGTTAGTTTTATTAAAGTGAATTAAAGATACTAAATAAATAAATAATAAAGCTTCAGAAATTTTAAGGATTTTGTAAAATTCAGTGGGTTTACTTAAGAATGTTTAAGAAATTAATAAGAATATTTGATTGCTTATCTGCTATAAAATTTACCATGACAAAATGCCAAGCACACAAATGCGTGACAAAACAATTTTTAAAAATCATAACTCATTTCAGAAAGAAATTGTAAAGTTTAAAAGTACAACAACAACAATCACTTGAGACTTAAGTTTGCAGACAGCAATTAAATCTAAAATAACATTATTATATTTGAGTAACAATGGAAAAACATGTTTCATTAACATTAATGTTTTAAGTGTAAAACTTACCCAAAGTTTGTCATCTTTACCAGGAGGACTCTTTTGAATAAATGCCCCATAATATGTAGCTATATTTCGATGATGAGAATACTATATAAAAAAAAATGATGAGAAAAATATATTTAACATGTTCAAATCATGCAGTATTTAATACAAAAATTCCAAGCAAAAGAAGAATTTTAGTAAAAATTATGAACACTAGATTAATTGCTTAATGCCTGCAAGAAAAATCAAATACCTTTTTTAAAACATTAATTTCTAGTTTAATTTCTTCCTCTTCATCCTGAAAAAAAAAAAAGAGAAAATATATTTAATATTTATTTGTAAAATTGCTTCATTTTGTATAAATAAAACACTACACATTTTCACCTATCATAACATATGATTAAATGAAAGACAAGGAAAAAAAGGAGAAAAATGAACTGAGTGTTTATATGAGGAAGGTTGGCACATTAGCCATTTCTCAAAACAACTAAATTCACAAATCGAAAGTTTTTTTTTTTAATCATTTTTGAGAAACCTAAATACAGTAAGTAAATATAAATTTTGAAAGTTATATTTTAATATTAATTTTCATGACATTACCATAATTTAGAAAAAAAGAGTTAACTAATACTATAGAAAACTAAGAGCAATACAAAGTGGACTATTAAAAAAATATTTAAAAATCCTTCCACTAGAAATTATGACAGACAACATTATTATTATTATTAATAATAAAAGAAACAGGAAAAATGAGCAATAGAAATGTTTAAATTATGAACATGCATGATCATCTCAATATAAATTTCTCTTCTAATTGGAAGAGCCTTAACACATTGAAAATGATTTATGCATTTGCGAATTGAGCCAACTTCTGATAAGTAACTACTGAATAAATGCTATGTTTGTTCAGAAGGCATTAAAATATGAATATGTTTAATATTAATTTCTTTTAACAAACAGTTGGGCAGCCTTAACACTGTGGATTTTCTATAAAATAAATGTTTTCAATAAAAGGTTTATTGTACTATTCCATAGCGGCAACAAAATATGCACCTTAAAAATTAATTTATAAAGCAGATGGTCAGAGGATTGTGTTCTGGAAAGTAGGAAGTTACGCACAATAAAAAGACTTATTTTTGTGTTTTTATTGTTCATAACTTCCTATGAACTGGGGAGTAACTAATGTTTCATATTAAACAGTATCTAGCACTATTTTGTTTAGATTAAAACTGTCTCAAAACGCACCCGGGTTTACCCATCATAATCAGGGGTGCCAACAAGGGGGAGGAGTCGCAAATTGAGACATTACAACTTTTAGGGAACGGTTCGTTTAATGGGGACCTTAGTCAGGAAGGTGCAATTGACCCCTTTCCCCCGGATCACCCAAATGTCGGGCCTGCTTTTCCGTAGTTCTTTTGATGAACATGCATAGTCATCAGAAGTACATTAGGGAAAATCCTAAAAAATAGTTTTTTGAACTGTGGGGGACTACATTGGGTCTACCCCCCCCCCCCCCCACACTTTTAAAATCAATACAAGAAAAAAATTTTTAAATTCATCAAAATTCTCAAATTGAAACTTTTTCTGAGTGAAATTACTTATACGCATATACAACTTGCGCGGGGGCGGGGGGGGGGGGAGGCTGAGCTGTTGCTTCCCCTGGAAAATCTCGAGCACACAAGGAGTAAATCTGATAGAGAGCGAAATTTTTCCCCAACCAAAACACTGCAAAAGTGTATGAAAAAGAAACTTCCAAATATTAAACTTAATAGTCACCTGAATTATTTATTCGTTTATTTAAAACTTCCTAATAAATATGAAGAAAACCATTGATCAATATAAATCATTTTCTAGAATACCCTCCCCCTCTCCCTTCCTGGAGAAAATTTATGCAAGTGCCACTACTTCCACAGACTACATTCAGAACGTAAATAATGTTTCAATAAAATTAGCAAGAATTCAGTTCATGAACGGTAATGCGCAAGCAAATCTGCTTCGATGATTTGCTACTCCATTCATGTTTTTCTTGCACAAAATATAATCGAAAAGGGTAACAAGAAACGGAAAAGGTATCCCCAAGAGAGGCCCTCCCTCCCTCACTGCTTTTCGAAACAACTTCGCCCACGCAATAAGTAGGCCAACAACGACAGCCATCTGGTCGCAATCGCCAGACAGCGGTACATAGTCGTTGCCGGTCACGTGTTTGTTATTTCCGAGTCACCTTAGAATGCGCTAAACTTATCATTAACCTTCTAACTGCCCCCTTTTATTTTAGCGAATTCGATTCGCAAAAAATTGGTCTACTTTATGCCAACTAAAGTCATCTCTTTAATAAAACGTTAAATTAATGTCCAAATACTTGAGAAATTGCATTACTGACGTTTCAAACGATGAAGCAGCGGGAAAAATAATATTTTAAATATACTTAATAAGCTCATGCCGGTGGAAATCGCGTGATGAGTAATTTTCGTTACATTTTTTTTTTTTTTTTTTGCACGTGGAAATCGCAGGATAAGCAGTCAGGGGGGTAAAAAAATTAAAACTGAAAGCAGTCAAGTTCTTTCAAGACGATCTTCGTGATTCAGCATCTACAGCATATAATTTTCGAAAAATAATTCATGAAAAATAAATGCTTTGAGTTATTCTGTAATTCTGAAATAAAACGATATACATACAATCCTTTCAATCTGAACGTAATTTAAATTTGAAAACCGTCAGGTTCCTTTGCCGGAGCCTGTAAAATACTAATATATTATGTGAAACTCCAAGAATTTCAAATATATTATATGAATTTCCAATCTATGTTTAGTTATAAATCAAGAATCTGGAGCAACCACGTTTTCGAGTTGCTTCGCTCCGACGTCTGCATACTTGCTCCGTTTCCGCTCCGTGCTTCGAATAATTTTAATAGATTATATCATTTGTCTCCTTTTCTTAAAGTTAATTTATCTTTTTATGCAATAAGAATTATAAAGGAAAAAAAATCGGAGCAGTAGAGCGCAACAACATTTTTTGCTCCGGCTCTGCTCTAGTTCCGAGCAAAATCTCGTTGCTCCACTACTCTGAACTCCTACTCCGTTCCCGATCCCTGTTATAAATATTTTGAAAATCAAAAGTTCTCCGAAAGATTTGTGAACCAACTGCATGCAATGCTCTTTTACATCATCTTACTTATATGCACTTGTCTTTTGCGAATCAATAAAAATTATCAAATAACTTTTTTTCGTTCATCAAACACCCACTAATCTGGGCGCTCAGGCACTTAAAAATGTGGGCGTATCCCACCTACATACACGACTAAAATTCGATTTCTAAAGCATTATAAAGCGAAAACAGATCGATCAATTTACGTAATACGCTATTTGCTATTTTGAGGTTTTTTAAAGTTAAAACATCAATACAGCAGGCGGGGAAAAAATACAGGATCGATGGAAATATTTAACCACACAGAAGCGCACCAACGAGAGTGGGGGGAGGGGGTCTAGCGAGACCGGTCCTCTTGCAAAAGCCATCGGATATCCGATATCCGACCGTTTTTTAAGTATCCGGCATCCGATCCGACTGCACAACAAATCAGATATCCGGTGTGTTTTTTTTTTTTTTTAACTCACTAATCAGCATGTTTTGAAAATATGTAAATTACGAACTTACTACGTACGTTGTGGGATGTTTAAAAATATTTACATGTTTCTAACATCATAGCCGGATATCCGGTACGGATGCGTCAGAAACGGGACACCGGATATTTGCTAACAGAAATATCTAGTGTACCTGACCTTGGTCCGCTTCCAAAGCCACTGTAGCCACATGTTATAAATATGCTAAGCATTAATCGCTAAATATTCTTGAGCACATTTTACAGCAAATTATTCGCTCAATGAAAATAATAATTTTGTCCAGAATTGATCAAGCTCACTTTCTCGCGCACCAGCTTCAATTTTCCAACATCTGCTATATATTAGCTTAGGTTGTATTTAAAACTTTCTAAAAACGAAAAACAAAAAAATGTCTCTTCAATGCGAAAAGAAAGCTGTTTGTTACTAATTATTGTAAAAACTAGGGATGTAATGAATAGTGATTTAGCCGAATACCGACTATTCAGTCATTTCTTCCCGACCGAAGCCGAATATTCGACCCTTTTTCTAGGCCAAAAGCCCAATATTCGGACAATATCGTAGGCTTGGGAATAGGCCGAATATTAAAATTTCTAGAAAATTGTTGTTACAGAAAGTATTTCTCAAATTTAAAAGTACAGTTTGATACGAAGCACTAGGCGGATTTCAGAACTTAGTAGATTTCAGATTATGTTTTTTTTTACACATCTCGTAATGTTGCCTTGCAAAACACAGGGTTAATTCCAGCGTTTTCAACAGAGTCCGTTTTTTGCGAATCTTAAAAACATTTTTGTATAAAATCAAATATTTTTGTGCAAATTCAAAATTTAAACATACAGTGATATATATTTTTTTACTATCTTTTGCCGCTTGTTTAATAGATAATTATGTAACGATTTGGTAGCTCGGAATTTTGTGAAGGAACCTTTGTGATTGATTGGAATTTTGTAAAGGGTCCAAAAACCGACCTGAATTTCCTCTGGAGCGATCCCTGAAATATCAGCATTATTTTTAAAGTAACTATTACTTGTACATAAAATAATCTTATACAGATCATGCAATAACTCTACTCCTATTTATCGCCCAATTTTTAAATAATTTTCATCTTAGTTTAGTAATGAATAACTTTTCAAAGAGTGAAATGATTCCTTAGAGACTCACAGAATCAGAAATCAAGTTTCAGGTCCGTCATTTCAAATTTGTCCAGGGGGAGGGAGGCAAAGGGATATGTTCAATGCATATTATAGGTAAAAAACAACAAATACATACATTGTTTTTTTCTGAAAGTCAAGGTGGGCAATTGACCCCCCCCCCCCCCCAACCCCCACCGATCACCTAAATGAGCCTGTCTAGTTTCCATTAAAAGGAACTAAAATAAGACAACGCACTCCGGAATTGTAAGCCAAAGCCTTTCGTTTCAGTGAGTGAAAGCAATCTTTCAAAACGAAGTTAATCGCCAAAGATGACACTTGTAATTGAGATAAAACATCCCACCTAAAACAATAACCGAAAATAACGCAACGGAGCGATGTTCGGTGACAATATATGTCCTTGGCCCATATGGAGTCGATCATTTCGAGCAAGAGCAGCGGAGAAGAACGAAGAAAGATGCTAAAGAAAAATAATATAAAGTTCAATACTCGTCGATGCTCATTATTTCACGGATGGCCAGACAGGGCACAAATCAAGCATTAATCTACATGAATGCAAACGGGCAAACCCTATTTTTCAAAAGGAGATAAGATAACGGGAAGAAGAAATAGAGTAAAAGGATGGAGCTAGTTTCTAAGTTTTCTCAATCTGTTTTAAATGATCCGACTCGATGCGGCTTGCGTTACTTGATATTATCAATGCTAAAATATCTACGAGAGAAAAAGTGGAGCTGTTGAGCGTCAGATATTCGGTCCAGTGATTACCACAGAATTTAAACTTAAGTAAATTGAAGTTCGTGAGACTTCTTTAATGAACCTTCGAGTTCGGAAAAAGAGATTTACATTAATGAGCCAGTAGGAAGGAAGATAAAGTAATTAATACAATTTAAAATTCCATTTCTTGGGAGTTTTGATAACGCCATCCAGCCAATTCTTGGTTCCAGCAAGTTTCGACCTCATTAAAAAAAAATTACATATATATAATATATATTTATATATATTGTCGTTTGAGTTCTGTATTAGTATCAAAGTTGCTTTATAATGTTAAGTCTTTTAAATAATGACTATTATTACAGACGAACTTACGAGGGTGTTGCTCGTTAAATCCAAGTACTTGTTACAACCAGGCTTTATTTTAACTCAAAATATTGAATAAAAATGATAGCTTAAAAAAGATCTCTTATTTTTTGCCATTTATTATACAAGGGTAAAAAAACCGGTCATTGTTATTTGGAAAATTGTATTTTTCGGCAATTGTCGGCGTTGAAACATGCAGATGAGCCATACATTTCTGAAAATTTGAAATTGCATTATGCTGCTATCCAATTTTGTTTTTTTAAACTCAAAATTTCAACATTTAGAAAAACTTTTTGTTTCCGAAGAAAAAGATTTCAAGAATGCATTATGAAAAAAATGTTCGCTAAATCAGAGTCTTGCTTTTAGTAACCGGCTTTTATAAAGAACTTTTAACGATAAACCAACCATGTATTTTAAATCCAGTAGTTAAACTCGGGATCGTTAAATCTGGACTCGAAATAACAGAGTTCGACTAAACTTGTGAGTTCACTGTTTTTGCTGCTATGCATCTTTGGGATAACCTACTGCGCATCATGCAGTGTAGTTGCAGTAAATGCGTAGATACGCATTTTTAAGTATGACACAAATATTAAATATTCTAATGAATTATCTACAAAAACTTTTAATTTGTCATCACAGCTGTATCAACGTAAATAAAATTAATAATAAATCAAATGAACAAAGATGATAAGTACACTGTTCCCATTGCCACTTTCATCGCTAGGACGAGATATCTCATTTTTCAAGATCATATTTCTGTACGATAGAAACAAGGTAATTTGATAACTACCGAATATTTTTCTGTTGTGTTGCACTGTGTCCTTCAATAAATTTCCAGCACATCACAGTTCATATTAACATATTCCCAAAAAAATTCAGCGGGATGGAAAAAAGGCTTGCCTATTGCCACGATGAATGTGTTAACACTGGATTAACCAGACCAGTCATTTTGACTGTTTCGGAGCTCCCATTTTGAATGATTTGTTACTAATCATAGTGCAACTTTCAATTGCATTGGCTTTTCCTAATACAGTAAAACCTGTAAAGGTGACCACCTTTGTAAGTTGACCACTTTTGTCAGGAACAGAATTAGTACTTCACCCTCTTAAGTCGACTACTACAGTGCTGCACCGCAAGTGGTCAATTTACACAGATTTCACTGTACACGGTAAGTAGGACAAGTTAATGTGACTGAAAGTTTTATTATAATTAGTAGCAACTTGGTGTAAAATGAATGTTTAGAAATGGTTGAAAACGGCCTGGGAAATCTAGTGTTAAAACTATTCCGCGCACAGCGAAGCTGCAGCGTAATTGGAGCAAGTACTTAAAACTCGGAGCGGAGCAATTCAAAGATGTCAATGCTCAGTCCACTGGTTATGAGCCATTCTCATATTTATTCATTTCTCTGCCCTCTTCTCCCTCCAGCAGAGGGGAAAAAAAATCTGGCGCGCCACTTGCACCTCTGCTACGAATACATTAAAACTTAATTTATATTAAAGGAAGTGAACTTTTTTAATTGTATAACTGTATTTATTTGTTAATTTCATGAATTAACTTCAACGGTCATGTTTCAAAAGGGCATATGGTAGGAAAAAACGGCTTCGAAACAATTTCAATGTTAAGTGACAATCCGGTTCTTCGAAGCGATACAAAACATTACCTCCAGAAATCTGAATATGGTCATAACCTCGACACCCAGCCAACAGATTCCGCTCAACGCGATCAGACCTTGATCACGGCGCACAAACAGCGAGTACCCAAATGGAAGGAAGGTCTTTAACCCAAAATGTAAACAAGACGAGACTTCTACTTTCGTACAGGAAAAAGAATGAACGTGTCGGCACACAGACAAGCTCGATCGGGGCGGGTGAACAACGAGTGGGGAGGAGAGAGGGATGCAATGATTCCAGAAGGATTGAGCCATATAAGAAACTCTCTCTACCTGTGTTCAACGAATACCTCTCGAAAGGAAGCATCATTAAGTTGGTTGCCAGGCATGCGAAGGTCGCTCAGGAATTCATAAAGGAAAAACGCAGTAAATTATTCCATAGTTCGAGCATGCACCTCTTGTTCAAAATGCCTCATTTTTAAAGAACGAAACTTTCAAAGGATGTTGCCACATGGAATACAAAATGGGTATAAAGATTTTTTTAGTAAAAAAAAAACAATATAATGATATCAAAGGAGCTCAGGTATTCAGCGGGTTAGACTTTACAAGTAGAAACGAAAGTTGGAAGGAAGATCCGGAACCTCATAAATTTGTACAGCAATACAAAAATAACAAGAAGTTCCGTCTAGAACTATACGAGCCTACTTTCCCGTATACACCAAATTCAAATTTATAATCTAGCTATCTCTTTCTCTCTCTTTCTTATTTATCTTTAGTTCTAATTATTGCAAATATACCTTTTTCAACGGATAATACATATTCATTCACTCACTCATTCATTCTTTCATTTATTCAGCCATGCATTTATTCATTCATTCGTTACCTCATTCAAGTGTTTATTCATTCATTTACGCATTCATGTATTTATTCACTCATTTATTTATATTTTCATTTATTCAATAATTTATTCATTCATTCTTTTCCACATTCATTTATTCATTGATTTATTCTTTCACTCTTTCATTTATTCATTCATTCATTATTTCACTCATTGAGTCACTGAGAAATATCCTTGAAAATTCCGATCAAAAAATTTCATAGCAAAATAGGCTCGTAAGTTCTGGATAAACTTCCTATTTCTACATGTTCTACGTTATAAGAGCTTTCCGATAAAGTTTGTTCCAAGCAAATCGGTCCGTTAGATCAGGATTTATATAGGGTTGAAATTTCCCCGTAAGCTCTGTGTTAATTTTTTGAACTGTTCAAAAATGAACAAAAACTGTTCAAATCGATATTTCACGCCGAGAACTCCTTTCAATAAGCTTTCAATAGGAACTTGGCTCTTGTGCCCAGAGTTTACAGAATTTGCTTCAATTTTGTCTATAGGCGCTAATGTTAAAATTTTTTGAACTGTTCAAAATTGAACAAAAACTTGTTCAAATCAAAAAGTAAAATATGGAAATGAGATGTCCTCGCCGAGATCTTTCGAATGCAAAAAGAATTTTTCCAATCGGACAATTCGTTCAAAAGTTATTAGGGGGGGGACAGACCGACAGACCGACAGACAGACCGACAGACAGACAGACCGACAGACCGACAGACACACTTTTTCCCCATCTCAATACCCTACTTTCAAATTTTTTATTTTTCAATCTTTATTTAATTACTTCACTTATTTTTGACTTTTCTTGATTTTTAACGATATTTTCACGATACATTAAGCCTTCTTTCATGCTTTATTATTATTTTTTTTTACTTTTACGGGAAAGTAGGCTAAAAAGTAGTTTATTTATCATAAGTTGAGTCGCTGCACAATTTTTACCATCCTTATTCGAAAAAAAAAAGGCCGATAATGTTAGGTACTTTGAACATGCAACTGTGAAAAGCTGCCTATTTATTATATTTGTCCTCAAAAGCCGTTAGTTCTCCCTCATACATGGATCATGTCAAGAGTCAAATTTCATTCAAATAAAGCAAACATTCAAAAAAAAAAAGGAAAAAAAGTGAGAAATTTCTTCTTTACTTAGTACACTGGTCTAACCTTAATGACGTTAAGTCAATAATAGAACGCGTTAGGATTTTCCGGTTAAATTATAAATTTATTAAGGCTTTTTTTGAGTTAAAATTTCATCGCTCGTTTTTGGCTTTAGGAAAATTCCAGTTTTCTTGCTAAGTCACACACGTTCCACCATCATTGTGGCGTATTTTCCGAAGTTAGACACGTGTTTGCTTTATGTTATGAGATGATTATGGACTATGCTTCCAAGATTTTGACTGGCCGGCTTTCTAACATCGGGAAATGGGAGGATGGAATGCCATGGCAAATGAATCTGGCTTTATAATGCTTGACCAGATGATTTGTAGGTTAATAGGGGTTCTTACACTTGTTCGCTGTTCATGTCGTCGTCGTAATAGTTTACCCTTTCAGTCAGGTGAGAAGGCTGTTAACTCTTGTTGGCCGCTGTGATATTTTTACCGCATAAGAGCAGCTTCAACTTTATTCTAATTTCATTTATATCATTATCCGTAAATATTCATCTAGGCCATCTTGTATATTTTCCGCCGAGGAGGACAATAAACTTAATTAAAATAAAGATATATTTTCCCCTGGTATCTGCACAAATTCCAATCTACTCTGCAACTTTGAACTATTTAAAGTGGATTTTTTTACCGATTATCAAGACAGAACAACTAATTAAAAGAATTTATAAACTATTCGTTGTAATTGTAATTAATACAAAGAAAAGCCGACATTTTTTTACTACTCCATCAGTGTGCATCACTCCATCCCAACGAACTCGATGAAAAGATACGTCCTTCATAATAGGTAGCTTTTATGTTGGCACTTTTGAAGGGCAATCTCCGTTCAAAAAACCCTTCCATTCTCTTAAAAGAGATAAGGCTCCAGCGGAATCCGCGGGAGGTCTTTTTTTTTTTTTTTTTTTTTTTAACTGACAGATCGTCATTCTCTACGCCACGTGGAAATGCTGAAAAATGTCCAACTTTCAGAGGATCCTCAAAGTCTCATAAAAGGAATTTCAAAATGTGGATCTTTCTTCAGCTCAAATAAAAAGAGAATCACAAGGAAATAATACTTACTAATTAGTAAGGGGGAAGGATGATGTATCCCCTTATTTTATTTTTGTTTAAATAATAATAATAAATTATTATCGTTTATTTATCTATTTTACATATTTTGTACAGGGCGGCTTTTTCCGCCGTTTTTTTTTTTTTTTTTTTTTTTTACGGGGTGCAGAAAACTGGACAACCGTCGTTACTATATAAAGCTTCTTATTGTTATGAAAACTGAAAAAGTTGCCTCTCTGTTGCAACAAAGTTTAATTAGAATAAGGAGACACAGGAAATCAAAATTTAACTCGTTCAATAGGAGTTGCAAATGTGCTCACATCTTTAAAGGAAATTTTAATTTTCAAAGACTGCAGATAAAGTAATTCTATATTTAAAGTAAAAAAAAAAAAAGTCCACCAAAACTCTACCCTGAGTAACTTTTTTTCCGCTTGGAAACAAAATGAGAAGAGAAGTGCTTTGCCACCTACTCCTTCCTTAAAGATAATATGATTTTCAAACCGATCTTACTTTCACCAGAAAGGAATTAAACTGAAGAGGTGTTTGATTAGCTGAGGTCAACAGGATTCCTCAACTGAGAAAATAACGCCTCTTATCAGAACACGTTTATGACAACCTTTGAGCAACTGCGCTCTAAGCAATTATTTAAAGAACATTTCATGAAATAATTTGCTGTTTCCCAATATTCTAGAGAAAACGATACAAGGAAGAATGAAAAATCATCTCGGGTATTTCTCCCGAGTGCGATGTTCTTTTCTACATCATTTCGATTTAGGGGAAAAAAATGTAATACGTATTGATGCAGTGATGCCACCGCGGTACAAGCATTGACCTAAAAGCTACCGTCTGGCCGAGAAGAAAATGACTCGGACTCCTCTACTAGGAGAAATCGTCTGTTAAGAATTATTTTTGAGTTCGTAGAATTTATTTCGAAATCTCCTTTGCAGCAGAAGAAAGTAAATAAACAAACATGCTGACAAAGGTCAGCCATGTGCTTTAATGTAAGTTAAATTTCTTAAAACATTTTTAAAATGAAAAAAGTAACGTAAAATATTTATAGAATAAGTAACACAAACAAAATCAGCTCATGAATTTTTACATTTCAAAAGCGTAATTAATTATATCTCGGGATTTCTCTTCATTTTCATGGCGTTCTCATAAAATCGATAAAAAAAAAAAAAAAAAAAAAACGTGCGTACGTGTTTATTTGCACACGAACATAATAATTGCATGTCGAACATAAAAATGCACATTTTCTATTTTAAAGCGATACCAAAATTCTTATATACTTTTTATTTTATGATAAATAATAAACATCAAATATTCAGCTTTGTTACATAAAAAAGCTATAAAATAGAAAAGAAAAAAAAAAAACTGGAAACAGACATAGAACGAAAACTTTTAATTAGTGCAGATGATATGAGATACTTAGAAGAAAAAGAGGTTTAATTGACATACTTTCAAATTTAGAGGTAATTATTGCAAATAGTATGATAAATACTCATCTCTTTCGTAGCAGAAGATGTGAGTGGTAGCACTATCAGGTGATTTAGGAGAGAGAAAAGGTAACATTAAGGCTCCGACATGATTCAAATTTTGAAGACGTATTACTAAAAATCTTTTGTAACTTACATTCCTTGACATCTTACTGCATCACAGTGGCGTATATAGGAATTTATTTCGAACCAAGTTCAATGCAAACATAAAGAGAATTTTCCAAATTTAAGTTTCAAAATATTAAGACCTTTACTTAAAATAGGTAGTTTTGAATTCATTTTCCCCAGTCAGCTCTTGATGCATCATATTGCTTTTCCCACAAAAAAGTAAAATGCGTTTGATGGACGTAATGTTTCACCTAGTTCTTAGTTAAAAGGCAAAAATAAAAAAGAAAGGAAAGGGGGCAAAAAAAAGTTTAATTTTAGAGATTGTGCAACGATCCACATCATTTGATGCTTAGGAAACTACGAACCGAAATGTTATCAAATTATGAATTAAATATCGGGACTTGTTTCCTTCCTAATTCTATAATGTGTGCAGTAATAATTCGACAGGTTATACGACTAAGAGGAGATTTCAGCCACTGAAATAAATTATATTCCTTTATATGGTGGAAGGACTGGAGAGCATGTCACTGTCATCAAAATTTCTAAAACAGCTTGAATTCATAAATTAAGCAGACGAAAAGAATTTTACGTTTCACCCATTACAAGCAATGGCAACCGGATAGTGGTGTTCTACTCCTCCTTTTCATTTCAACTGGGAGCCGGGAGTCGCGCGGCGGAAAAGAAGCATCCGTTGCAAAAAAAAAATAAAGGAGTGACCGGTTTTGCGCGAGAACAAAGATTTTTCCGCGAATTCTGCTCGCTTGGAAATATGCGGGTAGGCAGCAATGAGACGGCATACAGGATACCAAAAAGACGATGACACCAGAACGAGAAAGAGAGACGGTCAAAGATTTTAGTAGTACATGAATCTCAAGGACATGTCGCATTAACCAGTTTATGTCAGGAACCGCCACCAGTAGCTTTGAAAAATTCTTTGTCCAACACGTGCGGTAACCGGCAATCTGCAAGTTGCTAATTGACATTGTTTAATTCTTCTTCAGTAAGGACTCAATCGCACAGGGTGGAGTCTTCAAGAAGTTTTGAGTACATTGGTATGTTGGAGACACCGGCTTTCCTGTTCTTTATTATCAGCATGACAAAATCTTTAAGAGCAAATAACCCACAAGCTTTCTCAATTTTGATTTCAGCCGGGAAACAAAGAAATTGATGCTCATCCGTGCATCAATACTGCTACATTTAACTTACTAACTATTGAAGAAAGTTTAATATCGTTCAGAGAAACTGCTTTTCAGTAGTCGGCACTTGTCTCGACCACCAAAAGCGGCTTATTATTCTCACTAAAAGGTTATCAGTCTCATCAGGGATCAAAAGATCGGTTATCCACCTCGAAAATTATGTCACTTTTGTACTTTTTCTCCTCCAACCTCCTTCCCTGTTAGCACTTGGCCTTAGGGATGTCCTGCATCCGGGCGCGTGGTAATGGGACCCACGGATTTTACATGCACGAATGTCACTTCTGTACTGGCGAAATTCTAACTGCGTCAAATTTCAATGGATTGACTTACTGTTTAGAGTAGTACAGCGCACATTTGTATTGCAGTTTAAAATACAAAGCTTCATTTTTCGGTTAAATTTAGAATTAAGTTCAGAAGTATTATTAAAAGATTGCCAACTTGCTGGAACGCCAACTGATGTAGGATATAAGTAAAAAAAAAAGTTTTCTGTAATGGCATGCATTGTGGTTCTTCCTTCTTTCCTACACACATCATGTAATAATCGCATTTGTATGTCAGCACCTCTTGCTGTGGCACCCAGTTTGGGAACCTTTACATTAGGTGATAAATGTACTTGCATTAAGTTTTAGTGCATCTGGTTTGCAAAAGATTAAATTTGATTACTACGATAACTTTTCTCAAATAGTGGATGGTAAGCGTAGCGGAGAAGAGGACATGCAACGAATCTGTCCAACAAAGCAGCATTTCCTCGTTGGAGCAAGCAACAGCTGAATCAGCCTAATCACACTAAGAATTAATGCGCAACGCAGCGTCAAAATGGTGTTTGTACCTGCAATTAAAGGGTTCATTTTTATTTCTTGAACGTGGTTCATCAAATGCCAGATCAAATTCTAGGTCATTTCTTATATTCAGCAAAACAGTTCATAGAAAAAAAGCAAACATAATGATGCTTATTACATCGACAGGATAACGAGAGAAACAGCACAAGGTATAACTTTGCGATAAAAATTACATAAATCATAAAAATTGACCCCCAAATTCTTTTCCTTATTTCTGTCATTATTACTTTTTAATTATTAATTTTAAGTTATTTATTTAATGCAGCTCTATTTACACATCCCGGTAACTTTAAAACATATGTATGCAACTTTCATTGCAACTGTGCCCCAATTACATTGTGCCCCCCCCCCCCCCCAGACGCTCACCGTAATGGTTTTAAATGCTAATTCTCCTCAATATTCAACTAATGCGGAGTAACAAATCACATTTCGTCACAAGCTGACAAACATTATCACAAAAACTGAAGACAATACTTATATTAATCGAGTCTCGAGTGTTTTGGTAACTCTGAAAGAGCTGAAAAAATTATTACTAATAAAATTTTTACATTTTTCTGATTTCATCATTTTAGAAGCAAAGACATAAACCTTGACTCGCACAAGCCAAGAACTTATCAGTTCTGATAACACCAACTGCGCCGAATCCTAAAAGAATATTCATTTTCCTTCCCTTCTTTTTCCGCTACGAATCGACTACACTTTATGTACTGTAAACACGGAAATCCGTTTTGATTATATATCCGCGAAATGGAAACTAACATTTCTATATTCTATAAAAGAAACTCTACTGAAAGCAATGACGCAACAGGAATTACTTTTTTACTATTCTATTACATAACTACATATATATACTACCTAGGATAGAAATAACATGAAATGATATTCAGCGGTTAGCAGAGGAATGTTAATTCAGCTATAGTAAAATCCCGATTGGTCTAGTTAATGTAGACCACGCACAGCGCGGATAAGCGAAAAACTCGGATTCACCTAAATCATCAATATTTAAAAGAGATGAAAGACAAATGTACACACAATTTATAAATTTTTATACTTACACTATTTGTGGAGGTACATTTCCAACGACTGTATAAAAAGGTGGTGTTAAAAAAGGAGTCTGCTTTTATATGTGGGTTGGAAAAACGTTTGTTTGGGGCAATTTTAGGTTATTTTGTTAGTGTCATTAAAATTGCAGTGTGTTCTTCCCGTTTAGTGCACTTTAGTTAGGCAGAGGAGGGGACAATTCATAGTGAATGAAAAGTTGTTAAATTTTCTTTCAGAACTCCAATTTCTTCTTAGGAAGGAAAAAAGGGGATTTTTTTTCTTTTTTGGTAATTGAGTTAATGCGAAATTCAGATTAGTGGAATTCAGAGGCCAAACGAGAGCATTTCTTCTATTTAGCGTACTGTTTAAACTAAAGTTCAAATTCTATTTTCAGCACATGTACTTATACTGAGATACTATGCAGAAGACGGGGACACAATATGTGCTGCTTTCTTTCTCACCATGTCGATAGCATGATGAAAACTATCATGGATGGTATGAGCAGGAAAAACAATGCTAAGACGTTTATCCATTATTTAAATGTTGTTATAGTGCACGGCTAGTGCAAAATCGTTCTGGCCAAATTTTGTTGATATGTATCTCCAGAATTAACATTGACGGAAAGGGACTAAAGGTAATAAACGTTATTTAATACATTTTGAAGCTAATGCATGTAAAAAGGTAATCAAGTGTTTATATTAAGTGGTTGGCTATGGTCTCAGCTGTTTCATTTGGCATACTGTTTGGAACCAAAATTTTAATTTCGATTGCATAAAAGACTGGTTATGCTCACAGGAGAACCGCTTTATGACTCAAAGACAATCGGAGCTCCTATTCATCATGCAACATGTTAGTTAACAGTAGTGGATCAGTCGGTTACACTCGGTTCCCACTGCACTCCGAGAGTGAAGCAGCACTGTCCGTGGTCAGTGCTTGCGAGGGTGACCGCCACTTGCGACTGGTTGCTCTGGGACCGTGTACGCTAATGGGAGCTGATGCACATAAAATCCGTTTTGGCTCCATGTCCTCCAAGTTTGAAATGATATTACTGGGGGTACCAACTGAGGTGACGGGTCTCCCAATTGGGAGCTGGTTCAAAATTAGACCTCTCAGGGCAGGACCTCTCTCGGAGTTCTACCCAATGAGGCCCAATTTAATAAAAAGAGAATGGAAGCCGCCCCCCCCCCCTCTCTAGAAGGGCTTGCTGCGAATTCCACTCGAACAAGGGGCACACGACAACAACTGGTTATTAGGGTACTTTTACACCAAAGGCGACAAAGATAATATTCCTGTCTTTTCTGATCAACGCAACGCAGAACATAATTTTGCTTTCAAAAATATGCCCTGCACATGCGTAGATAGAAAAGACAGGAATATTTTCTTCGTCGAATTTGTTGTGAAAGCATCCTCTTATAGTATAAACATTTGTTAAACATGTATCGTACATGTTTGATGAATGTAGATGAAGCTTCTCTTGATCGAATGGACTGGGGTGCGCGCATAAAATACAAAATTAAACTTTATTCATAGCGTAAGTCTTTTTTGAAACATAATTATGCATCATGAATGAAACCATGACTGAAGGACATAAAGGCCCTGCTGAGACAGTGAACATTGGAAATTTCCTCTCGGGCGGAACTTGATAAGTAATTGTATATAATCAAAGAGGGGAGGGGGATCGCAAAAGGCCCCGATGGAACAAGTAGCCATTTCTTATCAAAGGAATTTGTCGAGTGGACTTTGAACAGGAACACAACAAAGAGCTCTGTTATCTTGGACCCTCCTCCCAGAATAAACTGAGGCAGGATGTCATATGTTCCTCATTTCCCGCAAGCGGTTTGGACGGTTATCGAAAAATAAAGGCACACACTCACTCTCGGTGCAGATGGAGGACTATCGGAAGTAATCATAAATAAGAAGCCGAAGCTGATGGGAAAACCGATTAGAAATCGGGTTTCTTCAACACGCTCATTTATTACGATAGAAAATACTGGAGATTCAGCCGATTTCTTAACAGTGACCTGAAGCATAATTTTAGTTCACGATGGATCATTGATTAATGCCAAGCCCAAAGCGTAACTCTCTCAAAGAACTCTATTACAGTGGAACCCCGCCATTCGTCCGCCTCTCTATTCGTACAACTCGCTATTCTTCCAATTTGTTCAAGTAAAATTCAACACACCATTCGTACTTGCCCCGCGATTCGGAGGGCGACAGGCGCCAGGGTTGCCAGTTTGGCTTTTTTTTAAGAAAAAAAATCGAGAAATTATGCTCATCTTGAACTCGTCTGGAAATAATTTGTTTGGCGTTTTGAATTTTTTAAAAATTTTAATATTTTTTGAGATTTTACTGACAATTTTAACTTTTTAAGGGGGAAACAAGAGAAAGTGGTTGAAGAACTTTCTTCCTGAGAGGAGGAAAGTAGTAAGGATTTCATTTCCTTTGCAAAAATTAAAAGAGCTGTGTTACTTCTTCAAGAAACACTGAGAGTGGAGGAAAGATGGCATCCCGATACTGCTGTGGTCAACAGTATGAACTTGTTCAACGACAATATTATCGACCATTTTAGAAAAATTCTGAACAATTGTCAAAGGCAGACAACATTAGACAGGTTTTTAGAAAAAGAAACCCGAGATTCTTCTAGTGCAAAAAAGACAGAAAAAAGAAAGAACAGCAGAAATGGAGAAAACACCTGAAGGGATGTTACGTGACGTTTTATGGAAGGGAGGAAGGGGACTTCCTTTTCTGGGGGGGGGGGAATCCCCCCCCCCCCAGAAATATCCCACTTCTTGTTCTTCGCAATGGGTTTTACATTAGTCTATGGAACTGTTTGGGAACAATACAGGTTTCTTGAAAATTTATTTACTGTTTGAATTTCACAGCGCATTAACACAAAATGTGTTAAAACTAAATTTGAAAAACTCATAGCATCTTCCTAACACAAATAAAATTTTCCTTTAGTTTTGAAACGACCTTAGAATATATTTCTGCTGTGAGAGCAAAGAGACAACCCTCATTTACACGTAAAATCTTCAGTGCACGTAACATTCTAGAAAATGTTTCAGAAAAATCGTTTTTAAGTTCGTTTGGGGTTCCTCTAATGCGAAGCTAACCGAGCGAACCCGATGATCCCAAAATAGCTGCAGTCAGTAGTGGAAGTTAAAAAAGCAAGCAGATATTTCGCTTGTCCTGTGTCAACAAACTATTGCAAACGATTGTGTTAAGAAACGGAATTTTCGTGTTGTTAAACAGACTTCTGTTGTTGTTTTTTTGATGATACTAAATGTGTAAGGAACTATTTTAGAGCTGCGGTTCCAAATCTTTTTAGTTTCTCGGACAATTAATAATAAAAAAAAAACTTTGCAGCCCACTAACTACTAAATATACAAGTAAAAAACGTAGTGACAAATATAGATATATACATAATGTACACATATAACAGCAATTAGTTAAAGATACTGTACAAGAAGTGCAGCCCACTAACTACTAAATATACAAGTAAAAAACGTAGTGACAAATATAGATATATATATAATGTACACATATAACAGCAATTATTAAAAGATACTGTACAAGAAGAATTTAATTATTGAAACTGGATAATTTTCTCCTCAAATCACCCTCAACATTCAATTTAAATTTAGATTTATTTTTCAAAAAAAAAGAAGTAAAGTTGAAAAGCCTCGTTCCCATAGATAGGTTGACGAAAAGTCAATCAAGAGCCTCGGTGCAATATTTGAACCGCTTTATTTTAAAAGGGACTTCTGACGTTTTCGTAATTTTACAGGAGAGACAAAAAACTTCCTAACTTGTGGTTTAATTAATCGTAATGAACAAATTTTTGCCAGCTAATAGTACTCATTCATATACATATTTTAATGCATAAAAACCTAATTTATGGATAATACGTTTTTAAAAAATAGAAATTATTTATGCAGCAGAAGTCCCCTTTTAAAATAAAATGCATTAATGTCATTCAATTTTTAAGGGAAAAATGAAAAAATAAAGTGTAATGAGCTATCTTATATCAGATATTCCAGATAAATTGCTAATAAGAAAGTAATTAAATACAAAGGTGAATTCACCAGAATGTGTAGTTTACAAATCAATTTCCCTTTCAGTCGTAGGATTTTGTGTAATAATTGTATTCCAAAAATCCAGACGCTCCTGAGGAATAAATTTAAGAGTTTTTTTCTTTTTTTGATATCATCTATTTTACTTTTCAGCATGGGTCTTCGAGAAACATTGCCTTTATCAGGCAAAGACAAATTCTTTTGCGTGTGTTCTTAGTCTAAAGTTGTGCCGAATTAAACCCCAATAAAGTTTTTGGTGGCAAGTATCGTAGGGTTAGATTCACATTTCGGATAGGGATATGTTGATATTCGAAAAGAAATCTTTTTGGATCTTGGTACAGTTTTACCGTAGGATTCTTCACTGATGCATGTCTTTCTGTAAAATTCTGGATACCAATTGTTAAAATCCAAAACATCACGATGTACAGGTTGAAAAACTACATTTCTCCAATTTATTCGAAATCCTTTTTATCAAGTCAACATATTCATCCATTGTATAAATTCTTCCAGTTTTTCTAACAATTCTTCTAATAATAGAAAAATCCCTATCACAGGGCATGAAAGAGTGTCCTCTTGAGGGATATAACATGTGAACAGACTCAAATCTTCCAATCTCTACTAATGCCATAATAAATCTTGACAGAGCTTGATTATAATTTTGACCGCTGCAATTATCAGCAAAAATATAACAGTGTTTAAGTAGCCGTATAATAAATAAATCTACGTAATGTTTAAGATGAGAGCAAACATCATTATCTCCTTTTCCGCCGTCACCCTCATGATACATGTAACATACTTCGTTTAAATATTTTGTATTCCAAATGTATTGATAGTAAGTTGTCTATAATAGTATAAGTCCTGAATTGGTATAGTTGGTAGAGATACATTTGCCATGAAATCAACAAATTGCTTGAGCTTCAATATCTAGTGTTGTTGCATTTTTCATATCTTCATAAAATTTTTTATTTCTCCTTTTATGAACTATTAAGTTCAGCTGATGCTGCTCTCTTAACATTGTCGCGTAACTGGTTACTTTTTATACATTAATATTCTGCAATCAATTCGATGAAGCTAAAGCGCCATCTAGTGCAAAGGACGAGTTTTATATTGAACTAGTAGTACCCGCACGGCTATGCCCGTATTTAAAAATGAAAAGACCAGTCGATTTGCCATTGTGTACATAGCTATAACTTTTTGAAGTGTAAATTATGTTATTTTATTAAAATGCATTCCACATCAATAAAAATTAGCCGCGCATGGCAATCAACCAGCGATCCTACACATTTAAGAATTGGTTTTTACAAAACAAACAATAAAAAATAGAAAAACGAAAGAAAGAAACGAAAAAGAAAAGATTTAAAAGAAAACGCATTTTCTTTGTTTAGTTCAAGTACCCACAGAAAAAAGACGATTATAATCCATCGGAATAGTTTTAAAAAATATAAATAGTAATAATAAGTTGGAATAAAAATAGCTATAAAGGATAACATTTCTTCAAAAAACCCTTGGGCAGTATTTTAATTAGTTTTAAAAAAAGAATAATAATAATTCAAAAAATAAATAAATTAATTAATTAATTAAAAATCGGCTGCTCCACAAAATGATAAAAACCTCAAGAAATAAATATTAATTCGTTAAAAAAGAAAAGGATCCTAAGCCAGTCGGCATGGTAACAATTCAACTAAAATTAAAGTTAATTACCGTGTAAAAATAATTTCGAACTACAGAGAAAAACGCTTATAACTTCTTTTCCGGTAAATTTAGAGGCTTCGAATTTTAGAACGAAGAGCCAAACTCTTTCTGGGGCAGTTTTTTACGCGCTTTTCAATGGTATCAAGCTCGAAAGAATGCGATAATTCCTTCACATAGAAAACGACTATTTTATGAAACTTTCGGCTATAAATTGAAATAAAAAAAGAACAAATTCGAATTTCAGAAAAAACTCTCTGAGGTGCACACCCCCATGTTCCAAACTAATTTCGTGCAAAATTTCATGAAAATCCGCCAGACGGTCTGGGCCCTACGCCGGACACAGACAGACAGACACACACACATACTTGCTGCTTTATTATTAGTAGAGAAGATAGAGAAGGGGACTTCTGCAGCAGAAGTCCCCTTTTATAATAAAACGCAAATTCAAAGCGTTCCTGTAGACATACTTACAAGCCGAAAAGTCTCGTTTCTTCATTAAACTATAGATCTATGTCCCTTCCACTAAAAAAGGCGAAATTCAAAAAAAATGTAGAAGTCCCCTTTTAAAATAAAGCGGTTCATTTGCCCTTTTGAGCAGCGCCACATGAATATAGTAAATTGTCCCGAAAAAGCGATACATTAGAAATTAGACTTCAAATATTTATTTTGACTTAAGAGTTTTAATCAGCGTCTACGGTCCAGTACCGCGCTGCTCGCAGCCCACATGTTGGGAAACGCTGTTTAAGAGGCTCAAAAACGGTTCATGCTGCTACAAAATAACCTTCGAAAAATATAAAAAAAGGATAGGGTTTACTTTTCAACCCCCCCCCCCCCCCCCCGAAAAAAAATCTATTTGAGGTGAAAAGTTTGTCTTCCAATTTCTACAAAATTTTTCTTCAGTTGTGCGAGATTTTTTCATATTTCTTAGCACTATTTACTTAGTAGTTTTCTTTTAGTCATTATGATGTTTTCTTACAATTAGGATTTCCCTCTCAGTAAGCTTTTTTTCAACTGATCAAAAATACTGCAAATGATAAAGTGAGGCATTTTTCATTACTGCAGAAACTTTTTACTGCAGAAAGAAATCCCCCCATCCGAGAAAAATTCTAATGCGTCACTGTAATTTCCACACGCCACGGGCATTTTAATTTTAATTTGTACCGGAATGCTTGTTCCTTACAAAACCCAAGTGAAAGCAAATGAAATTTTTCTCGAAGATAAAAAATTCCGGCTAAGAACTGTTGCGTGTTATACGACACTCTGACTAAAAACTTCAAGGACTGTCCATCTAAAATTCCTTAACCTAAATAAGCAGCCATACAGAAAAATATTCATACTACTCGAAAAACTGAATAAATAAGTGAAAAGGGTAGGAAAATGGAGTTTCGTAGTGAATTCCACGTTGAAAAGGCTAGGGTGACTACAGAATGGAATTTTGGTCATGGTAACAACGAAATAAATTAAATTTAAATATAATGTTCCATGGTATTTCTAATTCTTCCAAGGAAACTAATTCAAAATAATAGTAATAAAAGATTATTCATTTATAAAAGCAGAAAGAAAATTTAAAGTTTTGTTGGACTTGCAAACTTGAACGAAAGTGTTTCATCCGCACAACACGGACCCATTCTTTACTTACAAGAACTTAACGAGAAGATTAATACTTCCGGAAACCATGATATTATTCACGGGATTTCAGAGAAAGTGATTCTTTGGTACACCAATTGTGAAAAATTCCTACGAATCTGAAATGGGAGGAGTCAAGAACGAATCTTGGGAATGCTGTATTTTGATTTAGATCATAATTACAACAAAAATGGTGGATAAGATTTGCGCCCAATCCTTAAAAAAGCTCTTATCACAGGTCTTGACTTCCCGGGAAAAAACTGCATCAACAACAAAATGACTCAGCAAAGTCACATTTCAGGATCTAGGTCATAAAATGTGGTACTGATATTATAAGATTGCTAACATTAGCTATCAACTAACCCATCCCCATTCACTTTTTTTCCTTTAAGTACTACTGTACTTACATCTAAAAACATTTGTGGGGGAGAAAAAAAATATTTTCCCAAAAAATGTTTCGGCCCTTACCCTTTAAGAAATTAATTGTATTATCAACGTATGGAAGGAATCGTCATTAGAAGAAAAAGAAAGGGAGGAGGGGAGTTTTCTTTTTTCTCCTAAAAAACACGCCTCATCTCCAACCTTGTTAAAAAACAAACACAGTTGTTCTTTTTTGTTCTCTGTTTCGACCATTATTTTTTTATAAATAAAATAGTATTTACGTGTGGTTTTACATTATTCTAAAAATTGTCTCTCTTCTGCTTTTCATACATTATTTTTTCATATCCCATTTATCAAGGGTTGAATCTCATCCTTGGAATAGAATGTACAATCTTTTCAAAGGGAAAATATTCCTTTACACCACTGCTATTTGATTACGATGGTTAAAATCAGGATCTCTAATAACAGTGCGAACACAATACAAAACTAAAATATCCGAAACATTTCTCCTCCCCGTTTCACTCAGTTTAATCCATACAGAAGAGAGGAGACTAAAACAATTAGTACACTGCTCAAATTAATTTATTTCGCAGTAACCTGAATGATATCTCTCTTGAGAAGAATATCTCTGGAAGAAAAGAAAAAGAGGTGAGAAAACGAAATTTTCCTAAGAAAGTAATGTAGTCTATAAGAACAAAAAAATACTGCAATCAAGCCCATTAACAGGAATACTTAAGAGAGAAGAATATTTAAATAATAAGAAAAAAAATCGCTTATTTTTTAGGCAATCTCATTTATTGCACGTGCAATAACAGACGTTATTTCTAAGGTTAGATGATGAGTGGAACTTCGAACATCTTCTCTGATAGTATCCACTCGCATTCAGGAAACAATATCAATAGAATAACAAACTCATCGGACCTGTAATAAAAGTTAATAACACTTTCAATTCGCTAAATATATAGCGAAAATGAAATATTAAGCCTAATAACAATGAGGTAATGAAATGGGGCTTATCTGTTAAAAAAATATATGCCATTATGAGTACAGGTAAAGTGTATAATTCTAAATTCGTTATTAACCAAAAAATAGGGGGGGGGGGTAAAGAGGGAAAATAAACATTGCAACAATTTTTCTAATTATTTTTCACGCCTCCCTTTATGATACAACGTGGAAAAATTATCAAAATACAACGTAAAATTAATCTTTATTATGACGAACGATGATAACCCTTAGCTTTATTAAAGCTAAGGGTTATCATCTATTAACTGTTCAATACGCTGAACAGTCAAAGTCACATTTTAATTGCTGCACAAGCGCCTTACTTACTGCATATACAATGACGGATTAAAAGGGGCGTTAAAATAAAAGTTTTGTTTTAACAATACATTTATGAGATTGCTCCAAAACTGAACGCTTTGAATTTCAAGTAAATTGAAACCACTTTTTACCTCTGTTACATCCATAATTTTGATTGCTGCTAGCTGGCCGGTTTTTGTATGGCGTCCCTAGAAGAAATTAAAAAACAGACTTAGTTTCCGAAGATCAACAATAATTGATGTCTTTCAAATCAAATAATTTTATTTGGCACCAGAAACAAATTTTACACTCAAAAATAATACAAGAAAAGATAATGGTAAGGTAGAAAACAAATGCAACACACAAAAGAAGACAGGATTAACAATTCGCAGTCATGATTGTGTGTGTATTTATTTATTCTTTCTATAACGTACACAATGAAATTTCAAATGTGTTGAAGCTAAAATATATACTTTGAAATAACATACAACACACTAAATAAGTAAATCAGTGAGGAGTAAAACATTTATTTCTGCTGCAAACTGTACGTTTGAAGATAGTGTAATACATGTTTACGAAACTTTCCCCTGATAATATCAACCAAATAAAATTATAGTTTAAAAACATTAGTAAAAATACGCTTTACTTACGAAAAAATACGTAGAACTAAAAAGTTCAAAATAATGTTGGAATACAAAGATATGTTCAATAGCAATGGGAAATGTCCGACTCAGTCTAACTTATTTTTTTGGATGAATTTAAAATAATCAGAATAAAATCCTTGCCAAAATTATTAATTTTAATATTTTTAAAAAAGTTGGGTGCTTGATACGAGTTTTTGCAAAACTTCTAATTCCAAGCTACTCGTTAATGTAGACTTATTACCAAAAGGTAAATAAACAAGTACCCCACGCTATTTTTTAATATTAAAATTAATAGTTTGGTCAAGGATTTTATTCCGATTATTTTAACTTCATTCAAAAAATAAAGTTATATTTAGTTGTGGGACATTCCCATTCCTACTGAACATACCTTTATATTCAAAGATTATTGTTAACATTTTAGTTCTACAAAAACGTATTTTTTTCTAGTTTTTTTAAACGATAATTTTATTTTTCTCTTTTTAGTACGAACGTCGCGAAAAAAAAAACTAGTCAAAATTCATTCGTGGCTGATTAAAATTGAAATTTGAGTGGGAAACTTTTCGCAAATACAGTACTACTTCTTTCAATTCATACAAGAAAGTAAAAAGCGGAAATTCTTGCATTGGACTGAGGGTAGCCTAAAAAATACTTGATGAGGAACATAGGAAATTTTACTTTTAATGCTGTCTATTCACAAGAAGGTGAGAGAAAGTGTTGAATAGTAATTTGAGTTAGGAAACCGTTAAAGGATCTAATGTATATAGCTCGTGTTCTGATTAACTTACAAACTTCAAATAAATTCCATCTTTTCAAGAAAAATCTGAGCTATAGATTGATATGTCGTGCATTAGTAATTCTCATTAAAAAAATTCTGAGCTTCACACAAAATTTTTGAAAAAAAAAAAAAAATGGTGATCCCCCACACATACAATACATAGACGTACGTATCTGTGTGTGTATGTATATATATATATATATATATATTAGCCCAAAAAAAAGGAAGTAATTAAATGCAAGTTTTAGTATAATATTAATACCAGACGTCTTTTTTTTTTTTTGCAGAAACATTATTGTAAGGTTTTTAAAGTACTAAATATTTGCTTGTCTCAAGTGAGAGAGAAAAGCAGATATTTTTCTTCAAAGAAATCTTAAGATTAAAAAATTCCTTTTTTATTATTGTTATTTTATTGTATTTTTCTTAATTTTTGGAACAGGTTCTCTGCGATTTTCAGAAATTTCGGATCAAAAATCACCCATGAATGAAATTTCGGTTCAAAATCACCGATGAGTCATATTAATATGTGAAGAGGTTTTCCGCACCAGCATTGGGGTATTTATGTGAAAATTTCGATTAAAATTGGAATAAAAAAAGAACAAAGTGACTTAAAAATGCAGCACACCAGGTTGTATTCTCATCTATGCTCTTAATACATGTGCAAAATTTCAAAAAAATTGGACCTCTGGAAGTGAATTAAAATTGAATTGCAAGATTCGATTACATACAAGGGAAACAAAGTAAAGCACATTTTAAAAAAAACGCTTACTATACATCTTGAGTTTGAGTTTTTAAAAATGTAAGTTAATATAAATAAAAATATTTAGGAAGAGAATAAGTCAAATATATAATCAAACTGAATTGAATGCATAAGATTTCCTTTATCTCGAATTCTTAGTTGAAACGACTTTGATTTTGCTTTGAAAAAAAAAAAAAAAAAACAACACTTTAGATTCCTTGGGGAGTAAAAAAAAAAAAAGTACATAAATAAGAGAAGCTACTTATATTGAAACTCCAGAAGTTCACGTTATACATATAAAACTCTAAATTCCTTGAAATCAAACAATGGGAAGGTCTTATGTTTTTTTTTTTTTTTTGCATGTATGTCATGCTACAGTATTTATTGTCGCGCACTTAACATTTCACAGCAAAATTTTGGGGTATTTGTTTAACTAGAAAAGTAACAATGAATTTTTTTTCAAATATTTAAGTTTCATTCTTTGCATCTTGAGTAACATCTAAAATTTCTACTTACTTGGACCACTAGTTTTTTATTTAAAAAAATATTAAAATATTATAGTTAAATTAATTTTAAAATATATAAAGTTGTCATAAACGGCAATCACAATTTTTCACAAAACTTTTGTACTTTTATAAATTTGGATGAAAGTCCAAAACTTTTCATAATGGAATTTTACCAACTGATATGTAAATAAAAGATTTATTATTTTAACGCATATCGTAATTTTTTTTCTAAATTATCTCTTTTATTAAATGACAGTTCATTATTTGTGTTGCGTGTGGAACATTTAATGAATTTTTAACATTTTTTTATTAACTTCAATAGAAATAGTATTAAAAACTAAGTATTTGCAAGTTTACATACTGAAAAAGAATAAATGCATGAATTAAATCGTGAACCTTTAAAATCAGGCTCCAAATTTATTTTTTTTTTTTTTTTTTGAAAAATTACTTTTCTGAGATGTGAAGCCAAATACTGTGGAACGAGCCATACATGGTTCCACTCGTTTACGACCTTGTTGGCAATGATACAGAAAAGAACGCAATTTTATTAGGTCTTATGCAAATGAAATTATGGATTTTTCTCCACAGACTCTATAAATGTTGGACAAAGCTTCTAGATATTCTATAATGTAATCCCTGGTGGTTTTCTAAATAAACCCTATCAATAATATTCGAAGATTACCTTTAAGTCGAATTTATACATTAAAAAAAGGAAAAATGAAACGAAGAAACGTAAAGATTTAAAAGGTTTTTCTTCCTGATATGTAAATAGTGCTTCATTTGGTATAGCTAACAATCATCACTCAACATCGTTGCGGGCAATAAAGCATTTGAAGAATGGTGTAATCCAAAACAGAACACACCATTTCACGCACCGTAACAATAAATCTTCCCACAACTGAATATGTTATTCATTAACACTAAGAATGCTTTTCATGTCATCGAAAATTTGGGCACGAGGCATGCAATACCAGGGCGGTGTTTCCCAATTGTGCAACAGGTACATATTTGAAGCATCACAACATGAATTCTTGGAAAACGAAGCCGGAAATATGAGGTCGTAAGAGAACATTTTCTCCTCAATAATCAACCACTCATATCCACTTTAAACGGCGAAAGGTCAGCGAGGAACGAAGTGACCGCCCGTGACAAACAGCCCTGACCTCAAACAGCAGCAAAAGCAATGCATATCCGACGCAGTGAATAAAAACTGGATACTCTCAAAGCGAATTAACATGAAAGCGAGAGAAAAATTGGACACTAGTGGACTTTTTTTAATTGAGGTTTAACCTCAAGGGTTATGACTCACAAGAGCATTACGTACGGTGATAACAAGCTTAAAGGATAGTAGAATTTATATGCTCACAAAACAAGAATAATAAGGACTTCTGCGTCTTATGACATAGTTCTGGCCTGGACTATTCAATACAATTTTAATTCTTTTAAAACGGAAATTTTATTGCAATGATAATAATAATGTTGACAATGATTACTATGATTAGAGTATAAGAACTGCCGGTTAAAGTATATTAGATTCACAGGAAACAACAAATTTCTAAAGAATAATTTTCTTACTGAAAAAATGTTAAAAACCTACATTTCATATCTCCCTTCCCTTCAAATTTCCTCGAGTAGGCATTTTCTTGTCTGCTCAAGAAAAAAAAAAGACGAAATTGTGGAACTGTCTAAAATTACGTCAATTTGGAAAAATAATAAAAACGACCTGCCTTAGGTTCGTTTTTCGTTTACTAAGATAAAATTCTTTATCCGGCCATCCCCCGCCCTTATTCAAATGCCAAACTTCGAGGGCCATAATTTCTATGGAATCGACCATATTCGCAAAAAATTTGCTAAATATATGATATAAAAAAAGAAGAGCTCTGAAGGTGTTGGTCTCTTATAGATTTAAAAACTACCCAACGTATTTCGCTAAAAAGTTCAACATATTAGTGTCAGATATATTTATACTGGACCGGAGGAAAAGCCAACAGGTCTTTCCTTGTGCCTGAACTTTTTTTCTGAAATAAATATAAAAGGTTTACTGTTGAACTGCGCAGGTAGTATACACGGACAAATCCCAACGTTATTTAGAACTAGTTTACAAAAAGAGTGAAACTAAATGGTCTTTTATAAAACACGCTTTCTACAAGCATGAATCAGATTTGGAGATATTTTTTTTTCTTGATAACGTTTTAAAATCTTTCTTTTCAAAAAATAATTTTTTCGAAACTCCGTGAAAATTTTGATGAAAAAATTTGAATTTGCGAAAATTGGATATGTGCTTGAAAATTTTTCAAATTTACAGAAAGTACGGCTTATTTTCATCTGCAGTTTCAACGTCACAGCAAACATTTTCCGAATAACACTGCACAATAAATGATAAAAAAGAAAAAGAAGCCTTTTTTTTCTTATTAAACTCATATTCATTTAATACGACTTGATATCAAAAGCTCGGTTATAACTATTCGGATTTAATGAGCAAACTGTCTCAGTCTCTTCGTCCAGGTTATGAATCGAATTTTCTAGGAGACAACGAAAGAGCTTTATCTCATCAGCTTATTCCTGTTCACGCAATTATTCTTTTTATAACAATTTCCCATTTAATCAAGCGTATCTCGTGCCCATTTTAAACTTATATGATGACTGAGCACAACAATAAAGTCCGAAAATTTGCCGACCCCTTTACTATTGTGGAAGGAAGTGTACACTTTTTTTCATAATTCTTACTAGTATGAAAAAATATACAAAGTTAATCTCATAAAGCATCATTATCTATTTAATATATTACTCAACTTGTACCAAAGAACGTTCAACTATTTTCATATGATCCTTCAAGAGAGCAGAGATCCTTTTGAGATCTTCAAAAAGCACCATCTTCAGAAAGCACAGATATGTTTCAAATTTTAAGGGATGACGTAAGATAATTTCATAAGTCCAGTAATTTCTTAGAATTATTTTTCCGAGTACATTTTTATAGACTTAACAAGAAGTTCCGTCTAGAACTATACGAGCCTACTTTCCCGTATACACTCAACTTCAAATTTATAATATAGCTATCACTTTCTCTCTCTTTCACATTTAGCTTTAGTTCTTAATTACTTCAAATATATTTTTTTCAACGGATAATACATATTCATTCACTCAGTCATTCATTTACTCATTCATGTAGTTATCACTCGTTCATTTATTTTTTCATTCATTCACTCATTTAATTACTTTATCACGTAGTCACTCATTTATTCATTCATCCGTTCTTTCACTCATTCATTTATTCATTCATTAATTCTTTCACTCTTTCATCGATTCAATCATTCATTCTTTCACTCATTCATTTATTTATTTATTGAGAAATGCCCTTAAAAATCCCGATCAAAAACTTCATAAGAAAACAGGCTTGTTCAGTTCTTGTTGAACTTCGTATCAGTACATGTTCTACAGCGTAATATATTTCCGATAAAGTTTGTTGCGAGCCAATCCGTCGTTTAGATCAGGATTTATATGGGATTGAAATTTTCCGGAGGCGCAAATGTTAATTTGGTACCTTTTCACTATCAAGGCGCAAATCTCGCCGAGAAAAATTTTTGGCGACGGAACACGCAAAAGGATAACAGCGACGATATTCCGTTTGGCATTTTAGTTGCATCAGTTTTGGCGACTTTATCGCCTGCGCCGGAATAATGGAAAAAAGTCGCAGCAATTTTTTTTTTTTGAACTGTTCAAAAATGAACAAAAACTGTTCAAATCAATATTTCACGCCAATAACTTCTTCCAATAAGCTTGCAATAGGAACTTGGGTCTTGTGCCCAGAGTTTACATAATTTGCTTCATTTTCACCCATAGTCGCTAATGTTAAAATTTTTTGAACTGTTCAAAATTGAACAAAAAATGTTCAAATCAAAAAGTAAAATATGGAAATGAGATGTCCTCGCCGAGATCTTTCGAATGCAAAAAGAATTTTTCGAATCGGACAATTCGTTCAAAAGTTATTAGGGGGGGACAGACCGACAGACAGACCGACAGACACACATTTTCCCCATCTCAAAACCCTACTTTCAATTTTTTTATTTTTCAATCTTTATTTAATTATTTCACTTTTTTTTTACTTTTCTTTATTTTAACGATATTTTTATGATACATTAGGCCTTCTTTCATGCTTTATTTATTTATTTTTTTTTTTTACTTTTACGGGAAAGTAGTCTAAAAACAGAATTGAGGGGGGAGGAACTAAATACCTTCCGTGTAATTTTCCGGTGAAGAGTCAAAAACAAATTAATTCTCTAAAGAATATCAAGGCTACTTCTAAATAGGGATGTAACGAATAGTGATTTGGCCGAATAGCCGAATACCGAATATTCGGCTATTAATTCCAGGCCCAAGCCGAATATTCGGCCAATGTCTTAGGCCGAAGAGATGAAATGACTATTCGGCTATGTGATGAAATGAATATTCGGCCAGGCCGAATAGGCCGAATACCGAATAGTGGCCGAATATTCGTTACATCCCCCTACTTCTAAAACTAGTTTAAAATTTTTGGAGCGTAATTGCCATTTATTTACTGTGAATAAAAAAATGTTGCATAATCTGGACAGTTCTATTTTTGCTTTGAAATCGATTTATTGATACATTTGATTGAACGCATTATTTTTCAGGCTCGTGAAGTACATTCGCAAAGTTTCGAATTAACAAGCAGACGCAGATAACGGGATACTCCCGGGTGGGGGGGGGGGGGGGGAGAGGTCAGGATGACCGATCTGTTAAAGCATGAGTCAACCAGTGAGCACAAAAGCCCAACTCGCTACATCCCATCCAATGCACGCTCTCGCGTAAGGTTTAAAAAACAAGAACGTCCGCCAATTTCGGGGTCACGCTTTTTTTCTGAAACGAGACTCTATGGCACCAGTGCTTGATTTTAGCGTCGTTAGGACCGCCGAAGATGAGCTGAGAGCCCTTGGGCAAAGTGTATTTCCCAACACTTCCGAAACCCAAACCGAACTTATTTGACTTGGGTTAAAATGTATAAACATTCTGAAAATTCAAAAATATAACTTTTTCTTGAAAAGGGGGGATTATAAGCTTCATTTACCGATAGTGCGGAAACCTACAACTAATTTAAAAAAAAAAAATCATGTCCCCCCCCCCCCCCCCCCCAATCCTGTACCTGAGTGCCACCACTAACCTAAGTCACATTATCACTACTTTTTATACGATAGCGTAAAAACTGAAATGATTTTGTTGCCTAGTAACAAAGCTATTTTCGTACAATTAAACAATATCTGAAAATTGCCATTTTTGGCCTTTCATTACTCTGTCCCTTTTTAGCCTACTTTCCCGTAAAAGTAAAAAAAATAATAATAAAGCATGAAAGAAGGCTTAATGTATCGTGAAAATATCGTTAAAAATCAAGAAAAGTCAAAAATAAGTTAAGTAATTAAATAAAGATTGAAAAATAAAAAATTTGAAAGTAGGGTTTTGAGATGGGGAAAAAGTGTGTCTGTCGGTCTGTCCCCCCCCCCCCCTAATAACTTTTGAACGAATTGTCCGATTCGAAAAATTCTTTTTGCAATCGAAAGATCTCGGCGAGGACATCTCATTTCCATATTTTACTTATTGATTTGAACAATTTTTTGTTCTATTTTGAACAGTTCAAAAAATTTTAACATTATTGCCTATGGGTGAAAATGAAGCAAATTAAGATCCAAGTTCCCATGAACAAGCTTACTGGAAGAAGTTCTTGGCGTGAAATATTGATTTGAACAATTTTTGTTCATTTTTGAACAGTTCAAAAAAAATTAACATACCGCCTACGGGGAAATTTCAATCCTATATAATTCTTGATCTAACGGACCGATTTGCTTGGAACAAACTTTATCAGAAAGCTCTTATGACGTAGAACATGTACAAATAGACAGTACATCCAGAACTAAGGATCCTATTTTCCTATGAAATTTTTTGATCGGGGTTTTCAAGAATATTTTTGAATTAATGAATGATTAAATGAATAAGCAAAAGAATGAATGAATAAATGAGTGACTAAATACATGAATGACTTAATAAATGAATGATTGAATGAATATATATTAACCGTTGAAAAAGGTATATTTGAAGCAATTAAGAACTAAAACTAAACGAGAAAGTCAGAGAGAGAGAGATAGCTAGATTATAAATTTGAATTCGGTGTATACGGGAAAGTAGGCTCGTAAAGTTCTAGACGGAACTTCTTGTTAAAGTACAGAATTTAGAAATTTTACTTTTATGTTGCTCGTAATTAATTAAATTAAGACTTACGAAATCAGACAAAATACTCTTTTTCTTTCTTTTTTTCCAGAAGAATACATAAAACAATTTAAAATCACAAAAGTGTTGTTAAAACAACTTTTTTACCTCACAAGTTACAAGCCATACGCAAAATCACGAATTCTATAAATTCAATTTTTTAACCACAGGTTTTTAACTTAAATATGTGTTATCAGTCTTAATAATAAATAATCTTAATAGTTAAAATAAAGGATTTTAAGTTAATCACATCAGAGCTTTTAACATAAATTGCGAGATTTTAAATTTATGTGTTACTCAAAGGAGCTCACTCCTTATATAGTTTTTCTACCTTTGTCACCAAAAATCCAATGTTAACTTGGCACTATTTTGCGGGGTACTCATCATAGATCAATCATAAATCCGCGCATTTCCTGCTGAGAATCTCTAAAACTGTCTTTTCTGCCGATGCTAGTGGTATTGGAGGAATCGCACTTCACAGAGATTTCATTCTTCGCGAATGTTATTTATATACCTTTTAACACATGATTAATGTTTATGTGTGTGTGGGTTAAGCATAAACAAAACTAAATAGTACTTACATTTAAATTATAATTCATAATAATACTCGCACTTTGATTTGAAAAAGAAAAAAACATAGTTCAAAATGAAATATAAAAACATACAAACATTGTGTGAAAATCATCTACAAGCAGTTGAAATGAAAAAAGAAAACTATGAGCTGTTGGTATCTGGAAGTTAGTTGCAACAGGGAACTTTGAGTAAATTAAGACAAATTAAAGTATCCAACCGCTCAGTATACTTTTCTCTTTTTTAATTATAATTATATATATTTTTAAATATGTTAAGTGGTTGCTTTTTATGGTTGATCACAGTAGTTTTACACTGTTCACGCTATTGAACAAAATTAACAAAACATTATTTACAATAAAAAAATAAAAATCAAAGTAAACTTAAGCACAAAATGTTCAAAAATTGCAGACACGTGTTTCGAGGTTACGAGGAACCCCCCTTTCTTCGATGCAAAAGAGAGAGCTTCTAGATTTACTTTGTAGCACAAAGATTTACTTTTTATCTCATTATTCCAAATTTTCATAAACTCGAGAATATTTCATGCGTAGATAAATTCAAAATTGTGAGGAGAGTAAAGCTAGTAAAACTCAACGATAAAGAAACAACAGTTTAACACATTCCAAAAGAATCTTAATTTTTTAAAGAAAATGTGGAAGTCGAGTGCCGGGTGGTTAAATGCTAAGTTATTTTTTTAAAAAGAAGGCTGTTAATAGTATCTAACTAAAAAATACCAAGAGTTCTACACCACCCCTCTCCCTCGCAAATTTATATATATATTTAACTAATGAAATTATTTGGAAATTAATGAGAACTGTACTTGCTACTAAATATGCAAAAGAATTTAAGAAGATGCCAATAAGCAAATTTCATAACCTATAAAATGAAAACAGATTGCAAGATTTCACGTATTTGTTGATAAAGCAGTGCGTCAAATAAAGCTTTTTCTTTTGATATGACTTTTAAATAATCAATAGTACATCCTTTAAATGACCTACCAGTTCATTGTGATGAATAAATGTTTCCCTTTAAAGCGATTATCGCTATGAAAAAACAGCACGTGTGCTTAGTCAGACTTTGGTTCTTTTTTTCAAATGCAACCTGATTTTTATCAGTTTCATTCGTTATTTTAATTATTTTAGAACAATTGAAGATTATTATGCATTTCTTACAAAACTTAATATAAATTTAAATTAAACCTGCTATTCAGCATTTAACTTTTTGACATTTGGAACCTCGAACTCCTCAAACACTAAATTTCGTTCAAAAATTTCGAAATTAAGATTTTAATGAAAGTAACAATAAATTTTATTCATTCACATTTTAACAAAGCATAGTACTCAACAAAAATGGAAAAAATCGAACGAATGTAAAAATATCGCATTTTTCAATGTAAAAGACTCAAAATTAAAAAAATGGCAAATAAAAGATTTTTTTTAAGTAAAATAACTTTATAATTACATGTTTACGATTGGGCTACTATGATCAATAGCAATAATTACAAACACAATTGTCAGAAATTTGAAGTTTAAAAAAAAAAAAAAAAAAACACGAAACAAATACCGGAGTTTTGGAAGATAAAACTGGAGTACAATCATCCCCGTAAGCCTTTGTCGCCGTTGCTCGTTTTGCACTCCTCTTAATGCAAAAATATTTCAAAGCTTTAGAACGATCCAAATCTTCTCTGTCGATCTGGATCAGTTCATTGAGAATCATCTTTAAAAACATTAACAGGTTCTATTTAATTTAATTAACACACCCTCATGCTATGCATCGCTTAGCTTTCATTCATTGTACCTTAAAAAAAGTTCATGCATCAAGAATTGATGATTGCGCTTTGACGTAAGAAATATAGAGAAGTCGTAGCAGCAATATATTGGGCAACAGCTATTTTGTCATTATCGCTGTGGCTGTAAAATCAGCATCAAGAAATATTCATTTTTGAGAATAAGCACAATATGTTTTATGTAGGTTTTTATAGCATTCTTCAAATTTTCTCAATTTAAGAGTAACTTTACGACCCTCGTGAGAGCCGATTTGTTGCCATCCACAGCTATTTAACCCATTAGAGCTTTTGAACAACATAATTTAATAACAGAATTTATTACCATAAATATTCAAAATTTGATAAATAGAGCGTTCGTAGCTGACGGCTGCTAAATAAAAAAAGAATATTCAGGTTTGTAAAAGAAATGGATAAAATAATAATGACAAACTTGTATGCGAAGAGCGCGCTAAAGGATTAAACCTGTCCATTTTTTAAAGTTTTTTTTTATTATTTTTCTGCAATATCATCAGAGCATAACTACACTGGTGTTCAAAATTAATAAAATTTTCAGATTTGGTCGATTATCTTGAGAACTACTGGGCTGATTTTAATAAAATTTGGTTTAAACATAGGTTGATGTATATATAACCCTATTTTATAATCATTCATCAGTTATAATACACACGAGAAAGAGTGCGTAACACACACTGCAGTTAGAAGGCGTGAAACAGTAGTTGCAGAATCAAATTAAAAAGTGGTCCTACTCGTTCAGGAAAAACATTACATGAACGAATTGCGTCCAAAATATGTGTACTAAGTAGAAGGTTAAATAATTTAGTAAATACAGTAACTAGATACTTATTTTTCTTCCTCACCTCAGTTTTAAATTAAAAATTACGTGCACCTTACAGAAAAAAAGTGTTTTGTCAAAATTTCAGAACATTTGAAGTGTTTCATCGCATTTAAAAAAACCGCTTCTCTAACAGATAATATTTTAGTACGTATCTTTTAAAACTATTATTCTTTGTTACTTTCAATTATGAAAACAATCTAATGCGTACTAAATGAAAGAGTTGAAATCGTACACTGAAAAAAAAAAAGATGTAAAAATGTTTGGAGAATTTAAGTTTATTCTCCCTTGGTTTTCAAGTAGGGCCAAATGTTCAAAGCCCAGTGTTCAAATCACGTCCGGGTCAAATTATTCTTTACACCAGCTCCACGCTTCGGCAGGCCTATAAGGCTTCGGCTAACAGGTTTGGGGCTATGGGGTCTGGTGGAGAAAAAAGAGGGCCAGGGAAGCATCGACAGGGGGGTGGGGGCAACAAGGTATATAATTTACACTACTCAAACACCAGATCCGGATATCCGGAACGAAAGTCACGCGAGATATCGGAAATCCAGGTATCTCGCGTTTGATCTATAATCCTGGCCATGGTCCCTCCGCAGGTCAAAATACCTGGGTGCGCTACTTAGTATATATACCAAACGTATATCGAAGGCAGCCCAACCAAACCAGAAATTCGCATTATTGAAAGGTTTTAGTTAGAAGCATACCGCCTCAGTGGCGCAACCACGATTTTGCTTTTGAGCGAGGAGGGGGAACAAGGTCAAAATTTGGGAAAAACCAGATAATGATTTTCCGGATACCGCACATCCGATATTTATCGTATGACTTATCCCCCTCTGGTGTTCGTTCGAACCTGTAGATTCTATACATAAAATCAAATTTGACATGCCGGATAACTGAATTTTTAATGCAGGGACCGGATCGGGTCCGGATATTTAAAAAAAATTCGATCGGATACCGGGTTGTCTTCGGGGGTGGCCGGTCCCGTTTCCCTCCCCCTTCCGTGCGCTTCTATATCGGCTAAACGCCCTAATGCATCAATAAAAATGCCTCAATCATGCAATTCAATTAAAATAAACCAATAAAATCCGCCTAAGCAATTTAGTAAACTAGACGGACAGAAAGAAAAATAATTCTTTTGCAACGAAAGTATAACGAAAGCAAATGGCAAGAACACTACAGAGCTCACAATAAAAAGAATGCATTAAGATGCTGTTTAACATTAATCTTGAAGCAAAGAGAACGAACGTACTGCCTAAAAACGTTCTTTAAAAGCAATGGTGCGGCGAAGTAGGTGGCATCTAAATATACCGCCTACTGGACACAAATTAGACAGAAATGCCAGACAAGAAACAGAAAACTAGATCTTTGCAACTCAAAATTGGATGAATATGGAAGTTGTCGTCCTTGAAACATGTAAGAGGCAAGTAATGACATGTTAGTAATCAGTGTTCTTCAGAAAAAGAAAAAAAAAAGCTGAAGATCACAATTCGATTACTTATCTAAGAGCTGAATCCGCTCTTTCAACATAACGAACAGTGATGCTAAAAGAGTCGGGGGGGGGGGGGGGGGGAGAGAGAGAGAGAGAGAACGGAAAAAAGATTTTTTTTAAATTTATTTACTCATGTTTTTATGTTCATAATTGCAGAATTCTGAAAATAAATCTCAAACATTTTTCGCGCTTTACCGTTTTTTTCTTTTTTTCGGTTTATGCCCCCCCCCCCCCCCTTTAATTTTAAGTTTGAAGTCATACTGAATATAAGGGAGTAAAAGATTAACAGTAACAATTTAAATCTTTCATAATGTGTACTTATTTACTTTATTTGTCTACTGCACATGTGGTAAACTAGTGGTCGATAAAATTAGATAAATGGCTTTCGGTTGGTGAAATTCGGTTAAATTGCGCGTTATAGGGCTTTCTCCGATAAGGCACTCTTTTTGTTAAACATAAAAATTATTAAAATAAAGCAAGTAATTCAATAACAATTATTATTTTTTGGGGGGGGGGGGTATATACGATCACCATAAAATTTTTAGCGCTAAATGTTTAATACGAGTAAGTTGTGATTTTTTACAAATCAAACTTTTGCAATCCCATGGATTGAGGGGTCTCATGAGCTTAAATCCATCATTGCCTTTTGAAGACTGCCTTTCCACCGTAATATAGTGTAGCGAATAAGCCAAATGACATTCCCCTCGGCCCTCTTTTTAACACGTGTCTTCAATTTAATTACAATTAGTTAGATCATGAAAAAAAAAAGCCTTCTTCGCATTAATTTAGACGGGTTAACTATATATTAATTTCAAGAGTACATGTCTTACATTTTGTTTGCGGGTACTAGAAAGACATCTTAAAAACATTCAAATTCTTCTTCTGCATATTTGTTGAATTTCTGGCATTTTCCGCCTTGTTTGTAAATTAAGCAAACAGTTTTTTCTTTTTTTGCTTGAGATCATAAAATTTGGATAATTATCTAAATTTTCTTCACAGCTGCAATACTTTAGGAAATTTTACATTATTATTATTATTTAAAACTACTGTTTAAAAAGGTTCAAATCCCGGCTGATTAATCGAATTTGTTTACAATACGAGTGACTAAAAAAAAAGGGTAGTAATAACTTTCATGATTATTGTCATATGGGGGTGGAGATCGCCAAATGTGTATGAACAGTTTTTTAATATAGCACGTCTGCATGTAAATACTAATTGGAAAAAGCAATGAATTTTTTCATACATGATGAATGTTACATGTACTGGTGTAATTGTTGGTTGCAACACTTTTCTACAATTAAAAAATTCTTTTACGAACTTCTGGTACCAAAATAATTATCAGAATATAATGAAGAACAAAATTATAGGTAATTATTCATTTATTTATTTTTGAAAAATGTGGTCATATTTACATTCTGAATCAATAAACAGCTTTTGAAAAGTAAATTACACATTTGTGAAACAATGACGCGACAAATCATTCAGTGCGTAGCTGTAAAAAACTACGACTTATACATATTAACAATACTTAGAAAAAGAAGAAATCTTATTCTTACAATTTTCATATTTTCTGTTTCATTAAATGAAAAACTATTTTGAAAACAATTCAACACGAAATCTCTGCACAATTTAAATTTAATTTTGTCCTACAAAATAAAGATGCGGCATTACAAAATGCACTACGTCAAAAATAAATTATCAACTTCTATGGTGGCGAAGAGAAAGCCTGTTCTTAACTGGGACAAAACCTCCAATTAAATATAGGAAATAAAATTACTTTTTAGGTCATGAGGTCAGTGAGAATCTTTGTGAAAAATCAAGCTGCAGTTGAATATAAACTTAATTAAAACACATACCAAGACCAGATATTTTTTTTCTTAATAACAACAAGAATAATTCGAATTTACAATGCCTTAGATTAGTGTAATAAAATATTATCTATTATTTTAGAGTAGATGTGTAAGCATAAAAAAATCGCCTTTAAAATAAAACATTTTTTTAAAAATAAAAACCGAAATTAATGTCAATCTTTTTTGTAAAAATTTCAAAACCTATTTTTCAGCAAGTCATTTTCGAAAAAATATTTTTATCCTCAAACACAATTAATTATCCCCTCAATTCATTCCTTTACTTTTTTAACGACTTCTCCAAGCTTTTTTTTTAACTTTCTCAACAACCCCAAACCACCACAAGGTTAATGAAACCGTACTTTTTATTTCAGGTTTCTGTGACCTTTGAAATCAACTTCTACAACTTTCCAAAATTCTATGTGAAATATTACATTCGCTTTAGTTCACATATCAAAACTTACAATGGTTATCTCAAAAAATTCAGCAGATAGCATTAAATATTTATTTTTCCGGTTTCACGGATTTTTAACTTTCTAGATAGACATTTATTTCTAAACTTTTACTAAACATCTGCTATGAATTTTTGAGCTTTTCCTCATGACTTTTGATATATATCTTCCCGACTTTTGAAGCTTCTCAGGAAAATTTTTAAAATAACTTCCTTCGACTTTTCTAAGTATCCAATGACTTTTTTTTTTTTTTTTTGCAATAATTGTGCTAACTTTTCAAAACTGTGCAGTCACATTATAAACTTATGTAATGTACATGTGTTTACAAAATTAGCCACTTTATAAGCAAACACTCACCAAGCCCATTGACCTTCTTCAGTCCTCAAAACACAAAAGAAATAAAGTCAAACGAAAAGAATGACAAATTTTCGGAAAAAGCTAGAATTGAGGAAACAGCCATCTCAGTAGTAAAGACTCTAGCTCATAAAAATTAAGAAACTTTATCAATCAAAAAAAAAAAACTCAAATTTCTTAATAAATAAAAGCAAACTTTCAGAGCAATGAGTCCATCAATCTGTGCCAGTTTATTAGCCATAAAAAAGAAGCTAAATGCAGAAAAAGGAAAGGACCTACATTTATGTAAAAAATAAAAAGCAATACTCAAGAAAAATTTTACTGACTTTTTGTCAGTAAAAAATCAAGAAAGCTAAAAAACATATCCTCAAATATCAACATCGACGAGGCTGTTTAATTACATCAACGAACAGTAGTTTTAGCAAACAGATAACTAACCCCTCTCCCCTCCCCCTCTCCAGAAACTCATTTGAAATCTTAAAACAGCTGTTTGCCTTAATCTTTTTTGCACACAATCAACTTGGCCTACATATTTCAAAATTAACTTAGCACAAAGATCTATGTTTCATTAAAAGGAACCAGTGCAGAAAAAGTGAAATATCTTAACAATCTATGGCAGAAGCGTTATCACTGGGGTTGGCGTCTAGCATATTAATACGAAAACTGTATCACACCCTACTACTGCATCAGGGGAGGGGAAAAAAACAACTTCCCAAACACTCCCTTTTAGCCGTTTATTTTCGTAATTATTATCACTCGAAAAAATCTTAAGTAGCTGCCTTTTTTTAAGGTAAGAGTAAAAATATTAAACGCCTTTCCGTGTCAGAAACTACGCGAGTATTGACATATCAAGCAACAAGATTTCTATTGTAGATTTCTTTGATAGGTTCGACTTTATAGGCGTACAAGAGTAGTTAATTACTGGCACTCCAAACGAAACTATGCTGTTAGCCTTTCAGTGGCCGCGCCCGAAACATTTACCAAATCATTTGCATTTAATTTGAAGGAGTTAAAATGCATCATTTAAATAAAAGCATTGAAAAATCGACAACATAATATATGTGTTGGAAGTCAGAGCAAAATAATATTTCAAGTCCACGGTATGTAGAAAATTTTATTCCGGTAAATTCATAAAATTTTATTTTGAAAAACCTTGACCGAAGCTCTAAAGCAGTGGTTCCAAAAGTGGTCCATATGGGTCCGCAGTAGTCTACTGCAACCTACAATAAGGGATTTTACATCAACGGAAAAAAAAATTGCGTTGCGTGAAATGGAAGGAAGGCTCTATGAGACTGGACCTCATTAAAGTAAGTTACCACCAAGTTTTATACATGATGCACCTAACAGAAATTTTGCCAATGTCACTAACTTATTTATATAAAATTTATTCATGAGATATTAGTAAAATTTGTTAATTGTACAAGTAGGCACCCATCCTCCTTGTGTTTGTAACTACTAGTAAAATCTTGCACTTCTAATGTTAGAAGAAGGCTGTGGCCGGGGGACTTCGCCGTTAAATGTTGATAAAAGTAAAATTTTACATGATAAAAAAGAATTTCTAACCATTTTGCTTTAAATTACATTTCGTAACTTTCAAGTGACATTTCAAGATATTTCCAATAAAAATGTCCTGAAGAACTCCCAACTTGGGAAAAACATTGCCCTCAGTTCTACTCTGTTTTAGAAACTTTCAAACATTAATGTTGCACTAATTATCTTCTTTTGGACTGATCTTTTAGGAAGGGGGTCCACGAGAGACAGAAAGAAATGACAAGGGGTCCACGAGATAAAAAAAAAGTTTGGGAACCTAAGCTTAAAGATTTCAGGACATGAATATAAATAGAATGCAGAGAGCGGAGATTAGGATTTAGACGATTTTTGTTCTGCCAATGTGACTATCGGAAATATTCGAAATCTCTTCTCTTTATATATATGTTGTGATGCATAAAACTTATATCATAAAATGTTAGGAATAGTATTCCATATTCCAATTATCAAAATAATTGCACGACTGGTGAAATTCTAGTCGGAAAAAAGTAAAACAATTAAACAAAAACTGAAAATTGCAACAAATAGGAAATTTTTTTGACAACTCATGCTTTAACAAAGTGTAGGAAGAATTTCACACAGAAAAAAGAAAACATTAATAAAGATAAGTGATGCATTTCTGATATAAACCCGAATCACAACCAAATAAGCTCAGCACACTCATACATACATGTACAGTACATTCATTGCTCATGAATAATAAAAAACCTTTCACGGTTTGGGTCATTTATTGTTGATATAACGATTGCAGAAATAAGGTTCTTTCGCTCTTTACAAATAAAAGTTGTTCCATTGTACAATAAAATTTATTGCTTTTTGCTCACAACAGGAACATTAAATGAAGTAAAGCTAATATAGCAACAAAAAAAAAAAAAAAAATCCACTGGGTGATTTTATCGCGTTTTATTTTAACTGCAATGGTTTCAGATATGATCAAAATATTCTTGTTATAAACAGGCATCCATGAATTTCTTGTTGATTACAAGAATACTATACTGTTTGTTCTCGAAATCCGCGACTACCAGCCGGGAACGATTCCATTTGTCGAAGGGGGTGATACGCTCAGAAAATAACTAGTTTTGGAAGTTTAATTTTAGCCAAGCATTTTTTTTTTTTTTTAAATTTTCTCGACGTTGAACTATTCCATCTCATTTGAATATTTAGCACAAAAAAAAAAAAAAAAGAACGAAGCTAGTTTGTTATTCTTTGCAAAAAGTAAACATATCATCATCTTTACTTCTTCTATTACCCCTATTTCGATGAAACTGAAGCAGTCCTGACGGATGAGTAAAACGCAGAATGTTTCGGCTTAGAAAAACAAACAGTATACAGTCAAACCCCGTTAACGCAAACTCCCTTAACGCGAAAGGAATGCCATTCCCCGTCAGATAATCTACGAACTAATGCTAAATTAATCGTTTAAGACGAAATTGATTTGGACGAAATCCCGCTTAAGAAGAAAAACAAATTTTTTCAGTTGAAAAGAAATTAAAAGACAGGTGAAAAACATCAATTTAACATGAAATTTCCATCGAGCTTTGGAAGCTTATACGTTTTGTTGCACTTCAATTTTATGAATTTTATGAAAATAGCGAAACAGTTGAAATGCCTGCAGTTCATTCATGCTAATCCTATTTCTGACAGACGCTGTACAGGCGTGTTGATGCGGATCAATGACAGGAATGAATTGACAAGGGACACCTCCATTAATGGGCATAGATAAGCAATGGACACTTCCATTAGGGGACAATGAGGTAGAATTTCAAAAGTGTATGGGTCAGGAAGATTTCCCCCCCCCCCCCCCCCCCAGCTGCTTTTAACCCACCTTTTCCGCGGTTCGGAAGAAGCAGTCGAAGAAGAGCAGGATGAAGAAACAACTTCTTCAGTTCTGGAAGAAGCTGCTAAAAGAGACATAATTTCAGTAGCCTTGTTTGAAGAATATGGGCAAATAGATGACGAGGCCTTAACTTCAGACGTAGTGACAGATGAAGATATAATTAGAGGACCCCAAAAGGAAACTGTAAATGAAATTGAAACAGACGAAAAAGATGCTGATCCAGAAGCCCAAAATCTAATCACTGTAAATGAAGCTACGGCAGCATTATAAACTGTGCAACGATTTTTAATGCAGCAAGAGAATGCTTCACATGCGTTAAATAGTTTAGAAGGCATCGATTCTTTTGTAAAAGGATGTTAGCTCAAAAAATTGAAGCAAAAATCTATAACAGGTTTTTTTTTAAAGTAATGCTTGCACAAGGTAAATAAAACTTACTCTTCAGTTCTGATAATTGTTTTTAATACTAATTTTGTAAATTTCATATAAATTTCCTAATCGAAATATATAAATTCGTATGTGTGTGTATGTGCATTTTTATATAAATATAGTTTCGGTTCCTATATTTTCTGCATCATAAGAAACAAACATTTTTACTAAAGTCAAAATCCTGCAATCATCGGTTAACGTGAAATTCGGTTAACGCGAAAAATTTTGGCGTTCCCCTCGACTTCGCGTTAACGAGGTGTGACTGTATTATGAACTGTAAAAAATAATTGCACGTAATTAAAACACGAATGAGCATTAAATGCAGACATATGTTTCGGGATTGCTTGGAATCCCTTTTTCAATGCAATAAATTAGCTTCTAGATGCCTAGAAGCTCCTTTACTGCACTGAAAAAGGGATTCCAAGCAATCCCGAAACATATGTCTGCATTTGAGGCTCATTTGTGTTTTAATTACGTGCAATTATTTTTTTTGTTTACTTGTGCACAAAGTTACTTTATTATTTTTTTAGTATATTATGATTTATTTTTCGCAGATTTCACTTTCAACATAGTTTTTGTACTGCATTAGCAAAATATAAGTCAAAGGAAATATTTACGGATGAAGAGGAAATTTACAGAAATTATTTAATCTTTTATTTATCATTGTTCATCATGATTATTGACATTAATGATTTCTTCGAAGAATTATTATTTTAAACTTCATTTATTTATTCATTTTAATATTTTACTTTCACATCAAGCTTATATTATCTTGTTACTAATCCTATCGATACACTGATGGTGATGTTTCCGATTTCTCAGACTAATTTTAAAAGAGGGAAAGCGAAAAGACGTTTGGCAGTGAAATAGTTTGGTTGACCGGAGTTCAGATAATCTGTGCTCAACTGAACGCTTCATTTTCATATAATTTTAGTTTTTGAGAAAAAAGAATAAATTTTTGCAAATTTTCGAAAACGAATTTTATGCGGAGGAATAAAAATCAATTATGTAGGGTCTGTTGGGGTAATAGGAAACAAAATTTGAATGTTTAAATTATACTATACTCCTTGTTTGTTTCCAGCGTGTTTTAAGTCAAATGATTTTTCCGATCAAATTTGTACTAAATCTACCAATTAGAACAATATTTATATAGCATTCATATTTCCTCCCAGAGTCTAATGTTGTTTTTCCGAACTGTTTAATATTAAAAGAAAAATTTTCAAAGAAAAAAATGAATCGTTTATTTCGGAAAGGTAACAACTCTTAAAAACAAAAAATTTTTCAGGAGATAGAAAAAAATGGCTTATGAAAAGTTAGAAAATTCTATGGGTCTGATCTTTTACTATTTATTTTAGTAGGTAATAGCAATGCAATATTGGTAAATTAAAACGATTTTTGGTTAATTATGCCATAAAAATTAATTAATTAATACTGAGAGTTCTTTCTTTTTCAAAACGGAGATGTTACCTTCTTGCAATAAACGATTCAAATAAAACATGGGAGGGAATGAGGTGTCCTGTCAGACCTTTTGAACAAAAAATTTATTGGTCGAATCGGACCCCATCTCGCATGTTGTTTAAAGAATGAATTTATGTTTTACTTTTTATCGCAATTTATAATTTGAAGTCGGTTCAATTTTTTTTCCAAAAATTATTTTATTTATTTATTTATTTATTTTACTTTTAAATATCGACATAATAAAATTGTATTTTTATTTCTGATTTAATTTGTTTTCATAGAGATATTTTCAAAAGACATTAGTTATTGCATGCCTGACATGTTCTAATGAAAAAATTATTATAAATATTTAATGCCTCCCCAAAAGATTGGAAATAAGATAAGCTTGGTTGTTTCCAGTTACACCAAGGAACAAAACGTATGGGGTGATTGGAAAAACCGAACTCGCACATCAACAAAAACAGGGGAGAACGAAATTCATAACTAAATGTTTTTAGTAACATCACCATGACAAATAAAAATGGTCAAAACCCTATTTGTTTCGCATTTGTAGAAAAAAATGTAGGATCACTAAGTTTTAAACAGCTATTTTCTTAATATCATTTTCAAACAATTATGACGCCTCAACAGTTGTTTGGAAAAAGATAGAACTCTGAATCTCTTCCCTATGTTGTGAAATCGTCACTCACCAACAGCTTAGTTTTTAAAATCACCACAAGTGTGGAAATGAAGTTTGTTTACATTCTTTTCAACGCCGATTTTTTTAAGCTTCTCTTGCGCTGAAAATCTCTCTATATATTTCACTTAACGTGGACCAGTCACAATTAAATTTTGCGGTACGATACGATACTGACATCATGTAAAAATCAAACTATGGTAAAACTATATTTAAAAATTTGTTTAACGATTAGCATAGAAAAGTAACATAATGTTTGTATTTATTATCGTAACTTACGAAAATTTAACAAATTTATTGCTATTTCTTAAAAGTTATTTCCATTCATAACTCAATTTTTAATTTCCGATTCTTTGGAATGGCAACACCTTAGTTTGTTTATATCGAGCGATCATTTTCGTGTTTATATCTAGAGATTTCTTAAGTCCTTTGAATTTTAAAGCGCTTTGTACGATTTTAAAATTGTTAATTTCTATTTCTTTGGAGTGGCAACACCATCGTTTGTTAAATCAAGCGATCATTAGGTTTAGTTTGCTTGTTGAATTTACAGCTCTCAATGTTCTGCGGGGAATCAGCTAGTGTTCTATAAAACTGCATTGAACGATTATCCAAGCCAGCTAATGTTCGATTTTACAAGAAAACTACGAAAAATAGAATGGTGGTCCAATAAACAGAGCCAATGAAGAAAAAAAAATCACTTTTCGCTGTATTCCGTGGACGTAAAAGTTGACCTTGGAACTACCAATTTCCTGGAAGAATAGAACCGTTATTCCCTCCACAAAGCGACAATTCAATTCCTAATTTGAAGAATACATTTATCACAAAAGCTACGTTATTCCGTGCTCCAAAGAAATTGCTTTCCCCTTATACGTGCATGTTTACCAATTTTTTTATCACACATGACAGTTTCATACATTTCTGTATTTTTAACTTGGTAACAAATGAACCGTTGCATGGATAATACCATCTCATTAACTTTTAAAGGTTATTTTTAAATGTATTGAAATTCCACAAAAACCGGATAGTTAAAACGAACTTTATTCTATGATAAACTATTATCTGCATCTTTTCTAGCACGAAACTAAGTTAATTCACACAAGGACGATTGTTCAATTATATTAAATGTAGTATCCCAATCCTATCATTTCGAAGTACTTTAATTGCTCGTTTACAGGCTAAACTTGTGACGCTTATTATCATTCTCTTTCAATTAAAGGAGAAATTTAATTTCGAATTTCACAACTCTTATATTTAACAGCTTTTAAATACAGTTGCAAATGAAATGCTTAATGTTAAGGCGGTAATTCTCACTGGAGAACAAAAACATACAATATACGGTTTGTTCACGAAAGCCGAGACTATCCGTCTGGAAGATTCTATTAGGCAAAGGGGGTGATATGCTGAGATGGACACTTTTCGAAATTATATTTTACGTAGTCATTTTTTGCTTTTCCCGATAATGATATATTCTATTTTCAATTTGTATCTTTAACACAAAAGATAAAAGAAAAAACAGAGTTTATTATTCTTCATAAAAACTAAACATTTTCTGATCTTTATTCATCCTCTCACCCCTATTTCGATGAAATAGAAGCAGACCTGACGCATGCACAAATTCGAGGAAAGTCTCGGCTGAGGAAATCAGACAGTAGTTACATATATACACACGCAACACAGTTGGTCGAATCAGGATTCATCGGGGAGTTTATCTTTTTTTTGCAATAGGAAAAGTAAACAAGTTGATTGAGTGAAAGTAAAAAGCTTTTTCATTTCTTGTTAAATCTCACTAAAAAAAGCTTTGCTGGTCAATTTATTCCAAAATAAACGAATCGTAAAAAGTACATAAACTTCTGAAAATCTTCGGCAAGCATCTGGTAACGTCGAAGTGACAAAAGAAAATAAAATTTTCTTTACGTGCAGGCACGAGTACTTTTGTCAGCAGCCTGTTTCTAATGCAACAAGAAGCAAACCATATAATGCCGTCCAATGCCGACTTGCTAAGTGCAGCATAATTCCCGGAGCACCCAAACTGATAATAGCCGAGTCTCTAACAAAGGTTAATTTCATTCGCCGCACATTAAAGACCCGACTTGACTCACGCAGTCGTAAGGCAATCATAAAGTCGTAAAACATCGTTTATACGAGGCAACATAGGGGCGGGCGGCTGCCGCACATGGAAGGCGAGCGCCACGGATGTGATTAGGAACAATACACACTTCCTTATAGACGGGTGCCATTTTGTCCACTTTTCACCAGATAGGCTAATGGAAAAGCACACGTTTTGGTTCAGCTTAAATGCAAAAGCCCGTAAAACAAGATAGAAGCAAAACATCAAGGTTTTTTCTCTAAAATAAACATGAAAAGCATGCTATATTTGTAAACAAAAGAGCAGAGAAATCAAATAGCAAATGAAAACTAAAATTGTTTAGTAGGCACAGTAGTACCAAGTGACGCTCAAATATCGAACTTCAAACAAAAAATAAATTTCTGTACTTCTGAGAGCAGTAAATGCAATTTAAAAATTGAACTGCAAAAGAAATTTAAATTTCTACATCACACACGCATAGTACGTACTTACAACTAGTTCCAAATCAGTAAAGGGACTGAATATCAGACACAGATTATAATATCTGTCCAAAAGCCTGTAAGGCAGGGCAGTCAGAAAGAGTCATGAACAATTCAAGTTATTAGTAATAGTTTTACATTATCCGACATTCCAAAAGCAAATTTAATATTTTTGCAATAGAAGGGGGTATTTTTCCTGCCATGTTATTCCCTGTGTGTTGAATAAAGGTTGGGCAATTTTTCAAAATTTTGTTTAACTGCAAAAAAGTGTGTTAATTGCAATTCTTCTTTTGAATGGAACAATATCAAATAACGACGTGTTAAAACACAAACTTGCCCAATAATACAAATTTTACATATAAAATATTTGAGGAAATAATTTTTGGAAGAAAATAGAACCGACTTAAAATTATAAATTGCGCTATAAAGTAAAAAAATACACCTTTAAACAACAACGATACGACTTTTAAACAATTTTTGAAGTAGGCGCAAAATTTATGAGTCCAAGAATACCATTACACCATGCGTTACTTTATATTGGAAGTAATGCAAACTTGGGCCATTTATATATGCAACTGATTTATGAGTACAAAAGGTTTTTTCTATTATAATTTTACACCGACTTCAAAATTTGTGCTTAAAAATCTTATTGATATTGTTTAATGAATGAATTTATTTACTTTTTAGCGCTATTTATAATTTGAAATCGGTTCTATTTCTTTCCCAAAATTATTTTATTTCATTGAAAGACATATCAAGGCATTCCTTTTTTGAGTGACTGGCGCTAGAAGCTAATCATTTGGATGATAAATTCCGTTTTGAAGTCTATTTTAAAAGGTCACTGGAGTAAACAAACTGAATGAATTTAATTTTTGCTTCAGAGAAGCCGTCACTCAAACTCTTACTGCTTTTAATATTACTGCTTAATGGGAACAAACTGTTTTTTAACAATGAGTTTTATATTCTCATCAATAATTTTCCCCAAAGAAATATCAAGCCAAGCCTTTCTGATAAAAATACTTATATTTCACCCATAACGTTCTTTCTAAAGAGCAAATGTGGTCAAATTCATGTGCGATATTTGAGTGAGATGACTCTCTACCGATTAAAAAGAAGATCGACCAACTTCTAAATACGTGTTCCGGCTCGCCTTTAGCTCCACTCCGTATAACTTTAATAGATTTTATTACTTATAACTTTTTTTAGTTAATTTATTTTTATATGATTAAAAATAAAACAAGAAGTTCCATCTAGAACTATACGAGCCTGCTTTCCCGTACACCAACTTCTAATCTGCCAATCTAACTATCTATCTTTCTTATTTAGCTTTAGTTCTTAATTACTTCAAATATACACGGTAAATACACATTCATTGACTCACTCAATCATTTATTCACTTCCACATTCATGTATTTATTCATTTTTCATTCTTTCTTTCACTCATTCATTCATTAATTCATACAGAAATGTCCTTAAAAATCCCGATCAAAAATTTCATAGGAAAGTAGGTCTGCTTTGTTCTGATTGAACCTCGTATCTGTACATGTTCTACGCCTTAAAATGCTTCCGAAAAAGTTTTTTTCGAAGCAAACCGTCTGATAGATCAGGATTTATATAGAATTGAAATTTCCCCGCAGGGGATTATGTGATTTTTTTTTTTTTTTTTAACTTTAAAATCGAGCAAAAATTGTTCAAATAACAAAATATTTCATGTGGAGAAGTGAAGAGCTCCTTCGAATAGCTTGTTCAAAGGAACTTGGATTTTATGTTCATGGTTTATGAAATGTGCTTCATATTTCCTCAATATCGCTAATGTGAAGAATTTTTGAACAAAAAACTGTTAAAATCAAAAATTAAAATATGGAAATGAGATGTCCTCGCCAAGATCTTTCGAATAAAAAAAAAATATTTCGAAGAGGAAAATTCCTTCAAAATTCGAGGGGAGGGGGGCAGGCAGAAATACATTTCCCCCATCTCAAAACCCTAATTTTTTTCAACCTTTACGAAATTACTTGACTTATTTTTACTTTTACGATACACAAGCCTTCTTTAATACTTTATTATTATTATTATTATTATTATTATTTACGGGAAAGTCTGCTAAAAAGTATTGAAAAAATCAAAGAAGTGGAGCACAACAAATTTATTTACTCCGGCTTTGCTGCAGTTTTGCACAAAATTTATTTGCTACATGCTCTGAGCTCTGCGCTCCTGCTCCTTGCTCTGATCCAGGTTAATTTATTTTACCATAGTTATTTTTTAATTTGATGCATTTGGAATCCAGTAAAAATCAGTATTTTTATTTATTTAGTTATTTATTTCTGAAACGACAGTATTAAATACTTTCTTTAAAAAGATGGCTAGAATCGGCATTCCCTCAGGCTGGTCTTTGTAAAACACAGTAAATTTTTCTATGGAGGACAGCAGCGGGTGAGGTTTTGTTTAGCTCGAAACGGGGGAGGGGGGATAAAGCTACAAGCAGCTGTTGTTTTCTTTTTAAAAGATAATCGGGAGCTACTATACTTCTAAGTTTACACTACAATAAAATATGTGCATATTGAAAATAGAGCTCCTTTCGTAAAACCAAAAGAAAGATATCACAAATGAAAGTAAGCCTTTCTTTGCATAAGAAACGTTGTTGGGTTTTATTGATAAATCGTACTCTATAAACAGCACGACATTTATTGTGCTACAGTAAAATACACAAAAGAAAAAAATATATATATGAGAACTCAAGAATATTTAAATTACAAAGAAAAAGAAGCAGCGACACTACTTGAATAATACTTGATTTATTCAAACATTCACATTATTGCCAAATGTGTGTTTCGCCTGAGAAAACTTTGAAAATTTCCATGGAAAAAAAAAAAACGACTTTTTTTTTTTTACTGTAATTAATGGCTATACATTAATTGCAGCCAAGTTCGATTTGGAGGGGGGATGAGGGTCGTCAAACCGTTCATTCATTTGAGTAATCTTTAAGATTGGTATTCAGTTGATTGAGATTTCGATTGTCAACTTTAATCTTTAATGCATGAAGAATTAAATAGTATTTCATAGTTGAGACATAAATAAAACATAAAACCCTGCAATAACTGGTATTTTACAATTGATTTTTGAAAATACTCCGACGTAAGACGAAATTCCAATTTACAGAATTTACAGTAGATAACTAAATATAAGAAAAACGAGTTAGAGCCGCCAAAAGCCAATGCAGGACCCATGTCAGTACTGCCAGACCCCCTCCATGCCCCCATATTACGCTTGCATCTTGGCCATAGAAACATTTCACCCTCTGCACTTCTGTTGCCGGACCCCGTGAATCAGCAATGACTGACACCCCCCCCCCCCCTTTCGAGGGCCCAAAGACGAGTAAAACTTAACTAATGAATAATTCCTTAAAACCGAAAAACTAATGTGTCTTACTTTGGTACATACATAAATTATACGCTACAGAAGATGAAACAGAAATTCAGCTATGGATAGTGGGGCAGTCGATTTTTCCAACGACTATTGAAAAAGACACACCGACTTTGGACATAACAGTTGCGTTGGTTTTTATTTACATTGTTCAAACAGGATTCGAAATGAGACAGTTGAACATGAACAATGCACACCAGGAGAAGATGGATCGAGTTTTCATTGAATCTTCACAAGAGTTTCAAAATGAGAAATAATAGGTTTGCAAGCAAATTGCTTTCGAAGTACTCTTTACCAAGTATGGAAATCTCAATTCAGCAGAATAAACAAATAACATGCCCAGCCAAGCATAGCGTAGCACAACGGTGGAAAAAAAAAAAAGAATCCGCTATCGCAATAGGAACGTGACTCACTCCAGCGATCTTTTACCAAATCAGAAAAGAAGAATCGTACCTCTTGAGTTCCACGGGGCAAGAGACTTCTAAGGTCTATGGTTCTTCGTGTCACCACTTACAAAAGAACGATGAAACAATTGCGTCAGACTAACCCCTCAAGGTCCTTGTTAGGATGAAAGACAAAAGAAAATCATTGATGAGGAGATAGTGGACGAAAAATTACTTTCTATTCCACTTTCGGTTTGAATTGCTCCCATCTATTTCGCGATATTTATCTGAGCAATCAAAGGCATATGAGAAACTGCGGAATAAAAGATAAAGCCTTTTTTTTTTTTTTTTTTGCACACTCGGTCAAGTTGAATTTAAAAACTGCATCCGGCAAAGTGGAAGGTTAACACACCGGTTAATGACTTTTTAAAGTGCTATTTATCCCTTTTATTGTTTGAATTGAATGTAGGAAAGGTACTTTTTCGCCAGTAATTAATAATTAAATCTAATTTCTCATTAGATAATATACAGCACCGGAACTACTGTTTTTGAAAAAGCAAAAAATAGTATATCAAGATAAAATTTAATAAAGCTAATTTTAAAAGGAAATCTCTTATATCTTTATGAAGCTCCAACTTTGATTCAAACTACACGCAAGTTAAACTTAACGTATTACCACAGAGAAAAGTATTGCAGAATATAAGAGAATTATAAAGAGAAAACAGAGGAAGACTTACTGTTCAATCCTTCAGAAATTAAACGAAATAATTCCCTCCTTTCCCCAGCCCCTGTTAGGCCACTACAGTGGCGTAGCTGTTGAGAAGAGATGGGCGACCCGCCCCGGCTGTCACTCGCTCTGGGGTGACGCCCGGTCACGACGGGGAAATAATAAACATTTAAAAGTTTCATATTATGAAACTAATACCTCAAACTGCATATTTTTTTATATCATTTTCCTTTCTATTTTTAACTGAGCAGAGTGCTTCCTTTCAAAAATATATTCGAAGTGATTTTTAACAGATAAACACACCATTGCCGTCAACAAACTTTAAATATTATAACGCCCATGATGCGAATGGATTTTCTTCTCTTTTAAAAAAATATGTTACATCAAAATGCACGTTTCACCCTAACATGATTTTTTTGGGGGGGGGGAGGAAAGTAACACCATCGATGCATCGATACCCGCCCCCCGGGAGTCACGTATGCTAGGGATGATTCATAAATGATGTCACGCTTCGAGGGGAGGGGGGAGGGTTCGTTAAATTGTGACACGGGGAGGAGTAACAAGAAGTGTGACATCATGCTTATGCAGCATAGAGTGACGTGTGACAAAGGGGGGTAGGAGGAACCATGGAAGTGTTACATTTTGTGACAAAGGGGGAAGGGGAATAAATATATGGGAAAAAAGCGTAACATCGTTTATAGACGGTCCCCTAGCTACGCCACTGGGCCATTAGCTAGCATTTCATTGGTTCTCTTTCAATAATTTAGAATGAAAAGATTCCAAACGCCGCTGTGCACTGAAGAATCTACGAAAGTTATTAATGCAACACCTAAATATTTTCATTAGTGCAGATGTTTTCTTTTTATTTTCTATGTAAAGAGATTGTGAAATAAGAAGGCTTTTAAAAATTCTTTTATGAACGTGATAGTAGAACGAGTTTGTACAAGGAAAAAAAACGTTAAAATTAAAATTAGTTTTAACTAAATTTCCAATGCAGTACAACATACAGAAGCTTCTGGGTAATGCCTTATCATGAATAAACAATAAAAAAATTTTGGCCAAATGCTGCAATTACATGATGCAGACCACCACTGTAGCATTTCCATTACGCATTGTATTTATTCATTCCACTACAGAAAAGAACAGCCTTCAAAACTTTTCATGCAGAAGCCAAATATGCAAGCTCAATTCACGAAAAGACGCATTCAACATTTGCCGGCCACACAAATTACGCCGAGACTTAAGACGACTGTCATGCATTTACCTTGCAAAAGTACTTTATAACTTTAAAAAAAAATGCAAAAAAAAAAAGGAAACACTTCCATTACGCAGCTGGAGTGAATCACCAGCAAAGAAACAATACCAGAACCGAGTGTTCCTTCGAGAAACTTCATTGTTCCATAGCGTTTATGTAAAAACGAAGCCTCGGTCTGTTTCGAAACAGCCTCAACAAAATGCGCGAATTTCCGAGACAGCTGATCGGGAAGGAATGTTGCTTTGTTCCCTCGATGGGCAGACGGACAGATTGAGGCCAAACTTGCTATGCGATACAGAAAATTGCCACGAGCCACAGTATGTCATTCACGTCAAAGAACTCAAAATCGATCTCCTGAAGCAGGAATGTAATGTCTGCCACACCTACAAGTCGGAGCTTTGTTACATGAGGCGTGGAATGCAAATCTGTATCAAATACATCGAAGATTTACGGTGTATTTTAATCTAAACAAATTCGTCCGTTGCTTAGCATTAGTTTTAAGACGATATGACATGTTTTATTATGTACGTATGTGATGAGCATCCATAAGCAATCTATGGCTTTTTAGAGCTTGTTTCATAATATTTTTGTTATACATACGTTCCATTCAACTATAGTTTGCATTTTGGTACAGCTTCAAATTTTGAAGCTCTCTAATCTAAATCTTGACTTATTTTCTGGCATTCTTGGAAATGATTAGATTTACAAGTTTGTACAACATTTTTCGAAATTTTAAAACTACTTAAAAAGATAAGAAATCTACAGCGTAGAGGAGGGGGTAACTAGTAGTGCGACATCATGCTTATGCAACATAGCGTGGCATGTGAAAGGCGGTAGGGAGTAATGTGAAAGTGTGACATTGTGACAAAGGGAGGAGGGGGGTCAAATGTATGGGAAAAAGTGTGAGATCATTTATGGATGGTCCCTTACTTGAACAGAAAGTCAACCTGCAAGCGTTGCACTAGTAAATGAATTCTGGAGAAGGTTATTTTTCTCTCTCTCACCTCCCTGAAAGCGAAGTTCGCTTCGCAAAATTTTAAAAATCTTTCCAATGATGTTGCATAAATTTGGCTTAATCCCTCTAGAAAGATCGCAGTTCAAGAAAGTTCACCTTCAAAAGAGTATAACCGACATCTTGGCCAATCCAAGAATCCAACTAAGTAACCATCTGTTCCTCATAAAAATGAAAAGAACATTTTTAAAAACTCTGACGCAAAGCTTTATTCGGCGACATTCTTGTTCTTCTGACATGACATGTATTATTCCAGGAATTTCGAAATTGTTATAAGCAATCTCTATTCGCTTTTTGTTCAAAAGAATAAAAGTCTAAAAGTCTAAACAAGAAAAAAAAATACGAAAGGACAGAAGCCTATAAGCACTCGCCTTAGTATTGCGAATAAAAAACCAAGAACAGAAGCAGCATCTGCTTTTCGGTGTAGGAACGTGGAATTTTATCTGCTCGAACAATCCCTCTGTCCGATTACGGAAGGTCGACACTGATGTTCAGGGTCATGACTGTGAAGGAATATGTGAGCAGAATTAGCCTTTGAAGGGAAAAAGAGAAGAACATCAAATGGCATATACCCCTAACAATAGAACAGGCTTCGTTTCTAGAGAAAACTTGGTTTGATATAAAACTTGTGTTCAATACGCGCCAGTATGTTGTTTTTTTAATCGATTAATTTATGTTTGTAAGTATACAAACATAATTATAGTTGTAACTTTTTTAATCCGAAATTTTAAAAAAATCGATCAAATTTTTAAAGAATTTTACTCAAAAGTAATCATGCATTACCCAGGATATAATGCACATGGTAGAAAAGTATAAATAAAGTTTCATGGCAAGTTCAGAATTCTGCAGAATATTCATTAAAGTACAATTGCTTTATTAGCATTACGTTGCTTCATTACATCACTGCAACGTTTCATTCTAACGAAAGTAACGCATTATTACGCAATCGATATTTAATTACAACGAAAAACATTTTATTGCCTAATTTTGTGCCAGTGACTTTGATTATGTATTGAAACAAATGTCTCTTCAAAAGTAGGCCCACGTTTCTTGTTCACGCATATTTAGAGAAATGCCATATGGGAATGATAAGGGTAGACCATATATTATCAATATTTGTGCAAAATGTGGTCAGCTTTATATGAAGGAAATTGACCAAGTCATCCAACTCAATATTTAAGAAAGGACAATTTCAAGATTTGGCTTGTAGGGGACGTAACTAGGTAATTTTCCGACAGTGGCAAGACCAGGCTTTAGCGTCCCCACCCTCCTCGATATACACACAAATAAATGCATAGATATTTATATAAGCACACACACTTAGTACATTTCATTTTACCGTTTCTCCCCCTCCCCTCCAATCTCTCTTTTTTAAACTTTTGTAATAAGCGTAAGCTTGTCCTTAGAAACAGATTCCGGACATATCAAACTGCAGTACTTCAGAACAAAAATCTATAAGGTACATCACTATTTAAAATACTTTATTCAGGCTAACAGTTGTAAGGAACATGCTGTTTAGGTTGAAATTTATTGTATTAAGGTTTTACATACACTTTTAATAGCTGTGTTATATTGTCTGAATAGGTATTCTAGATTGTCCGCACTAGACTCTTCACATGCGGCTAGAATGTGGACAAAAACAATTTTGATACAACTTCTAAAACATACGTTCTTAAAAAACTGTACAGCCGAAAAATTTCATATATTAATCAAATTAAAGGTATAAGTCTAAACTCTTGCACAAAAAAAAACTTAATAGGTAAAAAAATTTAGTACATTTTTTTTGCAAAATTTTTGAAAATTGTTTACCACTAGCCCCCCTTCTCCCCTACACTTTTTCTTTACAATTTGACCATATTTTTCAATTTCGGCAACATTCGACCCCTAAACCCCGATCTTTAGTCCGGCTCCTTTTTAAATCCAAGTGAGGCTCATGCATTGATGAAAGGTTTAAGTGCATATTTACAAACACTTTTCATAGATGTTTGAAGAGAGACAACAATTGTCGTTTAAGTTTTAGAGGATATTTAATAAATTAGTTAAAAATACAAAGATTTCATCGCTCAACGAATGATAAGATCTTCCTCCAAATCAACAAAAAGACCTTTCAAGTAAACAGCTGAAGCTTTAAAGAGTAACTCAAGATACTGAACGAAATGTTCCGACTTGCAAAATGTTTACCCCATCGTTGAGCACTGTTTTTAGCTCTTTCAAAACCACGTGAATTTACTCTCCGTGTCGCAAGTATTTTTTTTTTTTTCTTTTCTTTTCTTCAGGCAAGGAAGGATATTGGACTCGAGCAGCCAAGAGAGAAAAAAAAGAAAAATAACATAACCATTCTTAGAGAAGATGGGGCATTCTTGGCGGGAGATCTGATGAAGTATATTTAGATTTTTTGATGTTTCGGAACATTGTTCTTTCAAGTAAAAACAGCGATTTCAGTTTACATTTTTATTAGTAGCATACACAAGCTTTTTTTTAGGTATTGGTTCCCTTTACTTTTTCTCATTTTAAACAAATGCGCAAAAATAATTGAATAGTAGCAATATTACGCACGTATCTGAAGCGGAGCAGAGCGGAGAGCAGAAGCTTGGAGGAACAAATTTCGCTCTGAACGGATTCAGTGTAAAAAAAAAATTGTAGTGCTACACTACTCCTGTCTATTTATTTCTTATTTAATCAAGTAGGAACTGATTACACAAAAAATACAGAAGACACGAGATTGCTCTTTAAAAATCTCGGGCAGTGGTCTCAATCCTTGGTCCGCGGAACACTGGTGCTCCGTGAAGCAATTCGAAGTGTTTCGAAAGAAAGTAAAGTTTACTTCAAATGAAAAGAATAATAATAATGTCCACTTAAATAAGATGAAAATGATACAATAATTATAAATTACTTGCTCTTAGTGATAGAACAATGTGTGACAACAAACCCTTTTGATATTTAAGCAACTAACTTAAATGGCAGTTGTCAGAATTCCCAAAAGCTAAGAGAGCCCTGTTTTAAAGTTCTTTACGCATCGTAAATGTTCTGGGGAACCAAATATCAAAATCTAGTGCTCACCGACTTCAAAAACATTGAAACCCACTGATCTAGGGTTCTAGCTGATGTGAAACAATTCAATGTACCCCTACCGGGGAAATTTTATCAGAAAAATTTTCATCTTTCCTCATTTTGAAGTGACCAAAAAAAAAAAGGGAACTTGGTAGGTTTCATTTCTAACGAAAAATGAAAATATATCAAAGATTCACTTTTTTTTTTTGAAAATATACTTAAGCGTATCTAGTATGTTGGGGACGAAACTACTATAAAATTAACTCTCAAATTAAAACATAGTAAAAACAGATTTTATCACTTTTACATTTTTATTGACTAACTCAAAATTTTGTACTTTTGTTTCTGATGCCAATCCGCAACTTCTCGCACTATCGGGATAACAATTTCTTTAAAAAATATTCTTAAGCTCCCCTCTTACAACATATGCCTTGGAAAAAAACATCAGCCTCTTAGAATTTTTAGAGAATTGGAGAGATTCAAAAATGTTCTTGCAAATAGTAAACTGAAATAGCATAAAACTTTTGAATTCTTCAACTTTTGCAAGCCAAAATACATTATTATTTTTTCTATATATAAATAGGAAAAGACAAAACAGTTTAGAACCATTTTCTCATCGTTGAGTAAATTATTAGATAATAAATATAAAACTTATTGTTAAAAGGAGTGTTGCCGTGGAGCAGTAATATTAAAATCAATTATAATAATAGTTTAAGTGAAGGCTCCTCTGAAACAACAGAATGAAAAATTAGAATACTGCACGGAAGTAGACATTTAAGTTTCAGTCAACTGCCACTCAATTTAGTACAAAATCGGCAGAAGTACAAGCCGCTACATTTATGAGCGCAATTGGCCCTGCGGCGACAATGATTTACAATACGGTGAGAATGATCCAAGTAAACTTGACGTTATGATCGCCAAATTCGATGAATAATACTTATATAATTAAATAGCCTATTGTTTTCAATGCTAATTTTAATTTTGGTCGCATTTCGACTGTTGGGGCGAAATCTAGAATTCAAAAAATGCTAACTCAATGATAATATTTCAGCCTGTAATAACTTTCTTTCTTATACCCTCCCCCTCTTAGCCTATCAAACAATCTAAAAAATTTGACAATATTTAAAATATTCGTCAAAACTATGGAGCTATGGCATACTCTATTGTAAGCATAGTTCTGAAGAACTACATAGCTATACAAACTATGTTAAGAGTTAAGACGCCATTTATAAACATTTTTAGTACACAACATGTTTGTTGAAGCCTTCTTTTCGTTTTCTTTCCTGGTTTTTGTCATTTAGATGACCTTGCTTTTACAGTAAGTCATTACTACAGAGTGTTAGAGTACTTATTAAATAATCAACTTATCCTATTTTTAATAGTTTCACATCCCTCTCACCGGAGACGCAATGTCATTCTTAAAATAAAAATAAAAATTAAAAAAAAGGAATGCGTTAACAACGCAATAACATTTTCAAAACGATAAGATCTGATAAGTAATATGCTAGTTTCACAATGGCGCTTGTCTTCACTTTCTTCAGTTTTTCCCTGGAAGGTATGTTTCATTCTTTCAGAGTGTACTTCGAAAGATCGCACGTGCTATGAAATTTATTACAATTGTGCAATATTTAACAAGAAGTTCCGTCTAGAACTATACGAGCCTACTTTCCCGTATACACCAAATTCAAACTTATAATCTAGCTATCTCTTTCTCTCTCTTTCTTATTTATCTTTAGTTCTAATTATTGAAAATATACCTTTTTCAACGGATAATACATATTCATTCACTCACTCATCCATTCTTTCATTTATTCAGCCATGCATTTATTCATTCATTCGTTACCTCATTCAAGTGTTTATTCATTCATTTACGCATTCATGTATATATTCACTCATTTATTTATATTTTCATTTATTCAATAATTTATTCATTCATTCTTTTCCTCATTCATTTATTCATTGATTTATTCTTTCACTCTTTCATTTATTCATTCATTCATTATTTCACTCATTGAGTCACTGAGAAATATCCTTGAAAATCCCGATCAAAAAAGTTCCTAGCAAAATAGGCTCGTAAGTTCTGGATAAACTTTCTATTTCTACATGTTCTACGTTATAAGAGCTTTCCGATAAAGTTTGTTCCAAGCAAATCGGTCCGTTAGACCAGGATTTATATAGGGTTGAAATTTCCCCGTAAGCTCTGTGTTAATTTTTTGAACTGTTCAAAAATGAACAAAAACTGTTCAAATCAATATTTCACGCCGAGAACTCCTTTCAATAAGCTTTCAATAGGAACTTGGCTCTTGTGCCCAGAGTTTACAGAATTTGCTTCAATTTTGTCCATAGGCGCTAATTTTAAAATTTTTTGAACTGTTCAAAATTAAACAAAAAATTGTTCAAATCAAAAAGTAAAATATAGAAATAAGATGTCCTCGCCGAGATCTTTCGAATGCAAAAAGAATTTTTCCAATCGGACAATTCGTTCAAAAGTTATTAGGGGGGGACAGACCGACAGACAGACAGACCGACAGACACACTTTTTCCCCATCTCAATACCCTACTTTCAAATTTTTTATTTTTCAATCTTTATTTAATTACTTCACTTATTTTTGACTTTTCTTGATTTTTAACGATATTTTCACGATACATTAAGCCTTCTTTCATGCTTTATTATTATTTTTTTTTACTTTTACGGGAAAGTAGGCTAAAAATTAGATAAGCTAGCATCAACCCAAGACGTATTTATCTACGTCAGACTGACGTAGATAAGTACGTCGTTTAGGGGGGACAGGAGGGTCAACTGCACCCCTGGCTTTGAGAAATATATGCATTGATACATATAAGTCTGTATGTGTATGTGCACTCTCAGAAATAGAATCGTCACTTTTGAGGACTTTTCTATCGTCAAGCAAATTTCGTCATTTATAACGAAACTTTCCTCGCGAGATCACGTGACTTCAAAAAATTACTATAGAAATTTCGGCAAGGTGACGAAAGGTTTACTCGGAACATTTTTCACGAAGCCATTTCGTCAAATATGACCAAAGTTTCGTGAGATTTGAGCATGCGTTTCTGAGAGTGTGTTTAGTGCCTGATTACCGCAAAGGCCAACTAGGCCGCGGTCTTGGGCCCCCAATTGAAAGAAAGATTTCTGAAATTATCTCTTAAAATATATATTTTTTAATTTTTAGTACCATAGGAGGCCCCAAAATAATGTTGTGCCTTGGGCCCCCGGCTGTCTTAACCGGGCCCTGTGTGTGAGACGTTTTTTATGTTACATTGTTTTATATTGTTATTAAATATGTACACTTTGCGTACGAAAGACTCGCTGCTCCAATTCTGCATTTGGGTACCAAGTTCAGCACTTTCTCTTTTGCAAGTAAGGAACAAGTGCAGGTTACGAACGACTAAATTTCATCATTATTCCCCGCAGTCTAAAGGCAGTAATCAAAGCTAACTACGGCCATACTGTCTATACCTTATCGATTTCACAGACTACCCCCAATACGAGGGGGTGCGGCCGCAGCGCCATCCTCCTGCTCTCCCCACATTATAGGAATTATAATTATTCCTTTATAAATCACGTCCCACAATACAAAGCAAACGCTAGAGGAGTAACCATACATCTTTATACTACTGTAATCGCCCGCTTGCGGAAGTGAACCATATTCTTGCAACCTCCTAAACACAAATCAAACGTTCCGGTAATTTTCCGAAAATCAACAAGTGCAGCTCTGCTAATAACCGGGATTGTTGCTATGGTAATATAATACAACGAAACAGGTACGATGTAGGGAAACTATCACCCAGACCACAAGATTTCGATTCCGATAGCTGGATGCGTTTCCACCGAAGTGAATTGCACTATTTTATCTGTGCGAAGTTTATCGAACCCCAGATAGTAACAAGAAGTTCCGTCTAGAACTATACGAGCCTACTTTCCCGTATACACCAAATTCAAATTTATAATCTAGCTATCTCTTTCTCTCTCTTTCTTATTTATCTTTAGTTCTAATTATTGAAAATATACCTTTTTCAACGGATAATACATATTCATTCACTCACTCATCCATTCTTTCATTTATTCAGCCATGCATTTATTCATTCATTCGTTACCTCATTCAAGTGTTTATTCATTCATTTACGCATTCATGTATTTATTCACTCATTTATTTATATTTTCATTTATTCAATAATTTATTCATTTATTCTTTTCCTCATTCATTTATTCATTGATTTATTCTTTCACTCTTTCATTTATTCATTCATTCATTATTTCACTCATTGAGTCACTGAGAAATATCCTTGAAAATCCCGATCAAAAAATTTCATAGCAAAATAGGCTACTAAGTTCTGGATAAACTTTCTATTTCTACATGTTCTACGTTATAAGAGCTTTCCGATAAAGTTTGTTCCAAGCAAATCGGTCCGTTAGATCAGGATTTATATAGGCTTGAAATTTCCCCGTAAGCTCTGTGTTAATTTTTTGAACTGTTCAAAAATGAACAAAAACTGTTCAAATCAATATTTCACGCCGAGAACTCCTTTCAATAAGCTTGCAATAGGAACTGGGCTCTTGTGCCCAGAGTTTACAGAATTTGCTTCAATTTTGTCCATAGGCGCTAATGTTAAAATTTTTTGAACTGTTCAAAATTGAACAAAAAATTGTTCAAATCAAAAAGTAAAATATAGAAATGAGATGTCCTCGCCGAGGTCTTTCGAATGCAAAAAGAATTTTTCCAATCGGACAATTCGTTTAAAAGTTATTAGGGGGGGACAGACCGACAGACAGACAGACCGACAGACCGACAGACACACTTTTTCCCCATCTCAATACCCTACTTTCAAATTTTTTATTTTTCAATCTTTATTTAATTACTTCACTTATTTTTGACTTTTCTTGATTTTTAACGATATTTTCACGATACATTAAGCCTTCTTTCATGCTTTATTATTATTTTCTTTTACTTTTACGGGAAAGGGAGGCTAAAAAGGCAATACGTGTATAAATCGCAAATTCGTGTCCCAAAAAACGTAGTGTAAACGAATTTTGATAACTCACGTGCACATTGCACTTCGAAGATAGTCATACGCAACATATGGTAAACTGCATTGTTCATTTTTATGAAGTATACTACAGAGAAAATAAATGCTTCTTACAATTTATATGATACGATCAGTACTATAGAATTGTTCATTTGTATAATAAAGATTTAGCATGCGTAATATCCACTGGTTATTGCTATATATAACGCATGTTACAGCGCGAACAGTTTATTATATACTCTTATGGGATACTGCATTACAAATTAATAGCACTGACTGTAACGTGTGAACAACTTGATTTAAAAGTTGCTGTATGACGAATACTCAATCACTGCGGTATTCGGCGTATTCAACACTTCTGCCGGATATTCGGCTTGACCGAATAGTGTTACACAATTAACGGAAAGTTGAACAAATATTTCTCTGAATACCCTATGGCCGAATATTATTGATACATGTTTCACAAACTAAATGTAAAATAATGTGCTTTTAACACAAACTTTAGACTACTGAAGGAAATCGGCATACTAATAGCGTCGTAATGACAAGATCTTCATCTGATTTTGCATTAATTTCTATCATTTATTTATTTGTGTGCTCAATTTACTTCATTTATTTCTTTTTTCTTAATTTCAGTGCGACACATAGATACAATATTTAAGACAATAAAATGACTGACAATACATTTCGATAAGAGCGTAAGTAACATGGATAGCCATTGTATTTTAAGAACAAACATCTTTAAAAACTTTTTAAATTTAATTGCATACAAGTCCCGATAACTAAAAGATGCTTATTTAGAAAAGCTGGTTTTTATGCGAAATTCGCATAGTAAAACTAGTGAGCAGATTAACGAACGAAAAGTTAAAAAGATGTAAATAAATTCCACTTTGCGATCTACTAAACTAATTAAGTGCTTTGAAACTTAAGTAGTGTCGTAATTTTGTTCCTACTACAACACATATGCCTCTTTGCACTTTCACACCAATGCAGCACACCTCGAAACTTAAGACAACCAAACATCGTTACAGATGCAACAGCTGCAATTTCGGGTTCTCATCTCCCTAAATAGAAAAATGGGATGCATTGCATTTCCTCTACCGCAGTGAAAAAGAAAAACTTCGATAAAGTAACAGGGAGAACATCTTGAATCCTAATCAACAAAACGCATTCTGAGCGATTTATAAAATTCAATCCGTAAAAAAAGCAAGAAAAATGCACACTGTGCATTCGATTTTCAAATTGAAAAAGGCACAGGAAAACGCACTGAAAATCGCTCTTGCTCACTCATATTAAAAAAAACAGAATAACACTTCCATTGTGAAGCAAGATCAATTAAATTTCATACAAATTCAGAACGCGTTTATTTGATTTGTGTGACTGCACTGAAACGACTTTAAAAAAATAAAAAAATAATAATAATTGTCCAAAACAATAATTTAATATAACCTTTCTGGCACTAGAAAAAGCAGCTAGGAGAATGAAGCTCAGAGTAAACATGGAAAATCAAAGCATACGTTTTGTGGCAAAAAAGAATACCAGTTTCAAACCTTTGAGATCGGCCCATTCAAATTTGAATCGGTGAAAAATTTCACCAATTTGGACTCGGATATTAACTACCAAAATGACATTAATCCTGAACTCAGAAAGAGGCTGATGCAAACCGTTGTTTCTTTGTGTTAAGACGTCTTTTGAAGTCCCATCTAATTAAGAAGGACAAAAATTTTGTTATACAAGACATTGATCAAATCTGTTTTAACTATGCCTCAGAGACTTGGACCTTGACAGCGAGAGAAGAGAGAGCCTTGGCGATTTTTGAGAGGAGGGTCCTGAGAGCTATTTTTGGTGCTGTCCTGGAAAACAACACCTGGCGAAAAAGGTATAACTTTGAATTGTACAAAATCTATAAAGATGAGGATATTATCAAGTCCATAAAATTGGCTAGAATGAGACAGGCAGGACACCTCTTGAGAATGAATGAAGACAGAACACATATTAAGGTCTTCAATGCAACTCCTTTTTGCAGAAGATCAAGGGGAAAGGGCCCGGGGGGGGGGGGGGGGGCATAAAGGGCTGTCGTGCCAATGCCGATGATTTCCAGTTGCCACTATATTTACATTTCTTGTTATGAACTGAACTATTATGCAAAAAGGAAAATAAATGTTCTCGTAAATTTTAATTCTTGTTACCCGTACTCACGACAACAGAAAAGGTTCGCAAGGAAAACGAGCTGCAGATGTGTGTACCAAATGACTTCCTACTTGTAGTACACTAAACATACCTTTTTAAGAACTAAAAAAAAACGGGTGCGTGTATCACATACGTACGTTAAAAGTAATATTTCTTCGTTTCATTATTTTTTAAATAAATTTTTAGTTCGCTTTTATTTCCCTACACCTATATAGCATAGTAAATATAGAGAATAGCATTTTCAGGATTAAAGAAAAGCATTATTTTTATTGGCCTGAGAAATCTTAAAATAAAGCAGAACAGTAACTGAACGGAATCTGCAGAGGGAAAAAAATACAACTTAAGCTTGCCTTAGGGTGAGGCGGAAGAGCATTTTAAACACTTGTTAAGACCACTAGTTTCTTGAGAACTAATGGAGGAAAAACTGCTTTACAAGATCCTAATTCTTGCAAATACTTATAATATGGGAGTTCTACGGGAAAGTCGCCAAGTATCGCATACATGGCCAAACCGACACCGGATTTGGCTTCACGATTTGTTTGCCAAATTTGGGAAATATTCTCAAGTTATCGCCAAATGGGCGCAATATACTGAACTATAGAGTTGGTTTGAATGATGCCTTTGGGCAAATATCTTGGCATGGAAATCGACTAGAAATTTGCATGCAATTGACACGAAATCGCATACAAAGTACCACTTTTGCAACATCCGATTCCAACCAAAATGGGATGTGCACAACCAGACCGTGTACAGGTCTTATTTACGAAATTTCAACCTTCTATGATGAACTGTTTTTGAGTTATGCGAGATGTGCACATACGAACAGACAGACGGCACGACAAAACTCGTCAAAACAGACTCGGGGATTCAGTGGCATACGTATAATCCCAGTGGTCCTACATACGGTGCGTATGTACATACGTACGGACGTTGCAAAGAAAAACTGTCCAAACTGATTAATTAGGGATTAAAATGCAAATTTAAGCTGAAATTTGAGTGCGAAATTTCTCGTGATTACAATACTTCTTGTACTCTGTACAAGAAAGTAAAAAGGACTATTTGAAAAGTGAATGCTCAATAGTTAACTGGGGGTTAGGGGCGGTATCCAGCTTCTAGTTTTGAAAGGAGCCCTCCACCCTCTCCCTCCTTTCCTCTCCAGACTTAGGTTACACGGAAAGAAATTAGCACTGTAGCCATGATCATTATAATGTGCAACACAAATCGAAAAATTTGAGGACATCTCCCCCTCGAATATTTTTGAAATTAAAATCACAAAACCGCAATTTTAGGGTCCTTTTGGTCAAGCTTAGAGAGGTCGTGGGGGTAAATAACCCCCAACGGATCCACAAATTATTGACACCCGCTATCCCCCAGTTAATGCTAAAGCATTTAATCGTCGGAACTTTTTTACTTGATCATTGAATGTGCTGTCGATGAACAGCACTTAGGGATTATTCATAAATGATGTCACACTTCGACCGGGGTGGGGGGATTCGTGAAATTGTGACAAGAGGAGGGGGTAACAAGAAGTGTGACATCATGCTCATGCAACATAGTGTGGCATGTGACAAGGGGGGATGGGGTCAAATTATATGGGAAAAAAGTATGACATCATTTATGGACGGCTTCGTATCCTATTTCTTCATATCGCAAATTTGCTGCAACAATTGCCATATTAATTATCATTGTCATTATAACTCGCAAGAGTTATTATTTTGAATTAGTTGGATGATTGTTTATTGCACTTATGCTTGGCATTATCCTGCAGTATTAATTGAAAAATCAAATATCTTCAAAACTTACGACGTTGTTGCATCAAGTGAGCCATGCATCGCCCCCCCCCCCCCCCTGCTGGAAATTCTTTTTTGCTATTTCCCAACCTCTTTCGGACTCGACAACGGTTGCATAATAAAATAGCAACATAGCTGTCATGATACAAACTATGTTAAAGAATAACAATAATATATTTTTTAAAACTCACTTTATACCTGCGGACCGACGAAAACAGAAAAAATATTTCGAGAACCCATCGTCTGCCAAAAATAAAAACATGATATAGTATAAATAGATATTTTATATATTAAATCGTGGGTATACGAAGAACATCTGATAATTTCTTTGGTATTTATTACTGACTGACATAGCAGAAAAAGGTTCTTCACGTAAATAGAAAATCGTAAAATTTTATCAACAAGCTTGTAAAAGAGAGGTGGAAAATTTTTTTCGAGAGATATCCAAGAGAGAGAGAAGACAGAATCGGATCCCATCAAATGTGATAGCAGCGCAGTGGTGTGATTAAAAAACGCACATTAAATGTACATCCTAAATTTGAACTAATTAACTTTTTGATATGTACTCGATTCAACAATACTTTCAATTGCTGAATCGAGAACACCGTAAATATTTAAATACTAATTCTGATGTTGTTTATGTCCTTAAATTTACATTTGTGGGAAGTAGATAAGAGATTTGAAAGGAACATTAAAACTCAAATTATTCGCGGAGCAGCACCAGTAGTTGGGAAACACTGATCTAGATTGATATGACAGCCGAGGCCGAATTTGTGAGTTTTGATATATTTAACAACAAAACATATGATGGTTGTGTGTTGAATTCTTAAGCTGTGTTTCATTTTAAGAATAAGAAGTGAAATACTTTCAGTCAGGCCCGCACCAAGCCTGCTCGACACCGTCGTGCGAATTCCTACTGAACGCCTTTTTCAGAGTTGTAAAAACCCCGAAAAACCCAACTTAATGTTTTCTTGGTTTTATTACATTTTTCGGGCTTTATGGGGGGGGGGGGGGGGCTTCGGGTTCAATTGTGGCTTCTTTTAAAGGGCGCCTTTTGGTTTCGCGGCCCAGCGCCTTTTTGGCACTGCGCTGCCGAACTGCCTGCACATATGGACGGCACGGGCCTGTTTTCAGAAATGTGGGTCTATTATAAACAAAATTTAATGGGTACAAATGAAATAAGTAGAAGTATATTTTATTTGACCAATGTAAAAGTAAAATTTTAGTCTTCGAATTTAGTAGCTGAGCATTAATGCAAACGCGATGGAGGAAGATGGGTGCTGAAAATATGTCAGGAACCCTATGCTGTCAAGACCCATGGTCAAGACTGGGGACTCTGCCAGTGCTGATAAATTTCTCCGATTATAAATAAGTAACTGCAAATAAAAATGCACCATCTTTGAACTTAATTTTATTCAGCAGCGAAAATATCACTCAACAACAAAAAGCAGTCACTGAAAGATGCGTAACACACACACACGTGCATGTAAATATGAAACATTGTTTTGTGTACGAAGAACCGCTACTCAAGATCGTCTGCTATCATCTTCGAGAAGGAAAACACACGCGAGGCAGGGCCTCCCGTTTCTGCACTCCCGATCTTCGATGGTGCCTTTGGCCTCAAGGTCAAAGGAACACTCATGCTCTCTTCCACCCACCCTGTAGTCTGTATCCAGGCGCAGCTAAGGCGCAGCGATCTAAAGGAGCAGGGTCCTTGGCCCGCTTCAATAAACTGGTTTCCCTTCTGCGGTCGGAGGGAGAGATGTTATTTTCGCTGGCCGTCGTCTTCGCTTTTTATCAATCCATCTGTCTGTCGAACGATTTATCTGTCACTAACTGCGTCCACAATTTTCTAACACATCAGTTGATTTCAGTAGTTCGATGCAGAAAACATCAATGAAACATTGTATACAGTTGATTTATTGCAAGAAAACCGAGCATGTGATAAAGATGCGAGTGTCCCCCCCCCCCCCTCCCAACAGCAGCTTTGCGATAAGACATTGTTAACTCAACAAAATTCCGATTTCCTTCGAACTTCTATGCTTTTAACACAAATAAACAATTTACACAAAGCCAAAAAAGGGGGGGGGGGCGATAAAAACTTTTATTGCCCTTTTCCTTATTTCAAAAATGGTTTGAATTTTGATTTGAATTAGTGATAGATAATATCTGTACCTGAGAGCTATAGTATTATAAGTCCATTTTTTCGAGTTTTCGCGAGTTTACACCTAATGGACATACAAAGTACTGACGACAAAGCTACTAGCTCTATGCGGGTTCCAAAAAATGGATTTAAGATACTATGGCCCTCATGTAGATATTTTTTTTTTTTTTTTTTTTTTAATGGGTTAAAGTTCTTAAAAGGGATGGATTTTAAATATATGCATGGCATTTACAGGTTTCATATAGTGGAGCGGGATATCGGGTAAGAATAGAAGGATATCCGATATACGGCAAAATCAATATCCGATGCATCCCTAATTCAGACCGTTGCCTCTTACCCCCCCCCCCCCCCCAAAGCGAAATCATGCGTGCGCTATTACCTCCTACATATGGCAATATGTTGCTAGGGCAAAGCAGGTTCTGGGGTATGTTCCACCTTCTCCCACAACGCTTCTGGCTAGTTCTACATTAATGCTCAAAAATAGTACCTACGCCCCCACCCCAAAGGCAGCATCTATTGTAATAATCCAGCAACGATATACATATTCCATAAAAGCACGTAAAAGAAACCTACAATATCTTTTTTTTTTTTTTTTCATTTTCAAACAAACCATTGTAAGCTTTTACAAATACATACATAAGTGCTTTGTAACTTAATGCTGCTACTTCTTAAAAAAATCGTATAATTAAAAACATAATTAAAATCATATAAACCCTGATACCCTCCATAGTAACAATTGGAATTAATGGCCCTTAGTATATATGTTAAATATGACCACTGGCAAATAAAATACAGCATTATTATGAATGACTATTAACGATAAAAACTTACTTTGTACACTTGGCCGTACGTTCCATTTCCAACAACTTCTATAAGCTCAAATATCCCAGCTGGATCCTGTAATAAAAATATGCCAAATTACTTTCTTTTTACAAAATTATACAGGGATATGCAGACATTTAGCATCTATCTATCTATATCTATGTACCGATCTCATAGGCGACGGTATTCAAATTATTTTAATCTATATCTGCCTATTCATGCCCAGGGGTTAAAATTCAAAGCAGAATGGCGGGATTCCCGCCCAAATTTCTGAGAACCCCTCCATAAATCAATTTCAAAAAAGTGCAATTCCCTCCTTATATAGAGCTTGGAGAGGAGTCTCCACCTTCACCTGAAAATTTGAATTTCAGTCCCTGATTACTATTTATCAATCTGACTGTCCATAAAGCTATCTGTAATTTTATTTACAATATATTACGAAATGCGAAAAGAAAAAAACGCCAGGCATCGAACAACTGCAACTCAGAAAAGCGTGAGATGTTTCACGTCATTTGAGGAAGAAGGCAGCCAATCAGAGCGAGAGGGGGGGGGGGGGGGCAGCGTTCATTCCGAAGAGTGGCGTAAAGTGATATCAGTATTTAAAAGATTATAATTAAAAATAATTTTTCAAAAACTATTGCTTTTTTTTTTTTTTTTTGAAGAATTCCTTTTGTTGCAGAGTTATACAGGGCGTTTCTAAGAGAATATCGTGGTTTAAAGTAGTATTTGTTATCTTTGTAGTATTTATTACGTACAACTTAAAGTCATAATCACAGCATGAAAAGAAAGAGCAACTCAAACAGTTTTGTTGGTACGTGCATGTGCCAGAAAGCCTCTGCGCATGCACTAGAAAGCGCAAGTACCGAAAATGCGAACTATTGTATAGAAATCTCTTTTCTGTAGTTTGCAAGGACCGAATCTGAAGTTACTGTGGAACGTGCATTAAGTTCAAATGTGATCCACAAGTCATAATAATATCTGTAGATGGTATCATCAGTTTGCAAATACCTATTGGTTGAACATCACTGTATTCGAACGCTGGATTGGCCGCAACGGGCCCAGCTTCTTTCGCATGGTCTCCACGCTCACCCGATCTCACGCCATGTGATTTCTACCTGTGAGGGTTCATAAAGGATCGCGTGTATGTGCCTCGACTACCAGCTGACCTACCCGACCTAAGAAATAGGATTCAGGCAGTTGTTGCAACAATTACACCACAAACACTGAACAACGTTTGGGAAGAGTTGGGTTATCGACTTGACGTGTGGCGTGTGACGAAAAATGGTCACAATAAACACTTGTAAGCTTGTACGTAAAACTGAATTGCTCTTTCATTTCATGTATTAATTATAACTTTACGTTTTACGTTATAAATACTACAAAGCGTTAAAACCTCGAAAACCATTTAGAAACACCCTGTATAATATAACGTCTATATTAATATTTAGGAGTTGCAATAGCAAAAAATGGACGAAAAGGCTTTTTTACTTTTTGCTAGATCAATATATACAATTACTTCTTTATAATCGCGATCAAAATGTCTTTTTTTAAAAAATCAGGAAAAAAATAAAAATTCTCAATTTGCAAAATATTTTCCCCCATTACGTTTAAAATTGAGTTTTTATACAATCGGGTCAAAAAAATATTTTGCAATAAAATGGGGTTCTGGGGGGATTTAAAGTGATAACAAACCACGTAAACTATTAAATAACTTTTTTTTTAAGTTAATTTATCAAAAATCAGAAACAAATGCTCGTGTTCGGCAAAAACTAAACCTGTATATCAATTTATTGATATAGAGATAAAAAAGTATCATTAAAAAACTTATCTGTGATAATAATACTTATGAGAATTAAGCATACTAAATTACCTTATTGTTCTTTTTAAATTCGTTTCCGAAATATTTTCATTTCTCTTTCCTGCTATTTAGATCGAAAGATCACCAAGTGTTCTTATTTATTTGAATGAATTGTTAGATGCATACAATCATTTTGAATCTTTCTATTCTTCTGTGAAATTAAAAAGTGCTTCAAAACTATTCCCATTGATTTTTGCTGATGTTTTCGTTTTACAGCTTTATTACATGCATAGTTGTTTCGTTCTATCATATAATGTAAAAATATAGAATTTTCAATTATGATTTCTTTTGCTGAGATTTAAAAGTCCAAAAATCTTATGTATAATCACCTAAGTACTGTCACTGTCAATTTAATAATCCATCCGCGTACACCCTTTTGAGAATGTCTATTAGAAGTTAGAACGTGATCTGTAATTCAGTTACCTACAGACAGGAATTATTGTCAAAAAATTTCAAATTCCATTAGAAAATTTAAAGCATTTTCCCCTCCTTATTTTAAGAATTCTTTCAACAACAAAGATAAAAAATACTCTAAACTGCAAGATGTAAATTTGTTCTAAATTCGTGCGAAGTTTAGAATTAATGCTATAATAATTAAATATATGCTTTAGCTGTTGTCACTTACAATAAAAAACTCGATCTATATACATCGGATTGGATTCTTCAGAAGCAGCATAAAAAAAATTTCTCCCGAAAGAAAGAAAAAAGAGTGTTTTGTTTAATACTTTTTAAATACGGAAAGACTATAATTTAAAACGGGGAGTATCCGGAGTCCCCCTCCCCCTTTATTATTATTATTATTATTGAAAATACAGCTTTTCATAAAATAAGTATCAATGATAAGCAGATTATATTCAAATATTCTTTAATTTCTTATCGGTGATTAATTTATTCCTGAAAAGCCTGCTTCTTTTTCTGCTGAATCTCTTTCAAATATAGTTATTTTCGTTTTCCTTTAATAAACTAAAATTTTTTGATTTTCTTGTTTACAATTGTATGAACAAAGCGGGCTGAAAATAAACATTAATACTAATTTTTTTTTAGGTAAGGATTCATTTGAAAGACATTTTACTGCATTTTATATCTTTATTTCCAAACTACCAATGAAACGAAAAATGAAAATATATACTATATGTATTTATTAGTACTATATTTTGGTGCGAAAAAATATTCGGTTACATTCTACTATAATTTAAACACTACACCTCTATGTGTATAAACGGATTCTCGCCCAAGCGGTAATACAATTGGATAGAATGTCGAAGCGTTGACGTAAGCTTAAGTATTTTGTGCAATAAATTTTAAATTAAAATTTATTAAAGCTAGTTAGTGTAGATTTGGACAATGTGGTTATACAGCCGAAAAAATTAACAATTGTTTAAGTCATGTTTGCATTTAACGATATGAAAAAGAAGATGATTGGTTTGAAATTGAGCAAAAAAAAAAAAGAAAGAGAGAAAGAAAAAAATTGTATAAAATGGCTATAACACCAGTGTTGACGAATTTTCTTGCATATCTTGTGGATCCAAAACATCATGACAATCAATTATCCAGTGAAATAGAAGCAGCATTGGAGTATGTGGGACACGATGCAGAACAGCTGATTTATTGAGTTTGATTCTTAACAAGCTCAATATGCAAAAAGCACGCCATTCATTTTTTTTTTTTTTGAATAGGAATACATTAAAACCTACAGCAACTGAATGGTGTTGAAGTGAAGAAGTCAGATCCAATGAACGAAATTAAATTTTAATAGCAAAATCAATTACAGCCAATGTTGAGGGAGTTGTTTAGTTTCAGGATGATACAATCAAAATTGCATACAAACATAGCTCTATAAAATGCTGCAAAACTATCTTCTTTACAGCTTCTTATAAGCAGTTTGTACTAAGTTCCTAATTAAAAGATTTGTTTAATAGTAAAGGTTCATAAGATTCATTAGATGTAAAGAATTTCAGTGTGTCTTAATTCTTGATGCAACTTTGATTCAATGTTATTCTCGAACACAAATTATGGTGAAGTATGGCTCTCATTGCTTTATTTCAATGGATTTACATTAAAAACTGATAGTAAAAATCGACATTATTGTACACTTACACATAAATGTTTTAAATATAAAACCCTATTAGCTGTAATGAAATGTAATGATGTGATTGGATGGATTAATTAAAATGTTTATAACCTGTGTAAATTATTTTTATGTGGAAGATAAGTTCTGTCTTCTTATACGCAATGCTTTCAGGCCGGGGGGGGGGGGGGTCGTGTGATAAGTCTTCGTATTTTTCCCATTTATAGCTTTATAGATATGACATTGTTTGCAAAACATCGACTGTTTTAAATAGATATATCGCACTTTGAGTAATTACGATAACACTGGTCAACAAGTGTTTTGCCCCAAGAATGAATTTCACTTTTCCTGAAGGAGTTTTGCACAAGGAATCCATATCTGGCATCAAAATTGTTCCATCAAGTATAGTTTTTTAGTTATGAGGAAGGAAATGTTCGATGTTTACGTTTTTTCAGTGTTTTTTCCCGATCATGCAGCATCATTTTTATTGAGATAAAGTACACAAAAGGGCTTGAATGTCAACCGACGAATCAGTGGTCACTTTTTTTTGCTGGAAAAAACTTAGTGGAGTGTCACAAACAGCCCCCGCAGACCCCCGAACGGAAGTGCGTATCAAATTACTGCATTGGGTGCGGGGCGGGTCTCGGTAGGAATTTCGCGAGAGTTGGGATACAAAGGCAAATAGGCAACAGATTGATACTGCATTACACGTTTAATGAGCATGAGCTACTATTTTTTATCATAGAAGTTTCCTGATGTGTGTAAAAATACCACCTGAAAACAAGGGAGCTGTATAACCGATGAACATGGAGATCGGTTCCATCAGGACATTTCAGTTATCGAAAAGAGATATCAAGGGAAGTCGAGTGCAATTATGTTAGCAGATTACTGCTGGACGTTAAAAAGGGACATTCCTGAAGCGAAGTATGCCAGAACCTGTCCAGAACATTTAAGGCATTAATAAGAAAATTACTTGGATTTTTGGTGCATATGCTTCAAATGTAACAATTACAATGCCCTTAAAAAAATGGGGGGGGGGGGGGGTGTCCTAAGGACTTTATGGACTGATCTTAGAAATATTTTCCAAGCTGAATTCGAAAATGAAAACCATTTTCCTTATCACTTAAGGGTTTTGCTTGTAAGGTACTGCAATAATTTAAGGTAAATGTCATTAATGTCAACTATTACAGCACCTTGCACGGAAAATCCTTACGTGATGGGGGAAAATGGTTTTCATTTTCGAGTTCAGCGTGAAAAATACTTCCAAGATCAGTTAACAAAGTCTTTGGGGCAGAAAAAAAGTTTTTTTTTTTTTTTTGTAGACCAGTGTAATCAGTTGATATCGATTATTTTTGAGCTATCGTAACCGAGTCTATTGGATTTTCTTATAATCATACTAAAAATCGAATCGCAATTATGTTTTTTTTTTTTTTTTTTTTTTATACATAATCACAGTCGTAATCTTTGTGAATTGCTATCGTATATTTGCCTTGTATAATCTTAACTTGCTAAGAGCTAAAATTTTGAGATTGACTTTTCTGAAGAGAAAGTTTCATGGGTATTGAAAAAGCCCTATCAATAAGCCCCAACAGTAAATGATGTAAAAAGAAAACCTAATGCTATCCACACATGGAACAGATTCTGTAGAATATTTACAAATAATTGGAAAATATATGAACGAAATCATTTGAAAATACAATGTAAAGTCATTATGACAATACATTCATTACTTCCTTTCCAGATTTTCATCGAGTATCCCACATAGACCCTGATGTGATTCAACAACCTAATCAAAATTCAAGGCAAAGTTTTAAAAATAAAACTCTTGAATATTTTTGAAACTACTACATATGTGTTGATATCTACACAAAAATCGCTCATTGATTCATGAAACTCATACGAATATTATCTTAACCACTATTTTTTCATCTCATAAATCATGCTCAACCTTTGGGATAAAAAAAAAGGAGGGGGGGGGGGCAGAAATCATCTGATATAACTCTTTCTGAAGTTGAAACTTTTATGCCAATGACTTGACTCATTAGTACAATGGGTTATCCTCAATTACATGTGTTCTGGAAATGTAGTATATTATGATATGCAAATAATTATTGATGCACTGAGAAGGAATAGGAACTTCAAACAATCATCTCAAACCAAAGAATTGTTGCTGGCAGTGATCTTTCAAAAAGAGATATTTGCTCTCTCTTTATTGTTTATGATGTACTCTATTATAGAATGGAAAGTTCAATAAATAATTCATTCTGTTAGAAGAAAGTTAGAACATACTAAGGCCTGCTTGTATTAGCATTGACAAAAAGATAATGTTTTCTTATAGCTTTGAATCATTTTAGTAGTTCAAGCAAGTAGTGTTCCATGCGAACCAAATCCTGTTGGTTTAAACATTTTTCTTATAGCAGGTCAATTTCGAATTGTACTAGCTTTTGTAACACATCAAAGTAAATAGTCGGCTTGAAAGCAAAATGATATTCAACATTTAAAACAAAGATTTGTGAGTAAATGCTTTTATGCAAGTTTCTCATATGTTATACAGTCAACTCTCTCAAATCAGCGAGCGTCTAAAATCCGCGTAAGATTTCCGATGTAAACAGTGAAATTTAGTCAAAACCTAGTTAAAAACTTAGTATAAAAAAACTAGAAGTTTCTTAAATTTTCAAAACAAAAAGCATTTTTTTAACTTGAAATGTTCACAATGACTCACATCTGTCTTTTATACGTTGAAAAGAATGTATATTTAGCTTATTTTTATATTTTTTTGATATCCACGTGTCATGCGAATATTAGCGTTTTGCTGTAATTGGACATCAATCTTTTTGCATCTGTTTTTTGGTTTGCGATATTTCTTATTATTTTTTCACTAGTACACATTTCAAACCGTATTTAGCAAAAATATTAAGCTATTTTTTAGTATAAATTTTGTATTTGCATCGATTTTATGATGCAAATGTTCTTCTTCCTTGATCTAGTTAATGAAGACGATTTTGGTCGCCAACTTAGCGATCGGCAATGAAATTTTTGGTCCTCATTCAAAATTTTTTGGTAGCCAGTTGGCGAGTGGCGACCACCAATCTGCACCTTTACAAAGTAGTTTAATAAAAAACTTCATTTAAAGTATACTTTTTATAAATTTTCTTTTCTTTACTATCAATCTTTTTTATATATTCATGCCTCTATAAATAGCGGTTTATCAAAACATTTTTAAAGTAATAAGTAAAAAGCTGAATGCAACATTATAACCTCGCAAAATGCGTACACTGATCAATGACCCGAAATCCGCAGAAACTTTGGTCCCAAGCAGTGCGGATTTCGGAGAGTTTACTGTACTAATAACGTGAACATTGATTTAAATGGATACGATGCTCCCTAGCTAAATATAAAAATTTTAATTTTTTTTGAAAATATCATTTTTAATACCTATTGCTTTTTTAAAAGCAACAACAAAAACAAAAGAAGCAAGTGATGGAACAAGACAGTATTTTTTTAATTTAATAAAAATCTTTCAAAAATAACTTTGATCAACTGAAATGGTAGAAATTTAACCTCATTTTTATATGATGAATTAGTAACTACTACACATTTATTAATTAAATAGGTTGCTGTAATTGAAGATAATTTAGCAATTACAGACTTTAAGTCCAAGTTACAAAACAGGCTTGTATAATAAAAAGATTGTGAAGTTTCATAAATTGAAACAACATTGTTCAATTTTTTTTTAAAAAAACCTAATAAACCTAGCCTTAAACATTTTTTTTTGGCGGGAAGGGGGGTAAATTGAATCAAAATTTTCATCTTTACAATAATTTTAAACAACTGAATCATCTTTCCTCAACTGTACAACTTTAAGTCTTACGCTGGAATCAGTCGAATGTCTACTATCTAGAAATATTCCTACTGTACCAACTTGAACCCTTTCTAATAAGGTAATCTCTTTGTGAAGAAAAGGACACCAAAACCAAACATCATACACTAAACACATTCTAAGAAAAATCAATTGCATCAAATTGAAATGCTAAAAAAAATATTTCATTTCATAATAATATTCCCAACATATTTACTTGCTTCTGAGAGAAATGAAGGGAAAATAATTCATATCCAGAGCATGTTTTACAATATATAATTCATGAAGCAACATTTTTTAAAATTTAACGCTCTTACTGTCCATCTTCATGGAACTGGGGGCACTATATTCAGTGGGGGATCAAGAGGGGACCCTTGCCCACAGACCAGCAGAATATCCAGGATTTTTTTTCAGGGGAGAAAGGTTTTGCTTGGGAGCATACCCTACAAGATCTAAGCTTATAAATGACTGTTTATTAGATATTGTAATTTCAGGGCGAGGAGGAGTATAGATCCTGATGGAGCCACCCCCTGGATACACCAGTGTCCATGACTTTCAGAAACAATGAATTCATACCATGTGTGTACAACATGCGTTTTTTTTTCTCATAAATTGTATTAAATGTGTCAACCCCCTCCCCTTTCCCTGAAAAACTAAGCAATGACAGGCCTGACTATATTGACTTCTAAGAAGTTGTTAAATGAAATGTCTATGGGGAAGAGTTGGAAGGAATGGAGGCAATTGCATTTGTGCCAAAACAAAACATTGGAATTGATTTCTAGTTCCTTTACTTGATGAAACAAATATAGACTCTAGCACACTTCTAATTGTTAACCTGCTACAGTACATTGTGTGTACAATCAGAAAACTTTGCTTGAAAAGTAAGAATTTCTTAGCTTTTCAATGATTTTTTTCAGTCATATTGTTAATGAAATAAAAGTATTGTAAACTCAAAGATATAGTGTTTGCAAAAGAACAGTCAAATTAAGCCTAACCTAATTCCAGCATGTTTTATGTGATAGGCATTTTAAAAGAATGTTCTGCAGTGGGAAGAATGAGACAGCATCGTTTAGGGAGGAGTGGGACAAGTTCTATTCTTTCAATTGTTCTATGCACTATCATAAATTATAGAAATCCTGTGACGTTGTGAAATAAAAAATAAATAAATATTTAGAAATTTAAAATTTGTTTGGTTCTAAGTACTATAATACTTTTATTGAAATAAGTCTTTTTAAAATGACTTCTCTGACATGGTTCATAATTCACTTTGAAGCTGGTTTTACAATTCATTTTAAATGGTTTTTATAATTATAATATTTCTTAATTTTTAGTGATTATGCAATACTTTAGTTCTTCCTCAGTGTTATGCCTGTAAATATAATAACACTATTAAAATTTGAGAATGTCGATAAAAAATAGAGAGATTATGGACCAAATTTAGCCGGATTGACTGACTGTACTACTTTAAAAGGAAAAAGTAACTGAGTGTGCAAAAGTAAATAAATATATGCAATAAGAAACCTCAAACAAGAATGTACCTAATGTACAAGTTTTGAAATTGGTAAAATATAAAGAAAAACTTTATAAAAGATTCTTATGATGTTATAAAAGATATTTCTTGATAAAAAAAGTAAAAAATAGAATTTCATTAATTTTTTAAACTATATAAATTTAAAAAGTATTGTTGCAATAGCAAACAGTACAAAATATTGGACTTCTTTAGCAACAAATAAGTAAGTAAGATTTGCCAAAAATTAAGTGAAATATGCCTATTCTATAATAAAATTGCCGGCATGATGGCGTCGTGGTAAGGCGCGGAGCTCGTACGACTTTGAGGATCGAGCCTGGCAGTGTTGGTGGATTTTCAAGATGCAGAAAACCGTCTGTGCCCATGTCATATGATTGTGCGGCATGTAAAAGATCCCTTGAGTAGACATTTGGCTTGGATGCTCTCGGCTAAATTAAATTCCTAGTGCAATTTCGCATTAACAGAGTCTGGTGCTCGCCTTTTCAGGTGGAGAAACTGGACAACAAAATTCTCATGTGGCAATGGTAGCATACTAAATGCGGTGCCGCTGAAAGGGATGATACCAATGTCTGGGGAAAGCACTAGGTCTGCAATTGGCAGAAGCCAACGGCAGCCAATTAGAAAAAAATAATAATAAAATTGGTGCATTTTTCATAGTTTCTAAATTTTAAAATGTTTATTATCTTCAACTTTTTGGGTAGTTTCTTAATCAAATATGCCTGTGGTTTAGGTTATTTTAAATGCATTCTTGGTGGCTGAACTGTGACTTGAGCATATCAATGTGTCTCATATAATGAAATATCCCACTTATTAGAAAAAAAATTTCATGGCAAATTGGTCTTCATTAAGCAAGCAGAATTGTAATTAATATTGCTAGCGTTATACTAGAATACAAGCAAGCACAAATAAATTGTCTTTGAAGGAATTAGAAAACACTATGCAGATTTCCAATGTTATATGAATGCATAAATACCATGCCGATGCCCACAGCAAGCTTCTGAAAAGAGAGTGGTTCAAAAATATTTGCTATTTTGTGATGTACCTCAATTTTTAAGATATTACCTTTACCCTGAATTTGGGGGGGGGGGGGGGTATTACAGAAAAATGTTGAAAGGAAAGAAATATTTAAAAGAGAGATTAAAGTAATTTAAAGGTACTTTTCTCCACCAGACACCCAGAACCCTGTTAGCCGTAGCCTTAGGTGTGCCAAAGCTGGGAGCTGGTGGCCGTCGGTCGACTACGGTGGGCCCATTTTTGCGGCGAGATAGGTCTGCTAGGCTGTTATGTGTACAACAACCCCGACAGCCCAGCCTCCCTACCTCTTACTGCGTAGCAAACATGGTGCGGGTGGTGGAACAGGTTTGCCAGAGTCTGGTATAGAACCGACCACCACGGGGGAAAGCCAGTACTTCCACAGTTTGCCAAAAGGATCTAATGGCCAGGGAAGAAGTTGGCCATTGAAGGCATCGATTTGCACTGCTATAGTACTTTCTCTCTTTTTTTTCTCTCTTATTATAGTGAAACTTCGATAAATCAAAGTTGCAGGAAATGGGGCGATCCACTTATAGAAAATTTGAATCATCAAAAACTGAAAAGGAAAATAGAGCCATGTATAGAAAAAACAAAACCAAATACTACTACACTTACATTTATTAGCTGTGTAATACAAGCAAAAAGAGCAAAATAATATGCAAGAGATGTTATACATACTTCAACATAATTTTTTACATAAGTAGCCCACAAACCTATTATACTAGATCAGTTGTGGATTTTTAGAGGGGCCAAGCTTCAGGTGCGCCCTCCAAAAGGAATGAAAAAACTAATTATGCCATTAAATAGTTTTTACTTATTTTTCTGCACTTTAATGTTGGTTTTAAAGAATACTAAAGAACAGGAAAACTCTAATTGGAACTTTATTTTAAAAACATTTATGAGCGAGAACCACTTTTTACTTCCCATGCATCAGTGGTGTAGTCCTGGAGAAAAAGATGGGAGGACGCTTACATACATGAACATCAAAAAGTGGGGTATGCTTATGTTGAAATCCAAAACAAGTGGGACACTGTCCCCCCCCCCCCCTTGACTACACAACAGTCATGTCCCTCAAAAAATCCTTTTTAAAGAGGGTATCGGAAGCACTGGATTTGCTTATAATCCACTAAATTGCAATGTCACAAGTTCATGCTCACCAAAAAGATCTTATTTTTCAAAGGAATCTGTTAACCTTAACTTCTGAGCAGAAAATTCTTTTAAGAATTATTCCTCTGTTATGTTTAAAACCCATCATAGAAAGAATCAAGGATACCTGGGGGAGATTGTGCTAAAATTAGGGTCTTCAACCCATGGCCCGCCAAACATATTTTAGTGGTCTGCGTAGCCTTTTGGATGAAATAAAATGGCCCAAAAAATAAAGGGGGAAAAGAAAAGACCAAAATCCACTCAGAAATTCTTTTACAAAGAGAATAGGACACTGTATTGAGAGAGTAAACTCGCTAGTAGATTTTCAGCCTTTCGTGAGAATAAAATTTTCATGAAATGTTCTACTCACCATTCTCAGTGGATATTAACAGTGTTCTATCTGAGCTTAACTAGAAATAATGGATTTTAAGTGTGACTCTGCAGCAAAATTTTCCGAGCTACATTGATTAATCGAAGTACCTGTCCGAAGACAAGTATCCAGGAATATGTAACCATGCACTGTTAATGTCTCCTATTTTTGGTTGTCCATGTGTATGTGAATAATTAATTCGTCAAATGAAGAACACAAAATCAAAAATAAGAACTCATCCAACAGCTTAACATTAGGGAAAAATTTCACGATTCGATTCATAGCGCAGAATCTTCTGGATACAATGTCGTATCCAGAGATCCACTAAAAATACTGAAAAATCTTTTCAGGGGAAGAGCAAGGGCGCATGGAGTCGAGGGCACACTGGTTGGGAGCCACTGAACCGACGGTGGTTCAATCTCTCCAGAAATGTTAGCTTATTTATTATTTTTTGATTATCAATTATTTTTATTTTTTAGCACTGTCATGTACCATGTCACTTCATAATTAAAAAAAATTCAAATTGCTATCATTTAGACTTCCGTTGAACCTTTTATATTTTTATAGAAAAAAGAGAAAATGTTGGAAAATTTAAAACATTGCGAACCCTATCCATCCTTTAAAATTAATTGTTATGTGGTACCACCCTCGTCCTTCTTAACTGTTCTGCCTACGTTATTTATTTGACAGATTGTGGCCGGCCGCCAGATTTTTACGATGTGACTCTCCAACGTAAATAGTTGACCCCCTTTACTAAAATGAATGATACATTTGCTGTTTTCTTGTTTCTTGCATGAACAGTACTTCTATTAACCCTCGGGTTTTCCTAGTTTTCATGACTAGACTCATTTCTGCTAATTTGCTGTGTTTATGATAAATATCTTTCAACAGTTGGGTATCATTTTGTCACTAGCTCATGCAATTGATTCAGGAACTTTTTACTTGATTGAAATTTATCTCTTTTTTTAAATAAAAAGAGAGGAAGAAACAAGCATTAAAGTAGCATCATTCATTTTGTAGTTAGCTTTAAATTAATTATCTTAAGAACTTTAAGCTAGCAAAACATACAGGAATCAATGAAATGGTATTCCATTTCATTTCCAAGGGGGGGGGGGGGTCTATTTTCAATGCATATAATAGATTAAAAACAAAATTCATAAAACATGTATAAATTCAATGTATTTCTAAAAGTCAGGGAGGATCGATTCCCCCCCCCCCCCCCAATCGGCCAAAGGACACGTTATTCTATCACAAACGTTACATGATAAAAGAGAAAGGCCAGTTTCTTGGAAGACAAAAAAAAGGATAAGACCAAAGCCCCTGGTGATATACAAAAGATTTATTAGTTCATTGTAAACAAGATTCCACATTCATTCCGAAAGGAAAAATTTTGTTATCAACACCTGTTCTGATTTTTAGTGATGCGCCTAGGCATCAACAAAATAATTGACTCAATTCTTTTCCAACAAAGTGTCCACTGAGAAACCAAGTGTTGTACATTAGATTTTGTCTATTGATCTTGAGGTATAGAGGGGATGCCATTGTCTTTTTTCCAATAGACCTGTAGCATTTCAAATGAAAGAATTTTAGTGAAAGAACTGATTTGATTGTCAGAATATCTTGAGTGGTTTGAGACTAGGGGTGAAAATGCTATTTCGAATTACAGTCAGTTAGCAAGGAAATTTTGCCGAACGTGATAATACTTGGCTCATAGAATAATTCAACCCAACAAAATTTGGCTCAATGAAAATAAATACGTAGTAATAACAAAAACTTTCCTTTCACTTAAATGGGAACAAGCCACCACTTTCGGCCTCTCGAAGTTTCACTCAACATAATTTTTCTGCACTTGTACATTACTTGGTTTTAAGGGGACTTAAAGCAATTATGACAACTTTATTATCAAAAAATGTAAGAGAGAGATTTATTTCTTACTCCCTGGGATCCTCTACAGAAATTATTCCTGGATCCATCTTTGAATTACTAAACTTCGATAGAAATTAAGCTACATGATTAAAATAATTATTGTTATGATCATAAATTGGTTTTTTTTCCCAAAAAGAAGAGAAAGATAGAAAAATGAATTAAACCAGTAGTGTAGTCGATGGGGGACAAAATCTGCCTATTTTTTAATCACTTATACTCAGATTTATATGCCACTTAAATTAGCAGTTCCTAAGCAGTGTGAAATGTTTCCGAGTGGTGTAGTCCTGGCAAAACAAGAGGGGTTACCTCTTTTTTTCTTCATTGTTGCAGTGGGACAACACCACTGCAATGATGTAAATCATTTCTCAACCTTTTTAATGTTGTAACCCTCTTAAATGTCAAACTTTTAGGTGAAAAGGCTTGCAATCCTATTTATTTGTATAAAATATTTAATTTTGTAGCAACTTGATTATAATTTAATATACATACTTGATTTAATAAAAGGATGTTTCATATACACTTCTGCAGGTTTAACTTTTCTGAATAGATTGTTTTTAATCTTAAAGCCTTCAAGCACAAGGGGTTAGCAGTGATCTAAATTGTATTTTCTTTTACTTTGGGCAACTACCATTTCAATACAATCATTATAAATGCGATTTCTTATGAAAAAAAAAGGACAACCATAACCATGCTTTTTCAGCCTTTAACTCTAGTCCCTTCCCCCCATATTCTTTCTGTAGCTCGAACGAAGCATACTGTGGGATGCAGTTAGTATTTAATCTATCTTATGCACTTTTGATTATCACATAGATATTGAAATTTCATAAAATTTTTATTATTACCAAGAAACAAATTTTTAAATAAAACTCATCGATCATGTAAAAAATATGCAGTTTATCACAATAAAAGTAATTCAACATCTTTATTAACAAATTACAGAAGAATTAAAGAGCAAATTTTGAGAGAGATAGAGAAAATTTGAAAAATAAAATCAAACATTACCAACTTTAGCAAGTTCCACTACAATTAAGCTGAATAATTGAGAAATACGTTCCAAAAAAATTAGAAAAAAAAAAATTTTAAGTTTGAAAGCAAATTTTAAAAAAATTAACGCACGGACATAATGATGTATAGTCTTTATAACCAAATAGTAACATTGCAATGCTTATCAAGTTCGGTTGCGCAATAAAACTAGATTATTGCAGAAATGTAAAATGTAACAAGAAACTTCCTTAATAAGATATCACTTATATAATAGAATGAAAATATTCTTTTGTTTGTTAGAAATTTTGGTACATTGATCTCTTTAAACCAGATGTAAATAAACTGGAAATGCAATAACCGGTATACCCGACACAAACCAATGCCTGACCAATTTTATAATCTGAAAGATAATTGAACATCATTAGATCTTATAATAATAAGTAAGATCATTTCACTTTTTACCTTTAAACTGTTTAAATCAATGTCATCCAAACTACAATTGACACTCGGCTGGGTGAGCGCCATGATGTCTACAATATCCTCGTTCCACGTCGGAAACTCGTCACTATCTAAGGGAAACCATGCATTTAGGAATGAATATCAATAGTTTTCCTTCTTCGAGTTACATATCCAAGTGAGATGGTGACAAAAACCGGCAAAAACGGGAGTAATCCATGAGTGATGGGGGACCCAAAGTGAAACCCAACCCAGATCTTCTCTTACCACATCCCGTGAATCATACACACAACTCTCCGTCGCCTGCCCAACAACTTTGTCATCAAGCAAGAAACAAAGCTGCAAGCTTCAAAACTCCACCTCTGCAAAATCATCAGATTTGGACTTACAGCGCTATCTAGTGGTGGTGCTTGTAACTATGAAAAATATCACTACAGTAAAATATTTGACCAAAAATGGGGGGAGGCTACCCCGAAACTTAAAAAATACAAACTGCATCTATACTAAAGTCGTTCAGTTACCACTGCGAGATAGCATACCAAAGAGTCCCATGTGGTTGACTGTCGGGTTTAGGTTGAGGAGGGGGCAAAGGGGGAAAACATGGTTGTTCCCTTTCAATTCAGCTATATCTCAAAATGTTTTTTTTTTTTTCAGACAAAATATTATTATAACGAAGTTAAAAATAGCAGTAGCACTACTAAGAAAAAATTATACGCAGGTCATTTAAGGAGGCAGGTAGGGGGAAATCCCAATTGGCTTTAAAGGCGACGGTGGCCCTCCAAATGAAACTCTTTTTTTTGCATATAATATTTTGAAATTTTCTGTTCTTGCAAATGACTCAATGAATGCGTGTTCAAAAATAAAAACTGAAATTAAAATTTTAAAAATTTGATGAAATGTCAATAAATTTTTAATTAAATTTCAAAATGTTCCTTGCATTTCAATTTTTGATTTTCTTGGCTGAAGTTGTTATATAATGAAGAAAGCAAAACATTATATAAACAAATTTGTGCATTCATTTAAGAATATGTTGCTAAAATTTTTACGGGAAGTTTTTTCGTTACTTTATCGCAAATTTTTCAACGAAATTTCGCATTTTTGAAACATTATTAATATTTCAAAATTGCTTAATGCATTCAAATCACACAATGGATGCACACTTTTGTTCAACAATAAAAACTAATGAATGACTAATTTTCTGCCTTTATCCTTATCGAAGAAAAATTGAGAACACGACCACTGTCAAACTTTAACTCATAAATTTCGCTCAAATTTATACATAAATCAAATTAACTTTCTGTCACAGTGAAAAATAAGTCCACAGCAATAAAATAATGCTCGAAAGAAAAAAAAAAAAAGATTTTCCGGCTGATTTTTCATAAATGCCTCAAAGAGATATAATGTATGCAATATATGCATGCATTTTATTGTTTTTTGACATTTATCTGGGCTTTGGGGTCAAAGGGTATATTTACAGATAATACAATATAAGCTCGTTATCGTATTCGATACAGGCCCGTCATTTAGAGGGGAATCAATTCGTCCCTCTGCCCCCGGCTTGGGAAATACAATGTACTTATGTCTGGCTATGTACATGTATTTTGTTGTTGTTTTTGATAACATGTACATGGAGTTTATGCCCCCCCCCCCCCCCCCCGCTGAAAAAAATTTTAAATGACTGGCCTTATTCGATAAATTTAAGTGAAAACAGCTTCTAGCCAGGATCTAAGTTTCCTAACAGTTTCTTCTTCAACCTCCATCTCTCTTCATGTAAATTGCTGACTTTTTGGTGGGCTTCTTATATTTTATTTTTTAAAAAATGAAATCTAGAATTAATTTTGAAATGCTGTTAAAACTCATTGTTATCAGTGAGTAAATTTCTAAAAAAAAAATTTTTTTTTAGGGGGGGGGGGGCGAGCACTCCTAATTTGAGGGGGCCCTTCATTTTTCGGTCTCCAGTACTTCTCTCCGCCAACCTCCTTTAGGGATGCCCTCCCCCGGACGCGAGGTAGTGGGGTTCACGGATTTTATATGCACGTATCCCCAAGCGCACATGGGGGTCTTTAGCGGGTCTAGTATTGAATTTGCGACCTTCCGCTTAGAAATCCGACATCCTAACCAGTAAGCTACCACCGTCTTAGCGGGTCCCTACTGCTGACAGGAAACCACAACCATCAAATGATACTCTTCTGGCATGGGGGTATCGAGGAGGGCCAGGTTCAAACAGCAAGAGTTAGGCTGGCCTGGCGCCCAGCAAACCTATCTCGGAGCGGTTATGAGCGTTCGACGGACTTCACTTCCCCGTGCCAGGGGAGGGCACACTTAAGGCCACGAGGTAACAGGGGAGGGGGATGGAGTAGAAAGGTCCCTGGTACTGGACCCCCTCCCTAGGGCCGGTATATTTGAAAAGTGCCGAATTTTCTTCCGAGTCCGTCTCTGGAAATAAAAAAGGGTCGGCATGTACTTCCCTCTCTTTTATGACTGGAAAAGAGGGAAGGGGGAAGTAATTCTCAAACAACGGGCTTCTATGATCATGAAATGGCCAAATGGCTGATTGGGAATGAATCAGCGATTTAAAAGTAAGATTAATCAAGTATGTTATATTTACTGATTTAGAATTTGAAAGTAGCATAGATGGTTTTTGTTAATACAAAAGAATGATCAAATGTTTAATCAAAGACGTTGAACTTTGAACTTCTGACCTGAGATTGTATCTTTAAATTGAAACTTATTGAAAATATATTGAAAATATATTTTTGACTATTTTTATGTACTAGCTGACATGCCCGCCGTTGCGCGGGATAATATTGCGTCATTCGCAGGCCAAGTGACACATGCCCAAAATTCTGTTGTAAATTATATAAGGGTATATATAAGGGTAAATTTAAAAAAATATATATAAGGGTAAATTTAAAAAAAAAATCCAAGAAATTGGGCAACAGTCCTTAAAAATCCGATTTAAACAGTAAAAGTCATTAAAAAGCACGATTACAATGTAAACAGTAGTCTCTAAAAATTCCTTTTATTAGACTAAACTAACTCCATAAAAACCAACATTAAAATAAAAACAACGGTTCATAAAAATCGCCATTAGAGTAAGGGCAACAGTAACTAAAATACACATATGCATCAGGACAATAGTTTCAAAATAACAATAATAACTTTATTTATGCACGGGGCCGTTCATAAATGATGTCATGCTTTTTTCCCATATATTTGACCCCCCTCGCCCCTTTGTCATAATATGTCACACTTCAGCGGATTCCCCTCCTCCTTTGTCACATGTCACGCTATGTTGCATAATGCATGATGTCACACTTCTTGTCACCCCCTCCCCTCCCATTGTCACAATTTCACGAACCCCACTGCCCCCCTCGAAGCTTGACATCATTTATGAATGATCCCCAAGTACTATTTATTGTTGGCAAGAAAAAATTTTGTAGCTCTTTAAAAACTTTGAAATTTTGTAAATTGTAATTTTTGACTCTTCCGACGCAAAAGGTTGTCGACCCCTGCTCTAGGTGTATTTTCTTTTATTTGTATTGTAATTATTGTAATGCTGTTTTACTGTCTTGTTCTAGCTACCTTATTGGACGAGGGTTTGAGGCATATATCCTCGAGAATAGCAAATAAACTCGAAAATAAATGTGACCTGAAATGTTCGTTTACAAATTACTAACATACAAACAAATGCAAATGCGCCATGATCCTTAGTCTAAACCACGTATTGAATTAAATGAGAACAATATTACAAATAAGGATTTTTGGCGCGGTTTGGAAAAGATACGAAGAGCAAAATAATATTTTGAGAACAATAATCAACTGCATGGGTGACAGGAAAAAAAAATCACCACTTGGCAAAATTTTAAATGTCATCAAAAATCAGCTTTATCGAAAACTTTCCAACCTAGTATATGTACGCGACTTGATACAAAATTAATTTTCATTAGTTTTACGTTAACAGAAATCATCTATTTGACGACAAAAGTACTCTTCATTTTGGCGAAAATATTCAAATTGAGCGAATCAATTCAGAGGTAAGCCTCGTTTTAAAATTCGAAAATTACTTAAAATGAATATTGCGCGTGTTCTGTTTGTTCTACGAACTTCAAATGCAAATACAAAAGTGACGACCAGCAACAGGCTCAGGGCCAAGCTAAGCCAGTCCTAGTGAATTTCGCAGTCCCCAATGAACACCAAGAGCTTTCTTAAAAGTTTTTATCCCACTGCTGCAATTAACAGTTGCCTCCGGCATAGGCGTAACCAGGGGGGTTATTAGTAACCCCCCCCCCTGGTTACTAATAACCATAATAAGTAAACACCATTGGGTATTTACTTATTTAGGCACATTTAGACACACAAAAAAAAGTTCTGGCTACGGCCTTGCAAAGCACATATTTTTTTTTTCCTAAGAAAACTAAACACATATGCATATGATTTTATTTCTTCTTTCTCTAAAGGGTTGTGATCATGACCAAAGTATGCAGCTCATAATAAAGAGGACTTTTCATCTGGTCATAATCAACCCCCTTAACACCTTGGGGGGGGGGGGGAGGTTTACAGGAAAGGTGGCTTCAATCACCGTACCACACACAAACAGAGATCTTTTCAATCACTCCAGAGGGTTTTCTTGCCTTCTTGATGTCTTTTTTACCCAAAGGCAGCAATTTAAGAATACAATCGCACAAGTAATAAATTTCGTGGAAAATAGTCTCTACTGTGATGGAGTTTCGTTTTCTGATAAACCAGTGTTGTAGGTGCTCCAGGGCGCTACGGTCTGAAAATGTAGGACCCCTAGCCAAAAGATGTCCTAATGGGTTAAGCCCTCAAGCCAGGAAGGGATGCTCATCAAGAAACTTACAGTTTGTATTTATTTATGACTTCCTGTCCAAACACCCATTTTGGTAAAATCTTTTTTGTAGATGAACCGATTGGAAAACTGATGAACTGTATTTGTATTGCATTCTCATTTACAGATGTTCTCTCATCTCTCATATTTTAAATGTTTTTTTTTTTTTTCTTATTATGGTCCATCATTGATTGCATTACGACTCTGAAAATCATCCGTTCAACGTTTCCAATCTCACTGCTACGGTTTAATGCTGCATTTTAATTTACAATCAAGTATTATTTATATTTTAGCTAAATTTTTAATTATTTTCGATGCATAATAATGTTTGCACTCCAGCGATGTACACGTTCGTCATCCAAAAAGAAAAGAAAATTTGATTCAGCCGCTTCCACTTCTAAGGTATGTTTTGCTACAAATTTAACAAAATTTTTAGAAATTTATTGTGGGGATGAGCATTTTTGTAGGGGAATTTGGACTTTTTTCTCTAAAATTCTACTATTTCCCAGTTTTAATATTATGAATGCTTGGACATAGAAAATTGCTTAGTGCTAAATATTGAATTTTCTATTGCGTTTGATTTAAAAAGTAAACTAATAGATCTAGTATTGAATGTTTAATGTTTTTGGGAATCAAGGCCGCATCCACAGGGGAAGAGGAACCCGCGGCGCCCACGGGCCACCCCCCCCCCCCCCCCCGATATCTTTTGCAATGTATCATATATTCCTCCCTGAAATTTTGCTTAACATAAGTGTGTCGAAGTCTGCCCCTCCTCCCCGAAAAAATATTCTGGATACTGCCTTGGCTCCGGAGTAGGGGGAGCATGTTAAGAATTAGGAAGGGCAGTGTATGCTACAAAATCATACCCTTTATATATACATATATATAGATATATATGACTAGAAATGATGTTAATATGAATTTTTTTACATATATGATAGCTTTTTGTGGTATATATAGTAGATGTATGTTTAGATCTTTGGTGAAGTTAGATTAGTGGGCATTTGGGGCTTCTGCAACTTAATTAACTAAGCAAGGGTTCGAGGGCTCTTCCCAGGAAACTTTTTGAAATCTTCCTAGCAATGTAATTTCGGGATACTTTGGTGATGTTAGAGGAAACAGAAAATAGTTTGGTTACTCTCCCCCCCCCCCCCGCAATTTTTTTCAAAATAAATTCTTATATCTTTTAAGTTACGTTTGGTGTCGCTCGTGATAGTGTTCAAAGTCCTTTCCCTGAAAGTGTTTCTGAAAGTGTCTTAAAAGCGTAATTTCTCTTTTCTTCCTTTTTTTAAAACTTGTGATCTGAATTTTTTGCCGGGGGGGGGGGTGGACTTGCTCCCCCCCCCCCCCGGGAGATGCCTGAAATAAATACGGAGTATATCTTTAGAGACAAGTATTTATGACTAGTAAATTTTCAACTCTTTTACACTTCTTATTGGTGTTTAGTCTGTGCACATTTAGGATGACCCCCCCCCCTTTCACCGACCCTAGTTACGCCTATGCCTATGGCCTCCGGTAAACTATTCCAACTGCCTACAACCCTATTGAAGTATAGTAATGTTTGCTGATTTCAAGATTAGCCTGAGGTTTGAAAAGCTTAAAACAATGACCTGTCCTGTGGTTCTACTTTCAGCATATAACTGAAGCCCATCAAGATTTCCCTTTTAATGAATTTAAACAACTGAATCATGTCCCCTCTAAGTCTTCTTCGCTGAAGACTATACATATTGAGCCTTTTAGGCCTGCTCTCATAATTTAAGTCTGAAAGACCACTTATCAACCTAGTACTTAGGTTGGTAAGTGGGTCAAAGGAGGGCTACGTAGCCCTCCTTTGAACCCTTTCCAATAAAGTAATATCCCTCTTTAGGTAAGGAGATAGGAGACCAAAACTGAACAGCATACTCCAAATGAGGTCTTACCAAACTTCTGTATAATGGCAATACAATTTCCTTAGACATGTTTGAAATTTAGCCTTATTGATAAACCCAAACATCCTGGTTAGCTTTGCTACTTATTATGCTACTCTGCCGACTGAATTTGAAGTTTGGACTAATCATACTCCTAGATCAACAACTGGTTCTGCTTCAGAAAGAGATCATCTTGTGCAGTTTTTTACGGGCATTAATATGTTGCAAAAATCTAAAATGTGGACATTTCTTCGATGACATAATCCCAAAATTATCAGTTTTGCTTAAAATTGGAATAAAAAAAGAACAAATTAGAATTTTTGGAAAAACGCTTCGAGGTGCACGAGGACCTACGAACTTCAGAAAGAGAAAGAGATGTACTTGTCTTTAAAATTGTGTTTACCATTCTACATTTTCAATGTTCATATCTTTCAGCTACTGGATTGGTTGCAAGTGATAAACTAATTGACAATGCGAAAAATGTAGGTGGAAAATTATTGCCCTCAATTACACGAAATGCCTTTGGGGAAGTTAAACTTCAGAGTAGGGCTCGACCGATGGCATTTTTTGGCCGATGCCGATTGTTGGCCGATTGCCGATTATTCTCCTCTTCCATCGGACGATGGAAAAAAAAGTCGCTTTAAACCATTAAAACGTGTGCTTGTCGAAAATGTCATTTAAATCATTTATTTATTTTTATGTTTATAAAAACATAAATGCATTATTCAATCACCGTAAAACTGTTTGGGGGAAGTTTATATAATAATTAAAACTAAAAGAATCACTCGCGATTCTAGTAAAGAAATTAAACTATTTGGAGGTTTAAAAAAAATTAAAAAATGCTGTATCAGAGGATTTTTAATTCTTTTGTCTTATCTTTGCAAAAAAACTCAACAACTATTGGATCGGATCGGGTCTAATTCCCTTTCCTTCAACATTTTCTCTTTATTACACCTGCACTGCAAATACAAACTGCAGCTGCCTTTATTTTCTTATTTTTTCATGGAGAGGAATGCAGATGTTACAATACAAATAATGTGGGTTTGTATCTTTAACGAAGTTGTCAACGCCCTTCTCTCAGATTTCTTTCATAATTCCTCCCCCCCCCCCCTCCCGTTTTTAAAAGAAAAGCGGGAACGATTATATATTTATTTTTCATTATATAAAAATTATTTTAACTAAAAATAGCACTTTTTTTTAAAATAAAAATAAAAAATTTCGCTCGCAGTAACACCAAGAAATACTGAATATTGCTTTAAAAATAAAACGTGAGATTTTTTTTTTTTTTTCATTACAAATGAATGCTGAGCCTGAAGAATATTAGCTTTTTTTTTTTCTTGTAAGTAGAAAACTGCACTGAAATACTTGACATGTTCTTTATATTTTCATGAGCACAACGTAAGGTAACCGAAATAAACCAATATTTTGGGCAACAGCAGTTTTCTGTTGACAAATAATCTTCTGAAAAACAAGTGATGGCTTATAAAAATTAAGATTTATTTTGAAAAAAAAAAAATATATATATATATATATATATATATTTATATATACGTTGTCAATTTTTGAAATTAATGAAATTGTAGCATTTTTATTAAGGTGTTATTCCGCCCTGTCGCGCGAACTCGTTTTTAAGAATTAAATTTTTGAAAATAGCAAGTCGAACTTGGACACATAAAATTTCGATCAATAAACATTTATACTGAAAAATTGATTCGTATTTTTTATCAATTTGTTCTATGTTGTAAACTAACAATAAAATAACAAGAAATATTCTAAACTGAAAGCAGATACAACGAGATTGCTGTACAACAGCAGAAAAACTGTCAACTGTCTAACCAATGCCCGTCTAACACGGGGCATCAAAGAAGCCCAAAAAAAAAAAAAAAAGAGCTACAAAAACGAAGTATAAATAGGGAAAAAGTAAAATAATTATCGCATAAAAAAGTTAAGATGTATTTTGAAAAACAATATGCATTGATCAATCTTTGAAAATAAAGAAATTTTAGCATTTTTATTAAGATGTTATTAAATCCTGTCGCGCGAACTCGCATTTTGAGAATTAAATTTTTTAACGTTGTAAGCTAAACTTGGACACCTAAAATTTCGATCAATAAACATTTATACTTTTCTACTTCACTCCTTTACCCTGTTAGCACGTGGCCTTAGGGCTGCCCTTCTCCGGGCACGGATAAGTGAAGTTCGACGACAGCTCGTGACCGACCGGAGGTAGATTAGCTGGGCGTCAGCCCAGCCTTCCTACATTGCTGTGTGGACCTGGCCCTCCTTGATACCCCTATGCTTGAAGAGTATCATTGAAGGGTTGTGGTTCCCATAAACATTTATACTGGAAATTTTTTCTTATTTTTGACCAATCTTTTCTGTGTTGTAAACTAAAAATGAAATAATAAGAATAACCGCACACTAAAAACAGATGTAACGAGATTGCTGAACAATTGCAGAAAAACTGTAACACGTGGGATCAAAGAAGCAAAACAGCACAAAAAAAAAAAAAAAAAAAAAAAAACGTTCAGAGAAAAAAGTTTACGCTGTTAAAAATTAAAATTATTATCGTACTTTGATTGAGTTGACTTTGTATTGTTTACAATTTCGGAATAATAAGAAACATGACAAACTAAAAGCAAATCGTATATAATATTATTGTACAATGACATCTAATGCACTAAGTCATTATTAAACGAAAAACGGTCAAAAATGAGGCAACTAACCTAGTGCGAAAAACAAATAGCACTCATAAGACGCCTCTATTACTTTTATCTTTTATTTTAACATATTCTATTTCGCGAGCATTCTGTTCAAATAGAAATAATTTTAATAATGAAGGTTTTCGGGCAGCGATCGCTTAAACTATTTTTCCGAATTATTTATCCAATACTTTTGTAGAATGACATTATTTTAGTGCTTTTTTTAACTGATGTGCTGCTGCTGCCTGTTATTGTATGGAAATAGAAAACTAGCAATGGAGAAAAAAGAAAGTCAAAGACAAAACGTTTTCTGGAAAGTTGTCCCTGCGAAAAACATCGGCCTGGCATCGGCTTTTAGATGTTTTTCAAGGCCGATGGGCCGATGTTTTTCTAAAGTTAACATCGGCCCGCCGATGCCGATGGCAACTTTGTTGAACAATCGGCGTCGATGCATCGTTACGCGTTTCTGTATTGTATTACTCCGCGAAACAACGATCCTGTCCCCCCCCCCCCCCAGAGCAGATTTCTGGCTGCACTTCTGAATAAACACACTAATTTTTTGCGGAATTCTGAAAACAAATCAAGAGTAATGCAAATTTTGATGGGCTACTTCCGATCTGACGGAATAACTGTAGAAGCGGATAGGGATGCCGATGCACTAATTTGTTCAATTGCAATAAAAACATGTCAGACCAATTTTAGATCCAGGGTTTGCACTAGGCCGCGCGATTCCCGCAATATTTTTTGGGTTTTAACTTTAAAAATCCCACTTAAAATTTTGATCAAGGAGGGAAATCCAACCTTGTATTTTTCCCCAGTGTGAACCCTGAGATCAGACGCAGTAAAGGAACTGATACAGATCTGCTGGCAAATACTAATTGCAACTTTTATTCCAGGAACTTTTCCTGTACTTTTTACACCCCAATCAGCTAAGTACAAATAAAGTTTTGTAACAATCAAAATACAAGAAACCATGGGTCCCTTAAAGGATGTCTTCTCTTCCTCCATGTTGCCGATCTGGTTGTTCTTTTATTTCACAGCTTAATAGTCTCTAACTTGATCCGCAATGTGTTACTGAAATGAGAGAAGTGTAATATAAATATAATTTCACGTTAATTTAAAGCACAAATGAGCATTAAAACGCAGACATATGTTTCGGGATTGCTTGGAATCCCTTTTTCAATGCGACAGGGAGCTTCTAGATGCAAAACATCCAAATGAAAAAGGGATTCCAAGCAATCCCGAAACATATGTCTGCGTTTTAATGCTCATTTGTGCTTTAAATTAATGTGAAATTATATTTATATTACTGTTTACTTGCACAAAGTTAAATTATTATTATCTGAGAGAAGTGTGTTCAAAATATTGTGATGCACGATGCCAATGCAAGAAGGCATACTTTCAGTGTTCCCAGTTTTGTTTGCATTGTTTAGGTGAAACGAGTGAAAATTTTCTATTTGGATGCTGCTTTTGGCCCGAATCTCTTTTTATGAGTTATATATATATTTTTAATAAGATGTTATACTTCTGTTTTTATGGTAAATGTAATGTGCTATAAACTTGTTTTCTCCTTTATGTGGGCACTGCCTCCCCCCCCCCCCATTAATATTCTGATTACGCAGCTAGAAATAGCACGCTTTCTTTCTGAAATCGAGTAAAAACAGCTAGATTGTAATAAATGAAACATTTCAATCAATATTTTTAAAGCTGATCTTTAATTCCCAACAAGGAAATTTTTTTTTTCGATTTATTCTTGTAACTTAGTTTACGAGTTCTGCTGCAAATGTAAAACATAGAAATTTCAAGTTTTGGCATCGAAACAAGAAATTTATTGTAGTTTATTATTTTTGGTTATTTTAATAAATATAACGGAGCTGCATTACTTCTACAGCGTTGTTTTTTTTTTAATATTTGAAAAATCTTAATTTTTAATATAAATATGAAGGAAAACGTCTAATACGGTAATAAGTGCTTGGCGGCCCTCTTTGCATTGAAGTTCACACACAAAATAAGGGTACTTAGTATTCATTCTACATGCCATAAGGAACTAATTCTGAAAATATTTAATTATGAATTTGTGGTGCAAAACATATTAAATTTACTGCAACGGTTTGACCACTGAGGTGGTAATTAACTTTAATGTATTTGAAACGCAAAATTCGAGAAAAAAAATTATAAATTTTTAAAATCTTTCTGCAGTCTTTTTTCATATGATCTCACACCTCCATGCGCTCAATTTTCTTAAAAGGTATAAATATTTTGCTTTAAGTATTAATATATAGATTATTTAATCATGTGTTAAACACATTAATATAACTGGCTTTTTGTACATGTAGAATGTTAGATTGCACATATACATAGGATATAAGTGAATTTTCCTATTTTAGAAGGCACTGTAGGTCTGCTTGGCAATAAACTATCCGTCTTCCAAGTATTAAATGACGCTTCTTCCCAATTTTGCTTAATTTAAAGTTTGTCAAAAAGAGGATAGTTAATTACTATAAAGAGCAAAAATGTCAAGGATAGCTAAATTATTTTGTTTCCTAAAAACATTCTGAATTTGAATAGTTATACAGTACCATACCCCAAAGTTCGAAAAATCCTAAAATTCGGCACTTTTCCCGAAAATTTCCATTTTTTTTTTTGTAAATTCAGAAAAGTATTAATGTAATAATCTGTTAAATTAATAAATGTCAGTAAATTTTGATTCAAATAGAAGCAATTTTGTAGATATATTTATGCTTTATATGAACTAAACTCAGGAAACCAAGATAAACCAGAAAACCCTACTATGTTGAAAAGTAAAATTTGATTTTTTTGGGCTCAGTTAAGCATCTCTTTTCCCTATAAAAAAATTATTTTTTCCCTGAAATTCTTAAAAATTTGTGTTTTAAGTTTTATTCCTTGGAGAAAGAAAGATAAAGAAACTTGCTCTATGTTTTGTCTTTGTGGTCATAAATGGTGCCCAAGTAACACCTTGCAATTTGTACAAATGGCCCGGCATTTTAGTTTGACTTCTCTGCTAATATTTTTTTAAGATGTGGCTCCATTTTCTTTTTCATGCAATTGCAGGTGATTCAGTGAAATGATTAACTACCATGGTGGGTATGATTTATTTTTGCTGAATTGTGTGTTGTAATTTGGAGCGTTTTATTTAAATCCATGAATAACTTATTTTTTTGTTTGGTAAAAATATCTTAACACATGGCTTTACTTAGATTACCTTTTCCAAAAACAGTTACTTATTTATGTACCGGTTAAGAAAACAATGCGATCTGAAGTAAAAATGCACATATTAGCGTCGATGTTTTCGTAAATCGGCCATTTTTGGTCCGGTTCCGAAATTCGGCATTTTCCGAAATCCGGCTTGGCGCCGGTCCCGAGCATGCCGAATTTGGGGTTCGGTACTGTATATGGAAAATAAGCTATAAATGTAATTTCTGCTTCAAAGAAAGACACATGCATCTGTTAATTATCTTTAATTTTTCTTAATTCACAGCAAGTTTACATTAGAAAAATGGTTCAAACCTCTCTCACAATTTTTCTTTGGGAGGAATCAACCATATGATACAACAAATACAAGAACTATTACTTTTATTTTTGCCATCCCACGTGATTCTAATACAAAGCCTATGTACATGCAAGATCTTAAACCTTGTCTGAAAAATCGTTTCTTTTAAAATGCCAGAATTTCTCCCTCATTAAACCTCACACAGAAAATGTGCTTTCAATAATTTACTTACTGGAAAGCTCAAAGCTCTGATGTATTGATTTATCAAAATACAAACTTTTAAATCTGAAATTCACAAAAGAAAACTGCTAATATTCACTATAGCATTTTTTTCCTCTATAAGAAAATTATTCAAAGATTAACACACCAACTTTCTTTTTTGTTTAAAACTTTTCATTTAGAGCAAAGACATTTGAAGCTAACTTAAATATTTACATTATATGGGAGAGTACAGAACACATTTCGGTGAGAGCTCCCAAAGCTAATATTCAAATATTTCCACTAACAGCACTCAGATCTTTAATAAAATACACCAAAAAAGAGATTGGTCTCAGTTTTATATTTGTGCTCTTCAGTTAGATCTGTGACTGCCACATAATTCATGCTATCACAGACAATGCAATTTAAGTACAAAATGATTTTTTGTTATCACCCCATCGCACATAAAAATATTTAGACAAAATTGCAGTACCCATGTAATCATGCATTTAAAAATGCACGGTAAGGCACTAATGTATATAAAACAAAAACAACCTAACACTAATGAATTCTATTGGAATGCAAAATCTTAAAATAAAACACATGGAAACATTAATTAAAAAAGTAACAAAACAAGAACAAAATTTTCACAGAATTTGATGCAGGGAAAAAAAAAGAAATTAAGCATCAAAAATTTAAAAAATACATAATGAAAAATGAAGACTTGAATGTCGTCAGAATATGATTTTACATTTTTACAAGAGGATTTTGTTTTTTTACAGACTAGAAGCTGAAATGCGAGATGGGGTGTTAATTCAAGTGAACTGATGAAAAGTTTGGCCTGTACACTATGTTCTTAAATAATATATACAGATTTGCAACAATGGCTACTCAAACTTGTCGTTTTCATTTCATCATAGGTTTAAAATGCTTTCAGCTAATATTAGCTGCACAATAACTTATGGTAAAAACAACAAATATAAATGTACAAATTAATCTACAACTTCTATAACTGAGTGCACCAATATTCTCTATGAATGAGTCGATTTTTGCTTAGCTTGAAAAAAGAAATTCAGACACTTTACATATTTCAAATAATGTAATTCTTAAGTTATACAAATGTTTCTGTATCAGTGAAGACAAAAAAAAAAAAAAAAAAATGACAGTGCAAAATTACAATTTTAAATTAGGAAGACTAATGTTTGAAATATGTAATTGTACATGCTATCTAGTGAGTTTAGAGGCACTTGCACATGTGCACATTAATGGGGCCAATAACAGACCAGCATTCTTATCAAATATGTTTGATTAATTTGAACATGAAACAATGACACTGAATACCTTAGTGAAAATAATTTTAAAATCTCATAAGTGCAAATAAATGCGTGAATTTTTGGCCCCTGCTGATTAAAACATGATGCACAAGAATTTCCAGTAGTATATTTAGGTCAGTTGAACTGTATATCAACCCTTCTGAATAATCAAATTTAAATAAATTCTCTAAAATTGAGTGCTTAGTTTGAAAGTTGCTTTTATAAGCTACTTCCTGTAAATAAGTTTAAGCTCAAGATAGGAAATTTAATTTTTTTTTTAAAATAGATAAAATTTATAATATACAAAAGGGAAAAATAACTGAGAAATAACTGTAACTCTAAAAAGTATCACAGTTCATGGGTTTAAGTGAAATAAAGCAACACATATAATATTTGCAATTGAGAACACAAAACTTTTTAACATGGTGATAAACACATTTTCATCACAATCACCGTTCCTAAAAATTGCCTCAAGATATAAATTTAAAACATCAGTAAATAAAATTGTACCTATTGACTTAAAAAATTTTCAAATGAAGCTGACACACACACAAAAAAAAATTATTTAAAATATAGATTGCATTTTATCCTTTAATTAAAAAATGCCTGAAACTACTAAATTTAAATCATTAAAAAAAAGCGTACATGTGGTACAAAGAGCACCAATTAACATAATACAAAAATATATTGGATTCCTCATCTTGAATTGTAAAGACACAAAATTCAACGAGACAAAGAAATGCAGGTTGGTTAAATGTACAATAATTTTACAATTAGTAAAAGAGCATTTAAAATGTTAGGATTAGAATATTTTCAGTTGTACAAACAAAGAAAAATAATCATTTAATAATTAATAAGATTCTCAACTGATTTTGCAGAATCACCGGAATGCTGTCAAAAGAGGAAAATCTAAATTTAAAACACTCAATATTTAATAATGGAATAAGATTCTACACAAAGTGTAATGGACTGCTAATGATTTCTTTAAAATATACAACCTGCAGGCCTATACTCAAGAACAGCTCACAACTTTCTTTTGTAAATGCTAATGAAAAATGTGTTCCTTAGAGAAACAATATAAATAATTTTTACACTACCACAACACAAAAGCCAACCTGCCAAAATTTGCTCATGAATTGAGCAATTTAATTAGCAAATGGGAAAAACCTCTGTTTGAGGCACAGTAAAAAATTAACATGACATATATATATATATAAAAGGTAACCTTGATGGCCATTATTTTCATATCATAGGCTTTGTTAATCAACCTTTTAATAGTGGCAAGGCTGACAAATAATCATTGTGTCACAACAATAACCTCATTTAAGACATTTTTCAATTTTGAATAAATAAAAAAAAACAATCACAGCAAATAAATAAAAACATAGAACATATACATGTCTTAAACAAGGAAAGTTTGAACAATCTTGACAAAAATCATATGCAAAGTGACAACATTAAAATGAACAAATATAAACACCACATTTTAATAAAACAACTTATGAAGTATTTATAAAGATGTACGTTAGGTACAATTTTTGTAAAACAGTAAATAAAAATTCTACTAGTATGTTAGTATCTTTTATAATAAAACAAACTTATTATGCATGTCACTTTGTCTTCAAATGCCAACTTGGAAAAACAAGAGCTACTGCTCAAACCGCGCTTTGGGACGGCAAAAAACATTGAAATGTCACAAATATTGCAAGAACACTACACGCATACATACACACAGCCTAAAACAGTAATACTTCATATAAAGTTATAAATAGAAATATAGGCCCCCTTGCTGCTGCTTGCTTTTATCTAGTTCATGGTTCTACCATTTATGAGGACAATTGGGAACAGCCACATTTCAAAAATGCACTTCAAAATGTACTTCTGAAAAATGGAGGAGTATGATGTGTAAAACCAGCACCCAATAGCGACGGATGTTGCTGGACAAATATTTTGTAAACGCTGGCCTTTGGGAAGAAATACAACACAAATTCTTCTTGAAAATAATGTTATGTACATGTATTTTGTTAATGAGAAACTGCTATCAATTCTAGCTTTTAGAATTTACAATGTATCATATTTGCACAATAACTCAGTATCACATTCACGCAATCACTCCCATACCATCACATTATTCAACATTCAGCGGAACAAACTGAAGTTAACAGAATACATACAAAAGGAATTAAAAACAAAAATGTATATAGGAAAAGTTATAGTCAACTATTGCACAATGCATGAGATAAAGATGTCTCATGTTTTAACCAGATCTTAAACAAAAAGGAAATGTCACAAAACACCAAGCTCTTATCAAGAAGAAATGAACAAAATGTGACAAGTGTAAAGTGATGAAATAAGTAGTATGAAGTTTAAAAATGACTTAATTATAAAAACAAAATACACAACACATAAATGTTGAATAAATTCTACTTTGAATAAGAAGGCAAACTGGTGAAGATTTTTGCCTTTCATCGATTCCAGGATTTTATTTTTCCCCCTCCTCATTTTTCTGAGCTTTTTGTGTTTTTTACTTAGCTCCAATAAGCTTAATTGTTTCACCATGCCTTAATGGAATGGTTAGATAATAAAATTGTGCAACTCTGAGCAAAATCGTACATAAAACATTATCACTAAAAATTAATATAAATACCATGATTGATTCATTTCATGGCACCAAAATTTTAATAACATTTAGTAGTAAAATAATCTTAAATAATTAGCAGCAATGGGGACTGAAAGAGACTACCACTATATGATACTTAGTGCAATTAAATAAACAAACATAAACCACTGGCGAATGTTAACTACTGCCACATACAGAGCAAAATGACATTCAAAAAGCCACAATCACCATAAAGCAAAGTAATATATATATTAAATAAAACTACCCTTCCATTAATCATCTCATGCATTTGGTGCTGCTGCTGATTCCTTTTAATGTCCCTCCAACAGTCACTTAACTAAAAACATTCATAATTTCATCTACTGTGCATGATAAATGAATCCAACAAGCCACACATTGACGCACTGACAACAGAGCACAATTACCATATTTCTTCCTATTCATGAAGAAAATACAACAAATCATACATATGCCAGTGGTAAGAACAAGTCCGTTTAATTGCCCCACCAATCAGTAGCTGGAGCAGCATAATTTCCACTGTAGTTATTCCGATATGTATTCATGAAATGGTTTCCATTATAAGGAGTGGCGAAATTTGGAGAAGCAAAATTGGTAGGAGGGATTGTACGATTGGCATTGCTTCCTCCACGTTCCCGTCCTATTTGACGATAATCTCGAGATCCAAAGCCACCAGCACCATACCTTTAATATAAAATATATAATTACAAAATGATTTAAAATTTAGACTCTATAAATTAAGATCATACATAAAAAGGGAGGACTGAATAACAATTTCAATTATTTTAATAAGTTGGAAGAAGATGATTTAATTTTTTTTAATCATAAAAATCAATATTTTGTCTAAAAAAGAATCATAAAAATCAATTTTTTCTAAAAGAAATCCTAAATATCAGTATTTTTTCTTTCTTTTTGTGCTTTATGGTATCCCAAACGCGTGCATGGTACTGGAGTAGAAGTAAAGCTTCCCCATAATGAAGATTTGGTCTTTAAATGAAACTTCATTGTGCATGTGCTGGTGCGGGCGCTATTTATTGACTATATATTAGAAAGCTTTTTCTAATTTGCGTAAATACTGCAATAAATATTATGATTCTTTATGAGTACTTTAACATTATATAACATAATACAAAAAATACATTTGTGTGAGTAATATTCATAAGACAAAAATTTAAATAATTTAATTTTTAAAAAATAGATTTCAAATTTTTCCGAAAGTAATTGGGGAAAAAGTAGTTTAACTAGTAGTTAACTAGTTCAAAACAAAAGTAGTTACAACTAGTAGTTAACTACTAGTTGCCACTAGTAGTTAACTACTTCTAGTTAACTACTGCCGAACACCACTCAGTTGTCAAAGTGTCCCGCTTAGGCGTGATTTTAAAAATAATTCAAACAGCTTAAACAAAGTTGTCAACTGCTAATTGTTATCACAGTCATGTTATTGTTAAAAGGTTTATTTACCGTAAAGAAAAATTACATTTCCATGTGTAACTGCAAAACTACCACAGCTTTACGACAAAATTATAGATAAGTAACAAAATCATTAAAAATCACTTTGTTTTCAAAACTTTGGAGAAGTTATGACCCTTTATTTGTGTGTGGAAAGCACTCAGACATTAAATATTCAAAATAATATGAAACAAAAGACTTTTTATAGATTCCATTGAAATTTCATACTTATAAAGCGAATTCTTTTTTTAAAGTAGGGCCCTCTTTTTTTCAACCATTTTGAACACTATTCCACCACAGCTTTACAGCTTTTTGTGGGTTTAAATTAGGATAAAGTTGCTTCATATATTTTAATAAACATGAAACCATTTAAAGTTCACTCATGTGGGTTCTTGTGTCCGACTTTTCGTGTGCTTTAACTTCCTTACAATTGTTGCAGCATATAGCCTAAAACCAAACATATATGTTCTAAGAATGTTTATCTTTCTCAAAGCTTAACTCTTCCGGAACTCATTAAGTGGTATTGGCTGTTGAACATCTTTATAAAATCACATCTTCGGCCATTATCCATCGGCGCACACCTAGTGGCGAAAAGGGCTCCTTGCTACTATCCCGCTAAAAGCCCAACCCTTCGTACCACACTACTAAGCTCACAATACTCAAGTACCCCACCTTATCAGCAATTTATGATTGCTTCTAGTAAAAAGTCCTTTTGTCAACATCTGTCCCATTTGGAAAAGCTTGGGGGTGATGAAGTGTCTGTAAAGAAAATTCTGTGAATGGATCGGCTCCATTGCTCGAAAAAGAAAAGCAGGAAATCCATTTCAAAAAGAGTACGTTTTACAAACAAAATAACTTCTTATATAGTGTGTAAAATAATGAAAAAGAAAGACAACCAAATGAAAAATTAAGATTGTAAAAATAAATTTTAAATGAAAAGCTAGTCGTCAAAGTTGACAATCGGATGTGAAATAGTGGTTGCCTAACGAAAATTTCTATTTGCAAAATACGACTAACAACCGCTAATTTCACTTCATTTTCTTAAATTTAGCAATTGGTCTGTACCAGTTTCTAGTGGTCTTAGATCAGCAGACCACCAAGGATTTTGAATGCTTCTATAGCCTCAAGGACTTGAACAAGTACAATTAAAATTTATTAAGTACAATCAAATCCTACAAATTTCATTAACACATTTTTTAAGGAAAAATATTGAGACAATACTCACTTTCTGCCACCATATTTACGCCCAGTGTTGGAGCGATGTTCTATTTGAACTTCCTTAGCCAAAGCAGCAAGCCAATCTGGTAATTCTTGACGAGTTTCTGTTATTAGCTCCACTAAATCTACAGCCATATTCCTATTCTTCTCATTAAAAAATGATGTAGCCAAACCTACAGATTAAGAGCAAAATATATTCTGAATTTATTTTGGAAATGATTAATTACATAAAAAAATGGGTACACAATTTATAAATTTAGCGTAAGAACAGAAGTTCAGGAAGAAAATTTTCACTGTAGTCCACACACATTCTCTCTGGAAATTCAAGTGTAAAAGACTCAGAGCTTGCATCAGAACATAACTCAACATTTGGCAATTCAATGCGACATTTCTGTGATTAAATAAAATGCCCAATCGGCCATGTAGTATTTTCATTTATTTTTTAAGACAAAGTCATTTATACCTTTGTCAACTGCATTTTCAATATGAAAACAACCCAAGGTTCACATAAGGCACTATTTCCAAGCATAATAGATGATTAGAACACAATCAATATACTTAACATACACTAGTGTATGTTAAAAAGCTGATAACATTTCCAATCTTAATTTGGGACACTACAAGGAGTACAGCTGAGAATAAATCTTGATCTTTAGACATTTTTCTTCATCCTTTCCTTTTAGTCTTTTTCTACTTTTTTTTCAATAAAATTTATTTTACAACATTTTATTTGACACTTTATACAAGTATTAAAATTGCAGTTTTTTTTCTGCAGGAAACTTATTTTTTCTTTAACCCTTGATGATACCATATAAATTAATTTAAAATACTGACAAGTGTTTTTTTTTTTTTTTGAGAAAAATTGAGGGTTTTAGAAAATAACTACATTTCAAAAACTTCCAGAAATTTTTTTTGCAAAGAACTGGAAATAAATGAATGTTTAAATTTGCAAATACTGGCATGTTTGTACCACGAACTGCACCAATGGAATTTTAGGGGGGAGGAGTACCCATGCTACAATGGACTGTGCAGATGCAATACCCTAATCTTTTAATCTACAGAAAGATAATTTATTCCAAGAATTTACATACTAATTAAACAAGAAAAGAATTAAATGATTAAATTTATTTCATTACTTTTCTCGATGAATTGCAGATAATTAATTTGTTCCTTAAGCAGGGGCGATGCAAAAGGAAGAGTTATAGTCATGACTCCAGCCCCCAAATCATCAACAAAACTTTGTAATGTGGAAGGAATTTTACAACATCAATTAACAAAATATGAAAATAGTGGAGCATCGTTTATTATGACACTCACATTTAGAGATATTAGTGGATCCCCAATTCTTGGATCTAGCCTGAAGGGTAAATCGATTGTACGACACAATCATCTATATGACTTATTTTATTGCCAAGGTGAAACCAAAACTTGTGCATAGTTAAATATTTTTACTTTCCGACTTTCTTCCAATTTAGAAGTAATATTAAATTCCATTCTTTATTTCAAGTATAAAAAACAATCAGAAAAATTACTTATAAAATCTCAATTTGCAACAGAAAATAAACTAGAGATGCAGTATTTGTCCTTGACATTCAAAAGTTTGTTTCCAAAAGTATTACAAAGAAAATGTAGAATTTTGAATCAAAGTTTTAATGAAAATAAAATTTTAGTTGATTTTATTAACATGAAAAGAAGAATTGAAAAGAAGAAAAAAGGGGGGCATGATTTCCACTTTTTTTTTCATTGTAAGTTGACCCCCCTTGTATATTTAAGGACTATTAAAAAAGAACTAGGGGGGGGGGGGGGAATTAGTGATTTAAAAACATTTGCAGAGAAATAGATGGATTATTTTCGTGCTTTTTGTTCAGTTGTTGTGACTTGTAGACACAGGGCGCACTTTGGAGTCTTCAAAATAGTGAATAAAGTGACTACAGCTTAAAAAAAAATGACCATTAAAATGCAAACTTGTGTGTGTTTTTTAAACTAAATATAACTTGAAAAAGAGCAGTTTCGACATCTTTTGAAAATTAAACCTGAATAAATAGAACTTTTACTCAACAAAAAAACAAATTCATAGCCTATTCAAAAATAAGAATTTTTATACCTGTAACTATGTTCATAAATACCTTTTTCAAAACCCATAAATGGCTAAGAGTGAGAGAGACAAAGTTTTTTTTTTTAAATTAATTTCTTTCTCAAATTATTACTTATTAGGTACACGGTATCATTGTCATACATAATGACAGTATGAGTGGCACAATCAAAAATTCTTTAGGGAGGGTGTACTATTTATTTTCCCCATCTGAATTTTGGGCAATTCCTTTTTTGGGGAGGGGGGGATGGAAATAAAGAGGTCATAATGTAATTTTCTGAGCAATATATATAATCTGCAACTGCTAAGAATTTTTCAGATCTAAAGTTTTTTGTAAAGAATTTAGATTACCCCGTCCCCTCCATCATTATTTAATGATTTTTTGATAAAATATAACTATTTTCTCAAGATGCGTATTGTCTTTTCGTTGAGAAATCTCCTCCAAAAATTTTATTTCGTGATTGTGACAGTTCGTTCGGGAGTGGGGGGGGGGGGGGGGGGGGATGAAAGAAAAGAGAAATTAAGGTAATTGATTTTCTGAGTGATATAATCTGCAACTGCTAAAAATTTTTAGTCTGATTTTTTTTCTTTTCTAATTTAAATATAGCTTTATCTTCTCAGGATTAGCTCTTCTCGAGTAAAAAAAATATTTAAAAACAATTCAAATCATCATTCTAGATGATAGGGTGGGGGGAGGGGGGGGGGGGGCTCACGGGCCCTCTAGGCTTCCCCTTCTGGCTGCACCAGAAGGGGAAGCAAGGGGAAGCACTGCAATATCAAGCCTTAACTTCGGCACACTCGGGGCCGGCACCACGCCGAATTTCAAAATACGACCAAAATTGGCGGATACACGGAAGCTTCAACCCTGACACACGTCTTTTTATGGAAAATTGCAATGTTTCCTTAACTCATAGACAGACAAAGTAACTTTATTTGGTTGCTCTGCCAGAGAAAGGGCAAAAAAGTGAAAATAGTGACCAATTTCTAAAAAAGTGCCCAATGCAAAAAAAGTGACTTGCGCCGCCCCTGTAGACACCCCGAAAATAAACTGTTTGATAAAGAAAGAATACAGTAAAACCCAGTTAAAACGCTGGGGCCGTGAGACATGTTTGGCACCGCATTATAACATAACCACGGTACAGTAAAAATGTACTGCGGAGCCATATTCACGAAATATACTCTCTCTTGTTCAGGGCTGGGTTTTTGCCGGCAGAAAATGGTTTCTGCCCTGCCAGTGGCAGAAAGTGGTTATAACCGGTTTTAACCGGCAGAAACTGTCAATAACTGGCACAAAAACATTTTGTGACATTATCTGAGAATTTTTTAGTAATATTAAATTCCCAAAGTACATTTTATTCAGAATAAATAACAAATAAAAAATATTGTATATAGTTTTAATTAAAAAATAAATTTGTATTAGAAAGGTGAGTAATGTCGTCTTTAAAAACAAATACTGGTAAAAATGAAGATTTTTTAAATTTAGTAACTTCTGCATCCACAATAACGACATTGGCAGCAAAGAAATGCTGGTCCTTAAAAAAAATATTTTAAAGCTTTTCTTTCATTCAGAACAAATTAAGAAACAGTCTGGGTTCAGAAAGGTTAGCAAAATTAGTCGTATGCTATGAAATGCTCTGTGTAAAAAGTGATAGAATATTTGAGTTCAAGTGGTAATTTCGCAAAATAATTGTTAGAGATTTCATTTTAGAAACTTTCTCTTGATATTTTATGTGCTTCAACTATTTACTGATATATTTTTTCTCAAGAACCATTTCTATTAGTACATAATAGATAATCTTAAAGTTATTGCCATTGCATTGTATTATTTATTTAAAAATACTCTGAAAAGTGATTTGTTAAAATATCATAGAATTTTTGTAATTTTTTTACCTTTAAATAGAAATCCAACTGTAAACAATAATATCAATAGTTAAACTTGTACAGCATCAGATTACCATTATGATTTTTTTTTTCAAGTGAAAGAAAATTAGTATTAATTAAACAACATATATTTATATGATCATTTTGAAACTTTCTGCTACTTTGGATAACATTCATTATCTTTAGTTTTAATTTTTAACCTAATTGTTTACATATCAAATACATGTGTGAATTATGAATCATGGATTAAAGTTCTTACTAGTATTATTTCTTAGTTTCTGCCAGTTTTTGCCACTTACTGGCAGAAACTAATTTCTGCCATGCCGGTTTAAACCGGTTATAACCACTGGTTTTAACCACCCCGGCAGAAACTTGCCAGCCCTGCGTCTTGTTGCACTACTTTTAACTTTATCAATTACTCGTAACATTTCTTCTCTTGTATAATTGTTTCATTTCTTGTTTGCTGCAATTGCTGTGCAAAAAGGCCACTTCTCAACGGAGTAGCTAGTGAGTAATAGATTAGTCAGATCAAAGTGTTCTGCCCTTTGAGGTCTCCTAAGCTAAAACCATATCAACCGCAAGGAAACCAATTGTGTTCTGAGAAAAGGGACTTCTCTTAAAAAGCTTTAAAATATCGTTACGTTTTTAAAATGGGATTATGAAGAGGGAGAGATTCTAAGAAAAAAATTGAGTTGTGTGAAAGGGGAGGAATATACTTTTCAAAGAGACAATGTTTTAAGTATACACTCACTCGGACTAGAGAATATGTTTACCTTTCAAGAATTTTAAAGAATCTGGAATATAAAGATAGATAACGCTATAAAAGAACTTAACAGGCATGATGAATTTTCGGAAAACGGAAGCAAGTCGAGCATTGATCCTTCATTGGACTGAACAGTTTTCCCGACAGTTTGAGCTCTTCCTGTGTCAAGAGAAACGAGCCAGAGCGATTGCACCTGATTTGAAAATAAAGTTATGGTGTCCTAGGTTGAAAGATAGCAAAAGCATGAAACATTTGTACACCAGGCCTCACAACAGTGCTTTATATCTGTTACTGTAGGGAGGGGAAGAGCACTTTGGCTGGAATATTTGCTTACTACTCTACTCGTAAGACTTTGTTGGCTGGGTTTCTTTACAATGGTAAATAAAGGAATCCCCTTTAAACGGCAATAATAAAGGGTGGTTTAAATGTTGGGGACATGGCAGTCACCGCTGTATACCAATGCGCGTTATTACGGGGTTTTACTGTACCTGTAAAGTACAGCTTAATACATTTCATGACATCAGGACCACAATCCTAATCAAAACAGGCGGAGCTTTGTCTTTCAGGTTTTTCTTGCATAGTTTTCAAGTAAAAAAAAAAAAAATCTTCACTCAAAATTTTTCGATGGAATTTTTAAATTACAGGAAAAAATTAAATCTCATTACCTAAATTGCCCACTCGACCAGTACGACCAATTCTGTGCACATATTCTTCCACATCACTAGGCAAATCAAAGTTAATCACATGTTTAACATTAGGTATATCCAAACCTCTAGCAGCAACCTAAAAAAACAAAATACATGAAAAAGTATGAAAGAATTATATAATTCATGTGAGATGTTTGGCAGCATTCAAAAAACACTTATTTTTACATATCTTTAGTATTAAGCAAATCATTTATAACCACATAAAATGTCTACATCTTAACCCATTAACCGCCAAAAGTCGAAATCGTTATTTGTTTTCGATACAATTAACAAAAGATGTTATTTAGGTCACATACAATAATAATATGCTGCAAAAAGAAGAAAATTGTAACTATCTTTAGAAATATGGGGTGTTGCGTTGACGCAACGTCAGCGGAAAAGGAGTACGGATGCGAATAATTCTCGTCAGAAACTATGCTGCGATTTCAATGTTTTAAAAATTTGAAAATTTTATGAGCACAATTATACTTTTAAAACATGCATTACACCTTATAGGATACTAACATTTATTAAACATAAGGGGTATTATAAGGGGGCACTTGAGGAATTATACATTTGAGAAAATAATCAGTAACTATTTTCCATACATGATATGCTTCACTGCAGTCATGTTGTAAAGCAACATTACAAATACTGCAGCGATAAATTGTTTGGCTGTGGCAATGCTTGCAGTGTAGTCTTTTCTTGTCGGTTGAATTTACAATGAAATGTTTCCCAGTTACTGGCTTTGGAAAGCTGAATTTACTGGGCCGTCCCATTGCTGTTTTTTCCTGATTTACATCACTATGAAAGGGGGGCGTCCTGCAAAAGACGAAGTGCAAAATTCCTTTTAACATCCCAGCAGTGCCTTCTTATTTCCTTCTTCAAATAATCTTTAACGTTTCCAAGCATTTGTCAATGCAACAGATAGAATTTGTAAATATTTACCCCGCCATTTTTACCTCAAACTCTAATTCTGTAATTTGAAACCACTTTGTCACACAAATAAACACCCCCCTCCCCATTTTCAGGTTATATTGCTCAATGATACTTATCTAGGGAACTAACACCTTTCTCTTTTGGATTTTGGAGTAGCGAGAAACATTTTCAATATTTCCAAAATCCTCCTCTTCATTAGTATCGCCACCGGAGTTTTCATCTAAAATCCGTTATAATGCTTCTTCTAATGCAAGATACTTTGTTCTAGGCATTTTTTACAAAAAGGAGAAGAGAATCAAATTCACACATTCAAATTGCACAGAATAGAAACGAAATGTCTTTACCAGGAAACGAGTAGAAACATTTTACAACTTTTCTTCCACTGACCTTACGCGAGCAACACCCATTTTTGCTTCCCCCTCCACCCCCCAGACAAACAGTTGATTTGGGGAATATACTGATAAGCTGTGACCTTGAACCAAAGTATTTTACTTCCAAGGCCTACTTTGTGTTTTTTAACATTATTTCTAGAAAAATCCGTGATCTCAAATTTAGACCAAAAAAAAAAAAAAAAAAACAGCACTCGTTTCTAGAAGTAAAAAAAAAAAAAAATTTTTTTTTTGAATCATTGCTTCTTGTTGTGGCATTTCTATTGATAGTACTAAATCTAAAACTGCAATCGATACAAAAATAACTTTAATAGTGATTTTTTATGATTTTTCATAGTAGCCGTTGCGTCAACGCAACACCAGCGGCTAATGGGTTAACTAACAATAAAGCAGAATGTATGTATGTAGATGTGTCTTTACTCATTATGACACGTGGTGGTTATGGAACGTGCACCTCTAAGAGGTTTCTCTAGAATCCATTGTTTATTTTTAATTCCTATTTTATGCTAATTTTTCATATAAATTGCTTAAGACAAAATATTTCATATCATTTGAAAGGTTGGAAATTAGTGCATAAAATGAAATTATTTCAAACTTTCTATGTGATTCAGAACAATAGAACAATTCTAAGAGTTTTTCCACAGCAAAACCTTGATCCTAATTAGACGATTTTAATTTCCCTGGACAATAAATATCTAAATTAAATGGAATTCATTTTTTGCAGCTAAAAAAACTTATTTTATTTTGTGGCAAGTGTATATTAATGATGGCAAGAAGCACAATTTGGCCAAATTGCCGAACATCAAAGTTTGGGTCAACTAATGGCAGAGACTGCTATACATATTGAATTTTAGCCTTCAAATACTTATAAAGATATATATGCTTCATATCTTTCAATATACTTAGTTTCGTGCAACACTTCCAGCTTAATGTGTATTACTTTTCTTTCACAGTCATCTATGTTCATTTTGCACTAGGTAGTTAGAGGAGAGATGCCCCAGGTTGTGTATTTGCGTGAGAATATTAAATAAGATAACACATATTATGTGGATCGTTTACTTATAAACTGAATGCTGTACTGTATGAAAATTTAGTTGTTTAGCCGTTTTAGAGGCAAAAAAAATCGACAATATTGGAGTATTTTGTTAAAAGCCCCCACTTTTTTGACTGAAACAAGTCGTTTTTTTATTTGTAACGAGAGCACAAGAAAATATGTTAACCCCTTCCCTCTTGCTCCCATAAAAATCACGGCTGGAGTGTTCCAAAGCAGCGCACCAAAACATTTTTTAAACACTCTCCTCAAACCGAAAAATTATTTACTTCTTGTCTGACATAATAGGTGTTATAGTATAGTTATGGATTAAATGTTTTTTTCTGGAAATATAATAGGTGCTTTAGTTGTTTTCTTGAAAATTATGCGACCGCTAAGGAGTTATGAAAAAATCTTAGTGTAAAAGCAAGGCCGTGTTTATTGAAATATAGCATGGCAAAAACAGATAGCCAAAATGGTTTTTTATGGAAAAAACGTAAAGGGGCATTACACCTTAATAAAAAAAGAGATGCCCCAATATGCATGACTTCAAGATAAATGCCTTGCTGGATTTTTTAAAAATTTAATAAATCCATTAGTTTCATAAATATTGTTGCTTAAATTAATTTAAAAACACTGTTAATTTATTTTATATAGAATTGATTTAATTATATATAATGTTGCTTAATTTTATTGTATACTAGTTGAAATGATCGGCGTTGTGTGGGATTGCATCATTCCCAAGGTAAGTGACACATGTCCAAAACTTCGTTGTAAATATATAAGTAAAAATGTATTTGAAGATTCCCAGTAGAAGACCGGCAATGCTCCTTAAAAATCTTATTTAAACAGTAAAACTCTAAAAATTCTATTTAGACTAAGAATAACACGGAAATGATAAAACCTTCAACGTGGGTAAACTTAAAGTGGCCATTGACAAGGAGGTGAAAAAATATTTCAGAGGACACTATTAGAAAATTCAAGTTCTGTGACCTTTCAACTGATAAAAATTTTTTTAAAGGAAAATTTCTGTTTTATCAGGTTTTCTTACATGGTCTTAATATTTCTAACAGTTTTCAACAAATTAGCAACAGAAAGTCTGAAAGAGCGACACCATCCAAATAACTCAAAATAATATAAATATATAACAAATAATGAAAATTCCAACTACAGCGTTGAAAAATTTTTTCATTAAAAAGCAATAAAAATGAAGGGAACAAAACTTTTTTTGAAAGTTATCAAAAGTTGACCATTTGTAAAAAGTTTTAGACTTTGCCTTAATCCCCCCCCCCCCCCCCCCAATGTAATCTACAAATAAATGACACAGAAGTTGAGATTTTTAAGGCATTGCAAGAAAATTTAGGCCTTTAATCCAAATTATGTTTTTGAGGCCTGTGGGAACCCTATCAAAGGGCACCACTTTCTTCTTTCTTGGACTGATCGGTGCACTTAACCTTATTGGCACCTTTTTCCATTGAGGCTCACTTGTACACGATTTTTAGTTTGAATCTTAGCATCATTTCGAGATATGGTAGTCGGGCATTACGAGAAACACCAATTGTCCTTGGAGTGAGTGGTGCCAAAAAACATCAAGTATTCATCAATGTGTAACAATTACAACAAGAAAATTCCTTTAAAACAATGCAAATATTAAAATAGCTATACAAAGAAAGTATGAACCTACTGCAGTTGCAACTAAGATGGGAGTTCTTCCTGTTCTAAAAGACCACAAAGCTTCTTCTCTCTCTTTCTGTGATCTATCACCATGGATACTAGTGACAGGATAACCTTCTTTGGACAGAAATTGCTCCAGGGCATCAGCTCCCTTTTTAGTTTCCACAAATGTCAATGTTAATGAGTCTCTTGCTAAAAAACAATGGATTTCTGTCAGACATTACAACATTAACACACCAAAACCATATATGCAAGTATCATATGTGTATATTATACATGTAATAATCAAGAAATCAAACCAGCGGAACAAAAAGTTTTCTATAATAAAGAGGTATTCGCAAACAAGGAATTTTTTTAATAGACTCGATGATTCGCTACACCTTCAAATTCATGCGTACTAACTGAATTGAAAAAAAAAAAAAAAAAAGATTTATGACAAAACCTTGAATCTTGCTAATAGAGAGTTTGTTCACAACAGCAGCGTACTTGGTTCGCCAGCAAGCAAAGTTTTTTTGCAATATTAACGTTTGAAACGTCTTCTTGTACAATAATATAACATGGTCTGCAACTTTTATAGCCAAGTTATGCTTGACTAAAAAGTTCATGAACATGCACTCTGCTTTGATTAGGGCATTTTGAGATCTTGCCAAGCCAGTAAAACATGAAAAAATGGTTGATACAAGCACCTTTGAACCGCACCAAACACATCAATCATCAAGCAGCTTTCTGTTTTGTTAATGTAATGCATGGAAAAATATGTAATATGCAGAATGATTTCAAGCATGTTTATCAACTTCAACATCCATTGTGTTATAAGTGCTTGTTTGAGCTTCATCATTTTTTGTAGTATAATTTATCATTTTTTTGAATGAAAATAAAATATATGTTTTATTTAAAAAATAGAATGTTTCATCTTCTGCCCGGAAGAAAGGCCAAAAACCGGAAGTCATCCGGGAAAAATGGAAGAGTTGCCAGATATGGTATACATTAAAAAGTACCATTTGCAAACTTACAATTCACAGAATTTTTTAATCCAGCTGCATTCAGAAGATCCAAAAGGAATGATCTTTTGTCATGTTCATCCACCCACACAACTTTTTGAGTAATATTTTCAGAAGTACTTCCAACACGCCCAACAGCTAGAAAAATATAATTGTTCAAGAAATTTCGTGCCAGCTCCTAAAAGAAGGAAAAAGAAATTAATTTCAATTTTAATGCATTTTTAATTTTTAAAGAAAAGATGCGATCATTATACCTGCACTTTTTTGGGAAATGTGGCTGAAAACATCAATGTTTGTCTTTTACCCAATGGTGGCATATTATCTTCTAATACAATACGACGAATTTGAGGTTCAAATCCCATATCCAGCATGCGATCAGCTTCATCCAACACAAGATATCTGAAAAATTTGAAATATCAATTTTGAAGGATGTTCATCCAATGCATATCTTAAAACATTTTAAAACATGTATTTCTTTAGTTTTTTTTAAAAAAATTTAAGTCTCTTTTAATGCCTGAAAAGTGCTCGTTACTTTCAGGATTAGTGGCTTCCAACTGATAATCCAAATACAGAAATATTTTTTTTAAATGAGTAATATCTGGGAAAGTGCATGGTCTCAAATGTAATTCATATCACTGAAGTAATACAGCTAAAGAACAGATTGAACTTATTCTTATGCTAAAGTTCTTGCATGTACTTTCCCTACCGCTTAACAATATGTCAATTAAATAAACTCATGTCCAAAAACTACATTAGTGTATGCACAATATTTAAAGAATTCTGCACTGTAAAAGAAAGAATAATGAAACATATGCAGGTATAATAGGGTTATAACTGGAAAATCATAATGCAAAACAAAACTAAAAACAATAAAAAAAAATACACCGAAGAAACTATTAAATTATTAATTGGCAGCCAGGTAGCAGAAATTGCGCAACAAGAAGGTTGCAGATTTATCTTAAAGCTTACAGATTAATTAGTGGCCTTAAAAAAAATTTTTTTTTATTTTTTTTACTCTACTAGTTAGTTTTTTTACTACTACGACCCTTAGTTAAGTAGGTTTATTAATGACTCAGATAAATGCTTACAGTGTTTACAAACTTATATAATAAATAATTTTCAACTATTCAACTGCGCTGTATTGTCTATTTCATTTAATTGCATGTCAATTTTAGATTTTATTAACTTATTTATAAATTGAACAATTATAATATTTATTTATTGTCTGCATGCATTACTGTTATATGTCAACTATTTTAAAATGCATAGTTTGCGATTTTTTATGATTGTAAATTTGGTTCCACATCATTTGGTGCTGCAGATAAATTTTGATTTCTGAAACTTGTGCTGCAGATTGATACAGAAAATTCTGTACTGGAAACCGCAGTTTTTCAAGATCAATCATATAACATTTTATTTTAAAACTCTCGAAAAATTACATTCACTAATTGATTTTCTAATGATTTCATCGTGCAACAATTTTTCAATCAAAAATCAAATCCCTTACTGGTAGATCTTTTGAAGTCTGTAACTGACGTTTCCATCCTTTCATTAAAAAAGAATACTAATTCCCAGTAAATTCCCAATAGATTAATGGCAAATCTATAACTTTGGTGAAATAAAACTACTTAAGATTTGAACTTTTCTACTGACCGGATTGCTCATCGACTCATTGTCATGTTTTCTTATATTAAGTGGGGGGGGGGGGGGGGGGGGGGGGTAATGCTAGTTGCGTAAGTCACATTTTAAAATTTGGTGTCCCTTCAATGGTGCAGAATGACTAGACAGTAACACATGCAGGAAAAAATTTCTTGGGGGGGGGGGGGGGGGGGAGAGACATATCTCGATGTGCTCCCTCCTAATATGGCCATGCCTACAGGTTATGGCTGCTCTCCCTAGAAAAATGAATAGTTCACACATGTCTATGCGTTCTGAGCAGGGTTCGTTGAATTAAATCAAGTAATTTTTAAAAATGAAATATGTTGCAATTACAACCACTGTTTCAAACAAAACTTCCTAGGTTCATCTGTCTATGTGCATAACATATTTCATTAGTTTAGAACTAATTACTATTTTGTTAATTTTACAATATTACTCTTATTCTTCAAGCATCTTAACAGCAAAGCATAATTCATTCAATCATTCAAATTAAAATTCATAATAATCATGAACCATTCTGTGTTTTTTACCCTAAAAATAATATTTTAGATCGATTTAATAAATGCCACACAATAAATTCAGAATGACAGTATTTAAAACAACAATTGATAGAATTTAGAATATGTATCCTTAAAGTTTCATTCACGTCCCCAAATAGCTTAAGGTTTTTTTCCTTCTAAAATATTTTTTAATCACAGAAGTTTTCAATTTAGATAGATATTTGATTGAAACAAAAAGTTTCAGTTTTTAGTAATGGTGTGAGCATATGATTTTACTAAATGGGTAAAAATATTTCCGGCTTTTTTAATTATAAAATAGAAAAATGATCTTAAAGTACACACAATTGTTACTTCTTTTCAGTTTTCAACAGCAAAATAATTCAGATTAAATTTGTTCACTTTATCTGTACAAATGAGAGTACTATTATTCCTGGTAGGGTTAAGTTTCATTTGAGTCATGCATTTGCATTAAATTATCATTATTATTTAAAAATATTTACTGCTGTGAAAATAGCTTAAAGTGTATTTTTGCATACTGATTAACATGCCATAGTGTTTCTATGAATGTAACATAATCAATATCCAAAATATTTAAGGTCTTTTTAAAAAAATCACTAATCCTGGTTCTGGGGGTGCAACTTACCAACAGAAATTTTCCTTTGAATTTTAACTTGGTGTTTTTAAGCTTTGTAATGCTATTTTATTTTATCCTTACATTTTTGTTTGCATGAGCAGCCTGATTTGTATGATTAAATTCCAAATAACCATTTAGGACAACAGCTTTTGGTAAATGGAATTTTTTTTTTGTCTGTGGGTAAAAATAAATCTTTAAAAAAAATAACCTACCCTAAACAAACTCTCAGTATGCAAATTGAACTAGACAGAGATCAACAACCTGTTGGGAATGCAAAAGCAGGAAAGGGACATAGCATAGTTTTAATTCACATCAAGTAAACACAGTAGCATAAAAAAAGCAGTGGATTATCATTAAGTAAAGCAGACCTTACTAAGAATGACCCAAATTCTAGCTAGGGTGAGAATGTTAATGTTACAGAGCGGTATAGTACAACCCCTCCAATCATGTTCCAATGGTTTGGATCCCACTTTATGCTATACATCTCTTAACGATATATAAGGGCGATTCATGCTCTGCCTGCTCATGTTTAACCAAATATAGGTGCCCAAGATGTTCGACCATTTCCGTTACAACTTAAGTACCAGAGTGGTGAAAATTATCCTGCATTGTTTGAAATTTAAGGCATTTCTTTTTTCAATGAGGGCTCTGTTTAAATGTTTAAGGAAAAAGGAAAGAAAAAAAAAACATTTTTTCTTCGTAAATGAATTTTTTGAGAGAATTCTGCAAGAAAGAAAAAAAAAAAAGGATTTTACACACTTCATTCCGAAAATACTAATACTTACCAAGTCAAAAAAATACAGATTTATACAGACCAATTTTTACGCCCTGTTCAAAAAAGCTACTAGTAATTTACGCAGAAAAAGTTGCCTTTGAAGAACTGCTTTCTCTTGGTTAAAAGTTTACTAGAATTACACGAAAGAAAAGAACAGAACAACTGTGATTCCAGTCAGTTACTTTACTATCTTAACTCTGAAATTACTTACTTCACCAATTCAAGGCTTAGTTTCCCTCTTTCTATCATATCTACCAATCTTCCGGGAGTAGCAACCAATAAATGACAGCCACGATCTAAATCTTTCATTTGTTGAACAGGATCAGCACCTCCATAAACAACACAAGGTCTTACACGAGATCTATAAGAGAACTTGCATGCCTCTTCATAAATTTGACATGCCAATTCTCTAGTTGGAGACAATACAAGAGCCATGGGATATTGTTTCATACGTCCAGGATAACGTGATTGTGGTTGAGCCTGTTGCAGAAACATCTAGAATATAACAAAAATAAAGGATAAATTACATAAAAAAAGGAACTGAAGAAAGCAGTAATCAACAAAATTTCAGTAGGTTTTATTTTCAAATAAATTTGAGGACAAACTTCACACAGGATTTTCTTTTCCACTTTTGTAATCAAAGAATTTTGCATTAGCAACAAGTCTTATTAGACCTGAAAATTCATCATTTTAAAATTAGTTGCCAATGAATGACTAGAGGATATTTTTAAATTTAGCAGCCACTTATAAATCATGGCTTTTTGTGACAGGTCATTTATGATTATTTTCAGGTCTAAACGCTATAATAAATATTTTTAGCATTTAAATTTGTTAACTCATTTCATCTATCATTTGAAAATTACCTTTCAATGTAAAAAAATAACTTAACTGTCAATGAAAGTATTATTCACTATTTTAAAATAATACATTTTGATCATTAGGTTTCCCATTAATTTAAATCCAAACAATAAATGATAAGCTCTTCCATTTTTTCATGAAAAAGTAATCAAACCACAAATTGATTTATGAGCTCATTACTAATGTTATAAATTAGAATTTTACAACATTTTTGACAGTTAAATGCTGATTCCTGAAAACTTAAAACAAGAAAGAAAATCAACTATAACTTAAATAGAAAAAGTTGCTTACCTTCCTTCAGAAACAAAGTTAAAAAAATTTTGAAGATATTTTCTAATAGTTGAAAAACCCAAGGTATACCCATATGGAGTTCAAGAGTTCAATCTACCATGTACTTTTAGGAGTTGCTGAATGCTTAAAGGAAACAACACACCCAAGATTTTGAAATTGTCACATGAAGTTCAAAAAAAAAAAAAATAAGGTGCTGGAAAAAAGCTAGAAAGTTGAAATATTAAAAATTATTTTGCCTCTTCTTTAATCCATATAATAAATTTTACCTCTTAGGTACGTATGTATATACATATATTTACTTGAGGAATGCATCAAATAATTAGCAGCAAACTAATTTGGCCACTCCCCCCCCCCCGATTACTAAAAAGCAGCCGATTTTTTAATTAATGGAAGAATTTTTTAAAAATAATTACTTTAGATATGCCGAGAACAATATACTAGGCTGAATGAATTTTTTAGCACTAAGTAAATGTAATTTTCTGAAATATAAGATGCTATGTAATATGAAAGTCAGCATTACCAACCTAGGAAGAGGGACTTGCCAATCAAAATGTTTTTCAGCAATATAAGGAAAAAAATAAATAAATAGAAATTCTAAAATGCGAGATATTGAGCTATATGTGAATGAGAATGTGCGAGTTAATTTTAAATTTGAATTATTATTTCTTTTTTTGCTCATATATCAGTGTTCAATCCAGGATTTCCAACAGGGTGAATTAAAAAAAAAAGATTCTCGAGAAATATGAAATAATTTTGTGAAAAGTCAAAATTTAAACATACAGTGATAAATGTAACAAAACGTAATGATATATTTTGCTGCTTATAATTCTGTAAAAGGTAAGATTTTTTAAGCCTTAAATTTTGAGAAGTGTTGTTCGGTTTGATCAATTCGAATTTTGTGAAAGGACTTTAAGTTCCACTGGCGCGACACCTATATATAAAAAATCAAGCTATTTGACTTCCTAGGTTGGCAAGTCTGGAAAGCAAAACTCGAGTAAAACTCTGGCAATGAAATAACATTAAAAATTAATATTGAAATTAACATGACAACATTATGAACAATCAAAACCCATATTGCAACTTCAGATTGGCAGTCGGGTTATAACTAAACTTTATACAGATGCTGCTGGTTAATTTATTGACAATCAATAACAAACATGGCTCAGAGAAATAGAATAAAATTTAGAGAGGTAATTAAAAAAAGGGGGGGGGGGAGAAACTCAGACTCACAGAAATAAACAAATACTGATCACACAAATTATACAGATACTCATATAACAAAATTTCCTATCTCATTTAGCAACAAATATTTAAAATATATTTTATAAGATTATATAGGTGATGAGGATTAAAGAAATAGAAGTTATTCAACCACTGTATTGGAATCATAAAAATACTACTAATATATTCAAACATTACTTGATATCAAAAAGACAAAACATTGACGGAATGAAATTAAGGAACTTGGAACAAATAGAAATGGTAAAAATTTAGGTACTTGTAATATTTCATAGTAAGTTGGAAATAATTTTAGTTATACATTGATAAGTTATTAAGGCCCTAATTATCAATTAGGTCTTACTCCTGCTAAGTACAATATTTAATTTCAGATCTAAATTTGACTTTAATTCTCATAAATATTTGTTATGTACATGCAGCACAAAATGAAAGCTTTGATTTTAATGCTTCCTTAGAGTTTAATTAAAAATTTCCCTGTGTAAGTAACAGTGAAACAAGACTTGAGTGGTTCTACTGAAAAAAAAAGTGAAAACTTCAATTTAGCGAATTTTATATCAACTTCAAACGAAAAAAAATCCTGGAAAAAAGAAACTTGTTTAATATGTGCTTCAAATAATTTCAGCAGTTTATTAAATACATACAGATGCATGTTCATTTTCCTATTAAACTTCAAAAGAAAAAAAATCCCGGAAAAAAGAAACTTGTTTAATATGTGCTTCAAATAATTTCAGCAGTTTATTAAATACATACAGATGCATGTTCATTTTCCTATTAAAGTGCACATGTGCCATAACAGACCAAGAATATTTTGAGTGAATTCTCATAAAATACTGTACTATCTTTATGTATTATAGATCTCAAAATGTATTTCCAATTTGTTCATTTTAAAAACCTTAATCGCTCTTTGTGCTCCAAGTTCCTCTAGAAAATAAAAATTTTAATTTAAAGAGTCAATGGTTTGAGTGGCTGCATACAGACTTGACTTATCAAGAATCCTTTAAAAGTGAAAGTATCCTATGTGAAATTGCATAAATAAATAGCTACAATAAGAAACGTCATTTTTGAACTATTTTAATATAAGCAACTTATATGCACAAGTTTAACAACATATTTACCACAGGGGGATTTTTAGGTGGGCCATCTTCAAATATTTGATTTAAAATAGGCATTAAAAATGCTGCAGTTTTTCCAGATCCTGAAAATACAGAAAATTTTAATGCTTCAGCAAGAATACGACAGTCATTTATTGAGAAAAAGAAGAAAGTTTATTAACGTAACTTACCAGTCTGAGCACATGCCATCAGATCTCTTTTGTTTAGAATGATAGGCATTGCATGCTTCTGAACAGGTGTTGGAATTTTATAACTAGCCATCTCAATATTAAACCTGACCAACTCAGTCAGTGGCATCTCCAGAAACTACATAAAAATATAAAGTTAAAATTACAAAAAGCATGATAGGAATGTTCCAGGCTTAATACCATCCAAAAAAAAAAAAAATTGCGATTGTAGTAAAAAAAAAACTTAATTTCCCTAAAGCTTCTGCTTGGTTAAAAAAAAAACCTTCAGAAAGGTAATTATTATTAGATAATTCAATAATATACTGTTGGCTCTGACAGAGATTTCAATGGAAAAAGGCATAAATGATCCTATTTGTAAAAATAGGGGTGACCAGGAGGTGGGGGGACATAATAAAATCTCTTTGTTTCAGGCCTTATAGTGATAATCGAAACATACATCGCTGCGATCTTGATGTTTAGTCATAATAGTTGAGGTCTCTTAATGTTTATCTAGCTTTCTCCCTGCAAAATAAATTCCTATATATGCTCCAGGATCTAGAAAGCAACTAAAAACGAAAAATGATAATCATTCTTTACCATTCCTAATTAAGTACCTAATGCAATTCATTTTTTAAGTTAAAGCTGTCAAGAAAAATACTTTTGCAATTTAAAATAACCAGCAATTTTTAAAAATAAATCCCATAAATATGAATAATGAAACTGCTTCAATGTATTCTTAACAAAAGCTGTAAAGTCAGGAGGTTCTATGTCAGATTATAGTAGAATATATTCTTGATATAAGTTGAATATCTAGACAATATATAGTCTTGATTTTTTACATATTACTATTAGTGATTCTTACTCTCCAGCAAGGACAGTTTTCTTGTATTTACTCTTGCAGACACTTAATATTACACTGCATGTCAAAAGATAAGGTTCAACTATTTTAAAATAAAAGTAACTCGAGTGAATATTTTTTTAATAATTTTAGAGGCATTTGACTAAGGGAACAAACTGCTTCCACTAGAATCACCAAAACACCAGCCTTGTTGTAGCCCTTAATCTCTTTATTAACTTCTGTATGTAACAGAAAAAAAAATCAGCCCTCATTTAGATATAAGATTTGGCAACTCTTTGGTTAGGCTTTGCCTGAGCCATGGCCTCACTCGATGCAGTAGTACTGGCCATCCCAATTCGAAAATGCTATGTATTTTATGGAAAGTTTCCTTATATTGGCTGCTTGGAACACTTTGCACAATGTTTTTGCTAAAATGGACCTGGTGTAAATTTAGAAACTTTCATTTTTGCTAAAATGACTTTTCTAACTTAACCATATATTATTTTTACTTATTTTACATTTATGTTTCATGATTTTTAATTGCTTGAGGTTATATGTTTCAAATTATAGAACTTAAAGAGTAAAGAGAAAAGAAAAAAAAATTTTCAATTCAGTGTATTTTTTTAACATTTGAAAGACCACAATAATTTTGAGAACAAATATATATTTTCAAACTAAGTTTTTAATCAAAATAAAAATAAATTTTATTTATTTATTTTGAAAAAAAATTTACTTGAAACAAACTGAATGGTTGAAGTGAAAAAAAAAAAAAAAAAAAATCAGAATTGTGGCCGATGCAAAAAGATTGCAGAACATATGCGTTCCTCGCTTGCACGAGGAAAGTAAACTTAAGGAATGTTCAAGAATTGCTGTAATGGAGCAGAAATCTTTTTAACATATGTGCTTGGTTTTCCATATTATTTTCTAAATATTAAAAAATACGAAGTATACTAAGGAAAACGCAGTCTTTTTTCTTCACATTTCATGAAATGGTAAATATTTGATGCATTTCAAAAAAGATTTACTAAATATATTTGTAAAATAAATTTGCTACAAATAATCATTCATTCTGTTCAATTTTCTCATCCATATTTGATGTTGTTAACAGAAGGTAGAGATAATATTTACCGATAAACTACTTTCAAAGGCCAAAAACTAGTTGAATAGAGGAATATAATAAATGATATTGATTTTGAAAAGAAAAAACTAAAATTTATTAGATTTTTTTTTAAAACCGAAAATCACGATTTGGAGCAAATTTTCCAAAAAAAAAAAAAAAAAAACTAATTTTGTAGCAGCTTGTAGCAGAAAAATTGCTTAGGCGAAGCCCTGGGGAATCCGTTTTCAAACAGAACAAATATATTTTCCCAAATGTTTCGAAAAAATGCAAAATAGAGGAATTATATGGCAGCTACAATCGCTGTATAAGTATTTCATTCAGCAAATAAAGAACTTGATAATCGACTTGACTTCAATATTTGAAAAAAAAAAATGCCTTCCTGGAAAATTAAAATTGTTCATATAAATTTTAAAATTTTATTTAAACATATTTACATTTCCTATCTGTTCCGGACAATCTTCTCCAGTAGCTTCAACAGGAATATCTTCATACTTTTCAAAATTAATACCTGTGTGGCCCTGGCCAAACAATTGCCTAAAATGTGAAAAAGTATTTTAAGTGTTGATGTAAAAATAAAAAGAAATGAAAGTAAAACTGAAACGAAAATAGTTAAATATGCAACTCAGACATTCAAAATAATGATAAAAAAATTCTAATACAAGGATGAGTTTGGTAAAAAACCAAAAAAGCTAAAAACAAAAATTTAAACATGACGCATAAAACATTTTAAGCAATACTTAAAATTTTCTCGAAATAAGACGTTAATAAACATATTTTTTTAAAAATGAATTAATAATTTAATTGAAACTAAAAAAAATAACTTAATGTACCAGGAATGTAGGTTGGAGTATTTATGGCATCAAAGAGTTGATTAAAAATTTAAGTTAAACTATTGCAGTTTTTCTAATTCAAAGAATGCAAATATATTTAGGAACAATATCACGATTTACTGATAAAATTGGGAAAAACAGATGTATATTTTTGGATGTTTAAAACTGGAGCTGAGCTAGCTTGTAAATAAAGGTTGAACTTCTATTTTATTGGTGTTCTCCATATTCTCAGAAAATTTAAATGCATTTTTAGTCTAATTCAGCGTTTAATTCCAAACTGTAATTCCTAACTGAATTTCTTAAGTTTACTTAATTTGTAGCTCTTGAAAATTAATTTTTCCTAAATTCTTCGCCCCCCCCCCCTCCCCGCTCACAATGAATTGCATATTTCTGCAGAAGTTCACTGCAGAAAGCCAGTTCTCTAGTGACAGAAAATTTCTAAATTTCATGCTTTGAAGACCTAACTATAGGCCTGAGATTATTATTTTTCCTTTAAAGAGAAAAACAGTAAATTTTCATATAAGTATCATTTTCTGGAAGATGATTTTTTAAAACTTATTGAGGAATAACATTTCAGAGGTCAGTGGTGGTAATGCACTTTCCAATGATAGTACTTTGAGGATTAAACTAATGATCCTAATTTCACTCAAGTACATTTTTACCGATACATCTGGCTAACTTTTCTATTTGTTCTTCGAGTTTCAAATAAGTTATATAAATGAGCGGCTCATCTTTATGAAAAGTTTCTGTGACACAAAAAAGCGTGTTCTTTCTGCTGAAAGACTTGGTAAAATTAATTTTAGATTTTATTTACTGGCTATGCAGAAGTTTGGAAACATTTCTGTATGAGCCAGGTTCAACAATTTGTTGTTCTTTTTGCTGAACTGAGCTTTTGAAAATAATTCATTTATCCCATTATTGAACTTAGCAGCATGATGAAATATGTTGGTAACATTAGGTTCATATAAACAAATCAATGACAACTTTAGTAATAATTTAACTTTGTGCAAAGTAATAGAAATAAAATTTCACGTTAAATTAAAGCACAAATGAGCATTAAAACGCAGACATATGTTTCGGGATTGCTTGGAATCCCTTTTTCAATGCGACAGGGAGCCTCTAGATGCAAAACATCCAAATGAAGCAGACAGAACAACAAAGACTAAGCTTATATAGCCTAAGAAATAACTGTAAACCAATGAGAATAAAGCCTATGTGAAGTGGAAGTAGAAGTAGTAGGAAAGGCACCAATAAGAGAGCAACAAACAAATGCAGTTGGAAGTACAGGAAGTAAAAAGCAATATCAATAAAAACAAAGCAAAAAAGACAACAGCGGACAACAAAAATGGAAATAAAATAAGTACAGAAAATACCAAAAATGAAAAGCAAAACAAAGTACACATGCAAAAGAGGGGGGGGGGGGGGGGGGGGAGAGGAAAAAAAAAATTGAAACAAAAAAGGAAAACTAACAAGAAAACCAAGAAAGAACAACAATTGGTTTACAGTTATTTCTTAGGCTATATAAGCTTTGTCTTTGTTGTTCTGTCTGCTTCATTTGGATGTTTTGCATCTAGAGGCTCCCTGTCGCATTGAAAAAGGGATTCCAAGCAATCCCGAAACATATGTCTGCGTTTTAATGCTCATTTGTGCTTTAATTTAAAGTGAAATTTTATTTCCAATGACAACTTTGCAAGGAAATTTGCACTTTTTGGGAAACTTTCAATTTTTTATACTGAATTCCTCGGTAGCAGAAATTGTACAGCACGGCAGCAAGAGCTGCAGATTTATCTTAAAGATTACAGATTAATTAGCCAACTCACAATTTTTTTTTTACTATACTGGTTAGTTTTTTACTACTGTGACCCCTAGTTAAGTAGGTTTATTAATGGTTCAGATAAATGTTTACCCTGTTTTCACTAACATATATAATAAACAATTTTCAACATTTAAACTGCATTGTATTGTCTTTACTTCATTTTCTCTTAGCTTGCATTAATTGCATGTCAATTTTAGATTTTATTAATTTATTTATAAATTGAATAGTTTGCTATTTTTTATGATTGTAAATTTGGTTCCACATCATTTGGTGCTGCAGATAAATTTAAATTTTGACTTCTGAAACTTATGCTGCAGATTGATACAGAAAATTTTGCTACTGAGCTGAATTCATAGTGAGCATCAGCTTTCCTTACAAGCTATGAGTGCGAGCACCCTGCAACCATTTTAATTTTATTACAGGACCATTAATAAATTCCTAGCTGACTTTCATTTAAAAAAATATTCTTTACTGCATAAAACAGTATGGCAAAAATGTTCAAAATCACAGCCAGAAAAAATAAATATTTTTAATCTAGTGGTATTAAAGACATCAATTTCAGTACTACAAAGTATATTTGTAGTATAGTTTACTTTTTTAACATAATTTGCTTCCAAACAAGCTAAAAATTAAATAAAAAAAGAAAGATAGAAAAATATTTAAATGAAAATAATATCGGAATAAAATGCCCTACATTTTGAAGATGATTGTTAAATGCTCTGATGGCAAACATTTCAACAAACAAATCTGCAAATGGATCATATAAAAAAAAAAAATTGATGATTGATGATATAAAGGGGGAAAAAAAATTTACAGTAAATATGAAAAACGACATTAACTGAGGTGTCTACTAACAATTAAAAAAATTGAATGGCAAGAAGAAAAAAAATGGAATTCCGCCAGTAACAAAGTATCAAATTTGAATTAAGCAGAAAAATCAATCATAATCCATTCCTTTCTGCCTCTGAAAATATTTGATCAAAGAAATTGTTTCATAAAGTGATAGTAAATGTTGCAAGAAGTCGCTTTGCACTATACATAGAATCCTTGATGCAGAAACTTAACCCCTTCAGCAGGAGGTTAAAGGGACACTTGGTCAAATTTTAATTCTTTCAATAAATGAAAATTTAAATAACTCTAAAACTAACATGATAAACAGTTACCTTTCAACACGTTCATCTCTAGGTAGAGGTCGAGCCCAATCTTCTTCCTCATCATCATTTCTTTGCATTCCATTTCTTCTATCCCATCGATTGCAATCCCTACTATCAACTTTTGCATCAGGATCTCTCCATGTCCTGCCACTGAAATAAAATATTTGAATACTTAAACTATGCATCTAAATAGTGATATATAGATATACACTGCAGAGTCCAACACAGCATTTGTTATCGAGTTGCAATTAAGTAAACCAAGGCTGTCTACATTCTCCCGCCAACTGCGAATTGTTATTAGTTTCTTGCAGGCAGAATTACTAAGAGCTGTTCAATACAAAAGAGGCATGCCAACTTCGGGAATTGTTCTGACCCATAACATTGCTCGTGTAACCCAACGGCTTCTTGAGCAATTTCGATGGGACATTTTCAAAAACCCACCATATAGACCTGAACTAGCACCATCTTTTTCTGAACATAAGATGTAGCTTGGGGACTGCCCCAAATGCCTCAATCGTCAAGGTGATTATGTAGAGAAGTAACCTTGCTTATACACAGGGTTGGCAAGTTTTTGCCATAGGCGGAAAAAACCGCCCTGGCAAAAATAGGATTCACTGTGTCCATTTAATTTCTTTACAAGTAAAAAGTAAACTAAAACATCAGATAAAAGAAATTTTAGTTAAAAATCATTTGTTATTCATACTTTATTTGAGCACTAAGTTAAATAAGCGAAATATATGCATGATAATATTAGAAATATGAATTTTATGAAAAAATACTCAATTTTATAACAAAATTAGAAATGAAACTAGAAGAAAAAAAATGAAAAAATTTTATAGTAAATAAATAGAAAATTAAGTGAACTGTTAATTTTGTTATATTATTAATGATATCCACACAAGAATTGCACAGAATAGGACTGCAAGCTGTAAATGGATATAGTGCTTATCTGTGTTAGAAATGCAAATAAAGTTATATTCTAAATTTAAATTTTTATTACACTAAAAGAAGGTTAAATTTCAACTAATTCAGTAGTATCCACATTACAACCAATTTTTTTTTTGTTTTAGCATTGCATAGCAATAAACAAGTTTAGAAAGAGTATTTGTCGACACTTTATTTCGAATCTTAGTTTCGACAAATGAAAGTTGGAAAAGAATCTTTCGATAGCAGCACTATTTGCTGGACATATTTGAAGGTGTGCCACTAGTGAACAGAAATCCTTGGAAATTTCACAAGCTTTTGAAATACTTTTCCACCAATTATAGGCACTGACCCTTTTTATCACAGCTTCTGTGAAATATGAATTAGGGTATGGTTTTCCTTTTAATTCAAAATTGATAACATAAGGTATAAACTGGGCATTAATTCTACCCAACCATACTGTACAGCTTTCTTTTTCTTCATAATTTAAAAGTTCACCTCTATACTTTGGATTTAATAAATATGCTACAAGATGACATGGCATAACTGCTTGTTCGAATCGTTTTTTTACTTTTGAGAAATGTGGTTTTAAATCATCATTTTCCAAGAGATTATACCATACATGACAAGCTTCTGCTAAAGTAGTGGAATCACTTTGCATCACATCTAAAGCAATGGATATAGGTTTTAATTCAGGGTTCCCACTCTTTTTTTATAACTAAAAATAAGCACTTTCTAAGACTTTTCAAAGTCATTTTCTAAGACATTGAATAAATTATTGTGGAGCACATACAATACAATTTTAATGGATAAAAATCCATTTCGATCAAGTTGAATGTTCTTACAGATATAAGTTAAACTTAAAATTTTAATATATAAGTGTATCTTCCCAAAAATTATACGTACATAAAAACAAACCCAATCTCACTTTTACAAATATGCATATTGTGTATACATATAAGTAATATGTAAAGAAATATTAGAATAGAGATATCAAGAAAAATGGAAACTTACCACAATCTTCAATGTTTAAAGACTAAAAAACCTTAACTTACTACTTAATGATATTACTTGAATGCAAGACTTATTTTGTTTGTACTCCTTTTTTTTTTTTTCATTTTTTAATCATTAAAAAAATATTTAAGAAACAGAACAAATATTTGCATGAGAGCCATTCCTTGGTGACCATGTTATTGTTATTTTTTTTTTTTCTGAAATGGATCTAATTAAAAAATGTGACTGATGTTACTTTTGCCAGTCACCAGTAAGCTTTTTAAATCCCCTTAATTTCACACATAAAATCTTATGCCAAAAAAGTGGGGTACCATTATTATAACTCCATTGTAATAGTTTCAATCAATTTCAGAAAAAAGGCAATTTTAAAAGTTAGAAACATAATTAAATTTTAATGTCAGTGGAATTACCCATGAACTTTAACTTTTTGATCCAAGGTTAAAAAAAATCTGCAATTATATGAAAGAAATATAAAAGTGGTGAGGGTTAGTTAAAAATTTTATGAATGAATAAATGGTCAGTTAAAAGCACATCAAAAGCTTTGCAGATAATAACTTAAAAAACATTTACATTTCAATTAAATTCTTTTTCTTTTTCAGAAATCTTACTGTCTAATTCTTTAACTTCAGATGCTTTTTCCTTAATATCCCTACGAAGTGAATTTGCTTTCATAAAAAGTGAAATGTTTTTGGATGACTCTGCCTTATTACACAGTTCTTCTGCTGAATTTTCCATAACTGACATCAGCTTAAACTTGAGGAAAAGCTTTTTTTAATTTTAAATAACTCTTTTTTTTTTATTGTCATCTTTTTTTGCTCTTCCAAATGGAGCATATATTTTTGCTTTGAAGAAGAGACAAACTTTCGGGTCATTCCATATCAAATCATCCAGCCACAAATGAAAATGAAACGCATGGTCTCAGATTCTTATGATTTTTTTGTTATCGTTCATTTTACTATCAGGATTACCCCTGCAATTTTTTTTGTTGCTATCTTTAATACTTTTTGAGATATAAATTTTCTGAAACTTGTTTAAAGAGACGTTTTCACTTTATGGGCAAATTTTGTGCTGGCGACGTAGTTCAAGCAAGAAATTCATAACTTTGCCAATTTTCATGATATCCAAAAAAAAAAAAATCACTAAAATGCTTAGAATAACTTATAAAATTAGACAAAAATGCATTTAAACAAATACGTATTAAATGGTGCAGTTAGTATTAGCCCAAACTTGGATTTCCTAAATATTTTGAAGAAAAACACGAAATTTTAAAACAGCCAATAAAACTAAAAGGCACTGCAGTAATCAAAATATATATATATTTTTAAAAATGATCCTCTAAGTATAAACTAAAAGGTTCTGAAATAAAATTGGTGTCTTTTTTACTGCCAATATATTTAATTTCACAGTAAACAATTTAAAAGTAAGTATGTACAAAATATCTTTCACAACATTACAAGTTTTCGCTTCTTATTGTAAAATACTAATTGCTTTAAAATAATAAAATACAGACAATATAATGCAAAATAAGATTATTTTTACAAGAAATAAGATTGTAATTTAATGTTTATAAAGTAAAAAAAAAAGCAACATAAAATTGAGGAAGAAAAAAAAGTCACTGAACCATGATTTTTTAAAGTATCTAAACATAATGCAGGCTCATTTCCTATTTACAAACTGTGACATACCAAATGACCAAAAGTAACTTTTATTTTTAAAATAAAACTATTTTAACTAAAAATTTGTGTGAAACAATAAGTTTTTTTTTTTTCTTGAGTGTTTTAAAATGTTTTTGCAATGGAGATCGATTGAAGCAATCTCCTTTTGCAGAAAATAAATACATTCTACCTGATGCTAATACTAACTGCACCATTTAATAGGTATTTGTTTAAACACATTTTTGTCTAACTCTGTAAGTTATTCTGAACATTTTAGTGGAAACATTTTTGCGATATCATGAAAATTAGCGAAGTTATGAAGTTTTTTGCTTGAACTATGTCGCTACCACAAAATTTGTCCGTAAAGCGAAGAATTCTCTTTAAACACATTTTAGAAAATTAATATCTCAAAAAGTATTAAAAAATAGCATTAAAAATATTTACAGGGATAATCGTGATAGTAAACTGAACAAATTTTAAAAAATCATTAAAATATGAGACCATGGGTTTCATATCCTGGATGAAATGGTATGGATTGACCCTTTCTCATTTCTTTCGTAATGATAGTTTCATGAATTTCATTACAATTATAAGCATTCTCAAAATGAGCCTCTGAGCAATATAAGATTCTTCTTTCCAATTTTCCACTTCTAATGACGTATTTACGCCAAAGCCATGTTCTACAGTCACTTGACCGTGTGATAAAATCAACAAAATTTCTATAACCCTCCATAATTTTTCACTTTCTGAATCTTTGTTTATGTTTAAAAAATCACATAAAAAACTGATCAGAAATTGCATAAAAAAATACGGTAATTTAAAAATAGACTTTCGTATTAAAAAAAAAAGCACTTATAAGCACCTTTGATTGAAAATAGGTACTTCTAAGGGCTTTTAGAAACGAAAGGTCAAATTAAGCACTTCTAAGCACCCGTGGGAACCCTGTAATTGTTTTATGAGATTTTTCACTTGCCTATGAAGATTAAAGTCACGTATACAATTAACAATATTTACATCCATTTCTTCATAATGTTCATTAGCTATTTTTAAATAGATGGTGTGGTTTCGCTCAAAAGTTTTTAAGCATGTTAATTGGCTATTCCATCGAGTATTTCCTGGTAACTGTGGTAAAACATGACCTTCACACTCTTTCAACCATGATCCTGGAGCATGGTGATTGCGGAAATATTTTTGAATTTCCATAACATGTTTTAGTACACTAGTAGGTGTTATGTCTTCACCCAGAAGATTCAACCAATGTGCTCCACATCCATATGTTATAAATGTAGAATTTCCATAATTTTTTTCTTTTCCAAGTTCATTTCTCATTTTCCCCATGTTTTTGGCAGTCGGTAACAATGCTTTTAATGTAACAGTTTTATTGTTTCTCAACATTTGAAATTATTTCGTTGCATTTTTTTGTCAAGAATTCTGAAGTTTTCTTTGTTGCCATATTTGCTTCTGCATCCACAATAAATGATTCACCATCAACTTGAATACACGCAGCTGTAATGGGCTCATTGTGGATGTCACTCCATCCATCAATAATTAGAGTTCCTTCTTTTTCGCTCAAACTTTAACAGATAGTTCCATCGAATTATATGTTGCATCTAACAATTCACCAGATAGTTGTTTGCGTGAAGGAGGCTTATAACTGGGTTTTAGGGCATGAATGAGATTTTTAAATGCCTCACTCTCAGCAACTACAAATGGAATATTGCAAGCATAAAATAGCTTAGCAACCAGCAAGTCAATTTTAGCTTTCTCTTCGACAGTTGTTTTAGAAATAAATCTGGTTAAATGGCCATCACCAGATAAATGCTTTTTAGAAGGTGGCTCATTGGATTCATACATAATCTCTGGATTATTAACACTTTTCAGTCTGTTCTGTTAGCTTGGGTGGCAACAAATATTCATCTGATGTCCCTTTTACTACACATTTCAAAACATGTGCCTTCATTCTGGCTACCTTGTTACTTTTAATATGTCTGCAATTTTTACATTTAGCAGAAATTTTTCCATTAGAAACAATTTTTTCAAAAGATTCCCATATAGGATCTTGCTTTTTGCCTCCTTTGAACATTATTTAAATACACTTGCAATTTTCACCTGAACTATAAGTTGACACTCAAAAGGCTATAACTAACCCTAGGAATTCCTGAGAAAAGTACACCTTAACTGCTTAGCATTTGCTAGAGAAATCCAGAAAAAGTATCTTGTAATCTATGGAACAATAGAACCAGTTTAGACCTGTTTCTGTACAATAGCTTTCTACAAAGCAGGTGTACCAGCAGGTTTCTTATTGTTACTTTTCTAGTTTCTACTGCTGACCAATTTCAAAGTGGGGTGCAATACTTGGGGGACAATGTACTTTGATTGATAGCTCATGTATGACCTAGGCTCATTTGACAATGGATTGCATTGGTGAATTTCAGTATTTGAATAGTAAAGATACAGAAAAATAAAATTGCTGAAAGTGAGGAAAGTAACTATTTGTTCTTTTTTCTAAAGGCAAAAGGGAGAAAATAAATCTAGTTGCCTTATAAGACTTAACAGGAATTTTTTTTTTCAATATATAATTTTGAGTTATAAATATATAATTTTAACTACTTTATTTGTAACTTAAACTGTTTAATTAAATGTTTGTTTTAATTATAATATTTATTAATTAGCAAAATAAAGATATTAAATAACACACAAAAATTAAATTAATTATTTAGGACATTATAACCCTTATTAAATTGTAGACCTTACTACATGTTATTCAAGAAAATAAGAATTTGCCATTTTTGCGGGTTTTTTCCAGTTTTTGCCACTGTCCTGGCAAAAATACCAACCCTGCTTATACAAAACTTTTGGTAATAAAATCCTTTCTTATATTCACGGGTGTTTTCTTTTATAGACTATCGGAGATTGAAAAAAAGCAGCCCTCATATAATTGAAAAAGTTTTTACTAATATGAATTTAAGTTTAAAATATGCATGCATGTACATCATTTTATTTTTCCATAATAAAATTACATAGTTCTGGTTGAATAATTAATTATAGGAAGAATTTTATTATATTGAAATCTGGTTAGATCTATGAAGTTTTTCTACTCAGCAACTTGTTAATTGTGATTGACAAAAGAGCAAGAAGCCCTTTGTAGACACTATAGTCTGTAATTACAATCGGCGGGTCAAGGTCACACAACTCTACCTTTTTCCCTTTCCCCTTCTGGTTGCCATGGTTTCTGTGCTAGAAACTTTTTCCCCATGTTAGTTTGGTGAACATAACTAAGTTTGTTGTTAAATAAGTTAGTTATGATAATAGACGGATTCAAATCAGATTTATTTCTCAATGGCAAAAATAGATTGCGTCAGATAAAGTATTGTAATATTTTGAACCAATCTAAATCGTATTCTGATATTTTGTTGTGTTTCAGAAAGCTATTGTATACCTAATTTACTGTATTTTATATTTTGTAATAAATGTTAAAATCTTATCTAAACATTCTAGATTTAATTTATGAGAAATTTAATTGCATTTACTTAGTATCAAAAATAAATAAATGGAAAATGCATTCTTTCTTTTTACTTTTTACAAATTATTCTAGTACTTTGAATCAGAGGTGTAGTAAAGCAACTGCCTTAACTGCAGTGCAAAAGAAAAAGTCTGGCCTTGTTATTTTTCTCACAGTTGCCATGGTCACAAAGCAGGAAACACGACCTTGATGCGCCTATTTTAATTACACAGACTATAAATATAATCTAATGTACTTAATTATTTCTTAGCAAGTTTGAAATCAAATAGAATATATTATTAATTATTGAATGGTTTGTGGTTACAAAGGAACACAAACCATTATATACACACAAATTTTTACAGAAAATATAAATTTCTACTGTTTTATTATAAGGTACACTTGTGTATAACTTAAAAGACAAAATATCACATAATAATAATTGCAAAAAGATTCACAACAAAAATTGTTATAGGCTAAATCCCAGCTTATGATTCGGCCTGGCCGAAACTTTGTTCCTCTCTAATACATAGCTGCACTGAATTTCCCGAATACATGCTGCTGATTTGTGAACAACCCTTATTCAATTCATCTCTTTCCAAGAATGAATGAAAAACAACTTACTTAATTGCTGATAGTATTGTGAATTTTCTCACGATGTTCAACTGAAATTTTTTCTGTATACTTGGGTATGATGCTATGAAAGTTAACAGGGAAGTTTCAACCTATTAAATATTCCTATTTTGACAGCCAAATATGGCTAAGACAATAAAAAAACTAAAATTTATCAACAGCAGACTCAGAAAACCAACTATTGATTTTTAATTAATTTTTAAAAATTCCATGAGCAAAAAATGGGATGGAGTTTAACACGTCAGTCCCTGATGTCACTCTTTAGATTTCACTCTAGACTTAAAGTAGTTCTTTTAACTACTGTTCTACATTTTATAGTTGCATTAAAATAATCACTTCATTAGAGTCTAAATTTGTAAAAGGTCGATCAAGCAAAGTACCAAAAGAGTCAAAGATTTTATTCTCTAATTTTATTCAGCAAAATTTCTTACTTAGCAACTTTTATCGCTTGCAAACATTGTAAAGGCAACCCTGATGCCAGTAGATTCTTTCTCTAACCAGTTTTCTTGGTGGACATCAAAGGCACTGAAACCCCCAGGGCTGTCTCTCCTTTTGGTAGCCAAGTGCTTTGTCACCACCAGAGTGATGATGTTTTTCCTTAAAGCGTGATGCAGCCGCGCAGAAAATTGTTTTTAGGCAAAGCTACATGTTATTGGCAGAAAAACGTGCCGAAATTAGCATTTTGGAAAGAAAGGATTATAACTCCCTGAATATGCATGCTAGTTTTGAGAAATTGGGTACAGATATTGTCAGGGCTTAATCCAGGTTTTCAATCCTAGTACCTACTTTTGTGAAATTTTTTTTGTATTTTTGAGAAACCCCCCCCCCCCCCCCCGACTTTCAGATTGAAAAATGGTTTTTATCGATTTCGTTCCTATACTATCGATCGTGCGTAAAACCAAACTTCATATACGAATAGAACACATTTTAAGCTAAATCATAACAAAAACACTAGTCGTCTGGGAAAATGAGTTGAGTTGTTTACTTGCTAGCTCAACTTAGCCGAATGCCTAGTATAAAAACTTCACTGCTCACTCCGATTGAATGGTGTACTTAGAAGTGGCGTCAGCATAACAAGCCTGTTTTCGAGCTAGTGCGGCTGCGCGGAAGGTCACCGATGCAGACTGTGAACCCACTTTTCCGTGAAGCGCTCGTAAAACTATACAGCACTTTAATTCCTTCAAACTTTTTTAATATTTTCGTGAAGATGCTTTTTTTTTTTCCTTCAAAGTTTGTTGAAATACTGATTTTATTTTTTTTAAAAACTTTTGAGAAGGTACCGATTTTTTTTTTTTTTTTTAAATTTTGTGAAGGTACCGATTTTTTTTAAAAAAAATTTTGTGAAGGTACCGAAAAACGGTAATAAAATCGACCTGGATTAAGCCCTGATTGTATATAGCAAGTAAATTCTTCTGTGAATGTTACAGCTTTTTTTTCAAGCCTTTTGTGTGACAGGATGATCGAAAAGATCTTTTCTTCAATTTCTTGCTGGTCTACTAAATACATGCGTGCTGAAATTTTTACTAGAAAATGTGAAGTGAAACATGCCTTTTATATGACTGAAGTTTCAGAACATTTAGTCATGTTTTTACTCCAGAAGTTAGAGAAAAAAAAAGGCTAAAATGAAAAAGTTGCAGGACTCTTAGCTATGTAGTGTACTCCTATTAGAACAAGCTCTACATAGGTGTTAACAGTGCAACCGTAATGCAACTTATTGACAGGACAGCTGTGTGCGTGATAAATTCTTTTTACAATACTTCTTGTTCAATAATACAATGCATAATTTATAATTTATTCAATTTTACTTTTTATTTAATATTTTGATTATTATTGCTGACTATTTCTAATACATTAAAAAAAGCATTCAAAACATAATTAAATACCATCATTACATTCAGTGAAGAATTTTAAGCAGAAATTATGACATACCCATCATTTTTGCGACCTTGATATGCATTAGGGCGAAACTGGTCTTGTCCAACTTTTTTATTTCGGTTAAAATTGCCGAAATTTCTGTTCTTGTCATTTCCTATGAAAAGAAAAATTAAAAATTGCGTAACTTAAAAAAAATAATAAAATTTTTTTGTCCTGATTAATAAAGTTTTCCACTTGTTTGCATAGAATTTCTAATAGATGAAAATAGGAAACATCCGTTCCCTTCTAACAAAGAAGGTGACTTGGGAAAGATTTACTTCGGAAGTAAAAAACAAAGGAGATCGCAACACATTTTTTGAATCGCTAATTTTTCAAACGAGGTCGCCAAGTGGAGACTGTGAATCCCGACCTCTATATAACAAATAAATTCTATTGAATACTTTTTCTATTAGCCATTTCCAAGGCCATTAAATTTTTTTTAAATTCCAGTATCCTTTGTAGGCAAAAGACATTCATTTGCAAGCATTACAATTAGAAAAATGTCGAACTTGAGAAGAGCAGTTTCAAAATCCATCGTCAAATAAACAACAAGTAATTTAAACTGTGTTACAAACTACAGTTCAAGTTACGAGTGGTGAAAGTAATTATGTACATTTAATCCGTAAAAGTAGAAAGACACTAGAGGTAATGCTGAGTGGAGATAGTACAGTACACATTACTGATTTTACAGACTATTAAGGTATTTAAAAGTATTGATACTATGTGTAATCTGACAAATTTGGCTTTGATAATGTTTTTCGGATGTTGCATTTTGGATGGCCAGCAATGTATGGATGAAAAAAGAATACAAACCTGATGATTGATCATCTTGAACATTTAATTTCTGAGCATCATTTTGATCACTATTTACACTGTTGTGCATATATGATTCTTGGTGGAGGTTTTGAGAGGGTACTTGATTATATGCTTGAGGAGTTGGAGCATCTTTATTAAAAGTTCCTGTAAAACATGTTTTTAAAATGTTAGTTCAAAATTTTGCTGAAAAGAATATATATTTAAATCATACATAAGATTGGTCAAATGCCGAAAAAGCTGTCTGCCGACTTATTAATCAGTTTTATATCTGTTTTATTGAGCAAGGAGTTAACGACATTCTTCTTCGAGGTGCACACCAATTAGTTGAATGTAAAAATAATACATTTTATATAGATGATGGTTTTGTGCACCCCTCCATAATTTTTGTTTTTTAATTTAAATTATTTTTTTAACCTATTACTTGTTTTGATCTATGCTTTCACTTGCTTTCATAGTTTTACACTAACTTAAAATTTTAATTTCGTAGTGATTAAAAAATAAAAAACAATATATTTTTAAGACAACAAAAAGAAATTTCATTTATTTACTTCATGATATTTAAGTTTAAAGGAAAAAGCATAATTTTTGTAAAGGATGCCCAAAGATTGAAAAGCAAATAGAATGCATGGGTTCCTTTTTTACAAAAAACAATCATAGAAGTGCAAAAATCATAAGTATGTAATATTCAATCAGTCATTAATAATAAATAAAACAGTCACAATATTGCACACTTAATACCTAATTCAAATTTACCTCTTTGTTTATATTGATTTTTCCTCTCCCAATCTTGAACTTGATTATTTTGCCACTCCGGTGATCGTTTTTGTTCAGCAGGTTGTCCATACTGATTTACATTCCAATGTGTTTGATTAACAGAAGAAGGATCAGCTTGGGAATGCTGACGTGATCGAAGATGAGGTGGAATGTATCGCCCTATCACAAATTAATAAAACAAAATACCAATTAAACAGCAATTACTAATGGCAAATGTTGCATTTCAACCAATATAGATTTTTACAAGGTTGTGCTCATAAAATGATATAAAAATTTTTTTATTTGCTTAATTTGACAACTCAAAAATTTTGCTTAGTGATTTAAGGTACAAACAAAAGCTATGCAGGAGTTTTAAACAAAAAGCAAACTAAGATTGAGATATGTATGAATATTTAAGGCTAATATACAATAACGATCTTTTAAGACACCTTTTTACCATCCTGTGGATCTTGATGAGATATCTCGTTCATTTAACAAATCTGGGACTGTGAAACTGCAGGGTGGTTAAAAGAAGTGTCTCTTTTTAAATAACTTTGGAAGCACTAATAATAAAATTTATTTCTAGTTCAAACTTGGCGAATATTATTTTGCTAACATTCCCCCCCCCCCCTCCATTTGGCTAAAATTTTCCTTTTTCTATAGATTATTCAAATTGGGTTAGGCAAAAGCCCCAAAGCAGACTATACCAAAAAGTGTGATGGATGGGGCAGAGCAAACAGGACACTGCAGAACAATCAGAGATTTTCTCCCCCTTTTGTTATTTCTGAAAAGGATCTAACAAAAAAAAACTTATTTAAGCTATCTATTTAAAAGCTAGGGCTGCCACCCCCCAAAAGTGACGATCTCGCCCAAATCGGCCAAACAGTAGACTATGCCCCCCCCCCCCCCAAAAAAAAGCAAACCTCTTTCCTTTGTATTCTGAAGAACAGTAAAATGCTACAGCTTTTTCCACTTTTTTTGGCTGCAAAAATATGCGAGTATTCTGAAATTCTGCATAGCATCGGTCACAAGCATGTATTGTATTATATTAATTCCCTTTCATTTTCTAACTACCCACTCAATAGAACAAATGCAGAAATAATTATTAACATTTTTGAAACAAACTTTTAATGAATAAAAACCCGTGCGTTGCATGACTTTTCTTACTGCAGTAGAACCTCTCTTAACCGGCCTCTGTTTTATCTAGTCCATATTTTCAAAATACAAAAATAGCTTTTAGATCTCTAGTTTATATGGAAGAAACAGGTGGTGTGGTATTCAGGCGAATTTTTTCATCCATGTGGACAGAGCAAGAGAACTTCCTAAAGAAATGGCAGGGACGTGCCGTGCTTATCGTCTGCAGCAAAAACAAGTTGCAGACTTCTTTACTAGTGCTTGATAACCAATATGCAACTCTCAAAGTAACTGTACTAAAACGCGACAAATCACCACACCTAAACTCTCTTTTTAAATTGCATAATATAACATCCATTTCTACTATCCCAGCTTTAATCGTATTTTTTTCTTAACCGGCTGACTATCAGTCTCGATTAAGCCGGTTAACAGAGCTTCTACTATAATATTTTATTGTTTTTCATTCTACAAAATTTTGATTTATTTTGAATACAGCTCATGAAAATTAAAAGATTATCTCAAGAATTTGAATTGGATTTTTGACAGTTTTTATTTGTGTACTCTGTATAAAACCTATTTTTTGTAAACATGCTAGTGTGGCAGATGTGTTTTGCGTAAAATTGCCTGCTGTGATAAGACATTTCAATCTTTTTGTATACTACCAATGGACTTTTAAAATTTTTTTAGTTTACTTATAATATATAATTATTTATTTATATAAACAAAGTTTTTTTTTATGATTTTCTTTTTAATTCTTAAGTTATAAATAAATTATTGGTAATTATGTATTTTACAGGAAAGTACCAAATTTGAAAGGACTAAGCACCTAATTTTCGACTTTCTACTTCTTTTTAAAATAAAAATTTTCAACTTTTAAGCTAAGAAATTTCTATTACCTCAATGATTAGTTAATTACTGGTGGAATGAATAAATAACTTTGAAATTAAAAGTTTTATTATTGCTGCACAAAATTATTTTGAAGTTCTATGTTTAAGTACAGCAGTTAACTTATTTAAAAAAAAGATTGTGATATGAGCTGCCATTAAAAAATGCTAAAAACAAAAATAAGATATTAAATATAATTTAAATTTAAGATATATTATGTTATGCTCACTTTTTTTAACATTTTTCTCTGGGGGGGGGGGGGGGGGAAAGCTAATTGTCACTTAAAATGTCTTGTTAAACAAAAAATAAATTAATAAATTACTTTAAATTTTTGTTTATGAATTTAAAAGTAATAGCAAGTGTATTTAAAGTGCCATCATTAAATGTACTTCAATAATAAAAGATACTTAATTACAGAAAATTACTGCAGAATATTTTTCACTTGCTAAAAGTAATGCAAATTTGTGTAGATATATATCATGAAATATATCTGCTTATAAATATCATATATTCAAAACATTTATTATGATAGTGCTATATCCAGCAATGCTGCTTATGTATACGTAAAAATGCCACCTAGCTTTTTTATTTTGAACATAGAAAACTTACGGCATGTGTCATTGTGATACCTAGCTTTAGATCCTTATTTCTTAACAATGTTACGCCCAATATAAGCTTTATATTCAGTCTTTGCAAAATAAAAAATATGATAAAATAAGCAAGACTTGCCATTTGGTTGCTTTCCATTTTGTCCACTAGCATTTATATCCAATCCAGCAAACTGAAATTTAAAATAAACTAAAGTTGCATGTTTAATTAAAAACATAAAAAGCTTTTAAAGGCTATTATTATAAAAAAATTTCTTTGATACACATGGTGTCCTTAAACTAATTACAGGAAAAGAGTGCTAAAACATTTAGAATAATCAATAAGAAAAATTCTCGAGATTTTATGCCTTTATTTAATGTCACCATGCAGATATAAGGGATCATTCATAAAGGACGTCACTTCAAGAAGGGGGGGGGGGGTTGTGAAATTAAGAAAAAGTGTGACAAGGGGAGGGGTAACAAGAAGTGAGACATCAAGCTTATACAACATAGTGTGACATGTGACAAAGGGGGGAGGGGGTCAAATATATCGGGAAAAAAGAGAAACATTTATTAACGGCCCTTAACTTTCAGTTTAATTTTTTTTAACGAATGAAAATACTCCCGCTTTTGGAGGAGTAAAATACATAAACAATGCAACTATTATAGAGACGAATTTCATAAAAACATTTAATGGATGTAATAGATGATGTTGGGAGGAGGAGAGATGTGCACTATCATGATCAGGGCTGTGAAATATATCAAAGTCATGCTAATTTTGAGTCAAAGGAGTCAGAGTTTCTAAAAAACTATCTACTCTGACTCCAGAACTTGTAATAAAACTGAAGTGAACTGAAATAAAATAATTATTATAAATTAAACAACTTCTAATTTACAAACTGCATTATTACTTTTATTTATAGACTATATACCATTATCTTTAGTTATTTGGCTTATTTTTAGCACTCGCTAATAAAACAGAAAATTTCCAAGCAATCAGATTCCTGGTATTTTCCATATCTTTTACGGAAAGTTTTTCCCATAAAAGGCTTAGATTCTTGGAAAATTTCTGTAAATCTTTTCCTCATTTCATAACAGCCATTTCCTGTTTTCAACCTACATATTTAGTAGTATTATCCTGTTTTTACTATTCTCCCAGAAAACTTAGTTATTTCAGAGAAAAATCATCATAATAGTCTAAACTCGTTCATCCCGACATCTGGATGACATGTCACTTTGAATGTTGTTTTTCAAACCCTGGAATTTATAGTCACATATTTATGTTAGGTGTCTCTGAATTTCACAAGTGTTTAGCGCCGCTTTGGTTTCAAGACACTTTCAGGTGTTCAGATGGAAAGAAAAACTGATAATAAATTATGAACCAGCTATGCATGTATAGGCTTAAAAGTGATGAATTTTAACTTTCACTTGAGGGACATGCGCTGAAAGAGTATGGGTTGTAGAGGAGAAAGCCATAGTTATTCAACTGCCAGTTGAATGCAAGTTTCAAAGATGAGAGAAGAGAAACACTTCTACGCCACTTAAAAAACTCATGCATCTACCCTGTGTGAGAACAAGATGCAATATAAGAAACTAACACAAAATAAAGTTTCTTTTAAAAATTTTTGAAGCTAAAAGTTTTATACTAAATGAAATCAAGAACATAGGCTTTTAGTACTTAAAGAAATATAGGTGACCATCAAGATGCAGAATTTTATTTTTAAAATCCACAACAAAATATGTGTACTAAATGAAATCTTGTCTCGATTGTAAAAAATTCAAACAGCTGAATTTCTAACAAAAAATATTAAATTTTAACTAGAGGAAATCCATAAATTTTGTAAACTTATTAAAATCACTACGAAAAAACGAATACCAGTTGTTAAAGTTAAAAATGTGCGATCATTACTAATAGTGTACAAAATCCACAAGATAGGATTTGAAGAACTTAAAAACTCAAAGCAATTTTATCCTAAAATAGTTATAGAAATTGCTAATTATTTTCATTTAGGTTTTCAATAACCAAGAACGATTCATCAAACCAACAATTTCTTACGGAGTTCTTCACAAATCAATTCATACATCTTAATACCTAACAAGATTGTCTCACTTTTTTCTATAAATTTATTATTTTAACATTTAATGGATAGATCGGACCTTGTTATACACAAAAACAAAGTATGTAGCTTATGTCAAAGACTCTTGACTTACGGCGACCCAGATCAATTACTTAATTGACAGAAAACAGCACATTTGACACATCAACACTTAAAATAGCAAGACGAAATTCAGAACCTATTTGAATTCACAACTACAAGAAGTATCCAGAAAAACATTATAAAAACATAAAACGAAATATATAAGAAAGCTTACATTATTGTATAGCACCCAGCAAGCAGCCATATCAACTGGAACAGGTCTGCTCCAAACTAAAGGCATACCGGTATTTTTATCCCAAGTAGTTGTCGGACTCATATGCGCCATTTTGTCTTCGATTATCTGCGAAACTATTTACTATCAGATAACTATGATGTATGAAGCCACTTTTTAAAAAATGCAGTAGAATTAACGTATTTATCAATAAGAATAATCAAATTGAAAGTTTATTAATACTGATACACAGTGCTTTGTTGGAATCATTTAGCAATTGACACAGTAACACAACGATACGCAACTCAACAGCAGCACCCTCAAAACGAAAAGTAACCTCAAAGCCAGACTTTCTGGAATAAGATGGAAAATTGACGTCACGAAAAATAATAATTTAAAAAAATGTTTCATATTCGTATATAAAAATACTTATTAATTACAAAATTAAGACTACTTAGAATATTTTCAAAATAAATTTAAAATTTTAATTACATCTTGTTTTTGACCTGGCTCATTTTTACGAGTCCCTTTGAATCGGGTCAATGTACGCATTAAAAGGGGTAACGTCACAATGTACGTCAGATGAATAAGGAGCATGAAAAGAGAGAAAATGCGAAAATTGAAAAATTAATATGAGAAACAGATTAGAAATACTGAATTCATCGGAACCTAAGATTCAATTTAGACTAAAACAAGAATACATTCTAAAATCTTCATATAAATTCTTCATTATAATAAACTTGAGTAAAACAGGGGTGCACTAATAAATTTTCCAGTACCTACACTGAAACATTTGCTTTTGTACCAAAATAACTGACTGCAAGAGCATAGTTTACTCGATGGCGTCCTACAGCGGACGAGACATGACTATCTTATTAGCATGCTTTGCTTATTATTAAGGAAACACTTGGGATGGCGGGCGGCGGACCTTACCCAAGGGTGCCCACCAGGGGTTAATGACACTTGAAATTCGTGTGGGGAGGGTACATTTAGGGTTTTTGGGAGGCTTGGCAGATTTGAGGGCCTCCGCAAACTTTTAGGGGGTGCGCCATCGCACTGGGGAGGGGGGCAGCGGCGGACTGGCAAGGGGGCATTCGGGAAAATTTTAGAAGATCCGGTCCTCCCTTTACTGTTCGGAAATTAGCTACTATTTAATTTTTTCCAAAGTAGGCGGCTCGTACGATATTAATAAAACTATGGCCAAAAACTTGCCTTGGATGAGGCCGCAGAGGGAAGAATGAAACAAGAATAAAATCCCCACAGTCTGGCCAGTGGCCACAGAAAAGGGGAGGGGCAGAATTTAAAAAATATATTTCTTTCCCCCCACTTTTTCAGAGTATTTAAAATTTTCTATATGGCAAATGAGGCAAAGGCAGATCCAGCTTCGGGTACTGAAAAGGAGGATAAAAAAGTTTGAAAACTTACAGAATAAACCAATAAATAATTTAGATAAGGACCTAGAAAACAGTTTATTCTTCAACTCTACCTCTCTTCATGTAAATTGCAGCAAATTTTTATTGAGCTTCGTATATCTTCTTAAAACCACACTTTATTTAAAAACATTGAAAGCTAGAATTCTCGTTGAAATGCTAATAAAATCTCATTGTTTTCAGAGAGTAAATTTGCAAAATAATTTGGTGGGGGGGGGGGGGGAGGTGACCACTAAGCTGAGGCTGAGGGGACATTCATTTTCCTTCCGATGCCTGTTAATGTCCCTTACTGCTGATCAATTTGAAATATCCCAGGACCGAATTTTCTTCCCAGTCCGCCGCTGGGGAAGGTGTTACCCTTGTCTTACCCAAGACGTGGTGACGGGAGGCTATTCAATTCGTCTGCTGCGGTTTACCTTCGATATTCAGGGTAAATGATTGGCGTTATACAGTGATCCCTCGTTTTTCGCGGTTAATGGGGACCAGAACCTTCCACGAAAACTGCAAAACCGCGAAGTAGTATATCCCCCTAAGAATTTTCGTGTATGCGGGTACACGAATGATTTAAATATGTAAACAGTATTTATACTTCACACATTTAAGGCAAAAATTACAACAGTATACATAATTACTTAAACGTGTCAGTTCTAATTAATAAGGTTAATTACAAAACGTTATAGTACAGTAATAAACACTAATCAATATTGATTTCTGAGAGAGGCGAAGAGTCTTGTGCCGGTGGGAGCTTTTGAGAGCCCTTGGTATGTACTCTGAGTCAACTCATCTCTTTGTCTTACATGCAGAGGTCCTTCTCTCTAGCGCATCAACATGAACCAATGCTTCTTTCCGCAATGTGGCTGCCGACATGGTTGTATTTTTTCATTTTTATTTTTTGATAAATAACTTTTGATAAATAAATAAATTTTGGAAAAACCCGCGAAGCACTGAAGCCGCAAAACATGAAGCGCGAAGTGGCGAAGGAACACTAATGTATAAACGTCTTATCTTAATAATTAGAGCCATCTGAGTAGTTAAAATATGGGGATTCTACGCCAGCAAGCGGATTGCGGATGAGTGCAAGTGCAAGGGGCGGAGTGGGGTTGAGTAGGAGGGTTCCTGCTGCTGACGTCGTCGAGTGGAGTTGAGTTGTTCTTCGGGGAAATTAGTTTTTCCGGAATGGCAACGGTTTTGAGTTCCATAACAACGGTTACTTGTTACCGTTGCCGGTTGTAGCAGCTTGTACTTCTGCCGCTTTTGTACTAAGTTGAGTGGCAGTTGCATAAAACTTAACTGTTTGCTTCCATACACTACTCTCATTTTTCATTCCATTGTTTCAGAGAAACCTTTACTCAAACTCTAATTATACTAGCTTTTAATATTGCTGCTTAATGGCAACAAACTCTTTTTAACAATGAGTTTTACATTTATAACCCAATAATTTACTCAACAAAGATGTGTTGCAATCTGCTATCTATAACAATATAACATTACAATTATAAATGACGCTTATCTGACAAAAGAAAAAGGAAAATAGTTAACTAATAATAAACTGCTTACAAAATTTTTCAATTGATATCATTAAAACTCATCAATAGCTACTATGCAAAAAAAAGAAGTAAGAAAATTGTGTTGAGAAACAGGAGAAAATTGGTCTTAACTGTTTTGTCTTTGCCTATTTATGGCATAATCACGGCCTATTTATGGCATTATGAAAATCACGGTTGTTAACATAAATTGTGACTTCGATTTTGTCGAAATAATAGCAAAAAATGTAAAATCTGAAACACGCAAGTATGCCCCTCGCGTCTCAAATGATATTCAAATCACTTAATAATTTACCTTCAGGCATAATGTAATAGGACAAAAGGCTTGCAAGCATTAAATATTGTTTCCGTCTAGCACATTTTGAGAAGAATCCCTTTCGATGATTTTTTTCTCCTAAAATTTTACATTCCGGTGCAATCAAACTAGTATAAAAAAAATTCTCTTCAATGTTTCAAAAAAAAAAAAAAACAATGCTTAGATATATTTATATTGATCATTTGAAGCATTAGAAAAAGTTTAAAAGTGTTAGAAAAATTACTAAAAAATTGAGACGCGAGAGGCATTTTTTGTATTTTTCACATTTTCCTTTTTTTAAAAATAATTTTTATAAAATTGAGGTCACAATTTATTTTAAAAACCTTGATATTCATAATTTCGCTTAAAAATATATAAATTACAATAAAAAATATAAATTACTGAATATATACATATATATATATATATATATATATATAATCCAAAAGATTCCATGTCCCTTAATGCATAAATTGTTAGATCTCACCTTCTTTGCTACAGAATCAGTATTTTCCATTTCACACGAGAAACGATGCTTTGCTCTTAAAACTCAGTAAAGTGTCTTCAGTGGGTGCATTATCAATTTGCATTCATTAAACTTGTTGCAAAAACAATTCTGTTCTTGAAAATAAGAAAATTAAGATTCCTTATGAATAAAAGTAAACTTGGAAAAGAATTACAGACACAGCAAGCCTAGTTGATGTTATTACGGTTTTCTAGGATAGAATACGACATCGGACAAATAAAAAATTAGAAATACAAAAATTTTGATTCAAAATTTGCTTCATTGACAAGCTCAAAATATTGCGAGTTTACTTAGGATAGGTACAAGAGGCGAAATAAAATTTAGCTATGAAGGAGGTCTAAATCAGTAGGAAAAGAGTCAATCTTCAAAATAAATCTGAATCTCGTCAGATATAAGACAGCTTGCGACTATTACATTAGTGACGCAATAACGTGAAAGCTAGCTGGAAAAAATGTTGCATAGAGTAATTTTTGGAAAAAAAAGTACAACCTACTTCAATCACGCTAAAAAGTACAAAATAAATTCCTTCTTTAAACAATATCGATATGACTTTTAAATATAATTTTTGAAGTCGGAGTAAATTGGGGGGAGGGGGGGGGGGAGGAGTGTCTGATTACCATTGCACCAAGTGTTACTTTATATTAGAAGAGTTGCAAACTCTGGGTCATTTACATATGTAATTGATTCATGATTACAAAATATTTTATTTGTCATAATTTTGCACCGACTTTAAAATTTATGTTTAAAAGTGGTATCGATGCTGTTTAAAGAATGAATTAATTATTTTCTTTTTGGCGCAATTTTTAATTTGAAGTCTGTTGCATTTTTTTTCCAAAAATTATTTTATTTTATTGTTTTTAGTGTAAATACATTTTTCATATAAATACTCCATTAAAAAATTGAAAATTAATATACATATATATATGTATATATATATATACTATATATCAAAGTGCATGCCTTTTTGAGTGATTGGCACTAAAAACTAATCGTTTGCATGATAAATTACATTTTGTAGTTGATTTAAAAAGTCTAATTTAACTAATTAAACTGTGAATGAATTTAATTTTTTGTTTCAGAGAAGCCTTCACTCAAACTCTGATTATAAATGCTTTTAAAATTACTGCTTAATGGCAGCAAGCTCCTTTTAACAATGAGTTTTATATTTATTAAGAATGTACTCAACAAAGAAATATCAAGCCAAGCGTTTCCAATTAAAAGAAAAAACACTTATTTTTCACACATAACGTTCTTTCTAAGGAACAGTTGTATTCAAATGGATGTACGATATTTAAATTGGGCGACCCTCTATGGATTAAAACAGAAACCATTCAAATTGGTTCATTAAATCAAAAGTTATGGATGGAAAAAGAAAATAATGTTAAATTAGCCGCCATAACGTTTTTTCTAATGGCCAAACGAAAGTATGGGATCTATGGGAAACCATCCTCGATCGATTAAAAAAGGAATCATCAAAATCAGTTTATCCAAGGAGAAGTTATCAATGAATAAGCAAACAAAAAAGAAAAATAACATACATACGATATGATTGCCGTCCTCCTTGGAAGTCGATTAAAAATGCATCGCGTGGTCAGTGATGGTCGCCAATCACTTAACAATTTTCCGGGGGGGGGGGGGAAGCAGCAAAGGGTATAAATTCAATTACTCTTGCATTAAAAAAACAGCAAATTACACACATGCGTATAAATACATCATCTTCCTTAAGCTAGGGTGGAATGGCGGGATCGGGGCAATTCCTCCCTCCCTTGAACCTCTAAATGACGGGCCTGGTTGTTATTAGTTAAATTATGCTAATTTACTTGTTCGTAGAACATTTTTAGAGTGTTGAAGATTTTTTAAAACCTGAAAGAGCTATTAGTCCCCTGTACACAAGTATAGCTCACGTTCACAGAAGTATGTTGTTGTTGTGTCCTCGCGCGTGTCGAGGAAGAATGGGTGAGTTGCTCCTGAGTCTAACGGGGCCCTTGTAGGCAGGAGTCCGATTTCCGCCCCTTCGAAAGGTTTCTTAATTTTTTTGAACCAGCTCCCAGATGAGAGACCGTCATCTGGGATTGGCACCCCCAGAGGCATCGTTTCACTTGGAGGACATTGGAGCCAAAACCTATTTAACGTGCACCAGCTCCCTTTAGCGTACACAGACCGCAGCAACCAGCCACGGTAGCTTGTCACCCTCCCAAACACTAACCTCAGTCAGCGTTGCTTCACTTTCGGTGTTCTGAGGGAACCGAGCTTCTACCGACTGGTCCACTGCGGGCAGAAGAATGTTGTCACGCAGATATAAATTTTGAAAGTCAGATTTCACGTTATCTCGTTGTCAGCTAAACTGTAAATGGGTTTATTTGCAAATTTGAAGGACATTGTAAAATAAACAATTGGACAGTGAGGTTACAATGAGAGACTACATTTTCATGAAGTTCTATGACAAATACCCTCCCCCCACCACAAATGCCATCTCATTTTAATAATCTTTCTTCACGAGTGAAAAGGCAACTACTGTCTCAATTAACACATTAACGGCGGGCGATCTCGACGAAAGTATGCTAGGTAGCGCGGCGGCCGCTCCGCCTCGTTTTTCGGCCTAGAGCGGGCAATATTTTGTGTGATCATAAAAAAATTTAGACTTTAAAAAGTTTATTTAAGTAGAATTTGAACAACCGAACAGCTTCAAACTACAAAACATACTAAGTACAAATATAAAGTGGCGCATGGATTGTGCAATGTGGTTGCAAACTGTACTAATGCGACTCTCGCCTTTAAGGCACCAGTCGAGCTAAATCGTATTGCTACGACTCCCGCCTTTAAGCCGCAGTCGAGATAAATCGTAGTACTACGACTCCCGCCTTTAATGTCTTAAGAAAAGATTCTAAATTACAAGATAAATTTTCGTAGTTTTTGAAGGGGAAAAATCAATATCGTGTAAAAATAGAAGCCCAAAATACGTTTGAATTATAAACCGAAATTGAGTTTAATCAGCAAAACCCTGTTATACCGCGGAATCGGATATACCTCGATGACTCCCCCGACGTTTAAACCACCCTTTATCATTGCCATTTAAAGGTGATTCCATATTTACCGTTGTAAATAAAGCCAGCCCGGGGCATAGTCTAGCCAAAGAGCACCCATCCCCCCACCAAACACACTGAAGCCCTATTGTAATAGGCCTGACGTATACTTTTTTCTGTCCTTTAACCTAGGACACTATATAGCTTGATTTCAAAATCGGGTGCAATCGCCCAGACTGTGTCTGATTGCACAGTTGAGATGTGTGCTTCTTGCACATCAATTACAATGAATAAACTGGCACCAAAGAAGGATTACAAATACTACAGAAGAAAAGTTACGAGTAATTGATAAAGTTAAAACTGATGCAACAAAAGCGAGTATTATTTCGTAATATGGTTCCGCGTTATAGTTTCACTATACCGCTGTTGCCGGTTATAATCGGCAGTGTTATAACGCGGTTGCAAAGATGTCCCCCGGCACCCGCGTTTTAACGGGGTTTTACTGTATATGTATGTATATTCTTAAAATAAATACATTAAATGCATATATTTTCTTGAAAGTAACAGACAAATCGAACGTACACTTTACCCCCAGAAATTGGATACTGCAAATGTACATAGTTTTTCGATATTTAAGGCTACCGGCTGCCATAATTATCAAGATTCACACGGGACATTTAAGTGTTAACTTAAAATTAATTGAACAATTGAATGCTTATTTGGGCAAAGGGGAATTTAATACCCCTTTTGAAGAAAACTGCAAGGGTAATAATTAATTGCAAAAATCGTTGTCGATTGTCTATTTCTGTATCCTAGATTTATATTAGCCATTCAATTAGGAGACATTGTTCGTTTTCACCAGGGGCCAGTCATTCTGGGTGGTCAGGAGGGAGCGATTGACATTCCCTCCCTGGCTTTGAGAATATAATGGATTTTTATGAATTTACATGTATTTTGCTGCTTTTTTAATGAAAAATGCAAGGAAAATATAACTTTTGTCCCTCCTCCCCCATGAAAAAATTCAAAATGGCAAGTCTGGCTTTTACTTAAAAATGACTCAAACCGACCCAACGCAGCGTATAGGAAGAAAACGGGACAAATAGTAATTACCAGATAAAGTAGTGAACTGTGACAGTCTCGTAAATAAATAAACAGTTTTGACGAAGGGGTTGACACGACATCCGTTGTCTTGGCAACTTTCGCTTCGTCTTTATCATCGCGGAAATGACGTTTCTGTTTCATTACGGGAACCGTATAATTAACAACGTTAGAAAGGGAAATAAAAGGGTTGCTTTTTTCCCGTGTAAATTTTAGTTTTATGTACTTTGAAACTGGAATTTCGCGATCCCCTAAAAAAATGCCTCGTGACTACAAATGGGGTCGCGACCCATAGGTTGGGAAATACAGTTCTATGCATCCAACATGCATAGCTTTTGGCAAATTTTATGACATTACATGCGTAACTATATGTAGATGTTTAATGATGTGTAATGGTTCTTTCCTTTTTTTTTTTTGGCAGCTATTGCAAGCAGCACAAAACAAATATTTCATTGGTTTTGTCAAGCTCTACTAAAGGGTCATTCCATGTCAAATGTACCAAATTTCGGAAAGTTCCCCACTCGACCCTCTCCGATTTTGATGAAGTTTTTATAGGTGGTAGATATGTCTTACATGGATCCATGCCAAATTACAGCTCCATAAGTTGTATAGTTGGACCACTAGTCACGGTTTTGTAAAGGCACCTTTTTTCATGTCGCAACTGAAATGACTAAATTGCCAACTTTGTGTTCTTATTACTCATGACCTAAGAGGATTACCTGGCTAAAACTTGGTGATCCTGCTAAACATTTAGGATATAGCAGCTAGTACAACGAAAACTGAATGTATTTTAGATTTTTCACATTTTGCTGCCAAAATAGCTCATTTGTGTCAATGTGGCAGATTTTGACCACACTTTACCAGCTTGTATCTGTTGATAGAAATATTTTCTGAACTGGATTTTTTCATCATTTGCACCCTACTGGTATGTCATAAAGGTGTGCAAGTGGAATCTTGATTGCTCAAATAACTGCCGAGTTATGTTGGTTCAAAATTCAGTTGAAAATTTCACGCCTCAATTTTGGCTCATTTTCAAAGAGCCATAACCTCAAAAGGGATCCCTCGGAGTTGGTTTTTCTTTATATCAATGAAAAGAACTCACTTTCCTCTATTAGGAAATGTTTTTTGAATTTTGGAGACAAAGCAGTTTTATACACATAATGTAGTTCAAAACAATGTACAAAATTTTGCTAATTACAGAAAATGATATTATTTCATTTATTTATACATGACCTAAGAGGACTACCGGGCTGAAACTAGGTGATCCTGCTAAGCTTTTTAGATATAACAGCCTACTAGTACAACAAAAGCTTAGTGTATTTAAGATTTTTCACATTTTGCTGCCAAAGTAGCTCATTTGTGCAAAATGTGGTGGATTTTGACCACAATTTCCCAGCTTGTATCTGATGACAGAAATATTTTCTGAACTGGATTCTTTTATCATTTGCACCCTGCTGGCATGTCATAAAGGTGTGCAAGTGGAACCTTGATTGCTCAATTTACTGCCGAGTTATGTTGGTTCAAAATTCAGTTAAAAAATTTCACGCCTCAATTTTGCTCATTTTCAAAGAGCCATACCTCAAAAGGGATCACTCGAATTTGGTTTTTCTTTATATCAATGAAGAGAGCTTACTTTCCTTTATTAGGAAATGTCTTTTGAATTTTGGAGACAAAGCAGTTTTATACAGATAAGGGAGTTCGAAATGATTTATAAAATTTCGCTGATTACATAAAATAGAGATTATTGCATTAATTTATACATAACTTAAGAGGACTACCAGGCTGAAACTTGGTGATCTTGCTAAACAATTGAGATATAACAGCCTACTAGTACAACGAAAGCTTAATTTATCATAGAATTTCAAATTTTACTGCTAAAGTCGCCCATTTCATCGACGTATGAAATTTTTGAATTAATTTTGAACCTCCATAACTCGGCTGATAACTGAGCAACCAAGGTGCCCCTTGCACATCTTCATAACATGCCAGAAGGGGGCAAATGGGTAAAGAATCAACTTCAGATAATTCTTCTATCATCATATGCAAACAGGCAAAGTATGGCCAAAATCTGCCACATCAGCACGAATGAAATACTTTAGCAGCAAAATTTGAAAAATCTATGATAAGTTAAGCTTTCGTTGTATTAGTAGGCTGTTATATCTCAATTGTTTAGCAAGATCACCAAGTTTCAGCCTGGTAGTCCTCCTAAGTCATGTATAAATTAATGCAATAATCTCTATTTTATGTAATCAGCGAAATTTTATAAATCGTTTCGAACTCCCTTATCTGTATAAAACTGCTTTGTCTCCAAAATTCAAAAGACATTTCCTAATAAAGAAAAGTAAGTTCTCTTCATTGATATAAAGAAAAATCAAATTCGAGTTATCCCTTTTGAGGTTTGGCTCTTTGAAAATCAGCCAAAATTGAGGCGTGAAATTTTTAACTGAATTTTGAACCAGCATAACTCAGCAGTAAATTGAGCAATCAAGGTGCAACTTGCACACCTTTATGACATGCCAGCAGGGTTCACATGATAAAAGAATCTAGTTCAGAAAATATTTCTATCAACAGATACAAGCTGGCAAAGTGTGGTTAAAATCCACCACATTGGCACAAAGGAGCTACTTTGGCAGCAAAATATAAAAAATCTAAAATACACTAAGCTTTTGTTGTACTAGTAGGCTGTTATATCTAAAAAGCTTAGCTGGATCACCTAGTTTCAGCCCGGTAGCCCTCTTAGGTCATGTATAAATAAATGAAATAATATCATTTTCTGTAATTAGCAAAATTTTATACATTGTTTTGAACTACATTATGTGTATAAAACTGCTTTGTCTCCAAAATTCAAAAGACATTTCCTAATAGAGGAAAGTGAGCTCTTTTTATTGATATAAAGAAAAACCAAATCCGAGTGATCCCTTTTGAGGTATGGCTTTTTGAAAATCAGCCAAAATTGAGGCGTGAAATTTTCAACTGAATTTTGAACCAACATAACTCGGCAGTTATTTGAGCAATCAAGATGCCACTTGCACACCTTTATGACATGCCAGTAGGGTGCAAATGATGAAAAAATCCAGTTCAGAAAATATTTCTATCAACAGATACAAGCTGGTAAAGTGTGGTCAAAATCTGCCACATTGACACAAATGAGCTACTTTGACAGCAAAATGTGAAAAATTTAAAATACATTCAGTTTTCGTTGTACTAGTAGGCTGCTATATCTCAAATGTTTAGCAGGATCACCAAGTTTCAGCCCGGTAGTCCTCTTAGGTGATGAGCAATAAGAGCACAAAGTTGACAATTTAGTCATTTCAGTTGCGACATGAAAAAAGGTGCCTTTACAAAACCGTGGCTAGTGGTCCAACTAATACAACTTATGGAGCTGTAATTTGGCATGGATCCATGTAAGACATATATCTACCACCTATAAAAATTTCATCAAAATCGGAGAGGGTCGAGCGGGGACCCCTGTTACACTTGACGTGGAATGACCCAAAAGTAAGACATTTCGCCTAATTCCGGTAACCATCATGACTCTAACGCGCCAAGCAAAAGTGCTCGATTCATCTAGATAAGGGGTATTTTCGAAGCTGATAAGTAATACAGTAAAACCTCCATAAGTTGACCACCTGAGGGACTGTAACTAAGTGGTCAATATACGGAGGTGGTCAACTTAGGGAATTTTTAGAGAAAATTAGTACAATGTTGGAGATTATTTGTTAAACTTTTTAAGCATTTTTTAAGGAAAAATTAGCCCTTACTCATTTTACTTCTTCCTGTAGGTACGGCAAATCTTTAATTTTTTAGGGAATGATTCAGTTTTTGTTTGAGTCCTCTTTGTGTTCAATAGGTAATTGTAAAAAGCACTTTCACAGTTTACAAGTCCATTAAGCATGCTTGGACATTTTTCGGCAGCAAAATCTTTAAGTTGCTCAGAAGAAGGAAAAAAGAAGCCAGAAAATAGAACGGAGTGTGCGAGCCAGACACATCGTTATACATTTCTACACACATCACTAACTCCTCTGACCTCTTTTTCTAGATTTCAGCAATTACAGACAATGTGTGCAGTCTGAGAAATGAAAATATTCAAAGGGATAGAGTATGATTTCTCCTTAACAAAAGGCAGTGGTCAAGTTACAGAGAGTAAATTATAGCAATTTATTTCAAATAACCTAATAAAAAGTGGTCAACATACAACTTATGGAGGTGGTCAACATAGAGAGGAAAATCTCCATTGAAAATACGTTGTGACCATTCAAACTATAAAATTTTGGTCAACATAGAGAGGTGGTCAACTTTGGAGGTTTTACTGTATCTGTGACGTAACCTTACTTTTCAGAATGTTGCGTTCGCATCTTTCATCAAGTATCGTAGCATTGAGTTTATACTCTTCTGAGGGTCCGCCTCTTCGAATTTTTCAAGGGGGGAGGAGGGCAAAGGCTATATTCTCCTTGTATTTTTCATATAAAAGAACAACAAAATACATGCAAATGAATAAAAATCTATTATATTCTTAAAGTCAAGGTGGGGGGGGGGGGGGACGGCACTTTTTAATGTAACGATGTGCTGAAGTGCTAGAAACGAAACATTCGTTCCTTAAAGGTGAAAGAATGTAGGAAATGAAAAAGAGAATCAAAGTTATACGTATGAAAATGAATTTCCCTTAAAAGTTACCATCGAAAGCAGCTACGGTGAAATCTCGTTGGAGCGTATACGGATACAACGAAACACGCGTCATGACGAAAAAAATGTTCATTCAGTTTTAAACGCTATTAGGATTGAATAACGTGTTCTCCGTCATGTCAAACTTTTTGTTACATTGAATTGTTTTCTACGTCCCTCGGAATTTGTTATAAGATAGAAAATCGGAAGAGTTCACAAGACAGGTTTGCTGACAAAAATATAGTTTGTATGTATATGAGATATGATTAAACGTGCGTGCGTGGCTCTTGGCAATGCCGCAACCAGAATTTTCTCATGGCGGAGCGTTGATTCATAACAGTTTTTTGCATGGATAATATTGACACAGTGATTCGCAACCTTTTTTTTTTTTTTTTTGCCGCGGCACACTTTTAACAATTTCAAAATTTGGCGGCACACAAATATAAGTTATGTTTAAAAATTGTTTATTCACTGTGTAAAATAGTTTATGATTTAATAATTTTGAATGTGAAATAAAATAATATATTATATATATTATACTACAAAATAAACAGCACGTTTATTAAGGGATTGATTACAAGGTAATAATAAGACTACTTTTAAGGAGAAGAGCTTGATGTTTTTTGATAATTTCATTTATATTTTGTAGTAAAAATAGCAATGCTTCTCTCATATCGTCTTATACAGGGTGGGGCAAAAGTAATGACCGGTTTTGAAGGGTTATAAAAAAACTAATACAGTTTGAGACTTAAAACTATTTTTATTTTGATCTGTATTTAATACCATTTTTTACATTAAGTTTTGAATACCAATTCAGCAATATGGCGGCCTTCAGCACCAAAACACTGATGCAGTCCATTTCAGATGATTTGCACTCTCAGAAATAGAATCGTCACTTTTGAGGACTTTTCTATCGTCAAGGAAATTTCGTCATTTATAACGAAACTTTCCTCGCGAGATCACGTGACTTTAAAAAAATACTATAGAAATTTCGGCAATGTGACGAAAGGTTTACTCGGAGCATTTTTCACGAAGCCATTTCGTCAAATATGACGAAAGTTTCGTGAGATTTGAGCATGCGTTTCTGAGAGTGTGGGAAACTTTTCTGCACATTTCAAGGGGGTATGGCGTATATTTCCTCGATAATTCAGTCCTTCAGCTCTTCTAATGCTTGCGGGTGATGTTTCCAAACTTTCTCTTTCAAATATCCAACAAAAAAAAAAAAAAAAAGAGCTTAGGGACCGTAACATCACGCGGGATATTGAAATGCACACAAAGAAGAAGTAATGACCTGGTTTTGACGGGGTGTGTAAAAGAACTAATGTAATTTGAGACTTAAAACTTTTTTTATTTTGATCTGCATATAATCCCCTTTTTTACATTAAGTTTTGAATACCACTTCACCAAGATGCCGGCCTTCCATGCAGTCCATTTCTGAAGTTTTGGGAAACTTTTCTGCACATTTCAAGGGATATGGCGGATATTTCCTCGCTAATTCTGTCCTTCAGCTCTTCTAAAGTATGGGGAACTTTCTCCTTCAAATAACCCCACAAAAAAAAAAAAAAAAAAAAAAGCTTAAGGACTAACATTAAGCGGGATGTTGAAATGCACACAAAGATGCAGTCTATTCTTTGCGTAAAAAAATAGACTGCATCAGTGTATTGCTGCAGAAGGCCGCTATATTGCTGAAGTGGTATTCAAAACTTAGTGTAAAAAAATGGTATTAAATACAGATCAAAATATAAAAAGTTTTAAGTCTCACATTGTAATAGTTTTTTTTTATATAACCCTTCAAAACCGGGTCATTACTTTTGCCCCACCCTGTACATTCAACAGTCTCGATTTTTTTTCTCGTTTTTACGTTGGTTAATACTGAAAATCCGAATTCACACAAATAAGATGCAGAAAATTGTAATAATAGTTTTAAAGCTTTTTTGGTTATCATGGGATAATCGCATGTAATGTTAATCCAAAATGAACTAATTGATTCTTTTGAACATTTTAAAATTAAATCCGGACTACCAGAAAGCGAAATTGGTTCTTCCTCTTCATTAAAAGTTAATTCAAATACAGAAGTATTCGTTCGCACAAATGGATTGACAACCCAATTTTTTTTTTATATCTAAATTTGGGAAATTATTTAATTTAAGCTTTTGCGACTTTCGTTTCCCAAGTGGGTACATTTTAAAATACTGTTTAACTACTGCTTGTTCAATTTGGAAGCTAAAACACCCCATTGTTTTTGAAATTAATCAACAGATAGTTTACTTCTTTTTAAACACGGAAAACATGGAAATTGGCGATCAATTATTTTTTAGTTAATAATTAGTTTAAATAAACTAATTATTAACTAAAATTAAAAAAAAAATAACTATTTTGTTTTGTAATCATTTTTAAATCAGAGAGCCAAAAAATTGCGTCAAAATTGTTTGCTTAATTCTGGGGTCTCAAGGGATTAAACAAACTTTACTCGTAATAAAAAAAGCATAAAAAAATTATAATTATAATTTTTAATATTTATATTTCTAAAATTTGGCGGCACATTTTAAGAATTTGGCGGCACAGTATTTGAGAATCACTGTATCAACACATGAAGTTTGGCAATTGGGCTCAAAACCAGGGCTCTAGAGGGGGAATTAAGCCTCATATCCTCACACCGTCTGGTGGCGTCTGTCTCTGGCGCACGATGAAATACAATATCAAGCAAGCGTACCGTGTAGTTTGTCCGCATGATCGAACACAATTAAATTCTTCGACTGTTTTCACCATTTGTACCACTCTTGAAGCTTGAAGTCAAGAGTGTAATGAGAAATTTATCAAATGAAGCCAAGTTAAGAACAGCGATATCTAATGCTTGGGGAATATCTCTTCTCTTCTTATATATAGGGTAGACCGGGGGAATGCCGCCACCTTAAGGAACTTCAATTTTTATCATCATCAAAAATCGTATTTATGAGCTAGATCAATTTTTAGAACATAGTTCGCAATCTTAAGAATGTATACAAAATTTGTTATCAATAAATCTTTAAAGGAAATGGTCACAAAAAATTAACTTATTAAACTCTGCACTGTGGCGGTATTACCCAAGGAGCCGGGGTAATCCCGCCGCGAACCTGGGGTAATGACGCAACTAGCCAATATGACTAAAATACTAAGAAGGAAAATTTATTGAAAATCTTATACGCAATTAGCATTACAATATAGGAATTGTAAAGCAAAAGAAAAGACATTTTTAGTTTATAGGAGTGAAAAAACAGTGTATTTTAAATTTATCTGATTTCTTAAAATTTACAAAAATCACTAATGTAGTTTTCAGCTGTTTCAGCGTCGTTACATTCTGAATGCACCCACTTGGCACAACAAGTACATCTGTACCACCGTGCGTTGGTTCCATATTCATTGCATATGGCACAAAGTTGAACGTTTGGATCGCTTGGATCAAAAAGGTCATCATTATCGTTATCGTCACACAACTTTTTGACGTCGGTGGTCCTCCTCATGTGAAGTTTTCAAAACTAAAAAGTTGCTTGCCCCTTTTCTTAACAGATTTATTCATTTTCTTTTGCCGTGTTGTCACTGCTTTTTCTTTCCTTGCCTTGGATTCAGTTTTGATGGACATTACCAAAACCTTAGCTGATGATTTTCTATCGGCTTGTTTCTTTTTCAATGTCTTTTCCTTTCTTTTAGCTACTGTTTCTTCCAAAACTGCCTTCATTGGGGTTCCCGTTAGAATTGACGAGTCACCTTTTCTTTTAGAACTTTCCGCTACCTTTTCTGCTGCCAATTTTGGAATTGTTGAAAATTTTTCTAGCGATTGAAGAAACGTTTTTGGAGGCACAATTTCCTGAACGGTCTTTGATGGAGGCACTTCCTGAACGGTCTTTGATGAACAAGGTTCTACATCCAGTAACCAAACTTCAGAGGTGTTGCTCGCATTTACAAGATTATTTTCTTCACCAGTTTCTTCTAAGATAATCTTTTCTGCCTGTTCTTGATATTCAGATTCTGTGTCATCTGGATCGTCGATGCATATTGGCCCCAGATTTTGAACAGGGAAGAAATCTTCTTCCTTGAAGGTGTTTGAGCTTACTGGAAAGATTCCAGTGCTGCAAAATCCTGATACTCCCTTCTCTATTGTTGCAACTGACATATAAGCGCCATAAAAGATTGATTGCTATGTCATAAGGAGTGATTTTCTTGTAGGTGCTTGCTCTCATAAACTTGTCACACTCCTTATTGAATGCTCTTTTCAGAGGTCCAAAAAAATGAGACGTCGAGCGGTTGAATCTTGCGGGGTATGTGGGGGGGGGGGGGGTTGAGAGCATTTTAATATAGCTCTCACAGCAAAATTCATTGCTTTCCAGGGACACGTGGCTCCCGTGGCTATCGAGGATAAGTAGAACAGGATCTTCCATCGAGGATTTCACGTTTTTCTGAAAATGCTTGAGCCAATCTAAAAAAAATATTCTCATTGGACCAGCCGTTATGGGAACAGGTATATACTGAACCAGAAGGTTCCCCCCTTTCCAACAACGGTGGCATTCTTTTCCGTGGGTAGAGTTAAAAAATTGTTTTTGACCTATACATTGGAAAGACCCTGCCGGGGGTAATGCCGCCACCATGGCGGCATCACCCCTGGACAGGTGGCGTCATAACCCCGTTCTGGCAAGATGAAAGAAACGTAGATTTAAAGACATCAAAACAAACGGGAAAAAGTGAAAATTCAAATATCTAGTTGGATTCAAGCAAATGCAGGTAGAAATCTAAGGTAAACTCCGCTTATTCAAAATGGAAAATAAGCAATTTCCACTTCGTCACAACAAAAAACGGCGCAAGGTCCTCCCTCTTGGAAACCACTAGTCCTTTTCGTCACTCTTTCCGAACGGACGGGCACCCGACGCAGATATAGGGACATTCACATACAGCGTCCGTTCATCAAACACGTGATAATTTTCACCCACTAGAGAGAAAGAGCGCCCATCGGGCGGAAGCCAATGAAATGAGATTTTTTACGCGCATTGCTATTCTCAGCGTCGCTCTTTCCCCACCAAATTTTTTCGTTCAATATTGAAGCTACTAATTAATAATGAAGCTACACGATTTATTTAACGCGGTAGCATTACTTTCAGTGCTAAGCGCAAATAATTTGCATTCCTCGTTAGTTAAGAGATCAATCAAGCAGTGGTGTACATAACGCCCCCACTGGGGGTAGGGGGCGCACGAGGTTGTAGAACGCCCGCTCCAGAAAAAAAAAAAAAAAAAAAACTTCACGAGCTACAACATATATGCCAAAATGTTTTAACACATATTTTTTTTAGCATTTCTTTTCCACTAATGCAATGTCACTCCTAAGCTTTCTGAGTAAAATTCTTTGCTATTACGGCCACATAATGCACAATTAATCCCTTCTCACTTCCTCTTTCCTGTGTATCTGCATAATATAGTATAGGGATCTCTCATACTTATGCGCGGGCGCAAGAGAGCGCCCAAAAACGCGCACAATAAGTGAAAAACGCGCATAAGTGAAAAGCGCGCAAAGGGAAAAACCTCAAAAGGGAGCTAAAAGTAAACCATCAGTTCAGTGTACACAGTAACTGTTAATTAATATTACATTATGCATACAATCATAGTGAAAAATAGGAAAAGAGATTACATAGTGTCAAAATGCAAGTACGTATAATGCAAGTTACGTAAGTACTGTACATTTGTTTGAACTATAAGAATATGAAATTGTACCCAGATATCATTTTGTACTTAATATTACTCCCTCACAAAATAAATTACAATCGATCATTGTTTTTGTTTTCGTGAATTTTTAAGAAAAGTTATTCGAGTTCATCAAGGCGGGAAAAGTTCGATCGTTTTCAGAATTGACCTGCTTGTAGTTCGTTCAGAGGCGTAGCTAGGGTTTTCAGCGGCCAGTGACAACTGAAGATTTTTCGCCCCCCCCCCCCCCCTTGTGAGAGCTTCTGTTAGCCGAAATGCATTAGAAAAGGAAAAATAGAGATACAAAATGAAAATTTCAATTTTTTTTCCAAGGGAATTTAAATTAAAGTCCATAGCTTTGCAAATACTCATTTTTTCTGTTACTGATGTTTTAATATGTTTTTAAGATTCGCCAGTTTAACTTTAAACTATTTACATGCCGTATACCTTGTTTCTTGTGATGAATGTATTCACTTTGATACAAAATACTTGTAAGTTTTTTTTTTTTAATTTATGGTTCACAAATGTTTGGTACTTAAAGCTTTGGTACTGAAGAGGGATGGAAATAAATGCGATTCTGATATGTACACACTCGCATTTATTTCCGAGTGTGGATTGCCTTCCGAGTTATTTTTGTGTTTTGACACCTTTTTAATGAATGATATTTTGAATCCCTTTTCACTGTATCTCATTGCCTTTAGAACAATCTGAAATCCGGCAAAAAAGAAGAAAAATCACAGCGGGGAGGGGGGGGGGAGTGCAGGAGTTGAATTTCCCCCATGCAAATAATCTCCGATTTAAAAGTATAATGCTATGATAGCATTATTTGCTACGAAAAAGCATTAATTGATCTTTTAGAGAAAAAGTTTGTTTTAAATGTTTTCTCAGTTTAGGGGCCTCATATTACTGTTTCAAAGTAAAAGTTTTCTATGCTGCTATTGGGCATAATGGTAAACCAAATTCATCAAAGGTTTGAGAGCATGTCCTCAATTAACAATATGTTCAATTTTTTAACTCCCAAAGCATTAACAGATCTATTAACGCTTTCGAGTGCACAAATAAAGAACTTGTGGAATCAGTGACTAAATTTTGCGAGAAGAACCAAAGCAATGTAGCAATCTCAATTGCATCACAAATTATCATTTTGCGAAACATTTTGGAAAGTGAAATAGGAGAGAGAAACTTGACAAATAAATATAGCGGACGTTGCTCATTTAGTAATGATCGAGAACAATGTTTTATCATCCAAGTCTCCCAGACAAGTCTCGCATTGCCTTTTATATCTTTCTTACTTTACCAGTAACCATCAGCATCATCAGATAGATCATTATGCAAACAGAAGCTAATCAAATTTTACCTCAGAAAGTACGATGAAAGAAGAAAGATTGAGCGGTCTTGCTGTTTTAAGCATAAAAAGCGTTAGGATTCCTAATTTAAACATCGACGAACTTGTTCAAAAATTTCTTAATCGTAAAAAACGAAGAGGGAAATCTATTAGCACAGATTAAAATAACATTGATTATTTTGTCCAATTAGTGCCTAATTTTGAGAACAAATAGTTTCCCTTGTATCATTACTGTTACTTAATTCACCTTATAAATAAATAACAGAACCCTTAACGAAATTTTAAATATTAGTACTTTAAGATAGTGTGTTATTTTCCGTATTATTAAGATAAATTTCATTCCAAACTAGTAAGTGCATGCAATGTTTCAATTCGTTACTTTTTCAAAAATCCGCCATTTAATGATAAATATGATTTTAATTATCTTAAGTAAAACAAATGTTTATAAATACTCGAATATACTTTCACCGTAGTGTTTTTGTTTCAATCTTTTGTAATAAGCCAAAGATAGGGCGCACTTCTAAATCTTGCGGGGAGGCACACCTAAGTCTATGTACGCCACTGCAATCAAGATTGCTTGGCTATCATTGTTGATGTTTAGTGGAAATGATGCACATGTGCTAGGCAAAGCATTAAAGATAGGGCGGCAGTATAACAAGAAAGTGATAAATCTTTCTAGAATTCGATACATTAAATTGTTTACAAATTTAAGAAAATATATACAACAAAACAACGAAAGAGGCATATTAATAACAAGCAAAAGAATTAGAGAAACGGCGAAAGCTCTGACTGAGTATAAAGCAATGTCTGGAATGTGGAAGATTTGGGTTACAGAGTCCCTTCAAACTCGCATCACGAGGCGAGTTCATCACTTCAGTCCGAGATTTAAAAGCCAAAGACCAGGAGAGGTTCTTCACATACTTCAGGATGGACTCAAAAAACTAAGGCGTTTAATAATTAAAAACCTTTAAATGTATTGAATTTTAAAAGCTGCTTAAATGCCCAATCCCCCCCCCCCCCCAATAAAAAAGAGAAATGTAAAATACCATTTGCTCCGAAAAATACAATAAAAAATAAGTTAAATATATAAATAATAAGTTAATAATCTATATAAATAAAACCAAAAGTTTGTGTGTGTGTGTGTGTGTGTGTGTGTGTGTGTCTGTCTGTCGATCGCCTCCTGGCGAGATGGAACGGGCCAGAAGTACGAAATTTTGGTTACAGGTACCTTGGGTCAGGTCCTCGTGCACCTCGAAGCGTTTTTCCTAAAATTCGAATTTGTTCTTCTTTTATTCCAATTTAAGCAAAACTGTTGATTTGGGTTTATCTCATCGAAGAAACGTCCAACGTTTTAGATTTTTGCAGCATATTGATGCCCGTAAAAAACTGCACAAGATGATCTCTTTCTGAAGTTCGTAGAACAAATAGAACACGCGCAGTATTCGCTTGAAGTAGTTTTCTAACTTAAAAGGCAAGGCTTACCTGTGAGTTTATCTGCTCAATTTGCGTGATTTCGCCAAAACAAATAGTACTTTTGTCGCCAATTGGATGATTTCTGTTAACGTAAGCTTGAAAAAATGCTATTTTATCTTTATTCGTGTCGTTTTATGAGCGGAACAAATTCTAAAAATTCATTTCATTTTTATACATATTTTGTAGAACTACAGACGAGTCTTAATTACTATACCTTGAGGTTGACTCTCCTTCCTCTTTTGGCGATTTAATAGTATAGTAGCAGTTGAACAATTGCATGAAATTTTATGGTAGAGTGTCCGCTTTATCAGCGAAACAAATTCTAAAAATTCTTTTCATATTTATGGATATTTTGTGGATTATTAACTGCATGCGATTTTAAATGTTGATTCTTCTTTCTTTTTTGATGATTTAATATTCATTTCTTCGATAAAAACTAGGTTGGAAGGTCTTCGATATCGCTTATTTTTGATGAAATTTAAAATTTCGCCAAGTGGTGATAACATTTTACTCGCCCTCCATCCTGTTAATTATTCTCAATATATTATTTTGCGCTTCGTTACTTTTCCAAACTGCGCCCAATAATCCTTATCAATAATATTGTTCTTACTTAATTCAATACGTGATTTACACTGTAGGATCATGGCGTATTTGCCGAATGCTTCCATAATACTTTAGTACAATTTGGCGATCTTCTGCTTCATTTTAACTTTTTTACGTAGCGATTATTGATTCCATATTTTACACAAGTGATTTATTTTCTGACACTTATTTAGTTTTTGTACTGTCTATTTGGCGCCATTTGGGAAGTATTTAGTTATGTCTTTCTATCAACTTAAATTTCACACGTCAGAATTTGTTCAGTACTAAACATTTCGTAATTTAAATGAGCATTTGCCTTTTGAAATAATGCTTTCCTTTCTTTCGTTTTTATCCGAATTTTATGAAAGTGCTATTCAATTGAATTTTCAGAAAATGTTTTGACGAGTTTGCAAGTGGAATTTTTAGGAACGGGTGTCCTTATTTTGATGGGGAATTTAAGATGGACTGCTGGGTAATTTTAGGAACAGTAGCTCTTGAAGGTAAGTATTATACTTTCAGTCACTGATGTCTTTATTCTAATGGATATTTCTTGGGACTAATGTCCTTATTCTATTAGGGATGTTTAGGAATGGACTTAGTTGTCTTTATTGAAATGGGGGGCTTTAAAGAATGTTTTCTTTATTGTAGCAGAAATATACAGTGAGAGTTGTTTTTGATCTGATGGACATTTTTACAGAGAATACTGCTCTTTTTCTGATGGGAAATTTTAGATGTATTTTGGTCGATATTTTAATTGTGATTTTTTCGGGCTCTTGATATCATTTTGGCACAATTATCTTTCTGCATATGTGCATTTGAGTTACTGTTTCCCTTACTCTAATTTCAATTTCTATGAACTTTTGTTGGCAATTTAATGTGGATTTTTATGGACTAATTTTTGGTCTAAAAGGAATTTTTCAAGGCTGTTCGTTTTAATGCAATCGGGGTTTTCAATGAATTTTACTGTCTAAATAGGATTTTTATGGACTGTTGCCCCTCTCCTACTTGGATTTGTTAAGAAATTTTTTCCCTATACATTAACAGTAGAATTTTGGACAAGCGTCATTTGGCCTGCGAATGATGCAATTTTATCCCGCGCAACGCCGGGCATGTCAGCTAGTAATAAATAAATGAACAATAATAAACATATTAATGATATACCATTAACTTATTTAACATGACCTAATTTAATAATATACATCTAAATACTTTTTATTTATTTTCATTTATAACTCAATCATATTTCACTGCTAGTTTAAAATATATCCTTCAAGGGGAAAAACAGCTAACATAAATAATTTTTTTAAATAAAGAAAAAAAAAACCCCAAGCATGTAAAAATTTTGCCCACAACTCTTTTACAGGGAAAATATATTTTAACTTCAAAAGGGTGTATTTACCTGTTTTTTTTCTAAATTTAATTTTGGCATTTATTTTGTATTAAATCTATTAGTTACATTTTATGTTGACAAACATTTTGATGTCACCATACCCAATTATGCATACTGGACATAAATTTTCTATGAAAGCGGAAACAAAAGTTTATCTTGCCTCTTAATTTATTGGGAGTAAATAAGTATGTATTGCTTGTAATCTATTTTAAGTGTAAAAATATTTTTATTGCATGATAGATCAACGAGACTAGATGCTGCAATTTAAATTGAAGAAAGAAAAACAATCTTCCGCGCCGCTACTCAAAATAACAAAATAGCGCCCACCTTTTCTCTGATTGGCTGTTCTTTTCTGGACGTCCGTCAAATATCAAGATTTCCTGATACAAAACGGGTCCCGTCAAATCGTCTTGCTGTCATGGCAACGACTAGAGGAAACCGGTTTTGGGTGAAAAAGTCGTGCGGAACTTCGACGGACGGACGATATGGAAATGCAGCTTTAGTTGTAGCATCGTTCGCTAGAGGTCAAGAGCTGTCCGGCCGGCTAACTGGTGTCTTTGTCTAGAATACCGGGAGTGGTGGCAATGCCCCGGGTGGCGGCAATACCCCGGTCTATCCTAAGCTGCTTATTCTGTCTGTCTGTCTGCCCGCTATAGAATCATAGGCCGTTTTACCGATCAGGACCACATCCGGCACGGTTAATGTTTAAGAAGAACCGAGAAACTCATCACTGCAAAAATGAACGTTGTGACTCAATTAGTTTTTTTTAAATTAATTTTTAAAAATTTTTCAATGATTGTTTGGACCCGTTTTATTTTATTTTTGCATTGTTGCCGTCGTTTCCAACTATATAATTACAGTTACCGTATGAACAAACAAATAAATGCAATTGCCATTGTCGTTGTAACAAATATACCAATAATATTCGAAACGTTTCTGTGGCATATTGAGTAAGGCTTTGCTGTATTTGCAATATCCGTTAAAAAATAATGTATACGCGAATTTAATTTAATCCTTTCTTTCTGTTTAATTAATTATTTATTTATCGTCTGCGCTTTTTAAATTTTTCTTATTAGAGTGGCAGTGCTTTTTTTTTCCAGTTTCGTTAAACGTTTGTTTTGAAAAGCATAATGCAATTTTCAATAAGTTCTTTCGATGATAAATATATATTGTTTCACAAACAATTTGATTATATAGTAAATAAATATATAGTTGTGTGGGGCAGTAAGCAAAGGGGCGTCCTCACCGCCTGACCTAGGTAATTCAGTTTGAATGTCCAAACACCTTTGCACAAATCATTTTAATTACAATTTATAATATCTAGAACAGCGGTCATTTCGTATGACCGCCGGGCTTACTAGTATATAATATACACACATATTATATATCTATATAAATAAAACCGAAAGTTTGTGTGTGTGTGTGTGTGTCTGTCGATCGCCTCCTGGCGAGATGGAACGGTCCAGAAGTACGAAATTTTGGTTACAGGTACCTTGGGTCAGGTCCTCGTGCACCTCGAAGCGTTTTTCCTAAAATTCGAATTTGTTCTTTTTTTATTCCAATTTTAAGCAAAACTGTTTATTTTAAGAATATCTCATCGAAGAAACGTCACACCTTTTCGATTTTTGCAGCATACTGATGCCCGTAAAAAACTGCACAAGATGATCTCTTTCAGAAGTTCGTAGAACGAATAGAACACGCGCAATATTCATTTAAAGTAGTTTTCGAACTTTAAAGCAAGGCTTACCTCTGAATTTATCTGCTCAAATTGCGTGTTTTCGCCAAAATAAATAGTACTTTTGTCGCCAACTAGATGATTTTTGTTAACGTAAGATTGAAAAAATGATGTTTTATCTTTATTCATGCCGTTTTATGAGTGAAACAAATTCTAAAAATTCATTTCATCTTTTAGCATACTGCAGACGATTTTTAATTACTTCTTGAGATTGATTCTTCGTTGTTTTTCGCCGATTTAGTATTATGGTACCTGTTCAACAATTTCATGAAACATATTATTTCTTATGGTAGAGTCTCCGTTTTATAAGCAAAACAAATTCTAAAAAATCATTTCATTTTTATGCATATTTTGTGGATTATAAACTGCAGACGGTTTTCAATTACTTTATCTGGAGGTTGATTGTTCCTTCCATATTTTACTCAAGAGATTTATTTTATAAAACATTTACTTAATTTTGTTTACTGTCTATTTGGCACTATTTGGACAGAATTTAGTTACTTCTTTCTATCAACTTAAATTTCACGAGTCAGGATTGGTTCAGTACTAAACATTTTCTAACTTAAATGTGCATTTGCCTTTGGAAATAATGCTTTCCTTTCTTTCGTTTTTATTCGAATTTTATAAAAGTGCGATTAATTGAATTCAGCGAATCCTTTGAGGTTTTTCAAGTGGTATTTATAGGAGCTGTCCGTATTTTGATGGGGAATTTAAGATGGACTGTTGGTAATTTTAGGAACAGTAGCTCTTGAAGGTCAGTATTGTAATGGGTATTTTTAGTCACTGACGTCTTTATTCTAATGAAGATTTTTTGAGACTAATAGGAATAGTTGCCTTTATTGAAATAGGGGGATTTAAGGATTTTTTTTCTTTATTGTAGCAGAAATATTCAGGGACAATTGTTCTTCATCTGATGGGCATTTTAAAACAGAATACAGATCTAATTTTGATGGGAATTTTTAGATGTATTGTGGTAGATATTTTAATTACGATTTCTATGGGACTCTTACAATTATCACGCTGCATGTGCGCATTTTAGTTACTGTTGCAATTACTTTAATGGCAATTTTATGAACTGTTGTTGGCATTTTAAAGTGGATTTTTATGGACTTATTTTTGGTCTAAAAGGAATTTTTCTAGGCTGTTCGTTTTAATGCAATCGTGATTTTTAGTGAATTTTACTGTGTAAATAGGATTTTTATGGACTGTTGCCCATCTCCTACATGGATTTAAAAAAAAAAAAAAAATTCCCTATACATTTACTACAGAATTTTGGACAAGTGTCACTTGGACTGCGAATGATGCAATTTTATCCCGCGCAACGCCGGGAATGTCAGCTAGTATAAAATAAAATAATCAGATAACACAATCGGAATTTAAGGCATATAAACAGTTCGTGAGTTGATATCGCAAACAATCCCAAATCAATCGGCCTGCTTTCAACTTCTCAATTGTAATTTGATCTCAGATTAAATCATACATAATCGGACGCTGATAGCTGCTCGGGGGAAGTCCCTTTTCCCGCACTCCGGTAAATGAGATACGGGAATATGAAATAGATTCCCCATAGATGGGCGTTACTTTCGAGATGTCATGCGCTCCGGTTCTTTCTGGGATATCGAAATGTGTTTATAAGCATTTCAGTTTTTAATATAAGCATCTCTTGAGCCGGTGTCATGCGTTCCCGTATCTTTTACATTTACGGGACAGCAGCACATGAACTGAGAATGATTGAGCTATCCCGTCTCCTATATTGTGATAATTAAGACTCGGGAGTTAAAATAAATTTCCCGTAGATGTCATGCACTCCTGTATCTCATTTCTTCCTGTTTCTCTTTTCTTCTGGGATGGTGAAAGAATGTATCGTGATATTTCAAATTTTAAGAGTCTTTTTTTTCGTTTTTAAACTTGTACAAAATAAATGCAGGTGTGATAGTTAATGCCTTCAATTTTCCTAAGACTGTCAGGATATGTTAGCGATACTGAAATAAGAAAAATAGAAGCGAGTCCCCTTTAAAATCTGAGTAGATTGTCCTTGAAGAGGGGGTCAAAGTTCAAGTTCTCGAATATATGGCGGAAATTATATGATCGTGTTACTTCTAAAGCTGTGACTGATCAATGGAAATGTTTTTAAATATGGATACTAGTTGATACTAGGTGTATATGAGCACAATTAATCGGATGGGTCACTCATGGCTTTGAGGGCAAAGGTCATTCGAAAGTGGCGTTTTCGTTGCTTTTTGTCCCGTTTTTGTCTTAAAATATTTGATAAAGCCAAAAGTGAACCCACACAAATAACTATTAGATTAATTACACCCATAGTATAGTATTAAAAAAAGTATAAAACATCATGGTTCATTCTTGGTTTTTGTAGTTAAACGGTCTCAAAGTTGAAAATTAATAAAAAAAAGTCAAGTTTGAAGCTCAATCAGTATGCGACACATATGTACTTATACTCCATGTGGTGAGGTTTCAAACCCATGTGAAAAACCTATGGTGTATGATTTTTTTAAAAAATTTTTTGCTAACTGAGGCAACATCCTCCAGCACGCGCTTTACATAATGCAGCATTATGCACGTTTTACCTACTTCTTCGGTTAGTTTTGGCTTTGTTTATAACGATCACAAATCAACCGACTAAGCTAAACCTAAACTCAGCAGCGCGCAGGCCGGGCCAAGGCCTGCTGTGCCCATCTCTGCTTACGAAACCGAGTGTCCTGGACCTTTGCCTTGGCCTTTGAGCTTGAAATTTGACCCCTGTTCAAGAAAAACACTAGCCAGATTTCAAAGGAGACACTCTTTACTTTTTCTTATCTCAATGCCGCTAACATAACTTGAAAGTTTTAGGAAAATTGAAGACATCAATTATCACATGTTGTCCAACCTTAAAATAAAAAAAATAAAAAATACCCTTAAATAATATAGCTTGTCTCCAATAAGATGCATTCGCCCCTTTTTTTAATAGGGTACATCGAAACATGAACTGAGAAATCCTGTTTTCAGTCTCCCTTTTACATATTTAATTTTAATCCATCGCACTAAAAAGGAAAAAAAAGAAAAAAAAAAGGCATTGTTTTTATCCGTTAGTAACAGGGCTGCGCAGTCGGTTGCGAAAAGGATCGACTCCGACTCCCTTACAAATACAGGGTGTCCCAAAACGACCGCACAAACTCTGCACAGCTAGATTCCTCGTTGGGAGTTGTGACAAATTCCCTCTCCTCTCCCGAGAGCCGCGTAGTTCGCCGGGACCCCTCTGCGGAGAAGAACCGCCGACCGCCTTTTCAACCATTGTCCAGCAAGTGGGGACAGCACGGCTGTACAATACGGCCAGACGCTGTGGCGCCGAGTTGGACACTTCTGCAAATTAAAAACGACAAGCGGGTCGAGCACCGATCGGCGCGCCTTCTTTGCTGCAAGCCGCCGCGACTCGAGACGAGAAGGAGAGGCCCAAGAATTTCGGCGCCGGACCCAAACCAATCCCGTGGAACGTTTACAGTTTTCCACGAATAAGAAATTTAGGGGCGCTTATATACCCCCGCCCCTTTAGCGAAAAGGACGACACCCTGGAACTGGAGTGTGTTGTGTGGTGTGAGAGGTTTTGGAGAGAGGAGTGCACGCTCCTAGAGAGTGATTCTGTATGTTGGGCTCGCCCGAGCCGGAGAAATCGAAGGTGCAACGCATCGATTTAGTTGTTGTTTCTGGCATCGGACGTATACCGAGTGTTCCTGCCGGAATCCGGAGGGACGGACAATCTGGAAGCTATTGTCAGTAACATCCGATTGTACATAATGTAGATAGAAATATTGAATTAGTCCCGAAAATAAATCATATAAAAAAAGTAAATATTTCGACTGTAGTCTGTACGTTGGACCTTGTGAGGATCCACACGCTACTTCTTTTCAATCACAGGCCGCATACGTTACAGACCTAAAAATAAAATGGTGGCAGCTCAGTGGATCCTGAATCCTGAAAAAAAAAAAAAAAAAAAAAAAATTTAAAAGGACACCATTGTCCTGGAAGAAATGGATTAAGCTACTCCAGCTGCGGACACCCTCGTCCAGTCGAAAGAAAGTGGAAATAACTCTAGCTGCGGACACCCTTGTCCAGTGGAGAGGAAGTGGAAATAACTCCAGCTGTGGACACCCTCGTCCAGTGGAAAGAAATTCGCGAGAGCCCTCAAGTTGCGGACACCCTCGTCCATTTTAAAGAATTCGACAGAGCTTACGTAAGCTACATCGAAGACGCCCAGCCCTTGATGTGAGTGATCGCATGTGAATCGGCGAGAGAGAGGAATCATTCCTGGGAAAGGAAGAAACCAGAAGAAAAAAAAAAAAAAACCAGATGATACGGATGCCGAAGAGCGGAATCATAGGCATAGGTGAGCTTGATTTTTCATACTACAGGCATAAAGAGTAATAAATTGTGTAAAGGTTTTTGTTTTTAAAAAGCTAGAGTTGAGTAACTTTAAAATGTAGATAAATTGATTAGTATTTAAATTTTAAAGTCATACAAATGATAAAAAACATTTTGTTGCACAAATGCATATTAATTTTTATTCACGAAGTTTATTATTCCAATAAGTAGGCAAATTTTAAGAAAAATTTGATAGAAGTTCTGTGAACGATTCTATTTTACTGTGAAATTCATACAAATGAACTCAAATTATTAGGATATTTTATGAAGTTTCATAAATGAAGTAAGATTATAATGGGTTTGTATTAGGAACCTAAAGTAGACGGGAAGCTTGAAATGGTTTTGCATGTTATTCAATTTATGTTGAGTAATTAAGGGGTTAAACAAGAGTTATCGAGTTCTCAAAGAATTTGTAAACATTTCGCAGTGTTCAAATTATGTGTATTGAGATATTGTAGTAATATTGTATTCTTGAAATCATATTTAACTATAGATTTCACACATGTTTAATACACCGTTGTAGTTGACAGAATTTGCAATTGTTAAAATTTTTAGAAATTGGGAAAAGTGTTATTGCCAAAATGGGAAGTTTCTTGTTTGAACTTGACAAGGATAGTTTGCGACATATAGCCTCGGAGTTTGGGGTGGAGACGTCAGACTCTGACACTCGTAGGCAGATAGTTAAAGCAATTTTAGGGTCGGACGATTATGATGAAGAGTTCGCAAAATCGACTTGCAATCTTTTGTTAAGAGAGAAAGAAAGCGGACGGGAGAAAGAAGAAAGGGAAAGAGAAAGGGAGAAAGAATTAAGAGAGTTCGAACTCGAAAAATTGCGATTAATGCAAAGCGGCGAAACCAATAGCGTAACTTCCGCGCATAGTGATGATGAAAGGACAAAAATGCAATTAAAATTTGTTATGCAAAAATATGAGCCTGAAAAGTCAGATATGGCATTGTATTTAACGTTGTTCGAACGTCAAGCCAAAAAGGCAAAAATCGATGAGGAAGAATGGGTAACTTATCTTCTCGGGTTATTACCTATTGAAATTGTAGAGATAATTATGCGCGAGCCAGAAGAACGGGCCGACGATTTTGACCACGTTAAGTCTATTTTGTTAAATAGGTTCAAGTTAAGCCCCGAAACCTTCAGAACCAAATTTGCACAACATCAGAGACGGCCGGGAGCTCTGTGGAAAGATTTGATATTCGAATTAAGGAGCTACCTAGAAGGGTGGTTAAAGGGGGTGAAGGTTGAAAATTACGATTCATTAAAAAACTTAATGATCGCGGATCAAATAAAAAGGCGCGTTCCACCAGAGATGAAAGAGCACTTTTTAGACGATTGGGGGACAATAGTTGACCCCGATGAACTAGTGAACAAATTGGATGAATATGAGGCGACGAGACGCATGTCTCGGAAACACTTAAGTTCCCACAAAATACCAGAGAAAAAAATGAACGAAAGGCCAAATTTTATGGGGAAACCGAAAGGGGAGGATAATAAAACTGAAAATTATCAAAACCAATCGAAAAATTGGAGAAATCCTCAAAGTTCGGAGTCGAAATGGCGGAGTAGGGAATTTGAAAAAAGGAAGGCTCCCTCATGCTATGAGTGCCATTCCACTGACCATTTGCGCCCGCAGTGTCCCGAGCTTAGGAAAAATAAAACCCAACTAGTAAATAATCTATCAAGTGGGGAAAAGTTTGCGCCCTCATTTGCTCCGTACCTTAGCCAGGCGAAGGTAAATGAAAAGGAAGCTGTGATATTAAGAGATAGTTGGACAAGCCTAGATGTTTCTCCTCACCACTTAGTAAACCCCGGTGATTACACAGGAGAAACAGTCTGGCTTAAACAACCCCTAGAAAATAATTTTAGATGTTTACCAGTTGCTAGGGTTTTGATAGAAAGCGACCAATTTGGAAAAATAAATACCAAAGCCGCAGTCGTGGGAAAATCTGTGCAAGTAGAGCACTATCTCATGGGGAATTTAACTGAGGAGTTAATAGCTGAAACGAAAAGAAACCCGCATTTAATTAATGCTGTAGTGACACGGAGTCAAACTGCGATTCAAAATGCCCCCGAATCGGAGAACCTAGTGGAAATTACACCAGAAACAATCCAAAATTTTAATTCGGATGTAACAGAGAGAGAAAATATTCATCTACCCCCAGCAGAAGTCCAAGAGTTAGCCCTCGTAAAAATAAGTTCGGAAGAGTTTAAAAATGAACAAAAGAATTGTTTGGACCTCAAGCCATTGTGGGAGAAGGCTGCGTCCGGTAAATCCCCAGGATTGATAACAGAAAACGGACTATTGTTCCGAAAAACAACTGATCATAGAGGCATGGAGAGGAAGCAATTAGTTATTCCCCTCAAATTTAGAGTTCAAATACTAGAATTGTGTCACGAAGGTGTTGCGGCCCATTTGGGTGTTACAAAAACGAAAGATAAACTCCTTAGGTATTATTATTGGGAAAATTGCGTGAAAAATGCGGAAGAGTTTGTAAAATCTTGTGATCCTTGTCAGAGAGTAGGGAAATCAGGTGAGAAAAAGAAAGCACCGTTAAAATTAGTCCCCATAATCAGAGAAATATTTTCTAAAATTAACGTGGACACGGTTGGGCCCCTTCCCTATTCTCAAAAGGATAATCGTTACCTGGTAACAGCCATATGTATGGCATCCAAATACCCGGAGGCGATACCAGTTAAAGATATTAGCTCTACATCAGTCGTAGAGGCTTTGCTAATCATTTTTAGCCGATTAGGATTTCCCAAAGAAATTCAGTGTGACTTAGGGACATGCTTCACTAGCAATTTAACTACAACCTTTTTCGAAAAATATGGTATCAAAATTTCCCATAGCTCAGTAAGGCATCCCCAAAGTAACCCAGTCGAACGGTAACACAGGTCAGTAAAGCGTCTACTACGAGTACTTTGCCTAGAGTCGGGAGAAGATTGGGAGAAAAATCTGCCCGCGGCGCTATTAGCTTTACGCACGGTGACACATGAATCGACAAATTTCAGCCCTGCGGAGTTAGTTCACGGGAGAAATCTTCGCACCCCCGAAACATTGTTGTTCGAAAAACGGGTGGAACCAGAGGAGGAAGAAAGTGCGATGACAGAATACGTTTTCGAACTTATCAATCGAATGAAGCGTTGTCAAGAGCTAGCATCAGAGCGCGTTTCTGAGATGCAGATAAAAAGAAAGACGTGGTACGATAAAGACGCAGTTCAAAGAATCTTTAAACCGGGAGATCGTGTTTTAGTTATAGCAGCTTCTAAGCCAAATAAATTAGCAGTGCAGTGGGTAGGACCCGGGATAGTAGAAAGTCAACTTTCGGACACGAATTACATAGTTAAAATGCCTGGGAACCCAGAAAAATCTCAAGTTTATCATGTGAACTTATTAAAACCTTATCATCAGCGCGCAGAATTAGTAAACTTGTTAATTAGTGAAGAACGTAAAGAAACTTCTGACTCTGATCTTGAAATACCGTACCCAATGTCAGACCCCAATATTTACGATTTTGAAGAAATTGTTAGGGATAGTGAATTGGTCGGCAAATGCACGCCGGAGCAGATCGAAGAATTAAAGAATTTATTAGGAAAACATCGGAAGATATTTTCTAATGACCCGGGTAGGACACACTTGATCGAACATGATCTTGAACTAATTAGTAATCAACCCGTGAGATCAAAACCTTACAGAACTTCTCCCCGACAGACGGAAATATTAAAAGCAGAAATTAAAAGAATGTTAGATCTAAAATTAATCGAAATAGGAGAAAGTGATTACACGTCGCCCATGATTTTAGTTGAAGCTGCAGGACGCGATCCTCGCCCTTGTATCGACTATAGAAAATTAAATTCAGTAATTAGAACAGAATATTTCCCGTTACCTAATATCGACGAGCGAATTGAGACAGTTTCGGCAGCGAAGTTTATCACGGTGATTGATCTAACGAAAGGTTACTGGCAGATCCCCTTAAGTCTTAAGGCCCAACGTTTAGCAGCTTTCGTTACTACAGTTGGAACGTATAGACCTCTTGTTATGCCCTTCGGCCTAGTTAACGGGCCGTTCTGTTTTTCGAAATTTATGGATCAATTACTGAGAGGATGTGATGAGTTTAGCGTCCTGTTTTTAGATGACGTAGCAATATTTTCAAATACTTGGGAAGAACATCTGAAGCATTTAGACATAGTCTTGCGTAGAATAGCCGATGCTAAACTCACAATTAAACCTTCAAAATGTCGGTTCGCACAAAACAAAGTTAAATATTTAGGGCATGAGGTAGGGGGAGGTCTGAGATCACCCGCCGAAGCTAAAATAAAAGCAGTACTCGATTTCCCTGCGCCTAAGACGAAGACGCAGATCCGGCAATTTTTAGGGCTATCGGGTTTTTATGCAAAGTACGTGAAAAACTACGCTATGATAGCAGAACCTTTAACGCGAGCGTTGAAAGGGAAAAATAAAAAAGAAAATGTAGAGTGGACTGCGGAATGTGATAGCGCATTTAAGGAATTAAGTAAACTGACAGAAAAGCCCGTACTATACGCCCCGGGATTATACAAAAGAGTTTATATTGCAGACGGATGCGTCAGAGAAAGGTGTTGGGGTAATTATGGCACAAAAAGACGAGAAAAATCAGGAGCATCCAGTTCTTTACTTAAGTAGAAAATTTACGGATTGCGAAAGAAAATTTAGCGCAACAGAAAAAGAATGTGCAGGTATTATCTATGCGATAAAAAAACTGAAACATTATGTGGATGGCCAGAAATTTCGGATAGAAACAGATCACCACCCGTTGGTCTGGTTAAAGAACAATGCAGGAAATAACCCCAGGCTTATGCGGTGGGCGTTGGCATTACAGCCATTTAATTACACAATCGTTCACAGAGCCGGGAAAGATAATAAGCATGCTGATTGCTTAAGTCGAATGGATTAAAATATATATATATACAAAAAATAATCCAACTGTAAATATTCTCATTATGAAATATAATATTGCATAATTATAAATTAATTAATATTTAGTATTTACATTTTTGTACCAATTTTTGTTATCAATTAAAATAACGTTGGAAGCTTTTTAAAGTTAAAATAAGGGCCTCTAGTGATGAAAATCAAGCAACAAAACCTAACTGTTGCCTTTCAGATTTTGCAAAATATCGCAAAATCTCTTAAAGGGGGGAGGGCTGTGACAAATTCCCTCTCAACTCCCGAGAGCCGCGTAGTTCGCCGGGACCCCTCTGCGGAGAAGAACCGCCGACCGCCTTTTCAACCATTGTCCAACAAGTGGGGACAGCACGGCTGTACAATACGGCCAGACGCTGTGGCGCCGAGTTGGACACTTCTGCAAATTAAAAACGACAAGCGGGTCGAGCACCGATCGGCGCGCCTTCTTTGCTGCAAGCCGCCGCGACTCGAGACGAGAAGGAGAGGCCCAAGAATTTCGGCGCCGGACCCAAACCAATCCCGTGGAACGTTTACAGTTTTCCACGAATAAGAAATTTAGGGGCGCTTATATACCCCCGCCCCTTTAGCGAAAAGGACGACAGCCTGGAACTGGAGTGTGTTGTGTGGTGTGAGAGGTTTTGGAGAGAGGAGTGCACGCTAATAGAGAGTGATTCTGTATGTTGGGCTCGCCCGAGCCGGAGAAATCGAAGGTGCAACGCATCGATTTAGTTGTTGTTTCTGGCATCGGACGTATACCGAGTGTTCCTGCCGGAATCCGGAGGGACGGACAATCTGGAAGCTATTGTCAGTAACATCCGATTGTACATAATGTAGATAGAAATATTGAATTAGTCCCGAAAATAAATCATAAAAAAAGTAAATATTTCGACTGTAGTCTGTACGTTGGACCTTGTGAGGATCCACACGCTACTTCTTTTCAATCACAGGCCGCATACGTTACAGAGTACATAAAAACTGCCCAAAGAAGTGTTCCTGTACGATACATAGTTTACAAGAAAAATACGAAAAACAAAGTATGACGTCAGTGTCGGTGCAAGAAAAAACTCTGTATTGGACATATCAACAACAGTATTTGTATATCTGGCCAGACGATATTTTTTAAAGCGACGTGGAATGTAGCTGTGCAGAGTTTATGCGGTCGTTTTGGGACACCCTGTATATATTATAAGGGATGTAACGAATTTTTACACATTTTTAAGCGACTCCGACTCCTCAACCTCGAATCAGTCCGAATCCTCTACCACAAATCAGTCCGACTCCGACTAATCTGCTTCACGACTTCTCAGCCCGAATAGAGACCAGATGAAAGAGATAATTTTGATTTGTCTTTTATGTGCATCGGTTACATATAAACAGGGATCATAATAAATTTCAAATAATTGCTACTAAATTTTTTTCTCAATATTTCAGATTTTTTAAATATTTAAAACCAAAACAGAAGTTTACAGTTTGCAAAATAGGTTTTTTCTCGGATGCATTTGAACAAAATACAATCAAAGAAACTCACTTTATACATTCTTCAAGTTAAAGAAAAGAACCATTCAAAATTATCTTACTTAGCACGTAATTAAACTATCTAAAATATAATTTATCCAAATTATCCGAAAAGCAATTTTAATTTGCAACAACTGAAGAAACTGACAGTTTTAAGTTTATTGATCTTTTTACTGTTGCCATTTAAAGGTAAGATTTTTGACTTAAAGCTACACATTATATGACAGTACCTAATTACGTTATATTTTTCTTTCTTTTTCCCTTCAGTACTTTAATATTATTCTGTGTCTTGTCGATTGTTTGTATTCAGGCAGATTCAGGCCCGCACCGAGCCTGCTCGGCGCCATCGTGCGAATTTCTTCTAAACGCCTTTTTAGGGTTAAGAAAAGAAACTTTTTTTTTCTTTTTTCTTTTCGATAAATCCAGCCTAGAGACCGTGAATGATGTCACGCTTTTTCCCCACATATTTGATCCCCTCCCCCTTTGTCACAAAAGGTCACACTTCAACGGACCCCCCTCCCCCCTTGGTTACATGCCACGCTATGTTGCATAAGCAGGGTGTCACACTTCTTGTTACCCCTTCCCCTCCCCTTGTCACACTGTGTCACTATATCACGAACCCCCCTCCTCCCTCGACCCATGACATCATTTATGAATGATTCCTTAATGGCTTTTTCAGGGCTCATTGAATTCTTTCCGGGTTTTTTAAAAGACGTCTTTTGGCACGGCGTCGTCGTGCGCTGCTCCACCTTGCACACATGAAAGGGCGTGAGCCTGCTCGTATTTATGACTTTTAAGTAAACTTATATGCAATTTACATTTGTTTCTCCCTCCCTCAATGTATGCTGCTATCGCCTAATAAAATTCCCCTTTCACTCTCCCAAAATGGTGGAGAAAAACATCAAACTCAGCTTGATTTTTACTAGCTTCCCAGAAGAGAGTTTTCAATTCATACTGTATGTATGTTTTTTGTTTTGTTTTGTTTGTGTTTGTCAATAGATAACTTCTCACCGGATGAACCTATTTTTTTTATAAATCGATTGAGGGAGGTTTCCCCTTAGGTCCCGTATCTTCGTTTGACCGTATTCGATAAGTAAAAAAAAAAAAAGAAAGGTATGGATGGAAATTTAGTAATTTTTTATTTTTTCATCCGTAACTTTTGATTAAATAAACCGATTTTAATGATTTTTTTTAATCGATAGAGGGTCGTCTAACTTAATTATCGTACTTCGATTTGAATAAATTTATTCTTTAGAAGGAATGTTATATATGAAAAATAAGGTTTTTTTTATTAATTGGAAAGGGTTAGCTTATTTCTTTGGTGAGTAAATTATCTATAGATATAAAAGCGAAGTGCCACTCACTGATTAATCACGGAAACTCAGAAAGTATTAATGCTACAAAGTTTGAAATTTGGCAGGTAGGGTCGTCATAGGGGGCAGGTATCCGCTAAGAAAGCATTTTTTAAATGTCTAATTAGTTTTTTTGCGATTAATTTTAAAGCACAATTTCCACATAAACTCCATAATATGGGAGTGAAAAAACTTGCACGTATTAATATTACATATCATCGAATGTGCTGATTTTTCTGCCCAAGATGCCGTTAATTAGAAACTTCTAACTTGATCAGAACAAGAGTCATAGGTTTCTAGTTCGGTCTTTTGAGGCTATCCTTAACTAGGGATGTAACGAATATTCGGCCTGGCCGAATAGTCATTTCATCACCTAGCCGAGTATTCGGCCTGGCGAATATTTTAAAATGTCTTCATAAAACAGTTTTGAGCAAGACAAAAGTTAACTAAGCAATAGTAGCTCTTTCATTTGAATGAAATGATTAGTAAAATAATGCTAATGCTTACTACCATAAAACCTGTCATTTCTATTGCACTGGTAAGTGAGTTTTATTACATACAAAACAGTAGAGAAAATTTATTAATTTTAAATAGTTTTAAATTCTTAACTAACATAATTAAATCATACATCATAGATTGCGTATAAATGGTGTTTGACTTTGTGAATTATTTTAAAATTATATAATTTCTTTCTATTTTTACGATTTTCTAGAAATTTTACTATTCAGCCGCCGAATATTCGGTATTCGGCCTAAGACATTGGCCGAATATTCGGCTTCGGCCTATTCGGCCTAGAAGAAATGGCCGAATATTCGGCTTCGGCCTGGAATCAGTGGCCGAATATTCGGTATTCGGCTATTCGGCCAAATCACTATTCGTTACATCCCTATCCTTAACCCAAAATATTATTAAGTGCGTTTCTCAATTCTTTGTGAACAGAGATATTTTAAACATATATTATCTTTGTTTTTCATGGAGAATATTTTTTAAAAAGTTGAGTAAAGGCTTTCCTCTACTCAAATAATTAAATTAGTGCTTTTCACAGCCTTGATTTCTTACATGTCTTGTTTCCAAAATTCAAATAGTTTCATTAAAATGAATTTTTTAAAGATTACATTTGATTTGGCAATGTAAATCTTTCTTGACAAACTTGACACTATTGGATCTTAAACAGTAGAAGCAAAAAAATGAAATTGATATTTTTCAGCATTATAATTAAGTTCTAAATTATATCAATTGAATTGCATGAGCAACTAATTTGTACTAGACATATTAATTTCAATTACGCACACACATATTTAAAAGAAATTCCGTTTTGTGAGCTAATCAACTTATTAAATCCGAAAGCAATAATTTTGAAAATACTTATGGTACAATACTTTTTCTTACAATGTTCAGAGACAAAGACAAATCGAAATCTATTATTTAGATCAAGGCTGAACTTGATACAGTTAGTTAACTGTTACGGATCAGGCTCTTTCATTTCTGGAAGCATCAAAAGAACCGACATCGCACTTTTTCCGCCGCTAGTGGCGCTAGTGTCCGACCCAGAAAAGTTAGTTTACATCATTTTAAAGCCTCTTTATTTTGCTAATACGATGTCCTTTCCTGGTTTCCGGAAAGGTTCAAATGAATATTTGTAGTGTAAAGTCGTCCTGTCTCGGCTTTGAATGTAATTTTTAAAGATTCTTGCAGTCAATTAATTTTTTCTAATGAAAATGAGGTACTTTTCCGTTTCGGGGAGGCTGGCGTTGTATATTTTTTTGGTTTCCGCCAAATCAAACTACTTTACCATTTTGGGTTGCGGTTGGCGATGTTTAAATATTTTTCCCAATATTAAACTCCAGACACAAAAAAAAATTATTTGGCAAAAAATAATGATAATAATAATAATAATAACCATCGCCAGCACCCCCCAAAACGGAAAAGTACCGAAAATTACTCTTTTTTCAGTAATAATTACATTCTTAACTCTGAAATAAATTAAATTTAATGATGTTCTACTTTTGATTTATAGTCAATATGTGTGTGTTTTTAATGCATTTGTATGCATTTTATTATTTCTTTTGTGCAGAAATAAATGCTTAGAATAAAATAGTTGTGTTTTATTCCCCTTTTCCAGCCATATTTTTTTAAATAAAAAAAAATTTGCAAATTACCCAGTCAAGTCTTAACTTAAGATTGATTAAATGTAACTTTGAATGTTTCAAAAAATGTGTGTATTACAAATTTTGCCTGAGGCAGCAAAAGTTATGATGATGCTATTTATTCTATATTAAAATAGATTAAATTTGCATATAATATTTACTAAGCATATTTTATATGTTTATTGAACTATATATATATTTACAGAAGTAAGCAATATAGTAATAAATGAATTTGAGTACTTATCTTGAATTGGTTTAAAATTAATAATTGACAGCATTAAAATTTCTCAAATTTTTGACTGAGCTTTTTTAGTCATAGTTACTACTGAAACAAGCGCTGGCTGGCGATGGTTAAATTTTTTTTTGTCAAATCAATAATATGATTCTTATTTGGTAGAAATAGCAAAGCACATGTAAACCTAAACCGCCCCAAAATGACGTAAACAAACTCAGCTGTCAAGCAATCACAGTTACTTTTAATTCATTGTATTTTAATAGGTATTTATGTTGATAAATAAGGATTTTAATAAGCAAATGAAAAGCAAGCATTGGAATGTGCGAGAGGGCATTTAAGGAGGCTGGTACTGTTAAAGCAGTTGAAAAGGGTTTTTTTTTTTCAGCAAAACAAAACAAAAACTCTATATGTTTGTCAAAAATGAAGACAACCCATCGATCGCTATCGACTGGTCGAGCGCGAGCCCATTTTCGGTCGATCACGACAGCATTTTGGACAGTTTATAGTTAAAAGAAAAATCAAATAACTTTTGAATTATGCGGCGAATTTATTATTTTTTCCCCTTCATAAAATGTTTATTAGTTTGTCAGACCATTCACCGGACCTTAAAAAAAAAAAAAAAAAAACTTGCCAATAATATGGAATGTCGGTCGTGACATTAACTGTGCTCTCGGTGAGAGTTAATTGAAGAATAACGACACTTCACACGTGTGTTTTAGTTTAAAAAAAAAAAAAAAAAAAAACTAGCAATTTTTTTATCAAATTTAAAAGAAATAATATATTAGTATTGTTTTGGTGCGAGCTAACGGTGTTAATAGAAAAGTATTTTCGAAATTTTAAAGTAGGTATTTTATAAGCATCAAAAGTTGTTCTGACAAGAATCAACCTACAATTTGAAGACAAGCGCAATCCCAACATGTCCTATTGATAGTGTTTACCCGTCCTTCGGTCTTCCGAGTCGATCATGGTGTTCGCCGAACTTGGAAATTAGATCTTCAGTCAATTTAGGTTGCCGACCGCTGCTTCAATGTATAGATCCGATAATATTTTTAAAAATATTAGGTCTACCGCGATGCTATTTGTTTTTTAGTTCAACTTGAGTGGAAAAAAATTAATATGCAATTGGCAATCTTTGCATTCAGACTCATTCTACGTGCAAAATAACGCAACGAATGACGGCGCGCTACAATTTGGCAGTTTTAATTATCCTTTGGCGACCGACCCTACTAACGGAATTGTTCCTACGTTTTTTAAAGCACGGTTTACAATAATACTTAATTTTATTTGGTTAGTGTATTTTGCTGCTCACATTTTTCCGACGTTTTGCAATACTAGTTCCGATTTTGGTATTTTTCTCTTTAATTTGACAGTTTGTCTGACAGTTCTGAAAACTGTTTGTCTGACAGTTATCTTATTTACTTGGCGAACTTTGTATCCTATTATTAATTCAATTTGTGGCTATTAAGCTTCAAATTATCACTTCAATTTAATTTTTAACACAACTGCATAATTGATTTTAATTTAATATTACTTTTGGAACTTCTGAGGTACCTTCTTAACTGATCCTTTTACATGTTACATAATGTTTTCAAGTGATAACGGCACCGAATGTTTTATTTAAAAAATAGGCAGTCGACGATTTCTTAATATACTTATTACAGGCATAGCCGCAGGCGACATATTTTAAATTCAGCACGAACAACGCCGTGCGGGTATACGGCTAGTTAATAATTATGAATAAAATAATAATAAACGCATTCAAAAAAAAAAAACACTTTTGAAACACTTTATTATTTATCTTTCATTTAAGAAATTCCATTTCAATAACAAGAAAATCGTTAAGTTTCCTCGAAATATGTAATGAACGTAAGTAAAAGTCACAAGATCTTGAATTTGGTCACCGGAGGTTCTTTTCGGGAGACCTGAAATGAAATCCTAAATATGCTTCTCGAAAATGGATAATGGTAAAAAGCACTAAATTCTACATTCTAGTTCATTAAGATTGCATTTATAGATCCCAAAACATTTAACCCGTAAAAAAAATTTAATCACATTTATCTCTTTTCGAAAATGTCTTATGGATGTTACCGTTAAAGTATAAAATCCGTTATTTTATGGAATACCTGGTTATCCCATGAAATAACTCATCGTGTCCGTTAAAGTGTAAAAATCTCTTGTATTTCATGGTTTAACTAGTTATTTCATAGAATAACGATCTGCAGTCCGTTAAAGCAAGGCCGTAGGCAGGGGGGGGGGGCCGACGGGCCCGAGCCCCCCCCCCCCCCCCCCGAAATACTTTCGAAATTTTTAACTTGTCTGGAAAAAAAAATGTAACAAAAAAAAAAAAAAAAAAATTTGTTCCTCAAACCAATCTGTTCGGGAGAGTGGGGGGGGGGGGGGGGGGGGGAGGTTCTCTGTTTTACAAATGGGGAAACGACAAGACGGCGCTTCAAAAATCCAGCAGGGTCTATAAACCAGAACTCAAAATAAGATGTTTTCCCTCAATTCTAAAGACGGTAGGTCCCCCGTGTCGTGTCATCAACAGATAACGGATTGATTCCTTGCCTAAGGGCTACATATGGTTCTAATCACCCGACCACACAACAAGAACAGCAAATGTACTGATCCCTTTTTAGCAAAATGCAAGCCACCACATCTGCCATAAATATACGTACAACAGTTAGGTGCTTTGTCCATCCTTGCCCGAAGGTTACATTCGTGGAAATGGCGACTCTTTTAAAACTACCCACATTGTGGAAGTAGAAGATAAAGGAACTTTCAGAGCTAATGCCTAAATCAGGGGTCTCCAAACTTTCCAGCCTTAGGGCCATATTGATTACTCCAGTAAATTCCAAGGGCCAAAACCATATTATCATTAATTGTTGCCGGTGGTAAAAAGTTGAATCAGTCCACTAGTGGTGTAAAATATGATTACTTTTTTGCCAGATGCCATTAGCGACGGGGAAGCTGATGTATTTTCTGTATCGTATGGGTATCCGTTATAATGGGGTACCCGCATCGTATCGCCATAGTAATCATTGATTACAAAAGTAATGAAATACACAAGTAATCATTGATTACTTTTTTCTTCAGTAATCGTTACTTCGGTTCCTAACGAGTACTCAAGTAACGAATGAGTATTTTTTTACATGAAAAAAAAAGTCCGAAAAAGTACGCCACGTTTAAAAAAGGCTGCAAATCGAACTAAAGTCCGCAAAACGGCAACACTGCATATTATTAATTTTCCTGTCATTATCTGTAATTTCTAGATTAGTCGTAGAGTACGAGCGAGCCATGAGGAGTAACGTGACAGGACATCTGGTGGACACAAGCAGAAATAGGTAGTACCTTCTATCCCTAACAGATGGCGCTAATAGCACTTACAGAATAATCTCGTTGGTTCGATAAAGTTCTGGTGTCTTCCACTCACTTCTAGATGGCAGTAAGTGAAATATATAAGAAGGCTAGTGGCGCAACCACAAGTCAGTTCCTATGACACTGCTGTGAAATAAAATAGTGCGTACCTCCTTAAAACGTGTTTGTGCGTGTTTAAGTTTAAGACATCTTTGTAACAATATTTTTATTTGAATTGTTGCTTTTGTGTGTGATTTAGTAGAATGGAAAAGAAGCGAAAAATTGATAGTGAATGCAGAAAATTCAAAGATCAGTGGAACATTCAGTATTTCGTAATTGAGTCCAGTAACAAGGCGCTATGTTTGATTTGCAATGAAAGCATAGCCGTTCTCAAAGAATATAACGTTAAACGTCATTATGAAGCAAAACATTTTCAAAATTACTCAAAATATACAGGAAGTTTGCGGACAGAAAAATTCGAAGCTATGAAGCGCGGATTGAAATCGCAGAAATCTTTATTTACAAAACTCAAAACTGAACAAGAGGCTGCAACTCGTGCCAGCTTTCGTGTGGCTCTTGAAATTGCAAAACGTGGAAAACCATTCACCGATGGAGAAATGGTCAAAGAATGCATAATCGCAGTAGCCGAAGAAATGTGCCCTGAAAAGGTAAATTTATTAAAAACTGTCAGTATGTCAGCAAACACTGTGGCTCGAAGGGTAGAAGACATCGCTGAAAATATATCCTCTCAACTGTTCAACAAAAATGGACATGTTGAGTGGTTTTCTTTGGCCTTGGATGAGTCAACGGATGTGTCAGATACTGCTCAGGTGTTGATTTATATTCGAGGAGTAGATAAAAGCTATGAAGTGCATGAAGAACTTCTTGATATGTATAGTATTCATGGCACAACTACTGGTTCAGATATTTTTAAAGGAGTTGAAATGGCCATTAAGCAAAAGAACCTTCGATGGAAAAACTTGAAATGTATTACAACTGATGGAGGCAAAAACATGAGTGGGAAAGATAAAGGAGTGGTCGCTCTTGTGTCAAAGGCTGTAGAAAATGACGGTGGTTCAAAACCAATAGTCTTACATTGTATCATTCATCAACAGTCTTTGTGCGGAAAATGTTTGGATATGTCTGAAGTTCTGAAACCAGTCATATCAACTGTTAATTTTATCAGATCTTTTGGGCTGAATCACCGACAATTCGTACAATTTATTAAAGAGATTGGAGAAAATGACTTACCTTATCATACTGCCGTACGTTGGCTTAGTTGTGGGAAAGTCCTTCAGCGCGTTTTTGAACTTCGAGCAGTGATCGAATTTTTTTTGAATGAAAAGCATCGCCCTCTTACTGAATTGCAAAACAACGCATGGCTGTGGAAGTTAGCATTCTATGTTGATTTGACAAAACATGTGAACGAACTGAATTTGAGATTGCAAGGAGAAAACCAGCATCTTCCTGATTTATACAATAATATCAAATCATTCCGGAAGAAATTGATACTGTTTCAATCACAACTACGAAGTAAATGTTTTTCACATTTTAAAACATGTGAAATATTTAGCCACACCACTGAGACCGAGTTTCCTATCGATTTTGCAATCGAAACTTTGAGTGCTTTGAAAATAAATTTTGATACTCGTTTCTCGGACTTTGATGCCATTGCGAATCAAATTAAGATTTTTCAGAATCCTTTTGATACTGACATTGAAACCCTAGCCCCGGAACTTCAAATGGAAATGATTGATCTACAGTGCAGTGATATAATTAAGAACAAATATCAAAACTTATCTTTGTTGGAATTTTATAAGTGTCTTCCACTGACACAATTTGATAATTTGCATAAATTTGCTCGTGGGCTGTTTTCTGTTTTTGGTACTACTTATTTGTGTGAGAAGACCTTTTCCAAAATGAAGTACACAAAAAATGTTTACAGATCTAAATTAACTGATGAGCATCTTAAATCTCTTTTAATAATTGGTACAAGTA